>BRKX01000003.1:24520000-25770000 GCA_026008535.1 Perilla frutescens | reverse complement strand
TACTAATTCGAGTCTTTCATTCATAGTTGATCGAGTCTTGTTGAACCCTTACTTATCGACGTGTGTTCGATCTTGATTATCCGCAAACCAAGGTGTTGTGTCCTACACCGGGTCACATTAACTACTCTGGAGGATGAATCTCCAGATGCAAACTGACGTTGAATAGGTTCTTGAACAGAAAATTCCTAACACTCAGCACAACATTATCTGGACAGCGGCAACTCTTGTTTCTTAGCAAATTTTCAGTCTAAACTCTTTTCCTAATTTTCGGGTCTTCTAATCTTCTGAAACTTAAGCTCTCTTTTATAGATGAGAAGTAGTGTTTGAGAGATATCAAAACCGTTCCTTTCCTTCCAACACAAGGAATAAGCTAACACATGGAAACATGAAACAAGAAAGGTTATCTTATCAAAAAACAAATATCCTATCAAACTCAAACTCCACCAAAGATAGATTTTGCATCCCTAATATTAATAGATTGATAATAATAGAATCAGGTAAATCAAGGATATCTAAAAATAGTAAAATCAAGTATATCAAATATATCTACAAAAAATTAAGAAAGATAAAGAATAATAATGTAACACCCCAAGATTTTATAATAGACCCAAATCTATTTTTTAATTGTGATTTCATGGCCCAAATGAATAAATTTAGACATTTTATTTTTTAGGCCCAATTCATGGGCTTTTTAGCCCATTTACATTTTTAATTATTTTCGATACCTATCGTTATCGGAACGAGATGATCGAATATAGTAGATGATAGTACTCGTCGTTATGAATCCATAGAAACTAATTTCACCTAAGTGGGACTTCATTTGTCCAAGTTATGAATTAATTAGGAATTTAATTAAATTTTAGGTTAGGATATGAAGGGATATAAATACCCATTCCACTCCTTAGCTAGGTCATTTTGGAGGATCCATTTTTAGGTCAGCCCCCACCCCCTCTCTTCTCTCTCCCTCTCGCCTCCCTCTCGCCTCTCCTCCTCCCCGCCGCGGGCGCCGCCGGAGCCGCCGGTCGGAAAAAATTCCGGCGACCTTTTTTTTTTTACATGCATGTTTGGATTCCTCTTCTTCTCCTCGTTCTTGTTCTTCGATTATTTTTAAGAAATCTTGAGGTTTATGCTTCCGATTTTCAGATCTAAAAATGGGTTAATCCCTAGCCTTTTAATACCTCATTTCTTTCTTTATATTTGAACTTTATTTTCGATTTTAGTATATATAATGTGATTTAAGGGCTGTTTTGGATGAATGATTAAAAAAAATATGTTCTTAATTTATTTATGGTGTTCTTGGTTTTTTGGGCATTTTAGAAGCTAAATGATGGATTAATGAAATAAACAAGAAATGGAAAAAAAGAAATTGGAATAGGTTATGTGTATGTGTGTGCCGTGAGTTGTGCGTGTGTGTGTGTATGTGTGTGTGTGTTGATTTTTCAGCTTGTGTGTGTGTGCGTGTGTTTGGGTTTTATTTTATTTTTTTCTTTCTTTTCTTAAATTTATGAATCTATTTAATAAAGAATATAGATTAATATTTTCATAAGGTTGTGTAGCCTAATGGTTGATGTTTAAATTAATTCTAAAAGATCTAAGGTTCAAATCTTTTTGCATGCATTTTTATTAAATCTCTTTTGTAATTAATGTCTTCTGTTTCAACTTTAAATTAATTAAAATCATGTGTAAATTTTGAAAATGGTAACTAGCTTAATGGATATGTTCAGATTTATTAATCAAAAGGTCTAAGGTTCAAATCTTCATACATGCATTTTTAAATCTCTTTTATTGTAATTAATGTCCTCTGTTTCAAATTTAATTAATTAAAATCAAGCCATATATTTCGAAAATTGAATTTAGCTTAATGGATAGGTTCAGATTTATTAATTAAAAGGTTCGACCTCTCCTAATGTAGTTTTATTTCATTTTAATTATTTTTAACAAAGATGATTTTAAACCTTATATAATTAATAACATCAATTAAACTTCGAAAATGACATATGGTTTAGTGGTTAGTGTTTAGATTAATGCTTAAGAGGTCAAGGGTTCGAATCCTATTGAAGTAATTTTATTCCTTTTTAATCTTTTTATCATAAAAGCTTTCTGGACTATATATATATAATTAATTATAGACGATTAATTTTGAAAACATGGCTTAGTCTAATTGTCAAGTGTTCAGATTGTCTTTAGGAGGTCCAGGTTCAAAACCATTTGATGCAGTTTTAATTCTCATTTTGTGTAATTAATTCACAGCATTTATGAAGCTATTAATTAAAACAGTTTGTTTTAAATTGTATAAAATCATTTAGTATAGTGGTTAAATTATCATTATTTTATATTTAAGGTCATGGGTTCAAATCCTTTTGACCACAATTTTATTTATGCATTTAATTATTTTACTTCTTTTTCTATTTGTTTAGTTTTGGATTTAATTCAAATTAAGCATAATGTATTATAAGTGATACTTTATTGGTATTGAAATATTATTATTATTATTATTATTATTATTATTATTATTATTATTATTATTATTATTATTAAATCCTTAATTTAATTATTATGATTTTAATCCATGTATTATACTCGATCAAGGGCTCGAGTATAGCTTAAAGCTAGGATTACCCGTTTGATCTTTAGGCGTCGTCTTTTCGTGACTTTATTTTATAGATATACCTTATACCCTTATTTACACTATAGAATAGGTTAATTACCCTAATAAGTTTCTAAGACATAGCCCTTATGTGTAGGTCTTAACTCGAGGCAGCAGGCTTAGCACGTGCAAGTTGAGATTAAAGCGTCAGCTACATTTAGCTAGAAGATGGACTTACTTACTAAAACTCTTTCGAAAATGTATTTAAACTTTCGTCCAATATGAAAAAAAAAGAATTATGATTTATGTTTATGTTGCTCATTGTGGATTTGATAAGACTCATATGAGGATATCCGAATATGTTATGAATATGCTATAGATGATATGTGATCACATTAGGCTCGGTCTCCACTATGTTTAATGAGCGTATGAATTGTGACGTCAAATGTGAAATCGTTATTATGATTATTTTTATTTCTTTTATGCAAATTATGGGACGATTGTATGAGTATGTCCACGGAGTGTTTTCTGGCACTCAACCCCATTATTTAAAATATTTTTCAGGTAATTGATGACGGCAGGTGGCGGATGTGGACCAATGGGGACCTCTTGTTTTTAGTTGACCGTATTTTGAATTTATTAGTTATGGTCAAACTATTATATGATGCATATGCTTCCGTTGTATGCTTTGTTGATGGTCAACTGTATGATTATTTATTTTATATGCTTCCATTGAACCTTGACTTTTGCCACGTGTATGCCTATGAGCGTTTTGGTCATGTTATGTTTCATGAATTGACTATTATTATTTTGATGTAGTTGACCAGTCAGTTTTTCTTAAGATCTATTTCTATTGGTTCTTGATTAGTCAAATATATTGATTCTTGGTGTTTGACTAGTAAACGTAAGCTCTTTTGGCATAACAAATCTTAACTTGATTGCTCTATTTGGAAATTTTTCTATGGGATTTTCAACCTTCGCGTGTGTTCCATTAGCACCTTGGCCCCTCCGGGTTTGGGGTGCTACATATGGTATCAGAGACCTTCAATCCTCTGAAAGCCTATTAATTGTTAAAATTCTATTATCTGCATTTTGTATAAATGCTACTACCATTGGTCCCACATCCACGCCAAGCCTCGTCAGTCATGTATAAATTATGTGACTAAAATTTTGATTGATCAATTATGTCTTTGACTAATGTATGATATGATTGAAATAAGGTCAAATTTATCTCGATTATATTTGCTTTGAAAATATGCTATGTCATCCACCATAAGGATGAACCTAGGTGGATTATTAGGATATAGATTGCCTTTAAGTTATTCATGTCTTACTATATAGTATATTGATCCTAGACTCACTTAAGTGCTTTTCCTACAGATGCCAAACTTTATTTAGGGACCTAGGAAGAGGGTAGGATTTATCCCCACACGAGTTCAGCGTCAGCGACAGTACCGTGCCTATGTACGTGATTCAGCACACAGTGTAGGCCGACATACCGCGATTATGACTGAGATGTGGATGGAGGTACGAGACACGCTTGCGGGAGTCTCAGGTTAGGAGGCTTCCAATCGACTAGTACACACTCTACCACTGGATTGGGCGTCTTATGCTGCTCGAGTGTTGGGAGACTACACAGAGATCCACCCTACGACCCTGCATTATATCACAGATTATCCAGGCTTCTCATCGCATATTTACCAGAGATGGGCGACATGGGGTGAACCCCCAGTATATCTACCGGCGCCAGCTTTGGTCATTGGACCTAGATTCGTGCACCCTTTCTTTGCTCCACCTCCGATGCCTATACCAGCCCCGGCACCTATACCAGCCCCGATACATGCACCAGTCCCGGCCCCTGTGCCTGACCCAGCGCCTGCACCGGCCCCAGCACATATTCCTATTCCACATCCGGAGGCGCATAACAGTGGATGGCTGATAAAGGATGATGATGATGAGGATCCTGAGGAGGACTACGAGAAGCACATGGATAGCTCGGGCACTGTTGAGCACTAGATGATTATCACCTTTTGTCTATGTATATGGATTATGTTCTCTTTTTACATAGGAATATTAAGGCCCTTTTGTGGATTTAATCCTCTTTTTGTATAACACCCTATGAGGTAGGTTAGTATTGGCCTAGTATGTAGTTCCTATGTTATTTTGTTAACTTATGGTCATTATGTATGTATGAAATAGTCCTCTCTTGAGGCACCGTGATTATAGCTTCGAGCTATGACACTTCTATGATATGAATTGATGAATTTATTGTCTCAAATCTTATGATACTATATTTTTGTGCTACTTATGTTACCAAATTGTGTTAGCAATTAATGTCTCATGATTAATACATAAATATAGGATGCCGCCTAGGAGACGTCAACCGCAAAACCAAAATGCCCCGGCTGATGATACTATTGAAATTGTCGAGATATTTAGACGTCATCAACCACCAACATTCGATGGTCAAGGGGAGCCATTAGAGGCGGAACTTTGGCTGCTCAAATTGGATCGAGTTTTCACACACATAGCTTGTGGTGATGCACATCGTGTGGCATGTGCAGTCTATCAACTCTCTGGAGATGCTGACTATTGGTGGGAATCACATACAAGGACTATGACACCTGAAGATCTTGCTGCACTCACTTGGGATGAATTCAAACAAGCTGTGATGGAGAAATACATATCAGATAGTTATCGAGAGCGCAAGGAAAATGAGTTCACTTATCTAAAACAAAGAACTTTCACAGTGGATGACTATGATAAGAAGTTCAATCAACTATCTCGCTATGCCCCTCACCTAGTGGATACTGATTTGAAGAAAGCACTCTGTTTTAGAAGAGGCCTAAGAACCGAGATTGCGATCCCTATTGCTGGACGGGGTACAGCCACTTATGCTGAAACACTCAGCAGAGCTCAAGATATCAAATCACTACTCATGATGGAAGAAAAAAGGAACCATGATTCAAAAGGAAAAAGGAAATGGGATAACGTGAACCAGAACGAATTCAAACATGACAAGCAAGCAAGAACTGGGCCAACTAGTAATTCTGGAAGATAGATGGAGAAGCCACTATGCCAAACATGCAATAAGAGACACAATGGCACTTGTCTTTGGAGGATGAATGCTTGCTTTTGGTGCAAGCAACCTGGACACGGTGCTCCTAACTGCCCTAGAAATAGGGGAAATCAAGTAAACAACCAAGGGAATAATTTGAGAGTCAACCAAGGAAACCACCAAGGAAATAATCAGAGGATCAACCGAGGAAACTACCAGGGGAATAACCCGAGGAACAACCAGGGGAATAACCCGAGGAACAATCAGGGGAATAACTATGGGAACAATCAGGGGATCAACCAAGAAAACAATGCAAGGAACAATCAAGGAAACAACCAGGGACAACAACCACCTAGGAATGTACGTGCTTTTACCTTGAACCAACAACAAGCAACTCAAGCACCTGGGAATATGGCAGGTATGATCGATATTCATAATACCCCAATACTTGCACTCTTTGACACTGGAGCAATACACTCGTTCATATCTATGAGAACATATAAGAAGTTGGGAATTTTAGGAGAAAACTTGAGTGAACCCCTAGAAGTAAGTATACCATCAGAGAGGATGCTTGTAGCTAGTATGATCTGTGCTGGATTAGAGTTAAATTTCGATGTTAACTATCTTAAGGCAGACCTGCATATGCTAGAAATGAATGATTTTGATATTATTCTTGGGATGGATTGGCTTAAAGCAAATCGTGCAACAATATGATGTCGCGAGAAGGAAATAACGCTCCAACCACCAGAAGGGCCAGAGTTCACTTTTTATGGATCAAAAGTAGGAGCGGTGATACCTATGATATCAGCTATGAAGGCAATGAAGATGATCAAGAAGAAAGGATATCAAGTTTTCTTAGTAAGCCTGATAGGGGACGAGACCAAAGGAGTAACCATTGAAGATGTGCCTGTTGTTCATAACTACCAAGATGTTTTTCCTGAAAAACTACCTAGAGTCGGACCTGATCGTCAAATAGAGTTCACTATCGACCTTATCCCTGGAGGAGCCCCAATATCAAAAGCACCATATTGAATGGCGCCAAAGGAACTGCAAGAGCTAAAAGTCCAACTATAAGAATTATTGGATAAAGGGTTCATCAGACCTAGTGTTTCACCTTGGGGAGCTCCTATGTTATTTGTCAAGAAGAAGGATGGATCACTACGTATATGTATAGATTACAGGGAGTTAAACAAATTGACAATCAAGAACAGGTACCCTATACCTCGAATTGATAACCTGTTTGATCAACTCAAGGGTGCTAAAGTTTTCTCCAAGATTTATTTGAGATCGGGCTATCATCAATTGAAGGTGAAGAAAGATGACATACCAAAGACAGCTTTTCAGACACAGTATGGTCATTATGAGTTTGTGGTGATGCCATTTGGACTAAGCAATGCGCCAGCTGTATTCATGGACTTAATGAATCGAGTTTTCCATCAATACTTAGATAAGTTTGTGCTAGTATTTATTGATGATGTACTCATCTACTCCAAAGATGAGAAACAACACGAGGAACATCTAAGAGTAGTAATGGAGACATTGAGGAAAGAGAAGTTGTATGCTATGTTCAGCAAATGCGAATTTTGGTTGGACGAAGTTATCTTTCTAGGCCACATAGTTTCGGCTCAAGGCATCAAAGTAGATCCCTCCAAGGTGGAGGCAGTGAGTGATTGGAAGTCCCCTACTAATGTTGGTGAAATTCGTAGCTTCCTAGGCTTAGCTGGTTACTATAGACGATTTAGTGAAGGATTCTCCAAGATTGCAAAACCTATGACTCAACTACTAAAGAAGGGAGTGAAGTTCATTTGGACAGAAGACTGTGAAGGAAGTTTTCAAGAACTTAAGAAGAATTGGTAACTGCTCCTATGTTAACTGTTCATGATGGAGCAGAAGATTTCGTCGTTTGTACAGATGCATCTCTGCAAGGAATAGGATGTGTGTTGATGCAAAATAGGAAGGTTATAGTCTATGCATCTAGGCAGTTGAAACCACATGAGGTCAACTACCCTACTCATGATTTGGAGCTTGCAGCCGTTGTTCATGCCTTGAAGATCTAGAGGCACTATCTTTATGGAGTCAAGTGTGAGATCTATACGGATCACACGAGCTTAAAGTACTTTTTTGAGCAAAATGAACTCAACATGAGGCAAAGGAGATGGTTGGAACTCGTGAAAGACTATGACTGTACCATCTTGTATCATCCTGGGAAAGCAAATGTCGTAGCCGATGCTTTGAGCAGAAAGAATAGGGTAGCACTGAATTGTCTCTTCACCCAACAAGAGAAACTGATTAGAGATTTCTCTAAATTGAATTTGGAGGTGATCCTACCACCGAAGAACATGGAGGCCCGAATCGCAACTCTAGTAACGAAACCAAACCTACGAGCTCGTATAGTTGAGGCTCAGTGCCAAGATGACTTTCTTGAGACGATGAGAGGGAAGAGCTGTACCGAAGACAACCAAGAATTTATTGTAACCGATGATCAAGCACTTACTTTTGGGAGTCGACTGTGTGTACCCCAAGATGATGAGTTAAAATGTGAAATACTAGCAGAAGCGCACAACACTCCGTACACTGCTCATCCCGGAGGAACGAAAATGTATCGGGATTTAAGAGAAACTTTTTGGTGGAAAGGCATGAAGAGGGAGATTGCAACTTTCGTAGGACACTGTTTGGTTTGCCAGCAAGTAAAGGCAGAACATCAACGACCCGCTGGACTTTTAAACTCACTCGAAGTCCCTGAATGGAAATGGGAACACATTACAATGGACTTTGTCATTGGGTTACCGAAAACAGTACGCAATAACCAGACAATCTGGGTTATTGTTGATAGATTGACCAAATCAGCACACATCTTGCCCATAAGACATAGGTTGGGATTAGATGAGCTAGCTCAAATCTATATCAAAGAGATCATTTGTTTGCATGGAGTTCCTGTGTCTATTACTTCAGATCGAGATATACATTTCACCTCAAAATTTTGGAGAAGTTTGCAAGATGCTATGGGAATCAGACTGAATTTTAGCACTGCTTTTCATCCTCAAACTGATGGCCAATCAGAAAGAACCATACAAACTCTTGAAGATATGTTGAGGACTGTAGTTCTGGATCAAGGTGGAAGTTAGGAAGACTACTTGCCTTTAGTGGAATTTGCATACAATAATAGCTATCAGGCGAACATTGGGATGGCACCTTATGAGGCTTTGTACGGTCGAAGGTGCAGATCACCACTCTATTGGGATGAGGTTGGAGAGAAGAAAATTCTGGGACCCGAATTGGTACAAGCCACAGAGAAAGCCGCCAACAAAATACAAACCAGAATTAAAGAAGCTCAAGATAGACAGAAGTCCTATGCGAACAAGCGTAGAAGAGACTTACACTTTGAAGTAGGAGATAAAGTCTTCCTTAAGATATCCCCGGTTAAAGGAATAATTCATTTTGGAAAAAGAGGAAAGTTGAGACCGCGTTTCATTGGCCCTTAAGAAATTCTCGATCGAGTAGGAGAAGTTGCTTATAGGCTTGCTTTGCCACCCAAACTAGGAGGAGTACATGATGTATTCCATGTGTCGATGCTACATAAATATGTTTTTGACACAAGTCACACTGTATACGATGAAGATGTGGACGTAGATCTTGATCTTACCTACCAAGAGGCTCCAATAGCGATTCTCGACCGCAAGGTTCAAAATTTACGAAACAAAGAGACAATGCAAGTGAAAGTGCAGTGGAGCAGGCATGGAAAGGATGAAGCCACATGGGAAATCGAAGAGAAAATCAGGAGGCAATATCCAAACATAACCTTACTAGGTACTTGAATTTCGGGACAAAATTCTTTTAAGAGGGGTAGATTTGTAACACCCCAAGATTTTATAATAGGCCCAAATCTATTTTTTAATTGTGATTTCATGGCCCAAATAAATAAATTTAGGCATTTTATTTTTTTAGGCCCAATTCATGGGCTTTTTAGCCCATTTATGTTTTTAATTATTTTCGATACATATCGTTATCGGAACGAGACGATCGAATATATTAGATGATAGTACTCGTCGTTACGAATCCATAGAAACTAATTTCACCTAAGTGGGACTTCATTTGTCCAAGTTATGAATTAATTAGGAATTTAATTAAATTTTAGGTTAGGATATGAAGGGATATAAATACTCATTCCACTCCTTAGCTAGGTCATTTTTGAGGATCCATTTTTAGGTCAACCCCCACCCCCTCTCTTCTCTCTCCCTCTCACCTCTCCTCCTCCCCGCGGCCGGCGCCGGCGCCGCCGGTCGGAAAAATTTCGGCGACCTTTTTTTTTTTACATGCAATTATATTTTTGGATTCCTCTTCTTCTCCTCGTTCTTGTTCTTCGATTATTTTTAAGAAATCTTGAGGTTTAGGCTTCCGATTTTCTGATCTAAAAATGGGTTAATCCCTAGCCTTTTAATACCTCATTTCTTTCTTTATATTTGAACTTTATTTTCGATTTTAGTGTATATATTGTGATTTAAGGGCTGTTTTGGATTAAAAAAAATATGTTCTTAATTTATTTATGGTGTTCTTGGTGTTTTAGGGCATTTTAGAAGCTAAATGATGGATTAATGAAATAAACATGAAATGGAAAAAAAGAAATTGGAATAGGTTATGTGTATGTGTGTGTCGTGAGTTGTGCATGTGTGTGTGTGTGTGTTGATTTTTCAGCTTGTGTGTGTGTGCGTGTGTTTGGGTTTTATTTTATTTTTTTCTTTCTTTTCTTAAATTTATGAATCTATTTAATAAAGAATATAGATTAATATTTTCATAAGGTTGTGCAGCCTAATGGTTGATGTTTAAATTAATTCTAAAAGATCTAAGGTTCAAATCTTTTTGCATGCATTTTTATTAAATCTCTTTTTGTAATTAATGTCTTCTGTTTCAACTTTAAACTAATTAAAATCATGTGTAAATTTTGAAAATGGTAACTAGCTTAATGGATATGTTCAGATTTATTAATCAAAAGGTCTAAGGCTCAAACCTTCATACATGCATTTTTAAATCTCTTTTATTGTAATTAATGTCCTCTGTTTCAAATTTAATTAATTAAAATCAAGCCATGTATTTCGAAAATTGAATTTAGCTTAATGGATAGGTTCAGATTTATTAATTAAAAGGTCCGACCTCTCCTAATGTAGTTTTATTTCATTTTAATTATTTTTAACAAAGATGATTTTAAACCTTATATAATTAATAACATCAATTAAATTTCGAAAATGACATATGGTTTAATGGTTAGTATTTAGATTAATGCTTAAGAGGTCAAGGGTTTGAATCCTATTGAAGTAATTTTATTCCTTTTTAATCTTTTTATCATCAAAGCTTTATGGACTATATATATATATATAATTAATTATAGACAATTAATTTCGAAAACATGGCTTAGTCTAATGGTTAAGTGTTCATATTGTGTTTAGGAGGTCCAGGTTCAAAACCATTTGGTGCAGTTTTAATTCTCATTTTGTGTAATTAATTCACAGCATTTATGAAGCTATTAATTAAAACAGTTTGTTTTAGATTGTATAAAATCATTTAGTATAGTGGTTAAAGTATCATTATTTTACATTTAAGGTCATGTGTTCAAATCCTTTTGACCACAATTTTTATTTATGCATTTAATTATTTTACTTCTTTTTCTATTTTGTTTAGTTTTGGATTTAATTCAAATTAAGCATAATGTATTATAAGTGATACTTTATTGGTATTGAAATATTATTATTATTATTATTATTATTATTATTATTATTATTATGATTTTAATCCATATATTATACTCGATCAAGGGTCCGGGTATAGGTTAAAGCTAGGATTACCCGTTTGATCTTTAGGTGTCGTCTTTTCGTGACTTTATTTTATAGATATACCTTATACCCTTATTTACATTATAGAATAGGTTAATTACCCTAATAAGTTTCTAAGACATAGCCCTTATGTGTAAGTTTTAACCCGAGACAGCAGGCTTAGCACGTGCGAGTTGAGATTAAAGTGTCAGCTACATTTAGCTATAAGGTGGGCTTAGTTACTAAAACTCTTTCGAAAATGTATTTAAACTTTCGTCCAATATGAAAAAAAAAAGAAGAGAATTATGATTTATGTTTATGTTGCTCATTGTGGATTTGATACGACTCATATGAGGATATCCGAATATGTTATGAATATGCTATAGATGATATGTGATCACATTATGGTCGGTCTATACTATGTTTAATGAGCGTATGAATTGTGACGTCAAATGTGAAATCGTTATTATGATTATTGTTATTTCTTTTATGCAAATTATGGGACGATTGTATGAGCATGTCCACGGAGTGTTTTCTGGCACTCAACCCTATTATTTAAAATGTTTTTCAGGTAATTGATGACGGCAGGTGGCGGATGTGGACCAATGGGGACCTCTTGTTTTTAGTTGACCGTCTTTTGAATTTATTAGTTATGGTCAAACTATTATATGATTCATATGCTTCCGCTGTATGCTTTGTTGATGGTCAACTGTATGATTCTTAATTTCTATGCTTCCGTTGAACCTTGACTTTTGCCACGTGTACGCCTATGAGTGTTTTGGTCATGTTATGTTTCATGAATTGATTATTATTATTTTGATGTAGTTGACCAGTCAGTTTTTCTTAAGATCTATTTCTATTGGTTCTTGATTAGTCAAATATATTGATTCTTGGTGTTTGACCAGTAAACGTAAACTCTTTTGGCATAACAAATCTTAACTTGATTGCTCTATTTGGAAATTTTTCTATGGGATTTTCTTTCTTCGCGTGTGTTCCATTAGCATCTTGACCCCTCCGGGTTTGGGGTGCTACAAATAATAAATTAAATATTTTTATCATCTAGCAACATCATAATAATATTTTTAAGGTGGAATTAATGATTTATATGAATGGACAACACGTCAAATACACATATATTCTGGTAATGTGAAATCTAAGACCGAAAGCATGTATGCAACAACCATATCTTTTAACTAGTTACATAATCGGCCAATTAATTAATAGTTATTAATTTATGATAGTCTATTCACATTGCAGATTTCATCGTTGCCTTCAACTTTTAATTATATATACCTGGAACATGACCGATGGATTTTATCTCACATATAAATAAGTTTAATTTTATATGTTATGTTTTTATAATTAAATACGTAACATAAATTCAAAAATTATTTAATTAATCATCAATCTCAAGCCGATTACGGAACAATTTAACTTAAATACTTTTAATCATGGGAAGGTAATAACATTAACATGATCCATAGAAAATCCATTCCATCGACGACTTCAAAATATTTTTGCCGTCTTGCATAGGCAACATTTTCTCCAAAGTGTGAAAAAGGAGACGAAAAATTTAAGTAATATCGGATAATGGTCCAAAATATGAGATAACAAGTAATCATCACGACAATAAACAAGCGACTAAAAACGACTAGCTAAATTAACAATAGATTCTTTGTATAATCATCGATGCATCAACGGATTATAAAATCACTAAAAATGAAGACTAATTAATGATTATTGTATTAAACGTCACCTAATTATCTTTCAGTCGCGCGCTAAAGACAAGCAGTTTATGTTGAATCAAATTTGTTTGCAGTGCAAGTGTTATTGGAGTAACAAGCTACCTAGAGATTCCCTATTAATTAATTAAGATCTCCATGTTGAAATATTTTTATGTGGACTAATATATGTTAATTAAATGTGTATGACTGTCTTAAAGTGATCCAATTAATGTGATCTAATAAGGTTATAATTATGGATTAAAGAGTATTAATATTTATCATGGAATTTAATTGTGTAGATACCATTAATAGATTTGTAATTTGTTGAGGGACCGAATTGCAAATCCCAGATAACTTATTATTATAAGTTAGGGTTATGGTCCCCAAACGACGGCAGAAAAAAAAAATAGAATCTGTATTCCTTCTACAGAATTCTCTACAACAAACCCTAAGGTGCCGATCGTTTGGAAGATCCATACCACATCAAGTATTCAAGATTCAAGAACTATGGATTCAGGTACGCTTCCGCTATAAGTTATATCTCAGTTTATCATCATAGAGTTAATTGATTTAGGGTATGAATCTGGATAATTGCATGCCCTATGTGGTTTATTTTTCTAACACTCCATAATTAGAGGGTGTTCGACAAGGTCTATTTTATTTTTATTTATTTACTTTTTTGAGAAATTTTTTATTATTATTTAAACTAGGACCAATTGCATGCGTTGCAAAAGAGTCCAAGCGATCGTGGGGTGTCGGGTCTATCTAATTAATTCTATCTATATTGGGTAGACTGTCCAAACTATATATTCCATTTATGATAGGTACGTGTGCATGTGTATGTCAATTAATATTATATTTTTAATGAATGAAGGAACATTAAAAACTCAATCATCATCAACTTCTCAAAAAAAAAAAAAAATCCTCAATCATCAAAATCTATTAGGGAATAAAAAAGATCACACAATGTGAAAAAAAAAACTCGATCTTTCAGAAGATTTCGTGTCTAATTTTTCAATAAATATTATTAGTTTTCATAAGATAAATTATACTTTCCATTAAATTATTACTTTTCATATGATAAATATTATACTTTCCATTAAATTATTACTTTTCATATGATAAATCAATTTGCCTCAGTTTCAATTTTGAGTAACTTAACTATAAATATGTTACAAGTTATGTTGTCGCATGTATCAAACCTCCTGATAGTAAATTATGGGATCAAATCCTCTGTACCAATTTGCGTTACATTTACTGTGCCAATTTTTTTTTTATAAATTTAATTTTTATATATACCTTAATTGAAGAAAAATGAATCATAAATAAAAATTTAAAGTTATATGAAACCATAATAAATTGAAATAAAAAAAATAAAAATATATTTATACGTTCAGCACAGGAGTAGACGATGCAGAAAGTGTCACGTGGAAATTATCTAATAAATTAATTATTGCATCCCTTAATTAGTGTGCACTACTACTCTAGTAGAGAACGTGTGTGTACGAAGTTTGAATTAAATTTTCTAGTAGGAGCCGGAGAAGTTGACTGAGAAATTTAAAATTTTCAACTTTTTTCTAAGCTCAATTTTAACCACTTATAATAAATAGTTTTTTTAAGAAGATTTGCAATTACTCGCATGACATATACGTCTCTCAGACTTGGCTTATGGCTTTTATCAAACTCTAAAACTGTCGCACAATCTAACATAAGTTTTTTCGAGATTTAATTAAATATTTAAATAAGATTTAAGCCTTTACTTTGCCTTTATTATATATCCGTGTTATAATGTTTCTCATTTAACATGATTATATTATAAAAATATATATTTAGAATTATTTCAATAACTTAAAATCATGTAGAATTCAAGAAAAAAAAAAGGATTGATGTTTTATAAAGTCAAAAAGCATATTGTTAGGTGACACTAACATTCTTTTAATAAAAAATACTTTATATTTCTAGAAACAAATGATGGAATGAAATACTATTTTAAGGGATTATATTATTATTTTTTGTCAACACTTTAAAGACCTCGTCAACACTCTTTTACACAAAAAAAAAAAATAGTTTTTAGGAAAATGAAATAAAAACAAATGATGAAATGAAATACTATTTTGAGGGACGGATGTGATTCTCTATTTTAGATTTGATGTTCTAATCCATATTTTAGGATTTTTTGTTCCATGTTTATTTTTTTGTCCAACTTGATCCTATAACTATTTCAAAAGACTCAATTTGATCCATTCATTGCTCCTTTACTAACAGATGTTAACAAATTTCACTAACGGACATGGATAATACCCGTTAAAACATATATTAACACACACTTGGATTATTTCACACATTAACACGCACTTTTTAACATTCATGAGAGAGAGATAGCTCTAGTATTATGAATTCAAAAAATGAAATCGGAGAATTCAGAAATCAAATCATACATCGATTTGAATGGGATGAAAATCTTGTAGATTTTAGGGGTTATGTTTGGTGGAATTGATTTGTGTAACATTAAACCCTAAAATAAATCATACAATAAATTTTATGTTGTTGAATTTGGGAATGTTGGGAATATTTTAGGAAAATATTGAAAATTTGATACGCGGATTGTTGTTAGAAAATGTGTTTTATTTTCTTTGTGAAAATGGTGAAAATTTCGTGTGTCAATTCATATGTATGTAAAAAGTGTGTTAATATGTGAAATAATCTAAGTATGTGAGAAAAGTGTGTTAATAAGTGTTTTAACGGGTATTGTTAACGTCCGTTAGTGAAATTTATTAATGTCCGTTAGTAAAGGAGCAACAGTAGGATCAAATTAAGTCTTTTGAAATAGTTGTAGGATCAATTTGGACCAAAAAGGTAAACGAGGACCAAAATGCTCCTAGGCAAATAGTAATAGGATTAAAATGGACCATTTTCCGTCCTCTTGGGAATGGCCTAGTGGTGGAGTGGTGTTATCTTGAGGCCAAAAGATCTCAAGTTCGAATCCCAACACCAACACTACTAGGTGTGAGCCTGTCATACCTGGCTTGCCAAGTGTGGTTAACCTCCCCTGTGTGGTTTGCAGGTTATTACACAGGGACGGAGTTTACTCATTGTGCACCTCGGTAGTAACTGCGGGTTACCCTTGACCAAAAAAAAAAATGGACCCTTTCCCTTAAAATTGTGAACGTTTGTTTTTGTCTTGATTTCTTAAAAAAAATAACTCAATCACATAATTTAAAAGTTAAACTGCTTGATAAAATAGAAAAAAAAGTGTAAATGGATAAAAACGAGCAAAATTGAATAGTGACTGAGAAAAAAAAAGTTTTAATTATAGGGAGTTTTGTGGGTAATTTGTGTTATAACACACTTGGGTCCCCACATCCAATCATTGGGCAAGTGTACTTTGACATTATTTACTCATTATACAATAATTTTATCTTTTATATATGTATATGGATATATTTGTGGGTCCAAATTTGAATTTCAGATAAGATTAAATTTGCATACGATTATGGGTACGGTTACTTGGGACATTTTGACAAAAAGATTACATATGTATACGATTATTTATAATTTTGAATTGCGAGTATTTATACATTTAATGCATACGATTAAAATGTAATGCCTACAATTATTTTGAGAGCTAATGCCTAATTTTAAAAGTAATCCCTAAGATTATATTTTAAAAATCATTGATTAATTTTTATAAGCTATGATTTTTTTATATAGCTACGATTAATTTTTACAAGGCTTCGATTAAATTTAAATATCTACGATTAATTTTTTACAAAGCTACGATTACATTTAAATAGCTACGATTACATCGAAGTAGCTATGTTTAATTATTTATAAAAATATCTATGATTAAATAGACACAATTAAATAGCTATGGTTATTTTTCACCAAAAAAAAACTACGATTAAATTTAAATAGGTATGATTAATTTTTTAAAAGGCCACGATTAAATTTTATTGGCTATGATTAATTTTTTACAAGGCTACAATTACATTTAAATAACTATGATTACATTGGGATAGGTATGATTAATTATTTATTTATAAAAATATCTACAATTAACTTTCCAAGATAAATAGATACGAAGCTATGATTAGCCATGATTAATTTAAAAAGGCTATAGTTATTTTTTAAAAATGGTACGATTATTTTGTAACAATAAAGCTACGATTGTTTCTAAAAATTTAAGATTAGTTTCAAACATTACTTGAACACATATGATGAAATTATGTTACGATTAAATTAGAATTACGATGGAAAAATACGATTATGTTTTAGGTTAATAGTTTCACTAGTTCACTGCATCGATTGAATTGAATGCATTTATTTTGTGTAAGCTTCATTAAATAAAAAGCAATAGAAAGTAGAAGAGGTAGAAATTGGTTGAGCAAATTTAATGCATGGTTTTATTGTTGTGTAAGAGGGTAGATAAATTTTGTAAATAAATACAAATGAACACACACGACATTATCACACTCTAAAAATCATAGCCAAGAACATACAACAAAAAATTGAGCTCAACCTTGCTCTCTACGCAGCCTAGCTAATGCCTCATCAACAGCCTGGTCCACAACCTCCTGAATATGGGGCATCATATCCTCCTTCACAGCTGCCACAACCCTCTGAAGCCAGCGACACTTCGTTTGGACCGTTGTGCTCCCCACTGCTCTGAGATCAATCCCTCCTCAAACGCTTAGTCCCCCATGCTCAAGGAGGGCTCAATCTACGATTCGGATCTCCTCTATGCGTTGTTGTCTCTTCGGTGGGGGACCGGAGACCCAATATCTCATCATCTAACTCATACCTCAATGCCCGGCTTGCTTGCGGACCCTTATGTGGTCTCCGATCAGCCCTCGTCCCTCTGGGTGATGGGCCTAAAATGGCCACAACTTCAGTGGAATAGCATGATGCTACATTTGCAAGCATCTTCTTCTTGTTCCCTTTTCGAGGGAAAACATATCTCACGCTCTGAGCATTGCCCTCCAGCTGCATGCTCTGGTAATACGGAGTCGCGGTCTCTTCCGGCAATGGCACCAACAAAACCACCCATAATTGCATGAAATTTATAATATCATTAAGATTAATTAACAAATATAGATTTGATATTCTAAACAAATAAAAAAACTTAAAAACGTACCGATCATTACAATAAGGTGGATATGTCAGAGGTGGGAGGCTTAAATGACAACCTCAAACATCAAGGCAAGGTAAGCTATCCACTGGCCACACCAATCTCACGGGCCAACTGAGGTATCACCTCACAAGCCCATATTTGTAAAATAAGTAGCATGTCATGATTTAATTATGCATCACTAATTTATATCAACAAAATGAAAACTAATTACCTGTTGTGCCCGTATCAGTCCATAGAAATGATACGTCTCGTGCCCTTTTCTGCCCATAGCCTGCCGACTCATGGGGAGGATGCTGATGAACTGCATCAGCATCTGGTATGAATATGCCCCCCATGAAAAAGAATTTCACCTGCCCACATCTTCCACAAGAGCCCACACCCATGGATCTTTCACCCGGTGCGGATCAAGGCAGAAGATCATTCTGTATACAAATAATATGTTCGCAACCTTCACATAATCATGAGGGTATCTGGCCATCCCCATCTATGTGAACCTATCCTCCATCTGGCGGAGGGTCGTACGCTTCCCTTCAAATAAGCGATAGTAGACCGCTCTCGAGGAAACAACATGCTCTCCATTCGAATTGAATGTAGAGCTACCGAATCGTAATCCTGACACTAGGTTATACTCACTCGGACCGAAGTGCAGCACGAATCAATGAATCTGAAACCATGCCTCCTGTTCCTCCAGTGCACAATCCGATACGCGCACCTCACCACTCATGACTGCATGAATAACCCTATTCTGGACGTCACCACCCCCGTAGTCCAGAAAATATCTAAAGTATCCGGATCTAAACAACTGCAAATTATCATCACCACCTATGGCATGTAATGTGGCTCTTATCTTCTCAACTATCTCCGGCTTAGCATAGACTATGACCGTCGGACTCAGGCGCTGCAGCAGCTGTCTAAACCAATCAATCTAACAACATTTGCAAACTTACAATTAAACATTAGTTTAGATACTTAAATTAAAATTATAAGTAACGATTTTTAATAATTAAATATAGTTGTTAGAAAAAATTATTTAAATATTTTGTGGGCTACGATTATTGTTAAATAGGTTACTACGATTTTAAAGGGATACAGGTAATATTTAATTGTCTACGATTAATAATTAATGGGATAAGATTAATGTTTCATTTTCTACTAGTATTACTTAAAGACTATGATTAATAATAAATGAGATACTATGATTATTTAAAAGAATAAAATTAAATTTTCATTGTCTATGATAGTTAATGACCTACTATTAATATAATATAATTAAATGGCTACGATTAATGTTTCATGGTCTACGATTAAAATTTAAGTGGGATACGATTAAATTCTAAAATTAGCCTTAGGCCTACGATTATTCTAGAAAGGGTTACGATTAATTTTAAAATTCTTTTTAAGGCTATGATTAATTTCTAAGTGGCTATGATTAATTTGTTAAGTGACTATGATTAATTTTTAAGTCGCTACGATTAATTTATAAAATTATATTTAAGGCTACGATTAATATTTAAGTTGCTATAATTAATTTATAAAATTATTCTTAAGGCTACGATTATTTTTCTAAGGGCTACAATTAATTTCAAATTGGCTACGATTAATTTCTAAAATTATTTCTAAGGCTACGATTATTTTCTTTAAGAGCTACGATTAATTTTTAAGTGACTATGATTAATTTATAAAATTATTATTAAGGCTACGATTAATATTTAAGTGGCTATGATTAATTTATAAAATTATTCTTAGGCTACGGTTAATTTCAAATTGGATATGATTAATTTCTAAAATTATTTCTAAGGCTACAATTATTTTTTTAAGAGCTATGATTAATATTTAAGTGGCAACGATTAATTTATAAAATTATTATTAAGCTTGCGATTAATGTTTAAGTGGCTATGATTAATTTATAAAATTATTCTTAAGGCTACGATTATTCTTTTAAGAGCTACGACTAATATTCTAAGGGCTACGATTAATAGTTTTATATGCTACGATTAATATTCTAAGGGCTACGATTAATATATATTGGTCACGATTAATATTTTACAATTAATAATTTCAAACACAAGTAATAATACTACGTTTAATATCATAAACTTGGGAAAATTTGAAACCTACTTGAGAAGAAGATGAAGACGTCTCCAGTAGTTCTCCAGGTCCCATTCCATCTTTGGCGTCTGCTCGTTGGCTATGGGAGAGAGAGATCAACATAGGAATAATCATTGATTTTCTAATAGGGAGCGAGAGAGAGAGGGACAGATTCTCACCTTAGGATCGATGACAACGGCGAAGTTCAGAGAGAGAGAGAGAGAGAGAGAGAGAGAGAGAATTTAGCGGCCATGTTCAACAATGGTTTAGGGATGGGAAGAGAGGGATGAAGACGTGGGTGGTTGAGGGTATGTTCAATGCAAACCCTAACTCAATTAATATTATGTGGCAGTTACAAATCAACTTTTGCAGAATATAAGTACAAATTCTGACACAATTCAGATTTGTGGGTATCATCGATGGGTATGATGTAAAAGTAAGTACAAATTACCCAAATAACTACCGAGTTTTAAATCTTGCTTGCCTACCCACATTTTAATATTATTTTGCCCATATATAACTATAACCCAAAAAAAAATGAAGAATCCTCAATTTAAACAATTGAAAATTTAGAGGGTTGAAATTGATTTTGCTTTCTCTTTAAAAAAGAGAGAAAAATAGATTTTGCTTTAATATACTTAATAAGTTCCATCCTATCACTTTCTAAGTCTACGGGGACATCGACATCTATAGACCTTTTTATTTTCCCACCTTATATATTTTTAGTGAAAAAAGTAGTAGTTAAGAAATGTTCCTTCGCAGATCACACTATGAAAATCTTATAAATATAAAAATATATAGGTTTTAATATCAGTTTCTACACCTAATTTCTCTGTTTCGAACGTATTTATCTTATGATATAATGTTTTAAAACTTATGTTACGTATATCAAAAATGGCATTTTATCTAAACTATACGTACTGATAATGATGCAATTGGGAATAGGAAAAAAATAAAAATAAATAAATATATAAATAAAGATATAATGAATTGAAATAAACCACCCCCACCCGCTATATATTTATAATGATTATATTCGATTCTACCCGTAGTGCCCTAGTTTTTTAAAATTAAATATGCATATTTCAAGTATTTTTGAAATGATATTTCATGTAGTAAACTCAATAATATAGCCCCTCATATATATATATATATTTATTTATTTATTTATCAGCATATTAATATGTTCGTGATATTGTTATTTTGTCAGAAAAAATTGTAAAAAAATTGTTAACAATATATATGGTATGCACATCGGAAATATAATATCAGGGCACACATGTGTTTTATCAACATGATATTAACATATAAATTATATAAAATATCACTTGAAAATATTGGGTTATATATTTATTTTGGAAAATTGAGACATTACCGCACCCACCCCATGCACCCTCACCCTCAAACTCAACCTCCCATGTAATATAAAATAAGTTGCAGTAGAGACTTTAATATATTCATCCTTGAGTGTGATCTTTCTTTCAGTTATTTAAATTGTCTTCAATTTACAACATTCGATCATTTAAAGTTTTTTTTTTTATATATATGAATTAATGGCAAGCGAAGGTCCATATTTTGACAAGAAATACTACTATGAAGATGTAAGTCCCTTTAATTTCTACAAGAACTTCATCTCTTGCAATTAATGAGTGATGTCTATTTTCTGTTTGTGAAAATGCACAAAAAAGCACTGTTCGCAAACTTTAGTAACAAAACAGTTGGAAAATCATAGGCCAACGAGATCTCTGCACGAGAAAAAGCCATAGATGACTGGCTTCCCATCACTGCTTCAAGAACTGCAAAATGGTGGCATTCAGCTTTCCACAACGTCACTGCTGTGGTTGGAGCTGGCGTCCTCGGCCTCCCTTTCGCCATGTCCGAACTCGGATGGTGAGAAAAAATTATCTATTTTCAAGACTTGTTTGAGAAGAAAACGTTGAAAATCTTGATTTTGTTCGTATTCTCAGGGGACCTGGATTGACAGTGTTGGTGATATCGTGGATCGTTACACTGTATTCATTGTGGCAGATGGTGGAGATGCATGAAATCGTGCCAGGTAAGCGTTTCGATAGGTACCATGAGCTCGGGCAGCATGCTTTTGGTGAGAAGCTAGGCCTCTGGATTGTGGTGCCTCAGCAGCTGATCGTTGAAGTCGGAGTCGACATCGTTTACATGATTACAGGAGGGCAATCGCTCATGAAATTCCATAAATCGGTTTGCCAGCACAACTGCAAGGAGATCAAGCTTACATATTTTATCATGATGTTTGCCTCTGTCCACTTCGTGCTCTCTCCACTTCCCAGCTTCAATTCAATCTCCGGCATCTCTTTGGTAGCAGCAGTTATGTCCTTGAGGTAACCATACCCGTTGTTCTGGGCTTTTGAGTTTGGCGTGTTGGTTTGTAAGTCCGTATGTGTGTGTGTTTAACTCAAAAATTAGTGCATACAAGTTAAAACTTAAAACTAGTGTCAAGAATGAATACATTTTTGCTGAAATGGTGCTATAATTCTCTGTTTTTACAGTTACTCTGCGATTGCGTGTGGTGCCTCCATCAGCAAGGGCGTGCAGCCGGACGTGCAGTATGGCTATAAATCGAACACTGCATCCGGAACTACTTTCAACTTCTTCAGTGGCTTGGGGACCGTTGTGTTCGCCTACGGTGGTCACAACATTGTGATGGAAGTCCAAGCAACTATGCCTTCCTCAGAGGCAAAACCTTCAAAGGGGCCTATGTGGAGGGGAGTTGTTGTTGCTTATACACTTATTGCTTTATGCTATCTCCCTGTTGCTATAATCGGATATTGGGTGTTTGGGAATGCCGTAGAGGAAAACATTCTCCTCTCCCTCCACAAACCTACTTGGCTCATCGCCATGGCCAATATGTTTGTAGTGTTTCATCTCATTGGGAGCTATCAGGTATGTTCGAGTCCATGTTATGTTAACATAGCTCGTCGTTTTGAATGTAGAGCCTCTTAAATTCTGTTTTTATGAACTGTTATAACAGGTCTATGCAATCCCAGTTTTTGACATGATGGAAAGTGTGCTTGTAAAGAAAATGAAGCTACAACCAACTTGGTATTTGCGTTTCATTACAAGGAATACTTATGTTGGTATGCAAAAGTGGCCTAATTGCCTGAATTTCTTTAAGAGTTGCAGTTCTTAAATTTTATGTGTATTCTTTCATTCCAGCTTTAACGATGTTTATTGCCATCACATTCCCTTTCTTTGATGGCCTTCTTGCGTTTTTTGGAGGATTTGGTTTCGCCCCAACCACATATTTCGTAAGCATCTATATTTCTCTTAGCATATAAAGCTTCAACAAAGAAATGTTAACGCAATGCTTCTGCAGCTCCCCTGTATCTTATGGCTCGTCATCTGCAAACCAAGGCGATTCAGCTTGTCTTGGTTTGCGAATTGGGTATGTATATCCAGCTTCAAAATAATCGATTTTTTTTTTGTATGATATGAACTGAGAGATGATGATTCATTTATTTTAGTTTCTGTGGCACATTGCAGTTCTGCATAATTTTTGGGTTTAGTTTGATGATGCTTGGACCCATTGGAGGGCTAAGGCAGATTATAACTCATGCCAAAGGTTATAAGTTTTATGAGTAGCACAAATAGTGCTTAAGTTCAATTGCTGCTCATCTCGATCGTCAGAAATTCCAACGTCAGAGTTGGTCTTGGCTGTAAATTTTTCCATTAGGATATGAGATATGTACATTTTTGTGCTCATTATTCTCTCGTAGTTTTATATTGTGAGAAAAGATCATCAACATGGACCTCAATTTTATGAAACAATAAAATAAAAATTGTAATGAAAGATTGAAATGAATCAAACTAAGTATATATCTCAGGAATTTGGATCTTCTATTATTTTTGAGTGTGGAATAAACTTCCCTGAGCTATCAAAAAGCACGGCTGATAAGAACTAATTATTAAGTGAGACTTTGAGCAGTACAATTAAGAAGATTGTTAATTACACTTTCTGTGCGGCCCAAAATAACTTTGAGCGAAATAACGAAAATATCTGACGTATAATTAAGTGTGAATGTATGTTTATAGCCAATTTTAATTTACAAAATTCTTTTCTAACCAAACATTGTAGAATAGTCTTTCCTAACCAAAATAAATTTTTATGACCATTATGCCCTTGATTGACTTTGAGGCTAATAGGGCACTTGTGAAGGTGTCCTATTTGGATTGATTGATTTTGAATTTAATAAGGCATTTGTAAAGATGTCCTATTTGTCTTTATTTGTTATTTTTTTGATTTATCCTAAGTTTGCCACTTGTGTATGAAAATGGTATCAGAGCCTAGGTAATTTTATTTAGGAATAATAATTTATTTATTATTGAAAGTAATATCCTAACGGAGGAGACACCCAGAAAATATGGATCCGAACAATTGTTCGAGATGTTTTTATTTCAGAAGGTACCTTCAAATTTTGAAGGAACTGGAGGAAAGTCACCAGGAGAGGCTAACCTACTAGAAAGCCCAATACGAAGAGAAATTCCTATCGGAGTCAAGTCTGGAGGAAATAGAGCAGTGTATTTCCCAAAGACAAGCTCAAATGAACTTGTTAATGGTGAATAATCTGCTACAATGCGACTTAATGAACCATCAACAAAGGGCACACCAAAACCACGGTTGATGGAACAAAGAAACTACGAGATAACTCCCAGATTTAAAGAGATCGTGGCAGACACATCTAAAATCTCGGAGGATTTACGAGAGTTTCAGAAGACGGTACAAAATTACGGAAATCACACGTATGGAGTACCACAAGAAGTAAGGCGAATTTCTATAAAACAAGATGAAATTCTAACCATCTTGTTAGAACTTCAAAAGAAGATCCAGACACTAGAATTAAACCAGACATGTTCTAGTAGAAGGAAACCCATCAACTTTGGCAAAGTGAATTTCACACCAAAGGCCAAAGAAGAACCCAAGAAATCGAAGGACGAAAGGATTTGCCAATTGTTAGGACAAATCAAAGAATGACGTCCTCCGAAAGGATATGATTGGAAGATCTACAAGAATTGGCAGAGTCATTTTCCAATATGAAGATGGTAGATCTGAAGATGAATACAGAAGATGGGGCTTTAATTCCCCGAGGATACCATCAGGTGCCCCCGGAACAACAAGTACCACAGGTGCCACCAGCCCAACAGCAACATGAAGGAGGCCCAGCACAAGACGTTCTCATGAGAGCCCGCGAGGACTTTCATGTTGGAGATCAACATAGGAGAGAAAGGCCCAATATGAACAATCTTACAGGAACTAGGGTGAGGAAACAGATCCCTAAGTTCCGAGATAGGCCTCTCGGGAAAACAAGCCTTGATCCCATACATCCATATGGACTCATGCTCAATATCGATGATATTGACTTCAAGGACATCGATATGATTATTGATGATTGGTCATCATCGATGAGAATAGCGGGAGGAACGTTGGATCTAGAAAGGAGGGATTCATCAAGCTGCTAGAGATGAGTTTGTTGGGTGTAGCCAAAACATTATGGTCAAGAGTTGCACCAGCAGTCAAAGAAGAAACCTTGGAGCCAGCCTCATACACGGAGATCGTGGATAGAATGGCTTTCTGGTTTAAGCTCACCTTTTTGGGAGCAGACAATTTCGGAAGTGCAGATTCCGAAAAGAGGAAGAAATATTCTCAGGCTATTTTAAACCTGAGACTGAACAACATGGAGAAGGAGTCAATTGACCAATTCTTCAAGTTGTACCATATCTACCAATGGAATTCAGATGTGGATGAAAGGGTCTGTGTAGAGATTTTCTTCACGAAGTTCCCGAGTCCCTGGAAGGAAATGTTCATTAAAGAATACATTCCAGGAGATCCTGACAATGTTGGGAGGAGAATGTCTTTTGTCAACCAAAAGCTAGCTGAATGGTGTGGACAGGCCATTCTACAAAAGAATTACAAGAGATTAAAGAGGATGAATAAATATTCCCCTCTTGACTGCACAGCCAATGATCTGCCGACCATCATTGGAGGAGAATCTCAAAGGCCACGGAAGAACAAGAAACACCGAGTTCATCCTTATGCCAAAGAAAAATTCTCAAGGAAAAGGAGCTGGAAACCGAGGAGCAGATGGACTAGGCAAAAGGCTAGATTTTACAAATCTGGACAAAGAAGGGGTCTTTCCAGAGACAGGACATCACAAAGTTCATCAAGTCGAACTCCCACGAGGAAAACTTTCAGAAGAGCCCATACGAGGGCAAATGAAAGTTTTAAAGATTGCAACTGCTGGACTTGCGGTGCAAGAGGACATATTTCGATAGATTGTCCAGAAAAGAGAGGAGTCAAAAGCTTCGAAGGTGCACCAGACATCGAGGAAGCGGTTTACTACCAAGACTTGGTACAAGTCTACCAATTCGAGGATATACCCTCAGATGAGAGTATATACGAAGAAGAAGAAGTATTTAGCAATGAAAGTATTGATGGGAGATCAGACTCTGAATCCGACTGGAGCTGAGGTTTTTCATCAAGAGCAAGTGGACGAAACTGGATATTCCAGTCAAACCACTATCTCACAAAGCATGATTGACAAAATCATGAACAAGAGCCTTAATATCCAAAGATATCAAGGCTTTTTCAGCCGGACAGATTGATCAATTGCTCCGCACTTTTAGTCTGAAAAGCAGGAAGCACAATGTAATCTATAAGATTACCAGAAGAGAGATGTCGCTTCCTATAGAGCTTACAGGGAATCAAGTTGAGTTACAACTGATTCCATACAGTGACGTTCAAGAAGAGTTGGGAAGGATGAGGCCAGAGACAAGGGATACCATATCCTGGATCCACATCGGGGCTGTCCAGATAGTGCTCAAATCCGCACTACCCGTAGGTGTTGATACGCCCATTGATATTGCAATATGCGATAAGCGTATCAAAAATCACAGAGATTCCTTGTTAGGAACTATATCAGGAAATCTCTGTGCCAAGCAAATTATAGGGGTAATCTATCCAAAAATATCCTATAATCTGAAAGATAGAGATTTCAGTCGAGCCCTGACGCTGTACCAAGACTTCAAAAGAAAAGATATCAGCTATGAGGGAAATCGACCGTTTTCTTTAACATATCAGGTGTCTTATGCACTTTCCAATTCACACCACACAAATTTATTTCTGGGAAAACAGTTCATAGAGATATCGGATGTATTCTCAAAGGTGGCACAGGCAATCCACCCAGACAGATCAGAAATGCCGCTACCAAGAGAGATAAATATTCGAGTAGGAGACAAACTGTAGTGCCCCGAACCTTTTTGTATATAATTAATTGCAATTATAGACTATGGGAGTTACGTCATTTTAAAATTTCTGTAATTCGGTGGTTTAACCGAACTTGCGACGTGTCGTATCGATGAGAATCGAAATATATTTTAATATGAGTATTAATCGATTTATCGATTTGTGTCACTTGGCGTATTTAAAATATTTCAGAAAATATGTTTAATTTATGGTTTTAAAATCAATGAATTATTTCATCCATTTCGATCCAATTTGGGATTTTTCCGGAGACGGAAAATATCACGATGATCGAACAACCGGTATTTAAACCGGGTATTTTTTTTCTTGGTCAACCCAAGGCATGGGAGGCCATTCCTTCCCACGTCTCTTTTGTCCCCTAAAATAGAAATAGATGTATGTATAGTATAGAGAGAGTGCTTCACTTCATCATTTTCCATTCACTCCATCTTCTTCTTCTTCTTCTTCTTCTTCGTTCATTTCTTCTTCTTCTTCTTCTTCTTCTTCTTCATCTCTTTTCCATCTTTTCATCTTCATTTCTACTCAAATTTTTGAAGGAGAGAGAGAGCCGAAGGCAAGCTCATTCCAACCATTTTCGCAAGCTTCTTCAAGCTTTTCGTGCTTAGTTGTTCTTCAAAGGTATTTTCGAAATCATATATATATATATATGCTCTTCCAAGTTCAAGCATGGATAAGAAGTGTATGTGTGGATTTTTGGTTTCAAATGATGGTTGATGATCTAGAAATGAGTTGTTATTATGTGCAAGCATGTTTAGTCGAGTTTTAAGATGTGTTTTGCTGATATGAAAGCTTGAATGTCGAGTTTCATGGCGTCGACGCTCGTCTGGTGCGTTCTCGGCTCAGTTCCGCGTGAGCGCGGGGACGTACGCGAGCGCGCGCAAAGGCAGCATGGAGCAGGTAGCGCGCCCGCGTACCGTGTGTCCGGCAGTTTTGTCACCTTTCGGTAAAACGAGCATAACTCTCTCGTTAGATGTCGGATTGAGACACCGTAAATTTTACCGAAAACTAGACTTTCGTGGCTTTCCAATGGTATATGTCTCAATCTCTAATTATTTCTGAGTAAATTATGAAAAATCGGAAAAGTTGGGTCATGTTTCGGGTTTCGGAAATTCTGGCAGTTCTGTCACCTTCTAGTAAAACGGTCATAACTTTTTCGTTAGTTATCGTATGGAGTCACCGAAAAGTATTTCGGAAACTAGACTTAAGTGGCTTTCTAATGGTATAGGGCCCAGCCCCTAATTCTTCCTGAGTAAAGTTTGATAAATCATCAAAGTCAGCTGTTGTGCAGATTGCTCAACAAATTTTCAATTTTCAAATCACCTTGTTCGAAATCAATTTTAAAAGGATATTTTAGCTCCTTGGATGATGCTAAGGAGTGTCCTTATCAGTTAGTAGCTAGGGTTGTGAGGAACCTTGAGCTAAGATCGATTTTATCGATGGATTTAAATTGTGTCATTTAAAATCGCACGCCAAGTGTTTGATTTATGCTCGAATGAGATAATGTGTTTTAAAAGGGTCTTTTTATTTTAATAAACTCCCATAGGACTATGATGTGATTGATTCTCATTTATGTGAAACTATGTAATTGCGAGAGTCTTGACCTCGTGGAGGTTCTAAGATGAATTTTGATACTTGTAGATCGTTTGCCGTAAGACGTAATCATTGTGGTGTTGCTCGATTCTGAAGAAACTAAAAAGCTTCGACTATTATAGTCAAAAGGTGGGCGTATACTATCTTTCTCAAAATGCTATGTTTGGGTTATTAAGCTCGTTTTGAAATAAATATGCATATATGATTATCTGTGTAAAATGATTCGTTCTGCTTGCTGTGGTTGTCGGAGTCTCATATACCAGCGCTGTGTCAATGTGAGTAGCTACAGTCTTGCTTGGTTTGAGTCGCACCCAATTCCTTGCTGTTCTCAGCTAAAAGAACTTTTAATTACCTTGAGGGTTTACTCGGTAATTGCGCATGATGATGTAGTGGTGGTTGCGGGTGTCGCACTTAGCTCACTTCAGGGTTTACTGGTGAGTGGGTCCATTTCAGGGTTTACTGATGGATCAAGGTTCACTTCAGGGTTTACTGGTGAACACATTCATGTAAAACGTTTTGATGAACTTAGATGCATTTCTCTTTACAAAACCTTCTAAGATTCATATGCATACTCACAGATAATTATTTTATCAAATGCTTCTGATAACTCAGTTTTTCTCAGAAAACCCACTGAGTACATTAGTACTCAGCCCAAATATTTTTCTCAAATGTTTTCAGGACAATAAGCTGGAGCGTGGAGACGATGAGCTGTGATGGGGCTTATATGTGATCTTTTGTAGCTAACCCGTTGTCTTGGCTCGTCTTAACCTCTGATCATCGTGCTATTTCTTTTGATATTTCTTAGCTTCCGCAAGACCAAAAACTCATGTTGGATATATATATAACTCTGAATTTGTTACGATGATCGTATTCTATTATTGAACTAATTTGGAATTGTTCCTTGAGAATTATCCTCCAAATCCCCTTTCTTTCCCCTCTTCTAAATCTCCACCCCCGTGGCGCTCATTTCCACGGTCTCTCGGGACCGGGGTGCTACAGATTGGTATCAGAGCAGGTTTGCAACTCTGCAGCCTGCTGGGTCATCTTGTTTGTTCCCTTGTTGAGTCTTTAGATATTATTTCATAAGCCCTCAGCTCGTCTCTCACGTGACAGCAAAGGTACGCATGTTTTATTGTTTGAAATATCAAATATTTTACTATTATGAGATGCATTGTTTATTTGGATATTATGAAACGATTCATTGTTATTTGGATACAATTGTGAGTTATGTGATTATATACTGGCGGTTTAGCCGTATATATGTTTGATAATGGCAGTGTAGCCATAAATGTGATTATATACTGGCGGTTTAGCCGTATATATGTTTGATGCTGGCGGTTTAGCCATATATGTGATTGTATACTGGCGGTCTAGCCATATACATGTGTTAGATACCAGCAGGAAAGCCGAATGATGCTTTAAAATTGGCGGATAAGACGAAACTTATATCGTATATTGGCGGGTAGGTCATATACATGATTCTTTGTTAGCAGGTTAGCCACATTTGTGATTAATTTTGACGAGTGAGTCAAATATGTTTAAATTTGGCGGGTGAGCCATTTTTATGATTACGTGGGCATGAGTGCCATTTGGACGTATTCATGTTGGTATGTGGGCCATATACGTTTAACTGTTGGCAGGGATGTCATGATTCTTGGATTCTATATGACGTGGCCTTTTAAAAATTTCAAAATGATTTTATGGGCAGGGAGGCCCTAATGATTCGATCCATGTTATTGTGCATTTTGATTGTTGGAATCTGATTATTGGTACGCTCGGATAGAGCAGTATGGTATGACTTAGAGAACATAGATGAATCTAGCCTATAGTTGTTAAACATAGGCTGTCTTATGAGACTTCTTGATTCATTAAGCATGTATCGGTTTAGATCATGCGTGTTTGGGATCAACGGAGAGGTTGTACCCAAGAGATTCTTTATTGATCAATTGAATGGTGATACGTAATGATCTTTATGATCATGATTCTTATTGGAACTCGGTTAGTGCAGGATGCCTCCGAGGAGAAGAAGACCGAGAAACATTAATCTAGCGATGCCAGAGGTGCCGGTGGAGCCGCCGGTCCAAGGACCGCGAATCGAAATTGAATTTCGACATCATAATCCCCCGGTGTTCAATGGGGAAGGTGACCCACTCGCGGTGGAGAGATGGGTCTGTGCTTTGGAGAAAATTTTCGAATTTCTCCAATGTGATGACAAGGAAAAGATAGCCTGTGCGCTATACCAACTAGTAGACGATGCTGATTTCTGGTGGGAGTCAGTGAGACGAACGATTCCCGATGACGATTGTGAGATATTCACTTGGGAAGATTTCAAGTCCATTCTGTATCAGAAATATATTCCAACTCACTATCAGCACCAGAAGGCGAACGAGTTCTGGAATCTGAAACAAGGTAGCGGCTCTGTGGCTGACTACGACCTGAAATTCAACAGACTGTCGAGGTATGCGCCTCAGACAGTAGATACTTAAGAGAAACGAATTGAAAAGTTCCGTATAGAACTGAGGCCTGAGATCGGGACTGCTCTAGTCGGGAAGGACGGAGCTAATTATGGCCAATTTTTGAGCTGGGCACTGAGCATTGAGGCAATGCAGGGAGCCTCGAAGGGGTCGGCGTCTCATCCGCCTAAGGCTGACCCCAAGGGAAAGCGAAAATGGGAAAGTCCTCAGCATGGGCACCAGAAAAGGAGTTTCCAGCCCAATTATCAGGGCGGAGGAGGCTATGGACAAAGGCCGGCTGGCCAAGGGAATGCGGCAGCGGGGCCTCAGGGCTACCCAGGTTATGCACCGCAGTGTGCCACCTACCGCAAACACCATTTTGGAAAGTGCCTTACATGTTATTGTTGTGGCCAACCGGGTCACTTTGCTAATCGGTGTCAGCAGAAGTCGGAAGCGCCAGACCAGAGACAATAGGGACCACAGGGAGGAGGTGGTCGAGGCAATGGCAACAACCGGGGCAACCAGAGGCCTCAGCAAAACCAGAACCAGAATCAGAGGGCACCTCAACAGGCCCGAGCATATGCGCTGAATCAGCAGGAGGCTGCCGGGAATCCTGGAAACTTGGCAGGTATGATCAGTATGTGTGATGTACCTGTGCTTGCCTTGTTTAATACTGGAGCTTCGCATTCATTCATCTCTAGAAGTGCCTGTAGGCGTATGAATCTTGAACCTGAGTTAGCAAAAGAACCTTTAGCCGTAAGCATTCCTTCAGGGCGAACGCTTTTGTCTGATTGCATGTGCCAGAACCTAGATGTGCTTATAAGTGAAAAGAGTTTCACAGTCAGTCTCTATGTACTTGAGATACGAGACTTCGATATTATTTTCGGTATGGACTGGCTGACCAAAGAATGTGCCACGATTCGATGCCAAGAAAAGGAGATTATACTCCAAAAGCTGGGTGGGGCCGAGACAAAGTTTTATGGTACAAGAATGGGAATTACAATCCCCGTCATATTAATGCTGAGAGCGATGAAGATGATTCGAAAGGGCGAGTGTCGAGCATTCTTAGTGCACTTATCGAGCAAGAAGGAGGAGGAGCTGACAGTCAATCAAGTACCGGTGGTACGAGAGCACTATGACGTATTTCCAAAAGAGTTACCGGGATTGGCACCAGACAGACAGGTGGAGTTTACCATCGAACTACAACCAGGTGCATCACCGATGTCCAAAGCGTCATATCGTTTAGCTCCGAAGGAGTTAGAGGAGTTGAAGGTGCAACTGGAAGAACTATTGGAACTGGGTTTCATAAGACCTAGTGTTTCACCTTGGGGAGCACCGATCCTGTTCGTCAAAAAGAAGGACGGTTCGATGAGGATGTGCATCGACTACCGCGAGTTAAACAAGTTAACCGTGAAGAACAAATATCCACTTCCAAGGATTGATGATCTCTTTGATCAGTTATCTGGTGCAAGGGTATTATCCAAGATCGATCTACGATCTGGATATCACCAAGTCAAGGTGAGAGAAGAAGACATACCTAAGACCACGTTTCGAACAAGGTATGGCCACTACGAGTTTCTAGTGTTGCCATTTGGTCTAACCAATGCTCCTGCAGTCTTCATAGATTTGATGAATCGAGTTTTTCACGAGCATTTAGACAAATTTGTGCTGGTCTTCATTGATGATATTCTAATTTACTCGAAAAGCGAGAAGGAGCACGAAGAACACTTGAGAATAGTGTTAGAAACACTAAGAAGGGAGAAACTTTACGCAAAGTTCAACAAGTGTGAATTTTGGCTCCAGGAAGTGATGTTCCTCGGACACATCGTGTCAGCAGGAAGAATCAAAGTAGACCCTGCAAAGATCGAAGCGGTAGAAAGATGGAAATCACCAACAAATGTTCATGAGATAAGAAGTTTCCTCGGATTGGCAGGATACTATCGAAAGTTTATCAAGGACTTCTCAAAGATAGTGAGGCCGATGACTCAACTTCTGAGGAAAAAGGTCAAGTTTGAGTGGACTGATGCATGTGAGCCGAGTTTCCAAGAACTCAAAGAGAGATTGACCACTGCACCAGTCTTAACGCTGCCAGAAGGAGTAGAAGGCTTTGTAATCTATACAGACGCATCTAAGTTAGGCTTGGGCTGCGTGTTGATGCAGAATGGGAAGGTGGTAGCCTATGCTTCTCGTCAGTTGAGACCGAATGAGTTAAACTACCCAACCCATGATTTGGAGCTTGCCGCAGTCGTGCATGCTCTCAAAATCTGGAGGCATTACCTCTATGGGGTAAAATGTGAAATCTACACCGACCACAAAAGCTTGAAGTATATCTTCGAGCAGAAGGAGTTGAACATGAGGCAAAGACGTTTGTTAGAGTTATTAAAGGACTACGACTGCACGATTTATTACCACCCGGGCAAGGCAAACGTGGTTGCAGATGCCTTGAGCAGATGCGGGCCAGGGGCATCTGAAGGTCACATCTCAGATGTGAAAGAACTCGTACGGGAAATGGAAAAACTAGAGTTAGAGGTGGTGGTTGCACCCGACTCTACGACAAGTTCGATAGCTGCAGTGGTAGCTAAACCTGAACTACGAGCAAGAATCATTGAAGCACAACCAAAAGATGATAAGTTGGAAAAAATCCGACTGAAGATCAGGAGTGGCGAACCAAAAGAGTTCAAGGAAGCCGATGACGGAACGTTGATGTTTCGTGATCGACTGTGTGTTCCAAATGTTGACGAATTGAAGTTGGAGATTATGAGGGAAGCTCATAGTACTCCGTATGTTGCCCATCCCGGGAGTACAAAAATGTATAAAGATCTGAAGCAAAGTTTTTGGTGGAGCAACATGAAACGTGAAATAACAACATTTGTGGAAAGATGCTTGACGTGCCAACAAGTGAAAGCCGTACATCAACGACCTTCGAGTTTGTTGCAACCTTTAGAGATTCCTGAATGGAAATGGGAGCATATCACGATGGATTTCGTTGTTGGTTTATCGAGATCGGTAAAAGGAAACATGGTAGTCTGGGTTGTCGTGGATCGACTGACAAAGTCAGCACATTTTATTCCAATAAAGTCCACGACGATTTGAGCAGGTTGGCTCAAATCTATGTGAGAGACATTGTTAGATTGCACGGGATTCCAGTTTCTATCACGTCGGATTGTGATACCCGATTCACGTCGAGATTTTGGAAAAGCCTTCAAGAGGCGACGGGCACGAGACTAAATTTCAGCACAGCATTTCATCCTCAGACTGATGGCCAATCGGAAAGAACAATTCAAATTCTAGAAGACATGCTTCGAGGAGTTGTGCTTGATGGAAACACCAGTTGGGAGGACATGTTGCCGTTGGTAGAGTTCGCGTATAACAATAGTTATCAATCCACCATCAAAATGGCGCCATACGAGGCTTTGTATGGACGTAAATATCGATCGCCCTTATATTGGGATGAGGTTGGAGAACGCAGAATTTTAGGGCCAGAAATTGTGCAAATGACCATTGAAAAGATCGATCAAATTCGAGCAAGGATGAAAGAAGCACAAGATCGTCAGAAGTCTTATGCTGACAAAAGAAGGACCGACTTGCAATTTCAAGTTGGTGATAAGGTGTTTTTGAAGATATCTCCAACACGTGGTGTTGTGAGATTTGGAAAACGTGGCAAGTTGCGACCAAGATTTATCAGTCCATTCGAAATTCTACAAAGAATTGGTGAGGTTGCTTATCGGCTTGCGTTGCCGCCGAATCTATCCCAAGTATATGACGTTTATCATGTATCGATGCTAAGAAAATATGTGTTCGATCCTGAACACGTGATTCGAGATGATAATTTTGTATTGCAACCTGACATGTCGTATGAAGAGAAGTCGCACATGATTATCGACCGAAAGGTCCAAATCTTGAGAAACAAGGAGATTTCATTGGTGCTTGTGCAATGGAATCACCATGACCGAAATGAGGCAACATGGGAGCTTGAGAGCTCGATGAAACTGAAGTATCCCGAGATGTTTCAGGATGCTTGAATTTCGGGACGAAATTCCTTTTAAGGAGGAGAGTATGTAGTGCCCCGAACCTTTTTGTATATAATTAATTGCAATAATAGACTATGGGAGTTACGTCATTTTAAAATTTCTGTAATTCGGTGGTTTAACCGAACTTGCGACGTGTCGTATCGATGAGAATCGAAATATATTTTAATATGAGTATTAATCGATTTATTGATTTGTGTCACTTGGCGTATTTAAAATATTTCAGAAAATATGTTTAATTTATGGTTTTAAAATCAATGAATTATTTCATCCATTTCGATCCAATTTGGGATTTTTCCGGAGACGGAAAATATCACGATAATCGAACAACCGGTATTTAAACCGGGTATTTTTTTTCTTGGTCAACCCAAGACATGGGAGGCCATTCCTTCCCACGTCTCTTTTGTCCCCTAAAATAGAAATAGATGTATGTATAGTATTGAGAGAGTGCTTCACTTCATCATTTTCCATTCACTCCATCTTCTTCTTCTTCTTCGTTCATTTCCTCTTCTTCTTCTTCTTCTTCTTCTTCTTCTTCTTCTTCTTCTTCATCTCTTTTCCATCTTTTCATCTTCATTTCTACTCAAATTTTTGAAGGAGAGAGAGAGCCGAAGGCAAGCTCATTCCAACCATTTTCGCAAGCTTCTTCAAGCTTTTCGTGCTTAGTTGTTCTTCAAAGGTATTTTCGAAATCATATATATATATATATATGCTCTTCCAAGTTCAAGCATGGATAAGAAGTGTATGTGTGGATTTTTGGTTTCAAATGATGGTTGATGATCTAGAAATGAGTTGTTATTATGTGCAAGCATGTTTAGTCGAGTTTTAAGATGTGTTTTGCTAATATGAAAGCTTGAATGTCGAGTTTCATGGCGTCGACGCTCGTCTGGTGCGTTCTCGGCTCAGTTCCGCACGAGCGCGGGGACGTACGCGAGCGCGCGCAAAGGCAGCATCGAGCAGGTCGCGCGCCCGCGTACCCTGTGTCCGGCAGTTTTGTCACCTTTCGGTAAAATGAGCATAACTCTCTCGTTAGATGTCGGACTGAGACACCGTAAATTTTACCGAAAACTAGACTTCCGTGGCTTTCCAATGGTATAGGTCTCAATCTCTAATTATTTCTGAGTAAATTATGAAAAATCGGAAAAGTTGGGTCATGTTTCGGGTTTCGGAAATTCTGACAGTTCTGTCACCTTCTAGTAAAACGGTCATAACTTTTTCGTTAGTTATCGTATGGAGTCACCGAAAAGTGTTTAGGAAACTAGACTTAAGTGGCTTTCTAATGGTATAGGGCCCAACCCCTAATTCTTCCTGAGTAAAGTTTGATAAATCATCAAAGTCAGCTGTTGTGCAGATTGCTCAACAAATTTTCAGTTTTCAAATCACCTTGTTCGAAATCAATTTTAAAAGGATATTTTAGCTCCTTGGATGATGCTAAGGAGTGTCCTTATCAGTTAGTAGCTAGGGTTGTGAGGAACCTTGAGCTAAGATCGGTTTTATCGATGGATTTAAATTGTGTCATTTAAAATCACACTCCAAGTGTTTGATTTATGCTCGAATGAGATAATGTGTTTTAAAAGGGTCTTTTTATTTTAATAAACTCCCATAGGACTATGATGTGATTGATTCTCATTTATGTGAAACTATGTAATTGCGAGAGTCTTGACCTCGTAGAGGTTCTAAGACGAATTTTGATACTTGTAGATCGTTTACCGTAAGACGTAATCATTGTGGTGTTGCTCGATTCTGAAGAAACTAAAAAGCTTCGACTATTATAGTCAAAAGGTGGGCGTATACTATCTTTCTCAAAATGCTATGTTTGGGTTATTAAGCTTGTTTTGAAACAAATATGCATATATGATTATCTGTGTAAAATGATTCGTTCTGCTTGCTGTGGTTGTCGGAGAGCTGTGTCAATGTGAGTAGCTACAGTCTTGCTTGGTTTGAGTCGCACCCAATTCCTTGCTGTTCTCAGCTAAAAGAACTTTTAATTACCTTGAGGGTTTACTCGGTAATTGCGCATGATGATGTAGTGGTGGTTGCGAGTGTCGTACTTAGCTCACTTCAGGGTTTACTGGTGAGTGGGTCCATTTCAGGGTTTACTGATGGATCAAGGTTCACTTCAGGGTTTACTGGTGAACACATTCATGTAAAACGTTTTGATGAACTTAGATGCATTTCCCTTTACAAAACCTTCTAAGATTCATCTGCATACTCACAGATAATTATTTTATCAAATGCTTCTGATAACTCGGTTTTTCTCAGAAAACCCACTAAATACATTAGTACTCAGCCCAAATATTTTTCTCAAATGTTTTCAGGACAATAAGCTGGAGCGTGGAGACGATGAGCTGTGATGGGGCTTATATGTGTACTTTTGTAGCTAACCCGTTGTCTTGGCTCGTCTTAATCTCTGATCATCGTACTATTTCTTTTGATATTTCTTAGCTTCCGCAAGACCAAAAACTCATGTTGGATATATATATAACTCTGAATTTGTTACGATGATCGTATTCTATTATTGAACTAATTTGGAATTGTTCCTTGAGAATTATCCTCCAAATCCCCTTTCTTTCCCCTCTTCTAAATCCCCACCCCCGTGGTGCTCATTTCCACGGTCTCTCGGGACCGGGGCACTACACAAACCAATGTTGAAATACAATGAGAGTCTCAAGTTGGAAGGTAAAAGACTGTCATTCTAAGGAGATAGGATTGTGACAGAGCCATGGACTTAGTCCTCAAGAGGAAGCTTCCAAGGAGATCTCAGGCGACCAAGGCAAGTTAAAATAAAAATTAAATGCCCAGAAGGTTGGAGAGAGATCGATACAAGGTTTGACAGTACAAGATGGGAAAATAATTTTCCTTGCGACGTCCTGTACTGTTTACAGCAACCAGAAGTCGGCCACTATAAGGGAACTCTCGATATAGAGGCTATGACAATGGAAGTACGAGGAAGAGCCTGAAGAGAATCAGGAGTCCTAATCTTAGGACTTGACTTCTTAGAAAGGTTCAAGCCATGAGAGCCGAAGGAAGATGGGATGATGATCACCTTTAATGGAAAACAACTGGTGATTATATGACCAGCCCATTCTCCATATACATCTCAGTAGGGATGTTATACGAGAAATATAAGGCTGAATACTTTGCAGCCTATATCGACTCAGGAGCAGGAATTTGTACTGCAAAAAGAGGAATCTTCCCAGAAGAATTGGAAGAAGATTTAAATCCAATTGTAGGAAGAGATTTCTCAAAAAGAGTCTTGCTTCTATCTAAGGGAGTGAAGCAGTCGGAAATCTTGATTGGAAGAGCAGGAGATACACCATGGTATAAGGTGAAAACTCCACCAATCTATTTTCATGATACAGGGGCAGACATTTTGTTAGGAAACAATTTCCTACAAATGTTCAGAAAGTATACGCAGGACAATACCAACCGGAGACTGATCTTTATGACGATCTGTGATCATAAGATCATTGTCCAGCGGCTAAAAGGGGCATTCAATCGACAAATGCCACTACAATTTCGCAGCAAGCGTGGTGATGAAGGACATCTTCGACACCCAAAAATGCAGGACAAAAGAAAATTTGGAGAAGTAGTTCTGAGTTTTCGTAGGGAAAAGGATCTTGAAGAACAGGAGATCCAAATCCTCAAGGCTTCTTTAATATCACATCAAGATATTAAGGAAGAAGCAAAGATATCCCTCGAAGATGTCAAGTGAAAAATAGCTAGAAACTATAATGAAAATCCGCTGGCTTGGTGGGAAAGAACCAACTCAAAGCAACCTTGAAGGTTAAGGCTGAAAAAGAGTTTGAGTTCGTTAGATACAAGCCTATCTTGATGAACATCAAAGATCAAAAGGATATACGAGCAATAATCAAAGAACACCTTGATCTCAAGCTGATTGAACCAGGGAATTCACCATACAGCAGCCCCGGATTCTTAGTAAGGAATCATGGTGAGATTAAAAGAGGTAAACCAAGGTTAGTCATTAATTACAAAGGGATTAATGACATTCTTGAGTTTGATGGATATTTTATCCCAAGTAGAGAACATCTTATTAACTGCATACGGAATGCTAGGATATTCTCTAAGTTTGATTGCAAGTCAGGTTTCTACCAGATTCTCATGGAAGAAGAAAGCAAAAGGTTTACGGCTTTTTCAACACCACAAGGGCATTATGTTTGGAATGCAATGCCAATGGGGTTAGCTAACGCACCCCAAATATTTCAGAGGAAGATGGATAATCTTTTTAAAGATTATTTCTCTTTTATGTTTGTCTATATTGATGATATTCTAATCGCATCAAAGAGTATAGAAGAACATCTCAAACATCTGGAGATCTTTGCAGATGTTTGTCATAAAGAGGGCCTTGTGCTGTCAGAAAAGAAGGCAGTAATAGCTACCCGGAAGATGGAATTTCTGGGAATCGAAGTGGATGAATCAGGAATCATTCTGCAAAATCATATTGTAGAAAAGGTGTAGAAGTTCTCTGATGTCCTTAAAGAAAAGAAGCAACTGCAGAGTTTTCTGGGAGTTGTCAATTTTGCAGGAATCTTTATAAAAAATCTTGCAAAACACAGGAAGGTGTTCAGTAACCTTCTAAAGAAGGATACCCCGTTTATATGGACAAACGAACATCAACAAGGAATCAGGAAGCTAAAGGAGATATGCAAAAATCTCCCAAAACTGGCTATACCACAAGATGAGGATGAATTGATCCTCTATACAGATGCAAGTGATCATTGGTAGGCAGCCGTACTTACAAAGATCACACCCAACAGAGAGGAGCCCTGTAGATATTGCAGTGGTCTCTTTTCGGATAGCGAGCCCATTCGATGGCATATCAATGAAAAGGAGTTCTTTGCAGTTCGGAAGGCATTTAAAAATGGCCTCTGTTTCTCTTAGCAAAGAAGTTTACTCTAAAAGTTGATAACACACAAGTTAAAGCTTTCTTGAAAAATAAAATTGAATCTAAACCTGAGAAAGCTAGACTAATAAGATGGCAAGCTGAATGTCAATATTACTTATTTGACATTATTGTGATAAAATCTCATGAAAATATTCTTGCAGATTTCCTAACAAGAGATGGAAGCGATTGAGGTCGATGCCATCATGATTGCGCAGAGGCACTTCACTGAAAACATGGAGTTGCTTCAGCGTGAATGGAACGAGCTGGTTCTTCATGCTGAACAAGCAGGAAGAATGCAACAAGCAGACCAGAACAAGGTCAACGAGAGAATACGAGCATGTGTAAAGACTCAGGGGCAACTCTGGTCAGCTATGCATGAACCCCTCATCCGGGCCATCAACTTACCATTGATGAAAGGAGAGTTAGCAGTACCGACCTGTAAAACGGAAGTAGGGGATTCAAATACCCCTAACACGAGCTCTAAGCCGGTGATTTCTAAAGAAACACAGGCCCAAGAGAAAATTGAGGGTCAGGGATCACACTCTGAACCATCAAGTCAACCCAGCACCTCTGGGGTTCAAGAGGGAGAGATTAATCTTAGACCCATGACGGGTACCTCTAAGATTAATACTAACAAGTCTGAAGCTTCACCTTGGCAGGTTTATCAAGCTAACTGGGAGAAGCTCTATACTAGACAGGGAATTAATCCGTCTAAAATAAAGGTTGATATCTCTGGAAAGTACCCAAGGGTGTGGATGTTACCAGGAACCAATCCACACGAAGTCAAGCAATGGTATGATTTTGGGGCATTAGCTTCAATTCAGACCATGTCACCAGGCTTCCCAGAAATCAAGTGTCTGCCAAAGTGGATACAGGAAGCTGTGCAAGAGTCCTGGGCTAACAATGATTTGCTTAGCCGAGGAGATGTTCTTGAGCTATACTTCATCAGTGCTGCTCCGGAACCAACAGGAAAAGGAAATCATGAGGCCTTTCACTACATAAGGCTTCAAAGGCCAGATTCCAGGAAATGGGGTGATATTAGAACCTCATCTGAAGAAATCCCACTAATCGCCTCCATTACAGAAGATCAAATATTGACTAGGCGAGCATGGGGATTATGGGTCTGTCTCACTGAGATGGACAAAGTCAAGTTCCCATTCAAGTTTTTCCACAATTCTGCGAATGGGTCATTCCTGTTAAATACCATGACAGGGAGAACAACAAGATTTGCTGAGGATCTGTTCGAGAAGAAAATGTCCTTGATATGGGAGAACAAGCTTGCTATGGGCAAAGAAACCCATCGCAAGTACTGCAACATGGCTCATTTTGGACAATGGGATAATCGAGTATGCTCGGATTGCCAGAACCAGAAGGAGCCAGAGTTCGGAAAAGGGTTCCGTCCAAGGATGGAATGAAAGCGAGCTGGGGAAGATAAACATCCAATGCCGAAAGCAAGGATGCCAAGAGCCCTACCAAAAAAGTAGTTTCCCGACAAGGAAAGGTGGAGACATGTGATTACAGATCATGTAACCCAAAAGAAGAGGCCACTAGCACCAAACGACAAAGGCTGAGTGGTCCAACACAAGAGGCACATGGTGCCATTCATTGTGGGTACCTCCACCCACAACCACTTTCACTTGAGGATAAAGGGAACCGGGCCCGACCACTAATTCAAAAAGAAGTGTCGGCAGAAAGGGCCACTCACGTGAATTGCAGAGCTAAATAATGGAGTTGGTGAAATAGAAGGATCCCTCTTCTATAAAACGAGAAACTGGAAGAAGCATAAGGCATCGATCATTCTCTCTTAGCTTTCTTTCAAAAAATTGTAATAGTGATAATAGTTTGAGTGTTGTATGAGAGTTGCGAGCCCAGCTACTATGAGTAGCTAAACGAGTTGGTCTCCTCCCAAAAGGAGATTTACTTAATATAATAAATGTTTTATTATTCCTAAATAAAATCCAGGCTTTTGCTCATCCCTTGTGTTCATCACATATATATACTATATACCAGAAAATTACTCTACACCCCGTGTAGGAAACGAACGTGGGTTGCGCTGTGTGTTGCTGAAGGAGTTCGTCGCTGGAAACCATAGGTTGCGATCGTGTGGTTGGCAAGGCCGTAAAATCCCGGCGAAAATACCCGGCAGCATTCCGGTAAAAAAGGTATGAATCCGGTTTATAGTATTATGTATTTGATTTACGGAAGCATGATGGGCCTGTTATGGTCGTAATGGACTATTTCCGTTTGATTATGAAAGTGGCATATTAAGATAAATAGAAAAGAAAATCATATAAGGGCATACTGGTCATTTAACCTTATATTTGGTTAGAAAAAAAGATTTTAGAATTCTTGGCTAGAAAAGAAGTTGGTATTCTAAAATTGGCTACTTTTGAATTTCACCCTATAATTAATTACAATCTAATACTTGAACTTTGAAATTTGTAACAAATATAGTACGGCATTCCACATGTGGAACGTAGATACTTTGTTTGCATTGAACCTCCAATTTAAATTCTGAAGTGATATAATTGCAGTAATCATGATATTATGAAGTATACAAGTATTTGAATTCCAATTAGAAATTTAATTGGTCCAGCTTTGGAATTCCTTGGCATTCAAATTAAGTCACGTTGATGGCAGGTCAGAATTTTTGGCGTTGACATTGTTGATAATGCATATGTGATATGACATATTATTATTGTTCTTTTTTTATTTCGGAGGATGTAGATCAAAATACAATACACCACAAGTACTCCACGAGATATCAATTTTTGAAATTAAAGACCAAAAGATCATATATATATGCCCTCCAAAAATTTATTTCTTCTCATTTTTATATCAACGTAATTGTTCTCTCTTTCTTCTTCTCCTCGTTTTTTTTTTTTATAATTTAAATGACGACTAATTCAAAAAAAATATATATCAAGAACAAATGGAATGAATAGTATATATGTTAAGCAAAACATGCACCATACATATATATTTATCTCCAATTGTTTGACTTCGAACTCTGCTTACCATAATTTTCTTCTTTAATTTCCAGCTTGCATATGCAACATTTGTCTAAAAGTGTGAAAACATGGTGGTCCAAATTAAGTATATATGAGCTAAAGTCTGAATGCAATAGCCCATAGTTACATGTTTACAGCTAAACTTGCTGTTAATTTGCATTACACTTGGTGTTCGAATCAGAGTTTGAAACCAAAGCTATTCTATCATCATGAGGATATATGGCGATTCGGGTGAGATCCAATGTAGATCCAATTTTCAGCTCGAAATTTTTTGTTCTCAAGCTTGAGCATTACTGTATTACTCGACTCCTTAGCTCGTGTATAAGCTTATTAAGGGAAGCTTGAAACATAAAATTAATACAAACTTATACTTTCATACTTTAATTATTAAAAGGCACTACTAAAAAAATGCACATACATAACGGTTATTACTTATGTATGTCATTTCCAGACCGTTATATATAGTGGTGTTATCTATTCTACCTACAATAGATAACGGTGATAACCGTTATGTATACTTACTTTACATAACGGTTTTTAACCGTTACAAAATCTTCATAAAGCGTTGTGTATTATGATCTTTCGTAACGGTTTTTTTAAAAAATCGTAGTGTATTCTATACCATAGATTACACTCATTCAGTAACCGTTACATATTTCCTAACATAGATAACGCTTATTTTGTTAAACCGTTACGTATTCTCTCAATTAGATAACGATTTAATTTTAAATCATTATGTATTCTCTCATTTAGATAACGCTTTTGTATCGAGCCGTTATGTATTCTCTTATTTAGATAATGCTTTTGTATCGAACTATTATGTATTCTCTTATTTAGATAACACTTTTGTATATATTACTCTTGCGCATAATTTATTAATTAAAAATAAAAACAAAATTTTAAATTATAAATAATCTAAATAATATTTCAAATTAAACACCAAACGTAAAGTCATTATAATAACAAGACATTATCCAAGTATCAATATTGAAATGCAAAACAAAATTCAACACTAGTTCAATAAAATCCTAAAATAAGTACATAATAAGAATAATTTATCCAAGTACCAATATTTAAATAAAAAAGTAATAAATTGTTGTGATCTCAAGATTTTCAAACATATTTTGTATTTTTTTATGTTTTTCTAATATGAAATCAAGTGTAAAGATAACAACTTTGGAAGATAAGAAATGGGGGAATTAGAGAGAATTAGAGAGAGAAACAGAGGAAGGAATTCAGTAGAGAATGAAGGAAGAGTTGATATTTTTATTCTACTCTGCATTGCATTAACCCTAAAATATTGGGCCTTACTAATAACAATATTGGGTCACTTCTTGGAATTAAATCGATTAACGAAAAGAGGCCCAACAACCCGATTATCAATCATTTCTCTGCCTTTTTAGCCGTGCACACGACATTTCTTTCCCTATCGAAAGATCCTTGTCCTCAAGGATCAAAGGTAAAGGTTTGGAATGTTCTCTTTAGATACGTAATATCCTTCCAAGAACAAAGATCCAAACGTTCCAGTTCCCACTGTGCCAATGTTTGCTCTAGTGGTTCATTGCCTCGGAGTATAGTACATTATTCCGAAATTACAGCCTGTGAGAATGCGAAGGTTCCCTCCAGTGATATCTCAGGTAACTCGGGGAATGGAGTTATATCTGAACCAATTTTGTTCTTTAGAAGTGAGACATAAAACATCATAGTCATACACAACATCTTCTAATTTGGATGCCACTTCTTCTATTCTCTACAGGATCTTGTGAGGGTTATAATACCATGTAGACGGCTTGGTGATTCTTTCAGCAAGTTTCTCATAGTCATACACAACATCGGTCACAGAAAACTCTCTTTTAAGTTGAGCAATCCTAGATTGTAGTTCATTCTTGATTGCGGTATAGGAGGATGACTCACTGGGCAAAACATCACTATGTCCAACTTTGTCAATAGCATAAACAATCATTGTCCTGATGATTTCAGGTGTCCCAGCAAAGTTGGAGATGACTTTAATATTGTCCCTACCGTTAACAGACCTATCTTTTTTTTGAAGCTCATCAACCAAAGCCTGCACTGTAGAACATGCCTTCTGATGAAAAATGATATCCTCAGTGTTAACCCTCACAACAAACCAATCCTTAGATTGTTTCTGCCTGTTTCTCTGCCCATGTTTCACCAACTGGTTCACTCTTCTGTTCTTCAGCCCATCTTGGGAAAGAAGGATGGCTGCGATAGAGATTGCATTATCTGCTCCAAAATCTTCTAGCTTTGTTCTAGGTGAGACTTGGTTGGCAGATTTTTCAAATTCTAGTTGCTTGTCATTCATCAAAATCTCCTCATTTACTTGTAGGATCACACCAAAGTTGATAGCATCGTCGCTCTCGTTCACCAAATAAAAATCGGAAGATATGGCAGCTAATGAATCATTACTCCTGGTTGTTTCCTCTGAGTTGACTGAATCTGATTGATCAAGATTGGATTTTGTTGCACTAAAATCTCCATGCATATCAATACTAAGCTCTAGCACTTCCTTATCCACACTCTCACTACCACCACCATTATTGTCATTCTTATCATTCGAAAATGTGTTAGCACTACTAATTGTGATATCTTGCTTCTTCCCAATTCCCTTATCTATAGCAGTAATTGAGAGGATCCCAATTGCATCAATATCAAACTTGACCTCAATCTATGGAACAACACAAGAAACAGGTGGAATTCTATCAAAGAGGAAACTGCCTACAGATCTGTTGTCCCTAATAAACTCTCTTTCTCCTTGAAGGACATTGATCTCCACATTGATCTGACCATCAACAGTTGTCGAGAAAACTTCCGATTTCAAAGCAGGCAATGTAGTATTATTTCTGGGAATAATCCTTGTCATCACTTTCCCGAGTGTCTCCAGCCCAAAAGCTAATGGTGTCACATCTAGAAGCACAATATTACTAACATCTCTTGCCAAAACCCCAACCTGAACAACAACAACAACAGCTCCAAGAGCTATAACTTCATCAGGATTGACAATAACATTTGGGTCATTTCCAGTCAATTTCTTAACAAACTGCTGGACAACTAGAATACATGTGGAACCACCCACTAGAATCACCTCATTTAAATTACTGAATGAGAGATTTACATCCATTAATGAATTTTGGAGAGGGTTTTTTAGCTTGTCAAGCAAATCTGAGCACAATTCCTCAAATTTAGCTCGCGTGAGAGTGGTCATGATATGTTTAGGACCATCTATAGTGGCAGTAATGAAGGATAAACCAATATTAGTTTGAGTCAAAAAAGAAAGTTTCATTTTGTTTACCTCTGCAGTCTTTGTCAAACTCTAAAAGTTTTGTTTCTCCTTCAAGAGATCTATCATTTCATCATTCTTAAAACTTGTAGCAAGCCAATCAACAATTCTCTTAACAAGGTCATCACCACCAAGATGAATTACCCCAGAAGTCAAAAGCGCCTCAAACACGCCATCACCAACCTCAATGAGTGAAACGTCAAAAGTGCCACCTCCAAGGTCAACAACCAGAATGGTTTTATTACTATTCTTTTTAAAACCATAGACCAACAATGCAGTAGTGGGTTCATTTATAATACGGAGAACCTCTAAGAAAGAAATATGACCTGCGTCCTTTATTGTAGTCCTTTGATAATCATTGAAGTATGTAGGAACTGTAACTACTTCTCTAGTAACCTTGTCATTCAAAAACCTGGATACATCATCCGTAAGATTTCTTAAAACTTGAGCTGATATTTCCTCAATTGCAAATTGTTTTCCAATGGCGCGACATTCAAGCTTGACATTTCTATTTTTATCCTTTACGAAATTATACGAAACCAGCTTCGAATCGTCATCATTGATAAAAGTATTCTCATGATTGATAATTGTCTGTTTTTTCACAATCTGGACCACCAACCTATCGCCATTCTTAGTTTGGGTAACCACAGATGGCATGGCTCGCTGGCCCTCAGCGTTGGTGCCGATGGTAGGCTTCCCTGCATCTTCTACAATAAGAGCTATATTATCTAAATAATCATCATCATCATCCTTGTCATTCCCTTTGATCTCACTACCAAAACCAAACCCTGATGGTGGGTCTCCAAGTATCGAGTCTTCTACTGTTATTTCATTACCCTTACTGTCACCCATCAGCTGCAGTTGGATAGCAGCCAAGATGTTGGAAAGACGTTCGAGATTTGAGCTCATACCTGTGTAGATTTCAGATATTTGATCTTGGAGTTTCATTTCAGCTACATCTCTCTTCATAATGTCAATTTGCAATGTTTGATACATTCTCTCTTGACTTTCTTGCAGCTTTTTAAGCAAAGCGTCATCTGCCATATCCGAGGAAAGGTGGCTCTTGATACCAATTGTTGTGATCTCAAGATTTTCAGACATATTTTGTATTTTTTTATGTTTTTCTGATATGAAATCAAGTGTAAAGATAACAACTTTGGAAGATAAGAAATGGGGGAATTAGAGAGATTTAGAGAGAGAAATAGAGGAAGGAATTCAGTAGAGAATGAAGGAAGAGTTGATATTTTTCTTCTACTCTGCATCACATTACATAGTACCTATATATGATTTCCTAAAAAGTGATAAAATAAACCCTAAAACATTGGGCCTTACTAATAACAATATTGGACCACTTCTTGGAATTAAATCGATTAAAGAAAAGAGGCCCAACAACCTAATTATCAATCATTCCTCTGCCTTTTCAGTCGTGCACACAACATAAACATCATGTTCTTTGGTGCAGAAGTAATGAACAAGCTGTAATCTCTAGTTTCTCAATAAGTTCAACATTTTAAAACATTCCTGCAACATAAATAAAAAATATCATTGCATAAATCAACAAATAATAGCAACATATGACATCTAAATACAATAAAGAGTGAAGGAATTTTTTTTGAAATCCTCCACAATTCCAATATGAATTTAGCATTGAATTAATTCACACAATCAATGGAAAGTAAACAACTATAATGTAGAAGTATGTCCAAGTACTTAGACTCACTTACCCCCACATTGCAAGGAACCAATACGAGCTGATCTGAGAATGCACTTTCTAATTAATCTAACTAATTAATCAAAATTAAGCTCTAGTAATTATAAATTAAGATGATATATATATATAATTAATTAAAACTTACGTTGGAGTGTAGAGTAGATATCTGAGGAAAGGAGATGCATCAAATATCTGATGAGGAATGATCTCCACATTGGAATGGCCTAAACATCTGAGTAAATCGAATAACAAAATGTAGCCATAGATCAAGCTTATTGATCCATGGCTGATCACAAATGAACCAATTATTGGAACTGCTACCACAATAGTCAGCAAAAGATGTTTAAAAAATGATGCATTTTTTTGAGCTGCAACCAAATTAAGTAGTTAGGATCATGAATGAATATATGTCCTTGACTTAAAATTATATATATATATATATTAATCTTAATTAATTAATTTGACCTGTTAATGGCTGTGTGACAGAAGATGAATGATAAAGCAAATGATAACGAGTGAAAAGATAATCTCTGGATCCATGAAAGCATCTGTGCAAGCTGCAGAAAGGGGCTCCGAAATTGCAACATGAAGAGCTAGGTTTATTGAATATGTAATTAACTTTGCTTTCTTTTAATAAAATAATGGATTTATTAATTTTTTGGAAACAAAATAATTTTTTAAATTGAATCACAAATATATTTATATTTATATAAAGATTTGACTGGATTTTCATTAGACAATTTTTTATATTATTGAATTTGATATTTTCTCTGCGTGAGAATTTCTTTGAACTGTGAGTCCAAATCCCGACTTTCGGACTTATCAAACAGATCTATCACCTCTGTCTGTGGCGTCTACACTATTGTTCTAAGATTCTTGTCTTCAATCTCAATAGGGTCATCGATTTTACATATCAACGGTCCGTCTGCGTTGTGAGGCTCGAGTCGAGGGATTTCATCTTGTAACCTCATACAGGTTCGGATCGCATCACTACAGTTACCTTAACACAATCAATATCTATTCTCCATTAACATAAGATACACCATCATTTATATCCAAAATTATTTACGTGTTCTCACATCTATTTCAAATTAACACTTTTATCAATTTTAATATGAAACTACTTAAAAATTAATTAAATCTAACATCATATATATTTTTCGACATCTAAAAATAATTGAGCTAGAACTTTGAATATCCCTGTGAACCTTATATGATTCTGCTATTTTTCACTCTTTTATCAGTTTGTATCTGCTCTGTTGTATTTCTTTTTTTTTTCTCTTTATCAGTAGTTTTAATTTTTTAGCAGATAAGGATCATTGTCTTGTAGATAAAAACATCTGTTCAAATATAATATCAATGATTTGATATTACAGAAATTAAGCACAAAAATATCTTGCAAAAACATGGATGCAAGAGAATAAACTGTACAGGAGAAATTTAAAAACTATCTAGCATTTACTCCCCCTATTTGCCACCGAGAAAGGAAAAGGAGTAAAAAGAGAACTACTTAGATTTGTCAGTTGCTAGCTCTTCTTCTTCAGCTTCAGATCCTCCTTCTGCATCATCATCTTCTTCTTTTTTAGTCTCTACAGCCTCTTCTTCTTCTTCTTCTTCTTCTTCTTCTTCTTCTTCTTCAGTTTCTTGCTCTTCTTCTGCAAATTTCTCTTCTGCTACTTCTTCTTCTGCATCTTCTTTTTGATCATCATGTCCTTCACCTTTGGATGCAGTCTATGGAGATCACGTCTGAGTCGCACCTACAGCAGTACTTGCAAGTTTATGCAAGTTGTGAACATGTTCCGGTACGTCAGCTGTCGGGGAGGTAAATTCTTCTCCAGATGAGAGTTTAACTATCAATGCTTGAATCTTAACACCTTTCTTTGATGTGATGAACTTTTTGAATTGTATGCGCAGATGATGATCACCAATCTCACGAGTAACTTTGATAACTAGAGGCTTCTTGGGAGGGATAACTCTATCTGTTTTTGTAGAGACATTCTTCTTTTGCTTCTTAATGATGCTATAGATAAGAGATGGGTAACACAGAGGACCTTTCACAACAGTGGACTCAGCACTACTCACAAGTTTCCAGAACACGAACTCACTATAATTGAACTTCTTTTCTGTTCTCAGGTGGAATAGAAATCTCACTAAAGCTTGTGTGACTGCAGCTCTGTGCTTGATTGGCATCCAGTTATGTATCATGATGTGAAGTAGTGCACCATACTTCTGAGATAGCTCTGAAGATGGAATTATCTAAGGATTAGAGGGCCATTTGGTGTAGATGTCCTAGGTCAGTTTGTAACAGCCCAGTCCCGAGATAGGGATTTACGAGTGGGGACGGGGTGTTATTAAGGGATTAATGAATAAAGATGGGGGATTTACCAAGAAGTTTAAGAATCAAGACGTGCCTTAGAAGTTATACGGTGATGCTCGGGTTTACTTGGATTAAAATAAAACATGCTTAAGCGGAATGAAACGGCTAACTAATCAGATACCAACTTGTTAGGCCTCTTTGCAGGTGAACGGAGGTCATACTCAAAAACAGAGATAAACATAATATGCATCTTGTAGGTATTAAATCGTTTCTGAGGGGATTATTCATAGAGTCTTGCTAAACATAATAGGACTTAAACAAGATTGAAAAGAGTGTATCAGAGTAGCGGATCACAAAGTGGGATTTAATGGAAACATTAGATAATAGCAAAATAGTCTTGGCAGCCAACCCACATTCACAGCCACCAGCATCCTCAGCATCTCAACCTGAAAACATTTGAAAAGAGGGGGCATGAGCACTAATGTACTCAGTGGGTTTTAGCGAAAATGCTATTATAACTTCAAGATATCCAATGATTAATAGACGGTATACGGAGAGCAAAACGCAAAAGCCCTCTCCGTATCCGTAAAACCTTTTCTTTTCTTTTGGGCCCATCTTGGCTCAAACCTATCGTCAACTGTACCCTTAGGCATGCCATAGGATAGAAGAGGGGTTACCTCAAATATCGGAACGAGTTTGCGAGGAAAAACCCAGCAGTGACTATCTTAATAATTATGAGCTCAAATTCTGCTTAAGTGAAAGCTAAGTTCCATCTCTTCCTATTCTTGCTAGCAATACCAAGCTTAGAACAATGTCTAATGCTAACACCTCCTTACTACATAATCTCGGCCTACAAAGGGTTAAAGCTACCCTAACAAGGCAATCCTTAATCCTTAACTATACGAGCTTTAACAAAGCATAAGCATTCAAATACGAGGAAATGAACACGGATAAACATTGATTGCAAATAAAGTAATTCTAAACACCTCATGCTAGCATAAATTGTAAATAAACAATTCTAGCATATCTAAACATACTTGAGAGCTCATTTAACTTATACTAACTTTCTTTACTTTATCTAACCCAAATAATAAGTCAACATAATCATGCATATAACTCGATTTATCCCTTTCCTTTCCTTGTACAGAGATCAAACAGGCTGAGCAAAATACTTTATTGGATATCTCATTTGCCCTAACATGCTTCTAGATCTTATTAGCTCAAACTTTAGATGAGTATAGATTTACCCACCTTGATTACGGAATAGAGGACGAGGCAACGAGTTGGTGGTCTTCCTTAGTATTTCTCCGAGGCTCGATTCCTCCTAAAAAAGTCGAATCGTCGACTTAGCGGTCTCCTTCGAGGATTTCTAAATACATTATATTAAATAATACTCAACTAGTACTCCCTTAGCTAGGACTTAACATGGATAGCACGACTTTGACTTAATAAGGGTCCGAAAAGGATTTATTTTATTTAAGGAATTTCTCGACTTGATTTCTAAATTTTTTTCATGGAAAATAACTCGAATATCTTATTTGGAATAATTTGAAATCAATTTGAATACCTTACTATTATTTAAACTCAAATATGGCTTGAGAGTAACATGAGTTTTAAAGACTCGAAAAGATCGGAAAGAAGGGGTACGGGAATAGCCGGAAAGAACAAAAAACGAAACAACACGGAAAAGGAGAGGGGGGCGCCGCGGGGCTACCTTGCCCCGGCGGGCTACCTGTCGCCGCGGGGCTACTAACCCCGGTGGGCTCCCCCGCCCCCGGCGGGCTCGGCGCGGCCGTGGGGGGTGTGGCGCGGCGGCGCTCACCCCCCCCGCGGGGCTCTCTCTCTCCCTCTTTTCTCTCTCTCATCATCTGGGTTCCTTTCAACGTGTTCTTCAACTGTTCTTCGTGTTCGTTGATTTCTTCGACGAACACGAAGAACACGAAGAACAATTAACCCGAAATTTCTTTATAAAAAAATAAATATCGTACATGATTTTAACGTGCAACAACATGCTTTAACTTAAAAATGATTTTGGCATTATAACGGCACAAATACGATAATCCACCTTTAATTTAGATTAACGACAAACTCGTTAAATGTGGCTTGAACGGAATTTAACAGAATAACGAGGTTAATATTCTTAGAATAACAATAACGGAATTAGAATGAGAAATATAACATTCACGTTATTATCTTGGAATTTCAACAAAAATCGAAATATAACTTTAGACGAGCAATAATGAAGAACGCGAAGAACGTAAAGAACGGAAAGTAAATGCGGAATTTAAAGACCAAAAAGAAATGGGATCGAGACCGACGGACAAGAATGGACGGGGTCAGGTGCATCGAAGGAATGTGGTTAGCTTGGCGTCTCGTCGAGTCGCAATAGCGGCAGAGCCGTCTGCTACAATTTCAACGGCGCCCCTAGTACATTCCCTCACTGCATCCTTTCCACGCCACTCCGCTCGTCGTCTTGAAGAACACTCACGAAGAACGCTTTTTACTTCAACAGAACCTTCTCGGCTTTCAAAGCTTTTCACCCTCTCAATTTAGAAGTGAAGTGGATGTAAAAATGAGCAAGAAATGCTAAAGGGGTGGTCCCCTATATATAGGAAAAGCTTTGGCTTCCCTTGGAAGCCATTGCTGTGCGGGAATACTGCAAAAGTTACCCCGGGTTCGGTTAAAGACTGCTTTATTCGATGTCGAGGTCCAAATGACTTCAGACACGAAATCTAAAAATACCAGGAGACTTGTTGGCTCGAATACTAGTGAACCAACTTGATTCGTGAAGAAGACAGGTTCGTCAGAAGGAAGACGAGCAAAGATTCCCTTTTTGGAATTATTTTTTACTATTCACTCAGACTGACAGATTCGGCTCCCGAGCGTTCGATTGACCTTAGAATGACAATCCGTGAACGCCAACGGAATCCTTGAGTCATTTCCCATAAGAGGGGCCTGACAGAACTGAACTTGAATAAACGAGGAGGATTTCGTAAATTTCTCAAAACACGAACGCGCGCAAAAGTTACTATTCATTCTTCGTTTAAATGCGTTTTTCATCACCAGGAACTCAATTGACTTCAGAATTAAAATCCGAAAACACCGGCATACTCCTTGAGTTAAAACCTTTCTAACGAGACCATGGATGGTCATAAAATGGTTAAAATCACATTTCTTGAAAAGGCGATTCTCACGAAAACTGACTCCAAAAGTCGTGACTGACATCCAATCTTAACTAACCTTAATTAAATTTCCTTTTTAATTAATTAACTAATATTACCAATCTTCTAAACCTTATTCAAAAATCTGGGGTATTACATCCTACCCTCCTTAAAAAAAATTTCATCCCGAAATTTACTAACCATGATAAGCGATATCGGGGTACTTTTTGAGCTGTTCGGACTCAAGCTCCCAAGTCGCTTTCTCTGAACCATGGTGGTTCCAGATTACTTTCACCAGATTGATCTCCTTATTTCTCAGCTTCTGAATTTTTCGGTCCACGATGGCTTGGGGCTTTTCTTCATAGGCTAAGTCCTCATTCAGGACTATATCTTCCTTGCTAATCACGTGCTTTGGATCAAACACGTATTTTCTTAACATTGAGACATGAAAGACGTCATGCACGTTACTCAGGTTGGGTGGTAAGGCCAACCTGTAGGCTACTTCATTCACCTTTTCTAAGATCTCGAAAGGTCTGATAAATCTGGGCCTTAATTTGCTTCGTTTGCCAAAACGAATTATTCCTTTTGATGGAGACACCTTCAAAAACACTTTATCTCCAATGTCGAAACTAAGCTTTATCCTTCTCTCATCTGCGTAGGCCTTCTGCCTATCCTGAGCTTCCTTGATGCGTTGACGAATGAGCTCGATTTTCTGGACGGCCTCCTGGACCATCTCGGGTCCAAGTATCCTTTTCTCTCCAACCTCGTCCCAATATAGGGGCGATCTACACTTCTTTCCATAAAGGGCTTCATAAGGGGCCATGCCGATCGATGTTTGGTAGCTATTGTTATAGGTAAATTCTACCAAAGGCAGTAACTCCTCCCAATTGCTTCCTTGATCGATGACGACTCCTCTAAGCATGTCTTCCAGAATCTGGATAGTCCTTTCAGACTGGCCATCCGTTTGAGGATGGAATGCTGTGCTAAAGTTGAGCTTTGATCCCATTGCATCTTGTAGGCTCCTCCAGAATCTTGATGTAAATCTCGAATCACGGTCCGATGTAATCGAGATCGGCACTCTGTGCAAGCGCACAACTTCCTTAACATACAACTGGGCTAGTTGCTCTAGCCCGTCCGTCATCCTAACAGCAACAAAATGTGCTGATTTAGATAATCGATCAACGATTACCCAAATAGCGGTATTTCCCCGCTTGGACTTTGGCAATCCTATGACAAAGTCCATGTTGATATGATCCCACTTCCATTCAGGAATTTCTAGGGATTGAAGCAAACCAGAAGGTTTTTGATGCAAAGCTTTCACTTGTTGACAGTTTAGACACCTTTCCACGAAGGCGGCTATTTCCCTTTTCATGTTGTTCCACCAGAAATTCCTCTTGAGGTCTTGGTACATCTTGGTGCTTCCGGGATGTGCTGTATATGGCGTGTCATGAGCTTCGCGCATGATTTTCTCCTTTAGTTCTCCCTTGCTAGGCACACAAAGCCTTCCTTTGAATAAGAGCGCGTTGTCGGCGGCTTCCGCGAATTCTTGAGAGTTATCAATTCGTGCTTCCAGCCTTTTCTTTTCAAGAAACTCGTCTCCTCTCTGAGCTTCAATTATCCTCTGCCTTAGGTCGGGCTGAGTGACTATCGCGGCAATTTGAGCTTGAATGGTCTCGGGTGGTGTTAGCACCTCGATCCTTAACTTCTCGAACTCCTTGCGAAGATTTTCCTGGACTAAAATGAGTTCTAACTCTGCCTTCTCTTTCCTACTTAGAGCATCTGCTACCATATTTGCTTTCCCTGGGTGGTAGTGGATCGTACAGTCATAGTCTTTTACGAGTTCTAGCCATCTTCTTTGTCTCATGTTAAGATCTTTTTGCTCGAAGAAATACTTCAAGCTCTTGTGATCTGAGAAGATCTCACACTTAGCTCCGTAGAGATAGTGCCTCCAGATCTTCAGCGCATGAACGACCGCTGCTAGTTCCAAGTCATGCGTCGGGTAGTTTTGTTCATGATTCTTAAGCTGTCTACAAGCATAAGTAATCACCTTTCCTCTCTGCATTAGTACGCATCCTAATCCTTTACTTGATGCGTCTGCGTAAACCACGAAATCTTCATTCCCTTCTAGGATGGCTAAAACGGGGGCTGTGGTTAGCATCCTCTTCAAAGTTTGAAAACTTTCCTCACATTCAGGCATCCATTTGAACTTGGAATCCTTCTGTAACAATCGTGTCATAGGCTTGGATATAGTCGAGAATCCTTCAATGAATCTGCGATAGTATCCAGCGAGTCCTAGAAAACTTCTTATCTCGTTCACACTTCTTGGAGACTTCTAGTTGCTTACAGCTTCAATCTTGGCTGGATCCACCTTGATTCCTTCTACCGAGACTATATGACCTAGAAACGTTACTTCTTTGAGCCAAAACTCACATTTGCTGAACTTAGCATAAAACTTTTCTCTTCTTAAGGTTTCCAGCACCACTCTTAGGTGTTCCTGATGTTCTTCCTCATCCTTGGAATAGATGAGAATATCATCTATGAAAACTAGAACAAACTTGTCTAGATACGGGTGAAAAACTCGGTTCATTAAATCCATAAATACTGCTGGGGCGTTGGTTAATCCGAATGGCATTACCACAAACTCGTAATGCCCATAGCGAGTTCTAAAAGCGGTCTTAGGGATATCCTCCTTTCGGATCTTCAACTGATGGTATCCAGATCTTAATTGACTTCAGCTGATGGTACCCAAAAGTTACTATTCATTCTTCGTTTAAATGCGTTTTTCATCACCAGGAACTCAATTGACTTCAGAATTAAAATCCGAAAACACCGGCATACTCCTTAAGTTAAAACCTTTCTAACGAGACCACGGATGGTCATAAAATGGTTAAAATCACATTTCTTGAAAAGACAATTCTCACAAAAACTGACTCCAAAAGTCGTGACTGACATCCAATCTTAACTAACCTTAATTAAATTTCCTTTTTAATTAATTAACTAATATTACCAATCTTCTAAACCTTATTCAAAAATCTGGGGTATTACACAGTTCTTCAGCAACTACCCTCCAGTCATCTATCTCTTCCAACTCCCCCTCAACTGAGCAATCTAGATACTCATTAATGAGTTCTGGTGAGAAATCAAGCATTTCTGCTCTGACAAAGACTCTGTGGAAGTCTTCAAATTCAGGATCATCTATATTCTTCGTTAGGTTGCAATAAAATTCAAACACAACTAAAGGAACAAACTCGTGCACCCTCTATACATTTTCTAACAAACCAGCCTCCTCCAATAAGGAATAAATTCCAGTAGCTAGGAGGGTATCCTTATCCACCTTCTTTTCAGAGATCAAAGGCCTCTTCTTCACCTTATCCCATAACTTAGCATGCTTCGTTGAACGAAAGAAAACATGTTTAGAGATACCTGAAAAATGGATAATCTGTTTGTGGTTATCAGCATCATGTTCACTTGACTGAGAGTGAATATCTTTAGGTACATGTTTGGGATGGACAGACTTCTTAGCCTTCTTAGATGGTTCGACACTTGAGGTGGCTTTTCTCTTCTATTGGGTTGGTGCTGTGGATGATGGTGTGGTTGAGGCTCTACTTCTTATCATTGGAGTTCTTAGAATGATTTTGACAATCTCAATAGAAAATTTCTTCCTGGAAGTCTTCTTCTTCACAAGTGATCTAGAAAATAGATCAACCTTATATCGAGCAGATGCTAACAGCTTTTCTTGTAGAGGTATAGTAGTCCTTTTCGGCAGACTCTGAGGACCAACTTTGAACGTCTTCTTTATCTTCTGCTCAGCAACTGAAGGTCATTTGATGACCTTCTTCTTCCCTTTGGCAGCTACTAGGACTTTCATCCTAGTGCTCAGAGGAATATCATCTTCCTCTGAAACATCACCACCTATACTTATAACAAGTTGTTCTGGTGTCAGCTTCTTAGGTACAGACTTTTCTAGAATAGTCTTCTCAGATGCAAGCTCTACTGATGTAGTCTTCTTAGCAGCACTCTGTTCTGCAACATATTTCTCTTCATGTACAAGAACATCTTCAGGCACAACTCTCTCATTAATAGCAGATCCCTTCTTTTTCTGAAAGGCTTGAGCAGTAGGTGCTGTGATGATCTTCTTGTTAGTTTTGTATACTCGAAGACTTGTCTTTGTATACTTTTCTGATGATATGAAATGAAAGTTATTGCAGTCACTATTTGCATTTAGATTATGTTCTATAATTGTTCTATGCAATGTTCTATATACTTACATTGTAGATGATATGGTGTGGGGAGTCACACGGTAAGATCATATCATTAGAACCTTGTAATGTATTAAAGAGCTCACGGCTTAGATGGTTCTGAACACACCATCGGTACACCGTAGAATAATCTAATAAGTTAGTTTATCTTGACTAATTGATTATTCTAGTACACTTGTTAGTGTATTGAGGAGGATCACGATAGGATATTATTCTCTGTCTCTGACCCAGTTACTAAGAGAATAAAGATCCATAGAGTTCGGGTTCTAAACTCATGTGATATTGGCGAACATATGTGTGCGTTGTTTATTACTTTAATTTATCAATGAGTAAGATCTTTTCATCGATCGAACTCGATATTTTGGGTAATAACAATGTATACATGATGTCTCGAGTAGTATGCATGAGCACCGTGTCCTGATGCGCCAGGTTGATGATGTTCTCTTGAGGAAATACAAGTTCATGTTGAAACCCTGCAGGTGGAATTTATTCCGTACATGAGTAAAGCTTGAGTGGTACTACTCAAGATTTTAGATGTTAATTAATTATAGCTGTCAGAGGCTAACATAATTAATTAATGAATATTATATCTTAAACACGGGGAATGGCTGTACTAAAGGAGAAAGCATATTCGTAAATTTATGTATTAAATTGGTAGGTCAGTTTTACTTTTTTAGTGGAATAAAAGTAAAACTTAATTTATTTAATTATATCCTAAGTTTATTGGATATTGGATGTTAAATAAATTAGTGGGCCAATTTAATATTCTTCTAGATCCCTGTTGTAGCCCAATAGACTGTTAGTGGACTGGATATTGAACTTGAGATAGAGGCCCAAACCCAGTAGGGATTGGAGAAGGAATTTTCGCCCCCTCCCCTCTATATAGAGGATGGGGGGGTTCGAAAATTACACATTAGAATTCAGCCCCTCTTTGTCTCTCAAAGTTATCCACAAATTTCACAATCCTATCTAGTAGATTTCAGCCCACTCTGAATCTAGATACAGTCCGGGAATACAACAGAAGATTTTGGAGTGGAATACAGTGGTGGTCGATTTTGAGCTAGGTGGCGCCAACTACAGTGTTCATTCAACAACAAGATTAGATCTTTAATCTTGTGCACAGACCGTCTATCGATTTGTTAGTAGATTCGTTTCTATGTCTTCCACTCTATTAGATTCGAATCTTCTATGCATGCTTTTTTATTAGACTGTGATAAACATGCATGTGACATAAAATTGTGATTTTCTTGAACACGGATTAATGAACAACCAAATGATCCTGCGGTGGTTTAATTCGAAAAAACCCTAACAACTGGTATCAGAGCGGGTTTTGGCACTGTTCTAGGATTAATCCGGACATAATTTTGAATTGCATAATTAAATTTGATGATAAATTTATGGTGTTTAAATTTTCAGATTTAATTGACTATGTATTTCGATTTTATGGTATTCAAAACTTGGAAGAATTTGAGATATAAAAATCGAGAATTCTAGTTTTGAGGTGCTAGAATTTTCGGTCACTATGGAATAAGGATTTGGGATGATCTTCAAATTTCTAGATTTGATTTCATAGTGTTCGAAAATTTGGAGTCAAAAATTTTGATTTTTGATGGTTAAAAATTCCCTAATATTGTTTTAAATTTTCGGTCCTAGTAATTAAAATTTGGATGGTGTTTTGATCAAGATCAAAATTTTCAGATTTTAATTAATGGTGGTTCGAAAATTTAGGCGATTAGAATTGGATTTGGTGATTTTTGATGTATATCAAAAGTTACAAAATTCTAATCAAGATATGTTTGAAATTAGAATTTTAAATTTGGTAATTTTGGAGTGGATCAAAATTTTCAGATTTTAATTCTTGAAAATTTCAAAACCTATAGCTATATTATTTGGAATAGTTTTTTGATTAATGTCAAAATTTCCAAATGTGAAATATAGTGTAATTTTTTATTTTTAATAAATTAATTTGGAGAAGATTTTGATAAAAATCAAATTTTCAGATTTGTTTATTGGTAATGATCGAAAATTATGTATATTGGATTAAGATTTGATATTATTTGATGTATATCTTAATTTACCTAATTTTAATCTAGATAGATTTGAAAATAGAATTTTAAATTTGGAAGAATTTGAAGTGGATCAAATTTCCAGATTTATTATTTGGTTATTTTCGAAAATCTATGTGATTTAAATTGGATAAGGTGATTTTGGATATATACAAATAATTATCAAAATCCAATTGTGATAAGAATTTAATTTTGGATAGGTTTTGGAAGATTTTGAAGTGGATCAAATCATCAAACCTTATCCTTAAAGATTTAGATTCTTATGGATAATATTTGGATTAGATTTTTGATTTATATCAATATATCCAATTATTATTTAATTAGGGTGGCTTGAAAATATTAAATAAATTTGGTGGATAATTTTAAATAATTTCCAGATTTATTTAAGTGATATTTTCAAAATTTAACAAGATTTAAATTGGTGGATAATTATTTTAATTTTCAATTTTTATCTTGTGGATAAAATCGAATTAATTAATATAATTAATTGTTAAATTCGATATTTTTAATATTCATGCACAGATATCATTTGTTATTTTAAGTGGATCATATAATATATGATTGTTGGATTTGTAGACTGTGTTTGTTTCCAGGTTTACCAACTATCATGGCTCCTTTATTTTATGTGATGTATGATTATGTTGAATGAATGTTGGTCGTATGCCGGTTTGGCTACGTGATTTTAATCCATGAGAAAATCCATGGATTAGGTCTAGGTTTTATTTTACATTGTTTTAATGTAATAGATATAAAGTTGTTAGACCGAGTTTTTGAGTTGTAATTTTTATTCTAGCAATATTAGATTTTTCCTTTTGGAATAGATAGTCTGTATTGAATAAAGATCGGAGATCAACTTAAAGAAGAAAAGTAGTTCAGCACCAAAAAGAAAGGTTCACCGGTTCACGTCCCGAAACCCTAAAATAGAGCTAGGTTTCTCATCAATCAACATGAGATATAAGCCATGATAGTTGGAATATTACTGTTGCTTATTATGTTGAAGCATACAATGGATCTTTATCATTTTATGTGATGTTTGGATGTTCGATAATGGGATAAAATGAAACCTCAAACATAAATAACTAAGTGGGAGAGATTTATACCAAAGTATGTAGAAATCTCATACGGTCTCCATTAAAATCTGGTTTAATTGAGAAGTGATGGACATGCGCGTTAACATCGGTCTTCCTCCATATCGGATGTGTCATATCACAGATTTCTCTAGAAATTAAATCTCCTAAATGGATAGCTGTAGAACACTATTAGAACTAACTGACTCCTCCATCTGGAGCGGTTAAATTTGAATAGTGCTCTTGGTGCGAAGATAATGGTGTGCACACTTAGATGTAATTTATTGATAAACGTCCACATGATCGTGGCTTATCAGTTAGGTAATTACATGACCATGTTTACTATCTGGCTATTAATTTGCTTGTTGTAAGGAAACTCAACTGACGACAAATTAAAGGTTTAACCTATTTAATAATTGATTTTATAAACGTCCACACTATCGTGGCTTATGAAAGACGTTTTTAAAGTGTCGGTGGAAAAGTATATAATTTTATGAGGTTTTCGATTATATACTGTTTATCCTAAACGTGTTTTGTGACTATACTGAATGGTTTAATTTCAGTTTTTTCATAACATCAATGGCACTCTCCAATCTGTCCTCAATCCATAAAGAAAACAAACTTGTCGGTGAAAACTACAATGACTGGCTTCGTAACCTTAACTTAGTTCTTGTTGCTGAGGGACACAAGTTTGTACTTGAAGAGGTTTGTCCTCAGACGCCAGATGAGGGTTCTGACAAAGCCCAAAAGGTGGCATATGATAAGTGGGTTAGGTCTAATGAGATAGCGCGTTGTTACATCTTGACATCTATGTCAAGTGTGTTGCAACATCAGCATGAGCCTATGAAAACTGCTTATGATATCATGTACAACCTTAGGCAGCTATTCAGTCATCAGAATCGCTCGGCACGCCATTTGGCCATAAAGAAACTAATGGATGTGAGAATGTCTGACTCCACACCTGTTAGGGATCACGTTCTCATGATAATGGGGTATTTATCTGAGATCGAGACCTTGGGTGGAGAGCTGGATGGTGATTCTCAAATCGACATTGTTTTTCGTAGCTTATCCTCGAAGTTTGAGCAGTTCAGGCTGAATTTTAACATGATTAAAAGGAATGTCAGCCTGACTGAACTCTGCTCATAGATCTTCAGGCAGCTGAATTGCTCCAAAAGAGCAATCCTGAGGCCCACATAGCTGAAAAAAGAGCGTCTTCTTCTGGTGGAAAAAGGAAGAAGAGAAATGCACCTAAGAAGGCTGCAGATGAGGCGCCTAAGGCGAAGAAGCCAAAGGCAAAGATTCCTCCCGAGGAGTTCAAGTCGAAGACTAAGTGCTTCAAGTGTCGCCAACCAGGTCACTGGAAGGCGGCGTGTCCTAACAAGAAGAAGAAGAAGAGAGGTACATCTCACACTCTGGTTGTGGAAACATGTTTAGCAACTTGTTTTACCCAGTCATGGGTAGTAGATACTGGAGCTATTGATCATGTTTGCATGTCTTTACAGGGGTTCCTGGTAAAAAGACAGCTGAGTGAGGACGAGATCACCATCTACATGGGTAATGCTTCGAGAGTGGTGGCTGTTGCAGTGGGAGACATTGTTTTACCTTTCAGCAGTGATAGAACTTTGGTTTTGAAAGATTGTCTTTATGTGCCTAGTTTTAGGCGAAACTTGATTTCAGTTTCTAAATTGATTATGGATGGATGTTCTGTTTCTTTTAATAACAAAGTAGTTATCTTTAGTGGTAAACATTTTATCTATTCTGGCACATTGGATGGACACTTATACTTTGTTAAACCAATTGAAAACACTATGCAAAGATAACTGTTGAATACATCGATCATAAACCCTAACAAGAGAAAAGAACCTTCGGAATTTAATCAAACCTATCTTTGGCATCTAAGGCTAGGTCATATTAACCTTAAGAGGATACAAAGGCTTATAAATGATGGACCATTGTCTTCTTTGGTACTGGAATCATTTCCTTTGTGTGAATCCTGTTTGGAAGGTAAAATGACCAAGCGTCCTTTCCAGTCAAAAGGAAATAGATCCGAAGGGCTATTAGATTTGATTCACTCTGATCTGTGCGGCCCTATGTCAGTTCAAGCTTGAGAAGGGTTCGAGTATTTCATCACTCTCATTGATGATTAATCTAGATACGGTTATATCTACCTGTTACGTCGCAAGTCTGAATGCTTTGAGAAATTCAAAGAGTTTAAAGCGAAAGCGGAGAAACGAACAGGCAGAAGTATCAAGTCACTACATTCTGATCGTGGTGACAAGTACCTCTCAAGCGAATTTAGAGATTACATGGCAGAGAATGGGATTACATCCTAGTTGACTGCGCCTGGAATGCCACAGCAGAATGGCATGGCGAAAAGAAGGAATCGTACACTATTAGAGATGGTTAGATCGATGATGAGTTATTCTGAGTTGCCCATGTCATTCTGGGGATATGATCTGGAAACGACAGCCTATATTCTTAACTTGGTTCCATCAAAATCAGTTCCTGCTACACCCACAGAACTATGGACTGGATGAAAGCCTTGTTTGAACCATATTCGGATTTGGGGTAGCCCAGCACACGTGTTGGACAAGGAAGCTGATAAGCTGGCTCCTCGTACTGATGTAAGGTTGTTCGTTGGATATCTTAGAGGAATGAAAGGTGGTTTATTTTATAGTCCTAAGGATCAGAAGATCATTGTTAGCACCAATGCTCGATTCTTAGAAGAAGACTATGTCATAAACCACAAACCAAAGAGTCACATTATTCTTGAGGAGTTAAGGGGAGGATCGAATCCTACACCGGTTGTACAAGAAGAGGAACCACCAAACACTGCACAACGTGTCATAGAAGTACAGGAACTGCCTCGTCGCAGTGGGAGGATTGTACGCCAACCTGATAGATTCATTAGTCTGGGAAAGGCTTCAGATTTCCCAGAGGGTCTCAATGAATTGGATCCCAGGACCTATGACAAGGCAATTCGAGATAAAGATGCGGATTCTTGGAAAACTGCAATGGAGTCTGAGATTGGATCTATGGATCGCAATCAAGTTTGGGATCTTGTAGAACCACAAGATGGGGTAAAACCCATTGGCTTTAAGTGGGTCTACAAGCGCAAGAGAGGATCTGATGGGAAGGTTGAAACCTTCAAGGCAAGATTGGTGACAAAAGGGTATACTCAGAAAGAAGGGATCGATTATGAGAAAACCTTTTCACTGGTAGTCATGCTTAAGTCAATCCGGATACTCTTATCTATTGCCGCTCATTTGGATTATGAGATCTGGAAGATGGATGTCAAGACAGATTTCCTAAATGGAAGTCTTGAAGAGAACATCCACATGAAACAACCAGAGGGATTCATTGCTAAGGGCCAAGAGCACTTGGTGTGTAAGGTTAAGAGATCCATTTATGGACTTAAGCAGGCATCGAGATCTTGGAACATCTGATTTGATGAGGTTATCCAGTCATATGGATTCGTGTAAAGTCCGGATGAGATCTGTGTGTACAAGAAATGTGATGGAAATGTGGTGGCGTTCCTCGTACTTTATTTTGATGACATCTTGCTTATTGGAAACAGTAAGAAGGCGTTGTCGAACATTAGGGCGTGGCTGTCCGAGCAGTTCGATATGAAGGATCTGGGTGAAGCCGGACATGTCCTTGGCATCAAGATTATTCGAGATCGCTAGAAAATGATGTTATGTCTGTCCCAGGCGACTTATATCGATACGGTGCTAGCTAAATTTGGCATGCAAGATTCCAAGAAAGGTTTTATACCTTACAGGCATGGAATTCATGTTAGGGTTTTTTCGAATTGAACCACCGCAGGATCTAATTGGATGTTCATTAATCCTAATGTCATGTAGATCATAATTTTATGTAACACATATGTTTTAATTAACCGAGTTTAATTAACATGCATAACCGGTTTTTGATTCTACTAAAGCGGAAACATAGAAAATCGAAAAATGACTTACAAAATAAATGACGGGTTGAGGACAAGATTAAAGGTCTAATCTTGTTGTTGTATGAATGATAATAGGCGCCTCTTGATGCTATTCCACTCCTTAATCTTCTGTTGTATTCCCGGACTTAATCTAGTTTCAGGGTGGGCTGAAATCTACTAGATCGGTATGAAATCTGTGGAGATCAAGAGAACACGAGAGGTCTGATATTTTATGACATAAATTTCGTGCCTCCACCCTCTTATTTATAAGAGGTGGACGAAATTGGTGTCCCAGTTGGACTGAAATTCTATCTCTATCTCTTGTTCTATCTCCAATTCAATCCAGTCTCTTTTTGGGCTACAACAGGGATCTAGAAGAATATTAAATTGGCCCATTAATTTATTTAATATCCAATATCCAATAAACTTAGGATATAATTAAATAAATTAAGTATTATTTTTATTCCACTAAAGAAATAATACTGACCTACCAATTTAATACATATTTCTGAATATGCTTTCTCCTTTTGTCCAGCCATTCCCCATGTTTAAGATATAATGCCCATTAATTAATTATGTAAGCTTCTGACAACTATAATTAATTAATATATTTTCCTTGAGTAGTATCACACAAGCTTTACTTATGCACGGAATAAATTTCACCTGCAGGGTTTCAGCATGAACTTGCATTTCCTCAATAGGACACCATCAACCTGGCGCACCAGGACACGGTGCCCCTACATATTGCACGACCCATCATAAGTGTAAATGTCACAACCCAAGATATCGAGATTATTGATCCTATGAAAGAATCTCACCCTTTGATAAATCAAAGCTGCAAACACTACACGTATATGTCCGACAACATATATGGGTTAAGAACCCGAACTCTTTGGATTCTTATTCTCTCATTTAAGGTCAGAATAGAGAATAGAATCCTAAGTAGATCCTCCTCAATACACTCATCCGTGTATTAGAATAATCAGTTAGTCAAGACAAACTAACTATCAGATTATTCTACGGCGTACCGATAGCAGATTCAGTGTCATCTAGACCGTGAGCTTTTTAATACATTACAAGGAACCGATGATAAGATCTAACTGTGTGTTTACCCACACCATGTCATCTACAATGTAAGTATAGTGAACATGCATGTAAATATAATAATTTAAATGCAAACACTGACTGCAATTGTATTCATTCTATATCATCATAAAACCATCATCAATAATATATACAAAAGACAGGTCTTCTAGTATACAAAACCAACAATTCATCTAAACACAGTCTGAGATAGAGGAAATGAAGAAAGTACCATATGCTTCGGCTGTGGAAAGTTTGATGTATGCTATGCTATGCACTAGGCCTGATATATGCTATGCCGTTGGCATGGTAAGAAGATATCAGTCTAACCCTGGACAAGGTCACTGGACTGCAGTCAAAAATATTCTCAAGTACCTTAAAAGGACTTGGGATTACATGTTGGTTTTCCGCTCTAATAGTCTAGTAGCTTTGGGTTACACGGACTCAGATTTTCAATCCGACAAAGATCAGAGTAAGTCTACATAGGGCTATGTGTTTACATTAGGAGGTGGAGCCATCACATGGAGTAGCATTAAGCATAAATGCATTGCGGATTCCACCATGAAAGCCGAGTACGTAGCTGCCTCTGAGGCTGCAAAAGAGTTGTCTGGCTCCGTAGGTTCCTAGTGGGCTTGGGCATGGTTTCTGATTTGTCTAAGACTATCATGATATACTGTGATAACTCTGGTGCAGTGGAAAATTCGAAGAAACCCAGAGCGCACAAGGCAAATAAACACATAGAGAGAATGTATCATCTTATATGAGAAAATCGTTAAAAGAGGAGATGTGGCGGTGGTCAAGATTGCATTAGAAGACAACCTGGCTAATCTATTCACGAAGAGCCTACCGGCTAAGACCTTTGATGGTCACGTGGAGAAAATGGGAGTGAGATACAGACCTGGTAGCGCAGTTTGAGTTGATAGTTTTGATTGGAGAGTTAGCCAGTTAGTTATTATGCGTGAAAGACATGCTTCAAGTATAAGTGGGAGATTGTTAGTTTTGTATACTGGAAGACTTGTCTTTGTATACTTTTCTGATGATATGATGATATGAAATGAAAGTTATTGCAGTCACTATTTGCATTTAGATTATGTTCTATAATTGGTCTATGCAATGTTCCATATACTTACATTGTAGATGATATGGTGTGGGGAGTCAAACGGTAAGATCATATCATTAGAACCTTGTAATGTATTAAAGAACTCACGGCTTAGATGGTCCTGAACACACCATCGGTACACCGTAGAATAATCTGATAAGTTAGTTTATCTTGACTAACTGATTATTCTAGTACACTTGTTAGTGTATTGAGGAGGATCACGATAGGATACTATTCTCTGTCTCTGACCCAGTTACTGAGAGAATAAAGATCCACAGAGTTCGGGTTCTGAACTCATGTGATATTGGCGAACATATGTGTGCGTTGTTTATTACTTTGATTTATCAATGAGTAAAATCTTTTCATCGATCAAACTCAATATCTTGGGTGATAACAATGTATACATGATGTCTCGAGCAGTATGTATGAGCACCGTGTCCTGGTGCGCCAGGTTGATGATGTTCTCTTCAGGAAACACAAGTTCATGTTGAAACCCTGCAGGTGGAATTTATTCCGTACATGAGTAAAGCTTGTGTGGTACTACTCAAGATTTTAGATGTTAATTAATTATAGCTGTCAGAGGCTGACATAATTAATTAATGAACATTATATCTTAAACATGGGGAATGGCTGGACTAAAGGAGAAAGCATATTCGTAAATATATATTAAATTGGTAGGTCAGTTTTACTTCTTTAGTGGAATAAAAGTAAAATTTAATTTATTTAATTATATCCTAAGTTTATTGGATATTGGATGTTAAATAAATTAGTGGGCCAATTTAATATTCTTCTAGATCCTGTTGTAGCCCAATAGACTGTTAGTGGACTGGATATTGAACTTGAGATAGAGGTCCAAACCCAGTAGGGTTTGGAGAAGGAATTTTCACCCCCTCCCCTATATATAGAGGGGGGGGTTCGAAAATTACACATTAGAATTCAGCTCCTCTTTGTCTCTCAAAGTTATCCACAGATTTCACAATCCTATCTAGTAGATTTTAGCCCACTCTGAATCTAGATACAGTCCGGGAATACAACAGAAGATCTTGGAGTGAAATACAGTGGTGGTCGATTTTGAGCTAGGTGGCGCCAACTACAGTGTTCATTCAACAACAAGATTAGATCTTTAATCTTGTGCACAGACCGTCTATCGATTTGTAAGTAGATTCGTTTCTATGTCTTCCGCTTTATTAGATTCGAATCTTCTCTGCATGCTTTTTGATTAGTCTGTGATAAACATGCATGTGACATAAAATTATGATTTGCATGAACACGGATTAATGAACAACCAAATGATCATGCGGTGGTTTAATTCGAAAAAACCCCAACACTTCTTTGATGCAAGAGTAGCAGTCTTCTACGATTTATTGACTGTGGATCATTTTGTTCTTGCCCTCTTCATTGCAGTTCTCTCATTTACTTTGTATGAGCTTGATGCTTGCTTTAATAGATATGGACAGAAAGATTCTGAGTCTTTATCTTCTTTGCAGAAGATGTGGCTTCAAGTTCTTCTCCTTCCATGTCTTCTTCTTCATGGAACTCTTCTATCATCTCGTCAGTATCCTTACTAGAGGACTCATCTCACAGTGCCCTCTGAACAAGTTTCTTATATAAAGATTCCTCACGAACTTGTCTATCAAACTCATTCTCTTCATAGAATTGATCCTGAGGTTTGGAATAAGTAACTTTTTCATACCTCATTCTGGGTTTCACCACTTTCTTGGGATGAACAAGTTTTCTTTTTGGAGTCATTGAATAGAATAGAATGAATTTCTTAAGAGATCAAAGAATGGTAATGGCAGAAAGAAGAAGAATAAATAGATATCAGAAAATTAGGAGAGAAAAACTCAAATTCAAAGAATTTGGAGCATATGATGATATCTCAGAACAACTATACATATATATAAGAGAGTACTCCATTCAAGACGTATTCTCAGGTATCCATTAGATAGAGAAACTGGAGGAAAATCTCAGAAAATCAGAGATGACGTTTGTGAGTCAGAGATGATGAACATTCATAGGAATGTTCAGACCATTATTGCAGAAATGGTTCTTTCCTACTAAGTATGAAATAAACACACTCATACCCCTCCTCTTAGTTTACTGAACCAAACAAACACCAAGAGATGCTCTTAATTTCTCAAATCGAGCAACATCCAACCCCTTGGTGAATAGATCAACTACTTGATCTTCTGTCTTTACATGTTCAATCTTTAGAACATCTTCCTCAACTAACTCTCTGATGAAGTGATGTCTGATATCAATATGTTTTGTCCTTTCATGTTGGACTGGATTCTTTGATATGTTGATAGCACTCATATTGTCATAATATAGAATATGTGTATCATGAGAAACTTCATAATCCTTCATCATCTGCATCATCTATATGATCTGTGTTGAGCTACTTTTGGATACTATGTATTCAGCTTCTGCGATTGATAATGATATATTGTTCCGCTTCTTGCTGAACCAGGAAACAACATTTTTTCTAAAAAGAAACAAGTACCTGATGTGCTTATTCTATCATCTGGAGATCCTGACCAATCACCATCACAGTAGGCAATAAGACTTAAGTTTGTATCTAATGTGTACCATAATCCATAGTCTACCGTCCCACTGATATACTTGATGATGTTCTTGACTGTCTTCAGGTGACTTTCTTTAGGACATAACTGATATCTAGCACAGACACGACACTATAGGATATATCAGGTCTGCTTGTTGTAAGGTAGAGAAGACTTCCCATTATTCTTTCGTATAGTGTCTGATCTACTTCTTTTCCTATATCATCCTTTCTAATCTTGACAGTGGTACTGATAGGAATTCTTTTATGCTTAGAATTCTCTAACTTGAACTTTTTAACTAAGTTCTTTGCATACTTAGTTTGGAAGATGAAGATATCTTCTTCTGATTACTTTATCTGAAGTCCAAGAAAATATTTTAGATCTCCAACTAGGCTCATCTCAAACTCAGTTTCCATGTCCCTGATAAAGTTCTTGATCATCTTATTGGACACTGATCCAAACACTATATCATCTACATTTACTTAAACCACAATTACTTGTGATTTGTCCTTTCTGATGAATAGTGTCCTGTCCTCTCCTCTTCTGTTGTATCTTTTGCTAACCAGGTATGAAGCTAATCTTTCATACCATGTCCGAGGAGCTTGTTTCAAACCATATAATTTCTTTTTGAGTTTGAAAACATATTCTGGATAATGTGGATCTTCAAATCCTTTAGGTTGTGCAACATGCACATCTTTATTTAGAAATCCATTCAGAAATGCACTCTTGACATCCATCTGATAAAGCTTGAACTTTATCATACAGACCATCGCTAGAAGAAGTCTGACAGATTCTATCCTTGTGATAGGAGCAAACGTTTCATCAAAGTCTATTCCTTCGATCTGAGAATACCCTTGAGCAACTAATTTGTCCTTATTCCTTTTAATATTTCCAGATTCATCAGTCTTGTTCTTGAATATCCACTTTATCCCTACAATATTTACTCATTCATCATTCTTCTTGAACCGCAGAAGCTCATCTTGCATTGCTTCAATCCAGTAGAAATCTTTAAGAGCTTCTTGAATATTTTTGGGCTCTATCTTAGATGTGAAGCAAACATTGGATATCTCTTCATGTAACCTTTTTCTGAGTCTACTTTTGGTCATTCTCCCTTTATTGATATCTCCTATGACTTCAGTAGTAGGACAATCTTTAATAATCTACCGTGAGGGCTTCATTTGCTTAGCTCCCTGATCTTCTGATTCACTTTCTATACCATCATGTACATCAGAATGTCCAAATACATCTGGATATACATCATCTTTTGTGGAGTTGATAGCATCATCCTGATCATCAAATTTGACATTGACTGATTCTACTATTACCTTGGTCTCTTTGTTGTAAATCCTGAATGATTTACTATTTCTAGAGTATCCTACAAACATTCCTTCTACTTCTATGTTGTTCATCTTGCTGAGATATTCTCTATCATTAAGAATATAGCAAGTGGTACCAAACACATAGAAGTACTTCACTGTAGGTTTATTTTCTTACCAAATTTCGTATGGTGTAGTGAAGGTACCTGGATTGAGATGAACTTGATTGCTGATGTGGCATGCAGTGTTGATAGCTTCTGCCCAGAACATAGAATCAACTCCTTTTGCCGCAATCATAGTTCTAGCCATCTCCTGGAGAGTTATGTTCTTCCTTTCAACTACTCCATTCTACTAAGGAGTCTTAGAAGCTGAGTACTCATGGTTGATTCCATTCTCATGAAAGAAATTATCAAAGTACGGATTTTCAAATTCCTTACCATGATCACTTCTAATTCTGATGATTTGCGAGTCCTTTTCAACTGTGATCTTGCAGGCCAGTTACTTGAATGCCATGAATGCCTCACTTTTGTCTCTGAGAAAGTCTACCCATGTTAATCTCGAGAAGTCATCTATGCAGACAAGAACATACTTCTATCCTCCATAGCTCTCTATAGTTATTGGTCTCATAAGATCCATATGTAGGAGATCTAAAATTCTTTTAGAAGCTCTCTCCTGAACTTCTTTATGCCGGGATCTTGTCTGCTTTCCAATTTGGTAAGGACCACACACCTTATCTCTTTCAACATTGATCTGAGTGATTTCTCTGAGAATCTCCATGTTGATGATCTTCTGGAGATTTCTGAAGTGAATGTGTCCAAGCTTCTGATGCTAGATCTCTGAATTTTCTACAAATGTTCTTTGACATGTTAAAGAACATTGTGCAGGTACATGTAGCTGATAATAGTTGTCAGCTGATCTTCTTCCTTCCATGAATAAGTCATTATTCTTATTCAGTACCCTGCAATTCTCTTTAGTGAAGACCACTACCATGTCATCATCATATAGCTGTCTGATGCTAATAAGATTGACTTTGAGTCTATCAACTAGCATTGCTTTTTTTAGCTTAGGCATTCCTTTGACATTCAGCTCTCTTTTTCCTATGACTTTTCCCTTTTTGCCATTAAGTTCTGCACAACTGAGCAATCCCCAGCCATATGTCTTGAACAGCCACTGTCAAAAGATAAGTCACTCTTGTGTTCTACTCTCAAAGATGTGTGAGCAATCAGACTGATCTGTTTGATAACTCATCACTTCTTCTGAGCATGTTTCTTCTTTTCTTGTATAGTTAGCCTTCTGTTCGCGTTGCTACAATGCTGAACCACAAATCTGCACCTCATCGTTTTGAGATCATTGAGATATTTCTCACAATGTGGCCGGATGTGGACTTTCTCCTCACAATAATGGCAGATGATTCCTTTTCTAAAGCCATTATGAATAGTCATTTTCTTGTCAATAATGTTCTTCTAGATGTGCTGAACATTCTTCTGTACATGTACTGGCTGACTTGTGCTTTCTTTGACAAACATTGTCTTTGACAAATATTATATCCAAGACCTGGATGACTCTTTCTTGAATGTTCTAGAGTAGTAAGAATCTTATCAAGATTCTTTATTCCGTTGTTCAGCATACTGACATTCCTTTTGATGGATTTGAGCTTCGAGGATAACTCAGCAATTTTCTTCTCTTGCTGCTGAATTGTATCCTTCTTATCTGAATCAAAATTGATCAGCTTCTTCTTCTCTTCCAATAGATTCTTGTTTTGAGACTGAAGGATCTTGTTGATCCCATAACTTCTAGCCACTTTGCACACATCTCCTTATAGGTTTTCACAAATTCTTCTTAGCTGAAATCTTCATTGTCTGATTTATCTTTTTCTGCATATTCGAAGGGATCTTGGAATTCATAGAATTTTATTATGAATGTAATAGTTTCTTCATCTGAATCACTACTTTTTTCTTCTGAATCATTGTCACTGAGAGATGCATTGTAATTCTTCTTGTTCCTCTTCAGTGTGTTAACACATTCAGCTTGAATGTGCCTAAATCCATCACAATCTCTGCATTGTATTCATCTTCTTAGATTGGACTTTTAAAAGTCCTTCTGATCATTGCTTGAGTTTCTTTTTAGCCGAGTGTTACCGGTTGGTTGTCTTCTGTTGTTGGACCTTCTTGAAGACTTTGTTGGCCCTTTTTAACATTCGACTGAAGTTCTTTGTAATCAAGACCATAGTGTTCATTGTATCCGAATCAAGTACAGTTTTTTATTTCTGTACATGTTCAGGTACATCTTCTGAAACTTCAGTTTTAAGAGCAATACCTCTCTTTCTTGAGCTACTGTCTTCGTCTTCCAGATTCATCTCGAACGTTCTTAAAGACCCCATCAGCTCATCAAGCCTCATACTCTTAATATCCTTGGCTTATTCAATAGCAACAACTTTGTATGCAAACTTCTTTGGAAGAGATCTGAGAACTTTTCTTACAAGTTTTTCATTGTTGATAGGTTCATCAAGAGCAAAAATCTCATTAGATATGCTTCTCAGTCTAGCATTGAACTCATCTATGGACTCAGTTTCTTCCATTCTAAAAGTTTCAAACTTAAAAGTAAGATTTTGAAGCCTGGATAACCTTACTGTGCTAGTCCCTTCAAAGGTGGTTTCCAGAATATCTCATGCAGCTTTACCAGTCTCATAAGTTGAGATTAGACTGAATATTTTAAGATTAAATGCAGAGAATATAGCATTAAGAGTTTTAGAATTAACATTGTACCAGTTCATTTGCGGCACCATCCATTCTCTTTCTTCAATCTCCACATGTTTTCCTTCCTTGGTAATAGTTGTCTTTTCTCATCCTTATGTGATGTTTTTTCATGCAAGCTCATCTATTGATCTCATAAACGCCTTCATCCTTGCTTTTCAGTAAGGATAATTGTTTCCTTCAAGTAATGGTGGTCTGATCGTAGATCATCCTCCCTTGATTAAGCTCATAACTTGAACTCAACCAAAATCTTCACGCAGTTATGCACTTTTTAAGACTCATTTTGTTTTTAACCAAAGGCGACCCACTCTGGTACCAATTAAAGTTACATAAACCGTGCAGATATAAACATGTTCATGATCATGTGCATGTAGATTATGATGAACATGTAAGGTTAGAAAAATAAATTGAAAGTAAGTAAATGGCGCAAGGTTGAGAACTCTGTTCGATCAACTGATCTACGTCAGGGAGACTTCACAAGTCCATGAGAAACAATCCACTACTCTGTTGCAAGGTTACAAAGACTATTACCTGATAATCTCATGTCACTCGACCCCTTTTGTACTCACTAAAACCTCTTTTAATGGACTGAATTGTGAGATCTGTTAGTTTTGTATACTGGAAGACTTGTCTTTGTATACTTTTCTGATGATATGATGATATGAAATGAAAGTTATTGCAGTCACTATTTGTATTTAGATTATGTTCTATAATTGTTTTATGCAATGTTCCATATACTTACATTGTAGATGATATGGTGTGGGGAGTCACACGGTAAGATCATATCATTAGAACCTTGTAATGTATTAAAGAGCTCACGGCTTAGATGGTCCTGAACACACCATCGGTAAACCGTAGAATAATCTGATAAGTTAGTTTATCTTGACTAACTGATTATTCTAATACATTAGTTAGTGTATTGAGGAGGATCACGATAGGATACTATTCTCTGTCTCTGACCCAGTTACTGAGAGAATAAAGATCCACAGAGTTCGGGTTCTGAACTCATGTGATATTGGCGAGCATATGTGTGTGTTGTTTATTACTTTGATTTATCAATGGGTGAGATCTTTTCGTAGATCGAATTCGATATCTTGGGTTATAACAATATATACATGATGTCTCGAGCAGTATGCATGAGCACTGTGTCCTGGTGCGCCGGGTTGATGATGTTCTCTTGAGGAAGCACAAGTTCATGTTGAAACCCTGCAGGTGGAATTTATTCCGTACATGAATAAAGCTTGTGTGGTACTACTCAAGGTTTTAGATGTTAATTAATTATAGATGTCAGAGGCTTACATAATTAATTAATGAACATTATATCTTAAACACGGGAAATGGCTGGACTAAAGGAGAAAACATATTTGTAAATATGTATTAAATTGGTAGGTCAGTTTTACTTCTTTAGTGGAATAAAAGTAAAACTTAATTTATTTAATTATATCCTAGGTTTATTGGATATTGGATATTAAATAAATTAGTGGGTCAATTTAATATTCTTCTAGATCCCTGTTGTAGCCCAATTGACTGATAGTGGACTGGATATTGAACTTGAGATAGAGGCCCAAACCCAGTAGGGTTTGGAGATCTAATTTTCGCCCTCCTCCCTATAAATAGGGGAAGGGGGGGGCGAAATTTACACACTAATAATCAGCCCCTCTTTGTCTCTCAAAGTTATCCACAGATTTCACAACTCTATCTAGTAGTTTTAAGCCCACTCTGAATCTAGATACAGTCCGGGAATACAACAGAAGATCTTGGAGTAGAATTTGTGGTGGTCAAATTTTGAGCTAGGTGGCGCCATCCCTGTATTCATTCAACAGCAAGATTAGATCTTTAATCTTGTCCACAGACCGTCTATCGATTTGTAAGTACATTCATTTCTATGTCTTCCGCTTTATTAGATTCGAATCTGCTTTGCATGCTTTTTGTATAGACTGTGATAAACGTTCATGTTACATAAAATTATGATTTGCATGAACACGGATCAATGAACAACCAAATGATCCTGCGGTGGTTTAATTCGAAAAAACCCCAACAACTGGTATCAGAGCGGGTTTTGGCACTGTTCTAGGATTAATCTGAGCATAAATTCGAATTGTGATATAGTTGAATAATTATCAAAATCCAATTTTGAAAATCTATATGATTTAAATTGGATAAGGTGATTTTGGATATAGTTGAATAATTATCAAAATCCAATTGTGATAAGATTTTAAATTTGGATAAGTTTTGGAAGATTTTGGATTGGAATCAAATCTCCAAACTTTATCCTTGAAGATTTAGATTCTTATGGATAATATTTGGATTAGATTTTTGATTTATATCAATATATCCAATTATTATTTAATTAGGGTGGCTTGAAAATATTAAATAAATTTGGTGGATAATTATTATTAATTTCCATATTTATTTAAGTGATATTTTCGAAAATATACAAGATTAAAATTGGTGGATAATTATTTTAATTTCCAATTTTTATCTTGTGGATAATATCGAATTAATTAATTTAATTAATTGTAAAATTTGAATATTATTTAATATTCATGCATAGATATCATATTTTATTTTATGTGGATCATATAATACATGATTGTTGGTTTTTGTAGACTGTGTTTGTTTGCAGGTTTACCAACTATCATGGCTCCTTTATTTTATGTGATGTATGGTTATGTTGAATGGATGTTGGTCGTATGCCGATTTGGCTACGTGATTTTAATCCATGAGAAAATCCATGGATTAGTTCTAGGTTTTATTTTACGTTGTTTTAATGTAATAGATATAAAGCTGTTAGGCCGAGTTTTTGAGTTGTAATTTTTATTCTAGCAATATTAAATTTTTCTTTTTGGAATGGATAGTATGTATTGAATAAAGATCGGAGACCAACTCAAAGAAGGAAAGTGGTTCAGCACCAAAAAGGAAGGTTCACCGGTTCACGTCCCGAAATCCTAAATGGAGCTAGGATTTTCGGTGAGGCGCGGTGAAGGGGGCGGTGGTTCCTAGCCTGTTCCGGAGCTGACTTTCCAGTTTTATCTCATCAATCAACATGAGATATAAGCCATGATAGTTGGAATATTACTGTTGCTTATTATGTTGAAGCATGCAATGGACATTTATCATTTTATGTGATGTTTGCATGTTTGAAAATGGGATAAAATGAAACCTCAAACATAAATAACTAAGTGGGAGAGATTCATACCAAAGTATGTAGAAATCTCATACGGTCTCCATTAATATCTGGTTTAATTGAGAAGTGATGGGTATGCGCGTTGACATCGGTCTTCCTCCATATCGGATGTGTCATATCACAGATTTCTCTAGATATTAAATCTCCTAAATGGATAGTTGTAGAACACTATTAGAACTAACTGACTCCTCTATCTGGAGCGGTTAAATTCGAATAGTGATCTTGGTGCGAAGATAATGGTATGCACACTTAGATGTAATTTATTGATAAACGTCCACACGATCGTGGCTTATCAGTTAGATGATTACATGACCGTGTTTATTATCCGGCTATTAATTTGCTTGTTGTAAGGAAACTCAACTGGAGGTAAATTAAAGGTTTAACCTATTTAAAAATGAATTTTATAAACGTCCACACTATCGTGGCTTATAAAAGACGTTTTTAAAGTGTCGGTGGAAAAGTATATAATTTTTATGAGGCTTTCGATTATATACTGTTTATCCTAAACGTGTTATGTGACTGTACTGCATGTTTAATTTCAGTTATTTCATATCATCAATGGCACTCTCCAAACATGTTTGCATGTCTTTACAGGGGTTCCTGGTACATCTCACACTCTGGTTGTCGAAACATGTTTAGCAACTTGTTCTACCCAGTCATGGGTAGTAGATACTGGAGCTACTGATCATGTTTGCATGTCTTTACAGGGGTTCCTGGTAAAAAGACAGCTGAGTGAGGACGAGATCACCGTCTACATGGGCAATGCTACGAGAGTGGCGGCTGTTGCAATGGGAGACGTTGTTTTACCTTTCAGTAGTGATAGAACTTTGGTTTTGAAAGATTGTCTTTATGTGCCTGGTTTTAGGCGAAACTTGATTTCAGTTTCTAAATTGATTATGGATGGATATTCTGTTTCTTTTGATAACAAAGTAGTTATCTTTAGTGGTAAACATTTTATCTGTTCTGGCACATTGGATGGACACTTGTACTTTCTTAAACCAACTGAAAACACTACGCAAAGACAACTGTTGAATACATCAATCATAAACCCTAACAAGAGAAAAGAACCTTCGGAATTGAATCAAACCTATCTTTGGCATCTAAGGCTAGGTCACATTAACCTTAAGAGGATACAAAGGCTTGTAAACGATGGACCATTGTCTTCTTTGGTACTGGAATCGTTTCCTTTGTGTGAATCCTGTTTGGAAGGTAAAATGACCAAGCGTCCTTTCCAGTCAAAAGGAAATAGATCCGAATGGCTATTAGATTTGATTCACTCTGACCTATGCGGCCCTATGTTAGTTCAAGGTCGAGGAGGATTCGAGTATTTCATCACTCTCATTGATGATTACTCTAGATACAGTTATATCTACCTGTTACGTCGCAAGTCTGAATGCTTTGAGAAATTCAAAGAGTTTAAGGCGGAAGCGGAGAAACGAACAGGCAGAAGTATCAAGTCACTACGTTCTGATCGTGGTAGCGAGTACCTCTCAAGCGAATTTAGGGATTATATGGCAGAGAGTGGGATTACATCCCAGTTGACTGCGCCTGGAACGCCACAACAGAATGGCGTGGCGGAAAGAAGGAATCGTACATTGTTAGAGATGGTTAGATCGATGATGAGTTATTCTGAGTTGCCTATTTCGTTCTGGGAATATGCCCTGGAAACAGCAGCCTATATTCTTAACTTGGTTCCATCGAAATCAGTTCCTGCTACACCTACAGAACTATGGACTGGACGAAAGCCCAGTTTGAACCATATTCGGATTTGGGGTAGCCCAGCACACGTGTTGGACAAGGAAGCTGATAAGCTGGTTTCTCGTACTGATGTAAGGCTGTTCGTTGGATATCCTAAAGGAACAAAAGGTGGTTTGTTTTATAGTCCTAAGGATCAGAAGATCATTGTTAGCACCAATGCTCGATTCTTAGAGGAAGACTATGTCATAAACCACAAACCAAGGAGTCACATCATCCTTGAGGAGTTAAGGGGAGGATCGAATCCTACACCAGTTGTACAAGAAGATGAACCACCAAACACTGCACAACGTGTCACAGAAGTACATGAACTGCCTCATCGCAGTGGGAGGATTGTACGCCAACCTGATAGATTCATTGGTCTGGGAGAGGCTTCAGATTTCCCAGAGGGTCTCAATGAATTGGATCCCAGGACCTATGACGAGGCAATTCGAGATAAAGATGCAGATTCTTGGAAAACTGTAATGGAGTCTGAGATTGGATCTATGGATCACAATCAAGTCTGGGAACTTGTAGAACCACTAGATGGGGTAAAACCCATTGGCTGTAAGTGGGTCTACAAGCGCAAGAGATGATCTGATGGGAAGGTTGAAACCTTCAAAGCTAGATTGGTAGCAAAAGGGTATACTCAGAAAGAAGGGATCGATTATGAGGAAACCTTTTCGCCGGTAGCCATGCTTAAGTCAATCCGGATTCTCTTGTCTATTGCCGCTCATTTGGATTATGAGATCTGGCAGATGGATGTCAAGACGGCTTTCCTAAACGGAAGTCTTGAGGAAAACATTCACATGAAACAACCAGAGAGATTCATTGCTAAGGGCCAAGAGCACTTGGTGTGTAAGCTTAAGAGATCCATTTATGGACTTAAGCAGGCATCGAGGTCTTGGAACATCCAATTTGACGAGGTTATCCAGTCATATGGATTCGTGCAAAGTCCGGATGAGAGCTGTGTGTACAAGAAATGTGACGGAAACGTGGTGGCATTCCTCGTACTTTATGTTGATGACATCTTGCTTATTGGAAACAGTAAGAAGGCGTTATCAAACATTAGGATGTGGCTGTCCGAGCAGTTCGATATGAAGGATCTGGGTGAAGCCAGACATGTCCTTGGCATCAAGATCATTCGTGATCGCCAGAAAAGGATGTTATGTCTGTCCCAGGTGACTTATATCGATACAGTGCTGGCTAGGTTTGGCATGCAAGATTCTAAGAAAGGTTTTATACCTTACAGGCATGGAATTCATCTATCCAAGGAAATGTGTCCCCAAACACAGTCTGAGATAGAGGAAATGAAGAAAGTACCATATGTTTCGGCTGTGGGAAGTTTGATGTATGCTATGCTATGCACTAGGCCTGATATATGCTATGCCGTTGGCATGGTAAGCAGATATCAGTCTAACCCTGGACAAGGTCACTGGACTGCGGTCAAAAACATTCTCAAGTACCTTAAACGGACTCGAGACTACATGTTGGTTTTCCGCTCTGATAGTCTAGTACCTTTGGGTTACACGGACTCAGATTTTCAATCCGACAAAGATCAGAGTAAGTCTACCTCGAGCTATGTGTTTACATTAGGAGGTGGAGCCATCGCATGGAGGAGCATTAAGCAGAAATGCATTGCGGATTCCACCATGGAAGCTAAGTATGTAGCTGCCTCTGAGGATGTAAAAGAGGCTGTCTGGCTCTGCGGGTTCCTAGTGGGCTTGGGCGTGGTTTCTGATTTGCCTAAGACTATCACGATATACTGTGATAACTCTGGTGCAGTGGCAAATTCGAAGGAACCAAGAGCCCACAAGGCAAGTAAACACATAGAGAGAAAGTACCATCTTATACGAGAAACCGTTAAGAGAGGAGACGTGGCGGTGGTCAAGATTACATCTGAGGACAACCTGGCTGATCCATTCACGAAGAGCCTGGCGGCTAAGATCTTTGATGGTCACGTGGAGAAAATAGGAGTGAGATGCAGACCCGGTAGCGCAGTTTGAGTTGATAGTTTTAGATTGGAGTGTTTGCCAGTTAGTTATTATGCTTGAAAGACATGCTTCAAGTATAAGTGGGAGATTGTTAGTTTTGTATACTGGAAGACTTGTCTTTGTATACTTTTCTGATGATATGATGATATAAAATGAAAGTTATTGCAGTCACTGTTTGCATTTAGATTATGTTCTATAATTGTTTTATGCAATGTTCCATATACTTACATTGTAGATGATATGGTGTGGGGAGTCACACGGTAAGATCATATCATTAGAACCTTGTAATGTATTATAGAGCTCACGGCTTAGATGGTCCTGAACACACCATCGGTACACCGTAGAATAATCTGATAAGTTAGTTTATCTTGACTAACTGATTATTCTAATACACTAGTTAGTGTATTGAGGAGGATCACGATAGGATACTATTCTCTGTCTCTGACCCAATTACTGAGAGAATAAAGATCTACAGAGTTCGGGTTCTGAACTCATGTGATATTGGCGAGCATATGTGTGTGTTGTTTATTACTTTTATTTATCAATGGGTGAGATCTTTTCGTAGATCGAATTCGATATCTTGGGTGATAACAATGTATACATGATGTCTCGAGCAGTATGCATGAGCACTGTGTCCTGGTGCGCCGGGTTGATGATGTTCTCTTAAGGAAGCACAAGTTCATGTTGAAACCATGCAGGTGGAATTTATTCCGTACATGAATAAAGCTTGTGTGGTACTACTCAAGGTTTTAGATGTTAATTAATTATAGCAGTCAGAGGCTTACATAATTAATTAATGAACATTATATCTTAAACACGGGGAATGGCTGGACTAAAGGAGAAAGCATATTCGTAAATATGTATTAAATTGGTAGGTCAGTTTTACTTCTTTAGTGGAATAAAAGTAAAACTTAATTTATTTAATTATATCCTAGGTTTATTGGATATTGGATATTAAATAAATTAGTGGGCCAATTTAATATTCTTCTAGATCCCTGTTGTAGCCCAATTGACAGATAGTGGACTGGATATTGAACTTAAGATAGAGGCCCAAATCCAGTAGGGTTTGGAGATCTAATTTTCGCCCCCCTCCCTATAAATAGGGGAAGGGAGGCGAAATTTACACACTAATAATCATCCCCTCTTTGTCTCTCAAAGTTATCCACAGATTTCACAACTCTATCTAGTAGTTTTAAGCCCACTCTGAATCTAGATACAGTCCGGGAATACAACAGAAGATCTTGGAGTAGAATTTGTGGTGGTCAAATTTTGAGCTAGGTGGCGCCATCCCTGTATTCATTCAACAGCAAGATTAGATCTTTAATCTTGTCTACAGACCGTCTATCGATTTGTAAGTAGATTCGTTTCTATGTCTTCCGCTTTATTAGATTCGAATCTGCTTTGCATGCTTTTTGTATAGACTGTGATAAACATGCATGTTACATAAAATTATGATTTGCATGAACACGGATCAATGAACAACCAAAGACTGTGCATGAGTGTACAGGATCGTGTAGTATGTGCATGCCACTACACGGCCGTGTAGCCCTGTAGTGTGTGCATGCGTATACACGGCCGTAGCAATGTTCTGTGTGCAGTGTAAATGTTTGACTTTTTCAAACAGTTCTTACGAGTAAATTAGACTTTTATATGTTTGTTTGGTCAGAAAAAAATATTTTATAATTATTAGTTAGAAAAGAATTTTCCAACTTCATTTGGGTTACTTTAAATTTCCTCCCCATATGTATTATGTTCGAAATCATGTTAAAACTTAAAACATGCATTTGTGCATATTTCCATGTAATATTAATTCTAGGGCTAGAGTTCTCTGTTCAACTTAAACAACCTCAACGAACGCTTTCTCTAAGTTTGTGAAATTGCATAAATGTGGAATCTCAAGTCAACAAGTTTTTTCTAGAACATTTGCAGATGAAGCAATTCTTTAAATCTTCTAACCGTCCACCCCATATAGATTGTGGAAGTTGCTGCCATTCACCACCAACATTGACAGGCCCTAATATAGACATTGCAGAAACGAGCTAAGATCTACTGTACTTATGATGTCATCCAACACAATGATATCATATAGTGCAAAACATAGGGATGGATCAATACAATATAACAAAAATTTCACGCCGTATCGTTTACTGTACTGAAATATCGATATCGAAAAATTCCCATTCTCATACCGAAATTTTCGGTATACCGAAGTTTCGGTATATGCCATAACAAATATCGATACCATACTGATATTTTTCGTATACTGTACCGTACCAATATTTTACGGTATACCAAACTTCCAAGGTATACTGAACTTTCACGGTATTATCGAAATACCGAAATTTTAATGTATACCGAATTTTACATGCCGTACCGATCTGAATTCTATAAATAACAATATAAAAATTTATGTCTCAACAATCAAAATATCAACATCAAACAAGTTTAATATTCCATGTCGTAATAACCAAATTTCAAATATAATATTACTAAATGAAATAACACAGCAACTTGAAAATTTCAACATCACAACCTGTAAAATTTAAAATTAATTAAATTACATTTTTCAAATATTAAAGTTGAAATAAATTTATATATACATTGACAATCTTACTTTTCTTTATTAATTACTTTACTCATAATTGTATTTTTCTTTTATTTATCATAACATTGTTCAATATCTAAACATCAAGGTATTTTTTAATTTACGTATATTTTAAGTTTCATATATTTTTTTTGTTATTTTTTTAACTTTTAGCACTTAATTCTGGAGAAGAATATAATTATTCAATATCAATTCATAACTTATATTAAATTGGATTAAATATATTTACTAAGCTTTTATGTTAAACTTACTATATATTATATTTTTTGTGGAATTTAATGAACTCTAGCATTTTTTTTTCTCTTCTTATGAAGTATTTTCCTTTTATTTTTTATATAATATACTTTACTCATAAGTCATAATTGTAATAATGTTAATTCATTATCTTTAATACTAGTCATGTTCAACTTCAATATCTAAACATCAAAGTATTATTCTCTTAATTTCATATTTTTTTGTTATTATTTTTTTAACTTTTAGTGCTTAATATTGGAGACGAATATAAGATTACTATTTATTACGTATATTTTTCAATTGTTCACTATCAATTCATAACTTATATTAAATTGGATTATATATATTTGCTAAACTCTTAGGTTAAACCTTCTAAATATTATATTTTTTAGAAATTTAATGAACTTTTACATTTTTTTTCTCTTCTTATGTAGTATTTTTCTTTCATTTTTTATATAACATACTTTACTCATAAATCATAATTATAATAATATTATTTTATTATCTTTAATATTAGTCATGTTCATCTTCAATATCTAAACATCAAAGTATTATTCTCTTAATTTACATATATTCTATTTTCATATTATATTTTTGTTATTATTTTTTTTAACTTTTAGTGCTTAATATTGGAGAAGAATATATAAGATTAATATTTATTACGTATTTTTTAAATAGTTCACTTTCAATATTTCATAACTTATGTATTTTTTATTGTATATATTTGCTAAGATTTTATGTTAAACTTACTAAATATTGTATTTTTTTGTATAATTTAATGAACTCTAACATATTTTTTAATTACCTCCTTATTTAGTATTTTTCTTTTATTTCTCTTATAACTTACTTTACTCATCAGTCGTAATTGTAATATTGTTAGTTTATTATCTTTTATTAGTCATGTTCAACTTCAATATCTAAATATCAAAGTGTTATTCTCATAATTTATGTATATTCTAGTTTCTTAATATTATTTTCTTATTTTTTTTAACTTTTAATGCTTAATATTGGAGAAGAATATAAGGTTGCTATTTATTTTGTATACTTTTAAATTATTCATTTTCAATGCATAACTCATGTATTTTTTTATTATATATATTTTCTAAGATTTTATGTTAAACTTACTGAATATTATAGGCTAAATCATCATTTTTATCCCAAACTATTTACATTTTTTTAAATCTATCCCAAACTAAGATTTTTATCAATCAAATACCTAAACTATTAAAAACCCAATCAAATATATCTCCGGATACATTTTTTGGCAAAAAATTACCTAACGCTTCGGCTAAATATTTGGGTCTTCTTCTTATGTTGTAGCCAAATCGATCATATCTATGACATAATATCTTTATTCTAATTTTTTTAAACTCTTTTTCAGATCTGATTTTGGCCTAAAAATGTATTTGATGATAGATTTGATTAATTTTTAATAGTTTAGATATTTAATTGATAAAAATGTTAGTTTGGGATAGATTTGAGAAAATTGGAATAGTTTGGAATATAAACGATGGTTTAGCCAATATTATATTTGTTTTAGAATTTAATGAACTTAAAAATATTTTCTTATCTTCTTATTTAATAATTTTCTTTTATTTCTCTTATAACTTTTTTTTACCTTTTAGTGCTTAATATTGGAGAGGAATAATGAAAGGAATAAGATTAATAATTTTTAGTTATTACATATATATAACTTTTTCAATTGTTCACTTTATTATGTAATAGTTTAAATTATACATGATTTATATGATATATTCAAATTGTAAATATATGTTGCAATGTTGTAGATCAACATAATTTAAATATAATCATTTAATTATTTTTTTCTTTTTATTGATATTTATTTGTCACTTATTATATTTTGTAGTCATGTGTACTCAAAATGAAATTAGTGTACTACAATAACCATAAGTTGTAAAAAAAAAAAAAATCACCGGTATAGTGTGGTATGGTATACCGATATACCGTTTATGCCGATATAGACGTGGCGAATACCTAATTGGAAAAATTCTTGATATTCAATTCATCATCACCTCCACAGAGCCATAATCCAAATCGAATTCGATCGACCGTGTGGGCTTTTGGTATTGTTTAAAATGACAACACTTTAATTTCTCTATGTATCTCTTTTTTATAGGTCTCTCTTGAGCTTATTGAATTCTCTTGAATTTTTTTTTTTTTTTTTAAGGTATGATTGGGCCAAACATGAATTTTGCTCCAGAAATTATATCTTTTGATTAAGCCCTAAAATGAGTTGGTGGTTGATCGAGTCTTCAGCTATTTTGGTGCACGACCAATTCCCACCACTCTTTTCTCTTTATTTAATTATTCCCATTCTTCTAACATTGAGCAAATACATAAATTCTATGATTACTCCTTTTCTTTCTTCTCAATTCATCTCTATGCAAATGTTCGATAGTCGATCTCCAATTGGAGCTTGTGTTAATTTTGGGGAGCGAACGACAGTGAGACTTACACTGTGGTATGCCAAAATCACTTTCAGGTCATCTTCCATGGTGCAACGAAGTTCCTTACTTCCTATGGTTAATTGATCTCCTGTTTAACCAACAATTTGAAAATTTAAATCTCTCTCTCTCTCTCTCCCCCCTTCCAAATAGTCTATATTATATATTCGGATCTTGTGAAATTCAACTAATCCACGTATAAAATGGTATTTATTTATTTGGTTGGATGTTAGGGATAGGATTTTGGCCTTTCCAAAACATTAATTTTGGTTTTGAGTTTTGAGTCTCATGATTGAGTTTTTTTGCGGAGTTATTGGTAACTTGACGTACCTCGTCTTTGAGGACTGTGGTATAAAGATGAATAGAAAGCCATTGAAATGAATTTTTTATTTTGACGATATTTTTGCTAGTGGGGGTAATTGCTTTTTTAGAGGCAAGAGAGAGAATTATGTTGGAATATTTTATTTGGGCTAATATATGTTAATTGAATATGCATAGCTTCTTAATGTAATTCAATTAATGTGATCTACTAAGGTTTAAATTATAAATTAAAATGTATTAATTAATATTGTCATGGAATTTTGATGTGTAGATGTCAATAATAAACTTTCAATTGGTGGAGAGACAATCAAAGATAATTTGTTATTATAAATTAGGGTAATGGTCACAAAGGACGGATGGACACAAAAATAGATTATGCATTCCTTATATAGAATTCTCTACATCAAAGTCTAAGGTACCGATAGATCAAGAATTCAAGATTCAAGAACTATGAATTCAGGTAATAAGCTTCCGAATTAAAATATGTCTCAGTTTATCATCATAAAGTTAATGAATTTAGGATATGAATCTGGATTAAAGCATTCCCTATTTTATGATTAATAATGGGTTTTTTTTTTTGAATAAAAGATACAATAATTTTTATTAATCAACCAAGTTCCTTGGAGGAAAAATATGTTGTGATTAATAATGTAACAGAATCATTCATGGAATTTTCCCTTCTCATTTCTCCATATTAAACCAGCTTCTTTGTTTTTGCCTCATTGTGTACAGAATTTGGGGCTGAAGTCTTCTACTAGCTGTGTGTAGGCCATGAGGGATTTTATTTGACATAAAATTTAATATATTTTTTACTGGCATTTTTGTTGTGAATGGTGCAATAAATTGGAGGAACTCATGGCTCAAATGAAAGATACTTCTCTATAATATTGAGAACCTAGCATACGTATGAGAGAAATGGGCATAAAGACTTGATGCATGAGAAATTGAGAATACAAGACACATTGTGCATACCTATTCCAGGCCAAACTAGCTGTAATATTTCTCTCAAGTTTATATGACTTGATGTTTTTACATGTGAATAATTTTAATGAATGAATCATATCACTAGTATGGGCGGTCCTTTTGAGAGGGACTTAATGGTTCATTATTTTGTTGTGGATTAATCATAGCCCTTGTTTGTTTGGGTGTTCTTTTGATACGGACTAAATGCATGGTTTATTGTTTTTGTGTGAGGATTAGCTTGCCGCACTTAATCATTCCATAAGATAGATTGTGATGTTGAGACCAATGGAGTGAAAAATCACCTACATGGGTGCAGAGAACTGGTATTGCTTATAAAAGATTTGTCATTCTAGAGCACTCATTAGTACCCAAGATTTATTGTTGGCAATCATGTTGTATTTGATTGGGGAGAGATTTTGATTGTTATGATTGGTACGTGTTGTGAGGGTCCTCGTCCTAATCCATCAAGTTCAGGATAAATTCACTTAATAAACTCACTTGATCGTCTCACTCTACTAAGGTGTTAAGTCAAAATTGAAAAATTATTAAGTACCTTTCTCTTTATAGTCTTTTCTCCAACTTTTCCTTTATAGTCGGGCAAGCCATTTGTCATTTCATTTGTGGGAGATTGTTCTCGAGCACCCAAAAATGAACCCACATGACAATCATATTCATAAGCAGAATTACAATAATAGTAGAATTACATTTGGAAAAAGTTAACAAAACAATCCAAATATAATTACTAGAGATAAATGCAAGGCTGATTTTCTCATTTCTGAAACTCTGTTAACACTGATTAAGGATGGATTGCCCTATACCAATTACCAAGTGAATGCACACAACTTTACAGTTACAACGTGGAACAAAATCAAAATGAACTCATCTGCCTGTACGACCAACAAGCAACTAAACCCTTAGAACAAGTCATCTTCACCACTCCGTCAAAGTTTCGTGATCATCGTTCTGAATGAGCCGTATATCAACCACCCTCAATTTGGTCTCAAAAATCACTGCAACCATCAAGAGCTGGTTCCACTTCCATCTTATTGAGATTCAACAACATATCCATGCTCTAAGAGATCAGACACAACGCTTCTCATTTTATCTACCGAAACGGGCTTTAGTATGACTCCATCCATACCAACCTTCCGGCAGTTCTCTTTTATCGTTCTATCGGTATTTCCAGTAAGTGCAACAATGATAGGTCTATCAGACCGTTTTGAAAACTTCTCCCGTATCCGTATAGCAACTTCAAAACTATCAACAGCTGCCATGCTCACATCAAGGAAAACCACCTTGTGTTCGGAAGTTACAGCTCTAACACACTCATCTCCAGAGGCCACAGCCAATACATCGCATCCCAGGTGCACAAGGAGTCCCTTGGTTACCATACGACCAACACTGCATCGTTTAATATACAGCATTAGAGTTCAATACAACCAGTAAAACATAAAGTAGAAAATTGCAAGGTGAATTCATTGGAAACTTAGAACTGCATCAAATTTACACCAAAATGGTGATACAGAAAGATAATATATGGATATTATCCGCATTACTAGCATTCATCGATGATCACAGCTTCTAGAGCTGCTTTTTAGAGAACATTCCAACTTTTAGAACTCAACTAAAGTTCTTACTATTAAATCCAACTGGCATAAGTGTGGTGTGGTCCAATCATAAGTGCCACTGTTGTGGAAAGATGGTAAAGAAACCAGTAAATATAAGGCAGCATTTCTGTTCCACTAATTGATTTCAGATTAAACCTATTTTTTTACATGATATCTCTGTCCCTGATGCCCTCTCCTTTTCCCCTTCTTCAAGTACTTCTCCCTCTTTTTGGTACAAAGATGATGCGGGTGTTCTGACAATTTCCATGTATAAGGTACATATCATGTCTTCTACTTGTCAATGATCCCTAAATTTTTGGGTTAGAAGATGATAAGGGAAAGGAGCACTCCATGTATTTACTTCCAACTAACTGAGGAAGAACATGGAATTTGAGGAGCGGGACAGATAAACCAAAAAAAATTACGAGGTAAAAAACAACCATTAATTTGAACTCAACTCCCAACCCCAGCCTCACTAAGTAACCCCAATACTTGGGGTGAGAAGCTTCACCAAACTAAAATAGATTCAATCTTAATTCAGAAATATTCTCATTTCAAGTGCCAGATGATCATCATATCAACTACCTCAACCAACGAAGTATCCCATGGCCGGAACTAAAAACAGCAAACGTAAATGCCAGAATGAAAAAGAAGTAATTAAGGCTGCATTGATTACTAACCTATTATCATCCATCACAACAACTTTAAGCCCTGAGAAATTTAACTTTATTTGATTCCCAGGGACTTTGAGCAAAAATGGAAGCTTTGAGTCATTTGAGTGTGCAGGAATTCCAAGTTTAACAATGAAGGTCGCAGTAGATCCCCTGCCAAGACCTTCACTCTCAATCCAAATGTGCCCTTCCATGAGATTCACAAACCTGACCATACAAAACCATATTTAAACGGGGAGAAAATGTGAAAACAGTGAATTTGACAAAGTTCTATGACTTGGGTAAAAAGATGAATGTTGCTGCAGAACTGTGAAATAAGATATTACCTCTTACAAATTGCTAGGCCAAGGCCAGTACCACCAGGATTTTTGGTAGCAAGTGGTTGGCTCTGCACAAATTTCATGAATATTTTAGGAATGTCTTGCGGGTTTATTCCTGAACCAGTATCTTTTACCTAAACAATAGAACAGGCAGTTATTAGAAACTCAAAGAATAAACAAACTTTCTTGAAAGTTACTTCCAATTGGAAACAAACCTCTACACGCAAATAGAAGTGATTATCACTAGGTATAGGGAAAAAGTCAGGGGCCCGAGGATCTCTTAGAGAGTCTGACTTTGCAACAAAAGCACATATTGAGATACCACCCTCTTTTGTGAACTTTATAGCATTCCCAACAACATTCAGAAGAACTTGCATTAGCCGGTTTTCATCACCAACAGCATGTTCAATCAAATCCGGAGACAAAGTCAATGTAACATATAACTTCTTCACAGAAGCAATAGGTTTTATCAAGTTAAGGACCTACAACATGAAGCAGATACCTCAGTTAGCCTAGAATAAGCATGGCATAGGAGGTAAATTGTGATTTATTTACCATTATGACAGTTCCAGAGCAAATAAAAACAAATCGAAGATATGGTCCTACCTCCCTGAAAAGTGAATGAAGGTTAAAAGTTCCTGTCTCAAGTTGAAGGCTACCATCTTCAAGCCTTGAAAGATCCAATACATCATTAATAAGGGTTGCCAACAGGTTGCTGCTCTTCAGGATTGTTTCGACCATAAGACGTTGCTCAGGCGTCAGCTCAGTTTCTTGTAATAAGGAAGAAAGAGCAATTATTGCATGAATAGGAGTTCTCATTTCATGATTCATGACCGCCAAGAAATCATTACGAGCACGAACAGCTGTCTCTGCTTCTCTTCTTGCCAGATCTAGGGCAACATTCTGTTCCATAAGAAGATCCCTTGCTCTCATTGACTCTTCTAAAATAGCAGCGTGGGAGAGAGCAACAGCGACCTGATTTGCAGAGAAGTCAAAACACAGTGAAATCATTCAGCAAATTATGTAAAGATTAAGAACTTTGGAACTGGAACTAGATAGTAACAAGTAGTAAGACATAACCAATTAAATATGATATAAGTGTTTCTGCAGACTGCAGCAATCAGACTAGTTAAGCATTGCAATTTTGCTTTCTACTTAACCACATAGGAATGTCTTTTCTATTCTAAGATCTTTCATCTCATGAAACTATCCTGGTGACTTAACTAAGATTACAAATGGCAGCTATAGACTCTATGACAATAACTAGACTCCTCAGTTAGCCTAGTTAAAACACAAGTTGATTTAAGATAGTAGCAGAGATGAAATCCTTTCTTCATGCTTTGCTTCTAATAACATTGCTTACTCAACAAAAAAAAAAATGAAAACTACATAGCAAACTCTACTGTATAGAAACAAGTCAAACAACTAAAGAGTAGGCATCCTGCAGCCTTCACTAATATAGTATTATTAGCTTCATAGAATATCCGAATCTAAAGCCATATATGCAGCCAATTGATGCAATCAGTACCTCTAATCCAGTACAGTGAAAGAATGTCAACTATTAGCACGTAGAAAGGAGAGAGATGAGGCACAATCAAACCTGGTCTGCCACCACTTCGACAAGTTCCAACTCATGGACATGCCACTGCCTAGCACTGTCTGAAGGAAGCATCAAAACCATCAAGGCATATCTTTTAGTTGAGAGTTCAGGCCAATCATGAATCTGAAAATTGGATAGATGCAAGAGTGGAACACGAACGGCAACCACCTCCCCTGGCATGTATCTTCCAGCTGGTCGAAGCCTGGCAACAGGTGAGTTTGGAGAGATTTTTACGGCACGACTAGTATTGAAAACTTGATTGATTACAGGTAGTTGTATCGGCACAGTCAATCCAACAGGGTTTTGGTGGCGGAGAGTGTAGGAAAGATGCAGCTCTAGCCCTGTCCGTGTTGGCATCCATAATGCACACTCTTCTAAACCCAATGTTCTTCCAAGCTCAACAAGTGTGGTCTTCAGTATAGTATGCCGATCAAGAGTGCTTCTGATTTCATGAGTTAGCATTCTAACATGCCTACCAGTTTCTTCCTGTGTACGAATCAAGCCCATTTCTCTGTCTAGTTCTGCAGCCTTATTTTTTAAAAATAGCTCCCTTGTTTTGACACTTAAGAGATCAGGGATGATATGTACTAGCATCAGTGCTGTTGCACAAGACACTACAGCTGTCAAAATTTTGGCAGTAGTCATCACAATTGCCACTGTCCTTGTATGCATAGTAAATGTCCACAAATTTATCAAGTGCGTTGCTCCACAAAGAACAATAAAAGCACCAAATTGCACGAGAACCCATCTATAAGGAAATACAGCAGATTTTTTTACAAAGTATATTAACTCCAAAGGGATTGAGAAATACGCCAATGCTATGAAGAAATCTGATATATACTGATACTTCATTAACAATTCATCAGCTGGCCAGGGTGACTCAAAGCAGTTACAATACTCCATTTCTGGAGTATCCCTCTCGAACCTTATCAGTCCCCTCTCAATGCAACTGTAGCAACAAATAGAAAACGTAAATTGATATAAGGCAGATGAAGTCTTCAAACTGGTGTTATATACTACAAAAAAGAATACTCCATGGAAAATAGAATCATATAGTGAAGAAATCTTAGAAACATCCTGACCAATATCTTCTTAATCAAGGTTTTATATGATAGTATATTAGTATATACAACATGCATTATAACCAAACTTTTGCAACTATCATACCGTTGTTGATAAGATTGTGAGGTCAAGTCGTCAAACATCTAAAACTGATAATAATATTTCTCTACTTGCATTTAGTTGGCACTGCGACAAAACTAACAAATAATTTTGTTGAATTCATATATGTATAATCATGGTTTAAAAAGGCTGTTTTGAGGCGCGCCTCGGTAAGGCGCCCAGAAAAAGCCTCAGAGGCGCCGCCTCGCCATCTGCTGTTGAGGCTTAAGCCTCGGTAGGTCTGAGGCGGTCGAGGCGGCCGAGGCGGTTCTGAGGCTTAAGCCTCAATTGCTGGGTTGTTTTTGGACATTTTTTAGGGTTTTTATGTGGGCTTTTGAGTGGGCTTTTGTTGAGCTTTAATGAAATAGATAGAAATAACATCTAAAATAAAGTAATAAACATAAAAATAAATAGATTCAGATGCCCTAATTCAACAGCCACTCTCCCGCGCGAGAGTGGCTGATTCAGATGCCCTAATTCAACAGCCACTCTATGTTATTTTAGGACTTCATTATTGAATATTTGAATTGTGTGTTGATTGATGTGAATTTGATTAGTTAAATTGATATATATATATATATAATATATATTTTTTCCTTCTTGTATTGAGGCTTACGCCTCGGTCCGCCTCGAGGCTTACGCCTCGTGAAACGCCTCGAGGCTTGAAACCGCCTTTTAAAACCTTGTGTATAATAATAGGGACTTAAATTGCTTTCTTCACTTCACCCAATCAAAGGCAAACTTATGAGTTGACCAACAAATCATACGCACTTACGGGTGAGCATACAGTCGGCTCAGTTAAACCGAAAACTCAACCGTGAAAATTGATCAACCGAATTCTCCTCTAAATCCTTAACCAAACCGAGGGCCATCACATGCTTCGACCAACCAAAAGAATCTTCGCTTCAGTTTCAATCAGTTTTCGGTTTCAACCGAATTGGACATCGTTTTTTTTTTTTTTCATTCTAATCAATCAAGACAAATATACGAATAAATATCATAAACCTTGAAGAAAGTTTGAAACAATTGCATATGCATTTAGAATTCAATTTAACTAATTGTTCAACCATTTTACTAAAGTTGCACACTGCCAGCAAATGATCAAATCTGAAAACTAATCATTAATCAAAGCTGAAAACTACCATACGGCCTCCAAAACTTAGTCTTTGATCACAGTACAAAACTGAAAGCTCAATCATAAAAATTGGAATTTTTTATGATTTTAACTATGTAAGTGCAGCTGTGCAGATGGTAGTTGGAAAATTACAGTAATTTATACAAATGCACAATAATCAAGTAACAGCAGAACAAGAAATTGACTAATCACCTGCGTATAGCGTGAGGAAATCGACTAATCAATTAACAATAAAACTCCAAATCCATCGCGTGAGCTGTGAGGACTCGACGTAAGTTGCAGGGGGTCACGACGTCACGTTCGAGAGGTGAGGCGTGCGAGAGCGACTGACGGGAGATGGCGTCGATGGCGGGAGGGCCGAAGGAGGCCGTTGTGCTGGTGCAGTTGGTGGGCGAGCTGGCCGGCGGCGGTCGTCTAGGATTTTTGGGTTGAATGAGAGAGGAGGGTTCAATTTGGGCAAAAAATTCGATTTGGGGAGGGTTCAATTTGGGCAATAAATTCGATTTGGGCGGATGCGTTCAATTTGGGCGAAATCTGACAACACGGACGGGTTCAATGTACTCGCATAAATGATAAATGAAATATTAAAAAAATATATATATTAATTACTATTATATACATAAATTTTGACACAATTTGCAATTTAAATATACTTTGAAACGTTGCAATTAAAATACAATTTTGCAACTTTTGACGATATAGAACCCCCCAGTTTCCATCGAACGAAAAATTGATATATGATATGAAATATTGTAAAATTGTAGAGAAATATAGTAATTATCATAATTTTAATTTCATCAAATACAATACAAATTGATATATTGTGTTTGGTTCATATTATTGTAAATTGTATCTATTTTGCGCAAAAAAAAAAAAAACATGCATGATTGTAGTTTAATTGTAATATTTCCAAGTTCGTGTTTAGATTGTAAATTGTGTCAATATTCATGTATTTAATCATAATTGAATATTACTATGTTAATAATTTTAATTTAATTATTTTTTTGAGGAAAAAAAAGGTCAAAACGTAGATCTTAGATTGCAATCTTTTTCCCATTAACCTTAAAAATAAATATATATTTTCGTCGGTCCGAATTAAAACTTAAGTAATCGCTCAATCTATCGATTTCAGATTTTTTTGATTGAATCCAAACCAAATTCTTTAGTAACTGAACCAAAACCGATCAAAACTTGTTAGTTCGGTTTAGTTTTTGTAGTTGCGGTTCGATGTGTAATGCCTTACATTTATAAAGTACGTAGGTATTTGCGGTTGTGCCATTCAAGTTTTAATTAGGTCGGGTCCTCCTATTATTCATATATCTCTATATAATTCTCATCATACAACCATTCATTGTATACATGATTAGCTAGGGTGTGTAGTCTTGGATCGACGTACTATTGCCTAAAATTAGGGATGTGGTAGAGTGAGTAGAGTCCAATACTTGAGTTTAACTCATTTATATTTTAGGTGGAGCTCAAACTCAATATATTAAATTCAAAGTTGGCGACTTTAATGTTTAGTTGAACTTAAATGAGCTTTATAAATATTTATTATCGATTGAATATTGTATTCAATCTTATGTTTACTAGATTATTAATTATTTTGTATCTCTATTTCAATTTTTATAATGGGAGAAAATTTTAAATTAAGTTGTTGGGAATTGCTCTAAGTCGTCTTAGGCATAAGATATCTTGTGCTCAACTTGTCATCTATCTTAATAACAAAGGGATGCCAATTTTCTTCATGCCAAGGTTCAAAACCTCAAGCTAAGTGTGGTTTTCCCTTGTTTCAATGCAGGCATGAGCAAAAGATCACCGATAAGGTGGGCAATGGGGAAGGGAAAAAGAGTCCGGAAAAGATTGAGAATGCCATTCATGCCTAACTCCAACATGTTGGGATTGTTTACCTAATGTTACCCAACCTGGTTCTATCATTCCCTTAATGTTAGGTTTATATTTGTAATTTCATTTTTGTAGGTGTTTTTCCAGTTTACTCCCTTTTTCAATGACAAAGTATGTAGGTGAGGACATTAAGAATCAGTTTATAAGTTATATGCTTTATTTGTTTGTAAATTAGTACTTCTGTTTCAAATTAGGTTTATAGGTTGTCTTCTATACTTGTTAACTATTCTAATAAACTAATTTTAATTCAATTACCGTGGAAAATCACTAATATTGTATTAAAAAACATATATTGTAAACATATCAGGAAGTAAAAAAAATGTCGCTGCAAACAAAATTAATATCATCATAATGTGGATATAAATATTATTTAAAAACATTGAATAAATATGTATTTTGGATGTATTTTAAAAAATGAGAGTACTACCTGATTGGACGACATCGAATCTTCCGTGGCCTGATGCCATAGCCCAATACCCTCAGTTTAACCTTAATGATATAAGACTGCATATAACAACAACATTCCTCAATGGTGGTCGACTGTCACATTGTAATATTTAAAAAAAAAAAATTGTTAATAATTATTAAGGGTGGCCGATCACTATTGTAATGAGATCATGAGGGTCTCTCTAAAATCTCTACTCTTGGCCAATATGATGGAGACAATACTTGTCTCCAATCTATTGGTCAATTAAATTTATTTAGATAAATAGATAAAATTGAAATATTTTTTATATGATATAATAAAAATAAGTAAAATATATACCAAAATTCATATTTTAATTTTTCATTCTCTATAAATAAAGACCAATTTTGTAATATTTCAACACACTTTAAAATTATATCCTCTTTCTCTACACATTGCATGTACTCTTTCTTATTATAATTATAATTTTTTATATCTAAAATTTATTGTTATAGTTATAATTTTTTTATATTATTTTTATTACAAGTACCATTTTATTCTTAAAATTAAAATAAAACAAAAAATATATATAATGTTGTAGTTGGGTGGTTATGGATAAACCGTGCAAAATAGGTATGGTTGGGTTAGGATGAATATTGGTGATATGGAAGGAAGATAAATTAATTAAATATTGAAGTGATTGGATAGTTAGGGTGATTGTGGTTAAAGATAGTCAAAGGAGAACTGAATGTATTTCGAAAAAAAAAATGATCAATTAGGCCAATTTAAGGTTAGGAATACTTACAATTTAATTTTTCAACATTTGAATATTTTAAAAAAATTAATCCAATATTTTAACATTTACAATTCAATTCTCAATGTTTAAACATTTTAACAGAAATAACCCAATATTTTCGGCGAAAAACTATTTTGGTCATTTTTCGGCAAAATTGTCGGTCTGTTATATATGTTCTCTAGTTCAAGTGAGTAAATGTGACTGAAATAGTAGTTTCATTAAAAATGATGGGGTCATTTATGTTAAGTGTCCAAACATTGAGAATTAAATTATAATTATTAAACATTGGGTCGTTTCTGTTAAAATATTCGAATGTTGAAAATTAATTTGTAATTATAAAATGTTAGGTTATTTTTGTTATATTCACAAATGTTGGGATTATATTGTAATTATTTGTTATGAAAACGTATATTGTGATATCTTGAGGCCAAAGGTCTCAAGTTCGAATCTCACCAACACCACTAGGTGTGAGCCTGTTACACCTGGCTTGCCAAGTGTGGTTTATCTCCCCTGTGTGGTTTGCAGGCTATTACACAGGGGCGGGGTTTACCCAGTGCGCACCTCGGTAGCGGCTGCGGGTTACCTTCGACAACAAAAAAAAAAAAAAATCTTTAGTCCCAAGTTGTGTGTGTCAACATCATAATTATATAGTTTTAATAATATTTTTTATAAAAAAATATTATATTATAACTAATTATAATTAATATTAATTGCTAAAAATTGCATTTTTTAAAAAATTATATATCCTAAGTTTGGAATAATTAACCCTAAAAATCAATTATATTAACTAAACATGAAAATTAAACACTACAAATTAATTATAAATCCTAATTTTGATGAATAAATCCTAAATAATAATTTAAAATTAAACTAAATAAAAAAAAATTAAAATTGAAAAAAAAATGAAAAAAATTTAATAATTTTAATGTTTAGTACACGATTGACACACACAAATTAAAACTAAAGAATCTCAAGGGCTTTGTATAGTATGTTACATTGTATTACAATCTCGCTAATATATAGATGTATGCTATTAATCATTCAAATTTGACAATATAGCATATATTTAACATGCCTGCATCATATAACAATAAAATAATATAAAAGGGCCTATTATAATTAAAATAATTTGTCAACATGGAGTTTGAATATTATGAGATTAAATTTCAACTATTATTAAAATAAATAAAGACAGAATTTTGATAACTTTTCTTAGGTTGGTCGAAGATTCTAAGAAATTTGTCACTTGGCATTAACGAAAGACTCTAATATTGAATTTTAAACATGGAATTAATTGTGAAGTCAAATATTATCGAGATATATGTAAAGAGAGATGGGATCAAATGAGATTTAGACCCTATGAGAACAGAGAACCAATCCGAGCTATAAATTCGGTATATTTGGATGGTCAAGATATGCTCCAGATTTTAAAAAATGCGGTGGCAATCTCGTAATATTATCAACTTTTTAATGAACTGAGGGTATTTTTGTAATTTATGAAAAAAGAGTCATGCTAAAATAAGTCATGGCAATTCTAAAAAAGGCCATGATATTGCTAAAATAGGAAATGACAGTGCTAAAACCCTAAATTGAAAAATATACACGTAATTTCTGAGTATTCATATATTGATAATTCAACATGTAATAGTATTTGTTCATGGTTTTTTTTACAATGTCGAAGACATTTTTTTATACTAATGCTAAAAAAGAGTTATGCTAAAATAAGTCATGACAATGCTAAAAAAGGCCATGACAATGCTAAAATAGGATATAACAGTGCTAAAATCCTAAATTGAAAAATATACACTTAAATTCTGAGTATTCAAATATTGATAATTCAACATGTAACAGTGTTTGTTCGTGGTTTTTTTACAATGTCGAAGACATTTTTTTATGCTAATGCTAAAAAAGAGTCATGCTAAAATAAGTCATGACAATGCTAAAAAAGGCCATGACAATGCTAAAATAGGAAATGACAGTACTAAAACCCTAAATTGAAAAATATACACGCAAATTTTGAGTATTCATATATTTTCAAAAATTCCGATTTTACCCTTACTAAGATTCAGGGGCAGCGAAGTTGGACGTTATTACGAGATTGCCACCGCGTTTTTTAAAATCTGGAGCATATCTTGGCCGTCTAAATATATCGGATCTATGGCTCAGATTGGTTCTCGGTTCTCACATAGGGTGTGGTTCCTTCTGGAACCCAATCCTATATATATATATATATATATATATACACACACATAGGGGAGGGGTTTGGTAAAAATAAATCCTAGTGTGAGAACAAAGACCACATCTCACACCACACAATACTAAAAAATCAAAGGTTCAGATTTGATGAAAAAGGTGATGACAATTATGTAATATTTGAAAAGTTTTTCGCGCGGGGGTATTAACGTAATTTGGTAATTCTTATAAAAATCATAGAGGATTTGATAACAGATCGTCATGCTAACGAAGCATTATAGTTATGCTAATTAAAGTTTTCAAATATTGTTAGCGAAAAATATATTGTAAAAAGTAATTATAAACCTAATTTGATTTAATAAACCCTAATTAAATGGAAAAAATCATAATTGGATGAAATAAACATTGATTGTATGTGGTAAACCCTAAATGAGTTGGAACAAATCATAATAATAATATATTTGTACTACGTTAGCATTATGGTTTTGCTTCGTCAGCACTGTGAATACACTATGTTAGCATATGATAATACTCTGTCAATATACGTTATAAACCATAATTGGATGTGATAAATCATAATAATCAATTGGAAACTACAAACAAAAAATTAAATTCAAAAAAATAATCATAATTAGATGGAATAAACCATAATTGAGATGAAATAAACCATAATTGAGATTGAATAAACCCTAATAAATTTGTACTACGCTAGCATTATGATAATTCTTTGTTAGCACAATGAATACATTATGTTAGCATATGACAAATGCTTCGTTAGCATACGCTATCATATGTTATCATAATGCTGACGAAGAATTATTATATGCTACTGAAAGCATTTACAATCTGGGCACGCGTAAAAAATTATCTTTTTTATTTTTATTCATATTTTTTCATCTAAACATAGTCTTTCGACATCTTAAATGAAAGAGCACGAAGAGAGCTTTAATTTGATATATTTTTTGTGCGCATTGGATTAAAAACGAGCAAGTTATGGTCGTTTAAAGATTTTAAGATTTTTTTAAATTGCTGACATCATCATTTTTAATAGGTTTGGACGAAAATAGCCCTCATTCCTTTATCTTTTGCCCTATTATTTACGAAATTGCCACCATCTCTATATTAAATCTCAACCATTAGATTATTAAATTGGATGGTGTAAGATGAGGTCTTAGTTCTCACACCAGGAAAATGGTCTTATTTGATCCATATCATATATATATATATAGGGGGTGGTTATAGAATTATAGTGCAAACCAATCCTAGTGTAAGAACTAGGAACTCATCTCACACCATACAATCAATAAAGATCTATGGCTTAGATTAGCTTAAAAGGGGTGGTGGTAATTCTGTAATATTTGATAAGTTCTTCTAAGCGGGGGCATTAACGTAATTCGGTAATATTTATAAAAAAAGTGATGACTAGTTAATAACAGTATCGTAATGCTAATGAAGCATTGTCGTCATGCTAATAAAACATTTATGTAATGCTAATGAAAGTTTTTCTCATATTGTTAATGAAAAATTAAATTCTAAAGAGTAATTATAAATTCTAATGGGATGAAATAAACTATAATTCAGGTATAATAAACACCAATGATCTAAATGTAGAATTAAATTCTAAAAATTAATTATAAACCCTAATTGGATGAAATAAATCATAATAGCAATATAAATATACAACATTAGCATAATGATATTGTTTTATCAGCACTGCGAATAAACTATGTTAGCATATGGCAATTCATCGTTAGCATAAGGTATAAATCATAAATGGATGAAGAAAACCATAATTAATATATTCTAATTTGATGAAATAAACAATATATAATGATCAATTAGTAACTAAAACATAAAAACTAAATCATAAAAAAAATTATAAGTCCTAATTGAAATGTACTGTACTACGTTAACATTATGATAATCATTCATTATCACAATGAATGCAATATGTTAGCATATAACAAATGTTTCAAAAGCATATGTTATCAACTTATTATAATGTTGATGAACCATTATTTAAAAGTTAACGAAAACATTTTCGCGCTGGACACGGGTAAAAATGTATGTTTTGTATTTTCCGTCTATATTGATTTGAACAAACATATCCATGACTGATCTTGAATTAAAGATCATGAAAAAATCTTTAATTTGGTATATTATTAGAGTTGATCCGATTTGAAACGAGTAAGTTATGATCGATCAAAGTTTTTAAGATTTTTTTTAAAAGTGATGACATCAGCTTTTTTATGAGGATTGGACAACTATACCTCCGCATCCTTCTTTTTTGCCTTGACTTTGACATTTAATCTCAGTCAATAGATCATCTAGGTGGACGGTATAAAATAAGTTCCCAGTTCCTACACCAGAAAAATGTGTATTTTTTATCCACTCCCTATATATATATATACTTATATATATATATATACTTATATATATATAAGTATATATATATACTTATATATATATATACTTATATATATATATAGGGGTGGTTCTGGTGTAAACCTGATGCGTCCACGAAAAGCCTTGAAGAACTTAATCCGGAGCTGCAAATACGTGGTCCATTTACACGACTTCGAGCAATACAATTGCAAGGATTTTTCCAAGCATTTGTATGTAAGAAGTTCGAAGATGAGAGCATCCCAAAGATTGCTACTTTGTTAATAATCAAAGATTGGAGATCAAGATTTGAAGAGCAATGCATGAAGAGTTGAAGTGCGTGAACCCGTTGATATGCCCAAACCGACTAGTTTCGGTCGGTATGCCCATACCGAGTAGTTCCGGCCTTGTTAAATTTTATTTAGACTATAGTATTTATTTTTAATTAATTTAGACTATAGAAGATCAGATTATTAATTAATTATTTGTTAATTTTCGTCAAATATCTAATTTGGTTTGACTAGAATTGTATTTAAGGCAATTTCCTACCTTGAATAGAATTCTAGTTTAGGGAACTTCCTAGTATAGTTAGAGATCCCTTTTGGATCAATTTTGTAGCCCTTTTTGATGTTTAATTTCGTTCCCTATGGTCTTATAAATAGGGGATCATTGTGACATTGATACTTTAGACTATATTTGATTAATTAAGCTTTGCTTTCAATATCGTCTCAACCCCTTTTAAATCTTTGTGAGTTTTGATTTAAAATTCATACTCTTAGAACTAGCAATTCTAGGTTTTATCAAAGGGAATTCGCCTATCCACATTGAGGGATTGTCGGAGACTCGCTATCCGAAGATCAACTTGGAGATTTCATCCTTGGGTACGTTCGAGATTCAAGGAGGCTATCGGGTTGTGATTCACATCAACGAATCATCATCCATCTACACCAAACGACGACTCCCATCAAGCCATCCACGTCCGTATCCGTCCAGCCACCAATCGATCGAGTCTCTTCCACAGGACGAGTTCGAGTTCTAGCCGTTTCATCTACACGTAAGTTCGATTCATCTCTATCATAACCTATCTACTCCAAACCATTCTTCACAAGCCATCACACACGAAATTCCTCTCCAATTTAGCCCACAAAAAAAAAAAAGCCGTCGAAAAAAAAGAAAAAAAATCGGATAAAAAAAAAGAAAAAAAATCTGAAAATTAAAAAAAAAGAGGTATATTCATTGTTTCCTTTTGTGTTTCTTTAATTTTGGTACTTTCCTTTTGATACTACTCTATAGTTGGTATCTACCTTGTGAGTCTTATTTTAATTTTGGTAATTTCCTTCTAGGATAATTCCTTAGTTGGTAATTTCCTTTTGAGTTTTATTTTATTTTTTGAACTTTCCTTCCAAGTTCTATTTTATTTTGGTAGTTTTCTTTTGAGTTGTAATTTATTTTTGGTTATTTCTTTTTAGAGTCTAGTTCAATTAGGATATTTAGATTGTGTCATAATTGTGTAACACTTTTCAAATTACCTAATCCTTCTTTCTTTTTCCTTCCTATTTCTTCCCTTCTACCTTTGGGATTTATTTTTGGATCTCCTACACTATTTAGACTTCAAAAATACATCTAATTCTTTCCTTTTCTAGCTTTCTTCCATCCAAATCCTTCCAAACCTTCCATATACACTTCCTCCCTTCAAATTTTCGTCCACCATCATCAAGGGGATCGAAAATTCATCCTAGTCCACATACACCATCTGTTCACACTCATTATACACCATCCGGACCATACACATATGCACCCATGTACCATCCGGTCCATACACCATACACCACTCATACTCCGTATACCCATGCACCCTATATACCAAATTCTCGCAATCTCTACCGCAACAACAACATGATCATACCTGAGTTTGAAGGTCTATACTATCCCGACATCTATTTGGATTGGGAACGCAAAGTAGACAAACTTTTTAAGTGCTATGACTTCCCCAATAAAAAAAAAGTGCAGCTAGTTTCTTCAAAGTTTAAAGGCTACGCAACAAAATGGTGAGAATTCCAGCAGAACCGGTGCCACCGAGATCGCCTTCCACCTATCGACACATGGCGTGAGTTGAAAGATTTGATGCGGAAACGATTCATTCCAGACCACTACCAATGGGAGTTGGAGGAAAAGCTATACAAGCTTAGACAAAGAGATTGAAGTGTAAATGACTACTACAACACAATGATTGAAGCCATGAGACGAGCTGATGTAGAAGAATATCCAGAAGACACCATGGATAGATTTCTAGCTGGTCTACGAAGGGCAATCCGTGAAAGAGTAGCATTGTACCACTTCGACGAGTTGGAGGACATGGTGGAATATGCCATTCGGATAGAAAAGTGGCTAGAGGAACTAGAGATGAAGTCAAAAGAGGAGGTTCAAGTAGAGTCGAGCATTGCCACCCATGATGCTTCTACTTCCAAGGTACCAATTCTAGACTTCGTTGAAGTACCTTTTATCTCATTACCATCTGTTTCTATGTGCTTAGAAGATGAGATAGTTGAAGAATCTAAGCCAGAGTTGGACATGATAAAAACAACCAATGAGAAGATGCCAGTTTTGGAGGAGTTAGTTCAAGACGAATGCAATCAAGAGGAGTCGATTTCCATTCAGGTGCCCATTCTCGAAATCACTAATCCGGAGAAGACAAGTATAGAAGATTGCAGTTTGGATGTTTTGTCCATGGAGATGACAAGTCCTAAAGATTGTATGGAGGATAAACTACAAATTGTGAATTTGGAGATCCATGAAGCAGTTGAGGAAGCCGAAGAAGTTGAAGAGTTGTTGGAGATACAACCTTGTTATGAAAAAGAGAATGATATCCGTGAGACAATGGTTGAAGATCATGAAGAGCTCGAACAAGCTAGCATGGCGAATCCATCGAGTTCTAACATTTTTTGTCTACCATTTTCTTGTGATATCTTTATTTTACAGGTTGATGAAGATGTTCCATTAGAAGTTGATGTACCACCAAGTTTGAATGTGGATACCATACCGAGGCAATCTATGCTAGAGTTTTGGATGATTAACACAAGTGGAGTGTTCTCGTTCATGTTCATGAAGATGTGTTTTATGCAGCTTGTGCAAAAAGAATTTGATGGCCAGTTTGTGTTCGTCTTTGATCCCGGAGCTTTGAATTCGAGGACGAATTCTTTTCAAGAGGAGAGGAATGATGCGTCCACGAAAAGCCTTGAAGAACTTAATCCGAAGCTGCAAATACATGGTCCATTTACACGACTTCGAGCAATACAATTGCAAGAATTTTTCCAAGCATTTGTATGTAAGAAGTTCGAAGATGAGAGCATCCCAAAGATTGCTACTTTGTTAATAATCAAAGATTGGAGATCAAGATTTGAAGAGCAATGCATGAAGAGTTGAAGTGGGTGAACCCGTCAGTATGCCCAAACCGACTAGTTTCGGTCGGTATGCCCATACCGAGTAGTTACGGCCTTATTAAATTTTATTTAGACTATAGTATTTATTTTTATTTAATTTAGACTATAGAAGATCAGATTTTTAATTAATTATTTGTTAATTTTCGTCCATTATCTAATTTGGTTTGACTAGAATTGTATTTAAGGCAATTTCCTACCTTGAATAGAATTCTAGTTTAGGGAACTTCCTAGTATAGTTAGAGATCCCTTTTGGATCAATTTTTTAGCCCTTTTTGATGTTTAATTTCGTTCCCTATGGTCTTATAAATAGGGGATCATTGTGACATTAATACTTTAGACTATATTTGATTAATTAAGCTTTGCTTTCAATATCGTCTCAACCCCTTTTAAATCTTTGTGAGTTTTGATTTAAAATTCATACTCTTAGAACTAGCAATTCTAGGTTTTATCAAAGGGAATTCGTCTATCCACATTGAGGGATTGTCGGAGACTCGCTATCCGAAGATCAACTTGGAGATTTCATCCTTGGGTACGTTCGAGATTCAAGGAGGCTATCGGGTCATGATTCACATCAACGAATCATCATCCATCTACACCAAACGACGACTCCCATCAAGCCATCCACGTCCGTATCCGTCCAGTCACCAATCGATCGAGTCTCTTCCACAGGACGAGTTCGAGTTCTAGCCGTTTCATCTACACATAAGTTCGATTCATCTCTATCATAACCTATCTACTCCAAACCATTCTTCACAAGCCATCACACATGAAATTCCTCTCCAATTCAGCCCACAAAACCGTTCCCATACAACCCCTCGTTCCTTTGAATTGTGTTACATAGTTTGTGTCATTTTTCTAGGTATTTTAGTTGTCTAGATTGTCTATTTTTCCATTGTTTATCGAGTCGGATTGAAGCCCTTCATTCGCTGACGTGTTTCGTATCCAGAAGTCTTCCGCTACGTTCTCAAGATTCGTCCTAGCATAGTCCGGGTCGTATCAAAACCACCCTTAGTTTGTAAACATTAAACCAATCTCCCACCACACATCCTTCAAAATCCAATGGTCTAGATTTGGTCAAAGGGTGGTGACATTATTGTAAATAACATGAACTTCAAAAAACTCGGTGGCATTTTGGTAATTTCCGCATCTAGGTCAAAATTTAAAAAAATAAAGAAAAATAGCGGACTTCCAAGACGCGGGCTAATGAAGACACATTCATATATTGACAAACACATAATCATATGCTAACGAAGCAATATCACTTCATTCACAATACCTAACTTTAAACATAAAACTGATTTTATTAGGAAATTATTAAATGACGAGTTTTATATGGTTGGAAAGCTAGTCAAGCATAATTTTCAACAAAAAATAATTTCAAAAAAATATGAACTGTGGACAAAGTTATAGTTGTTTGATTGAATTGAAGGTTGTTAGTTACATTATTTGGCTTCAATTTAATCAACAACATTATTGCTTTTGTTAACATTGTGCATTACTTTTCTTTAGCATTACATACTACTTCTGTTAGCATACGACATGCTAATCTCATCAAATGATAATATTTAATAAAATTAAATTGTTGAACTGTAAAATTGATGTGATAACACTATAACTAATCATGATACTAACAAATCATCTGTCATATGCTAATGAATCATGCTTAATTGAGATGGATGTTATATATTGATAATACACATGCTATATATTAAACATATATGATTTTATTACCAGATATAATTATACTACATTAGCATTATTATAATATTTTAGTTAACATATGTCAATGCCAACGTTAGCAGTGCATTAGCATTCTCATATAAAAAATATCTTAATGCATTAATCTATTGTTCATTGTGCATATAATTGATACTAATGAAATATTTGTTATATGCTAATGAAACACATCCTAATTGAAATTAAATAAACATTTATAGCAATATAATTGATGTCAGTGAAGCATATATTAATTGAGATGTAATAAACATTTACAGTAAATCGATGATAATGAAATGTTTGTCATATGCTAACGAAACATGATTGAATAAATCTTTATTGCAATATAACTAATGCTGACGAAACATTTGTCATGTGCAAATGAAACATATGTCGTATGTTAACGAAGTGTTCTGAGCTTGAATACGCGTGAAAAATGAAACTTTTATATTTTTCGTCCATATTTTTCTAGATAAACATATGCTTCACTGATCTTAAATGAAAGAGGATTAAAAGACCTTTAATTTGATATATTATTTGCGTTAATTCGATGAAAAAGAGCAAGTTATAATCGTTTAAAGTTTTTAAAAAATTTTTTAGATGTTGAGTCAGCATGACATCAACTATTTTTCAACAAACAGACAGAAATACCCCAATAGACTGAAAAATGTCGTGAAAATTACAAAACTTGTAGGAACTAGGAACCCATCTAATCCCTCCATAACTTAGATTTTAATGGCCACAATTCAGTCAAAGTTTGGTCAAATGGAAGGTGACATACTTGTAATTATTTACAACTTTAAGTAAAATAGAGGGTTATGGTAATTCAATAATTCTTATATTTTGTAACATGACTCTCTCCCTTCTCTCAATTTATTTTTCTCTAACACCACGTATCTTTTTTTTCCTCTCTCTCACTCTCTCTCTCTCTCTCTCTCTCTATTTTTCACCTCTTTCATTTCTCTTCTCTCTATTTGTTTTTGTAAACCACTTACTAGATACAAATTGAAATATTATTATAATTTTAATTTAATAATTTATTAAAATAATAAAATATTATACCTATAAATATATATATAAGGTTAAGAGGATTTTTTATGTTAAAAATCGAAATCGATGTTGCCGGTTCAAACATGAATTTGAATTCTTGATGATTTTTTTTAATGTTCATATGCACATTTTAAATTTTTAGGATTTCTTGATTTGTTTGTAGACGCTATTATTCCTTTTGGATTAAATGCTATTTTTTGTCTAAATCATCCCAATTAAATTTTTACCTTATTTCATATTTTTCATATAATGTTATTGATTAACGTATGCATCTCTTTTAATTATCTCGTACATTGTCTTCAATTTTGATTTAGGTATTTATTTTTATTTTTCATCGATAATTCTGTTATTAGTTATAGTTCGTGCTAAAATGACATATACATCATGCTAGAATGGTTCATAGTTCATGCTAAAATGACATGAATTATGCTGATATTGATAATATCATTCAAATTTATTTCTGATATGTGTGATAAATGGTGCTGGTGTGAGTTACATGTTGGATAAATTTCACAATAAACTGAAAGTCTTCAATTAAACAACAATAACTTCATCCATATTTAAACGTAATATTGATATGCAACGCCATGTTAAAATATCTTATACAATATGCTAATATAAGAGTAGTTTAATGTTAAAAATTCATAAATGCAATATTTTTTTCATATAATATATCAAATTACAACTTTTTTCATACTATTTTATTCAAGATCTCACATGGTTTTGTTTATCGGAAAAAATATGAAGAAAAATATAAAATATTCATTTTTAACGCTTATTTTATTCTAGTTAGGATTCATTATATCCCAATTAAGATTTATTTTAGAATTTATGTGTTTTCTTATTCTTATGCAATTTCATCAAATGAAAGCAATATGATGTTAATATGAACATATTTACATGTTATTATGAACATATATCCATGCTAAAATGAACAAACAACACAAATGTTATTAAGGTTATATTTACATGTTATTCTCATGCAATTTCGTCTTGCTAAAATGAAAATAATATAATGGTAATATGAACATATCACAATGCCAAAATGAACGAACAACATATACAATTAATATTATGAGTAAATTTATATGTTATTCTCATGTAATTTTGTCATGATAAGATGAAAGGAATACAATATATCAAATTAAAGCTTTTTTATGTTCTTTTATTTAAGATCTCAAATACATATGTTTATCCGAAAAATATGGATGAAAAATACAAAACATTAATTTTTATAGTTTATTTCATTTCAATTAGGGTTCATTCCATTCAATTAGTGCTTATTTCATCCAATTTGGGTTTATTCCACATCAATTAGAGTTCAGTTGCATGCCAATTAGGTATTATATATGATAATTCAATAATTATTGTGTTTTCTTATTCTCATGTAATTTCGTCATGCTAAAATGAAAATAATGTGATGCTAATATGAACATATAATCATGCTAAAATGAACAAACAACACATGATATTAAGAGTAAATTTACATTTTATTCTCAAGCTAAAATATCATTGTTCGATATTTTATTTCACCTAAACTGCAAGTGTACAGTGAGGCTTCTAATATAGCAGTGAACAAAGTCGAATTTGTAGAGACTTAATATTCTAAGCTACTAGTTATCTGAATTACTCTACCTACGTTATCTAGATCACCCAAAATAAAATAATGTTTGAATCAACTGAATAAAACTAAATAACTCCAATTAAAACACTAAAATAAATTGCAGATTAAATACACATGGAAAATAACAATGGAGGACAGACGTATTCTAGGATTGTATGATCATCAATTAATCCATCCATCTAACTAATTACATTTATGTACCTATTTTGAGATTTTAATTACACTAAAGCAACCAATACTACATTCCAAACCCCCTCTCGAAGTGTCTAGAGTGTTGATTACATATTAAATAACAATGTGTCCATTAGCTATCTAGCATGCAACTGTTAAGTGATCATCGGGTTTATTGCTCTCTCAAATAATCTCAACTCTCTCGAGTGATATTGACTACCAAGTTAATTATTCAAAATCCAGTGTCAAAACTCCTCTTTCGATTTATGAATTAACACATTAAAATGCATCATTCAATGGCCAGTCAAATAATGCATATCCCAGCACATGAACAATTAAAGTGTAATAAAATCATAGGCACATGAATAGAATTAATTAAATGAACTTTATAATTGAATCATAAATCAACCCTAGAATACTAGGGTTTAGTTATTCATATTAAAATAAATAAATAAATAAAATATTCCACAAGGTGTTCATAGTCTGACAAGAATGAAAGAAAGTAAAACCCGAACGATTATATCTACCTCTAATCTTGAAATACTTGAAATCCTCGGTCTCTTTTTCTTCACGTTCCTTTTCCTATATTGTTTCTCTCTGGTATCAATCTTAGGGTGTAGTCAAAAGTATGTAATTTTCGTACAACATAACCCTTAAATACCTAGTGGGGAAAAGCCCAAAATCTAACAAAAAACTAACAAGCTCAACCGAGCCTCACGAGTGACTCGCCCGCAGCTCGGGTCGCGGTTCCACGTGGCATGACGTGGCAAAATATCCGTGACCGAGCTCATTACCCGCGATCGAGGTCACACCTTTTCTTCACTCGAACTCTTCCTCTGTCATGAGTGGGCAGTCATCCGACTGTGCCGACTCGCGACCTCAACCGTGACCCTACTCGTGGGTCTTCTTCTAACTCGTTTCCATCCTGTTTTTTATCCAATTTCTTCAAAATAATATCTCGGGGCTCTATCACCACTTCTTTTCTCCAAAGCATCCAAAATTGAGGACAAACCTGCACAAATTAACAAACTAAATCAAACTCTAAAATCTAGTAAAAATCGATTAAACTGAGATGAAAACACACATGAATCGTAAAAAACACAAAGTGCAAATGCACGAAAAATAGTGTAAAATCTCAGTTTATCAACTCTCCTAAACTTAAGAATTTGTTTGTCCCTAAATAAAGAACCAAAACCAACTATGGAATCCAAACCACTCATGTAACATAATCAACAATCTAGCAAGCACAATTTTGAGAAATCGATATGTGGAATGATAAAAACAAGTTAGCCCATCATATCAAGAGCACATGCTAGAGAAATTCAACAAGCACATACTAAGCCAATGTGTTCTCTCAGGTATGTGTGTATTTTTCTCCACTCTCAATATTAAAATAGACAAGGTATGTACTCATTGAAATGTCGAATCACACACACGATCTACCATAAGCTTGCATTCTTTCTCAACTCTTCAAAGAACACACATGTCGGAAATAAGAATCAAATAGGACTTTAAACCGGGTTGTAATTTAGGTTGTAATGTAGGCTTCTGTAACGCCCCGGTCCCGAGGATTAGGACGAGGATATTACGAGAAAAATACAATGAAAAAGATAGCTTGATCCAAAATCCAGGGGGGTCCTCTGTAATGTCCCGGTCCCAAAAGGAATAATAAATGAGGGTCGGGGTGTTACTAAAAAAGGAAGTACTATTTAGGATAATCAAATGAAATGGCTTTAGAACAAGAATATGTTATATTCCCTAGAAATTTGGGCAACATAACCTCTGTAACTGGAAGAAATCCACGTCTTTCAATGTATCAACGAAGTCAAATGATTCAATCAAGTCAAAAGAATGCCTATTCATAGGCTAGTCAAATTCAAACATAATCCAACAATTAATAGATAGGATTCTGACTCTTCAAAACAAGACCTCTCCATAGGCCACAACAACTAAGACCCATCAATAGGTCAGAGGCAATTAAAATATTTTATGTCCCATTCATAGGACATAAGTAATTAATCATGATAAGACCCATTCATAGGTCAATTGGAAAATAAACAGAATCTAAGACTCAACCAAATATTACCAACTCATAGGTCGAAAACTGTAATGAGACATGCTTGGATATATGGAAAAGAAATGGGACTTTATTTATCATGATTCAATAAAGAATACAATTCAGATAAGCCCAAAAATAAAACATAGCATGCAATCATACTATGGGGCAACTGTATCAGAGTTTAAGCGAAAAACAATGGAGTAATATTGTATCACATAACAACATACTCATAAACAATAATTTAGTGTGAACGAGACCGCAAGGCATGATCAACCTACAACAGTACATCGAGCCATCACCTCCAGCATCTCAATCTGTGAAAAACATTTTGAAAATATTTCGGGTGTGAGTACTAAATCACTCAGTGGGTTAAACTTTTAACTCAATCTTTAATAAAAACTGTAACAGAATATCCAAAATATAAATACAAATAATGGAAAGCAAAACGTGAAAGCCCTTCCCATTTCTGCAAACCTTTTACTTCTCTTTGGTACCCTGTAGCTCCTTCTGTCGTCTACTGCACTCTATGACATGTCGCTGATAGAAAAAGGGAGGCGTTACCTCGCTAATCTGAGAAGAGTGTACCAGGGATCACCTAGCATTGACCCTGAGTATACCAGGGGTTACCTAGCATTGACTCCTATAGTGATGCCCAGATCACGTGTATGTGCATGGGTTACCTCATAGTGACACCTTTAGTGATTAACATCACGATTGCAAGAAATCACAGTTCCTGTCTATCCTTTGATCTATGTTCTCTATAAAGCGCATAATATGACATAAGCATAAAAACTATGTCATCCTCTTCATATAACAACTATGCTAATCTTTAATTCCTCTAGCAAGTTAGTTCAATTATGCTTTTTTTCCTTAAGCAGAAATCATTCTATAACTTGAGTTTAATACTAAAACCACAAGCTAAAAAGTACAACTCATTATACACAAGTATAATCAATACACAATAAACATTTAATATACTGTAACTTTAAACTATGACTTTTAGACTTTAAATATAACCTCTAACCTTAATCTATATACTATGAACTTTAAACTCTACACCTTAACTTTTAACCCATAGACTTTAGTTATGATAAAGCATAATCTATTCTATTTAATTATGTCGGATCATAATCTATATTCATTTATTGTGATAAATCATAATCTATATTCTCAATAATTATGATGAAGCATAATCTATGTTCTCGATAATTATGGCACATCATAATCTATGTTCTCAATAATTATACAACAGTTTAATGCTATTACTTTAGCAGAGACTCGAGCAGATAATTTCTCAAATATTTTATTTGGATATTCTAACTACGACTATCACATTTATGAGTTAACAACTCAAATATAGATAGGTTTTGCAAATAAACCCACCTTGATTAGATCAACTCGGGCGATCAAACTTCTCGATACTTATCCGTCAGCTCCTCTAACCGGCTCAACAAGTCCTACAAGATCAAACCTTATTTTAGGACTGCTACTCTAATTTTCAGAACTCGACTTTAATTTAATTGGAGCTTTTATTCACTTTAATTATATTTCAACTAAGAATGCGCGACTCTAGAGACCTCGTACAACTTTCACACAGAAGGAAATAAATTCTAAAATATAATTTTCAATTTAATGGGATCAAAAGATTTGACAGAGGTCACTTTCCGTAACTTGCCATTTTAATCAAATTTTACACAGCTAACCTCGATTGCACTTTTCACTTGTCCAAAAATTCTGAAAATAATCAGGCATGACCCCATATATATCTTTATTAAAATATAAAATTTTGGGAATTTTCTGAAATCACATGCTTTAGTTATAAAAATAACCGCCTGATTAAAATAATCGACTTTGATCAAAACTCATTGGAAAATTACGAAACTTGGCAGTCATATAGAAAATAATTTTTCGAGCAACTTTACAGAAGAAACTTTTTTGATTTGACGACCCGAAATGGCTGATCGGTGCCCCTTTATTTTTCACGTTTTCCGGTGTTTTCACCGGTTTCCGGCCATCGGACGACGACGCACTCAACATACGAAATGAAGCACCATTTAAAACACACAACATATTAAAATTTCAACTATAAAAGATAAGAAATGGATCGAAACGAGACATCTGAAGTGGCGGCGCGACGGCGGCGATTCCGGCCATCCACGGCAGCGGCGGCGCTCCGACGCTCGACAGCTGCTCCCGCAGCAGCAGCACCCCCAAACAAAACTTAACCTGGGCCCGCATGCGCGATTTACTCGGCGCAGGCCCGGGTTTCTCTCGTTCGTCAACACGAATTAGAGAGAGAAAGAGAAGAGAAGAGAGAGAGATGAGCAAAGAAAATGAGCTCTCCCCCCTTCTATTTATAGGAAAAGTTGAGGCGGGGCAGGTATAACTTTTTCGGATATAAAATACTGATAAAGTGATTTCCGGATTCAATTAAAGTTGCTTTATTCAATGTCGAGGTCCAAACGACCTCAGATACAAAATCTGAAAATACCGGGAGACTCATTGGCTCGAGTACTATTGAACCAACCCGACTCGAGATGACGAGGAAGTCGTCTGAGGGAAATCAAAGAAAGATTCTCTTTCAAAAATTACTTTTACTATTCATTTCGACTGACAGATTTTGCTCCCGAGCGTTCGATTGACCTCGGATTGGCAATCCGTGAATGCGAACGGATTTCTTGGGTCATTTTCTATAAAATAGGCTTGATAGAACAAGTCTCAGATCAATGATGAGGATTTCGTAAATTTTTCAAATCACAAACGCTCGCATAAATTACTATTCACATGTTTTCCCTTTACGATTTTCAATTACGGGACTCCTGTAGAGGTCAGAATAAAATTCTGAAAGCACCAACAGCTTCCTTTAGGTCATTACATTCCAGAAAAGACCAATATTGACTATCTTCCGGAGATAAATGCAAAATCTCATAATCGATTTTCACATAAAAGACACAAAAAGGTCGCGACTTACATCTATTTTACTTTATTTTAGCTCCAATTATTTTCTTTAGTCTTCTAAATATATTTAGAAAACTCACTAAGATATTCTGAAATTCTAGGATGTTACAGCTTCGGGTCAAAGTTAGGAGAATATGACTAAGGCGACTAACAAAACTTGTAAAAATCACATAAATCTATAAATTTCAAAGTTCCTCTACTCTAACTGTTAAAACACCAATTTCCTTCATTCATAACAATGATTTAGATTCCGTTTCAACTTTAACTCCAACTTCTTCCTACATAACCTCATTTCTAGAAAGTCTTTGAGTTCTATTTTTACCCTTTTTTTCTTTCAGCAATGGCACTTTGTATTTTTTTTCGTGCTATTTTAATTTTTTTTCTTTCTTTTCATCATTCAAGCACCTTCATTTATGTACCAATAACATCACCACACATCCCCATCCATAATCTTTTTTTATCTTCCCCACTCACATTCATTTCACACCCCTTTACTCCTACTTCTCCGAACATTTATCAATTCAAAACCAAATAGAATATCCAAGAAAAGGCAATAAAGCACAATGGATTTCACAAGGGAATCATATGAATTTGGACAGTGCATGGGTACATGGCTACAGAAAAGATGGTCTATTATCACTTTCTCAATTCCAAACATAAAACTATCTCAAGTAAGAAAACATGCAAGTTCTAGAGATGCATGAGCATGGTCGACCAACACACAACAACAAAAAATGAAATACAATATCCCATGGGCATAAAAGCTCACAACTCAACATTAGTCAATTAAGGCTTGCCAAACTCAGAAACGCATGCCTATTCAATTCTAGACCAAAATGTTCAAACCATACCTAATCTCATTCTCTTAATCATGATTACCAAATCATAAATCATGGAGCATAACTCATTCAAATTCCAAATCAAAATAAAAATCAAAACAGATACCTTAAAAATTATTCCACGTTAAAATAACTAACTAAAAAAATGAAACTAAGAAAGCAGGTAAATAAAAAAATGGTCTAGACACCTCAAGCACACATCCCCCAAACTTATTAAACATCAAGACGGTGAATACATTTAAAAGAAAGCACGAAGATGTCTAAACCACTCATAGCAGGCTCAGGAGGACGGAGGTGGGTGATAGTGCGGATACCCGTACGGTATGTATAGATACAAGTGCAGGGGCATCTGAGACTGTGATGGGGGCTACTGTGATCGGCTAGATGATGTGGGCTCTTGGGGACGAGCGGAAGTACAGGGGCCAGTGGGTCCAGCTCCAAAGTAAGGGTTAGGAAAACACGCACCTGGGTGTGGTTGCAATCCCCGAACCATATCACAAATCTCATGGACCTCTCCTCTCATCGTGGTCATGTTTGTCTGAAAGTATTGAAAGGCCTCATTCATAACACCAAAGTTAGTGTTCAAAGTGCCGATGGTGATGTTCATCTAGGCCAACATTGTAGTCAGAGAGTCCCACTGCTTGCCATAATAGTCATCCCGAGTTCTTTTGTGAGCCCGTCACTCAACTTGTGTGGATGATTCAACATCCTCTTATCTTGCTCTTACCGAGATCTCAAACACTGATTCCATGGTTTGTTCCTTATTTGCAACTTCGTCAATGACTACTGCATGAGCCGGTGTGTCTATGAGCTAGTTGCTTGGATGGGTGAGATCGGACACCGTGGTCAGTGGTTGTTGGGCAATGGGAAGCATCAATCTCCTCTCAAAAGTAGGAGGTGTCTATCAACTCCATTCTCCAACATCCTAGAGTTGAGCAGGTTTGCCAAGTCAAGGGATATGGGCCCGATATATTACCATACCGGTGAAGTTGAATGTAGAAGTGAGCTGCAATCGGTGTAATCATACCATCAATTCCGATAGCATTCGTGGCCTGAGAAGTTTGCCGCTTGAGTTGCTGCATTAAAAATCCCACAAAGTTAAGGTTGGTGCCGCTCAACATAGCCCAAAGAAAAATCACCTTAGGCTTCCTCATCCCTGGCGTCTCATGTTGGGCCAACACAGTAGAGATAGTCACCTTTTGAACATATCGAAAGACGGGATTGAGCATCATTGAGGTTTTGATCGCTTTGATGATCAAAGTCTCTTATCTCACTTTGAATTCATCGGCAGAAGTCTTCAAGCCAAAACCTGAAGTTGTTGAAGATCCCACCTGATGGTACATGAAAAATGTCATTCACCTCAACAGCAGTTAGAATTCGAGACACATTCTCTAATTGAAATGTCATCGTGTGTGGTCCTCGTATTTGAGTCTGCTGAATCTCGAGTGTGTTGAGGAACTCGTACACCAGAACTAGGTAAGTGGGCCACCCTCAGCCATGGCATGGTTTCAACCAATGTGGTTGAAGAGCCCCCATGCTTCATCATGAATCCCCAGGGTTGTGGTGGTCACACGGGTATTGGGTTGGATAAATGTTCATCACTGTCAACCGACCCCAAGCCTTTCTTTGCTCAGGTGTCTACAAGTTAATACCATAACAGAGCGGGTGATAAAGTGGCACCTGCCCCTCATCATCCTCAGCCAACTCAGGCTCAAGTTCTTCAACTACATCTTCTTCTTCGGGTTCAGGCTCGTAGTCTTCATCTTTCAATTCATCATACTCAGAGCCATCCTCAAATTCATTCGCAGATTCATGTTCTTCAGATTGTGCCTCTTCTTCCTCATCTGGATATTCTTTATACTCTTGTTTTTCATCAGATGAGGTTGAAGGAGGAGTAGCGAGATGAGGTGGTCGGCTCCTTCCGCCCCCAATAGCCTAAATAAACCTTCCCTCACCATTACACTACATAAGAGAGATTGAGATCCTATAAAAGAATTGTGCTCATGTTAAGACCATATCCAAAATATAACTCACAATTCCAGCGAACCAGTATAATTTCCCCTCCATCAAACTTGACTACAGGTAAGTTGGCACACTCACAATACCCCATTTCAAGTCATTAAGAACCTAGCATGATTTCACTCTAAAAGTAACACTCAATAGTTCAATGGAAGTATGAGGTAAAGAATCACATAAAAGGGCAACAAAGTTATCTCATCTATAAAAATCTTCCCCTATTGGGAATTATGCCAACACCAAATACACACAAGTGAAATTCGTGCCCAAAGGTCCAACATTGTGACCCCAACACTCCCAAACATGAAAACACACAATACAAACATGACACGGGTGGAATCGATTATGATATTGTAAGCAAAAACATGTAGAAATCTTCATAACATGGGTAATTGAAAAACACAAGATTAAAGTGAAGAAATCATACCTTGGATGGTGGCTTTTGAGGGGAATGGAGTGTGTGTCCGTGTGTTTGTGTGTGATATTTGAGAAGTGAAATGAAAAAGAAAGGAAGAGAGAAGAAAAAGGGAGAAAACCCGTCTGCCATGTCAGCAATCTCGCCTGTGACCACGGGCGGGTCGAGGCTCCGGTCGGGGTTTTTCCACATAGTCCTTTGTAATATCAATGATCCAGTCAACATACCTTGCCACGTGGACCCGTGATCGATGGAATACCCACAACCGTGGTCACGGGTTTTGCTCTGTTATGCCCCTTCTCTATCGCGAGTGGGCAGAAAATGCCTTGTGGTCCACCCATGACCTGAGCCGTGGGTGATGGCTCGCGGTTCGGAAATTGTGCATCCTGATGACTTTTCGACCTTCGAGTTTGCTATGTATGAACCTCGAGCCTCAGAAAAATTGAATACATGACAAAGTCTCAAGTAAAGGTTTAACCAACTTCAATAGTAACTATCTTTGCGCATGCCGAATGTGTGAAACATGAACATTTATGGTTACTTGAGAAACATTCATCACAATTCAAATATTTTCGAGATTATTACCTATAAAACTCAGCAACGAGACTCAATATGAAAGAAAACAATAAAAACAAAGTCAAAAGAAAGGGACTAAAATCATTGAGTTACCTCCCAACAAGCGCTACATTTAACGTCGACAGCCAGCCGACTCTTTAGGCTCAAGGTTCCACCAATTTAATGATGGATGCCTCTTGTTTTTGTTCCGGATAATAGTACTTCTTCACTTTATGGCTGTTTACTATAAATCGATCTCCATTTGGGGCCAGCAACTCTACAGCTCCACCGGGAAGCATCTTCTTGATCACAAAAGATCCCAACCACTTGGATCTCAATTTACCTGAAAATAATTTCAAACGAGAATTAAATAGTAGTGTATTATCACCAGGTAATAACTCTCGTTAGACAATCATCTTGTCATGAAATGCCTTGGTCCGCATCTTGTAGAGAAGTGAATTCTCATAAGCTTCAGTACGGAATTCATCAAGCTCATTTAATTACAACACTCTCTTATGCCCACTGTTTTGAAGTCAAGATTCAACTGCTTGACAGCCCAGTATAACTTGTGCTCCAACTCCACTAGCAGATGGCATGATTTTCCAAAGATGGCCTGATAAGGAGACATTCCCAATGGCGTCTTGTAAGCAGTACGATATGCCCAAAGTGCATCATCAAGAAGTAATGCACAATCCTTCCTATTAGTATTCACCATTTTGTCCAGGACTTGTCGAATTTCCTATTTTTCCAACTCAGCTTGTCTGTTGGCTTGTGGGTGATATGGCGTAGTGACTTTATGCTTGATTCCATATTTAGTCAATAACGTCTCCAGTGGTTTGTTGCAAAAATGGGTTCCCCCATCACTAAGCAACGCTCTCGGTGTTCCGAATCGGGAAAATAATTTCTTCAAAAAGTTAATGACTACCCGAGAATCATTAGTGACTGTCGGGATAGACTCCACCCACCTCGAGACATAATCCACCACAAATAAGATGTAATGAAGCCCATTAGAGTAAACAGGGAATGGTCCCATGAAATCTATGCCCCATACATCGAAAAATTCGACCTCCACAATGCTTTATCAGTATTTTATATCTGAAAAAGTTATACCTGCCCCGCCTCAACTTTTCCTATAAATAGGGGAGGGGGGGATCTGATTTCCCTTGCACCTTTCTCTCTCTTCTCTCTCTTTCTCTCTCGTTTGTGTTAACAAATGAGAGAAACCCGGGCCTGCGCCGAGTAAATCGTGCAAGCGGGCCTAGGTTAAGTTTTGTTGGGGGTGCTGCTGCGAGAGCAGCTATCGAGTGCCGAAAGGCTGTCAGAGAGCCGCCGCCGCTGCCGCTGTCGTGGATGGCCGAAAATCGCCGTCGTTGTGCCGCCGTTGCGCCGCCGCTTCGGATGTCTTGTTTCGATTCATTTCTCATCCTTTATATTAGAAATTTTAATATGCTGTGTATTTTAAATAGTACTTCATTTCATACGTTGAGTGTGTTGTCGTTCGGTAGTCGGAAACCGACAAAAACACCGGAAAATGTGAAAAATAAATGGGCGCCGATCAGATCACATTTTTGCCCAATTTTGCCCGTTTCGAGTCATCAAATCAAAAAGTTTGAACTAGAAAGTTGCTCAAAATATTATTTCCTATAGGACTGTCAAGTTTCGTAATTTTCCGATATTAAAGTCGATTATTTTAATCAGGCGGTTATTTTTATAACTAGAGCATGTGATTTCAGAAAATTCCAAAAATTGTGTAGTTTAATAAAGATATTTGTGGGGTCATGCCTGATTATTTTCATAATTTTTGGATAAGTGAAAAGTGCAATCAAGGTTAGCTGTGCAAAATTGAGTAAAATGACAAGTTACGGAAAGTGACCTCTATCAAATCCTTTGGTCTCATTAAATCAAAAATTATATTTTAGAATCTAATTCCTTCTGTGTTGAAGTTGTACGAGGTCTCTAGAAACGCGCATTGTTAATTGAAATATAATTAAAGTAAATAAAAGCTCCAATTAAATTAAAGTTGAGTTCTGAAAATTAGAGCAACAGTCCTAAAATAAGGTTTGACCTTGTAGGACCTATTGAGCCAGTCAAAAGAGCTGACAGATGAGTATTGAGAAGTTAGATCACCCGAGTTGATCTAATCGAGTTGGGTTTATTTGCAAAACCTATATATATTTGAGTTATTAACTCATAAATGTGATAATCATAGTTAGAATATCCAAATAAAATATTTGAGGAATTATCTGCTCAAGTCTCTGCTAGTGTAATAGTATTATACTGTTGTATAATTAATGAGAACATAGTATTTTACTGTTGTATAATTATCGAGATCATAGGTTATGCTTTGCCATAATTATTGAGAACATAGATTATGCTTCATCATAGTGATTGAGAATATAGATTATGATTTATCACAATAAACGAATATAGATTATGCTTCGACATACTTAAATAGAATAGATTATGCCTAGTCATAATTAAAGTTTGTAATTAAAGAGTTAAGGTTAAAGTTTAAAGTACATAGTATATAGATTAATGTTAGAGTTTATATTTAAAGTCTAAAAGTCATAGTTTAAAGTTACAGTATATTAAAAATGTTTATTGTGTATTGATTATACTTGTGTATAATGAGTTGTACTTTTTAGCTTGTGCTTTTAGTATTAAACTAAAGTTAAAGAATGATTTTCGTTTAAGGAGTATGAAGCATAATTGAACTAAGTTTGCTAGAGGAATTAAAGGTTAGCATAGTTGCTGTATTAAGAGAATGATATAGTTTTTGTGCTTATGTCATATTATGCACTTTATAAGAGAACATAGAGCAAAAGATAGGCTGGAACTGTGATTCTTGTAGTTGCGATGTTAATCACTAAAGGTGTCACTGTGAGATAACCCCTACACATACACGTGATCTGGGAATCACTATAAGAGTCAATGCTAGGTAATCCCTAGTATACTCAGGGTCAATGCTAGGTGATCCCTGGTACACTCTTCTCGGATTAGCGAGGTAACCCCTCCCTTTTTCTATCAGCGACATGTCATAGAGTGCAGTAGATGACAAAAAGGAGCTACAGGGTACTAAAGAGAAGTAAAGGTTTGTAGAAATGGGAAGGACTTTTGTGTTTTGCTTTCCATTATCTGTATTTATATTTTGGATATTCTGTTACAGTTTTTATTACAGATTGAGTTAAAAGTTTAACCCACTGAGTGCTTTAGTACTCATGCCCAAAATATTTTCAAATTTTTTTTCACAGATTGAGATGCTGGAGGTGATGACTCGATGTACTGTTGTGGGATTGATCATGCCTTGCTGTCTCGATGCGCTTTATAAGAGAACTTAGAGCAAAAGATATGATGGAACTCTAATTCTTGTAGTTGCGATGTTAATCACTAAAGATATCACTGTGAGGTAACCCCTGCACATACACGTGATCTGGGCATCACTATAAGAGTTAATGCTAGGTAATCCCTGGTTAATGCTAGGTGATCCCTGGTACACTCTTCTCAGATTAGTGAGGTAACCCCTCCCTTTTCCTATTAGCAGCATGTCATAGAGTGCAGTAGACGACAAAATGAGCTACAGGGTACCAAAGAGAAGTAAAGGTTTGAAGAAATGAGAAGGGCTTTCGTGTTTTGCTTTCCATTATCTGTATTTATATTTTGGATATTCTGTTACAGTTTTTATTAAAGATTGAGTTAAAAGTTTAACCCACTGAGTGCTTTAGTACTCACGCCCAAAATATTTTCAAAATATTTTTCACAGGTTGAGATGCTGGAGGTGATGACTCGATGTACTGTTGTGGGATTGATCATGCCTTGCTGTCTCGTTCAGACTAAATTATTGCTCATGAGTATGTTGTTATGTGATACAATATTACTCCATTATTTTCCTCTTAAACTCTGATACAGTTGCCCCATAGTATGATTGCATGTTATGTTTTATTATTGGGCTTATCTGAATTGTATACCTTATTTGAATCATGATAAATAAAGTCCCATCTCTTTTCCATAGATCGAAGCATGTCTCTTTACAGTTTTCGACCTATGAATAGGTCATATTTGGTTGAGTCTCAGATTCTGTTTATTTACCAGTTGACCTATGATGGGTCTTAAAGTTGATTAATTGTTTCTTTCCTATGAATGAGACATAAAATAGTTTATTTGCCTCTGGCCTATTGACGGATCTTAGATGTTGTGACCTATGAAGAGGTCCTGTTATTTGAAGAGTCAGAATTCTATTTATTAATTGTTGGATTATGTTTGAATTTGATTGTCCTATGAATAGGCATTCTTTTGACTTGATTGAATCAATTGACTTCGTTGATACGTTGAAGACGTGGATTTCTTCCAGTTATAGAGGTTATGCTGCCTAAATTTCTGGGAAATATAACTTATTCTTGTTCTAAAGCCATTTCATTTGATTATTCTAAATAGTAGTACTTCATTTTTTAGTAACACCCCGACCCTCATTTAAAATTTCTTTTGGGACCGGGACATTACAGAGGACCCTCTGGATTTTGGATTATGCTACCTTTTTCATTGTATTTTTCCTGTAATATCCCCGTCCAAATCCTCGAGACCGGGGTGTTACAGAATGGTATCAGAGTAGGTTGCAACTCTGTGACCTGTCTCTTAAGTTGTTTGCTTAAAGTGATTATGTGAATTCGAGTTATATTCTTAAAGGATTCCTACACAGCAACCCACATTACATCATTACCTCGCATCCTCAACAGGGTTCATAGGTATGAATGTTTTAAAAGCTTTGGTTATATTATGTTATAACTTTTTAAAGTACATGAGAATGATAAGTCATTCATAAGTGAGCTTTGAGCGAGGCAAGGAAAATTAAAGAATGTTGATTTCAGGTAAGTCATAGATCGAAAAGTTTAAAGAGTGAAAGTAATTTTGGATGAATCCAAAAGTTAGCCTAAAGTTGTTTTAAAAGACAAAAGTTAATTTATAGTTATTCTTTTCAAAAAGGATTTTAAAGATATAATCATTTTGATATCGAAATCCTCTAGTTGTTGTTGAAACCTGAATTTTGATTTTAAAGTCTTCTCTTTGGGAAAAAGGACTATCTACTGCTAGAAAGTATTGTGATTTTGAGGATAGAGAATGACTAAGATAAAGGATCAAGGATAGATAATCTAAAGATAGATCTTAGTCGAGAACATAGACAATAGATGCTTGAACTTAGAAGAATTCTAAGTTTTCCTTATAGATTAAAAGAGCTTTATGAATTAAGTTCCATAGCTAGAAAGTTTAAGAGACGTGTGGTTGTGCGAGCCCTTCACACTGCGTGGGAATCATGCTAGAGAGGAGAAGCTTCGTCGTTTGAAGAAAGCCCTACAAATTATAAAGATTGATCGCATGAGGTTAGCCCATCAGACTAGAAGAGTATAGTCATCTCAAGCAAGCTGGTACCATAAAGGAAGCAACCATCAAGGATGCATCATTCCAATTTCAGGTCCTCTAGGCCTGTTGACACCAGGCGAGTTATGTGCAACCCGGAAGAAAAGAAAGAGTTTCAACTAGACACAAGCACCTAGAGCTAAAGAAGTTCTGAGCAGTGAGGGATGCTCATCTTAATCGTGAATCATCAAAGACGCGTTATAGAAGTCTAAATATGGTCAAGAATCCCAACCAGCTGGTGAATGCCCGACAAAAATCCTAGATCACCTGAGGAAGCGTTATAGAAGTTAAATGCCTTTCTAGGCTTTGAACTTAGAACTAACATAGCCAATAGAAGCTTTAACATAGGTTGAACTTTAAGTTATCATTTGTTAAGAATTACTTTGAACATAGACTAAATAAGCAATCCCATTTCTTATAGTAGTGAGTCATTCGAGCAGTGACAAAGTACGAGTTTCAAAAGACGTCATAATGAGTCTCATGCGACAGTTAAAGTGAAGATGTACAAGATAAAGCTGGTACGAGAAAAGTTGCGAGCTATTAACCAATCAAGGCAATGGCCAAAGTTCGATTAAGGCGAATAAAGACCCGGAATGTATAGTATGCGGGTAAAGATGGTTACATGTACGATTGCAAGTAAAGAAAGTTGAGCCAAGATAAAAGATTGACCAAAGTTCATCAAGATAGCTCAGCTACCAAGAAAAGACTCAAAAGACTGAAGGAATGATTAACAGTTTCAGGTGGAAGACATAGTCTTCTCAAAGGTATCTCCAACCAATGGAAGAGTTCGTTTCGCTAAGAGATTAAAGCTAAATGTTCGATGAACCTATTGGAAATCCTCGAAGAGGATAAAGACATAGATCATAGGTCGGCTTTAATGCCTAACCTTATTCTTGTGCATAACGTGTCTCACGTCCTAATGCTATGGAAATACGTATTTGAGATAAATACATGTCACTAAAGGAAAAGAGATAGTTCTGAGTGAGAACTAATCCATAAAGAAAGGCCTTAGGCTATTCTTAGCCATAAGGTCTAGAGTTGTAAACCTAGTAAAGGTTTTGAACCAATATGGTTCAAGTTAGGATGTGGATTCTTGAAAAAGTATCCAGATCTCCGTTTGAGGGGTAGTAAATTTCGGGAAGAATTTTTTTTTAAGGGGTGTAGTCTGTAACTTCCCAGAATTTCAGAAAGTTCTCTAAATTTATTTAGAAGACTAAAGAAAATAATTGGAGCTAAAATAAAGTTAAACAAATGTAAGTCACGACCTTTTTGTGTCTTTTATGTGAAAATCGATTATGAGATTTTGCGTTTATCGCCGAAAGATAGTTAATATTGATCTTTTCTGGGATGTAATGAGCTAAAGGAAGTTGTTGGTGCTTTCAAAATTTTATTCTGGCCTCTACAGAAGTCCCGTAATTGAAAATCGTAAAGGGAAAACTTGTGAATACTAATTTATGCGTGCGTTCGTGATTCGAAAAATTCACGAAATCCTCCTCATTGATCTGAGATTTGTTCTATCAAGCCTATCTTATAGGAAATGACCCAAGAAATCCGTTCGCGTTCATAGATTGCCAAACTGAGGTCAATCGAACGCTCGGGAGCAAAATCTGTCAGTCGAAAAGAATAGTAAAATTAATTTTCGAAAGAGAATCTTTTCTCGTTTCTCTTCAGACGACTTCCTTGTCATCCCAAGTTAGGTTGGTCCAATAGTAATCGAGCTAATGAGTCTCCCGATATTTTCAGATTTTGTGTTGGAGGTCATTTGGACCTCGCCATTGAATAAAACAACTTTAATTGAATCCGAAAAATGCTTTATCAGTATTTTATATTCGAAAAAGTTATACTCGCCCCGCCTCAACTTTTCCTATAAATAAGGGAGGGGAGAAGCTCAATTCCCTTGCACCTTTCTCTCTCTTCTCTCTCTTTCTCTCTTGTTCGTGTTAACAAACGAGAAAAATCCGGGCCTGCGCCATGTAAATCGCGCAAGCGGGCCCATGTTAAGTTTTGTTGGGGGTGCTGCTGCGAGAGCTGCTGTCGAGTGCCGGAAGGCTTTCGGAGAGCCGCCGCCGCCGCCACTGTCGTGGATGGCTGGAAATCGCCGTCGTTGTGCCGCCGCTTCGGATGTCTCGTTTCGGTCCATTTCTCATCCTTTATAGTTGAAATTTTAATATGTTATTTATTTTAAATAGTACTTCATTTCGTATGTTGAGTGCGTTACCGTCCGGTAGCCGGAAACCGGCAAAAACACTGGAAAACGTGAAAAATAAATGGGCGTCAATCAGATCACGTTTTTTCCCCATTTCGCCTATTTTGAGTCGTCAAATCAAAAAAGTTTGAACTAGAAAGTTACTCAAAATATTATTTCCAATAGGACTGCCAAGTTTCGTAATTTTCGATAAGTTTTGATTAAAGTCGATTATTTTAATCAGGCGATTATTTTTATAACTAGAGCATGTGATTTCAGAAAATTCCGAAAATTATATAGTTTAATAAAGATATTTGTGGGGTTATGTCTGATTATTTTCATAAGTTTTGGACAAGTGAAAAGTGCAATCCAGGTTAGCTGTGCAAAATTGAGTAAAATGATAAGTTACGGAAAGTGACCTCTATCAAATCTTTTGGTCCCATTAAATCAGAAATTATATTTTGGAATTTAGTTACTTCTGTGTTGAAGTTGTACGAGGTCTCTAGATTCGTGCATTCTTAATTGAAATATAATTAATGTAAATAAAAACTTCAATTAAATTAAAGTCGAGTTCTGAAAATTAGAGCAACAGTCCTAAAATAGGTTTGACCTTGTATGACCTGTTGAGCTAGTCAGAAGAGCTGACGGATGAGTGTCGAGAAGTTTGATCACCCGAGTTGATCTAATCGAGTTGGGTTTATTTGCAAAACCTATCTATATTTGAGTTATTAACTCATAAATGAGATAGCCATAGTTAGAATATCCAAATAAGATATTTGAGGAATTATCTGCTCAAGTCTCTGCTAGAGTAATAGTATTATACTATTGTATAATTAATGAGATCATAGTATTATACTGTTGTATAAATATCGTGAACATAGGTTATGCTTTGCCATAATTATTAAGAACATAGATTTTGCTTCATCATAATTATTGAGAATATAGATTATGATTTATCACAATAAACGAATATAGATCATGCTTCGACATAATTAAATAGAATAGATTATGCCTGGTCATAATTAAAGTTTGTAATTTAAGAGTTAAGGTTAAAGTTTAAAGTTCATAGTATATAGATTAAGGTTAGAGTTTATATTTAAAGTCTAAAAGTCATAATTTAAAGGTACAGTATATTAAAAATGTTTATTGTGTATTGATTATACTTGTGTATAACGAGTTCTACTTTTTAGCTTGTGCTTTTAGTATTAAATTCAAGTTAAAGAATGGTTTTCGTTTAAGGAATATGAAGCATAATTGAACTAAGTTTGCTAGAGGAATTAAAGGTTAGCATAGTTGCTATATTAAGAGAATGACATAGTTTTTGTGCTTATGTCATATTATGCTCTTTATAAGAGAACATAGAGCAAGAGATAGGCAGGAACCGTCATTCTTGCAGTTGCGATGTTAATCACTAAAGGTGTCATTGTGAGGTAACCCCTGCACATACACATGATCTGGGGATCACTATTCTTTCACAAAAGTCATCGAATGCAGTATTCTCAAATACTCTTCCATGATTTGTTCTTACGTATGCAATGTTAGTGTCAAATTGCAGACACATTGTGCGGCAGAATCTTTTGAAGACTTTGAACGTTTCAGGTTTTTCCTGCAGAAATTCAACCCAAGTATACCTTGAGAAATCATCAACAATGATAAGGATGAAACTCTTACCACTTATACTCTTTGTATCGACTAGTCCCATGATGTCCATATGTAAGAGTTGAAAACATCTTGTTGTTTGACAACCACCCAGGCTTTTGTGAGGGATTCTGGTTTGTTTTCCCTTTTGGCAGGCACCACATACAACATCATGATCAACATTCAGTTTTGGTAAACCACGAACAGCATCAGACACAATCATCTTTTTCAAATTTACCATGCTCACATGACTGAGTTTTTGATGAATCAACTTTGTTTTATCATTTACAGTCATGTTGCAGGTTTCATCTTTGTCAGCATGGTAGCAATTGTCAGATGCACGACTCCCAAACATTATGCATTTATCATGTTTGTCAAACACTTCACAAGTATTTTTGTCAAACTTAACATGCATACCATCGTCATAGAGCTGACTAATACTGATCAAATTGGCCTTCAATCCCTCAACATGTAGGACATTCTGAAGTTTAGGAAAATTTTTGACATTTAATGTACCTTTTCCAACAATGTTTTCTTGAGCTCCTCCTCCATAACTGACTTTGCCTTTGTTTGTAGTGGTATATTCTTCAAGAAACTCCTTATTTCCTGTCATGTGTCAAGAACATCCACTGTCGAAGTACCATGTTCCGATAATGTTGGCCTTCAGTGATGTGTACACAACATTGCATGTAACCTTCATCTTTTTGGACTTCTTTGGATTTTTGTTCCTAGATGTGATCCCTGCTGTTGTTTTTCCAGTTGCAACATCATCGTGAAACTTGAAGCAATGTGGTTTGATATGTCCAGGCTCATGATAGTAATGTCACACATATTTCCGCACCTTTGAGCCCTTACATTGCTTCTGATCATCATCTTCAACATTGTTCCTTGTAGTTGTGCTTGAGTTGTTACCTTTCACAAATTGAACAACATTGTTGTTTGAGAAAAACATGGAGAATTTATTAGAGAATCCCAGTCCAGCTCTATCTGTCTATCCCAATGTTAAGGCTTCATTTAGGACATTTGTTCCTTGATTTCACTTCTGAAATTTTCTTGAGGTGTCCTCCACTTCCCTCTTTAGTTTGCTAATTTCAGCATCACTCTTGATAAGTCTAATTTCTAGACTTACAACCTTTCCTCTTAGAAACTGATTTTCTTCCATGAGAAATATCAGCTCTTTTCATTGAGTTGTTCACTGAGTGCAGACTTCATTCACAACATTGTTAAGTTCTTGAAGTGAGGCAGTAGGTTGTTCTTCATGTGGATCATGTTCTCTGATTTCAGAAGCTTAATTTAATTCATCTAGAAGAGTTATTTCATACCAATTCGTCGTATTGGGTGAAATCTCAGTAGCTTCTGCTTCAACATCTGGAAGAACTTCATCTTCAACTTCACATTTTTCAATGTCAAGTTCATCAATAACATTCAGAGCATCAATAATCTGATCATCTTCTTCCATGACATTGATGAACAACACTTTCTGATCTGAATCATTTTCAGCATCAGAATCATCACTGAGAACAGTATTAAAATTATTTCTTTATCTTCTTCATGCTGTTGGACATTCGTTTGAATAATGTCCATACCCAAAGCAAGCTCTACATTGAACTGAATCAATTTCTTTCCCAGTGTCAGCAACTTCCTTCTTGACATTTGATCTTCCAGAATATGATGTTGATGAGGATGGAAAGTCAAAAAGCCGTCGAGATTTGACATTTGGGGGGCTTTTTTTCATGGAATAAACTAGTGAGTTGAACTTTTTTTGTCAAGAGTGCAACATTTAGATTCTCTTCCTCGTTGATTTTCTGAAGACTGTCAACATCATCATGAACATCAGATGACACAATTATTGTCTGGAGAGCAATTTCTCTTGAAGTTGGTTTGCTTTCTGATTTTGCAAGTTCATGTCAAACGTTAGCAAGATGCTGACCGCTTCACTCATACTCATGGTTCCTACATCATGTGCTTCTTTAATTGCAGAAATTTTCATATTGAATCTTTTTGGGAGAGTTCGAAGCAACTTGCTAACCATGTTCTCAATAGAGATTGGACTCCCAAGAGCGGTCGATTGGTTTGAGATCTCACATAATTTTTCAGCATAAGATGAAATAGTTTCATCTTCAAACATGCGCAAATTTTTAAATTTTGATGTGAGTAACCTCAGTTTGGTCTTCCTTACACTGGCAGACCCTTCACAATGTTCCTGAAGAATGGTCCATGCTTGATATGTAGTAACATAATCGCAAATCATCTTGAAGCATGGAACATTGACTGAAACAAAAATCGCATTCAGAGCGCGAGCATTAAAATTTGAGATTATTCTCTCATTATTTGTCCATTGAGATTCTGGAGTTAACACAAAATCTCCATTCGGACCTTCCATCCTAGGAGGGCTCCATTCTTCAATGACTGCCATCCATGCTCTTTCATCGATAGATTTGATGTAAATCTTCATTCGAGATTTCCACATGACATAGTTACCACCATTGCTATCTAGAACAGGAGGACGACATTGATTAATCTGAATATCCATCACATATTTCAAGCAACACCGGATCGAGTACTTAGTATGTCAAGTACCGGCTCTTGATGCCACTTGTTAGAATTTGTTGCCTGAAATAATGTGAATTATCGATGTAAATTGCAAAGTTAAATGAAATGTTGAAGCTGGTATTACCACATTGCCTTCAACATGCAGCGGAAACGTAAAATGAACTTTGCACAAAATAAATTTTAAATCACACTCCTTACGGTGTGTGATTGCCTCAAGGTGAAATTCACTATCATAAGTTATAAACAAAAACAATGCAGATGTTGTCTCGGCTCACTCCCTTAACAACACAACATAAAACATACAGAGGACTATCCTAGCTTCACTCACACGAATAATCACTCAAAAACAAACCTATCTAAACACATAGATAGATTAGAAACAGTCATTCTAAATTCTAGACTTCTCAAAGTTCACTATCTAACCTACACACACAACTGGAATGAAAGTCTCCAGCTGATTGGGACGCTAGGCCGATATCTGGGAAGATCTCTTGGATTTCAGAGATGACACTAGATGCAAGATTCAGAGCTTCTCACAAACCACGGTGATAACCTACTTGCATAAATGATTTTAAGATCTAAGGAGACCTTAAATACTTCTTCCATCTTGTATTGGCAGTTGCCTCACGATCCTAAATGACTTGGACTTGAATCAACCGCCTTCCACTACCCATTGCTGAATTGGACTTGAGATAACCGTCTTCTGCATTGCGTGGCACACGTTTCTTAAACATCGTGCAATAGTAGCGGTTACTCTAGTGACCCACGATCTCCTGCAACAGTTAGTATCCAAGAAGGAGTGGGAACATCACGTCCCCATGAAATCTAGAACAAATTTTGACCAGGTCAAAATCAAACATTATCCACGTTTTAATTCAAAATAAAATATCTAATAAATCCCTAAATACGTGGAAAATGATATGTGACAAAAATCACAATTTATTCAGATTAATTTAAAATAAATTAATCCAAAATACTAGGAAAGGATAAGGTTAACATCCGAGTGCTATACTCAATGTGACGAGAATGACGGAACATCATTAGATACGACATTGATTGCGATGTTATCAAACGAAGTGATAACATCTTCTGGAACACGTCATATTCAACAATTAAAACATATGTACTGCATAAAATTATGATCTACATGATATTAGGATTAATGAATATCCAATTAGATCCTGCGGTGGTTCAATTCGAAAAAACTCAAACAACTGGTATCAGAGCGGGTTTTGGCACTGTTCTAGATTTAATCCTAGGATTAATTCGAAATATATATATAAATTTGATGAAATATTTATGTAGCTTAAATTTTCAGATTTATATGGTGATGTATTTCGAATGATGGTATTCAAAACTTGGATGAATTTTTGATGTAATTCAAAAATTCTAGTTTTGAGGTTTGATGTGATTTTCGATTATATTAAAATTGGATTTGGAATAGATTTTTGATGAGTTCAAAATTTCCAGATTTATTTTAATAGGTATTCGAAAATTGTAGGATAAAAATTTTTCAAAATTTTGATGTATTAAATTCCCTAATTTGTTCTATGTTATTTTCGATCCTATAGATAAATTTGGAGAAGATTTTGATGAAAATCAAATTTCCAGATTTATTTAATAGGTGGTTTTCGAAAATAATGCGTATTAAAATTAGATTTGGTATTTTTGATATATATCAATAGTTATCTAATTCTAATCCAAAAAGGATTTGAAAATATATTTTAAATTTGGAAGAGTTTGAAGTGGATCAAATTTCCAGATTTGTTATCTTGAAATTTTCGAAATCCATGTAGATAAGAATTGGAAAAGTAATTTTTGGTGTATATCATAAATTACTTAATTCTAATCTAGATAGGATTGAAGATAATATTTAAATTTGGATAAAATTTCAAGTGGATCAAATTTTCATATTTTATCTTAGATATTTTCGATCCTAGCCTATCCAAATATTTGGGATAGAATTTTGATCTATATCAAGATTTCCAAATATTAATTAATTAGGGTGTTATTCAAAAATTAAGAAATGAATTTGGTGGATAATTGATGAGCCCGAGATAAGCATGGAACCGGACGTCAAGATGTCTAGACAGCCGGATTAAAGTTTGATGTTGGAGAACTGATGTTGGACGTGTGTCCTTGTTTATTTTAATTAGTTATTTTAATTATTTGAAGTATTTATTTTAGTTTTGGATTTATTTAATTAGCAGTCCAATTTATCACAATCTGTTTAGGTGATATTGGACCCAGTATTAGTTTTAATTAGCCCGGTTCGAATTCTGGGCTCAAGACACTTTAATTTTCATTCCTTAGGCTAATTATTTAGGGGATTTTCGTTCTTCATGTTTCACAGACTTGATTGAATGAAAAACAGCGCTTTTACGCTATTCTCTTGTCTCACACAACATCGGTTCTTCTGGTAGAGTTTGGTTCTGGCGATTCCAGACTTGAAATCTATTGTCTTGTTCGTGATATCTCGTAGTATCCGGGTTAGACAGCCATTGAAGGTTGCTCCATAGGTGCGTTCCGAGTTCTCGTCGATTCGGGGTTCGTTTCGGGTAAGTTTTACCTATCCTTTTCATTTTTTCTTCATCATCGATCCTTCCACCATCACCACAGCCACCACCCACGTCCATAACACTCTCATATCATCATCAACACCCTCAAAATCGTCCCACTTCAGATCGAAACCCAGATTCATCGATTTAGGTCTAAAAACCCTAAATCGGGTAAGAAACTTCCAACCATTCGATCTCTTAAACCACTTGGCCAAATTAGCTAAATTTTGGATATGTTTTGCATCTCTACAGATTGTGCGTTGAGTTCAATCCGAGGTCATTTGCATAGGTTTCTGTTCGTGTCTCTAATTTAGGGTTTTACGGGTTATTTGGGTTGTTTTGTGTTTACTTCTTGTTGAATTCGAATTCCTTGATTTGGTACAGTATATTGAGGTTATTAATTTGTTATTTTTCAGTTGTATTTAGATTGAATCCTTCCTTTAGTTGTCGTGTGTTCGATTCTAAGCTTCCGCATCGTATTGGTTACATCATAAATTTTGGTATTAGAGCCACGTCAACTTCGGTTGGTCATGGTTCAATCCAAATTTGTGTGTGACACAGTAGGGGCAAAAGTAGTCAATCCCATTGAAAAAAAAATCGTATAAAAAAAGAAAAGAGCAGAAAAAAAAAATTCATTAAAAAAAAAGAAAAAAAAAGAAGAAGTTGATCGAGCCCTATTGTGTTCACCATGTTTTTTGAGTATCTTGATTCATTCTTGAAGTTCTTGGTAGTTCTTGATTAGTTCTTGGGTGATTCTAGCATCGGGTAATAGTTGTGTCTTCATTTCTTCGTGTTTGTGTCGCAATTGCCGTCCTTCGTCGAATAGCGATTGGGGACTATATTGCAGTGAATTCTTGCATTATTGGAGTCATAATTTTCGTGCATCAGCTGTATTAGTAGGGAAGAGGGTCAAAATTTGTGTCCTAGTTGAATTAGGATTGGTTTTGGTACTTTCCTAGTTGATTTGGGATTAGTTTGGTAGTTTCCTAGTTGGGTTTGATTTGTTTCCTTGTTGAATTATTGATATTATTTTGGTACAATATTCATCCAAATTCTTAGCAGTTCCTACTCCATAATTTCTCCCATTCCCATTCATCTAGCCAATTCCACCCCCTATCCACCGTTTTCAGCCCAAAAATCGATTTTCTGCAGATTTTGCTCCTGAACTCTGATTTTCGCCCATAATACCATTCTGGAAGTAGAACGATGTTCTGGACAAGACTCTCAGAGATGCTATGATATACGTGTACTTTTGGCCGAATTCTATCGTCTTCAGGGTGAAATCGTTTGTTGAACATTTTCCGATTTTGCCGTTTCTTCGAATTTTTCTACCTTTTCACCCCTACAGCCGACCTTTACCCTTTATAGCCTACTTTGTGGTGTTTTGTGTACCCCGTGGTACTTTGGGAGTCAAGTTCAAGCTGTTGACTAGAGCTGGAGGAGTCAGTAGCAATTTTACTACTGGAATTCGAGTTCTACTGTGAGTCGCTGGAGTTCGAGCTTTATTGAGAGTTTATATACTTTGAGTGCTATACACGAGAGTAAAAAAAAGTGAGGTCCGTTTCTTGTTTTCTTTTGTTGTTTTGTTTTGCAGGTTACTATAAACTCAAGCATGGAAACTCGTACACAGTCAATATTTGACAAGATGGATTTAATGGAAAAGTTAGTAGATCATATCGCACAACACTATATGCAAAAACTTCCATAGTCCAGCTGCAGGTCACCCGTTGCAAAACCCGTATATGCACCACCGCCACCAAGAATTCAGCCACATGTTGTTCCACTGACAACACTTGTACAGTCTACTTCACCCGTTCAGCCGGCCATTGTTACTGTTAGGAAAAACTATCAAGGAACCCCTAGATTAGGTTTTGATGAGATGTCAAAATTATTTGTGAAAAACTGATTAAAATTCAAGTTGTAGATCGGAGCTGATCAATCCAGGGCATCATCAGAAAGGAACTCAAGCAAAGTCAAAGTCAACCAATCAAGAGTATGATCTGAAAGCTGAAGGATACGTCATTCAGTCAGAAGTCAAGTCAACTGAGAAGTAAAGAAGTCAAATCAGTCGGGACAAACTGACAACTAAGTCAGCTGAGCTGAGGGAGAAAAGAGTCAACTAAAGGAACTGATAAAAGATCAATTTAGACTGAAGACTGGAAGTATCCAAATGATGACCAAACTCAAGTAAACAAGATAGATCAGCTGAAGGCCAGAACTATTGTCAGGCAGCTTGCGATTAGTCAATCTGACAAGAAAGCTCAAGAGAAATCAATCAACTGCAGCCATAGCCAAACTCAGCTGACAAGCTCAAAACTGCCAATTGGAGCAATAGCCAAACTCAGCTGACGAGCTCAAAATTGCCAACTGAAGCAATAGCCAAACTCAGCTGATGAGCTTAAAACTGCTAACTGGAGCAATAGTCAAACTCAGCTGACAAGTCCAGAACTGCCAACTGGAACTCAAAACTGCCAAGAAAGCTGAAGCCAGAGAACCCTAGAGTTTATTGCTCAAACCGCCGAATCTTGGAATAAATGCTTCAACAAAGATCCGGGAATTAAATATCCAATGAAGATCGATTGGCAGAGTAATGGCTACTTCAACCAAAAGCTCTAAGTGATCATCTTCCATTGATGAGCCAACAGAGCCACCGATCAATGGACAATGGAACTCAACGGTCATAAAATCACTCCTCTATAAAAGATGAGTGAATCAGAGTTTAAAACACAATAGAGAGCCAAGAAGATTCCTTCACCTACACAACTTTCGCATATACAAGCAAAAGCTTTTCTTTCTCCCTCTCACTCAAGCTCAAGTTCAACATTTGATAGAAATTGCGAGAGTCCAACTGAGAAGAAGAAATTCACAGAGTCAAGATAATCAGCCAGTTGTTGACAATCCAGCCAGGGCAGTCTTCTCAATTTCAGCAAGACAACGATCAACTACTCAGCTCAATTGAAGGAGCACATCAGTTGATAACCCCTGTTCAAGACTAACCTCTTGAAGATTGAAAGAGATCTAAAACCTTGTAAAGACGACAATAGCACCTACCTTCCCAACGAGCAGTTAGGGACTTCAAGTGTGAGCCGTTGACCCACTGAGGTAGCGAGCAGTTACCAGGTTCAGCCAACTGTCCTTCATTGTATAATTTGTAAAGAAACTCAAGTTATAAGGATTAGCCGGTTGATTCTAAGGATTAGCCGTTTCTGCAGATCAACTGAATCAGATCTACTTATCTGTGCTAACATTTCAGCTATGGAAAACCATAAGCTACGTTTGTTTTCAGTTGAGAATTATGATAATTGGAGCAGGAGAATGAAGGCTCATCTCTGCTCAATTCATGAGAATATGTGGGAAGTCATCGAAGATGGTCTAATCATCATCATGATGGACAATGATGCTCACATAGTTGATATCAATCAACTGACAAGGATTCCAAAGCCAACTAATCTTCTCACCAGCGAAGAGAAGAAGCTAAAAAATCTAGAGTTCGTTGCTCAAGCCGCATTATTCCAAACTCTAGATGAAGAAAGAATGAAGGACACAAAGAACTGCACAACTGCCAAGGAGATATGGGACCTACTAGCAGATCTATGCAAAGAGTCTGAAGCCATCAAAGGAAACAAGCTCCAACTAGCAGTCAACATATATGAATCGTTCAAAATGTAGCCAGAGGAGTCCATCTCAAGCCTTGAAACCAGATTTCTGGGCATCATTAGTGAGATGAACAACCTCGGGAGGATTTATCCCAATTCTGAGATGAATTCCAAGATATTGGATAATCTTACTGAAGAATGGGATATGAAAGTGATAGCTATAAATGAATCAAGAAATCTAAATAGCATCACTCCAAGGGAACTATTTGGTTCTCTCAAAGCCCATTAGTACAGTCTAAATCGAAAGAAGGAAGCATCAACATCGTCAGCTCAAGATGCAGCCTTCTACCGTGAAAGAAACCGGTTTAGAGACATTCGAGGAAGGAACAACTTCCGACCTAGGAGTTCACCAGCCAAAGAAAATCAAGGCGGATCTTCAACTGAACGAAAAAGGGAAGCAACTGAAAAGAAGGAGAATCTAACTGATGGCATCAATGATCAAATCCAATCAATTACCAAGTTGCTAGAAAAGTTGAAGAGAGTTTGGGATAAGCATTCAGTTCCACTTCATACTGATGAAATCCCAAAAGATGAGAGAACTCATCAACCAGCTGAACGGTCAGCTGAACCATTCAGGGGTGGCAATCGAAATCTTGGAGAATGCTTTCACTGCCACAAACAAGGACATTATAGATTTGAATGTCCAGAACTCCCTGAAGACAAGAAAGCCAACGTGAGGAGAAGCTTCTTCAAAAGAAAAGTAATGGGTGCAAATCTTGAGAATACCGTGCTAGATGATTCAGACTATCCTTCTGGAATTGATTCTGACGGCTACAGCTCAGATGATGAAGCGCTATTCTGCCTCATGGCTGACAATGATGAAGAGGTTAGTACAGCTGATTCTCAAACCTCTTTTTATCATATAAATGAAGCAACTGTCTCTAGTAATAAACTTGATATGAAACTAATGATGCTAGAAGACCAATTAGCTTCAATATCCTGCTTGCATGTTGAACTGAAAGATGAAAATGATGAACTAAGAAATAAGGTTAGAAAACTGAGCATTAATCATGAAAGATTGAATTATCTTGAGTTTCAGTTTTTAGAATTTTAGAAATTGAAATTGAGAACTGCTGATCTAGAGGCTGAAAATCAAAAACTCAAACAAGAGATCCATGAAAGAGAAAAAGTAACTCTGAAGTTCAAAAAGGGATCTCAAACCTTAGATGAGATATTAAATCATCAAAGAACTTGAACTAGCAGCTCAGGGCTTGGATATAGCAAGTTAACTGCTCTAGAAAAGGGAAAAGCAGTTGCCCAACCCAGTGATAAGGGAATCCTAAAAGGGTTTACTAGATCTCATGATCAGCTAGCTGAGTCAACCAAAGGAAAAGGAATATTGAAAAATCCTCAAACTCAGCCTAGACAATTTGGTCAGTTTTACCAAACAAAAACACCAAGCCAACTGAAGCCCAATTTCCAGCCAAGACTATCAGTTCAATCAAGCCAATCTACTCCTTCAAAGCCTCCAGTTCAACAAAGACCATCATCTCAACAAAGAATGCTCCCAAGACAAACTGATAGATCAGTCCTCTTTAGAAAGAAAAATCAGTTTGGATCTCAAGCCTATCCTCAAGCCTATCCTACCAAGAAGTTCAATCAGAACACCTACAGGAGAGATCAAAGAAACTTGTTTGAACCCTACCATTATTATAATGAGTACCTAGATTCCAGAAATGAGCAAAAAAGGTTCATTCCAATAAACTGGAAACATACAAAACACTGGTCTGATCACTAAACTCAAAGGTCTCAAGACCAAAGCATTTTAGTTGAACTGTTTTATCCAACTAACTCTCAAAACAGGTATCACTCAACTGATTCAAATCAGAATAGAAGAGTTGAGAGAAAATCTAAACTAATCAGGCATTCCAAGTCAGTTGGATCTCTGAATGAAAAGAAGCTAAAATTTTGGCAAGTTTGGATTCCAAAAAGCTTGATGAATCAACAAAGACCCGATATAAAACGGGTCCCTAAATGTTAATCCTTGTTTTTGCAGGACAAGCGCATCCTATCTATGAAGAAAGCCAAAGACATTTGGTATCTAGATAGCGGGTGTTCCAAGCACATGACCTGAGATAGAAAAGATCTCGACGGTTCTGAAAAAGTCAAGGGTCCACCTGTCACATTTGGAGACAACTCCAAAAGCCGAACCATTGGAGAAGGGTTCGTAGTCAAGGGAAAATTAGTGGTAAATGAAGTCTCCCACGTGGATAGACTGAAGCACAAACTACTCAGCATCAGCCAGCTATGCGACAATGGATACTCAGTTGACTTCACTAAAGACTCGTGCAGCATAAGAGACAAGTCAACTGGAGTAATTCTTCTCACTGGCATAAGAAGAGGCAACATGTACATTGTTGACTGGTCAACCGGCTACTCAGAAGCTTGCTTTCTTTCAAAAGGATCAACTGAAGCAAGCTGGCTATGGCATCGACGACTGAACCACCTCAACTTCAAAATAATTAATTACCTAGCCAAGAAAGAGTTAGTTGAGGGGCATCCCAAGGAAATATACAAGAAAACAGGCGTATGCGGGCCATGCTAAAAAGGGAAGCAGGTGAAAGCATCATTTAAGAATAGGAGTCATCCACTAGGAACAACTGATTGCCTCCAACTGCTACATATGGATTTGTTTGGTCCAGTTAGACCACAAACCCCAAAAGGCAAAAGATTTACTCTGATAGTAGTTGATGATTTCTCAAGATATACATGGGTGGAATTTCTGAGAAGCAAAGATGAAACTTATGACAAGCTAACGGCGCTGATCAGAAGGCTACAAACTGAAAAGAAAAGATCAGTTCAAAGGATTTGCTCTGACAATGGAACTGAGTTTGTAAATTAGCAAATGATCAGCTTCCTCAACCAGCTTGGAATCACTCATGAACACTCAGCTGCAAGAACTCCACAAAAAAAATGGTGTAGCCAAACGGCGTAACCGGACACTCAAAGAAGCAGCTCGAGCAATGATAGCTGATGCCAACATAGCTGAAGGTTATTGGGCTGAAGCAGTCAACACAACTTGCCATACTCAAAACCGAAGTGCCATTGTAGCTGCACATGACAAAACACCCTATGAACTGTATAAGGGTCGTAAGCCTTCTATCTCATATTTTAAAATATTTGGCTGTAAATGTTATATTCACAACAATGACAAGACTCAATTAACAGCTTTTAGTGCTAAAGCTGATGAGGGAATATTTCTTGGGTATAACTCTCCTCATGCACAAGCTTACAGAGTGTTCAATAAACGAACTCTTGTTGTGAAAATAACATGTCATGTGGTATTTGATGAATTTGCTAATGAGTACAGGAACAAAGAAAGAATAGACACATCAGTTCAAGAACTACCTAGTGAAACTGAGAACTCACAGGACTATGTGGATCACATTGTTCCAGAGCGGCTTGAAGTTTCACTCGAAGAAGGCAATGAAACTGGTACTAAACCAGTTGAGAACAATATGGTCAATGAAGACACAAATCGTGCTGAGACCATAAACCCCACAACTGAAACAGGGGGGAGAACTGACGAAAATGCCGAACCAACTGATGAAAGGATGACTGATGATGTCACCATTGAAGAGCCAGCTGAAGCTATTTTGCCCAAATGGCTCCGAAGCCATCCAACTGACAAGATAGCTGGTGATCCAAGAAGTCAAGTCCAAACCAGAAGTTCAACTGAGCATGCATTATTCACATGCTTCATATCTCAAACTGAACCAGCAAACGTCAAGGAAGCCTTAGAAGATTTAGACTAGAACATGGCCATGCAAGAAGAACTGAATCAGTTCACAAGAAATGACGTATGGTTTCTTGTTGATAGACCAAAGACCCAGAAGTTCATTGATACAAAATGGGTTTTTCGCAACAAACTGGATGAACAAGGAGTGATCACAAGGAACAAGGCTAGACTGGTAGCCAAAGGATACTTACAAAGTGAAGGGATTGACTTTGATGAGACATTCGCACCAGTTGCAAGATTGGAAGCCATCAGATTGTTCCTAGCCTATGTAGCTCAATTCAATTTCACAGCCTACCAAATGGGTGTCAAGAGCGCTTTTCTTTAAGGAATGCTCAAGGAGGACGTGTATGTCAAGCAACTGCCAGGCTTTGAAATTGGTGATCAGGTCTTCAAACTGAAGAAAGCCCTCTATGGATTGAAACAAGCTCCTAGAGCATGGTATGAAACTCTCACAACATTTTTGCTGAAAAATGGATTTCAAAAGGGAGTCATTGATCAAACTCTATTCCGAATAGAATGATCAACTGAGATCTTAATGGTTCAAATTTATGTGAATGACATAATTTTTGGATCAAAAAAAGATCTATGCACCCGATTCGCTCAACTAATGCAAAACGAATTTGAGATGAGCATGATGGGAGAAATGACATTCTTCCTAGGACTCCAAGTGAAGCAGCTGAAAGATGGGATCTTTATCAGCCAGGCGAAGTACACAAAGGAGCTAGTCAAGAAGTTTGGAGTAAGCAAAGGAAAAACTCTCAAGATTCCTATGAACACATCAGTTCAGCTAACTCTCGATGAAGAAGGAGAATCAGTTAGACAAACATATTACAGAGGAATCATTGCGTCACTACTTTACTTAACAGCTAGCCGGCCAGACATCTCTTATTCAGTCGGTCTATGTGCGCGGTTTCAAGCTAACCCAAAGAAAAGCCACCTTGAAGCAGCTAAGAGGATTATCAAATATCTCAAAGGAACCATAAATCTTGGACTATGGTATCCCAGAGATGACAATTTGAGTCTAATTGGTTATTTAGACTCAGACTTTGGTGGATGTAAAATCGACAGAAAAAGCACTAGTGGAACATGTCAGTTTCTTGGAAGCAAACTGATATTCTGGTTTAGCAAGAAGCAGCACTTAGTTGCCACGTCAACAACTGAAGCAGAATATGTAGCTGCGGGAAGCTGCTGTGCTCAGATACTTTGGATGAAGCAACAATTGAAGGATTACAAAGTTGAAACGAAAGAAGTTCCTATCTTCTGTGACAACAACAGTGCAATTGCAATATCTCAAAATCTAGTTCTACATTCAAGAACCAAGCACATTGATATAAGACATCACTTCATCAGAGATCACATTGAGAAGAAAGACATATGCATCAAATATGACAACACGGAGAAGCAGATAGTTGACATCTTCACCAAACCATTACCTGAAGCAAGGTTTATGGAGCTATGCATACAGCTGGGACTACTTGAGCTAGCATCACAGGATGAAGATGACCAACAGGAAGAAAAAGGCCAAGAACCCATTCCAGCTGAAGAGAGAAACTGAACCAAAAAGGCGAGAAACTGATCAGTTGGACACATGCGCCATCAGTTTGAAGTAAAGACAAGAAGCTGTGGAAAGAAAAAGGAAACTGGAGATGATCAGTTTACCCCATGAGCTCAACTAAATCATCAGTTCAATCACTCAAACTGATGATCCAGTCAGCTGTGCAGAACATACCAGCTGCAAATAAATCAAACTGATGAAGGAATCATAGGAACTGGAATCAACTCAAAAGGAGATAGACCAGCTGAAGGAAACCAGCTGAACTGAGAAGCAGCTGAATGAAGGTCCAAGCAGTCAAGACCAGTTCGGAACTGATGAGAAGACATCTCAGCTGAAACCGATCAACAGAAAGATCATCAGTTACAGTGGAAGCCAACTGATGACGTAATCAGTTTCAAGCTAAGGAGAAACTGCTAGAGAGAAAAGATAAGTTCAAAAAGTTTCAATAGTGAAAATGGTAAAAACACGTGTCACTCAAATATTACTGTTGAACTTTCTCTCTCCTCCTTCAATTTATCCCCAATGGATAGAAATGAAAAGCCAATCGACGGGTCGATTGATTTAATCCGACCGTTGAATTTGGGCATATGAAGCGACACAACTGTTGGATGAGCCCAATCTCTCTATATAAATAAGGCGGCTGAATACTCGAGATAAGCTTCCCGATTTTTACTGAAGATCTATATTTTTCTATCTATCTCTCGTTAAAAATAAAAACTCTTCAGCCCTGAAAGATCAATTCCTCAGCCTCTCAAATTAATCTCTCTTCGAAGAATTATGGCTCAAAACCCAACTCGTAGAAAATTTAATTTCCGTCAGTCTGGAGAAGATTCTACAGTATTCTGTGAAACACTCGACAGAGACAAGTTTTTCAATCCAGCCGGATTCCTTCAAGCCTGTAAAGCTTCCCCTCTCAGCAGAATGATCATCGAAAAGCTTTCTCAGGCCAAGCTAAAGAAGTTCCTGGAGGTATTTCCAGAACGGATTTACACAGAACCAGTTGCTGAATTTTACTTAAATTTAAATGGATCTTCAAATCCCAAAGAAATCAGATCGGAAGTAAGAGGACAGGTTATTATCATGACAACTGAGTCTTTGAGCAACATGTTCGATCTACCCAACAACGGACTCAAGCTGGAAGACGTTCAAGTCAATTTCCAGGAAGCTTATGATTTCTGGAAAAAGGAAGGCGAAACTCAACCATATAAGAGCAATCATCTCATCTCAAAACTGCAAGATGAATTTCAGGTGCTCGCTGCCATCGCCTCAAAGATAATGGTAGGAACAACCGGCAGTCAGTCTGAAATGTCAGCAACGAAGTACAAAATCTGCGCTGCCATCTACAACCGAGTGGAGATCAACTGGGCACAATATTTCTTTGAACAACTGAAGAGATATGTTTATATCATTGAGAGAAGCTGGGACGGTGAGAAATTCCCTCAACGAATTGGATATATCAGTCGGGTCAGCATCATTCTGGAGAAACAGTTTCCCTGGATAGCTGATGAAACAGAGTTCAAAACGATAGTCAGTAATGACTTCATTTCGAAACCTCTCAAAATTGTGGAGCTTGATCTTGAGCAAACTGACCAGCCAAAGAGAAAGAAGCCTGCAGCTGAAGGCAAGGGAAAAAAGCCAGATACTGATGACTCTGATGATGACATCCCTATAGCTCAGAGATTCAGGCAATAAAGCTCAGCTGCCACCAGAACTGACATCATCGGACAATTAGCTAGGCAAGCAGCTGTTAGAATAGCTCCAAAGAAGAAGCAAGTTGGTCAACCAAAAAAGGAGAAGAATTGTACTTTCTTAGTCCAGAAGGAGAAAGGAATCAAGTTATATACAAGATCTAACAATCCCACCAAATTTAACTGTTGAAGATACAACTCCGTGCGAAAATTCAGAAGATATCATCCCTGCAAGAGAGATTCCTCATAATGGAGCTGGAGCTGATTATTTCCAAATGACATGCCCACCAATGGCCCAAGTTGAAGGAAATATAAGAGCCTACTCACAAGGAGAGTCCGTGAAGAAATGGGCTGAAGAAACCACACAAAAGTACATGGCTCAACACTATGCCCAGGAAGTAACTGGTCATAAAGAGCTCTATCACATCTTGACCAGGTACATATACTGGTTTTTGTGGAGACATGTATATCAGTCAGAGCCTTTCCTCTCATTGCTCGCATTCCATGGGATGAGTTTCTGGAAGCGAGAGGAAGAATGGAGCCTATGGTGGACAGACAGTGAGAATGCAAGTATCACTAAGGGCAAACACCTTATAAGGCAGCTACAACTGAGGAAAAAGTGCTCAAACCCAGCTGAAGGATCGATGAAAGACGTGTTTGATGAACTGTGCAAGATTCAAAGCTTAACATTACCAGTCATCACTACAGAAATGAAACGAGAAAGATGGTCGCACCCCCATGTTCAACACAAATGGCTATTCAATCAATTAAAGAAGAAATCACAAAGCCATCAAACTGGACAGCCATCAATTGCCATGAGTGATCAAATATACAACTCAGAGGATGATATCATTGATGAGGTGATGAGAGAACTTTATCCTGAGAAACCTCCTCACGAAGCTGAAGTTGAAATCAACATTATTCCTGAAGAGTCAAATGAATCAGCTGAGAAGACTTATCAATTTGAAAAGGCAGCTGAAACCCAGACAACTACCTCACAAGATACAACTGCTGAGAGAGGAATCACATCATCTATTCCTCCAGTTGATCCAGAGCCAGCTCTTATAGACAAGTCAGCTGATCAGACAGGTCAAAGAAATGATCAACTTGTCTACCAAACAAGTGTGGAAGCAGACGACATATCCCACACAGTTCCTTGCGAGGAACTTGTTGGAACTGAAGCAGGAGAGGAAGTGGACTCTAGAGCAGTTCAGTTCAATGCTCAGCCTAGCAGTTCAATAGTCCAGCTCCCTCCTTATTATGAAGAGCTAATCTATTCCCTGCAGCAACATGTTAAACTGCACACAGAGCAGATCAAGCAGTTGCAAGCCCATTCAAGGCTCCAGTCAGCTGAAACTGAGTCAGAAAGCAATGATGAGGATAAAGAAGAGGACCTCACTGAACCGCTGGCCAAGAAAAGGAAAACTGATCACAAAAAGGACTAAGTGACAGATCAAATAAAACCTGATTAGAAAAGCCCTAAGTGTACTTCTTGTTAATCAGTTTGAAATTATCTTTTGACATATTTATAAAAGTTTATCCTTTTGATTTCAATTTATTTTGAAATTTTGACATTGCAAAACAATGACACGTGTCAAAGTCATTAATTGCCAACGACCAAAAGAGACCAAAGGCTAGTACCATTCCAACAATCAGATCTATGAACCTGTCCAAACACTTATAAAAAGCCCCTCTCTTTCAAACCTCTCAAAAAGCCCACTCCTTCTACAATCTCAAAAACTCTCTCTCAAAAGACAGTGTCATCAGTGATTCAAGGACGACCACTTCAAATCACTGAAAGAACAATTGGAGAAGTGTTCCAACTCCCACAGGAAGGTTCATCCGTTCAAGATCTAAAGAAATCTGTAGAGTTGTACTGGAGAAAATGGAAAGCTTCAACCTGCGACAAGCAATTCAGTTTTACAACCGCTAAAACTGACCTGAAGCCCGAGTATAGAGTTCTACTTAACATAATGAACAAGATGATGTTCGGGGCCATTGGAAGCCTGAGTCAACTCACCCAAGAGAGATACAAGGTTATGATTCACCTTGCTGAAGGGCGACAAACAAACTGGGCAGAATTTGTCTTCCAACAATTCAAGCATCAAGTCATCAAGGCCTCTGACTCAAAGAACTCTAGTAAATTTGAGTCCAAGGTTGAACTTGTTGTAAGAATGAGTAAAATGCTTGAAGACCTGCTGAAGCTTCCAAATGATGAGTCACTACCAGTTCTTATCTCAGACTGGATTCCCAAGAAAGGAACTGTCATCTTCAGTCACTAAGGAAAAAGAGAAAAGCCAAAGCCAAGACAGACAACCCCTCTTCGAGCAACTCAACTACCAACGCCGTTTAGTCTCCAAAATCAAAGAACGGATCACCAGTTGACTTCCAGATTTGCTCTGATCCAGATGAGCTCATTCCATTCCTTGGAATCCCTCATCGAAACTACGAAGTGGACTACTTCAGAAGTACATGTCCTCCTCTCCAGCTGACTGAAGAGAATATTCGCACTTTTTATAGTGGTGAATATGCAGTCAAAGGTGCACAAAAGGAAGTGACCAATCTCCTTCTCACTGACTTTACTTTCGTTGCACAATGTAATCAAGAGTTGTTCAAACAACTCCACCGGTACTTCTATTGGTATAACTGGAGACATTCTTGTCTATCCAGTCTCACTTTCTGCTAACTGCCTTTCATGGCATGAGCTACTGGCAACGTGAAGAAACATGGAGCATCAAATGGATAGGTTCATCAAATCCATTTCCTCCAACCATTGTGCAAGTCCAGCACATCATGAATCACCGACTTGTTAATAAGATTCCAGCAACTGCCTTATTAGCAGAAATCAAGACCAACATCGTGCCTCAAGCAGTTGGAACTGCATATCAACCAGTCAACTGCCCAACTGGCTCGCTTTGTCGAAAACTGAACTTTGATAATCTATCAAGTCAGTCAGCTGAGCCATCCCGACAAACTCCACCAGTCGTTGAAAGGATAGAACCACATCTATCACAAACTGAAGCTGTGGCTACCTCGAAGAATCTAAGGCGTGCTGACGAGAGCGATAGTGATGATGAATACTGTAACGCCCTGGTCCTGAGGATTAGGACGGGGACACTACGGGAAAAATAAAAGGAAAAATGTAGCATAATCAAAAATCCAGAGGGTCCTCTGTAATGTCCCGGTCCCAAAAGGAATAATAAATGAGGGTCGGGGTGTTACTCAAAAAGGAAGTACTATTTATGATAATCAAATGAAATGGCTTTAGAACAAGAATAGGTTATATGCCGCAGAAATTTGGGCAGCATAACCTCTGTAACTGAAAGAAATCCACGTCTTTCAACGTATCAACGAAGTCAAATGATTCAATCAAGTCAAAAGAATGCCTATTCATAGATTGATCAAATTCAAACAGAATCCAACAATTAATAGATAGGATTCTGACTCTTCAAATAAGCAAAACCTCTCCATAGGTCACAACAACTAAGACCCATCAATAGGCCAGAGGCAAATAAACTATTTTATATCTCATTCATAGGACAGAAGCAATTAATTAAGATAAGACTCATTCATAGGTCAATTGAAAAGTAAACAGAATCTAAGACTCAACCAAATATGACCAACTCATAGGTCGAAAACTGTAATGAAATATGCTTGGATTTATGAAAAGAAATGGGGCTTTATTCATCATGATTCAATTAAGGTATATAATTCAGATAAGCCCAAAAATAAAACATAGCATGCAATCATACTATGGGGCAACTGTATCAAAGTTTAAGCGGAAAACAATGGAGTAATACTGTATCATATAACAACATACTCATAAGCAATAATTTAGCCTGAACGAGAGGGCAAGGCATGATCAACCCACAACAGTACATCGAGCCATCACCTCCAGCATCTCAACCTGTGAAAAATATTTTGAAAATATTTTGGGAGTGAGTACTAAAGCACTCAATGGGTTAAATTTTTAACTCAATCTTTAATAAAAACTGTAACAGATTATCCAAAATACAAATACAGATAATGGAAAGCAAAACGCGAAAGCCCTTCCCATTTCTGTAAACCTTTACTTCTCTTTCATACCCTGTAGCTCCTTCCGTCGTCTACCGCACTCTATGACATGTCGCTGATAGGAAAATGGAGGGGTTACCTCGCTAATCCGAGAAGAGTGTACCAGGGGTTACCTAGCATTGACCCTGAGTATACCAGGAGTTACCTAGCATTGACTCCTATAGTGATACCTCACAGTGACACCTTTAGTGATTAACATCACAACTGCAAAAATCACAGTTCCTACCTATCCTTTGTTCTATGTTCTCTATAAAGCGCATAAAATGACATAAGCGCATAAACTATGTCATCCTCTTAATATAGCAACTATGCTAACCTTTAATTACTCTAGCAACTTAGTTCAATTATGCTTCTTATTCCTTAAACAGAAATCATTCTATAACTTGAGTTTAATGCTGAAAGCACAAGCTAAAGAGTACAACTTATTATACACAAGTATAATCAATACACAATAAACATTCGATATACTGTAACTTTAAACTATGACTTTTAGACTTTAAACATAAAGTTTAACCTTAATCTATAAACTATGAACTTTAAACTATAACCTTAACTTTTAACCCATAGACTTTAGTTGTGACAAGGCATAATCTATTCTATGTAATTATGTCGAAGCATAATCTATATTCGCTTATTGTGATAAATCATAATCTATATTCTCAATAATTATGAAAAAGTATAATCTATGTTCGCAGTAATTATGGCAAAGTATAATCTATGTTCTCAATAATTATGGCACAACATAATCTATGTTCTCAATAATTATACATCAGCATAATACTATATTCTCATTAATTATACAACAGTATAATATTATTACTCTAGCAGAGACTTGAGCAGATAATTTCTCAAATATTTTATTTGGATATTCTAACTATGACTATCACATTTATGAGTTAATAACTCAAATATAGATAGATTTTGCAAATAAACCCACCTCGATTAGATCAAATCGGGTGATCAAACTTCTCGATACTCATCTGTCAGCTCCTCTGACCGGCTCAACAAGTCCTACAAGGTCAAACCTTATTTTAGGATTGTTGCTCTAATTTTCAGAACTCGACTTTAATTTAATTGGAGCTTTTATTCACTTTAATTATATTTCAACTAAGAATGCGCGACTCTAGAGACCTCGTACAACTTTCACACAGAAGGAAATGAATTCCAAAATATAATTTCCAATTTAATGGGGCCAAAAGATTTGACAGAGGTCACTTTCCGTAACTTGCCATTTTAATCAAATTTTACACAGCTAACCTCAATTGCACTTTTCACTTGTCCAAAAATTATGAAAATAATCAAACATTACCCCATATATATCTTTATTAAACTATACAATTTTCAGAATTTTCTGAAATCACATGCTCTAGTTATAAAAATAACCGCCTGATTAAAATAATCGACTTTAATCAAAACTTATCGGAAAATTATGAAACTTGGCAGTCCTATAGGAAATAATTTTTCGAGCAACCTTACAGAAGAAACTTTTTCAATTTGACGATTCGAAATGGGAAAAAATGGGCAAAAACCGAAACTGATCGGCGCCCCTTTATTTTTCACGTTTTCCAGCGATTTGGCCGGTTTCCAGCCACCGGACAACGACGCACTCAACATATGAAATGAAGCACTATTTAAAATACACAATATATTAAAATTTCAACTATAAAGGATGAGAAATGGACCAAAACGAGACATCCGAAGCGGCGGCGCGACGGTGGCACGGCGACGGCGATTTCCGGCCATCCTCGACAGCGGCGGCGGCGGCGGCTCTCCGGCAGCCTTCCGGCGCTCGACAGCTGCTCCCGCAGCAGCCTTCTCCCCAAATAAAACTTAACTTGGGCCCGCATGCGCGAGTTACTCGGCGCAGGCCCGGGTTTCTCTCGTTCATCAACACGAATGAGAGAGAAAGAGAGAGAAGAGAGATAAATGAGCAATTGAAAATGAATCCAAGGTATCCTATTTATAAGAAAAAGGCTTGGCTTTCCGGATAAGCCATTCCGGGTATAAAATATACTGATAAAATGATTTTCGGATTCAATTAAAGTTGTTTTATTCAATGGCCAGGTCCAAATGACCTCCGACACAAAATCTAAAAATATCGGGAGACTCATTGGCTCGAGTACTATTGAACCAACCCAACTCAGGATGATGAAGGAGTCGTTTGAAGAGAAACGAGAAAATATTCTCTTTTAAAAATTACTTTTACTATTCATTTCAACTGACAGATTTTGCTCCCGAGCGCTCGATTGACCTCAGATTGGCAATCCGTGAACGCGAACGGATTCCTTGGGTCATTTCCTATAAGATAGGCTTGATAGAACAAGTCTTAGATCAATGAGGAGCATTTCGTGAATTTTTCAAATCATGAAAGCATGCAGAAATTACTATTCACAGGTTTTCTCTTTACGGTTTTCAATTACGGGACTCCTGTAGAGGTCAAAATAAAATTTTAAAAGCACCAACAGCTTCCTTTAGGTCGTTACAATCTAGAAAAGACCAATGTTGACTATCTTCCGGCGGCAAACGCAAAATCTCATAATCGATTTTCACATAAAAGACATAGAAAAGGTCGTGACTTGCATCTGCTTTACTTTATTTTAGCTCCAATTGTTTTCTTTCGTCTTCTAAATAAATTTAGAAAACTCACCAAGATATTCTGAAATTATGGGATGTTACAAATACACTGCCACATCACCAAGCCTCCTATCTAAGAGCTATGTCACTCCACTACTCACATCTAGCTCAAAAGGCATGCAATTGCCTATGAAAAATGATCAGTTTCGATCATCGCCAAAGGGAACTTCACAATCCCTTAGTCAAATGATGAAAAACTCGTCAGTTGCCATCCAGCTTTACCTTCACCAAGCCCGGAGGACTGCAAGGCCTGAACTGCCAAAGACCACAACTGCATCCCAAGGAAGTAGTGCAGCTAGTCCAGCTAGGCCCTTCAAGAAGCGAAAACTGTCTACTGAAAGTCAAGCAAACTGATCAAGTCAACTGATCAGTTAGGTTCAGTTACAGCTTCAGCTTCAGCCAGTTCTTCAGCGACAACTGAGAAGCGAGACTCAACTGATCATTCAACCGTCGAGCAGTCAATCAGTCAGACTGTATCCCAACTGAATCCGGATAAGTTTTCTTTTAATTTTACAAAACTTATCATAATTACATTCTTACCGTTGCGATTATGAAATTTCTTATATTATACTCAACGGTTATAATTTGAAAATAGGGTTCTATCTCACAATGCTGCAATTAATATCTCTGCGTTGATATTAAATCAACTCTTCAAAATTGAAAAAGAAAATATTTTTTACTGAGATATAAATAGCAAGATCTGCGGAAAATATTTTGCTATTTATGGCAACTACCCCATTTTCAGAGTCGCTACTTCTCAACCACAAGATCATAAAGTTACTTCTTCATCAAACGGCTGAGATGTAAGCATCATTAATTCAGCTAATCATCCATCAAATCAGGTGGCTGATCAGCTAAGAAAAGCAATCGAGTGCCCTCGATTCCTGCATGTAGAAGCTGAATAAATATGTGCAAGAAGATGAAGGATTCGATCATCTGCACTCTCTTTCTATCTCTTGCTTTGATCATTTGCTAGCCTTCCCTCTCTCCTCAAAAACACTTGCTATCTAAACTAAAACAACATTTTTTTGCAGATATGAAGCCCCCATTTCAGACGGTCGATGCAAATCTACTTATTAAGAAGCTGAAGAAAGATAAGACTCTATGTCTAGAGTATCTTAATGCACATCTGGGCTCCGAACACTTTCAAAGGATTTATAGGCCATTGGAGGTAACTGGCCTGTTACCGTTTTTGACGGTCGTGCCGCTCAAGCACTTACCTTCCCATGTTACGGAATTCTACTACAACGCAACAATCTCCGGTGACAACATCATTTCTACTGTCCGGAGCAAGACGATCACAGTGACGAAAGGGACGATGATGTCTACCCTTCACCTTTCAGACGACAGTCCAGATGTCATGACCCTGCAATTGTCCTGCAAATACGCACTATGGGATTCTTGGAAGCTTCCTCACATTCGCCACAATGACTGTTCCCACAGGCTGAAGGAGAGTATGCCCAATGATATCCTCCAACTCTTAGATATCACCGGCCATATTCTATATGGAAACTTTGAGATAGTCCAATTCTCAGACATCAAAGCCCATCTCACAGCCGCTCTCTACTTTGGATGTAAAGCCGACTGGGCCTTTTTCATCCTTGCTCAACTGCGAGCTAACGTAGAGCGAGCACCATATAACCCATCAACTGGCTCATTTCGCGAGAAGATCGGGTTTATGAGTCGCATAAGCCATATAATTCAAAGCCAGTTTGATGAGGTCATCCCAACTGGCGAACAACTCAAAAGAAGGGACATGCTCCCCACTATCTACTGCCATTCGATCCTGAAGCGTTCACATCAACAAGGGCCTTCCAACTCAGGTCGTGGAAAGGGACCTTTGGAGGCACCCGTCAGCTTATCTGATGAAAGAGAGCTAATGATTGAGAGCGAACCTCTTTCAAGGCTGAGTGATCGGCCTACAATATCAGTCTGCTCCCAACCTCTACCATTAGTCCAACATGACTCCATTGAGGTTAAGTTTGAAGCAGTTCTAGACCATCATCTGAGAAGCTGCTTCGATCTCGTTGAGGACACAGACTCCTCTCTATTCGATCAACTGCGGCGGTACCTGTAATACCACATATGGCAATTTCAAATGGATGAGTCAACAATGTTCCACCTCATCCGCACCCGTGGCTCCCCTTCTGGATCAATGAAGGAACATGGAGTAGAAACATAGAGATCAGTTTATACTGAAGACTGGAAGTATCCAACTGATGACCAAACTGAAGTAAACAAGACAGATCAGCTGAAGGCCAGAACTGTAGTCAGGCAGCTTGCGATTAGTCAAGCTGACAAGAAAGCTCAAGAGAAATTAATCAACTGCAGCAATAGCCAAACTCAACTGACAAGCTCAAAACTGCTAACTGGAGCAATAGCCAAACTCAGCTGACGAGCTCAAAACTGCCAACTGAAGCAATAGCCAAACTCAGCTGACGAGCTCAAAACTGCCAATAGGAGCAATAGTCAAACTCAGCTGACAAGCTCAACTGATAAGTCCAGAACTGCCAACTGGAACTCAAAACTGCCAAGAAAGCTGAAGCCAGAGAACCCTGGAGTTTATTGCTCAAACCGCCGAATCTTGGAATAAATGCTTTAACAAAGATCTGGAAATTAAATATCCAATGAAGATCGATTGGCAGAGTAACGGCTACTTCAACCAAAAGCTCCAAGCGATCATCTTCCATTGATGAGCCAACAGAGCCACCGATCAATGGACAATGGAACTCAACAGTCATAAAATCACTCATCTATAAAAGACGAGTGAATCAGAGTTTAAAACACAATAGAGAGCCAAGAAGAATCCTTCACCTACACAACTTTCGCATATACAAGCAAGAGCTTTTCTTTCTCCCTCCCACTCAAGCTCAAGTTCAGCATTTGATAGAAACTGTGAGAGTCCAACTGAGAAGAAGAAATTCACAGAGTCAAGATAATCAGCCAGTTGTTGATAATCCAGCCAGGGCAGTCTTCTCAGTTTCAGCAAGACAACGATCAACTACTCAACTCAATTGAAGGAGCACATCAGTTGATAACCCCTGTTCAAGACTAACCTCTTGAAGATCGAAAGAGATCTAAAACCTTGTAAAGATGACAATAGCACCTACCTTCCTAGCGAGCAGTTAGGGACTTCAAGTGTGAGTCGTCGACCCGCTGAGATAGCGAGCAGTTACCATGTTCAGCCAACTGTCCTTCATTGTATAATTTTTAAAGAAACTCAAGTTATATAGTGAAGTTGCCCTTCTGCGGAAGGAAGAGATGACGTAGAAGTTTGAGACTTCGAACCACTATAAATTGATTGTGTGATGTACTATTTTGATTATTGCATATCTTTGAACTGCACATAATATCACACAAGCTGCACTCAAATTGTCTTAAATGTTCAATAAGTTTGTGCATAGATAAGTTTCACTGAGCGAGTCAAAGGGTCCTGTTATTCTGCATTTGAAGTGAAAAGTTTTAATCAGTTTATTCACCCCCCTCTAAACTGATATCGACTCGCCCGAGACCAACAGTTATACAGTCTACACTACCACCAGTTCAGCTGGTCATTGATATGCCAAGTTAAGATACAATTGTTGCAATAGTTGAAGTTGTAGAATCAGGTCCTGTAGTATCTGAGAAAGTCGATGCCAATTTAACTAGTCCACTTGAGGATACAAATGAAATTGAAGTGGTACAACCAAATCTGGAAGTATCAAATTTCGTTCATGCAGTGACAGATTTCAAAGAAGCCAGTTTGGACTTGTCAGTTTCATCAGAATCCAATCTGGAAGTTTTATCTTAAGAAGAGTCCAATCTGGAGCTATTAGTTTTGAAAGAAGATGATCTAAAGTTTCTCATGCAATCCGATCCAGTGCATAATGAGTTTGCAGTTGATGAAACGCAGCAATTGGAAGCTAATCGGGGAGGAATTAAAGTCGTTCTTTCTGCAAGTTTATTGATGAGTCCGATATTCAAGAGAAGTCAAACATGGGAACTTTGTTAATATTACCTTTTTATTATCAACTTGTTCCTTGTTCTACTTTATTTCAGGTTGTCAAAGAAGAGCCACCAGAAATGCAGTTCATTCGCAGAATGGTGGAAATTGATGCACTAAAAATGCAATTTGTTGATTTAGAGGTGAAGTTCTTAGAGATCAAATTCTGCAGCATTCTCATAAATTTCTCTCCAAGCTATGTATGTGCGTCTTTGATCCGGGAGAACTGAATTCGAGGTCGAATTCTTTTGAGGAAGGGGAGGAATGATGAGCCCGATAAGCATGGAACCGGACGTCAAGATGTCTAGAGAGCCGGATTAAAGTTTGATGTTGGAGAGCTGATATTGGACGTGTGTCCTTGTTTATTTTAATTATTTGAAGTATTTATTTTAGTTTTGGATTTTATTTAATTAGCAGTCCAATTTATCACAATCTGTTTAGGTGATATTAGACCCAGTAGTAGTTTTAATTAGTCCAGTTCGAATTCTAAGCCCAAGACACTTTAATTTTCATTCGTTAGGCTAATTATTTAGGGGATTTTCATTCTTGATGTTTCTCAGACTTAATTGAATGAAAAACAACGCTTTTACGCTATTCTCTTGTCTCACACAACATTGGTTCTTCTGGTAGAGTTTGGTTCTGGCGATTCCAGACTTGAAATCTATTGTCTCGTTCGTGATATCTCGTAGTATCTGGGTTAGACAGCCATTGAAGGTTGCTCCATAGGCGTGTTCCGAGTTCTCGTCGATTCGGAGTTCGTTTCGGGTAAGTTTCACCTATCCTTTTCATTTTTTCTTCATCATCGATCTTTTCACCATCACCACAGCTACCACCCATGTCCATAACACTCCCATATCATCATCAACACCCTCAAAATTGTCCCACTTCAGATTAAAACCCAGATTCATCGATTTAGGTCTAAAAATCCTAAATCGGGTCAGAAACTTCCAACCATTCGATCTCTTAAACCACTTGGCCTAATTAGCTGAATTTTGGATATGTTTTGCATCTCTACAGATTGTGCCTTGTGTTAAAATATAAGCTCAATCCGAGGTCGTTTACATAGGTTTCTGTTCGTGGCTTTAATTTAGGGTTTTACGGGTTATTTGGGTTGTTTTGTGTTTACTTCTTGTTGAATTCGAATTCCTTGATTTAGTAAAATATATTGAGGTTATTAATTTGTTATTGTTCAGTTGTACTTAAATTGAATCCTTCCTTTAGGTGCCGTGTGTTCGATTCTAAGCTTCCACATCGTATTGGTTACATCAATAATTTAATAAATTTCCAGATTTATTTTTTATGGTATTTTCAAAATTTACAAGTCTTAATTTGGTGGATAATTATTTTAATTTCCAAATTATATCTTGTAACTATTTTTAAAATTATTAATTTAATTAATTGTAATTTTTGAAAACTCTGTCATGTTTGGATATCATATGTTATTTTATGCTAATCATGTAATTGTGATTGTTGGATTTGTAGGCTGACTTGTTTGTAGGATTACCGACTATCATGGCTCCTTAATTATGTGATGTATGTTTTAATTTATGTTGGATGTATGATGGGTCGTATGCCGGTTTAGCTACGTGATTTTAATCCATGAGAAAATCCATGGATTAGGTCTAGGTTTTATTTTATGTTGTTTTAATGTAATAGAAATAAAACTGTTAAACCAAGTTATTGAGTTGTAATTTTATTCTAGATATATTAGATTTTTCCTCTAAGGAATAGATATTCTATATTGAATAAAGTTTGAAGATCAACTCAAAGGAGGAAGTAGTGCAGCTCAAGAAAGAAAGTATCACTGATTCACGTCCCGAAATCCTAATTGGAGCTAGGATTTTCGGCGAGACACAATGATAGGGCGGCGGCCATGCCCGAGATTCCGGAGCTGACTTTCCAATTTTATCTTATTCAGCAACATGAGATATAAGCCATGATAGTTGGTATTTATTATTATTGCTTATTATGTTGTTTGAAACATGCAATGGTGTTTTATCATTTTATGTGATGTTTGCATGTTTTACAATAGGATAAAATGAAACCTCAATCTTAAATAACTAAGTGGGAGAGATTCATACCAAAGTATGTAGAAATCTCAAAACGGTCTCCATTAATCTGGTTTAATTGAGATGTGATTGACATGCGAGTTGACAATAGGTCTTCCTCCATAATGGATGTGTCATATCACTGTTATCTCTAGAAATTAAACTTCTTTATCAAGATAACTGTAGAACACTACTAGAACAAACTGACTCCTCCAACTGGAGCAGGGAGTTCGAAATGGTGGACTTGGTGCTAAGATGATGGTGTTCACACTTAGGTATAATTTATTAATAAACGTCCACACTAACGTGGCTTATTAATTGGAAGGTTACACGACCGTGGTTATTTCCGACTATTAATTTACTTGTCATAAGGAAATTTGACTGGAGGTAAATTAAAGGTGGTTTTACCTGTTTAAAAATGAATTTTATAAACGTCAACACTAACGTGGCTTATAAGAAATATTCTTAAAATGTCGGTGGATTACATATAATTTTTTTGAGGTATACGATTATATGTGAGTATCCTAAAGTTTGTGATTGTACTCCATGTTTACTTTTCAGTTATTCTATATCATCATGGCACTCTCCAACATGTCCTTTATTCTCAAAGAAAATAAGTTAATCGGTGAAAATTACAATGACTGGATTTGAAACCTTAATCTTGTTCTCACTGCGGAAGGACACAAATTCGTACTTGAAGAGGTATGTCCTCAGAAGCCAGATAAGGGTTCTGACGAAGCCCAAAAGGTTGCATATGATAAGTGGGTTAGGTCTAATGAGATAACGCGCTGTTACATTCTTGCATCCATGTCGAATGTGTTGCAACATCAGCATGAACCTATGAAAACCGCTTATGATATCATCTACAACCTTAGGCAGCTCTTCGGTCATCAGAACCGCTCGGCACGCCATTTGGCAATGAAGAAGTTAATGGATGCGAGAATGGCTGACTCCACACCTGTTAGGGATCACGTTCTCACGATGATGGGGTATCTGGCTGAGATTGATACCTTGGGTGGAGAGCTGGATGCCGATTCTCAAATCGACATTGTTCTTCATAGCTTGTCCTCGAAGTTTGAGCAGTTCAGGATGAACTTTAACATGATCAAAAGGGATGTCAGCCTAACTGAATTGCTCATGGATCTTCAGGCGGCTGAGTAACTTCAAAAAGGAAATTTGGAGGCACACCTAGCTGAAAATGGGGCGTCTTCTTCCGGTACAAAAAGGAAGAAGAGGAACGCACCTAAGAAAGCTGCAGAGGAGGTGCCTAAGGTGAAGAAGTCCAAGACTAAGATTCTTCCCGAGGAATTTAAGTCAAAGACAAAGTGTTTCAAGTGCGGGCAACCAGGACACTAGATATAACAACCCGGATTTTCAGAATATGATTAAGTAATTCCTAATTTTAATTAGGAAATATTAAGAGGGAATTTTGAGCATAATTAAGATGTTTCGGTTCTAAGCCGCGTTTTGAGGAGTTATTTTTCCTGAAATCGCTTTTCGAGAATTTCGATTCCAGCTCAGTTGCAGCCGATTTTGGTCACGTTTGGAAGGTGTTGACCCAAGGAGCATGTCGTTGCTTTCGGATTTTAAATCTGAAGTCGTTTGAGTTCCCGGTGATTTAAAACGCGTTTAAAGTAGATATGAATAGTGTTTTTCCGTAGGAGCACATTCATTAAAAATTTGCGAAATCTCGTGTGTTGATCTGAGCCTTGTTTTTCAAAGACTATACTATAGGAAATTTCTCAAAGAATCCGTTGGTGTTCCCGGATTTTTATTCTGAGGTTAATTGAACGCTCGGGAATTTTATTTGTCCCTTGTGTGGAATAGTAACTTTATTTTTGAAAAGAGAATATTTTCTCCTTCTCCTTCAAGATGACTCGTTTTTTATCCCGAGTCAAGTTGGTTTAATAGTACTCGAGCCAATGAACCTTCCGGTATTTTCATATCTCGTGAATGAGGTCATTTGGACCTCGACATTGAATAAAACGCCTTTTAACCGAACCCGATATTTTTATAGCAGTACTATTGTTGCACTGCAGTAGCTTCTCGAGGAAGCCGCTATTTTTCCTATAAATAGAACCCCTCCTCCTTTCATTTTCCTCGCTCATTGCATTCTTCATCCCAATTCTGTAGAATAGAGAGAGAGAGAGGGGGAGCCTCTTCGTGAGGCATCCCCAGTTGAGAGAGGAGCGGAGTAGGGAGCGCGGCGGCGCAGGGGGCCGCCGCGGCGCAAGGGAGCGCTCCGGCGCATGGGGGCGCTGCGGGGCAGGGAGGGCGCCGGTGCACACACCCCCCCGGCCATGGCGCTAGGGGCCGCCGGCGCGTACAGGGGCTCCCCGGCGCTAGGGGCGCTGCGGCGCATGCTGCTGCGGCAACCCCGACACGTTTTCGTGCGAAGGCCATAACTTTCACCTCAGTTTGAACCATAGGGCCCATTAGTACTCAAATCGAAGCTCTTTCGATGATCTACGATATTGAAGTGGCTGATCGTCTGGAATCTTGATCGTACGGGTTGGATTTTCCGTCCTCTTTTGCGGTAATTTCAGATGTCTTAATCCTTTTTAATTCTCGTGTTTTAAGTTATATTTAAGGGTCAAGGGTTTAGATATCATTTCGATTTCTTGTTAGGATCTCGAATAAGGTTTCAAGTCGTTGATTGACTTTCATAAAGGAGAGATGAACCCCGAGGAGGTCTGAGGAAGGATTTTCGGCTCGTTACTTCGTCCACTGCTCGTTATCGAGGTGCTCGTCATTGAGGTGGGTGATCCTAAACCAAACATATGGTTTGAGCTAGTAAGCTCTAGAAGCATGTTAAGGCAAGGGAAATATCCAATAAAAATATTTTATGCTCTGCCTGTTTAGTATATGTACAAAGGAAGGAAAGGAAAGAAAGTTATATGCATGATATTGTCGAATTGTTATTTGAGTTTGATAAGTAAAGGAAGTTATTATAAGTTAAGTGAGCTCTCAAGTATGTTTAGATATGCTAGAATTATTTGAATACAATTGGTGCTAGCCCGAGATCTAGAATTTCTTTTAGTTGCAATCTATGCTTATGCCCATTCATTTCTTAGTATTTGGTTACTAGGTTTTGCTAAGCTTAATTAGCTAAGGATATGCTAGAATTGTTTATATACAATTTATGCTAGCATGAGGTGTTTAGAATTGCTTAAATTGCAATCAATATTTATCCGCATTCTTTTTCTCGTATTGGAATGTTAGATTTTGCTAAAGATCATTTAGCTAAGTATTTCCTTTTAGGGTAAGTTATAAATCCCTTATAGGCCGAGATCATGCTCAATTAAAAGAATTAGCCTTAGGCGATTGCTCTAGGCTTGGTATTGCTAGCTAAGTTAAGCAAGTAAGGAAGGTTAAGGTCAAGGTTAGGTAAGGAAGGTTAGGGTTAAGTAAGTAAGGTTAAGTAAGGAAGAAAGTTAAGAAAGTATATAGCTTCTGTTGTAAGTAGGTTATCGAGCTCAAAGAATAGTTTATTTACATTATCATGCCACCTTCGAGTCACCAAGTTGAAATTTGAAAGTAAAGGGAGTCACTGCTGGGTAATCCCCTCGTATACTCAGAGGATACTTGAGGTAACCCCTCTTTTATCCTAAGGCATATCTTAGGGTGCAGTAGACAACTGGTTTGAGCCAGGAAAGGTGCCAAGAAAGGAAATAAAAAGGTTTTGCGGATATGGAGAGCGCTTTTGCGTTTTGCTCTCCATATGCCGCTAGTTTATAATTGGATATTCCAATGTTTATCAAGAGTTTTCTCATAAAACCCCACTGAGTACATTAGTGCTCACACCCTCTTTTTTAAATGTTTTCAGGTTGAGATGCTGAGGCTAGTGATGTGCTGCTGGTGGGGTTGTCTGAGGTTTCAAGTTTATCGCTATATATGGTTACATGATTTTCTTCTGCTAAGTTTCTGCTAAGTACTCTGATGTTAGTATTTAGTCTTGATATGTGTAACTTGTTTCTTGATAATAACATGTCTTAAATGCTATGAATCCTAGTTATCAATAAAGTCTTTGAAGCATGTTTTTTTTACATACCGGTTGTTCCTTTATTGATTCCAGGTTACTTGAAAAGTCATATTGTTGAACATATTGGTATGTGTTCATTTTAAGTTGACTTGTGAATAAGTTTTGCATGCTTGTTGTTGTTGATCGCCATGAAGGGGCTTTTCTTTCCAAGCATGATTCTGCTTATTTTCAGTTTGTCATTGGATTCTGTTTAAATTTCGATTGGCCTATGATATGGCGTACTTTTAGCTCGATTGAATCCTTTGACCCTTTCGACTTGTTTGAACCCTTTGACCCCGTTGATTCGTTGAAATCGATAGTTCTTCCAAGACATAAAGTTAAGTTGCCTAAGTTCTTGAGGTGCTAACTTAGTTTAAATTCTAAAACACCCTCCCTGGATTTACGATTTTTCGTGCTATTTTACGCACAACAACCCTTTCCCCATCCTCAGGACCGGGCTGTTATACTAGAAGGCGGATTGTCCTAACAAGAAGAAGAAGAAGGGTACGTCTCAATCTCTCATCGTTAAAACATGTTTAGCTACTTGTTCTACTCAGTCATGGATAGTAGATACTAGAGCTACTGATCATGTTTGCATGTCTTTATAGGGGTTCCTGGCAAAAAGACAGCTGAGTGATGGAGAGATTTCAGTCTACATGGGCAATGCTACGAAAGTGGCGGCAGTTGTAGTGGGAGACGTTACCTTATCTTTTAGTAGTGATAGGATTTTAGTTTTAAAGAATTGTCTTTATGTGCTTGGTTTTAGGTGAAACTTGATTTCAATTTCTAAACTTTTTATGGATGGATATTCAGTTTCTTTTTATAACAAGGTTGTTATCTTTAGTGGTAAAAATTTTATCTATTCTGGCACATTGGATAGACATCTTTATTTACTTAATCCTATGGAAAACACTACACAAATGCATTTACTAAATACATCGGTCATAAACCCTAACAAACAAAAAGAACCTTCGGAAATGAATCAAACCTATATTTGGCATCTTAGGCTCAGCCACATTAACCTTAAACGGATACAAAGACTAGTAAATGATGGGCCTTTATCTTCATTGGTCCTAGAATCGTTCCCTTTGTGTGAATCTTGTTTGGAAGGTAAAATGACCAAGCGACCCTTTAAGGATAAAGGAAATAGATCTGAAGAGGTATTAGATTTGATTCGCTCTGACTTATGTGGCCCTATGTCAGTTCAGGCTCGAGGAGGGTATGAGTATTTCATCATGTTCATTGATGATTACTCAAGGTATGGATACATATACGTGTTATGCCGCAAGTTAGAATCCTTTGAGACTTTTAAAGAATTCAGAGCGGAAGTGAAAAAACGTACAAGTAAAAGTATCAAATCACTACGGTCTGATCGTGGTGGTGAGTACCTCTCGAACGAATTTAGGGACTACTTGGCAGAGAATGGGATTACATCCCAGTTGACTGCGCCGGGAACGCCACAGCAGAACGGCGTGGCGGAGAGAAGGAACAGAACATTGTTAAAGATGGTTAGATCGATGATGAGCTATTCAGATCTGCCCATTTCATTCTGGGAATATGCCTTGGAAACAGCAGCCTATATTCTTAACGTGGTTCCATCAAAATCAGTCATATCTACACCCACAGAACTATGGAGTGGACGAAAGCCCAGTCCTAGACATTTTCGGATTTGGGGTAGTCCAAAACATGTGTTGGATAAGGAAGCTGATAAGCTGGCACCACGTACGGATGTTAGAATGTTTGTTGGATATCTCAAAGGAACGAAATGTGGTTTATTTTATAGTCCTAAGGATCAGAAGATCATTGTGAGTACCAATGCTCGATTCTTAGAGAAAGACTATGTAATAAATCACAAGCCAAGAAGTGAGATAGTACTCGAGGAACTTCAAGGGGAAAATTCGAATCCGACACCAATAGTACAAGAAGAGGAACCATAAATTACTGCATAACATGTCACAGAAGTACAGGAACTGCCTCGTCGCAGTGGGAGGGTTGCAAGCCAACCTGACAGATTCATTGGTTTGGGTGAATCTTTGGATTTCCCTGAAGGACTAAATGAATTAGATCCTAGGACCTAAAACGAAGCGATCCAAGATAAAGATGCAGATTCTTGAAAAATTGTAATGGGGTCTGAGATTGGATCTATGGATCACAATCAAGTCTGGGAGCTTGTAAAACCACAAGATGAGGTAAAACCCATTGGGTGTAAGTGGGTTTACAAATGCAAGAGAGGAGCTGACGGGAAGGTTGAAACCTTCAAAGCAAGATTGGTGGTGAAAGGTGTCGGTCTCGGGCGAGTTGATATCAGTTTAGAGGGGGGATAAATAAACTGATTGAAAACTTTTTACTTTAAATGCGGAATAATAGGGCCCTTTGACTCGCTTAGAGAAACTTATCTATGCATAAACTGGTTGATCAGTTATGACTGCTTGGTGCATATTGTGTGAGCTTGTGTACAGTTTAAAGATACGCAATAGTCAAAACAATACAGCACACAAGTGATTTATAGAGGTTCGAAGTCTCAAACTTCTACGTCCTCTCTTCCTTCCGCAGAAGGGCAACTTCATTATATAACTTGAGTTTCTTTACAAATTACACAATGAAGGACAGTTGGCTGAACCTGGTAACTGCTTGCTACCTCAGCAGGTCGACGACTCACACTTGAAGTCTCTAACTGCTCGCTAGGAAGGTAGGTGTTATTGTCGTCTTTACAAAGTTTTAGATCTCTTTCGATCTTCAAGAGGTTAGTCTTGAACAGGGGGTATCAACTGATGCGCTTCTTCAATTAAGTTGGGTAGTTGATCGTTGTATAGCTGAAACTGAGAAGGCTGCCCTGGCTGAATCGTCAACAGCTGGCTGAATATCTTGACTCTTTGGATTCTTCTTCTTAGTTGGACTCTCGCAGTTTTTATCAAATGCTGAACTTGAGCTAATTGGGAGGGAGAAAGAAAAGCTCTTGCTTGAATATTTCAAAAATGTATATGTGAAAGTTGTGGAGACGAAGAGTTATTTAAAACTTTGATTCACTCGTCTTTTATAGAGGAGTGATTTTATAACCGTTGTGTTCCATTGATCGGTGGCTCTATTGGCTCATCAATGGCAAGGTCTTTATGGATCGCTGGAGCTTTTAGTTGAAGTAGCCGTTACTTTGCCAATCGATCTTCATTGGATATTTAATTCCAGGATCTTCGTTGAAGCATTTATTCCAAGATTCGCCGGTTTGAGCAATAACTCCAGGGTTCTCTGGCTTCAATTAGCAGTTTTGAGTTCCAGTTAGCAGTGCTGAACTTGTCTGTTCAGTTCGGCCAGTGCTCCAGTTGGCAGTTTTGAGCTTGTCAGCTCAGTTTGGCCGTTGCTTCAGTTGGCAGTTTTGAGCTTGTCAGCTCAGTTTGGCCATTGCTCCAGTTGGCAGTTTTGAGCTTTGTTTCTCCAGTTCGACTGATCCCAAGTTCTTGGCTAGCTTGTCAACTTGACTGATTTCTCTTGAGCTTTCTTGTCAGCTTGGCCATCAGTTGGATACTTCCAGTCTTTAGTTTAAACTGATCTCTTATCAGTTCCTTCAGTCTTAGTCGACTCTTTTCTCTCTCAGCTCAGCTGACTTAGTTGTCAGTTTGTTTTGACTGGTTTGACTTTTGACTCCTTAGTTGAGTTGAATTCTGACTGGATGATGTATCCTTCAGCTTGCAGACCATACTCCAGATTGGTTGACTTTCGCTTTACTTGAGTTCCTTTTTGATGCTCTGGATTGATCAGCTCAGATCTATAACTTGAATTTTAGTTAGATTTTCATATATAGTTTTGACATCTCATCAAAACCTTTTCTAGAGGTTCCTTGATAGTTTTTCCTAACAATTTTCCCCTTTTTGATGATGTCAAAACCTTGTCAATGATGATGGAAAAACTGTAAAAGTTCGTTTGATAGACATGCTATAGTTTGCTTAGGCAAATTCTTGAAATCAGAGCATGTTAAAACATTAAATTCAAGTATCAGAGCATTCATGAAATTCAAGTATCAGAGCATTCAAAATATATTTTTATTTCAGTCATGCTTTTATTTTGAGTAATTAGTGTATGATTGTCCGAGTATCAGAGCATTCAAAAGTCATGTATTTTTATTCTTTTCATTTAAGCATGTAATAGAGCAAGTATAAAGTATGGATCAAAATTATATCAAATGATCTTTGAAAACAAGTTAGAACTACTTCTCTTCTTTGAATGCTTCATCTCTTCCTACTTGATTCTCCTCTTTCTTGAGCTCCAAATTTTCTCCAACCTTCCCCCTGAAGATGAGCTGCTTCCCCCTCATGATGTATTTCTCTTTGGATTTGATCCCAAAGAGTTATGTTTTCATCATCATACTTTCCATCTTCCCCCTTTTTGGTATCATCCAAAAGCTGTGGTGGATCGCACGAAGGTATTGCGAGATTTGGCAAGAATGTGAAGGCAGTTGTCAAATTGTCATCATGGACTTAAGGAACTGAACGAATCGGCATAGGCGAGGAAAACCATACATAGGCTTCTTCAGTTGTCATGAACTGACCATGATCAGTGTGTTGAGAGAGTTCTTGCTCTCTGAAGTCCATGGAGGCTAAGCTGGTGAAGATCTCATCGGTTGTAGTGATTGGAGGATCTTCAAGGAATGGAGTGTAAGAGGAGTTGGCTGGGTCGTTGTCAGGATGAGGAGTGTCAGCTGGTACACTTAGCTGGATTCTTTTGATCATTGAATCCATTATCTCTAATAGCGTTGGTGGTGAGGAGAGTGGATGATTCATCCATTGTCTACTCCATTCTCCTTCATGGATCCAGAAGATGGATCCACGAGTGCTGATGGGGTGGAACATTATGGCCTCATCGAGTTGGAATCGCCAGATGTGGTACTGGAGGTACCTTTTTAGTTGCTCGAAAAGTGAGGGATCAGTGCCCTCAATGAGACCGAAGCAGCTTCTCAGCTAATGGTCTAGAACTACCTCAAACTCAAGCTCAATTGAGTCGTGATGGACTAAGGGTAGAGGTTGTGAGGTGGCTGGTATTGTAGACTGATCACTCAGTCTAGAGAGGGGCTCAATTTCAATCATCAGTTGTCGTTCTTTTGAAGAGCTGGCATGGGCGACCACCATTTGCGTTCCACGACTTGAGTCGGGAGTTTCTGGTTGGCAGGATCTCTTCGAGATCGGATTGTAGTAGATGGTAGGGAGCATGTCCCTTCTTTTGAACGGTTTACCAGTTGGAATGATCTCATTAAACTGGCTTTGAATGATGTGGCTTATGCGACTCATAAACCTAACTTTTTCTCGGAACGAGACAGTTGATGAATCATATTCTGCTCACTCGACATTTGCTCGTAGTTGAGCAAGAATAAAGGAGACCCAGTCGGCTTTACATCCGAAGTAGAGAGCGGCCATTAGACGGGCTTTGATGTCCGAGAATTGGACTATCTCAAAGTTCCCATGCAGGATATGACCTGTGATATCCAGAAGTTGGATGATCTCATTGGGTAGGCTTTCCTTCAGCTGGTGTGAGCAGTCATGATGGTATACGTGAGGATGTTTCTAAAGACCCCACAGTGTATATTTACACGGCAGTGCCAGTTCCATCACGTCTGGGCCGTCGCCGGGGAGAAGACGTGTAGACATCATTGTTGCTTTTGGCACCGTTATCTCTTTGTTCTGTACGGTGGAGATGATGTTGTCACCGGAGATTGTTGCATTGTAGTAGAACTCCACAACATGGGAAGGTATATTCTTGAGTGGCACGATTATCAAAAATGGCAGTAGTCCAGTTACCTCCAATGGCCTATAAATTCTTTGAAAATTGTCGGACCCGAGACATGCGTTAAGATACTCTAGATTAAGAGTCTTATCTTTTTTCAGATTCTTAATAAGCAGATTGGCATCTACCATCTGAAATGAAGGCTTCATTTCTGCAAAAAGTTGGTGTTGTAAGATATGCAAGTGTGAAGAGAGAGTTTGCAAATAATCAAAGCAATGAGGAAATTAAGTTTACAAATAATCGGAGTCTCCATTTCCTTGCATAAATATATTCAGCATAGCATGCATTTGATCGAGGACACTTGAGTGCTTCTCTTAGCTGATCAGCTGTCTGATTTGATGGATAATTAGCTGAATAAATGATACATGCATCCCAGTCGTTCGATTGTGATTCAGCTTTATGATCATGTGGCTGAGATGAAGTTATTTTGAAAATGAGGTAGTGGCCATAAATCGCCAAATATTTTCTGCAGATTTTGCTATTTATATCTCATTTAAAAAATGTATTTCTGTTTGCTTCTTTGAAGAGAATACTTAATAGCGATGCAGAGATATTAATGGCAACTTGTGAGAGAAAAGCTTATTTTCAAATTGAAGCCATTGAATATAATATATGAAATTTAATAATCATAATACTAACAATTTAATTATGATAAACTTGAGATGATTAGAAAAACTTATCTGGAGTCAGTTGGGATATAGTCCAATTGATTGGTTTGACGATTCAGCAGTTGGATGATCAGTTTCATCTTGTTGCCAGTTGTTGCTGATGAGCTAACTGAAGCTCTAACTGATCTAAACTGATCAGTTCGTTTGGTCAGCTGTTTAACTTGCTTGAGTCAGTTTCCTCTTTTTGAAAGGCCGCGCTGGACTAGTTCCACTGCTTCCTTTTGAGCAGTTTGATCGCTTTGACGTAGATACAGATCCAGTTCTGTTCTTTGACGGTGAGAGCTTGGCTGTCCTCCGGGCTTGGTGAAATTTCTGAATGACAACTTATGAGTTTTTCATTCTTTGGTGGAGAGATTGTGAAGTTCCCTTTGGCGACGATCTGAACTGATCATTCTTCATAATCAACTACACGCATTTTGAATTGGATGTGAGTAGGGGAGTGACATAGCTCTTGGATGGAAGACTTGATGATGTGGCAGTATCCTCATCATCACTGTCACTCTCTTCATGCCTTAGATTCTTCTTAGGAGCCACAACTTCAGTATTTGATAGATGTGGTTCTATCCTTGTTGTGGCAGTTGGAGTTCGTCGTGATGGCTCAGCTGACTGACTTGATAAATTATCAAAGTTCAGTTTACGGCAAAGCGATCCAATTGGGCAGTTGACTGATCGATTTGCAACCACAGCTACTTTAGGCATGATGCTGGTTTTGAATTCAGCTAACAAGGCAGTTGCTGGAATTTTGTTGACAAGCCGGTGATTCATGATGTGCTGGACTTGCACAATGGTTAGAGGAAATAGATTTGACGATCCTATCCATTTTATGCTCCAAGTTTCTTCACGTTGCCAGTAGCTTATGCCATGAAAGGCAGTTAGCAAGAAATGAGACTGGATGGACATGGAATGTCTCCAGTTGTACCAATAGAAATACTGATGGAGTTGTTTGAACAACTCTTGGTCACGTTGTGCAACGAAAGCAAAGTGAGTGAGAAGAAGATTGGTCACTTCCTTTTGTGCACCTTTGACTGCATATTCACCACTATAGAAAGTGCGAATATTTTCTTCAGTCAGCTGGAGAGGAGGGCATGTGCTTCTAAAATAGTCCACTCCATAGTTCGGATGAGGAATTCCAATGAATGGAATAAACTCATCTGGATCAGAGCAAACCTGGAAATCAACTGGTGATCCATTCTTTTGATTTTGGAGAATGAGCGGCATTGGCAGTTGAGTTGCTTGATGTGTTGTTGCTCGTCCTAGCCTTTGTTCGTCGTTTCTTTCTTAGTGACTGAAGGTGAGCAGTTCCCTTCTTGGGAATCCAGTCAGAAATAAGGACTGGTAGTGATTCATCATTTGGAAGCTTCAGCAGGTCTTCGAGCATTTTACTAATTCTTAGAACAAGTCCTACCTTGGACTCAAATTTACCAGAGTTCTTTGAGTCAGAGGCCTTGATGACTTGATGCTTGAATTGTTGGAAGACAAATTCTACCCAGTTTATTTGTCGTCCCTCAGCAAGGTGAATCATAACCTTGTATCTCTCTTGGGTGAGTTGACTCATGCTTCCTATGGCCCCGAACAACATCTTGTTCGTTATGTCAAGTAGAACACCATACTCGGGCTTCAGATCAGTTTTAGCTGTTGTAAAACTGAATTGGTTGTTGCAGCTGGAAGTTTTCCATTCTTTCCAGTATGCTTCTGCAGATTCCTTTAGTTCTTGAACGGATGAGCCTTCTTGTGGAAGTTGGAACACTTCTGCAATTGTTCTTTCCGTGATTTGAAGTGGTCGTCCTTGAATCACTGATGACACTGTCTTTCCATCTGCATATAATTTTGCTTGAAGCAAAAAAATCACTCACCAAATTTTGTCTAAAGAACTTTGGTGGTGTTTCCAGGTAGTAAAGAATTTCTGTCTTTTGAAGATTTGACAGAAGGATTGGATTGTTTGATTCATCTAGAATCAATTCAAATTTCTTCCTATCAAGGAATTTATCTCTCATAAGTTGCTCTTTGAAGGAGTTTCGAGATCTGGATAATTCAGCCATTTTTTTTTGGATTGGCTGAGGTTTTTCAGTAATTTCAAGAGCTTGAGAGAGAGTTTTTTTTTTTATATTGTAGGAGGAGGAGACTTTTTGAGAGGCTTGAAAAAGGGGACTTTTTATGAGTGTTTGGACAGGCTCATAGATTTGATGGTTGGAATGGTACTAGCCCCTGGCCTCTTTTGGTCCTTGGCATTTAATGACTTTAACACGTGTCATTATCTTGCAACGGTCAAAATTTTCAAAAATAAATGTGAGGGATCGACATTTATTTGAAAATAAAAAGATAATCTTTATATATATATATATATTAATTAATAATTACAAACTGAATAACAAGAAGTAAACTTAGGGCTTTCTAATTAGTTTTAACTTGATCAGCCACTTAGTCCTTCTTATGATCAGTTTTCCTCCTTTTGGCAAGCGGTTCAGTGATGTCCTTTTCCTCATCCTCATCGCTGCTTGATGACTCAGTTTCAGCTAACTGGAGTCTTGGATGAGCTAGCAACTACTGGATATGCTCAGTGTACAGTTTAAGCTGTTGCTGCAGGGTTGGGATCAGTTCTTCATAATAAGGAGAAAGCTGGATTATTGAACTGCTTGGTTGAGCATCGAATTGAACTGCTCTTGAGTCAGCTTCCTCTCCTGCTTCAACTCCAATTAGTTCCTCATAAGGAACTGTGTGGGATTGTACAACTTTCTCCATACTAATTGATTCATCATAGCTCGGCTCTGGTGGAGTTTCCGGTGCAATAGCTTGGGCTTCAGCTTGAAGAGCCCTTTGAACTGGATCAAAGTACACAGTTAGTGCTAGTGTACCGTGATAGGCAAGTTGATCATTGGCTTAAGCAATCTATCCAGCTGGCTGGTCAGATTTAGCTGGCTCTGGAGTTGACTCTTGGGGAGGAGCAGTTTGGGGTTCAGTTGGCTCCTCAGGCAGTCGAGTCTTTTCCGTCGACTTCTGTGGCTCTTCATCACTTGGAAGATCTGGGAGAATAGGTGATTTGAGCATTTCTTCAAACTCCAGATCGCTGGCTGTTCGCTCATCAACACCTTGCGCCTCTGGGAAATCATCAAGGAGATCGATGATGATGTCATCTAGTTGAGAGGATTCTTCAAATGTTAACTGCCTAGCCACATATGCTATTACAGTTTGCCTTGTGCTATAAGCTGCAGCAGTTTCAGCCCCTTGATGACTGTTTTGAGCTTCTTTGTTAAACAGGTTCTGCCCCTGCCGAAGTTGTTGCTGTCTGAGGTTAAGTAGTTCCTTGAGCAACCAGTGTTATTGAACTTGAGGATTTCTCTAGTGTTGCTGTTCAGCTTGAGTTTGTAGAGGTGGTAGTCTGATGTTGGCCCAGTTGAGTAAATCATAAATCATTCATCACGTCCAACAAAGTTTGTTAAATAGGGTGTGAGTGGTTCCTTGGAATGGCAAGCATTCTCTTCAAGGTAATGACTGGATTTTGCTGAGGAGTCTCTTGTCCATCCCATTGCATGCTCCACCTCTCTTCCCTTCTCCAGAAGCTCATCCCGTGAAGAGCGGTTAAGAGAAAATGAGCTTCAGAGTTGAAGCAGTGTCTCTAAAGGTACTAGTAGATGTACCTTGATAGAGCTGCATACAGAGCAGCCGTGCCAATCACATCTTCAATAAAATTTTTGGCTATAAAATTCTACACTTGTTCATCAGCCCAGCTCTTGACAATCTCAGCTCTTGATAGAGCTCTTATGTTCTCTTCAGTCTCTCCCATCGGGGGGCATGCAGTTCTGAAGAAATCAGCTCCTGTGCCCTTTGGTGGAATTCCCCTGTCAGGCACAATATCATCTCCTTCAACTGGTGCCACATCAAACACCTTGATATTATAAGGAGACAGTTTCGGAGGGGGTGGAGGTCCTGATTTATTCTTCTTCCCTTTTGGTTGAGATGCTGCGGGCTTCTTCTTTGATCTGCCAGTTCTTTCCTTGACCTGAACTGGCCTGGTACAGATCTCTTCTTCAGGTGAATCAACAGTTGATCCATATCGAACTTGTCGTAGAGGCTTAGCTTTGATTGAGGTTCCAATCATTTGACTTATTGGAACATTGTCGTCCGAGTCGGACTCCTCTTGAGGTATTTGAGTAGTAATCTCCTTACCTTTTCTTTTTGCAGGTTCCTCTGCTCTCTTTGAGAAGGCAGCAGTTGGCTGACTGCTTTTGATTTTTATAGATTTTGCAGCTAGTTGCCTTCTGCTAGTTGCTGGTATAAAATCCAGCTTATCGATCATCAACGTGTCAGTTTCTTCTAACATGGAGTTACGAATGGTCTCCAATATACTACTTATTCTGCAGGAGTAGCACATCTTCTGATGGAACTCAGTTATTGTCTAGTGTTTTTCAACAATGTCGACATACTTCTTTATTTGCTCAAAGAAGTACTGAGCCCAGTTTACGTTGATGCTTCTGATGATTGCTGCACAGACTTTATACTTGTGCTCCGACATCTCTGAATGGCTCCCAGTCGTCCCAGTAATTATTCTAGCTGCAACTGATGCTAGAACTCTGTATTCTTCTTGGAAGCAGGACACGAGTGTACTGCTTTTGTAAGGATCTGTGCATTCTATTCGTTTTCATTGATGGTAGGCTTCCTCTTGATCAACTTCTACATCTTGTAGTCGTGTTCCAGTAGTGGAAAGTTTAAATAATCTTCTGAGTAGTTCAGGAGTTATTATTAGTTGAACTCCATGAACTTCAGTTACTATTCTGTCGTCGTAACCTTTTGAGTTTAAATAGAACTCAACTACGGCTTCTGGGTAGATCTTTGATGGATAATCTTCCGTGAAACTCTTTAATCCATTTTTCTCTATCTTCGTGATCAGTGAGTTGCAGAGAGAAGAATCTGAGCACCTTTCTCTATAAGCAACTAGATCTAGGAACTTGTCTCTGTAGAGATTCGTTTGGAATATTTGTGAAGATTCACCAGTTCTCTTGAAATCGAACTTTTGTCGAACAGTTGGTGTGCGTCTATCAGCCATGGAGTTCTTTAGATGAATGGTTCAGAAAGGACAATCTGGTTTTGACTGAATTGCAGAACTAAATTTCTTTTTTTGCTTTCGTAATTTTGCAAAACAGTTTCAAGAGATAAAGAAAAAGAAAGGATTTAATTCTTTACTGAACTTTGGATCGGTAAAAGTGAAAATGAGAATTCAACCATCCCTTTTATAGGAGATGATGAAGTTCATCCAACGATTGTGTCACTTCGTATGCCCAAGTTCAACGGTGGGATTAATTCAATCGACCCGTCGACTGGCCTATCATTTCTATTCCTTGGGGATGAATGAGGAGAGAGAGAGAGAGAAAGTTCAACGGTAATATTTGAGTGACACGTGTTTTTACCGTTCCTACTATTGAAAGCTTTGAACTTATCTGTTTCTCTCTTGTGGCTTCCTCTTGGCTTGAAACTGATTACGTCATCAGTTGGTTTCGACTGTAGCTAATGATCTCTATGTTGATCAGTTCCAACTGAGAAGTTTGCTTATCAGTTCCTCACTTCATCAACTGCTTGGACCTCCATTCAGCTGTTTCTCAGTTCAACTATTTTCCTTCAGCTGGTTCTTGAACTGATATCTCTTTTTGAGTTGATTCCAGTTCCTATGATTTCTTCATCAGTTTGATCAATTTGCAGCTAGTATGTTCTGCATAACTGACTGGATCATCAGTTTGAGCAAATGAATTGATGATTTAGTTGAGCTGATGGGGTAAACTGATCAGCTCCAGTTTACTTTCTCTCCACAGCTTCTTGTTTCTTCTCAAACTGATAGCTTATATGTCCAACTGATCAGTTTCACGACTTTTTCAGTTATGAGCTGCTTGTTCTGATGAGTTGAAGCTTTTCAGTTCAATTCCTCTCTTCAGCTGAAGTGATTCCTTAGCCCTTTTTCTTCCAGTTGATCATCTTTCTCTTTTGATGCTAGCTCAAGTAATCCCAATTGTATGCATAGCTCCATAAACCTTGCCTCAGGCAATGGTTTAGTGAAGATGTCAGATATCTGCTTCTCAGTGTTGACATATTTGATGCATATGTCCTTCTTCTCGATGTGATCTCTGATGAAGTGATGTCTTATGTCAATGTGCTTAGTTCTTGAATGTAGAACTAGATTCTGAGATATTGCAATTGCACTATTGTTATCACAGAATATAGGTACTTCTCCAATTTCGACTTTGTAATCCTTCAACTGTTGCTTCATCCAGAGTATCTGAGCACAGCAGCTTCCAGCAGCTACATATTCTGCTTCAGTTGTTGACGTGGCAACTGAGTGCCGCTTCTTGCTAAACCAGGATATCAGTTTGCTACCTAGAAACTGACATGTTCCACTAGTGCTTTTTCTGTCGATCTTGCATCCACCAAAGTCTGAACTGAATACCCAATTAGACTCAAACTGTCATCTCTGGGATACCATAACCCAAGATTTATGGTTCCTTTGAGATATTTGATAATCCTCTTTGCTGCTTCAAGATGACTATTCTTTGGGTTAGCTTGGAACCGTACGCATAGACCGACTGAATAAGATATGTTTGGCCAGCTAGCTGTTAAGTAAAGTAGCGACCCAATGATTCCTCTGTAACATGTTTGGTTAACTGATTCTCCTTCTTCATCAAGAGTTTGCTGAACTGATGTATTCATAGGGATCTTGAGAGTTTTTCCTTTACTTACGCCAAACTTCTTGACTAGCTCTTTAGTGTACTTGGCCTGGCTGATAAAGATCCCATCTTTTAGCTGCTTCACTTGGAGTCCTAGGAAGAATGTCATTTCTCCCATCATGCTCATCTCAAATTCGCTTTGCATCAGTTGAGCAAATCGTGTGCATAGATCTTTGCTTTTTGATCCAAAAATTATGTCATCCACATAAATTTGAACCATTAAGATCTCAATTGATCATTCTATTCGGAATAGAGTTCGATCAATAACTCTCTTTTGAAACCCATTTTTCATCAAAAATATTGTGAGAGTTTCATACCACGCTCTAGGAACTTGTTTCAGTCCGTAGAGGGCTTTCTTCAGTTTGAAGACTTGATCACCAATTTCAAAGCCTGGCGGTTGCTCGACATACACGTGCTCCTTGAGAATTCCTTGAAGAAAAGCACTCTTGACATCCATTTGGTAGACTGTGAAATTGAAGTAAGCTGCATAGGCTAGAAACAGTCTGATGGCTTCCAACCTTGTAACTGATGTGAATGTCTCATCAAAGTCGATCCCTTCACTTTGTGAGTATCTTTTGGCTACCAGTCTAGCCTTGTTCCTTGTGATCACTCCTTCTTCATCCAGTTTGTTATGAAAAACCCATTTTGTACCAATGACCTTCTGGTTTTTGGTTTATCAACAAGAAACCATACGTTATTTCTTGTGAACTGATTCAGTTCTTCTTGCATGGCCATGATCCAGTCTGAATCTTCTAAGGCTTCTTTGACGTTTGCTTGTTCAGTTTGAGATATAAAGCATGTGAACAATGCATGCTCAGTTGAACTTCTAGTTTGGACTCGACTTCTTGGGTCACCAACTATCTTATCAGTTGGATGGCTTCGGAGCCATTTGGGTAAGATAGATTCAGCTGGTTCTACTGTGGTAACGTCGTCAATTACACTTTCATCAGTTAGTTCGGCATCTTCATCAGTTTTTCCCCCTGTTTCAGTTGTGGGGTTTATGGTCTAGCACAATTTGTGTCTTCATTGACCAAGTTGTTCTCAACTGATTTAGTACCAGTTTCATTACCTTTTTCTAGTGAAACTTCAAGCCGCTCTGGAATAGTGTGATCCACATAGTCCTGCGAGTTTTCAGTTTCACTAGGTAGTACTTGAACTGATGTGTCTATTCTTTCTTTATTCCTGTACTCATTAGCAAATTCATCAAATACCACATGACATGTTATTTCCACAACAAGAGTTCATTTATTGAACACTCTATAAGCTTGTGCATGAGGAGAGTTATACCCAAGGAATATTTCCTCATCAGCTTCAGCACTGAAAGCTTTCAGTTGAGTCTTGCCATTGTTGTGAATATAAATTTACAGCCAAATACTTTAAAATATGAGATAGAAGGCTTACGACCCTTATACAGCTCATAGGGTGTTTTGTCATGTGTTGCGACTATTGCACTTCGATTTTGAGTGTGGCATGTTGTGTTTACTGCTTCAACCCAATATCCTTCAGCTATGTTGGCATTAGCTATCATTGATTGAGCTGCTTCTTTAAGAGTTCGGTTTCATTGTTCAGCTATACCGTTTTGTTGTGGAGTTCTTGCAGCTGAGTGTTCATGAGTGATTTCAAGTTGGTTGAGAAAGCTGATCATTTGTTGATTCACAAATTCAGGTTCATTGTCGGAGTGAATCCTTTGAACTGATCTTTCTTTTTCAGTTTGTAGCCTTCTGATCAACGCCGTTAGCTTGTCGTAAGTTTCATATTTGCTTCTCAAGAATTCCACCCACGTATATGTTGAGAAATCATCCACTACTACAAGAGTGAATCTTTTACCTTTTGGTGTCTGTGGTCTGACTGGACCAAACAGATCCATATGTAGCAGTTGGAGGCAATCAGTTGTGCCTGGAGGATGACTCCTATTCTTGAAGGATGACTTCACTTGCTTCCCTTTTTGGCATGGTCCACATACACCTGTTTTCTTATATATCTCCTTGGGAAGCCCCTCAACTAACTCTTTCTTGGCTAGGTAGTTGATTGTTTTGAAGTTGAGGTGGTTCAGTCATCGATGCCATAGCCAGCTTACCTCAGTTGATCCTTTTGAAAGAAAGCAAGCTTCTGAGTAGCCGGTTGACCAGTCAACAATGTACATGTTGCCTCTTCTTATGCCAGTGAGAAGAATTACTCCAGTTGACTTGTCTCTTATGCTGCAGGAGTCTTTAGTGAAGTCAACTGAGTAGCCATTGTCGCACAGCTGACTGATGCTGAGTTGTTTATGTTTTAGTCCATCCACGTTGGAGACTCCATTTACTACAAATTTTCCCTTGACAACGAACCCTTCTCCAATGGTTCGACTTTTGGAGTGTTCTCCAAATGTGACAAGTGGACCTTTGACTTTTTCATAACCATCGAGATCTTCTCTATCTCCGGTCATGTGCTTGGAGCACCCGCTATCTAGATACCAAATATCTTTGGCTTTCTTCATAGATAGGATGCTCTTGTCCTGCAAAAACAAGGATTAGCATTTAGGGACCCGTTTCATATCGGGTCCTTATTGATACATCAAGCTTTTTGGAATCAAAACTTGCGAAACTTTCGGCTTTTTATCATTCAGAGATCCAACTGACTTGGATCGCCTGATCAGTTTAGATTTTCTCTCAACTCTTCTATTCTAATATGAATCAGTTGAGTGATACCTGCGTTGAGAGTTAGTTGGATAAAACAATTCAACTAAAATGCTTTGGTCTTGAGACCTTTGAGTTATGTGATCAGACCAGTGCTTTGTATGTTTCCAGTTTATTGGATTGAACTTTTTTGGTTCATTTCTGGAATCCAGGTACTCATTATAGTGATGGTAGGGTTCAAACGAGTTTCTTTGATCTCTCCTATAGGTGTTCTGATTGAACTTCTTGGTAGGATAGGCTTGAGATCTAAACTGATTTTTCTTTCTAAAGAGGGCTATTCTATCAGTTTGTCTTGGGGGCATCCTTTGTTGAGCCTGGTGGTCTTTGTTGAACTAGAGGCTTTGGATGAGTGAATTGATTTGATTGAACTGATGGTCTTGGCTGGAAGTTGGGCTTCAGTTGGCCTGGTATTTTTGTTTGGTAGAACTGACCAAATTGAAAGACATGCTTCAAGTATAACTGGGAGATTGTTGGTTTGTATATTAGAAGACCTGTCTTTTGTATACATTATTGATGATGGTTTTATGATGATATAGAATGAATACAACTGCAGTCACTATTTGCATTTAAATTATTATATTTACATGCATGTTCACTATACTTGCATTGTAGATGATATGGTGTGGGTAAACACATGGTTAGATCATATCATCAGTTCCTTGTAATGTATTAAAAGGCTCACGGTCTAGATGGCACTGAACCTGCTATCGGTACGCCGTAGAATAATCTGATAGTTAGTTTGTCTTGACTAACTAATTATTCTAATACACGAGTAAGTGTATTGAGGAGGATCTATTTAGGATTCTATTCTCTATTCTGACCTTAAATGAGAGAATAAGAATCCACAGAGTTCAGGTTCTTAACCCCTATATGTTGGCGGATATATACGTGTAGTGTTTGCAGCTTTGATTTATCAAAGGGTGAGATTCTTTCATAGGATCAATAATCTCGATATCTTGGGTTGTGACATTTACACTTATGATGGGTCGTGTAATATGTAGGGGCACCGTGTCCTGGTGCGCCAGGTTGATGGTGTCCCCTTTAGAAAATGCAAGTTCATGCTGAAACCCTGCAGGTGGAATTTATTCCGTGCATGAGTAAAGCTTGTGTGGTACTACTCAAGGAAAAGATATTAATTAATTATAGCTATCAGAAGCTTACATAATTAATTAATGGGTATTATAACTTAAACATTGGGAATGGCTGGACTAAAGGAGAAAGCATATTCAGAAATATGTATTAAATTGGAAGGTCAATATTATTTCTTTAGTCGAATAAAAATAATACTTAATTTATTTAATTATATCCTAAGTTTATTGGATATTGAATATTAAATAAATTAATGGGCCAATTTAATATTCTTCTAGATCCCTATTGTAGCCCAAAAAGAGACTAAATTAGATTGGAGATAGAACAAGACATAGAGATAGAATTCTAGTCCAACTGGGACACTAAATTTCATCCACCCCCTTATAAATAAGAGGGTGAAGGCATGAAATTTTGATCATAAATATCAGCCCTCTCGTGTTCTCTTGATCTCCACAGATTCCACACCGATCTAGTAAATTTCAGCCCACCCTGAAACTAGATTCAGTCCGGGAATACAACAGAAGATCAAGGAGTGGAATAACATCAAGGGGTGTCTATTATCATTTATATAATAGCAATATTAGACCTTTAATCTTGTCCTCAACCCGTCGTTTAATTTGTAAGTCATTTTTCAATTTCTATGTTTCCACTTTAGTAGAATCCATTAAACCGGCTATGCATGTTAATTGAACTCGGTTAATTAAAACATATGTGCTGCATAAAATTATGATCTACATAACATTAGGATTAATGAACATCCAATTAGATCCTGCGGTGGTTCAATTCGAAAAAACCCCAACACGAAAGAAGTTGTAGTAGGCAGGAAAGAGGTCAAGTGACAGGAACTCATCATATAAAAGCCTTTGTAATTATACAATGGAGTAGTGGATTGTTTCTCACGGACTTTTGAAGTCCCTCTGACATAGATCAGTTGATCGAACAGGATTATCAACCTCGTGCCATTTACTTACTTTCTGTTTATAGATCATGACCTTGCATGTTCACACTAATGTACATGTACATGATGTTGAACATATTTGCACAGTTTATGTAACTTCAATTTGTACCAGAGCTGGTCTCCTTTGGTTTTAGTGCGAAAAGAGTCCTGAAAATTACATATCTGCGTGAAGGTTTTGGTTGAAATTCAGTCATAAGTTCAATCAAAGAAGGAGGATTTATGGTCAGACCACTATTACTTGAAGGCAACAACTATCCTTACTAGAAATCAAGGATGAGGGCGTTTTTTAGATCAATAAATGAGCTTGTATGGAAAAGCGTCACTGAAGGATGGAAAAAGCCAACTGTTGCTAAGGAAGGAAAGCATGTAGAGATTGAAGAAAGAGAGTTGACTGTGCCGCAGAAGAACTGGTACAATGTCAACTCTAAAACTCTTAATTCAATATTCTCTGCAGTTGATCTTGAGAGATCCAGCCTGATCTCAACTTGTGAGGCTGCTAAATCTGTATGGGATATTCTGGAAACTACCTTCGAAGTTCGAAACCCTCAGAATGGAGGATACTGAGTCTATAGATGAGTTTAATGCCAGACTAAGAAGCATATCAAATGAGAGTTTTGCTCTAGGTAAGCCTATCAACAATGAGAAGCTTGTAAGAAAGGTTCTTAGATCTCTTCCAATGAAGTTTTGCTTACAAAGTTGCAGCAATTGAAGAAGTCAAGGATATTAAGAGTATGAGGCTTGATGAGCTGATGGGATCATTGAGGATGTTTGAGATGAACCTGGAAGATGAAGACAACAATTCAAGGAAGAGAGGTATTTCTATTAAAACTGAAGTCTCTGAAGATGTACCTGAGCATGTACAGAAATAAAAAACTGTACTTGATTTAGATACAATGAACAATATGGTTTTAATCACCAAGAACTTCAGTCGAATGTTAAAAGGAGTAAATAAGCAGTCTTCCAGAAGGTCCAACAACAGAAGACAACCATCTGGTAATTCTCAGCAAGATAGAAACTCTAGCAGTGAACAGAAAGAGTTTCAACCCTTAAATTCAAGTAGAGAAATACAGTGCAGAGGATGTGATGGTTTTGGACACATTTAAGTTGAATGTGTTAATACTTTGAAGAAGAGTGAAAAGAATTGCAATGCCTCTCTTAGTGATAATGAGTTTGAAGGAAGAAGAGACCTTTGCTTTTACAGCAAAAGTCTCAGAGTTCCAGGATCCTTTCAAACTTGTAGAAGATGAGGACTCAAACAATGAAGACTTCAGCCATGAAGAATTTATCAAGACATATAAAGAGATGTACGAAAAATGACTGGAAGTGGCAGAGATCAACAAGACTCTACAATCTCACAATAAGGATCTTCTCAAAGAAAAAGAGGAATTGACCAGATCTGATGCTGAACAGAAGATCACTATTCAGTAGCAAAAGAAGGAGATTGAAGAATTGTCTGCAGAACTCAAATCCATCAAAAGGAATGTCAACATGATGAACAATGGTATTAAGAATCTTGATAAGATTCTTACTACTCCAGGACATTCAGTGAAGAGTCATCCAGGTCTTGGATACAATGGTAGATAGTCCAAGACAGTGTTTGTTAAAGAAAGTACAAGCCAGCCAGTGCATGTACAAAATAATGTTCAGAACATCCAGAAGAACATTAACAAGAAGATGACTGATTATATTGGCAACAGAAGAGGGATCATCTGCCATTATTGTGAAGAAAAAGGCCACATTCGTCCACATTGTGAGAAATATCCTTTTGATCTAAAAAGAATGAGAAGGAGATTTGTGGCTCAACATTCCAGCAACAAGGATAAAAGAACAGCAGCACAGAAAAAGAAGAAGTCTGCACAAACGAAACAATGGGTTATCAAGCAGACCAGTTTGATTGCTCAAACATCTTTAAGAGTTGAAGATAAGAGAAACTGGTACTTTGACAGTGGTTGTTCAAGACACATAACCGAAGAATGCTCAGTTGTGCAGAACTTAAAATCCTGCTCATCAGACTTTGTCACCTTTGGCGATGGAAAAAGAGGGAAAAGTAATGGGTAAAGGTGAGCTGGTTGTTAAAAGAATGCCTAAACTGAAGAAGGCTATGCTAGTTGATGGACCCAAAGCAAATCTTATTAGTATCAGTCAATTGTGTGATGATGACATAACAGTTGTCTGCACCAAAGAAAATTACAAGGTAATGAATAAGAACAATGACTTATTCATGGAAGGAAAAAGATCAGCTGACAACTGCTATCAGCTACATATTCCTGCACAATGTTCTTTAACATGTCAAAGAACACCTATTAAAGAGTCAGAGATCTGACATCAGAAACTTGGACACATCAACTTCAGGAATCTCCAGAAGATCATCAACACAAAGGTTGTCAGAAGGCTCTCTCAGGTTAGAATTGACAGAGATAAAATATGTGGTCCATGTCAGATTGGGAAGCAGTCCAGATCTCAGCATAAAGAAGTTCAGGACAGAACTTCTAAAAGAATTTTAGATCTTATTCATGTGGATCTAATGGGGCCTTTGGCTGTGGAAAGCTACGGAGGAAAAAAATATATTCTTGTATGCATTGATGATTTTTCAAGGTTTACATGAGTAGACTTTCTCAGAGACAAGAGTGAAGCTTTCATAGCATTCATGAAACTAGCTTACAAGATTACAATTGAGAAAGATCAACATATTATCAAAATTAGAAGTGATCATGGAAAGAAGTTTGAGAATCAGTACTTTGACAATTTCTGCAGTGAGAATGGAATTAGTCATGTATATGCAGCCCCCAAGACTCCTTAATAGAATGGAGTTGTTGAAAGGAAAAAAAAGAACTCTTCAAGAGATGGCAAGAACCATGATTACTGCTAAAGGAGTCACTACCATGTTCTGGGCAGAGCCATCAATACTGCATGTCATATCAGCAATAGAGTTCATCTCAGACCAGGTACTCTTACTACACCATATGAGATTTGGTACGAAAAGAAACCCACAGTGAAGTACTTCCATGTATTTGGCACTACCTGCTGCATTCTCAATAATAGAGAATATCTCAACAAGATGAACAACAGAGGAGTTGAAAGAATGTTTGTTGGATACTCCAGAAATAGTAAATTATACATGATTTACAACAAGGAGACAAAGGTTGTCATAGAATCAATTAATGTCAGATTTAATGATCAGATCGATGTTGTCAACACCTCTGAAGAGGATGTACACACATATGTCTTTGAATATCCTAAAGTACATGATGATACAAAGAAAGAATCTGAAGAAAAGGAAGTGAAGCAAAGGAAGTCTTCACGACAGATCATCAAGGATCATCCAACTTAAGAAGTTATTGGAGACATTCAGGAAGGAAGAATAAACAGAAGCAGACTAAGCAAGAGGATGCATGATGAAATATTCAATGTCTATTTCACATCCAAGATTAAAGCCAAAAATGTTCAAGAAGCTCTCAAAGATGACTACTGGATTGAAACTATGAGGAAGAACTTCTACAGTTCATAAAGAATGATGTTTGGGATCTTATGCAGAAACCTGAAGGAGTCAACATAATTAGAACTAAGTGGATATTCAAGAACAAGACTGATGAAACTAGGAATATTATAAGAAATAAAGCCAGACTGGTTGCTCAAGGATATTCACAGATTGAAGGCATTGATTTTGATGAAACATTTGCTCCGGTCATAAGGATAAAATTTTTCAGACTTCTTCTAGCAATGGCCTGCATCATGAAGTTCAAGCTGTATCAAATGGATGTAAAGAGTGCAATTCTGAATGGATTTTTGAAGAAGGATGTGTTTGTAGCTCAACCCAAAGGATTCGAAGATCCACATCATCTAGATTATGTTTTCAAACTAAAGAAGGCTCTTTATGGTTTAAAATAGGCTCCTCGAGCTTGGTATGAAAAACTTGCTACATACCTGGTAAGCAAGGGATACAATAGAGGAGGAGAAGACAGAATACTATTCATCAGAAAAGAAAAGACACAAGTGATTGTGGTTCAAGTTTATGTGGAGGATATAGTGTTTGGCTCAGTGTCTGATAAGATGGTTAAGGACTTTATCAAGGACATGGAAACTAAGTTTGAAATGAGCCTAGTTGGAGATCTGAAATACTTTCTTGGACTTCAAATTAAACAGTCAGGAGAAGGTATATTTATCTCTCAGTCCAAGTATGCCAGAAACTTGGTTAAAAAGTTTGAACTGGAGAATTCCAAGCATAAAATTATTCCTATCAGCACCACAGTCAAGATTGGAAAAGATGATGCAGGAGCTGAAGTTGATTAGACCTTATACAGAAACATGATTGAGAGTCTACTTTATCTTACAACAAGCAGACCAGATATAGCATACATTGTGGGAGTGTGTGCCAGATATCAGTCTTGTCCTAAGGAGAGTCACATGAAGGCTGTTAAGAACATCATCAAGTACATCAATGGAACTACAGACTATGGATTGTGGTATACTTCTGATACAAATTCAAGTATTACTGGCTACTGTGATGCTGATTAGGCAGGTCTCCTGATAACAGAAAAAGCACATCAGGTGCTTGTTTTTTTTTAGGAAACAATGTTGTCTCCTGGTTCAGCAAGAAGCAGAACTGTATTTCTTTATCTACAGCAGAAGCTGAATACATTGCAGCAGGAAGCAGTTCTACTCAGATTATTTAGATGATGCAGATAATGAAGGACTATGAAATTGCTCATGATACACCTATTATGTATTGTGACAATATGAGTGCTATCAATATATCCAAGAATCCAGTTCAACATTCAAGGACAAAGCACATAGACATCAGACATCACTTCATCAGAGAGCTAGTTGGAGAAGAAGTTCTAAAGATTGAACATATGAAGACAGAAGATCAACTAGTTGATCTATTCACCAAGGGATTGGATGCTGCTCGATTTGAAAAACTTAGAGCATCCCTTAGGGAGTGCTTGGTTCAGTAAAACCAAGAGGAGGGGTATGAATATGTCTATTTCACACTTAGGAAGAAAGAACCATTCCTGCACAAAGGGTCTGAACATTCCCATAAATGTTCATCAGGATGTACATGAATAATTTTCAAAATCTTGTGTACATCTTTGTTAACGGCTAGTTCTGACTCAATCACGTCATCTCTAGTTCTTCGAGATTTTCCTCATGTTTCATAGTCTAACAGAAACTTGAGCCTATATATTGAACGGAGTACTCTCTTATATATATGTTTAGCCATTTAGAGAGATCATTCATACACTCTCAATTTTCAGAAATCATAAGTTTTCTCTCTAAAAATCTTCTGTTATCCCTGTGATCATCTCTTCTTTTCTGCCATTGTTCTCTCTTGATTTTTCTCAAAAATTCCTAAATTCTTTCAATGGCTCCAAAAAGAAAACTCGTCCGTCCAAAGAAAGGATTTGTTGATGAAGAAGGAGAGCAAACAACTGACAAATCCGAGTAGTTTCAGATTTTACTCCCTTGCCTTTCTCGGTGGCAAATAGGGGAAGTGAAGGCAAGATAATTTAATTTTCTGTTCAGATTATCTTGCATCCATGTTTTTGCAAGATATTTTGTTTTTGCTCAAAATCGTTGTAATATCTTTTTAATATTGAACATAATTTTTATCTTCCTTATATGATCCTAATCCGTTAAAAAATTGAAACTGCTATTAAAAGATAAAATGATGATAAAAATGCAATATAGTAGAGCAGGTATAAGCTGATAAAAAAATGAAAAACAGCAGGATCATATGATGTTCACAGGAACATTCAAGAACATTTTAAGGTACATGGTCCTTCAGTTTAAGGATTGTGTTCTTTTAAAACATGGAGCTGATTTGCCACCAAATAAAGATAAAGGGGGAGATTGTTAGTGCCATCTGCACTCAAGTGTTTGAGATTATCATGATCTATATGACAATTTCAAAGAACACAAAAGGTTTTGGTTATTCATGTTTGAAAATCATGTTCTGAACATTACTGTGAACATTCCGCTGCCAATCTGATTGAAGATCAAGACATGTATTTAATCATGTTCATGAACATGATCATGTACATGGTTGTCCAGAGAGTTTTAAGAGACGTGCCATGCTAAGATTCAAGGAGTTGAAATTGCAGATTCAAGATGGACGTTTCAAAATAGAAGCTGTTTTGTTCGTGATGAAGATCAAGAAGGAAAAGCAGTAGTTCTATTCAAGAAAGGAATCTAAACTAAGGTTATCCGAATTAATTAAGGAATATTTCCTTATTGAATTCAAAGTCATATTAAGACTTCTGATTACCTTGTTAAGGCTATATCTTTTCATCTATAAATAGCCTGGAAAATCAGACTAGTTTAGATGGCACATACACAAATACACATAACTGATTTAGAGAGTCCAAAAGACTTCACATCTGAAGCATTAGGTATTCGGTATTGTTAGACTAGAGTTGATCTTTTGATCATTATTTTTCTAGTCTGTGTTTGAATCAGTTTCATACACACTTAGAGGAGTCTCGAGAGAGATTTTCTGTAGGAACTAGAGGGATTCTTGGTTGTGAGGGAAGCTCACAATTCAGTTCATCGAAAGAAGTTGTAGTGGGTAGGAAATGGGTCGAGTGACGGGAGGTCATCGTGTAAGAGCCTTTGTAACCATACAACGGAGTAGTGGGTTGTTTCTCATGGACTTATGAAGTCCTCCTGACGTAGATCAGTTGATTGAACAGGGTTATTAACCTCATGCCATTTACTTTCTTTCAGTTTATACATTCTGACCTTGCATGCACACTAATATACATGTACATGATGTTGAACATGTTCGCACAGTTTATGTAACTTCATAAACAATAAAAACTTACTAAAATTGAATTAAAACTCGTCGAACACCAACGCCGAATATCAAAAAAATTAAATATAAATCCTAATCCCTATGGGCATAAGGCTCCAGACTGTCTTGCTGTCGAAGCAACGTTAAAACTAAATTATGTGTGAAAATAAAAGTGCAGAAACTATATGGTAAGAAGTTGTATCTATCAAACTAGTATTTAAAAGAGTACAACGATCAAATAAGAATCCCTCAAAATGGGGATCTTCAACTGTCTGCCAGATTCTAGTGTGCCCCGCTAAACTCTGGCTAGATAAGCTCTATCTTGAAGGTTGTTGGGCTGATCCCGATATTTCAGGGATTCTATCTCTTCTTTGAATGCTGATCCCTTCAGTAGTCTTTATCCACTCTAAATCCCTTCAGAATTGATCAAATCGGCCATCTTTATCTCCAACCAACAGAATCCCGATTTTTCCACATGTGTCCTCTCCATTGCCTCTTCTGAATCTGCACGACTACTATGGGCACGGCATTTTCTGCTCAGGTTAATTTTTATCTAATATGCCCATTTCATCCATTTCAGTTAAATTGAAGGCCAAAATGCCTCTTTCGCCAGACCACTTTCCTGGTTCTTTTCCGAAACAAAGACACTAAAAAGTACATTTAGAGCGACTAAAATGCCTAGAAAAATGTGAAATAAATGGCCTCATCACAACCACATACTTTAAGCATGATTGTCCTCAAGCATGGGGTGCGATGAACCCAGAAAAGAAAAATAAAAGGAAAAGGAAAAGAAATAGACACGAAAGACACAAAACATGCAACTTGTTAATCCGTGTGGGCACAACGTTTCAATAACAAAATTTTCCAATTGATTACATAATCGACATACCCTAGCAAGTTAAAATTGAATTGAGCATATGTGTCCTCCCACACTCTCGTCACACAGTGTTTAGGCTTAGTGTTTACACTCAAATTGATCATTCCATACTTATTCATTCCATAAGCTTGCTAGTGCTCTTTCTTCAATTTCATTAAGTGAAAAAATGCATAAGTATCAAAAGGAGTTTCATGGGATGTAATGGGGTTTTTTAGGTATTGAGCTAAAATTCTCAGGAGCGTGCACTAGACATATCCCCATTTATTTTCAAATTATTTCCTCATACCCTCTTTTATTATTCAGATTGCAATTTTTTCGTTAGGATGGGCATTCTGAACATTCAGACTAGGGAGAAACTTATTCTCATTTTTTTTGTATAAATATACATTTTTTTTTGTTCCCCATATCTTCTTTCATGCATTTTTATTTCTTCAAAATCGTCCAGTGACTCGCTCTACTTTTGGTTCTTATAATGCCCTGAATTTATATAGTGAGGTATATCAACAAAACTGTCAGGGCATTTTATTAGCTCAAAAGGGCCGCAAAGCTATGTCAAAGGTTGGTTTTTTATTTGGCTTAGTGGGCTCAAGCTGTTAGGATTGTATACTGAAGAGGTTGTCTTTGTATACACTCTACAATGTTTTGACGATATACATTAAATATTAGTTGCAGTCACTATTTGTGCATTTATTTATTATTATATATTTATATGCATGTTTCCATATACTTACATTGTAGATGATATGATATGGGCAAACACGGAATAAAGATCATATCATCAGATTCCTTGCAAAGTATTAAAAGGCTCGCGGTTTAGATGGTCTTGAACCAACCATTGGATACCATAGAATAATCTGACAGTTAGTTTATCTTGTCTAACTGATTATTCTGATACACTTGCTTGTGTATTGAGGAGTATCACGATAGGATACTATTCTCTGTTCTGACCCTAAAGGGAGAGAATAAAGATCCACAGAGTTCGGGTTCTTAACCCATATATATTGACGGACACATATATGTTATGTCTACTGCTTTGATTTATCAATAAGTGAGATTCTTGATAGGATCAATAACCTCGATATTTTGGGTAGTAACATTTACATATATGATGGGTCGTGCATTATATATGGTCACTACGTCTTGGTGCGCCAAGTTGATGATGTCCCCTTGAGTAAACAAAAGTGCATGTGAAACCCTGCAGGTGAAATTTATTCTGTACATGATAAAGCATGTGTGGTACTACTCTAGGAATAGAAATATTAATTAATTATATCTGTCAGAGCTCGCATAATTAATTAATGGACATTATAGCTTACACATGGGGAATGGCTGAACTAAAGAAGAAATCATATAAGTAAATATGTATTAAATTAGTAGGTCGGTGTTATTTCTTTAGTGGAATAAAAATAAAACTTAATTTATTTATTTATATCCATGTATTGGATATTAGAAATTAAATAAATTAGTAGATAAATTTAATATTTTTCTAGATCTCTACTGTAGCCCAATTAATACCTAAGTGGACTGAGGGAATGGAACAAGTGCAGAGGCCCAACCCATTAGGGTTGGGAGACATAATTTTCATCCCTCTTCTTATTAATAAGGGAGGGGACGAAAATAACACACAAGAAATCAGCTCTATCTCTTGCTCAGTTGATTCTCTAGGTTATCCACATAGTTTAGTAGTCTGCAGCTCACTCTGCATCTAAACAAGGTACGGAAATACAGTAGAAGATCAAGGAGTATTATTGCCATCTCAAGGAGTGTCGAACACAATTTCAAATTAGCCAAGTTCGACTGGATCTCCTACAACAAGGAGATTAGACCTGTAATCTCGTGTGCAACCCTACTATGTCATGTAAGTTAGTACATCATTTATATTTTTCCACTGCGATATATTCGATGTTCTTGCATGATCATTCAACGTGTAAGCATGATTATAGTCACACATAAAATATGATTTTCATGTCATTAGAATTAATGAATGTTCGATTAGATCCTGTGGGACATAATTTGAAAAAATCCCAACAATAACCCTTAAAAACCTAGTGGGGAAAAGCTCAAAATCCAACCAAAAACAGACAAGTCCGACCTAGCCGCGACCTCGCTTATGAGTGACTCATCTGTAGCTCGGGTCGTGGCTCCACGTGGCATGATGTGGCAAAATACCCATGACCGAGGTTGCGACTTTTCTTCACTCGAACCCTTCCTCTGTTGCGAGTGGGCAATCGCCCGGCTGTGCAGACCTCAACCGCGACCCCACTCGCGGCTCGTGCTCGCGGGTCTTCTTCCGGCTCATTTTTATCCCGTTTTTGATACAATTTCTTGAAAACAATATCTCAAGGCTCCATCACCACTTCTTTTCTCTAAATCATCCAAAATTGAGAACAAACCTACGCAAATTAACAAACTAAACGAAACTCTAAAATCAAGTAAAAATCGACTAAACTGAGATGACAACACACATGAACTGTGCAAAACACAAAGTGCACATGTACGAAAAACTCAGTTTATTAGTGATATACACCATGTTAAAAATTGATAAAAATACAAAAACTTTTTTTTCACGTATATTCAACTCGTAACTGTCAGATATTGCTAATATGATATCACAATATTGGTCATATCTTGTGTTTATGTTACTAACATGAAATTTTTTATGCACGACTTTGAATCTTAAGTTGCTTTTATGAGAAAATAGTTAAAGTATGAGTTATATATAGTTAAATTCATAAATAATTATAACCTTATCAATACTTAATATTATTTTGAAAACTTGTAATATTTGAGAATTTAGGTCATATTAGCATATCATTATTCACATATTAGCAACATGTTACTAATATATTAGCAAATTATTAGTCGTATATTAGCAGTGTGTATATTTCTAACATATTTGCAATATGTTGTATTTATGAATGATGTTACAAATATTATTTTAAATGTGGTTCAATGCTAACTTGACGAGATCATAATACTAAATTAACACGTATTGAGCACCACACATATAACATTAGACCACATTTAAAATAATATTGTGTAACATGTGTAAATTCATTCTTACATACAACATATTGGTAATATGTTAGAAATATAAACACTGCTAATATGTGACTAATAATTTGCTAATATGTGAATAATGATTTACTAGTATGACTTAAATTCTCAAATATTACAAGTTTTCAAAATAATATTAAGCATTGATAGAGTTATAATAGTTTTTGAACTTAACTATATACAGCTCATACTTTAACTATTTTCTTATGATAACAACTTAACAATCAAAATCGTGCATAAAAAAATTTCATATTAACAACATAAACATAAGATATGAGCAATATTATGATATCATATTAGCAATATCTGATAGTTACGAGTTGAATATGCGTGAAAAAAGTTTTTTGTATTTCTCATCAATTTTTGCTCAAATAAACATATGTACTATGGATCTTAAATGAAAGAGCATGAAAAAAATCTTTAATTTGATATGTTTTTTGTGTAAATTGGATAAAAAAAAATGAGTAAGTTATGATTATTTAAAGTTTTTAAGAATTTTTTAAAAGATGATGACATCAATTTATTAAAAAAATCTAGAAATACCCCTTATATTTTGAATTTTTCATATTCACAACAATGTTACCACCTTTTTATCCACCATGTCATCAAAATCCTTGAATTTGATTGGTTCCTAGGTTCTCACGGGGGAATTGGTTCCTATTTGAACCCACCCCTATATATATAGGGGTGGGTTCAAATAGGAACCAATTCCCCCGTGAGAACCTAGGAACCAATCATAACCTTAGATTTGATTAGATCTAATGACCATAATTTAATCAAAGTAAGGTGGCAAACTTGTAATATTTGAGAACTTAATGAAGGCGGGGTTATTTTCGTAATTTAGAAATTAAGTTATGTTTTTTCGGATTTTGGGCCCAATTTTCGGAATTAAATAGACAACACTTTAAAACCATTGTCTTTTCTGGTGTTGAATTAATATGCTAACATGAGAGATTTATATTGTTAATATCAAGAGATTCTGTTGTTAACATGAGGTAGACTCATATTGCTAACTTGACGAGATCATAATATTAAATTGACACGTATTAAATACCACACATATAACATTGGACCACATTTAAAATAATATTGTGTAACATGTGTAACATCATTCATACATACAAGATATTGCTAGTATGTTAGAAATATACATACTACTAATATGTGACTAATAATTTGCTAATATGTTAGTAACATGTTGCTAGTATGTGAATAATGATATGCTAGTATGACTTAAACTCTCAAATATTACATGTTTTTAAAATAATATTAAGCATTGATAAAGTTATAATTGTTTTTGAACTTAACTATATATAATTCATACTTTAACTATTTTCTCATGAAAGCAACTTAAGATTCAAAGTCGTGCATAAAAAATTTCATGTTAGCAATATAAACACAAGATATGAGCAATATTGTGATATCATATTGACAATATCTGACAGTTATGAGTTGAATATACGTGAAAAAAAGTTTTTTGTATTATTCATCAATTTTTGCTCAAATAAACATATGCACTATGGATCTTAAATGAAAGAGCATGAAAAAATCTTTAATTTGATATATTTTTTGCGTAAATTGGATAAAAAAGTGTAAGTTATGATTAGTTAAAGTTTTTAAGAATTTTTTAAAAGATGATGACATCACTTTATAAAAAAAATCTGGAATTACCCCTTATATTTCGAATTTTACATATTTACAATTATGTCACCGCCTTTTTAGCTGCCATGTTTTCAAAATCCTTGAATTTGATTGGTTCCTAGGTTCTCACAGGGGGATCGGTTCCTATTTGAACCCACCCCTATATATATATATATATATATATATATATATATATTAATTTTATCATAGTAAAATTTATAAAAATAGATAATAATTTTAAAGTATTATCTATATAATTATGAAAATTATGCTTTTTTAGGTTTCATACTAAGTTGTGACATTGGAATTGGATTATATGAACTTTTCTCCTTAGAAAGCAAATTTTATGGGCTCATTAATCATATAGTACTTTATTGTTCTTTCTTTTTTTTTTTTTTTTTTTTCTGGATGAAGAAGGTGAGAACGGAAAACTCCGTACCACATCTAAAGACAAATAAGAAAAAAAGAATTATTAAACTGTATGGCTATTGGCTAATTAAATTGGTGAAATAGGCCCACATGAAATTGTCTGTAATAGGTTGGGATTGTACCGCATACTTTATATTTTTGGCATATTTTATATTTTATCTTAATTTACGGAATGAAAAAAAATCATACAGTTATTGTATCTTATTTTCGATATATTTTAAGTACGATATGCCACATAATGTAAATACCCTTGCCATATCCTACTTACGGTATACTTTACTGTACTTATATTTCAGTATACTTTACAGTAATGATATTTCAGTATATCGTACCGTACCGAAATTAATGTCAAAGTCCCGAAAAATATTAAAAACACACTTGATTTCAAATTGTTTGATTTTTAGTTAGAAGTTTTGCATTAAATTATATGAAATATAATAATGTTATAAACTTTTATGATAAACATGCTAAGTATTATACTATTGTATAGTATATCTTATTTTATTTTAACTTTCTCGATCATTCATCATATAACTTTGAGTTTAAAAATTAAAGAAGAGTAGAAGATAATTATTTATTACATTTTATTTCAAATTGTTCAATTTTTAGTTGTAATATAAGTATTAAGTTATATGAAATATAATATTTTCTCAAAACTTTTCCGATAAGTATACTAAGGTCTGAGTATTATATTATTGTATAGCATATCTCATTTCTTTTAATTTTCTCGATCATTCATCTTAACTTTTAGTTTATTGATGGAAGAAGAATAAAAAAATTATTATTTGTTACATTTAATTTCAAATTGTCCATTTTTAGTTATAATTTAGGTATTATTAGATTAAATATCAATTTTTTGCTAAATATTTTTTATAAAACTTACCAAATATTATATCATTGCATTGACCGATATGATGGCATATATCGAAGTATAGGTATATATTCGATATATGACAGTATAATGACTTTTCGGTATACGATGCTATACTTTAATTTTTAAAAATTCATATCGTTACCATACTGTAAAACTCTGATACGATATCATACCTTACCGAAAAACTGATATACCGTAATTTCGGTATGTTCGGTATTTTTTCAATATAGTATGGCCAATATGAAGATATGACAGTATTTTTCTCACCCTAGTCTATTGCTTTGTGTTGCATTCCATATAGCGTACTTAATTTTTTTAATTTTTTTAATTTTTTTATTTCTTCAATTTCATTTTTTTTTTTTTTGCCTTAGTTTAATTTTATATTTGTTATTTAGAGTTTTATCCTCCCAAATTAATTAGGGGTTATTATATTTTTTTAATATTTAATTTTTCAAATAATCAATTATTAACTAAATACTGACTATTAAAAATTATAATACACCTTAATTAGGTATGATGAACCCAAAATAACATGTGTAAAATTAAACTAAATTAAAGCACAGTAAATTAAAATTAAAAATAAAAATAAAAACTAAAATAAATTGAATGCGCAATTGATAAAGAATGCAGGTCAAAAGATGCAACAGAGAATTCCATCCCAGCAAATAGGCGAACTCTTAATGGAAATATTACAATAAACTTGAGTTTCAACTATATTTCTAGGTTGAGGTTCAGCTCACAAATCTTACATGGTGTGGTTTAATATAGAATTCTTCTATTCACTGAAAAAAAGAAGGAAGACGAAGAAGAAAGAAGCGAAACACTTCCTCCTATATTCGTATGAGAAGGTATTATATTCCATGCTGCACGTCCTATTTCAGACTATTTCAGACGGCGCGTGGGTCCACGCGCCCGTCTAATTTTTTATTTTTTTTTGGCAAGTTTTTTTATTTTTTATTTTTTCATTTTTTTTATCCGATTTCACACCCAAAAAACCTTAAAAAACACAAAATAAACCCTAAAAACACCCCCAAAAAACCTTAATAAACACAAAATAAACCCCTAAAAACACCCCCAAAAAACTCTAAAAAACACAAAATATACCCTAAAAAAACTAAAAAAACCATGAACCCTAAAAAAACCCCTAAAAAATATGAACCCTTTAAAAAACTATGAACACTAAAAAAAACTCTAAACTACTAAGCTCTAAACATTAATTCGAATGGAAAAAATCACAATTTGAACTAAATAAACAAGTATAAAATAACTAGCAGACCCCTTACTTTTTAATGATTCAGATGATATTTTTCGAATTTTTCGTGATACTTTTTAATGAGACTGTTTGTACTGATTTAACCATTTTTTCTACTTTTTTGCGGGTTGACCCGGTCAACGCAGGTTGACCCGCATAAACCGGGTCAAAGTGCGAATTTGACCCAATCCGTCTTAAATAACACTATTTACAACAGATGCATGGAAGTATTTGCCTATTCGTATTTAGGTTAAATAAAGTTTCAAACAAATGTTGGGGCCAACTTAAATTTTTTCCCCCAAGCAATTTACCTCTAAAATAATTTTCAAAGTCTTCACGCGTACTTTAAGGTTTTTATTTTTATTTTATTTTTTTGAAAACTGACATTTTCGCCAATCAAATTTTAATTTTGGCTCATTTATCTTCCTCATATTTTTTTTTAATTATAATTTTTGAGGTTAAATCAAGTTTCATAGAAATGTCTTCACTTTTATTCCAGCTGCTCAACATGCATGTACTATGTTCACATGCATGTCTTGACTAAACATGTTTGGTTTAAAGTTTAAACTAGATAGTATAGAACTTGTGCGACGCAAAGTAAATATTATTATAAAAAATTGTATAATAATAAAATTATATTTAATCATAATTTGGATATATGTAAATATATGAATTGTATCAACCGAATCATGAATTACTTACGTATGTTTTGGTAGCAGGGGCGGATGTAAGGGGGCAAGTATTTTTTTAATTTTATATATAGTTTTATATATTTTTTTAAATATAATTATGTAAACTTTGAGGTAAAATTAATTTTAAAGGTAAGTGACTGGACTTGGTAAATTATGGGCCTTTCCCACTTGAATTAATTCACAAATCACTTAGTAATAATTCAATTAATTCCAACTTGAATTCTCTCTCGTTTGTTCTCTCTCGGGAAGTCGAAGGTATATTTCTTCTTTATTTTCTCTATTTTTTGGTTCTTTCAATTTTTTATATTAGTATTAGTATTTTTTATTAAAATTAATATTTTTAATTTAAATTGTGCTTCAATGTCATTATTTTAATCAATATATATATATATATTTAATATATAATATGGAGATGTTTTTTCCGAAAATTAGTAGAGGTGCATCTTCTTCATCTTCTCATGTACCTATTGTGAATGAATCGGTGGAAAAATGACCTTGGATACAAATAGAATTAAATCACGCTGATATTGTTAGTGATCCGGGTTTGCGAAAACCGATTAAGGAGTTTGATGTTTCTGTTCAAGATCAAATACAAGGAAAGTACTTAACTAGTGAACCTTGTCATATGTATCCGAAAAGAACAATTGACCGTTTTGATAGTTTGTTCTTAATATTTATTTATTTAATGATGTAGATTTTTTCATGCGTAATACAATAACCCCCCCCCCCCCCCCCAAAGATTTTTTCCTAGATCCGCCTGTTAGTCTTGTATACCAGAAGACTTGTATTTGTATACATTCTACAATGATTTATTTGACGATATATATATATATATATATATATATATATATATATATATATATTGAATAATTATTGCAGCCACTGTGTGCATTTATTTATAGTTTTATTTATCTATCAGTTCCATATACTTACGTTGTAGATGATATAATGTGGGTACACACACGGTAAAAATCATATTATTGGATTCCCTGCAATGTATTAAAAGACTCACGGCTTAGATGGTCCTGAACCCACCATCGGTACGCCGTAGAATAATCTAATATAGTTTATCTTGACTAGCTGATTATCCTAGTACACTAATTTGTGTATTGAGGTGGATCACAATTTGATACTATTATCTATTCTGACCTTAAGTGAGAGAATAAAAATCTACAGAGAACCCATATATATTGTCGAACATATATATGTTACGTTATTGTTTTGATTTATCAATGAGTGAGATTCTTTGATAAAATCATCAACCTCGATATTTTGGGCAGTATCATTTACATATATGATGGGTCATGCAATATATATCATTCTAATGCGTCAGGTTGATGATGTCCCCTTGAGGAAGCACAAAGTTCATGTGAAACCCTACATGTGGAATTTATTCCGTACATGATAAAGTTTGTGTGGTACTACTCAAGGAAGAAGATATTAATTAATTATAGTTGTGAGAAGCTTACATAATTAATTAATGGATATTATATCGTAAACATGGGGAATGGCTGGACTAAAGTAAAAGACATATTTGCAAATATGTATTAAATTGGTAGGTCAGTTTTATTTCTTTAGTGGAATAAAAATAATACTTAATTTATTTAATTATATCCTAAGTTATGGATATTGGAAATTAAATAAGCTAGCAGGCCAATTTAATATTCTTCTAGATCCTTATTATAGTCCAATATGACCATAGTGAACTGGGGATGGAACAAGAGTGAGAGGCCCAAACCCATTAGAGATAGACACCTAATTTTCGGCCACTCCCTTATTTAAATGAGGCAGACGAAAATTAGAGCATGTGAAATCAGCCCCTCTTTATGCTCTCTTGATCCCCATAGTATTCACTCCTGTTTAGTAGTATACAGTCACCCTATATCTAGATGCGGTCCGGAAATACAACAAAAAATCAAGAAGTGGAATAACAAGGTTAATGGGCGCCGATCTATATACATTCAACAACAATATTAGACATTTAATCTTGTCCTCAACTCGATATCAATTTGTAAGTGAATTTTCGAGTTCTATGTTTCTGCTTTTAAGTAGAATTAAAAATTGTCTTGCATGTTAATTCACTCGGTTAATTATTTACATAACATGCATAAAATTATGATATACATGAGCTAAGATTAATGAGTAACCAAATAGATCATGTGGTGGTTCAATTCAAAATAAACCCCAACAACTAATATTAGAGCGGGTTTTGGCACTGCTCTAAATTTAATCCTAGGATAAAATCGATATATATATATATATATACACGTTTAAATCTATAGATGAATTTAAGGTGTTTAAATTTTCACATTTATATGAAAAGCATGTTGGCTACATACAAACTCGATAAAAGATTCAAGCCCATTCAGAAAGTCTGGACTTAAAGCATCATTATCAAGATATCGCAGGTACATCCATTGACGATCTAGACTCATTTTTTTATCTAAACAATACCAATTACACAATGAAATTGTATTTAGAAATTAAATAAGTAATTCAGTAAAAATTTCGGCAGCACCTACATGTAAATCCTAGTCCCAAGTTCTCGATTCTACGCTAATTGATCTATGTTCATCTAATTAACCAATACCAACAAAACCAATAAAATAAACAATACCAACAACACAATGGAATTGAATATATAAATTAAATAAGCAATTCAGTAAAAACTTCGTCAGCACCAATGTGTAAATCTTAATCCCAAGTTCTCGACTCTACGCTAATTGATCTATGCTCATCTAACTAACCAATACCAACAAAATCAACAAAAATAAATAATACCAACAACACAATGAAATTGAATTTAGAAATCAAATAAACAATTCAGTTAAAATTTCGGCAGCACCTATGTGTAAATCATAATCTCAAATTCTCGACTCTATGTTAATTGATCTATGTTCATCTAATTAACCGATACCAACAAAACCAACAAAAATAAACAATAATAACAACACCAACAATTCATATTTATACTCTAGAGGGATCCATGGGCCCACGTCTCATACAAATTAAACAAGTAATAAAGAGGGATCCAGAAGGCTTTCATCCTAACAATTCTAATTTTTTTATATTATTATTATATGTTTCTTCACGTGCACTATTTTTTAATTTTTTTAATTAAAAATTGAAACTTTTTAAATATATGAGACTAAAAAAATTAGTATTATTTAAAAATCTTAACTAACCCTAATGTTAGGTTAATCACTTAATTAATTAGTGTATAAATTAAGTTAATTTGCCTTTTTTCTTTCTTTCTTTCTTTCTTTCTTGATTTTGTTCATATATAATAAATGAGGCAATTTCTATTTAATTATTATTTTACTTAATAATAGGGAGAAGAATTGGTTTGAACATCAGAAAATTTAGTACCAGACAATATTGTCTTTTCAATTGAATATTCTTAAGGCTGACTTTTCAATTTATTGAAAAGTCGTAGTTTCAATTTATTGAATATTGTCTCCTTTAAAAAAAATTATTGAATATTTATCTTAGTCATATGATAATTTTTCCTAAACATCCATATTCCACTTCTGTTCCAATCACTATATATTCATATCTTAATACATCTAAAAGTAAGATAGTGTAGGGTAAAATAGTAATTTAAACTTTCCCGCCAAAATCATCCTAACTCCCAAAATTAGGAAATTTAATATTTATTTTGCTTAAAATAACATCAATATCGTATACTTTAATAATCAACCAACCTTTATATATAATGTAATTATATACCTAATTATACATTTTCTCAATTAACATAATTCGGTCTTTCATCTAGATTGATACCCTATATCGGTTCCAATATATAATGAATCATCAATAATTAAGTTATGTTTGATTAGTCAAATATACCTTAATTAGTTTAAATGAAATTTGTTTACAACCAAATTACAATAAATCAATATCGCATATCTCAATCTAATCTAATATCTATCTAATTATATAAAGTAGTAAACTAAATTACATAACATATCATATCTTATATATTCAAAATATGGAATAGAACATATGCCTGATATATATAACAATGGAAATATAATTTTCCTAAAAAAATGGTAATATAGTTTTCCTAAAAAAACAATGGTAATATAATCAATCAATTTACAATTAGGTGTATTATGGAATGAGTGATAACAATTGAAATAATCTATATATATATATATATATATATTCTATAAGACAATAATTATGCGTATCAATCAAAATTTTCTTTGATTCTATAAATCAAACTTTATTATTTCAGTAAAAATTAATAATTAATTATATCATTATAAATTTATCACTCATGCTAATCTATATATAATTGAATCTTATCAACTTTTTCATCTAACACACCTCATTATCTTCTAGAATTGGTTCGTACCGCTAAATCCACATTTTGAAGAACAGCATGCAGAGAAACTTGATGACTCAGAACTGTCTACTGGTTGCTTCCACACAACTTAAATGGAAATAGTAGAATTCGTCCGAGTGAATGGATAATTTTTTTATTTATTTTGTTGATTGTGGTAGGGTTTTGATTATTTGGTTGTACTAATTTGTATTTTATTAATTTCATTTTCATCTCACTACAAATTGAATAATATTAATGTAGTAAGATTAATATTTGTTTCATATCTGATTTTTTTATAAAACTTCGTGCAATGCAATTCTTTCTATATGAATTTGTTTCATTTTGAGATCGTCTCCCCTTATTGTATACTTCTAAAAAGTTTGTCATCTCATAGACTCCAATGCAATAAAATTGTATATTATATTAAATAAAAAAAAGTTGGTGCTTATGTATTGTAGCCCTGTATATATTTGTAATGCTTTTAAGCTTGATTCTTTTATTTTTTATTTTTTGCTTATTTTATTGATTGATTTTAGAGAATTAAACTAAAACTAAATTAAGGATCTGCTATTTAATAATTAAAAGTTGGACACAAGTAGAAAAGGTAAATATTTGAAGAACTTGATTTCCTCTCCAAATAATCTCATCTTCAATTTTTTGCAATTTTATTTTTTATAAGTTGGAACAAACAGAGAAGACAAATATTGAGAAAACTTGATTTCCTCAACAAATAATCTCATCTTCTTTTGCGAGGCCAAAGCACTCTCCCAATATTTTGAAGTAGATTGAATTAATTACAAATATTGGTCAAATTAATTACAAGCTTATTTGTACTATTAATTAATTAATAATATAAAATGATGTTATCCTTATAAAAATAGAACTATTCTTTTTCAAACATTTACATATTGAATAACTTTTGACGAAGATGAGGCCAATAAATTTACCACAATGATGATCAATTGCAAAATAATCTTTAATTTTCGAGCAACCTCAAAAAAATTTACAAAAGACAATATTTAGCCAAAAGTCCAAAACTGAAGTTCATACAATAATTTCAGATATAGCACCCAATAATTTCACAAATCATACAAAAACCCTCTAAATTAACAAGTCCAAAACATCTCATCCCAACCTAACTGCTTTAGTTTAGAAGAAACAAATAAACCTCAGTGAATAAGCAGACACTACAAGAAAAAATAGTATAGACCGCTAGTATTACATGTGGTGTATGAGGAATTGCAATCGTGATCTAGGCCACTATTGTAATTTCGCACGCTCATACACCACGGGTATTCACCGTGGTAATTTTACCACGATTTGATCAAAACCATGGTAAATTTACAACGGTTAAAAAACGTGATTATTTTATCACGGTTTTATCTAAAACCGTGGTTATTTAACTGTAATTGTATCTAAACCGTGGTAAATTAACCATGGTTTGGCAAAAAAAAAAAAGTAGTAATGTAAACAAATGCTTCAATATTCTGTAGCATAAACAAATGCACAATATTGCAAAGAAAAATAAAACAAGCATTAGACATCTCATATAAAGGTCAAACTTCCACCACATTTTATTAAATCTATGCATTAAAATACAATATTATAATACATAATTCACAATCAAAACAAATACTAGACCTCAAAACAAAAATGAAAAGACTTGGAAACACAAAAAATAAATCAGGTATTACGCGAAGCAAATCCCCATTGAAGGTTGGCATCTTAAACACAAGAAAATCAGACCACAATCCATAAATGTATTCACCAAAAAAAAAATACATATCTTCAGATCAAGTGCAACTACAAAATGCACAATAGAATTGTGAGAATAATACAAGAAATTCAGGGTAAGGAGCGGCAATGGTACCTCACACCATTGATTCAGAACAAAAAAGAACAGTACACAGGGGAAATGCTCTCCTCGAGGTGGCTTTCCAAGGACAATTCCTACAGAGATTAATTCTAGTGAACTCACTATACCCTAAAAAATCCCCAAAACCCAAACAGAACCCTAAGGCATAACCCATAATGGATATCAATGATGAGACTCATAATGCACCAAATTTAACACTCCCAACAAAATAAAATTACAAAAGAAAAAATGATTAAATATAAGAAATTTACAACGAATTCAAACGAAACCTCACAGAACAACTTCCACTCTGGGATGTCCAATGCCGATCGTTCACTAACTTGACTTCTGATGATATTAGAGCAAAGTGGAGCAAGGTATTTGATAGAGGTTTGGTGGAGGTTGTGGTAAGGTATGAAGGGTTAGGAGGACTTGATGTATGTATATCTAGGTTAGCAAAGGGATGGAGAGAGAGTAGGATTAGGATGGAATGTTATGGATTGTTATTTCTAACTTCATGCTTCAAATGGTACAAATGTTATATTTATACTACAAAGAGAATGTTAGAGAATTCTCTAGAATTCTCTATATTATGCTCATATAATAATATTTGAGAAATCTCTAGATTTCTCTATAGATTTCTTATCTAATAATTTCTAGAATATTCTACACATGGAATATTCTAGATACATCATCTATGCATAAGAATAGTTTAGCATATTCTATAATATTCTAGAAAGTTCATCTTTAGCATATTCTAAAATAATCTAGAATGATCATCAACTTTCATCACCCCCCTTGATGCTCATTTTGATAATTCCAAGTTTTTCTCGTAATGTCTCAAACCTTGGTTGTGGTAGCACCTTTGTGAATATGTCTGCTAACTGTTCTTTTGTGCCAATATGCTTGAGCTCTATTTGTTTAGCATTTGTTGCCTCCCGTATAAAATGATATTTGATATCAATGTGTTTAGTTCTGCTATGATGTACGAAATTCTTGACCATTGATATTGCTGACTTATTATCGCAATAGATCTTTGTAGGTTTTTCTTGATCTTCTCCCATGTATCCGAGAATACGTCTTAGCCAAATAGCTTGACTTGTCATCAATGAAGCCGCGACATACTCGGCTTCTGCAGAATGTTGTGCCACACAATCTTGTTTCTTAGATGACCAAGAGAACAAACTTGAGTCAAGAGAGAATGTGTAGCCTGAAGTACTTTTCATGTCATCAATTGATCCGGCCCAGTCACTATCACTGTAGCCGATTAGTCTTGACTCCTTGATAGGTTCGTACTAGATTCCATAATCTTTCGTACCTTGTAAATACCTCAATATTCTTTTTGCAGCTCCAAAGTGAACTTGACTTGGATCCTGCATGAACCTTGATAGTAAACTTGTAGCATACATGATATCGGGTCGTGTTGCTGTTAGATATAGTAGACTCCCGATGAGACTTCTATATATAGATGCATTTGCCTTTGGTGAGCCATCTTCCTTCTTGAACTTTTCATTTGTGACTAATGGAGTAGCTACATGTTTGCAGCCTTCCATCTTGAATTTTTGTAGCAGATTTTGCGTATATTTCTTCTGTGAGATAAATATACCTTTTTCTTTTTGACTTACCTCAATGCCAAGGAAATATTGCATCGAGCCAAGATCGGTCATTTCAAAACTTTTCATCATATCTTTTTTGAATTCCTTCATCATCTTTGTGTTGTTCCCTGTATATATTAAATCATCAACATATAGAGAAATAATGAGTTTGTCGTAGTTACCTCGGGTCTTGATATAGAGCATCGACTCACTTTCCCTTCTTCTGAATCCTCGACTGATGAAGTAGTCATCAATTCGGCTGTACCAAGCTCGCGAAGCTTTCTTTAGTCCATAGAGTGTCTTTTTTTTAGCCTGAGGACTTTATTTTCTTGTCCTTCTACCATGAACCCTTGCGGTTATTCAACGTATATCTCTTCTTCGAGATATCCATTGAGGAATGCTGACTTGACATCTAGTTGATAAATCCTCCATTTATTTTGTGCTGCTAGCGCAATGAGTGCCCTTATAGTGTTTAGACGAGCAACTGGAGCAAATGTTTTATTGTAGTCGATACTTGGTAATTGTGAGTATCCTTTGGCTACCAACCTTGCCTTGTGCTTTTGAATTGAGTCATTTAGGTTTAGCTTTGTCTTGTAGACCCACTTGACTCCAATAACCTCCTTGTTATTTGGTAGATCGACTAACTCCCATGTTTTATTTCATCGAACTCGACATCGTGACTGATGATTAGTTTTCCAGTCTTGAGGTTGTAGATTCTGTAACCTTTAGACTGGGAGCTGTAGCCAAGGAATATACCTTTCTTCATTTTTTCTTCCAATTTATATCTTTTTTCTTTTGGGATATGCACATAGCAGATGCTCCCAAAGACTTTGAGATGTTGTGCTGACGAATTTTGTCCACTCTAAGCTTCGACTGGTATTTTATTTTGTACTGCCATTGTTGGGTATCTATTGAGTAGATAGACTGCAGTATATACTGCTTCTCTCCAAAATTTCTTTGGCATGCTTTTCTCTGCTAGCATCATTCTAGCCATCTCCATCACTGTCCAATTCTTCCTTTCCGAGACACCATTTTGCCCTGGAGTGTAGCAACAGTTATTTGATGGTTGATTCTTTCATCTTCGTAAAATTTGTTGAACTCCTTGGACATGTATTCTGTTCCTCTATCACTTTGCAAGACTTTAAGTTTCCGTCCACTTTGGTTCTCTACTAGCTTCTTAAATTTCTTAAAGATAGTGAAGAATTATGATCTTTCTTTCATAAAGTAGACCCAGGTCACTCTAGTATAGTCATCAATGAAGAGGATGAAGTACCTGTTTCCTTTGTTGCTTAGTGTTCTTATAGGACCGCACACATCCGTATGGATCAACTCCAGGATTTGCTTAGCTCTCTATGTTTGGCCTGAAAAGAATGACTTCCTATGTTGTTTACTTTCTATGCATTTCTCAAACACGCCGTCATCCACCTTGATGGCAGAAAGATTTTTTATCATATTTTTATGGTGAAGTTTCTTCAATCCATGGAAGTGAAAGTGTCCGAACCTCCGGTGCCATAACCAAGATTGATCTTCGTGGGCTTTTAGAGTTGCTTCTATGTACTGCCAGTGCAGAGGAAAATTCCTCTGTTGCTGCATCTTTACTACAGCTATCGCCATGTTTTTATTTTTGTTGTTATATATTGTGCATGAGTCTTCTTTGAATACTAGAGAATATCCTTTCTCTATCATTTGACCCACGCTTAGTAGATTAGTATCTAATTTAGGGATTAGCAGTACATCTTGGATGAAGCGGGTACCTTTTTTGGTATTGACGGTAATTGTACATTTGCCTTCTACTTCTACGAGTTCTCAATTCCCAAGCCCGACTTGAGATTTGATTGATTTATCAATATTTGTGAAAATTTTCTCATCTCCGGTCATGTGGTTGCTGCAGCTGCTATTTAGGAACCAGGTGTCATCCTTTACTTCTGTTGCAGCATGACAGACGTAGAATAGATTGTCTCCTTCTTCCTTTTCTTCTGAGAAACTAGTCCGATGCTTCTGGTTGTAGCGATAGTCTTTCTCCAAATGACCATATCTTCCATAATTTTTACATTGTGGTTTACCTTGATGCCAACAATCTTTTTCAAGATGATTGGTCCCTTTACAAACGCCACATGGTGGATATTTTCCTTTTCTTTGACCATTATCTCCACTATAATTTTTATTATTTTCTCCATTTCTTCTCCCCCCATTTTTAGAATTCTGAGACCATATATTGATTTTAGACTGAAATACATTCTCCATGGATTTATTTTCACGCATACTCAGTCTTTTCTCATAAGCTTCAAGTGAGCCTATTAATTTTGTCACAGAAAACTTTTCTATATCTTTTGTTTCTTCAGTTGTTGTGACAATAGGATCATATTTAGCTGGAAGAGTAATTAGTATCTTTTCTACTACCCTCTTATCGCTAATATTTTCTCCATATGCCTTTAATTGATTTACTATTTCTCTTAATCGAGTGTAGTAGTCCTTTACGGTCTTAGATTCTTTCATTTTCATATTCTCTAAATATCTCCTGAGAGTTTTTAGTTTAAGATGATGTAACTTATCACTTCCTTGATATTCCTCCTTTAAAGTATCCCAAGCCCCCTTTGATGTTTGAGCTCCACTGATTCTTGGAAATAGAGACTCCGTCATGGCCATCTGTAATGTGTAGAAAGCCAAGATGTCCTTCTCTATATCTTTATTTAATTTCTCTTTGTCTGTTATAGACAAAGTGGATACATCTTCAGGGATAGTGTATCCCTTATCGATACTTTGACACATAAAGTAAGTCCACATTTTGATTACCTAATAATTATAATTTTCTTCCGAGAAAGTAGGAATTGGGATTTGGTGGTTATTTAAGAGATTGGTCATAGTGAAAGTTGTTGAATGATATTGAAAAGTGTAGTGGGAGTGTTTAGATAGTGTATATCGTGGAAGCTAGTTACGCCCAGTTGATAATCCAACTAGACTCTGATACCACTGATGATATTAGAGTAAAGTGGAGCAAGGTATTTGATAGAGGTTTGGTGGAGGTTGTGGTAAGGTATGAAGGGTTAGGAGGACTTGATGTATGTATATCTAGGTTAGCAAAGGGATGGAGAGAGAGTATGATTAGGATGGAATGTTATGGCTTGTTATTTCTAACTTCATGCTTCAAATGGTACAAATGTTATATTTATACTACAAAGAGAATATTAGAGAATTCTAGAGAATTCTCTATATTATGCGCATATAATAATATTTGAGAAATCTCTAGATTTCTTATCTAATAATTTCTAGAATATTCTACACATGAAATATTCTAGATACATCATCTATTGATAAGAATAGTTTAACATATTCTATAATATTCTAGATTCATCTTTAGCATATTCTAAAATATTCTAGAATGATCATCAACTTTCATCAACTTCAAACAAAAACAGAAAAGCATAAAACTCCTACAAATTGAAAACGCAATCAACAAAAAGATTAACGGAATGAGGTTAACTCAAAATGAACGCAACCATAATATCTTCACATAAACAAACAGCTATAGAAATTTCAACCAAATTGAGGACGTTCAACATGCTCCTTCTTTTGCTTGTAATCGTCATCACCTTTGACTGCATCAGGTAAGTCATCAATTTTGTTAGTCTATTCCTCCAACTCTTCCCTTTCCTGTCAATTACATAACAAAACAAAAATGATGAACAACAGTTGCATCATAGGAATTGAAGAAACTATACTTCCTATAGTGATATAGACATAGAAAAATTAGAAAGAAAATCAAAGACTATACTCACATTGGGCGCAGGTTTGAGTGGCTCATCCTCGTACCTATCGAAAAGCAGGTGTTTTGTGTTATCTAAGATTTTAAAAACTCTGAATAAAATCATAATTGTGAGAAAAGAATGTTCTTAGTTGTTCTACGGTGAGTATAAAACTCAAAATTTAGAAAAAACTGAAACTTTTACGAACCCTCCATCTAAATCTACTTCAATGATCGAATCAGAAAATAAATTTTAAATTTACTTAACTTCACAAAGCATCAACCATCCACAGTTTCCGAATACTGCTATGGCATCGGCAATGACGACCAAATGGATTTTCGCCTTTCTGGGACGACTTTAGACAACAACTGAAATAATGACGATGACGGTGATGACCACAACCATAGAGATTCTAGTCAGAGACGACGACGACAACGACAACTGTGATACCCCGATCCTTTTGCTAAATTATAAATTATAATTTTGGTAAATGATTTCAAGTTAATATTATTTGAATATTAATCATGTGAGTATGTTTGTATTATGTCGTTATTTTGTTGCAGGTTGTTCCACTCGAACTAATACGTCATAGCACACAGTGATATTATACTGAGTGTATAACACAGTTTGAATTTTTAATACTAAAATGTCGAGTTATGTGTTAAGGAATGATTGTAATTGCGTTTAATTTTATGTTGGCCTTACCTTAATTTTATGTAATTTCTGTGTGTGCATTAAATGAGTAGTGAATATGTTTTCAAAATTTAAGTTGTGTATTGTATGTGTTTTCGAAAATATCATAAATCGAGGGTCTCACTGAGTTTCGGTAAGGTTTCGTCTGAAGGTCATAAGTTTCCACTCGGTTGGAACCACGAGGCCTATGAGTACTCAAATGGAAGCTCTTTTAAAAATCTACAGTCTGGGTATGACCGCCGGATGCGACCTGCTCCAAGACGCGTGGCAGAGGCTCTGCAACGTGACCTGGAGGCGCGACACGTTGGGCCGCGTGACACCACTTCAGAGAGCTATTTTTCTTTGGCTCGAGCGTGACCTCTTGGCGCGACCCCCCTCAGGCCATACTCCATTTCGGAAATTCCATCCTATAAATACCACACTTTACCCATTCCTCTTCATTTTCTTCATCTACTTGGGCGATTTTCTCCCAAATTCTCTCAAGAAATTCTTCAAGTTTTGGGATTGGATTCTCTCATCAACCTTCATGAACCAAGGTAACTTCATACCCTCTTCACCTTAGTGATTAAACACCAGTTCCATGTTGATTTGAATCTATAGTTCATACCCAAAAATTAGGATTTTTGATTTTATTGATCCTCTTGCCTATATATCTTGAACATATGACTTATTTATCTCCTTGAAGCTATATGTGAAGTTATATCAAATTCATGTGGTTCATTGATGCTAGAGTTGGGATTTTTGCCCCAATTTCCCCTTGTTTTGTTGATGTTGGTTGGAGGTGTTGTAATGGTTTTATGAAATTGATTTTGATGTATGTTAGAGCCCTAGGATGAAGGTGTTTGTATTTGAAATATTGGGTTTAAAGTATTTAAATTGAGTCTTGATCATGTGGTTTAAATGAGTGCACGTAATGTGCTCGATTAAATGCTTCAAAGAGTTTTAATGTGTATTTTGAGTCCAAAATCATATTATGAGTTAGTATATCCATGATTGTATATATGGATATATATGAAGACCTTAAAGAAAAGTATAGCTTGTGTTTGGTCAAAATTTTGGATTAATTGTATAACTCGACATCTAAAATGAAAAATGATTAAAAGGTGCTAGGTGACGTGTTGTGGTTCGAGGAGGACGACTTGTGCACGGCGAAGAAGTATTTCAAAAGTTGAGAAATTGTGAAAGTGTCTCGTAAGGTGGGGTAACTCTAAACTGTGAACACGTGTAAAGTTATAGTTATTGTTGTGCTTAGATTGTATACGTGTGAAGGGTCTTCGGACTGGTGAAATGAAAGAGACCCTTCGGGGCAAAAAAGAGATCCTTTGGGGTCGACAAAGAGATCCTTCGGGGTCGACAAAGAGATCATTCGGGGTCGATAAAGAGGTCCTTCGGGATCGATAATAGACTTGTTAATGTCCTCCTTGGGGGATAATAGGCCTGCGGGCATCCCTCAGGGATAAAGATGTTCATTAACAGGGGCATCATGATGTTTGGACCCTACGAGGTTGAGGCTAGTATCCACAAAGTAAAGAAGTATCCATATGTTATATTTTCACTTGTGCAATTGGCTATAAACGTTTACAATGTTCCCCACTGAGTATGTTGTTAAATACTCACCCCATTCATTTAATGAATTTCAGGTTGAGGAGTCGAGGCACGGGTAGGAGCATTGTGAACACAAGAGAACCCCCACAAGATTGTGTTAACTTTTACATGCCTTTGAATACGCATATTATAATTCCATTGATCGTTATATGTATCTCATGATTAACGATTATTGGGAATAGGATTAGCCTGATTTTTATAGTTGTGATTTTATTTAACTTGATATAACATGTCAATGATTTAAAGGCGGGTCCATTGACCTAGGAGCCTACATTGTGTAAATATATGTCGATGACCCTAAATTTTGTGATGGTTACACTAGGGTGCTAGACGGGCGAGTTGTCTAAGACCTATGAGCCCGATAAGTTAGATGATTGTACGAATGATGTGGATGGGATTATTGTATGCTTCCGTTAAATGTTATGTTGTGTGATAGGGTAGATTTTGATAGGTTGCATGTTATAATTGCGAAGAAAAATTTATATGGGATTTATGATGTTATACTTCATTATGAAATTTGACCTTAGCTTCCGCTAAATTTATTATGAGAACGCAAAAGCATGTAAATAAATTATTTGTTGAGTGATGTGGCCAAACAGAGTAGTTTGGGGCGTTACAAGTATGTTAAGTGACGTGGCCAAACGGAGTAGTTTGGGACGTTACAGGTATGTTAAGTGACGTGGCCAAACGGAGTAGTTTGGGGCGTTACAAAGTGGTATCAGAGCGGGTCTACGCTCCTATAGACTCGTTTCTGTATGTGTTTGATTTGTGTATGAGAAATGTGGGTGGTTGTTCACGAGAGCTACTCGGCTTGACTCCGATCCTAAGGTATGTACCTTTTTAAAGGTTTTCGAGTATGAGCAATTTGAATGGGAGTGTATGTATAGAGTGTGTCGGGAAAAGAAGTTAAAGAGTTGAATAAATCGTGATAGCATGATAAAGAAAAGAAATGAATGGTCCGAAGTTGGACAAAAGAAAAGAATAAATGGTCCGAAGTTGGACAATATAGATGAACGAAAAGTATTTGATGTCACGATCAACTATGATGTTTTAAATTCCCGATACATGCTTTAAAGAAATGAAATCTTGAAAGTTGTGTGCTTTCTTGATAATGAAATGATGAAAAGTGCTTTAGTAGTCCTCAAAATAGCCTTAAAATGACATAAACCTAGCGAGCTTGGTGCTTCATGCAAAGATAGTGGTAAATCATAAGAGATCAGTATTCCTTCGGGAAAGAAAGTTTCTTCTAGCAAGATGGCGTATGGCCTGAAGCTAGAAATTAATGATAGAGTGTTGAGAGCGATCTCCATATCTTGGAGATGCGTGATTTCGACGTAATCCTGGGTATGGATTGGTTGAGTGGGAATCATGCCACGATTCGATGCCATGATCGTGAGGTCGAATTTGATTTTCTGGGTGAGCCCCAATTAATATTCTATGGTGCAAAATGAGATCAACTCAGAGAATCATTACAACAATGAAGACAATGAAGTTGTTGAAGAAGATAGGGTGTCAGGGATTTCTCGTTAGCATCATGGAGTCAAAGTCTACTGAAGTCCAGGTGTCAGATGTGCCCGTGGTGAATGAATTTCTCGATGTATTTCCAGATGAGTTGCCAGGGACTTCTCCTGACCGTCAAATCGAGTTCACCATCGACCTAGTGCCAGGTGCGGCACCAATATCTAAAAGTCTGTATAGAATGGCACCAAAGGAGTTGTAAGAGCTCAAGGTTCAACTTCAAGAGTTGCTCGATCACAAATTAATCCGACCAAGTGTTTCACCATGGGGAGCACCTGTATTATTTGTGAGGAAAGAAAAGATGGATCACTGAGAATGTGCATCGATTATAGAGAATTAAATCAGTTAACGATCAAGAACAAGTATCCGCTGCCAAGAATTGAGGATTTGTTTGATCAACTGAAGGGAGTCGGTGTGTTTTTGAAGATCGATTTAAGATCCAACAATCATCAATTGAAGATCAAGGAGAGTGACATCTCAAAGACGGCATTTAGAACGCGTTATGGGCATTATGAGTTCACGGTGGTGCCATTTGGAGTGTCCAATGCACCGGGAGTCTTCATGGACTTAATAAATCGAGTATTCCATCCGTACCTCGACCAATTCATGATAGTCTTCATCGACGACATCTTGATTTATTCAAAAAGCAAGGAGCAACACACTGAGCATCTCAGAATCGTATTGGAGACGCTAAGGAAAGAAGAGTTGTATGTAAAATTTTCAAAATACGAGTTCTGGTTGGAGCGAGTGGCATTTTTTAGCCATGTGGTGACATCAAATGGAATCGAGGTAGATCCGTCAAAGGTGGAAGCTGTTGGTAACTAGAAGACGCCATCGAATGCTAATGGAGTCCGAAGTTTCTTAGGACTGGCAGACTACTATAGAAGATTTATCGAGGGGTTTTCTAAGATATCAGGCCCTTTGACAAGATTAACGAGGAAAAATGACAAGTTCCAATAGAGCGACAAGTGTGAGCAGAGTTTTCAAGAATTAAAGCGACGTCTCGAGTCAGCCTTAGTGTTGACCATTCCTGATGGGACTGAAAGCTTTGTCATCTATAGTGACGCCTCGAATCAAGGACTTGGGTGTGTTTTGATGAAACATGGAAAGGTAGTGGCGTACATATCAAGACAGTTGAAGATGTATGAACACAATTATCCGACGCATGATCTCGAACTAGCTGCCGTAGTTTATGCATTGAAGATTTGGAGGCATTATCTTTATGGGAGCAAGTGCGAGATTTATACCGGCCACAAAAGCTTGAAGTACTTCTTCACCCAGAAGGAGTTGAATTTGCGTCAAAGAAGATGGTTAGAGTTGGTGAAGGACTATGACTGTACGATCTTATATCATCCTTGAAAGACGAATGTTGTAGCCGATGCTTTGAGCCGAAAGAGCTATCTTCCAATCAAGAAAGAACAGTTGATCAAGGAGTTCGAGAAGATGAATCTCAAGGTGGTGGATCCTTCCAACACCACTAAAGAGATTCTAGCAGCCTTAGTGGTTCAACCACTAATTCGTGATCGAGTTCGTAAAGCACAAGTCGATGATCCTTTTTATGCAAAATGAAGAAGAGAGCATTGGAGGGTTCTATGAGGGTTTGCCATTGCGGATGATGGCACACTATTTTTCAAGAGAAGATTGTGTGTGCCAAAGAACGAAGAGCTCAAACGAGAGATTCTTAAAGAAGCACATAATACCCCATATTCTGTGCACCCAGGAGGCACGAAGATGTTCAAGGACTTGAGGATGGCTTTCTGGTGGAGAAATATGAAGAGGTCAATTGGCCAATTTGTATCGAAGTGTATCACTTGTCAACAAGTGAAAGCCGAGCATCAACGCCCTTCTTGATTGTTAAATCCACTCAAGATTCCCGAGTGGAAGTGGGAGCACATTGCAATGGATTTCGTTGTAGGATTACCTCGATCAGTTAGAGATCATCATGCAATCTGGGTTATTGTAGATAGGAAGTAATTCCCAAGAGATCGTTTTCCCGGCCAAGCGAAGCCAGTTGAAGTCCAACCGACTTGTGCTATTCCATAGCAACCTCACCAAGAAGAAGGTACGTGATGCTCAAGAAAGAGAAGACCCGAAGAAAAAGATCGTTAAGAAGATATACCTAGTATTCGGTAGATTGAGAGTTTTAGTATGACAGAAGTTTTTTTGTTGAGTTTATTCATTCATTCTCGTGTCAATAGAATCGATTTGTTCATTCTCTTTTTGAATCGATTTATTCTCTTGTTAATTGAATCAATTGCCCTTCAATAGCTTCGTATCAATTGAAATTCTCCATTTGTACCATTTGAAATTCTTTGATTATATCCGCTGGGATAATTTGCAATCTTTTGAATGATAATTCTTTGATCATCAAGAATTAGTAATGACATTTCCTTGATAGGCTATGTTTTCGCCCTTGTGAAAATATTTTAGCACGGTTTTCAGTTGTTAACCGTTGATTTCTTCCATATCTTTGTTATATGCAAGAACCCTTCAAGTTTATAAGTCCTCTAAAAAGGCAATGTTTTTGACATATATAACCTAGTGTTATATCTCTTCCAGTTTTTAAGCTTGTTAAAGAATTGTTGATCAAGATAAAGCCCTCACTCTGAGACATTCGTTTATTCTGTTCCCACTCATAGAACTCAAGTGTGGATCTCAGAATAGAGCAGAGAGTATATAGCAGTATTCCTTTTAGTCAGGGTTGGAGGAATAAGAGATATTATTTCCTGGTAGGAAGTAGAATCGAAGTAAGTGCCAGATAGTATTCTCTAAAGTTTAGGATGCGCGTTTCCAAGAAGATTTCTCAGCTCATTGCGTTTAGAGGTGATCTAAGGAATGTCGGCATGTAAGTTCCGAGCATGCAGTTAAAAGTCCAGACGTGCGATCATTACACCTGCAAGTGATGGTGACCACCAGCAGGAGCCACGAAGTCAGACGACTGCTTTAAGGAAAAGAGACAACTGCGACGAAGAAGTTTAGATTTAAGTTGCATTAAGAATTTAAGAAGCGCATCACGAAGTACGCCCTAAGAAGACGAAGAAGTCGAACCTCAGGAAGTAAAGATAAAGATAAAGCGAGTTTTCAACGTGATAGAACGTGCAAGGAACCATCGATGTAAGTGCCTGATTATTCGAGTTTGTCATCTAGTTCGAGTTCGTTGAAGTTTCTCAAAGCTGCGAGAAGTAAAGTCAGAGGTAGAGTCAGAAGCAAAAGTAAAGCCAAGCAAGATAAAAGAAGGATGGACTCATTGAGACCGCACGTCCAGTGCTCGAGGAGCAAGTTTAGTGAATTTTTCTTTTATTCCGTTGCTCGAATAGTTTCTAGAGGTCCGCTCGAATGCAAGATTATAAGGAGCTCGTGTTAAACGATGTTTCGAGAGAGATTTTATAAGGAAGAAAAGATAGAAGATGCTCAAGCTTTGAAGAAGATAAGAAGAAGAATCAAGATAGCCCAAGATCGCCAGAAATCTTATGCCGACGTAATGAGAAAAGACGTGAGCTTTGAGATTGGTGACCAGGTATTCTTGAAGATTGCACCAATGAGAGGAGTGGTTAGATTTGGGAAGAAGGGTAAGTTGTAGCCACGTTATGTGGGACCATTCGAGATTCTAGAGAAAATAGGTGATGTTGCCTATCGCCTAGCACTACCTCCAAATTTGGCGGTGTGCATGATGTTTTCCATGTGTCATTGCTTAGACGATACGTGTCTGACCCTAGTCATGTCATTTCATATGACACGGTGCAAGTTTCCCAATACTTAACATATGAAGAAATCCTAATTGCTGTGATTGATAGAAGAGTTCACACACTTCGAACCCGTAAGGTTCCTTTAATAAAAGTGCAATGGAGTCGGCATGGACCCGATGAGGCCACTTGGGAGAAAGAAGTTGATATTATAGCTCTATATCCAAATGTAACAGAAATGGTAGGCTAATTTCGAGGACGAAATTTTTAAAAGTTGGGGAGATTGTGATACCCCGGTCCTTTTGCTAAATTATAAATTATAATTTTGGTAAATGATTTCAAGTTAATATTATTTGAATATTAATCATGTGAGTATGTTTGTATTATGCCGTTGTTTTGTTGCAGGTTGTTCCACTCGAACCAATACGTCATAGCACACAGTGATATTATACTGAGTGTATAATACAGTTTGAATTTTTAATACTAAAATGTCGAGTTATGTGTTAAGGAATTATTGTAATTGCGTTTAATTTTATGTTGGACATACCTTAATTTTATGTAATTTCGGTGTGTGCATTAAATGAGTAATAAATATGTTTTGAAAATTTAAGTTGTGTATTGTATGTGTTTTCGAAAATAGCATAAATCGAGGGTCTTGGTGAGTTTCGGTAGGGTTTCCTCTGGAGGTCATAACTTTCGACTCGGGTGGAACCACGAGGCCCATGAGTACTCAAATTGAAGCTCTTTTAAAAATATATAGTCTGGGCATGACCGCCGGGCGCAATCTGCTCTAGGCCGCGTGGCAGAGGCTCTGCAACGTGACCTGGAGGCGCGACCCGTTGGGACACGTGACACCACTTCAGAGAGCTGTTTTTCTTTGGCTCGAGCGCGACCTCTGGGCGCAACCCCCCCAGGCCACGCCCCGTTTCAAAAATTCCATCCTATAAATACCACACTTCACCCATTCCTCTTCATTTTCTTCATCTACTTGGGCGATTTTCTCCCAAATTCTCTCAAGAAATTCTTCAAGTTTTGGGTTTGGATTCTCTCATCATCCTCCATCAACCAAGGTAACTTCATACCCTCTTCACCTTAGTAATTAAACACCAGTTCCATGTTGATTTGAATCTATAGTTCATACCCAAAAATTAGGGTTTTTGATTTTATTGATCCTCTTGCCTAGATATCTTGAACATATGGTTTATTTACCTCCTTGAAACTATACGTGAAGTTATATCAAATTCCTATGGATCATTGATGCAAGAGTGGGGATTTTTGCCCTAATTTTCCCTTATTTTGTTGATGTTGGTTGGAGGTGTTGTAATGGTTTTATGAAATTTATTTTCATGCATGTTAGAGCCCTAGGATGAAGGTGTTTGTATTTGAAATATTGGGTTTAAAGTATTTAAATTGAGTCTTGATCATGTGGTTTAAATGAGTGCACGTAATGTGCTCGATTAAATGCTTCAAAGAGTTTTAATGTGTATTTTGAGTCCAAAATCATATTATGAGTTGGTAAATCCATCATTGTATATATGGATATGTATGAAGACCGTAAAGAAAAGTATAGCTTGTGTTTGGTCAAAATTTTGGATTAATTGTATAACTCGACATCTAAAATGAAAAAAGGATTAAAAGGTGCTAGGTGACGTGTTGTGGTTCGAGGAAGACGACTTGTGCACGGCCAAGAAGTATTTCAAAAGTTGAGAAATTGTGAAAGCGTCTCATAAGGTGTGGTAACTCTAAACCATGAACACGTGTAAAGTTATAGTTGTTGTTGTGCTTTGATTGTATACGTATGAAGGGTTTTCGGACCGGTGAAATGAAAGAGACCCTTCGGGGCAAAACAGAGATCCTTCGGGGTCGACAAAGAGATCCTTCGAGATTGACAAAGAGATCCTTTGGGGTCGATAAAGAGGTCCTTCGGGATCGATAATAGACTTGTTAATGTCCTTCCTGAGGGATAATAAGCCTGCGGGCATCCCTCAGGGATAAAGACGTTCATTAACAGGGGCATCATGATGTTTGGACCCTACGGGGTTGAGGATAGTCTCCACAAAGTAAAGGAGTATCCATATGTTATATTTTCACTTGTGCAATTGGCTATAACCGTTTACAGTGTTCCCCACTGAGTATGTTGTTAAATACTCACCCCATTAATTTAATGAATTTCAGGTTGAGGAGTCGAGGCACGGGTAGGAGCGTTGTGAACACAAGAGAACCCCACAAGATTGTGTTAACTTTTACATGCCTTTGAATACGCATATTATAATTCCATTGATCGTTCTATGTATATCATGATTAACGATTTTTGGGAATGGGATTAGCCTGATTTTTATAGTTGTGATTTTATTTAACTTGATATAACATGTCAATGATTTAAAGGCGGGTCGATTGACCTAGGAGTCTACGTTGTGTAAATATATGTCGATGACCCTAAATTTTGTGATGGTTACACTAGGGTGCTAGACGGGCGGGTTATCTAAGACCTATGAGCCCGATAGATTAGATGATTGTACGAATGATGTGGATGGGATTATTCTATGCTTCCATTAAATACTATGTTGTGTGACAGGGTAGATTTTGATAGGTTGCATGTTATAATTGCGAAGAAAAATTTATATGGGATTTATGATGTTATACCTCATTATGAAATTTGACCTTAGCTTCCGCTAAATTTATTATTAGAACGCAAAAGTATGTAAATAAATTATTTGTTGAGTGACGTGGCCAAACAGAGTAGTTTGGGGCGTTACAAGTATGTTAAGTGACGTGGCCAAACGAAGTAGTTTGGGACGTTACAAGTATGTTAAGTGACGTGGCCAAACGGAGTAGTTTGGGGCGTTACAAAAACTTTAGGGTGAGGGAAAATTTCAGATTGGTCGAATTGAGAGAGAGGAGAGAATGACTGGTCTTGATAAATTTTAGGATTTGATTTTTTCAATTCCCTCTTAAATCCTTTTCTTTCATTTTCACATTTAATTTAAGTAAAACATATACAAACACCACCGAATTAAATAACTGGGGTCGATAAAAATATGCACATACACCACCGTTAGAGAAAATAGTTGTGTGTTCACGATTACACACCACCGATTTTTTTAGAACCGCGGTGCTTTTTCATGAAAAATGCGCTCATATACCACAGTTTTCATTAAAATCGTGATTATTAGCTAAATTACCACAGTTTCTTGCCAAAACTGTGGTTAATTAGATGTGGTGTATGAGCATATTTCTTGTAGTGAGAAGTCGAGTTCTGTGTCAGCAGGGCTGACGACGGTGGCAAGGCGGTAATGGCGGCGGTGGCACGGGGCTGAGAGGGAGAGGAAGAGATAGAGGGAAAGGGTAAGAAAGAGGGAAAGAGTGAGGTAGGGCAGGGCTGGCGGCGGTGGCGCGATAGGGACGCCGGGCGCAGAGAGAGAGAGGGAGAGACCACGAGAGAGAAACCGCGCAGGAGAGAGAGGCAGTGAGAGAGGGAGATAGATACTATGACGAGAGAGAGGGCGGCAGCGTCGACGGTAAACGACAGAGAATGAGGCGCTATAGTTTTGAATTAGGTAAAATGTGGAAGAAGAAGCCCTTAATCTGATATTAAATCGATTTTTAACGACAGATGTAACGACGGACCGGTCCATTGTTAGATTTTAATTTTAATTTATTTTTAAATCAGAAAATATTAATGACAGACAGGCCCGTCATTAAATTGATATTATTTAATTAATTTATTAGGTGAAAATATAACGACGGATCAATTACGTCGTTATTTGTATATTTTTTAAATAATAAAATCTCTAATTATTTAACGATGGATCATATCGATTGTTAAGTTTTTTTTAAAAAAATTAACAAATTCCAAAAATACTTAACTACGGGCCAATCCACAGTGAAAATTAATTTTTTATTTAAAATTTACCCGAAAATTGTTTAACAATTGAAACTCCGTCTCATGTCCGTCGTTATATTTTAGTGTCAGAGACTCCCGCATTTTTTATGCCTAAAAAGCTTACCGACGGATAATCTGTCACTTTTGTGTCGTAATTAATGATAATTATACATCCGTTACAATTTCGTAATTTTTTTGTAGTGTTTATTTACATGATTAACCATTAATATTTATTTCAATATTAAAACTTCATGATTTTGGTGGGTAAGAATGTAAGATAGTTTTGATGGAAAAATAAAATTACAATTTACCATAGACTTTTAGATATAGTGGGGAAAATTATATGCTCCCCCCCCGGGCACTACCCGGGTCCATTGCGATGCCGACACGTGGCCCGGGGGAAAAAAATACGGCCAATTTAAATAAATCAGTAAATCCTTGGGAAATACGGCTACTTTGTGCTCAAATACGCCCCCATTAGCTATTAGGACACTTTCACTCCATCATTGGCTGCACAACATTCGAGAAGAACTTTTTACCTTACCAATGTACAACCTTTTTATGAACAGTTTTTATTCACCTTATTTTTTTTTTGTCATTTTGGGCCCATTATTATAGTTAATTAAAATTCCGATCTCAATTTTAATTTAAGATATAGTAATCTGAATAGTATATATGAACAATTGATCTGCTGTGTTACTAAAATTCTGAGGGAATAAGAAAAAATGTGGAAAAAGATGTGTAACTTGTAATTTATCCAGAAATGCGCTGAAGTACGTAATTTTGAGTATCGGCACTTATATCGGCACTGTTTATTTCTTGTACAATAAGCTGTATTTGTTGTCGGCAAAGATAATAATATTGTTACCATTATTTTTGAAAGGTGTAAATGACATCGGCAGTTCAAAATAGAAGTTTGAATGTGTCATTATTAAATATTTTTGATTAATTTCGTCTCAAAAAATGAAATACTGTATCCGCGTGTTAATTCGATTCAAGGCTAGTGGAAAACTCTAAATTTCCAAGAATGCCATTTAATGGCACCCTCTGAACAGTAAATAATGTAACGTGTCGAAATATGTGTCGGCAACATGAATATATATAATTTGGGGTATTTTGCTGCATCGGCAAACCTTTTTTAGGGTTTCTCTATTAATGTTATTTGCAAAATTGACGTTGGCAGAGTAGATTAGGTTTAAAAATCGAGCTTTTAAAATTTTAGTATGAGTTCGAATTTGGTGCGTGCAAAATTCAATTAAAAATAGTTTCCGAAAAGCAGAGTCACTCTTAAAGTGCATCGACAACCGCGCGCGGGTAAATTTCTCAAAATGAAAATTTTGTAGCAAACGGATGCCATTTTTTTTTCAAAAATCTTCGCTAGAGGGGTTACAACTACCGACTGGAAGTTGGGGTATCTTTGAATAGTCGCGTCGCTCGCGATAGAAGGAGGTATGTGCTTATAAAGCAGGTGTACTCTGTTTTCACAACATTCGACCGTTTGCTTGAATTTTTTTTTTTTGAAAAACCCTTTAAAATTTTCACTACAACTCATCTTCATTATTTGAAAATCAAGTGTTGGATAATGTCACACCATCGTGGAAGCCGAGTACCGGAGGCGGAGGCGCCGACGTCGCGTGGAGGAAGGGCTAGCATAAGAAACACTACCAGGGGTAAGTCTCTGTTTACGATTTTCAAGTTTATCTACGTAATTTCTGTCGTATGTGTGCAAAGGTGCCCTATTTTCACCTAATATAGTTTGGGTTTACGATTTCCATCATTTGCACACGGTTAGGATTTTCATTACAAAGACGTTTGATGATGAACTTGAAGTATGGAACTCGTTAACTTATGCTTCGTTTCTTAATTTTCATTGTTTTGCCGTGGACTTTATTTTGGCTTAAAGGCTCTGCCTTTGGTGCAGGGTCTAGATATTTATACATATTTCAGAGTGGTATGCAAATTCTTTGAATGTGTAGTAGCAATTCTCTATTCAATGGCTTCACAATGTTGTGCTTCACAATGTTATGGGGTTCATTGTTGACATATTATTAATTTGTTCCTTCCATTACTCTGCCATAGTGCACGTCTATTCGTTGTTTGTTTGAAAGTGAATGTTCTTAGTCATTTTTCCGGTCTCAGACATCTGTGAATCAAGGGGAGGGGGGGTAGGAAAACCCTCTTTTAACAAAGTGCGTGAATCTGCAGGTGCCCAAATATCAGTGCGTGGAAATTTCGGCGAAGTCATAAGTCAAGTGCGTGGCCGGCTCAATCAGGCTAATGTTGATGCATTTCGGGGGACATGCTTTGGCCATCTCATAGATATGCCCGACATTTAAGCGCAAGGGCAACTCGTTTACTTCATGCTGACTTACCTGGAGCCAGAGTCTGAGGTTCGAAACCGGTTATGTTTTTCGATCAACAGACGGCGAGTTTAATTAGGGCCTCAAGATTCTATTGCTTGAGCGGGTTGCGGTTTAACGAAACGGGTGAACCGCCGGCGTAGTCATACATGCATAGAGATATTTTCCTGAGCAAGCCTTTCATGAAAGCTCATGACATTGACAAAGCATTCGAAACTTATAGCGACGTCCATCGTGGTGCCGGTAGCTTGGTTTTGAAACTGGCCATGCTGCATATCGTCTTCGGTCTACTTTTGAACAGAGATCAATTGTCGAAATCGATTGAGCTCGTGTATCTTCACCTCATCAATGACTATGAAACTTTCAACAATTTTCCTTGGGGGAAGGTTGCTTATTAATTCTTGGTCAAATCGACGCATGCAGCTCGAGGGAACATCGCCCGGGGCAGAAGAACTCCTCGTCGAGGCCTTCTACGGACATTTGTGGATTCTCTTTTGTTCTGAAGATCTTTTGTTCCCTCGATTCATGCACTGGACCGCCAATCAATTCTTTAAAGCTTCTGTTCTAGCGCCGTACTTCAATGACAATGCGCCAGACTCGACGGTACAGTTCTTACTTACTTGGTCCTCTATGGTGTGTAGTAAGCACTCAAATTCATGCAAGGTATTTGATCAGAATGAGGCTCTTTCTTAACAGGTGCCCTTTGTGTTGACAAATGCTAAGATTGCGAGGTTGGAAAACGTAGGTTTGACCCATGACGAGTCATCCTCACCACCAGTGGTGCAACGTTTGAGTCTCATCGATGAGGACAACATCACTGAGAATGATCCTGAGGTGGAGGTCATAGGATCGCGGGTGGCTCGGGCACTGGAGGTGGGCTGATCACCGAGGAAACACGTCGGCAGCGCGAGTTCTTCGAGGTCCAAGTCGCGGCCCCTCGATAGGAGCTATGGGCCATCTAAGAAGAAATCGACAGCTGATGATAGAGCACCGGCGACCTTAATGGCCATCTCCCGAATGATAGTTGTAAGGAATTTATGCTTGCTATAATTTCTTTGAGTAACCTGTGCTTGGTTAATTGGTTATGAAGCTTTCATCGACTTGTCGACAGGACTCGAATGCGTTGGTGATGGCTAGGATGAACAGTTTAGATAAGGCCATCAAACGCCTAGAGTAGAAGGTCGATACACTCTACAAAGGACTGAAACATCGACATGATGGCGAAGACTACCAGCACCAGCACGATGGCGAGGACTACACAAGTGCTCGAGATCAATTGAGCCAAGAAATGGAGAACCATGCTATGGCAACCACCATCGCCGGGCAGAATACGGATGTGAGACAGGAAATGGCGGAGAACAGATAGGAAATGCCCCATGCCGACATGCATGACAATGTTTCCGACACGCATGGAGATACTGCCGACATGTTATCGGGGCCTGCCGACAGGGTAATGGCCAACACATTTGCAGAGGTGGTGGAGAACAGACAGGAAATACCTTATGCCGACGTGCAAGGCAATGTTGCCGACGCGCATGGAGATACTGCCGACATGTTATCGGGGCCTGCCGACAGGGTAATGGCCAACACGTTTGCAGAGGTGGCGGAGAACAGACAAGAAATGCCCCATGCCAATATGCATGGCAATGTTGCCGACGCGCATGGAGATACTGCCGACATATTATCAGGGTCTGCCGATAGGGTAATGGCCAACACATTCGCAGAGGCGGACGGGAGAAAGGAAATGGCAGGGGATGCCGAAAAAGATGAAAGGGAAGCCGGTGATGGAATCGAGACGTAGTACTCCGATACCGATAATGTTGCCGACATACATAGCTATGCCACCGACATCAATGTTGCCGACATACATGGCCATGCCGCCGACATGATGAGAAGGCCTGCCGACAAGCTAATTTCTGCAGATGATGGCGCGGGTGTGATAGACATGTCAAAATTGGTGGAGCTTGTTGCAGAAGCATGTAAGGACATCGATCCAGATGAGGAGGAGTTCGTGTCGGAGGATGTCGATGATGATGTCTTGCGTGCAGTATATGCCTATGCAGACCCGGGCAGCGATGGTGAGGCTGTGGATGCGGATGTTGACATCAGCTTCCTGAGCGAAGAAGAGTCAGGTATTCATTGCACATGCTTTCTTTTTGCTTTGCTATCTTAATGGAATCATGTGGAGCCACGTGTTTCAGATAAGGGAGAAGCTCCTCCAGCAACCAAGAAGCTGCCCGTTAAGAGGAAGCTCTTCATCCCCGAAACAAGACCTTATGCTCGGGAACAACCGCCATATAAGAAGACGAAGCCATCTCGTGCGAGGGCGAAGTCGAAGAAACACCGAGAGTCGCCAATGTTGGCAATAATGTCCGGTAAATACGTCGTAGCAAGGGAATATGATTGGAAAGTGGTGAAGCCTTTCCACGAGTGGTATGAGAAAGGCCTGACATTAAAGCCGTGAGTTCTCTCCGACTAAACATTCGATTAAATAATTGTTATTTTATATGCATCTTGCCTGATGCAAGTCATCTATTCCCCAGCCCTCCGAGGACATCGTTGCCCGTGGAATGCAAGGGACAATGTGATGCCCCTTGGTTCAGGGGGCTGTGGACAGCGAGGGGATGGCTCGATAATGATGTGAGTGGCCTTAAATTTAAGAATCCCATCCCAATCAATTAAGTGACGAAGCAAACACTACTGAGAGTTATGGTTTCTTTCCACTTTCATTATCTTATTCCAAGTTAATATTCTTTGCAGCAATGAGACGTCCTACTGAATTTGTTGATTATGTACTCAAGCGAATTTTCCGATTACTTTAAGAAAGATTGGGCTCTTATTGAGTAACTTGGCTAGGTAAATACACACTGACTATATCTGTGTATTTATTAGATAGCTTCCAATTGTTTATTCAACATTGACCATTATTCAATGCAGCAAACATTGGTGCTAGAGAATATGGATGAGGTTCGTGATCGTATTACCCCTTATGTCGATGGCAATTATTCTCAGTAGGGTGGGAAGCCATGGTGGGTAGTTGATATGGTTTATGGGATCGGTCATGTCTCCCGCGATCATTGGGTCCTGTACATGTTGCACTTTGCTAGTGAGGCAATTGTTGTTTTCGACCCGATCTCAAAACGTTGCAAAGACTGGTCCGACATCAAAGATGTCTTTCAACATGTGCAGCGGAATGTGACATTGCTTTGTCAATACGACGATGTGTACAGGAATAGGCCCCTTGATGGTCTTCCAAGAGAAGTGTGGAACCTGATGCGGTTTGAACACCCTCCGCGGAAAATAGGGAACTCGGACTGCGGCGTGTTCTACTTGAAGATATGGGAGTGCATGATGACGGGTCAGATGTTCGAAGATGTTGTGCCAGAGAAGGGGCCGTTATACAGAAAGGCATTTTGTGCTGAACTCTTCGCCTGTAGCCGTCATATTTAAAAATCTATTAGATTTCTGTGTATGTATTTATGTAGCTGTTGGTCCATCCAAACAGATACGTGTAGTTGGGTTTCAAATATCTAGGGGGTAAGTATTTATAGGGTTAAGTATTTTGTGGGCGCATATGTCAATATTAGAACTGTCGATATATTAGGAGTTGGGAACAATGACTATTCACTCTAGGGTGTTTTTGTATATGTTTTGATTAGGGGGATGACCATGTCCCGATGCCGGATATGTGGTATTTTGCCTTAAACTGAAAGATTAAGTTGTGGTGTATTTGCATTTGCAGTTCACACATAATTACGAAGTAAGCATTCACACGGCATAACTAAATATAACACTAATGACAACATAATTAGGGATTACACTAGGCAACGACACCATAATCCAAATTCTAGAGAGATAAGAGAAAGGAGAAAACATTTAAACTACAGTTAATTCCATTGCTTCAATTAGTGTCGCTCTCCCTTGACTGAAACGGGCAGTAGTCATCGTCCCTCACAATAAAAGACTCTCCGGTCTCAAACAAGTTCATCAGGGAGTGATAGTGCGGCTCATCGTTGCTTCGATAGACCATTGTCAACGGATTCATCTGCGCAGATAAACAAAAGATTTGTTTGTGCAGTTAACCAATCTAAGTTTCCAACTGTGTCAGCAGAATGTGTAATAATAAGTAGGATACCTCTTCAAAATATGTCCATGTCTCATCCGGAGCATAGAACTTGTTGCTCCTGTGATTCCATTGAAACATGGTCGGTGTGTAGTCCTACAACAGCTTCAAAGTCTCGTAGCGTGTCAACATGCGCTTGGTACCACTCGACACCGTAGTCCTTCGAAAATTCCTCGTTGATCTTCAATCGAACATTGGAAATGGCCGTGTTGTTGTCCTCATACCCAACAGTCCACACTCCTTCATCCTTCTGCTCGAGTAGCTCATTCACGACACGGGATTCAAGCCTCGCCATCCAATGGTCGTCGTAGAAAAATGCTTCTTGAGGTGGCGCCATTTTGGGTAGGATCGTCGTAGGGGTTATGCATTTGTGGAGAGCAAATATGAAAATGGAAAGGAGTTTGTGGGTACATTTGAGAATGGCGTTTTAGCTTTAATAGGGAACCTGCCGACATAAGATCTTGTATATGGACAAAAAACTGTACAAATGGAATATATTCTCTGCATTCCAAAGTTAGCTTTGGAAATAGATGTGCATGCATCTTTACCGACAAGATTATAGTCTAGTCAACATCTTCCACATCAAAGTACGAAGCCCGAAATTAGGAAAATTGTGTAATATTACAACCAAATTTAAAGTAAATAGATCCAAGATCACAGAAATAGATGTTTGAATGCAACTCAACAGTCAAATAAGTCTTAGGCACATCGACAGTCGCTTAATATACATCGACATTCGTTAGAGGACACATTTTTTACTTGTCATCGTCGGAGTCGATTGGTGGCGGCCCGACATCATCCTTGTGCTCGTCGTCACCTATAACATCTGACCCTCAATATCGAACATCACCTTGAAAAAATTCCAGCAACTCTCTCCCTCATTCATATAGACAAATGCGTCCGGGTGCATCTGTATGTGGGACTACAAGTTCAGATAATCCAATATGTGACCTTGTCTATATAAGAGAAACAGTTGACTAAATTAATACCTCGGCAATCCACTGCTACTCGGCCATGTCGAGATCTAGCCACTTACTCATGGGGTTCATTCGAATTAGCCCTGCAAATTTTAGTAACCAACCAAATAGTTCGTACTTGTCCCTCCAATGCTCAAGTCGTGTCTGAAGTTGCCCTATTGTTATTTCACGCTCACATTGTTGGCGTATCTCTCGCTACAGATACACGAGGCAAGTCTGGTAAGTCGTGGGGTCAGCCGGGATCCAGAAGCCTTTGTGCGTAAAGAAATATAGCTCGCCCATGCAGAATGACTCCATGGTTCTGCTCCATGGGTCATTGTTGTAAAATACATCATCTTGTGTAAGCGGCACGGGTAAAGCCATTTGTAGTTCTTTAGGTCTCCTCAGTTGGTGTGATATGTTGGTAATTCAGGGCTTCAATGGCGAGTGAATTTATAGAAAAATGCAGATAGTGACTAATACATACTCATGATAAGGTAACAATACAAACGATTAAGACAAACTCATAACACGACAAAAATAACAAAAGGCGAATAGAAGATCACATGCATGATAAAGTCATCAAAGTAACACGTGTCAGTGGTACAGTCCAAAATGCGTAGATAATAGATCTTCATACATAAAATTAAAGAAAATGAAATGAGCACGCGCGCACTAGAGTTTTCTTATATGTCGGCAGCCTCATCGATAGTGTCGTCGACATCCACATCGGCAATGCTATCCAGAACAAACGCACCCTCTTCCATATTGTCTGCATCAATTTCGTCGTCACCTGGGGCAGCCGCAGACAAAGCGGGGCTTGATCCACTCGAAGGATCATCTACCTCAAACAAATCCTTCAAGATTGCCCAAAACTCCTCCCCCTTGTTCTTGTATACCAATGCCGCGGTGCGTACCTTATAAAATAACAACTTTATAGTTCATGTAATATAATCTTGATGTGTGTACATGCAAGGTGAATATATCTGCTTGACCCTTCTCCGCATGCTATCGGGCAAGTCGACAAAGTTGGTGACTTCGTCGTAGCAGCGAGGATGTCCAACGTCTAGCAACCATGAAAACATCTCATATCTCTCGGCCCACTGAGCCACCTTAAGCTCGAATTCTTCATTGGAAAGTGCAATCTCCAATTGTTGTTTGAAAAAGTCCGCGGACGGCGTGAATGACACGAAGATTACCCGCATCCTCCCCCGGGATCCAATTTCCATTCAAATACTGATGGTCCAGCTCGAGCAGGGCTACCTACTCGGTATACCTTCTCCACGGCTCTACAAAGAAAAAGTCATCTTGTGATATCGTTCTTGGTGCCATTTGCAGCCGTAGATATTTGAGATGAGAATTAGGGTTACGAGGGTTATGACCATAAATAGAATGTGCATTTAAACTGTTACTAACTGATGCATGGGGTAACGTGCATGTACAACAGTTGAGTTTCTTAAACTGTAGCACATGTGACATTTGTGAAATGTCTAAATCAGAATCCAATCCAGGTGAGAAATAAAGCATCGGAAGCCAGGTCACTTGGTCAAATGCTACATGTATTGGCAGGACCTAATTTGGCAGATAAAGACAATGTAGAATCACATGAAAGTAACCTTACCTCCACGATGCATGAGCTGGAGGGCACTGCTGATATGGAATTGCTCAATCTTAGCGGAGCCTACACCCACCAAGATCTGTTGGCCCCCGCCCTAGCTTCGCTTGTCGACTGTCCAGTTGGTGACTTGAGTAAGGAAAAATTCAAAAACTTCTCATCATCCACGTAAATAAAAGGGACACGGTAAATAATATGAACAACGTTGACGTGATTTATAGCTGAGCACATACTTGAAATAGTGACGACACATCTAGTGGCTCGTCGAGATTAACAACATGAGAGTACTGAGTCAAACTTGCATCTTCATCCTGAATTTTTGGGTTAGGGGAGTGCAGTTAAATTATTAATCTAAATTGGGAGCCGGATATGGAGTAAGTCTGAGGAAACCATACTTCAAATGACGTAGTAGGGACGTAATCATGTGACACTGGCCATCTTGAAATGGAGTTAGTCTCATCCCCCTCGTTAGATCGCTCAGTATTTGTATCATTCTGAACAGAAAGCTCGACATCTGCAAAAGCAACAACGACAGTTATAATTATCGAATGACATTCTTGGCATGAAACTAACCATAATCAGACAATATTCTGGTACCCGACCACTTTGGAATAGAGGGTGGGGGATTGGGATTCGGTTACCTTCGCTTCCAGTGCGAAGTAATTGGTGTCTTGCCCCGACGTTTGGATAGGGAAGGATCCTGAATATTGGCCCGATCAGTTCTCGCACCCGACAGGTCCATAGCTTTTTGCGTTTTATGTGGTATGCCCTTGTTAACCATCGCATGCACATCACCCTTCAATGCATGTATTCGATATAAACATGTCTTCCTACCTTGTTGGTGGTTTTTCACATCGTGCGCCACCTCAAGAGTGATCCTCATCACATAGTTCACAAAGGCCATTTCATCAACGGCCTCGTTACCATCCGCAATGGAATAGTCTCTGATGTTGTTTAAGTTTCGCTGCCTCGCAGATTTGCACCATCGACTCATGATGTAGCATGTCGACAGCCTAGTCATATTGAAGTGAAAATAAATTCTAAGTATGTGTCGACATAGAACTCCTTCAGTCTAATACATATGGCAGCTGCAGAGGGCCCATTTCGATTCACTATTGTATTGGACAACTCGAATCCTCGACATGAGGGGTTGCGAGGTGACCTTAAACTGCATATCGACACTGCCGACATCGTTGGCTGGTTTTTTGATTATTACCACGCTCACGGAAAGGGCAAATTGCAACTTGAATGTCTTATACACGTTCCTTGTGTAGACTTGTGCTGCTTGAGCCAACAATAGGTTGTTGTTCACGAACTGCCCCGGTGTACCGAAGCTGAGAGCATCATCGGTAGTCTCCTTTGTACGCCAATCATGCAGGACCTGCTCGTACTTATCGACAAATTCGGTCAAAGTGGAACTCACCGAGTACAGATCCTTCAATACCTTATTCGTAACCTCACTACGCGAGGTCGTAAGAAGACCCGCGCTGAAGGAGGTGTTCGTGAACACCGACGCCCACCTCTTCTTCAACCTGTACATATTGGAGAACTAACTATGATCATCGAGGGCATAGTTAGTGATCATGGAACACCAACACTCCTCGAACTCATCCTCCGTATCCACCCCATGCATGTAGTGATACCACTGCCGCTTGAATTCACTGTTGTCGTTTAATTTTCCAAAATGAGACGGGGCGTTTCGGCTGATATGCCACTGACAAAGCCGATGACTCGCTGATTTGAAAGTGGCATCAATCCCATTCATTAGCGCTTGACTTTGATCGGAGAATATCATTTGTGGCTCCTTCCCATGCATGGAATCTAAAAACGTGGTAAATACCCATTCAAAGGAAGCCGTCGTCTCGTTCGACAAGAAGCCCAAACCTAGCATCACATTTCTCCTATGATGGTTGATGCTAACAAATGGTGCACATACCAGGCCATACAGATTTGTCTTGTACGTGGTGTTGACTGATAACACGTCTCCAAAGCACTCGTAATCAATAAGAGCACAAGAGTCTCGGAAAAAAAAAGTTCATCAACCGACCCTCATCATCTAGCTGCACGTTCCAATAAAAGAAAGGCTCAATGTTCAATTTCTTAGCAAATAAATTCACCAGAGCATTAGCGTCGACATTCCCAACTCTTGTTGACTGTCTAACCCAATTCAAGTGATTATAGGCATCCCTCCTCGTGAAACCGACATTTTGCGGCCCTCCGACTTCATTTTCCATAAACCGACATGCCCGATTAACTTCGATACCCGCAGATTTAAGCGCCTCAATGGGTGACTGTTTTGCATGGCTCAATTACCGAGCGGAACGTAACAGATAGGCTTGATGCGTGCTGAGCATTTCGTGATTATGCTCCTTCACAAATTTATGAACGGTCCATTGCAAATTCTTCTCCCTCCCAATCCGTAATTTCGCTTTACAACTGCTCCTAGTTATCTGTTTCCTATATGATGCTACTCTCCCTTTCGATCATTTGTCATCAGGCCGACCTTCACACGAGCATTCAAATTCTTTCCATCGAAGCTCATTCGTCCCAGAGAAATAGTATTGGTCACCCTTCCTCACACTAAACCCCCGGCACCTGCCGTACTCACAATATAATAAATATGCTTGCTCTACACTATCCACAACATTTCCAATTTCTAAACGATTCTCTAATTCTATTAACATTGTAGAAAGCAAACATCCTACTTCTGCATCACTACCAACCCCTTCTCCATCTTTTCTGTCATGAGTGCTACCCTCAGAAGATGCCTCATTCTCGATTGAAACATTCAAGTCAATATTCATCTTCGCTAAAACTCTATAGACAATAATTGTAATCAGCAAAGATAATCAAGTCAGACTATAATTTTACCTTATTAGTGACAATTGTAAAAAGTTTAGAGTTCCACACCAACATATTCATTGATAACTGAAATAATGCATTCAACTATGGCCATCAAACCCACGCAATTTACCACTCAATATAAACGCTTCGTTAACTAGGGCGTCGCAAAATAGAATGATATTTTTTTTGGAAATCCTGAAATTCTAACCGTCTAACTAGCCAACAAGCTTCATGATCAAAACAGGGGGAGCCATCGAAATTCATAATGAATTCACAAAATCAATCACCCTAAATCAATGCCACAATGTGGGTGCCCATACACTACAACCGACACATTGAAACATTGACAGTTAAAACCCGTAAGAAAAACCCTTCAATTGAAAGCATAAATAGAACTCTAACAATGAATCAATAAAAAACCCCCTACCATAAGGGAACCCAAAAGAACCGAAACTTTGCATACCTCAAGGCAACCCAATTCTCAGAATCGTTCCGATGAGGCAAGATGAACGCAAAATCGGCGACCCCCGTACAAGATCTGTAAAATCGATTTTCAGAATTGGGGGAAATGGCGCACTGGAGAAGAGAATATAATTAAAATACTAACCAAATTCAAAATTTTCGCCAATTTTCATAAATCCGCCAATATTCAATAACACTGTTCACTCATCGGAATCCGTAAATAGCCAAACTTAGCGTCGGGATTTCTTCAAAAAATTCTGAAACCTTGTCCACGAGTACGGGAATTCCATCCATTGCGTATCCGTACCAGCGCCGACGTGCAAAGTTCGCCGAAAAACTTTCAGGTGTCGACATCAATCCTTCTGTCGACACTGCCGATACGAGCGCAGGTCCCACAGGCTACTGTTCACAGCAGAAGTGTCCTAATAGCTAAGTCACCTCTTTTTCTAAGAAATACAATAATATACGCATAAAAAATAAAGTTAAAATATTTCTTAAAAAATATCCACGTGTCGACATCTTAACAGAGTTTGGATAGTGCCGGGGGGAGCATATAATTTTCCGATATAGTAGGATAATCATTTGTTATTAAATAGTGATCGGCCCAAAAGTCTTCACAGTTGACACCCAAAATCCCAAAAAAGTATTCAAGTCACAGTTCGTCATTGTAAGTTTAGAGATCCAAAAGGTCCCAATCAATATGCGTATATTTTAAGACTCGTCCCATTCTATTTATTTTATTTGTTCTCGATTTTTCTATTTTAAAAAAGGTTATAAATGGTTTCCGTACGTTACCAAGAATTTTTGAATTTCTTTTCTCTTTCCTCTCACCATTCCAATAAATTTGCTAATATAATATTGCAACAACATCCACTTTTAAGTTTGATCATATATGAATATGATTTCATATACAGTAGAATTTCTCTTTAAAAAAAATCCAAAATATATATATACAACACGTGCACAAGTAGGAGGTGATTGGACAAATTACATATTAATGTCCAATCTTTCAACTTTTTAATAAAAATATTCTGACATTTGAATATTTATAGTTTAGTACGTGATTTTGTAAATTTTTATTAAATTTGTCTTAAAGTCAACTTTTTGGTATCCTTATTACCTAGTGGCTTGCCGAAAATCTAAGATAAATTTTTATAATGCCACATCAGATAAAAAAATTAAATATGTAAATTTAAATTAGAAAACAATGTGTTCAGAAATAGAAATAAAAATAGGAACATTTCCAATTTTAACTCTACCTAGTCATCTCATCTTTAAAGATTAAAATCGTATCCTAAACATTAGGAGTTAGGAGCCATTATCTGGAATTTGTGAGTAGAATTTAGTTGTGATCATGACCATTATTGATTGAAAATTAAATAAAAAATATTTCTTACTTAATATTTTTAAAACAATAATATGTTGAAATAATGCCAAAATCTTTATTTCAATATATTTATTTATTGTATATTTTCATATTATTGTTTTAAAAAATTAAAGTAAGATTTTTTTTTTTTTTAAATTTACATTTTAATTTTTTTTATCTGATGTGGCACTGTGAAAATCCAACTCAGATTTTTGACGATCCACATAGGCAATATGATACTGGAAAGTTGACTTTAGGATATGTTTGATAAAAATTTACAGGTCATGCACTAAACTGTAAATATTCAAAGATCGGGACATTTTTGTTAAATGTTAATATATAAAAATAGTCATTTTCATTTAGTCAATTATGTTTTTAGCCACTTTCTAAAAAAGATTATTTATAGCCATTTTTCACTAAAAATACTTAATTATCATTTATAAAATTGTGAACTACACGACTAGAGTGCATTATTTGGATGCACGAATGAAATATGATTGTGTACCAGTACAAATTAATATTGTACATAAATGGGGTGCATGCACGAATTGATGGTTTATGACTGAGCGTAGTCGTGCAACAATTCAAATTTACTTCTAATTTGCCCTAAAAATATAACCGGGGTCGTTGCCTTTTTCCCTCTTGCCAATGTGTATATATTCTTGAAAAGTTTTTATTTGGTCCTTTGTTTGCTAGGTCCTTGATTTTCTCCTCGGATTTGCAAGCTTTAGATAGATCTATTACATTTGTGAGCTAGAACAATCAATGGAAGCTGAAAGACCAATTTATTCCAAGAACGATTTCTACAACAATGTAAGTCTCTCAGTATGTATGTCTCAGTCTGAGAGAGAGAGAGAGAGAGAGAGAGAGAGAGAGAGAGAGAGAGAGAGAGAGAGAGAGAGAGAGTTTCAGGCATGAACATGAAGCATGTCAGTGATTGTAAGGAATAATTTATATATATATATATGCAAGACATGTAATATTTGTGCATATTAATTGCCATGTATTTCTGGGCTAGATTTCTTTGTGGAATAATCTTCCTCTTTTTAGTGTATATATATTTGATTTTTGGGTGATTTAATTTGTATGAGTGCAGGCGGAAGAGCGATTAGCTGAAGAGAGAGCAATAGATGAATGGCTTCCAATCACATCTTCAAGAACAGCAAAATGGTGGTTTTCAGCTTTCCACAACGTTACTGCTATTGTCGGCGCCGGAGTTCTCAGCCTCCCTTACGCCATGTCCCAACTCGGATGGTAATTAATAAAAACAAGTTTGAGTTTTTGTGACCCGAATTGTTTGGTTTTGGCCCGATAGAAAGGCTATGCTCCTTTCCATATTTCCAGTTTTTAGCCTGAGGTTGACTGTAATACTCTGTTTTCGACATATAGCGATATTCTCTTTATCTGCCCGTGGTTTTTCCCTTTTTCAAATTTTCACATCATCAATTTGATATATACATTCTAATTAATATCTCAGGGGACCTGGTGTGACATTCTTGGTGATATCTTGGGTAGTTACTCTCTTCTCATTGTGGCAAATGGTAGAAATGCACGAATTGGTGCCGGGAAAACGATTCGACCGGTATCATGAGCTCGGACAGCATGCTTTTGGTGAGAAGCTAGGGCTGTGGATCGTTGTGCCGGCGCAGCTAGTAGTTTTAGCCGGTTTGAACATAGTCTACCTCATTACAGGAGGCCAATCGCTCAAGAAATTCCATGATTTAGTTAGCCATGACCATGATCGAGACATGAAGCTAACTCATTTCATTCTCATCTTTGCCTCTGTTCACTTTGTCCTCTCCCAACTACCCACCTTCAATTCAATCTCCGGCGTGTCTCTCGCCGCCGCAGTTATGTCCATAAGGTATACATACACACACAACAATTTAGATTAATTTAATGAATTTATTCAAATAAATAATAATATGTAATTGCAAATTAATTTTCATCTGCAGTTACTCTACGGTAGCGTGGGTTGCTTCGGTTGACAAAGGTGTGCAGCACAACGTGGAATATGGTTATAAGTCCACGACTACAGCTGGTACTGTCTTCAACTTCTTCAACGCATTGGGGAGCGTTGCTTTCGCCTATGGCGGCCACAACGTGGTCATGGAAATTCAAGCGACGATGCCTTCAACACCACAGCTGCCTTCGAAGAAACCTATGTGGAAGGGAGTCATCGTTGCTTACATCATTGTCGCCATATGTTACTTTCCCGTTGCCATTATTGGATACTGGACATTCGGGAATGAAGTGGATGAAAACATTCTCATCACGCTAAAGAAACCTGTATGGCTCATTGCCATGGCTAACATGTTTGTGATGGTTCATCTCATTGGAAGCTATCAGGTTTGAAATTAAATCAAATCAAAATATCAAATTAATTTTAAGGAACTCTCCTCACCCTCACTGTTTCCAACTCTTACGTATTTAACCAACTTTTACCTTAGACAAATCTTATTTAAGACGTGGTCCTCCTTTTTTTTTTCTTTTTTTTTTAAATCAGTTGGTCTTCCTCTTTTTTCCCTTTTCCTTTTAGTTGTTTTTCCTAATTTTTTATTTCCTTTTTTATTTATTTAATTTAATTTTTTATTTAACGTCTCGTGCAGTACACTCACTCGATGTTAATGTGTGGGCTCATGTACTATGCTCGATAATTAATTTTTCTGAAGTAAATATATATACCCTAAAATAAAATTAGTGAACCCTAAAATAAAACTGAATTAATTTAATTTTTTGAATTAATTTAATTTTTTTATCCGACATCTTGCGTAATGCTCTCGCCCAACGCTAACGTGCGGGCTCGTTTATTAATTTTTTTTGAAATGAATATATACCCAAAAATGAAATTAGTAAACCTTAAAATTAAATTAAATTAATTTTTTATCTAACGTTTCGTACAGTGCACTCACTCAACACTAACGTGTAGCTCAATAATTAATTTATTTAAAATTAATATATACCCTAAAATAGAATTAGTAAATCCTAAAATTAAATTGAACTAATTAATTTAATTTATTTTAAGTTTTTGTCATTAATTTTTTTATATTGGGAAGAAAGAGAAGTTGATTTCGTGTAATATATATGCAGTTGTATGCCATGCCGGTTTTTGACATGATAGAAGCAGTGCTGATAAAGAAGCTCGAGTTCAAGCCAAGTTGGTATATGCGATTTATTTCAAGGAATACATACGTTGGTAATTTATTTATTTTTCGTCCATATATTGGCTAGTTATTTGAGTTTTCCAGTTTGTATTTCATCTTAATTAAAGTTTTCCGCATCTTACTTATTTCAGCTTTCACAACATTTATTGCTGTCACATTCCCTTTCTTCAACGCGCTTCTTGGATTTTTCGGAGGATTTGGGATCGCGCCAACCACATATTTTGTAAGTGAATGGTAGAATTATTATAAAAAAAAATGAAAAATTGGGCTGGTAAAATTTATTATTAAGTATATGTTGAAGCATTATTATTATAAATTACAAACATTGGGGTATTAGATATGATTTACCCTATATGAATACATATGATATATATATATATATATATATATATTATATTGCATTCGATATATTTGTGCAGCTTCCTTGCAAAATTGTGTCTCTTCTTATAGCTAACATTTGTGCAGCTTCCTTGCATCGTATGGCTTGTTGTTCACAAGCCAAGGATGTTCAGCTTATCTTGGTTTGCTAGTTGGGTATGCATATCCAGCTTCATTAATAAGTATCAACACTTAATTAATTTCTCAAGTTTTTTTTTTCACCTTAATTAATTGAAACAGAGAGCTGATTGGTTGAATTTGGTTTGTAAAATTTCAGTTTTGCATAGTATTTGGTGTGGTGTTGATGATTGTTGGGCCAATTGGAGGGCTAAGGCAGATTATACTTCAAGCCAAAACATACAAATTCTACCATGATCAACAACATTAATGATGCAACTATTCAGTTACTGCATGATTCATTCATCTTTTCTCCTCGATTAATTAATTGTTGGTTAATTTGATGATTTTGTCGTCCCATTGGGGATGACTTAGTGGTGCAGTGAGGTTGTTTGGTGATCAAAAGTCATGGGTTCGAATTTCCTCAATACCACACGTCGGGTATGTGAGTGAAAAAAAAATTGATGATTTTATCTTGATTGTAATTTTCTAGATAGGTAGCTAGGTATGTATTAATGTATATGTACATATTTTGTTGCTTCACCCTTTTGTGGCGAGTTACAAATTAAGAAACCTCTTAAAAAAATACTCCCTCCGTTTCGTTTTGTTTGTTGTTTTAAAATTTTAATCTAGAATTAACAGTTGATTTTTTGGACTAATATATCCCTCCCTTTTATATTACATAAAATCATATTCACTTATATTTTCCTAAAAAGTTGAATTTTTTTTCTCTCTCCATATATTTATAAGGTTAAATTTGAGAGAGAGTGTGTCAAAATATATAAAACAACAAACATTTTAACACAAAAGAAAAAATCTAAAACAACAAACAAAATGAAACGGAGGGAGTAAAGTATATGGCGTTGCCCCTTAATTGTAAATTATTTAAGTACAAGATAGGTAGCATAGAATTTCCCCTTATTTGGGATTATAATAGTTAGAGTTTGGTTGAACTTTTATTTTTGGATAATATATTCTTTTCTTATGAGGATATTTTTATTTAAATTTTTTGGAGTGCACTGCAATTTAGGAAGTTGACCGAATTTATTTGTAAATGAAATTATCTATCCCACTTTTCTCTATCTCATTTGGTGTTTCATTTTGATTTTTATTTGATTTTCATTAATTTTTTTCTTCAATTTCAATTTGTTATGGCTTAGTTTAATTTTATAATTATTATTTAGGGTTTATTCTACCCAATTAGGGTTTATATTTATTTTTTAATATTTATTTCTTATTTTTTAGTTAATATAATTGATTAATGTGGTTGATTATTCCAAAAATAGGGTATATAATTTTTAAAAACATTAAGTTTTAGCAATAAATGTTGATTATGATTTGTAATACTATAATAAAATTTATTTTTGTAATAAATATTTTTAAAATATTTAATTTTATAGTGGGACACAATAGTGGAACATGAAAAGTGGACTAGAAAATTTTATCCTATTTATTTGTTTCCTTACTTTAATTTCTCTATTATTTTGGCCAAGAAATCTTGTTTCAAGAATTGAGATGGATTCTTCAGGTTGCATCTTGAAGGACTCGTACTTGTCGATTGCCAGTTGGAGCTTGTTTCCTTTGATGGCTTCAGACTCCTAGCATAGATTTGCTAGCAAGTCTCATATCTCCTTAGCAGTTCTGCAGTTTTTTGTGTCCTCCATTCTATCTTCATCTAGAGTTTGAAATAATGCGGCTTGAGCAAAAAACTCTAGATTCTTCAACTTCTTCTCTTCACTGATGAGAAGATGAGTTGGCTTCGGGATCCGTGCTGGTTAATTTATATCAATAATGTGGGCTTCATTGTCCATCATGATAGTGATTGGACCATCTTCAATAATCTTCGATATATTCTCATGAATTAAACAGAGATGCGCTTTCATTCTCCTGCTTCAATTATCATAGTTTTCAATTGAAAATAAAGGTAGATTATGCTTTCCCATAGCTTGAAATGTTAGCACAAATAAGTAGATCTGATTCAGTTGACCTGCAGAAACGGCTGATCCTTAGAATCAACCGCTCTGATACCACTTGTTGGTCCCGGGCGAGTCGGTATCAGTTTAGAGGAAAGAGGGTGAATAAACTGATTCAAAACTTGAACTCAAATGCGGAATGTAATTAGGGCCCTTGACTCGCTTTAAAAACTAATCTATGCACTTGTCAATTTGATAGATTTTAGTTGACTTGTGAGTGCAGTTTGTGTGAGCTTGTGTACAGTTTAGAAATATGCAAGTTAAAGTAGAACAATACGGCACACAATCAATTTATAGAGGTTTGAAGTCTCAAACTTCTACGTCCTCTCTTCCTTCTGCAGAAGGGCAAATTCACTATATAACTTGAGTTTCTTTACAAATTACACAATGAATGACAGGTTTGCTGAACCTGGTAATGGTAAGTTTCTTTACACAGTTACCTCAGCGGGGTCGACGACTCACACTTGCAGTCCCCAGCAGATAGCTATTGCGGCGACAGTTTCTTTAGCGGTAGCTCACACTTAGCTGGAGAGTTAGGTGCTATTGTCGTCTTTGCAAGGTTTTAGATCTCTTTCAATCTTCAAGAGGCTAGTCTTGAACAAGGGTATCAACTGATGTTGCTCCTTAAGTTGAGCTGAGTAGTTGATCAGTGTATATCGCTTAAACTGAGAAGATTGCTCTGGCTGGACTTTCAATAGCTAGCTGATTGTTTGAAGCATTAAGTTCTTCTTCTTAGTTGAGACTTTCACAACTTTGAGACAATACTTTTAACTTGAGCTGAAAGTAAGGGAGAAAGAAAGTTCAGTTGTGAGTATATGCGAAAGACTTGAAAATAGAAGTCTAATTGGCAAAAGTCATTTGAAAATCATAATCACTTGTCTTATATAAAAGGAGTAATCTTGTGACCGTTGGGTTCCATTGATCGATGGTTTTGTTGGTTCATCAATGGTATGTGGATTTTCATAGCCGTTGAAGCTTGTTGATGTATCTGTTACTCAGCCAATCGATCTTTGATGAGTATTAATTCTGTGATATTTGTTGAGCATTAACTCCATTGATTTTCCAGTTGGCAGTTCTGAATTTAAGCTTAGCTGCTCAGTTTGGCTGTCGCTTCAGTTGGCTATATCTCTGAGCTTCTCTTGTCAGTTCGACTGATCATAAACCGTTGACTGGTTTGTCAGTTCGACTGGTGTTATTCTCAGCTTGGTTAGCGGTTGACTTTTCTTGAGCTTCAGTTTGCTGACTTCAACTTGGTCAGCGGTTCGTTCATCTTGAGCTTCAGTTGGCTGACTACTTTGTCTTTGTGCTTCAGTTTGGCTGATATTAATTATGGTCATCAGTTGGGTGCTTCCAGTCTTCAGTTCAATTGACTTGCTGCAAGTTCCATCAGTTGGGTTGATTTGGCTTCTCTAGTTCAGTTGATCTGGCAGTCAGTTTGATAGAAACTGGTTTGTTTCCTGTAGAGCTTAACCCTTAGTTGGATTATTTCCTGACTCGTTGATACATCCCTCCAGCTGAGTTGACCATGCTCCAGTTCAATTGTTATCTACTTTAGCTAAAGATTTTTCAGAGCCTCAGTTTGGTCAGCATAGCTCTCCTGCTTAGTTCTTCCTCAGTTTTTCAAGAAGTGTTTGACATGTTTTGACATCTCATCTGTAACAGCCCGGTCCCTTAGATGGTCATTTTGATGGGGACGGGGTTGTTGGGCGTAAAAGCCGAAGAAAATAGGTAGATTAATCGGAAATCCAGGGGGTGATTTTAGAATTAAACTAAGTTATCACCTCACAACTTAGGCAACTTAACTTCATGACTTGGAAGGACTATCATCTTTAACGAATCAAAGGGGTCAAAGGATTCAATCGAGTCAAAGGAATGCCAAATCATAGGCCAACCGAAATTTAAATAGAATCCAAAGACAAACATATAGGAATTTGACTTTATAACTAAACAAGACTTTCTCAAAAGCCAGGATGGCTAAGACCCATAAAAAGGTCGGAGTCAAATAAATTATACCGTCCCATTCATAGGACCAAACAAGAAACTAACTCAAAACTTAACTTGAACGAACAGAATCATGCTTGAAAGGAAAAGCCTCTTCGTAGGCGAACAATAATAACAAGCATGAAAGACTTATTCACAAGTCAACTGAAGATGAATAGATACCAGAATGCTCAATAGGTATGACTATTCAAATAACTCAAAATCATTAAAGGAACAACTGATATATCAAAGAACATGCTCCAAAGACTTTATTGATAACTAGGATTCATAGCATTTAAGACATGCTATTCTTAAGAATCAAGTTACATTAATCAAGACTAGATACTAATATCAGATTACTTAGCAGAAACTTAGCGGAAGAAAACATGTAACCATACAGAGCAACAAACTTGAAACCTCAGACAACTCAGACAACCCCACAAGCAGCACATCACCGGCCTCAGCATCTCAACCTGAAAACATTTGAAAAAGAGGGGGTGAGCACTAATGTACTCAGTGGGGTTTTATGAGAAAACTCTTTAATAAACTTTGGAATATCCAATTAATAACTGACGGCATATGGAGAGCAAAACGCAAAAGCCCTCTCCATACCCGCAAAACCTTTTACTTCCTTTTCTGGCGCCTTTCCTGGCTCAAACCTGCTGTCTACTGCACCCTTATGCCTTAGGATGAGAGAGGGGACACCTCAAATATCCTCTGAGTATGCGTGGGGATTACTCAGCAGTGACTCCATTCATTTTCAAATGTTCAACATTAGTGACACGAAGGTCATGGCATGATAATGCAAATAAACTGTTCTTTGAGCTTGATAACCTGCTAATAACAGAAACTATATCTTTCCTTAAATTCTTCCTTTCTTAACCTTAACCTTAACCTTAAACTTAACCTTAACCTTAACCTTAACCTTTCTTACTTACTTAACTTAGCTCGCAAAACCAAGCGTAGAGCAATCATCTAAAGCTAATTCTTAATTGAGCATGATCTCGACCTACAAGGGATTTAACGCTACACTAACAAGGCAATCCTTAATCCTTAACTATACGAGCTTTAACAAAGCATAAACATTCAAATACGAGGAAATGAATGCAGATAAACATCGATTGCAAATAAAGCAATTCTAAACACCTCATGCTAGCATAAATTGTATATAAACAATTCTAGCATATCTAAACATACTTGAGAGCTCACTTAGATTATAACAACTTCCTTAACTTTATCTAACTCAAATAGCAATTCAACAAAATCATGCATATAACTTTATTCCTTTCCTTTCCTTGTACAGAGACTAAACAGGCAGAGCATAAAATATTTTAATTGGATATTTCCCTTGCCTTAACATGCTTCTAGAGCTTAATAGCTCAAACCTTATACTTGGTTTAGAACCACCCACCTCGATGATGAGCACCTCAAGAACAAGTGCGTAGACGATGCAATGAGCTGAAAATCCTTCCTCGGGCCTCCTCGGGGTTCACCTCATAATTATGAAAGTCGATCAATGACTTAGAACCTTATTCGAGCTCCTAATAAGACATCGAAACGATATCTAAATCCTTGACCCTTAACTATAACTTAAAATGCGATAATTTAAAAGATTAAGGCATCCGAAATTACCACAAATAGGGACGGAAAATCCGATTCAAAATATCGAGATTCCGGACAATTGGCCACTGCTATCTCGTATATCATCGAAAGAGCTTCGATTTGAGTACTCATGGGCCTCGTAACTCCAACCGAGGCGAAAGTTATGGCCTCCGCACGAAAACGTGTCGAATCTGCCGCAGCAGACCCCCGCGACCGCGGAACTCCCCGCGCCCGCGGACCTCCGCGCTCGCGCACCTCCGCGCGCCGGCGCACCGCCTTGGCCGAGAGGGCACTCCCGCGACCGCGGAATCCCCCGTGACCGCGGGATCCTCCGCGACCGCGCCACCTGGGCGATTTTCGGCGGCGGAAACTCCTCCTCCGCTCCTCCGCGCTCGACTCGCCGAACAAAACTACTTGTCTCGGAGGTGCGCTCACGAAGAGCGCTCCTCGCTCGACTTTAGAAATGGAGGTGAAAGAAGTGAGAAATGAGCAAATGGGAATGAAGGGGGCTCCTCTATTTATAGGGGAAATCCAAGCTTCTCCGAGAAGCTTCTTCAGTGCAACAACACTGCTTTAAAAACATCGGGTTCGGTTAAAAGGCGCTCTATTCGATGTCGAGGTCCAAATGACCTCAGACATGAAATCCAAAAATACCGGGAGGTTCCTTGGCTGGAGTACTATTGAACCAACTTGACTCGGAATAAAGAACGAGTCATCTTGAAGGAAAATGAGAGAATATTCTCTTTTCAAAAATAAAGTTACTATTCCACACAAGGGACAAATAAAATTCCCGAGCGCTCGATTGACCTCAAAATGAAAATCCGGAAACGCCAACGGATTCCTTGAGAAATTTCCTATAAGATAGGCTTGAAAGAACAAGGCTTGGGTCAACACACGAGATTTCGCAAATTTCTAACCAATGCGCTCCTACGGAAAAACACTATTCATAACTTCTTAAACGCGTTTTAAATCACTGGGAACTCAAACGACTTCCGATTCAAAATCCGAAAACACCGGCATGCTCCTTGGGTCAACACCTTTCAAACGTGACCAAAATTGGCTATAATTGAGCTCGGATCAAAATTATCAAAAAGACGATTTTACGAAAAATAAATCCTAAAATCGCGGCTTAGAACCGAAACATCTTAATTATGCTCAAAATTCCTTTTAATATTTCCTAATTAAAATTAGGAATTACTTAATCATATTCTGAAAATCCGGGTTGTTACATCATCAAAACTACATCTTAGGATTTTACTTGATAGCTTTTCCTAAAAGACCTGACTGAAATGAGCACATATTTTCCCCAAACCCACCACACACGTGCACCATAAATCTTTTTTAATTTTTTTTTCATTTTCTTAATGGTTTTTTAATCCTTAATTTAATCCTAATTACAGTTTATTAATCTTGATTATGAGTTATATTTAATTTGAAAAATTTTATTATCGAGCACAAGCTCATGCGTTAACGTCGGGCGCGTGTACTGCATGGAAAATTCAATAAAAAAATTAATTTATTTTAATTTTTGAATTCAGTAATTTATTTCAGGATGATTTATATTTATTTTAAAAAAGATTAGGATTCAAAATTTCGGTGACTTTCTGGTTTATGAAGGAATACGGAGTCGAGAAATCTTGGAATTTTATTCACAAGTGGTGTAATTTTATCTGAAGTGACTTGAGAAAATTTGAAAATGCTCTCTTCTCTCTCCTACTTTTCTTCTTCTCGTCGCCGTTAAACATGTCTTCTTCTCTATTTAATCGGCCGACTTCCGACAATCTGCCTCTATTCAATTACTCATCACGATATTTGGATAAACATACCTCTAATTCATCCTCACGAGAATTAGAAAAATCTCTTATAACTTCTGCTACAACAAACCCTAATTGCGATAACCCTAATCCTATTCTTGAACATAGGACGTCATATGCGGCTGCAGTCAATTCGTCTCTTCCAATACGCCACCCAGATGTGTTTACAACCTCCATGTCCCGAATTCAGCCTATTAAAAGGGGTGATTTTAACTCTATCATAATTCCGGATGATATATATCATGCACAATTGGGAAAGTTTCAGTTTTCATTAATTGGACGTTTAATTATGTTCAAAGGCGAGAAACCATGGACTGCGGTTGATCTCAAAGTCAGAATTCAGAAAATTTAGGGTTTGTCGAACGACTGGAATCCGATATCTCTCGAGAAGGGATATTTTACGCTGCAACTCTCTTGTGTGGTTGATCAGCTGAAAGTGAACCAAAATCAGTCTTGGAATCTACGTCCTGGACTTCTGAAAATTAGAGACTGGATTCCAGACTTCACCCCATATAAGATCAACTCTACTCTTGCGCAAGTCTGGGTCCGATTATACAATTTGCCAATTGAATATTGGCACGCTAAAATACTGGTAGACATTGCTCGATCAGTTGGTACACCCTTGAAGATTGATGGTACCACGTTGCATGGGGATGTTGGGCATTATGCTAGAGTTTTAATTGAGATTGATATGCTTCAAGCTCTACAATCCTCGGTTATGATTGATGGAGGTGAGGCTACTTTTTTTGTAGATTTGCAATACGAGAATTTGCCTCATTTTTGTAATGAATGTCAAATGGTGGGTCACTCTACAAGCAAATGTCGTAAGATGAATGTTCTGGCTAAGGAAAATGCACCAACTTCGAATAATGGTGCTGTGAATGAGGCGGTGAACAGTAAGAAAGGAGAAGGGTCGATTTCTACAAAAGACTGGGTAGTCAAGTCTTTTGGTCCCTCGAGACAACAGGTGGGTGAAGCTATGGGTTTGGTAGATAATTCAAGTCATGAGAACCGGACTCTTGTTCCAGTGGCTAATGCTTTTGACGTTCTTATGGGAATAACATGTCCAGTTGATAATGTTGATGAGGGTTCTGAAATGGTTACAGTAGCTCAGGAAGCAAAGGAGGGGAACGTGGAGGCTATAGTTAGTAAGGATCAAGGGGCTTTCCATGAGGAGAAGGTTGCCGCTCTTCTTAAGGACTCCAGGAGGAGTTGGGCTTCTGATAGTGAAGGGTCAGGAGATGAAATTTTTGATAAGCAGAGGGTTGAAGAGGCTACATGAGATGGGATTGCGGAGATGGTTAATGAGGTGGCGTCTGACTCTTTTGATGATTTGAAGATGAGGACTACTGGGCAGGAGTATTCGCATGTTCAGCGAGAAACGATGGCTATTAAACGGGTTTATAAAAAGAAACTGACGACTAATACTACAAAATTGAGACACTCAGGACGTTTAAACTCCTCAGCAGTCACTTCGGAACCAAATCAATCTTAATTGGCTCCTTTTGAATTGGTTGTGTTGTGGTATCGCCTAGCTGGGGATTACACCGCTTGATTCCCTATCTCTAGCGGTTCCTAACACAAGCTACTCAAGTAGCTAGAACCGAGATTTACAAGGGGTTTACAGGAAATGACAACAACAGAAACTAGTCTAGGGTTTCTTCAAGCAGCAGCAGCGGCGGCGGCCTCAGAGGTGAAGGTCAAGGGAACCTTCAAGGTTCTTCACAGGCACATATATCTTCAGATCTGTAGAGCAATCAAATGAGCAAGTTAGAAAACCCAGCCGAAATAATAAATAGAGAAACAGGAAAGAACAGAAGGTAATCGTGAGTGGGAAAAGGTGCCCAAGGCATGACGGCTCAGATTTTCCCACTGGGATCTGCAGTAGCCCTCTCCGGTGACCGGAGAAACAGTCCAGGGAAGGGGAAGAGGAAGCGGGGGTGGCTAGGGTTGGTTCTCTCTCACAGCACACTCCTGCCAAACACTCAGCGGCCAATCAGGAGCCGATGGTCAGAACTCCAGCCAGAGAAACCGTGGGAGCGAGGTGAGAAGATCCAAAAAGAGAGAGAGAGAATATGAGATTAGATTCTGAGATCGAGTATCTAGAGAGTGAGGGAGATGAGTGATATTATAGATGCTTCTAGAGCATAGGGAAGTATCAACAGCCTTAATGCTGTTTTAATTAGGAAGTTGGATCGACAATTAGGGTTAAGGGTTTGGGGCTGGGCCGGGTAGATAGGTATTTTAGTAATGGGCCAGAAAAGGGACAAATGGGCCAACCCCAACATTTCCACCTTTGGCCCTTTTGGACTTTTTCTGTCACCAAGGAGGAGGACCTGCCAAAATAAAACACACGAGATTATCATCATAGCCATTTATTTTTACTCATGAATGTAACACAAAGTTACACTAAGAGAGGGAGGAAGTAAACACTATGCGTGTTTAATCCAGTCTCTTCCACGCGAGACCAACCCAAATAACAAGTCTTTGGTCTCAAAAGATCATTGACCTTTTAAAAAACTTGTTCAAACCTAGCTTAAAGTACCAAGGAAAGAATAACCAACTTGAGGTCTCAAAGGCCTCAGAAAAAATTAAGATGGGTGTTAGAATCACAGATTTATCTGTGAGATCCCATCTCAGGTTCCATAAGATTTAACCAAAGTCCATGTTAAGAGACTTCATGCAGGATTCCAGCTTTGCAACTGGTAGGCACTTAGTGCCCATATCCACAGGGTTAAACTCAGAGGGAATTTTATTCAACAATACTTCTCCTTTCTCAACAATGTCTCTTATGAAGTGATATCTCACATCAATGTGTTTAGTTCGATCATGAAACACAGGGTTTTTACATAGTTGAATTGCAGACTGACTGTCAGAAAATAACATAGGTTTATCATCAATAAAACCAATTTCAGACAGAACACCATTTAACCAAATGGCTTCTTTGACAGCCTCAGTAGCAGCAATATACTCAGATTCAGTAGATGATAATGCAACAATACTTTGCAGCTGAGATTTCCAACTAATGCAAGACCCACATAAGGTAAACACATAGGATGTAGTTGATTTTCTGTGGTCCCTATCATTTGCATAATTGGAGTCCACATAGCCAACACATTTAACTCCATCTAGGGATTTTGAGAAAGTTAGACCACAAGAGGCAGTGGATTTTAAGTATCTTAACAACCACTTCAATGCTTGCCAATGGGGCATGCCAGGATTAGCCATATATCTGCTTAGGCAAGATACATCATAGGCTATATCTGGTCTAGTACTTATCATCAGATACATGACAGATCTAATAGCATTAGCATAGGGTATATCTACCATTTCTTTTAATTCAAAATCACTCTTAGGGCATTGATCTTTACTTAACTGAAAATGGGATGCAAGAGGAACAGAAACAGGTTTGCATGCATGCATATCAAGTTTTTTCAAGACTTGTTCAACATAAGGGAATTGGTGCAGTATCAAAGTATGCTTGTTTCTATCCCTATCAATGTTCATACCTAAAATCTTCCTTGCATTTCCTAAGTCTTTCATATTGAAGTTGGCACAGAGTTTAGATTTGACATTCTTCACAGTTATCAAGCAGGGGCTTATCAGTAACATGTCATCAACATATAGGAGTAGGAAAAAAGGCACAGGGGATAACATATAGTACAGACAGTGATCAAATTTACTTCTACAGAAGCCCATACTTTTCATACAGTTATCAAATTTAATGTTCCACTGCCTGGGTGACAGTTTCAAGCCATACAAAGATTTTTTCAATAAGCAAACATGATCAGGGTGGTTATTATCAATAAAGCTTTCAGGCTGTTGCATATAGATGTTGTTTTCAAGTTCTCCATGTAAAAAAGCAGTAGTCACATCCATTTGTTTGAGTTCCCAATCAAAGTGCGCAGTTAATGAAAGCATGATTCTCACAGTGGTGAACTTAACAACATGAGCAAAGATTTCATTATAGTCTACTCCTTCCTTTTGAGTGAATCCTTTTGCTACCAGCCTAGCTTTATATCTAACATTATTAATTTCCTGTTTTATCTTGAATATCCACTTACATTCCATAACAGAGCAGTCATCAGGTTTCTTAACTAAGATCCAAGTTTCATTATCATGTAAAGATTTCATTTCACATTTCATGGCATCAACCCATTTTTCAAAATCAGGACAAGTAACAGCAGCTTTGTAGGTTTTTGGTTCAGCTGATTCAAGGTTATTAAACACATTGAAAGCATAAAATGATAAATTACATCCATTATACCTGGAAGGGGCTTTAATTTCCCTTCTGACTCTATCCCTTGAAAGCACATAATCATTCAAGTTTATTTGTTTAGAGTTATGCTCAGGATTATGATCAGAATTATGTTCATGAAGGGACTCAGAGGATTCAGAAACATTCACATGATCAGAAGCATTTGAGGTAGAATCATCAACATTAATATCATCTTGATCATTATTATGCAAGTTATGCTCAATGAGGGGAGGGTCCACCTTAGACAGATCAGGGATAAAAGTAACTCCAGAGGGTTTCTCCACCTCACAAGGAGCAACAGAAGGTGAGGATTTCATCAAACAAGGAAAGTCATTCTCATTGAATGTAACATCTCTGCTAATACAGGTTTTAAACCCAGGTAAAGTTTTATCCCACAGTCTATAGCCTTTTACCCCTTCAGGATAGCCAAGAAAGATGCATTTTCTAGCCCTTGGTTCAATTTTACTTAACCTTTGGTGTACATAGGCACAACAACCAAAAACTTTTAAGTTATCAATGCAAATAGGCCTATTATAAAACACAGACTCAGGTTCTCTTCGTAGCAATGGGACAGAGGGGGATCTATTTATAAGATAACATGCAGTCATGAGAGCTTCCCCCCAAAATGGTTTATCAAGCCCAGAGCCTGCAAGCAGGCTTCTAACTCTCTCCAGGAGAGTTCTATTCATCCTTTCTACAACCCCATTCTGCTGGGGGTTGTAGGGAACAAATTTGTGTCTTTTAATTCCCATTTCACTGCATAAGTTATCCATAGCATGATTACAAAATTCCAAACCATTGTCAGTTCTTAAGCATTTAATTCTCATATTGGTTTGATTTTGTATTTCAGCAACCCATTTTGAAAACTTCATGAAAACATCAGACTTATTTTTCATTAAGAAAACCCATGTTTTTCTTGAAAAGTCATCAATAATAGATAAGAAAAACATGTTACCACCATGGGTAGGAACCTTTGAAGGTCCCCACACATCTGTATGCAGGTATTCTAGAATATGAGAGCTCAACTTTAATTTTGGAAATGCAGCAGATAAAGGGAAAGGGGACTTGTGATGTTTTCCCAACAGGCAGGGTTCACAGAAAAGGCATGGCAGAAACTTTATCATTTTTAAAAGCTCCAGCCTTATTCAATATATCTAAACCCTTGTTACTCATGTGACCTAATCTTGCATGCCATAGATGGGTTTTATCAGATTGGACCAAGTTTGCAGATAAGGTAGGCATAGGATTAGCAAACACAGAGTATAAATCTCCCTTTCTAGGAGCATCAAAATAGTGAACAGAATTCATTTCAAATCTGAAACATTTTTGGTTTATAGAGCCATAAAGCAATCGATTAGCAAGTTTTGAGACAGATAAGAGATTAAACTTCAATTTTGGTACATATCTCACATTCTGCAGATTGATCATGCTATCATTCTCAAATTTCAGGCATATGTCACCTTTTCCTTCAATATCACATTGTTGGCCATCAGCCAGTGCAACAGAACCACACTTAGACAGATTAAGATTTGAAAAAATGTGCTTGTGTGGAGTGACATGAAAGGTGCATCCAGAATCTATTAATCATTCAGATTCAAGCATAGAATTTGACACAGCATTAGGCAAATTTATGAATTGGAAATCAGAAGTAGTGTGAACCATATACATTTCTCCCCTTTCATAATCAAGTTCATTATTGTCACACCCAAAACACTCAGGGTTATATTGCATGGTGAGATTAGCATGATTGTTCCCAAAACCTCTACCCTTCTTAGGTTGCTTACACCTATTTGAGAAATGGCCAGGTTTTCCACAATTCCAACATGTTTTCTTAGACTTTTGGTCTTGGGGTTGGAAATTTGGGGTGAGGGTCTAAAAGGTTGGTTTCTGGGATGGTAATGATTTTGTCTTTGAGAATTTTGAGGGAAAAACCTATTATCACAGGAGGGCTGAAAAAGGTTGTTGGATTTCTCTATTCTGCATTCCCTCCTATGTCTTTCCTCAAGTTCAGATTCTCTTTTATGTTGTTCTGCATTTAATACACTAGGGTTTTCTGGGCTGAAATCAATATAAGGCCTGTTTTTGAAGTTTTTATTTACATACATGATTTCATTTTGCAGAGGTTTAGAACTTAATTTCTTGATTTCATTTTCTTTAGCCTTTAACCCAGACACAATCATATCACAAGTGATTTTACACCCACCATATTTTAATGCGGATTTAACTTCAGCATACATTTCTGGAATAGCACCAAGCAAGATTTGAGGGGCATAAGCTTCAATTTTATCATCTCCAGCAAGTTTTACATCCTTTAAAAGCTTAGTGAATTCATGCATATTTGTGTCAACATCTTTAGAAGGATCCATTTGAAAAGACATAATTTGGCTTTGCAAGGAATACATATGCTCTTCAGATTTTGCAATAAACAGATTAGTTAAGGCATCCCATAAATCCTTAGCACATCTATGGTGAGACACTTGCCTCACAATGGGCACTACTTAGATTTAACAGAATTGTAGCCCTAGCACCAGCATTTAATTTTGCAAGATTTTTATCAGCTTCATGCTCATCAATTCTATCAGAAATAGCATACCACAAATTTTCTTTTGTCAAAATGCATTCAACCCTAGTCTGTCAATCACCAAAATCACCACTCCCATTGAAAGGGACAGCACTCAGAGTATTCATGCTTAGCACAGGAATTTTACTTAAACACAGAAAATTTCACAGAATTACCCAAGATTCTCAGAATAATCACCAGAACACAGATTAACACGTAGGAATGCACTAATAACCATGAAACAGAAGCTTCCACAGGCCAAAAAAGGAACACCTGGGGAATCTAGAGCTGAGGCTATCCCAGTTCGCAACACAGATTTATCTGTGGCGTAGAGGGTCACATAGGTCAATCCCTAACACCTTTTCAGCCACAAATCACCACCACAGACTTATTGCTAAGTCAACAAGAACCCAACTCAGGGGTTCCACAATAAAAGTAGGATAATGAACAAACAATCAAAGAAAACAGACAAGAAACACAACAAATTAAGCCCAAAAACTCAATGAAAAGTCCTTGCTTATCTTTGCTATCGGGGCAACCCGCTTTGAGGAGACCCAAAGGGAAATCCAGACGGACCTGACCGTAAGCAACAGACAAGGATTTGGCTTGGAATGCCAAGGAACATATCAGAGACAAATAAGCAGAAGCAATTAAGGCACAGGATCGACAGGATACCACCAAGGAGTTTTAGGGTTTTGAGAAACAATACCAGAGCCGACTTTCTCAGAAAGGAGAAAGTCGGACTTACCCTAAGATAGGAGCCCAAGGGGGGCGAAGTGTGCGTAGTCCTTACCGGCGGCGGGGTGCTAGGAATGGAGGCAGGAGGGTGCCCCCGGCTAGGCCTAAACCAGGCTCTGATACCACTGTTGTGGTATCGCCTAGCTGGGGATTACACCGCTTGATTCCCTATCTCTAGCGGTTCCTAACACAAGCTACTCAAGTAGCTAGAACCGAGATTTACAAGGGGTTTACAGGAAATGACAACAACAGAAACTAGTCTAGGGTTTCTTCAAGCAGCAGCAGCGGCGGCGGCCTTAAAAGTGAAGGTCAAGGGAACCTTCAAGGTTCTTCACAGGCACAGATATCTTCAGATCTGTAGAGCAATCAAATGAGCAAGTTAGAAAACCCAGCCGAAACAATATATAGAGAAACAGGAAAGAACAGAAGGTAATCGTGAGTGGGAAAAGGTGCCCAAGGCACGACGACTCAGATTTTCCCACAGGGATCTGCAGTAGCCCTCTCCGGCGACCGGAGAAACAGTCCAGGGAAGGGGAAGAGGAAGCGGGGGTGGCTAGGGTTGGTTCTCTCTCACAGCACACTCCTCCCAAACACTCAGCGGCCAATCAGGAGCCGATGGTCAGAACTCCGGCCAGAGAAACCGTGGGAGCGAGGTGTGAAGATCTAAAAGGAGAGAGAGAGAGAATATGAGATTAGATTCTGAGATTGAGTATCTAGAGAGTGAGGGAGATGAGTGATATTATAGATGCTTCTAGAGCATAGGGAAGTATCAACAGCCTTAATGCTGTTTTAATTAGGAAGTTGGATCGACAATTAAGGTTAAGGTTTTGGGGCTGGGCCGGGTAGATAGGTATTTTAGTAATGGGCCAGAAAAGGGACAAATGGGCCAACCCCAACAGGCTGAGCCTACTACAGTTGCAATGAAAAATATGGACTCAATTGCGAATTCTACAAATCGGGTAATAAATGCTGAAGATAGTGATCCTCCGCAGCACACTTCTAATTCTCAATGAATTTTATGACTTTGAACATATATGGGATATCGACTGAAATATCCCAGAATATGTTGAGAAAGCACGTTTGGGTTTTTAAGCCGGAAGTGCTCGGTTTATTGGAGCCTCGTACCCATTTTTGCAATATTCCTAGCGTGTATTGGAGATCTATGGGGTTAATTCCTAATTTTCAAAATGATAGGGGTCAAAGGATGTCAAATATTTAGGGTATTTGTCAAGCCGGGTGTTTCTTCTACTATTATATTTGCTTCTGCTCAATGTGTCATGATAAAGCTTTCTTTTCAAAGTTTTAATGGGATTGTGGTTGTTGTGCATAGAGCAAATTCTTACATTACACGTCGTGAGCTTGGGTTGAGCTTAGTGCTCTTCAAGGTAATTTTGTCATCATGGGGGACTTTAATGCAGTTCATGGTACTCATGAACGTGGAGGAAAATCGAAACCTCTCCCTCAGGCATGTGATGACTTTAATAAATTCATTGATGACTTGGCAGTCTCGGAGGTTGACTTTACTAGGCTATTCTACTTATGGTCATGTAAGAGGTTTTTTCCAAAGGTTACTCAAAGTAAATTGGACCGGGTGCTTGTTTCTGATGAGTTTTGGCAAGCTTGGAATGGTATTTCAGCTACGTTGTTACCGCGGATTTTCTCTGATCACTCTTCGCTGATTGTCTCTTGTCAATCTTCCTCATCTTCTGGGCCGCATCCTTTCCGTTTTTGGAATATGTGGGTGGGTCATGAAACATTTCTTAAAGTGGTTCGTGATTCTTGGGAAATGGAGGTAGTCTCGGGTAGTAAAATTCATTTGGTGATGTCGAAGCTCAAACGGTTAAAGTTGGTTCTCAAGGATTGGAATGCTAATGTTTTTGGTGATTACAATTCAAAAATTAATGCTCTGGAAGAATCTCTTGGTCGGATTCAAGAAGAGATTTCAAAGCATGGTTATACTGATGATTCTTTAGAGGAAGAAATTTCATTACAAGCGGAGATTAATGGTCTTCTATTGGTGAAGTCTTCACATGTGCAACAGAAGAGTTGAATTGATTAGCTTAAAAATGGGGATCAAAACACAAAATTTTTTCATGACAGCATTAAAGCTCGGCGTTCTAAATCAATTATCGCTATTATGACTATTGATGGAGAAGTTGTGAATGATATGGATCGGATTTCTACCCATGTGGTGAGTTATTACGAGAATCTTTTCTCGGATACTAATGAGTGTGCTCTTGATTTGTCATTGGTTGACCGGTTGATTCTCACTTTAGTTTCAGTTCAACAAGGTGATGATCTTATTAGGCAATCGTCATTACTGGAAGTCAAGGAGGCCGTTTTTTCTCTTGATCCCAATAGTTCGGCTGGCCCAGATGGTTTTATGGGGAAATTTTTTCAAGTTGCATGGGATTTTATTGCTGAGGATATCTATCGGACGGTGGTTGAATTTTTTCAGTATGGTATTATCCCGCCGGGCTTAAATTCTAGTTTTCTGGTTCTCATTCCGAAATCTCATAGTGTTGTCAAAGTTGAGGATTATAGACCTATTGCTTTGAGCAATTTTTTGTTCAAAATTTTTACCAAAATTTTGGCAACGAGGCTTAATATTATTGCGGCATCTATTGTCACTAAGCAACAATTTGGGTTTATACAGGGGAGACATATTCATGATGCTATTATGTTAGCGGTAGAAGGTGTTAATTGTCTTCATCGTACTCATGCTGGCCGGAACACGGCGTTGAAAGTAGATATTACTAAAGCCTTTGATACCCTTAGTTGGAGATTTTTGCAAAGAGTGCTTAGTGCGTTTAGTTTTTCTCAGAAGTTTTGTGCTATGATTCATAATATTTTGAGTTCGGCTAGGCTTTCTGTTTTGATTAATGGCTCTCCAGTTGGGTATTTCGCATGCTCGTAAGAGGTGCATCAAGGAGATCCTTTGTCTCCTCTCTTGTTCAGCATTGTGGAAGAGGTGCTCAGTTACTTATTGTTGGAGGCGGTAGAGAAGAAAAAACTAAAGCCTATGACATATGGACGGGGAGTTGACTTTCCAACTTATATTTTATATGTAGACGATGTCTTCATTTTTTTCCAGGCTACGCCTTTAAATGTTAAGGGGCTGGCTGAGCTTATGGAGGTTTATTCTAATTTGTAGGGCCAGTTTTGTAGTAAGGCTAAATCTCGAGTGTTTTATGGAAGAGGCGTTCACCCTTGTGTGCGTGCATATCTCAAATCTTTTCCTATAAATTACTTAGGTGTTCCTCTTTTTGAGGGAATTCCTAGAGTTAGTTATTTGTAGCCGATTACGGATAGGATTATTGCAAGATTCAACAGATGGAGTAGTCGACATCTTTCTATAGCAGGGCGGTTGTGCTTGATTAAGTCTATTACTATGAGTTCTGCTATTCATTCTATGATGGTGTATCGTTGGCCTCTTACTCTAGTAAAAAAGCTTGATACATCAACCAGGAATTTTTTATAGAAAGGCACTATCAATGTTCGATCACACGCCGCAGTTAGTTGGTCTCGAACTTGCGCTTTGATTGAAGAAGAGGGGCTGGGCATTTCTTCATTTATGCAGATAAATAAAGGCTTGCTTATGAAGCTTGCTTGGGGACTCATAACTTTGGATACCCAGGTCATGTATCTAGTTTGTTCACGGATCTTGCCATCCCCCAGGATGCCAAAAAAAGTTGCTCTTTCTTCGATTTGGCCAGGAATTCGGAGCCATGTGCAAGAGCTTATCAATGATTCGCGATGTATTGTTGGAAATGGGTCTCAGGTAGACTTCTAGCATGACAATTGGCTTGGCTACATTATTGTGGATCGTCTAAAAATTCCGACCTAGATTCATGCGAAGTTCACGGACTAGGTGGGAGATTTTTTATCCAACAGTGTTTGGAAATTTATGAATTTTTTTGTTAATTCTTATCCGGAGGTTCTATATGACATTCTGAGTGTGCCTGTTGTTTCTGGAGGTGATGAACATGTGTGGTCTCATTCAGTTCATGGGTATGTTACAGCTAAGTTGGCTTATATGCACACTAGGGACCGATTTCCCATCGTTAAATGGGAAAGTTGGATTTGGAATTATAAAATTCCAATTCAGCGCTCTTTGGTTTGCTGGCGTCTTATGCTTTATAGATTGCAAACATTGGATACCCTGCATGGTTTTGTTGGCCCGCAACGATGTGTGATGTGCTGTGATGATGCGGTGTGATACCCCGACCCTTTTTGCTAAATTATAAATTATAATTTTAGAAAATGATGTTGAATTAATATTTTTTGAATATTAATTATGATGGTATGTTCGTATATTATGCCATTGTTTTAATGAAGATTGTCCCACTCGAGCCGATATATCATAGCACAGTGATATTATACTGAGTGTATAATATAGTTTGAATTTTTATTACCAAAATGTCGAGTTATATGATGATGAATGTGATTACATTTAAATTCAATTATTTTGCCATATATTAAATGTGTTTTGAAAGTTAAGTGGAGTTGGAAATGTCTAGGAGTCGAACTGTATTCGAAAATAGCAATCAGTCTGAAACGCGACCTTCGGGCACGACCTCCTCTAGGTCGCGTTCCGAGGTACCTGTAATACAGCCTTGAGGTGCGACTCTCCTCCAAGTCATGTCCCGAGCCCTCTGCAACACGGCCACGGGGCGCGACCGGTCGGGTCGTGTGTCACCACTTCAGGGAGTTGTTTTCCTTTAGCTCGAGCGCGACCCTCCCTAGGCCGCGCCTCGTTTCGGAAATTTCATCCTTCAAATACCACACTTCACTCTTTCACCTTCATTTTTCTCTTCACTTGGGCGATTTTTATCCAAATCCTCCCAAGAAATTCTTCAAGTTTTGAGAGTGGATTATCTCATCATCCTCCATCAACCAAGGTAACTTCATACCCTCTTCTTCTTGGTGATTAAGCACCATTTCCATGTTGATTTGAATCTAGGGTTCATACCCAAAATTTAGGGTTTTCGATTTCATTGATCCCCTTGCTTTGATATCTTGAGCATATGGTTTATTTACATCCTTCAAGCTATATGTGTTGCTAAATTGAAATTCCTATGGTCTATTATTGCTAGGGATTGGATTCATTGCCCTAATTTTCCCTTAATATGTTGGTGTTTGGTTGGAGGTGTTGTGATGGTTGTATGAAGTTGATTTTCATGTATGATAGAGCCCTAGGATAGAGGTTCATGTATTGGAAATTATGAGTTTAAAGGATTTAAGTTGAGTTATGTTCTTGTGGTTTAAATGGGTGCACGTAACGTGTTCGATTAAATGTCTCAAAGAGTTTTGATGTGTATTTTTAGTCCAAAATTATAGTATGAGCTCGTATATCCATTGTTGTGCATGTGGATATGTATGCAAAACCTTAAAGCATGTATAGCATGTGTTTGGTCAAAATTATAGAATATTTGTCTAACTCGGCGTCTAAAATGAAAAAGGGATTTCAAGGTGCTAGACGACGTATTGGGGTTCGAGGTGGACAACTTGGGCACGGCAAAGGAGTATTTCAAGGTTGAAAGGATTTTGAAAGCATCTAAAAAAGTGGGGTTACTCTAAACTGTAAACACGTGTAAAGTTATAGTTATTGTTGTACTTTGATTGTATAAGTATGAAGGGTCTTCGGACCGGTTACAAGAATGAGACCCTTCAGGGCAATACAAAGATCATTCGGGATCGATAAAGAGGTCCTACGAGATCGATATAGACTTGTTAATGTCCTCCCTGGGGGATAATAAGCCTACGGGCATCCCTACAGGGCTAAGACGTTCATTAACAGAGGCATCATGATGTTTGGGCCCTACGGGGTTGTGGCTAGTCTCCACAAAGTAAAGAAGTATCCATATGTTATATTTTCACTTGTACAATTATCTATAACTGTTTACAGTGTTTTTCCACTGAGTATATTGTTAAATACTCACCCCATTCATTTAATAAATTTCAGGTTGAGGAGTTGGGCTCGAGTAGGAGCGTTGTGAACACAAGAGAACCCCCACAAGCTTGTGTTTATTTTTGCATGCTCTTCTTTTGAATTACTCATATTATTATTATTTCATTGATCACTCTTCTTTGTTTTTATGATCAATGATCATTGGGGATGAGAATAGCCCGATTTTTGTAGATACGCTATGTTAATTTGATATATTATGTACGCATTTAAAAGGCGGGTTGTTCGACCTAGGAGCCTATGATGCTTAAATATATGTCAGTGAACCTCTATGTTATGTATGTTAATTTAGGGTGCTAGACAGGCGGGTTGTGTAAAACCTATGAGCCCGATAGGTTAAATGATTGTATGATTCATGTGGATGAGCTTATGCAATGCTTCCATTAAATACTATGTTGTGTGACAAATTAGATCCGATAGGTTCTATGTTATAATTGCGAAAAATTTACATGGAGAATTATGATATTGTGCCTTATCATGCTAATTGACCTTAGCTTCCGCTCAATTAAATATAAGTGCACAATTATAAGTGAGTAAATTGTATGTTAAGTGACGTGACTAAACAGAGTAGTTTGGGGCGTTACATGCGGAAACTTTGGATCACTTGTTTTTGGATTGTTCTTTGGCAAAAATCGTTTGGCATTGGATTTTTGAGGCATTTCAGTTATGGGCTGTTCAAGCGGCTTCGATACATGAGGCCTTCGTGATGTTCATGAATTGCAAGTTTAGCTCTCAAATTCTTTTGCTTAGAAAACTGGTCATGGTGCATACGGTGTGGAGCATATGGACTATCCAGAATAAGGCTATATATGAAGGGGTCCATCCGACTCCTTTGCTTATAATTTCCTGTAACGCCCCAGGCCCACGGGGTGGGGCCTAGTGACGAAATGACGGCACAACAGGCCCGCTAGCAACTACTTGGCATCCGTCCTCGCATTGCCAAAATGGTTAACCCAAGTTGCTAGAGAGTCCATTAAGCCCACTTATATACTTATCAAACTTTCATTCTCCCACCGATGTGGGACATTACATTCTCCCCCCGTTGAAGACACGACTTCATCGTCCTGCTCCTTTATCTGTAGGACCGTCCCCCGGGGTCCGATTTGAGCATACCTGGACTGGCTCCAGGGCCCGATCGAGCACACCTGGGGTCGTCTCTGATACCATTTGTAACATCCCAGGCCCACGAGGTGGGCCCCAGAAACGAAACGACGGCACAACAGGCCCGCTAGCAACTACTTGGCATCCGTCCTCGCATTGCCAAAATGGTTAACCCAAGTTGCTAGAGAGTCCATTAAGCCCACTTATATACTTATCAAACTTTCATTCTCCCACCGATGTGGGACATTACATTCTCCCCCCGTTAAAGACACGACGTCCTCGTCGTGCACCTTCATCTGTAGGACCGTCCCCCGGGGTCCGGTTTGAGCACACCTGGACTGGCTCCAGGGCCCGGTCGAGCGCACCCGGGGTCGTCTCTGATACCATTTGTAACACCCCAGGCCCACGGAGGTGGGGCCCAGTGACGAAACGACGGTACAACGGGCCCGCTAGCAACTACTTGGCATCCGTCCTCGCATTTCCAAAATGGTTAACCCAAGTTGCTAGAGAGTCCATTAAGCCCACTTATATACTTATCAAACTTTCATTCTCCCACCGATGTGGGATATTACATCATCTCTGATACCATTTGTAACGCGCCAGGCCCACAGGGTGGGGCCCAGCAACGAAATGACGGCACAACAGGCCCCCTAGCAACTACTTGGCATCCGTCCTCGCATTGCCAAAATGGTTAACCCAAGTTGCTAGAGAGTCCATTAAGCCCACTTATATACTTATCAAACTTCCATTCTCCCACCGATGTGGGACATTACATTACTTGTAACGACCCGGCTACCGGATTGACGGCTGTCCCCACAAACCAACACAAGTTTTTCTAGCGTGCTTTGTCCTCACTCACACACTCCCTGAGAAACTTCTCAGGGGGTCACCCATCACACCATTGCTCCAGGTCAAGCACGCTTAACTTTGAAGTTCTTGCGGAACGAGCACCAGAAAAGAAGATGCACCTTGTTAGTATGAGTAGCACCAATCAAATCCTTTAAGCTCTCCTCAACTATACAATCTCATTCTTGTATAGCCTTAGAATCCCTCTCTTCGGGTGGATTCGGTTCATTCATGTGCCCCTTCGCTTGGAAGTCTTATAGGAGTCGCTTTTTGTCCGTGCCTTGCACCGGCGATCACTCCATACTTCGACCCCGGGCGTCACATGCCCACCAGCTTTCGCTTGGTTCATCCCCGAACCACACCTTACTGTGAGAGGGTCGTCTCTGATACCACCTGTAATGACCCGACTACCGGACTGACGGTTGTCCCCACAAACCAACACAAGTCTTTCTAGCGTGCTTTGTCCTTACTCACACGCTCCCTGAGAAACTTCCCAGGGGGTAACCCATCCCACCATTGCTCCAGGTCAAGCACGCTTAACTTTGAAGTTTTTGCTGAACGAGCGCCAGAAAAGAAGGTGCACCTTGTTAGTATGAGTAGCACCAATCAAATCCTTTAAGCTCTCCTCAACTATACAGTCCCATTCCTGTATAGCCTTAGAATCCTTCTCTTTCGGGTGGATTCGGTACATTCATGTGCCCCTTCGCTTGGAAGTCTTATAGGAGCCGCTCTTTGTCCGTGCCTTGCACCGGCGATCACTCCATACTTCGGCCCCGGGCGTCACATTTCCTCTATTCGTATTGCTATACGAGAATTGTCTTATATGCAAGGAGATTGTGGGTTTATGCGCAATGCTGTTGATGATCTGGTTATTCTCAAGAAGTTAAAAGTGGTTCCGAGACCTGTCCCGTTTCGCTCACCTATCTCGGTCAGTTGGAGGCCGCCTCCTTTAGGCTGGGTTAAGATTAATACAAATGGCTCTTCTTAGGGTGCTCCTGGACGCATGTCTATAGGTGGCGTTTTCAGAAGGTCAGATGGTTCGGTATTTTTCTGTTTTCATACCTTTGAAGACGTTGGCTTTGCTTTCCTCGCCAAGCTTTTTGCAGTCATTATGGCGTTGGAGTGGGCCCGTTCTTTGTCTTTTGACTTTATTTGGCTAGAGGCGGACTCGGTGTATGTTGTTTCTTTATTGGCTTCTAGAGGTCTTCAGGTCCCGTGGGTATTGAAAGCTCATTGGCACAGCGTGATTGGTTTTGTTAATTCTATTACTTTTTGCGTTTCTCATATTTATAGAGAAGGAAATAGTGTGGCAGACTTGTTAGATTCTCCTTCTGTTCATTCTGGGTTTTGGTTTAGCTCTTTACCTTGTATTGAGAATGCTGTTAGACAGGATTTTTGTGGTCCTGGTTATTTTCGATTTTACTAGAGGGGTACTCTTTTTCCCATATGATTTTTCCCACAATGGGTTTTCCATATGAGTTTTAATGAGACTCCGGTCCCTTGAGTTATCGTTCTGTGATATCCGGGACTTCTAGGTTTGGATCACTTTGTTTTTTTCCTTCATTTTTTATATACAATTCATTTAGGATTCAAAATTTTTATTTTAGCGTATATATATTTTTAGATAAAATATTAAAAAACACCAAAATTCAGAATAAACCCCCCCCCCCCCCCCCCCGAAAACATAGAAATGTGGGTGCTTGTCAGGGGAGACCTACTCTTACATGATAGGAACTAGGAAGTGACTCGGTCCACGTACTTTATTGTTTAATACTTTATATTTCTTAATTGTAGATTACAATTGACACATAAAATATGAAATATCATATGCGATAAGTAACTGCGTATTTTCTATTTTTATTTCAATCTGATGTCATTAAAATAATAATTTGTACAATTGCTATCAAGAAAGTCAAAAGCCTCGATTTTCATTGAAAATGAAAGAAGCATGCAAGTGTAACAAAAAATACCACAACATCTGTCCGTATCTCACCCATATTACATTTTCAAATTATAATTTTTATATTTTTCTCCTTCAGTATCAAATTTCAAATTTAGAATTTATTTTTTTATCTAAGTTTAAGTTATTAATTAATAATTCATTCTTATGATTAATTATTTTATAATTAAAATTATTATTTTTTAATTCCTTTTTTTAAAATGTTGACATGATTATTTATGTTATATATAATAATTTTCTATTTTCAATAAATAATATTAAAATTATAAAGCTAATATAAAAGAGACGGTGGTATTTTTTTTAATTATTACTATAATTTTTGAATTGAAAAAAAAATATAACTTATAATACTAAAAGTATCATTTCTAAATTCTAAAACAGGAAAGCATCATAAATTTATGTCTGACCGAAGCAATTCGGTAGTGTATGTGTATCCAAGTTGTTTTTATGATCTTTTTTAATCTCCTAATCAATTTGATATGCTTTGATCAAGTAAAATATGTCAAATTGCTATAGAAAATTCAAATCGTTGCCTAGTCCATGATAAACAATATGAATCTGATTGAATTATCCCTTCAACTCCTATCTTTGCAGGTTCTGGATTTTCTCTGAGTTTAAACTAATGGAAAGTGAAGATGAAATTCATACCAATAATAAATACTGTAACGATGTAAGTCTCCTTGTCTAGTCTTGAATTCTCAATGTGTGTCTGTGTGTTTTTGGCACGAACATGATCGTCTTCTTATACGATATATGTGTGTATCTATTTCTGTTTGCGAAAATGCTTGAAATAATTTTGTTTTGTTAAGCTTATGCAAAATGACTTTTTTGGGTGCAAATTATACAGTTAGATGAGCGATCTGTAGAACAAACGGCGATAGATAATTGGCTTCCGATCACTTCGTCAAGAACAGCAAGATGGTGGTTTTCAACTGTTCACAACATCACTGCCATTGTCGGAGCTGGAGTCCTCGGCCTCCCTTACGACATGTCTGAATTAGGATGGTAATGCTTCGTGCAAATCCATACGTGTTTTCATTTCTTGCAGTCTTCTATAGATGAGTGTTTTGTGTTGTACATGAATTTGAAGGGGATCTGGAGTAGCAGTCTTGGTGGTATCATGGATTGTTACTTTGTATACATTGTGGCAAATGGTGGAGATGCATGAAATGGTTCCTGGTAAACGTTTCGACAGATACCATGAGCTCGGACAACATGCTTTTGGTAAAAAGCTTGGCTTGTGGATTGTGGTGCCTCCTCAGCTAGTATGTCTAGTTGGAGTGGACATAGTTTACATGATTACAGGAGGGCAATGCCTCATGAAATTCCATGATTTAGTTTGTGAAGATTGCCATGATATCAAACTTATCTATTTTATCATCATCTTTGCCTCTGTTCACTTTGTACTCTCTCAACTTCCCAGCTTCAATTCAATCTCCGGTGTGTCTCTGGCAGCAGCAATTATGTCTATAAGGTATATTCATTTATCTCTTATACATTTACACCTTCTTTTCAAGAATATGAATCTTAGTTTGCTGAATCTATCAAGATTCTGATGTATTCTGCTCTGCAGTTACTCTACAATCGCGTGGGGTGCCTCAGTAAACAAGGGCGTGCAACCCGATGTGCACTATGGCTATAGGGGGAAGACTAGAGTTGATACCGTCTTCAGCTTCTTCAGTGCTATGGGGAGCGTTGCTTTTGCCTATGGAGGCCATAACGTCGTGATGGAAATTCAAGCGACTATGCCTTCAACTCCACAAAAGCCTTCCAAGAGACCTATGTGGAAGGGAGTGATTTTTTCTTATATAATAATTGGCATGTGCTACATCCCTGTTGCTCTAATCGGATACTGGATATTTGGCGATTCAGTAAACGAGAACATTCTCGTTACTCTGCAAAAACCTAAGTGGTTAATCGCCACAGCTAACATGTTTGTCGTGCTTCATCTCATTGGAGGCTATCAGGTTCACTCTCAAATCCTAAAAAAATTATTTATTTTTTCTGTGTGAAAGTTTGTTAATTCTGTGTGTTCTCGAACAATGCAGATATACGCAATGCCAGTATTTGACATGACAGAAGCTGTGCTCGTGAAGAAACTCGAGTTCAAACCAACTTGGTATTTGCGATTTATTTCAAGGACTTCATATGTTGGTAAGTACACTTACACTACAATTTTTCCCCAACAAACGACTGATCATGTTCTGTTTTTTAGCTGTGCATATTTTTATGTATTTATTTTTAAATTCGTGATCTCAGATTTTACAATGTTTATGAGCATTACATTCCCTTTCTTTGATGGGCTTCTCGGATTTTTTGGAGGATTTGGAAACGCGCCAATCACTTTCTTTGTAAGAAACTACATGATAGCATTAGCATTAGCGTAGGCTAGTCTGTTATTTACAGAAACACAATGACTCAGTTATGTTTAATTTGCACATTATTTATGCAGCTTCCATGTATCATATGGCTTGCCATCTTCAAACCAAAGAGATTTGGCTTCGCCTGGTTCGCAAATTGGGTAAATATATTTAGCTACATCACTACTTGCTCTTCTTGAAGATGGAGAGCTGATTTATGTTTTGATTTGGTTTGTGGTTTTTCAGTTTTGCATAATCTTTGGAGTGCTTTTGATGGTTTTTGGAGCCATTGGAGGGTTGAGGCAGATCATAATCCACGCAAAAACGTATAAGTTCTATGTATAAAGCATGAACTCTAATAAGATCGAGTTAGTATTGGTGCTCATCTTCTGTTAGTGGTCATTTGATATTTGAGCAAAACTAAAACCAGCAGATTGATTGTAGCTTCTTGTAACGCCCCAGTCCCAGAAGAATAGTGACAAGGGACCGATACACTACTGGAAAAAGGGGGAAGGGGTTGTTGCGCAAATACAATTATAGAAATAAGGTTAGTGCCTCAATCATTTAGGCAAGAGGTTCTCTGTAACTATAACAGAACCACGCACTAAGGCATTCAGAAGGAACTTGAATGAATTACCAATCATCAAATGGAACTTATCCCACCAACCAATTGTAAAGACAGATCTCAACAATATGCAAAAATCATATCATGCCTCAAACCAATGCAGACAAGCTGTATCAGAGTGAACGGAACAAGCGCAGAGCATCTTTTTTCAACTAAAGTATATTGTTACTTAATTGATTTAGAGTATCTAAGATCTTTAACTAACACAAAAAGAGCAAGCTTATAACTACAAGCAAGCCCTCGCCTCAATCCGTCATCTTCCAGCCTGCTTCTCAAACTGAAAATGTTTAGAAAATATTTGGGCTGAGTACTAGTGTACCTAGTGGGCAAATTTTGATAAACAATTCACAATCATTTTATAAATATGAATATCGTATCCACACAAGTATAACAATGGAAATGTTTCAAATATAAAAAAAACATTCCATGTATACAAAACTTCTTTTAACCTTATTTGCACGCTCTATGTCAACTGTCCCTTTCTACAGTGTCTTAGCTTATATACACATCCTCCAGCGCAGCTGTCTAATAAAAGATAGTGTATAGGTCCCAAAATTTTAAGGATTCGAACTCGAGTTTAGTTAAGCACTCAATATTTTTGTAGGATACTGACGAACGCGAATAGTGAGCTAAATCATTTTGATACAAATATTCATGTTTCACAGTTGATAAACAGTTGAGCTTAGTAGCTAAATATAATTTGAGAAAGACATATAACGTACCTGGATAATAAATCTGTAACATAGAGAAGCTTTCGAATTCTGGATTAATTCCGCTAGATTTCTGTTACTTTTCATAGGCCTACAACAACCAACTTTGGCTTAATTTAACTAAATTACCTATCAAAATTTGATTTCCTAAACTACCAAGTCAAAATTACCTAAGCAATCATAAATATTTCAAGAATACCAATGTTGCTGATTAGTTAAGTTGTAACATATAAATTCTAATCCTAATTTTAGACCATCTATTAAAGAAATGAATTATAGCAGCTCAATTGCCGCAAGACATATAATAATTAAGTCTATTTTCTTTTTATACTTTCAAAAATATATCCATACTTATATAAGAACAATATTTATTTACGTAATTATATATGTTACCTAAGCTAGTAAACAATTTTTAAACATTTAATTAATTCATAAATTAACATAAAAGAAAAATCCATTGATTATTACTATTAGTATGTAATTAAGCGTACTAGTGAACACATACATACATGTATTTATAAATTATCAATGTATACATAACTTCTGAAATATAGATTATTGATTGCGTGTATATTCGGTTATTCTAAATGAGGAATATATATGCATATATATAGGGGTAGCTTATTATGGGTATTAATGTTTATGTGAGAACTGGAAACTAATCTTAGCACTCAATTTTGTATTTTTTTATGGCTGAGATTAAATTGAGTCAAAAGTGGATAAATATAATATTAGATGTGAAATTATAAATATAAGGATATTATTGTAATTGGGTCTATATTCTGATATGGAAAGTGCAAATTATAATTATCTGTAAGATACGTATCCAATTTCCAATAAACTAATTAAAGAATTTTGAATATCACTAAAACCTATATTCATATTTTGAAGATCCCTGTTGTCGTCTTCTCTCAAACAGTAGCAGCACCATCACCCACTACCGCCCACCACCATCGCTGGGCACGCTCCAAGACAATTGCTCATCACTCTCTATCACCATCATGAGAAACCATCACCCACATAGTCTAACGATATTAAGAAGCATTCCACAACGATTCATCATCTTCGTCCGACAACCATCGCCAGCCTCCGTACAGAGCCGTGAAGCGATGAAATATTCTTGAGCACGAGATTAATTTTTGGTTGTTCAATTTTGTTACTTGATTTACATTGTTTTTAACACATTTTTTTACTTGATTTTCATTGATGTTATTGATAACACAACTATTGGTGTTTTTTTTTTAAATTTTATTTCTTTATAATTTATTTTGAGTGAATATCTTTATAGATTGTTGGTGATTCGTAGCGCATGTAAAATGATTATAATGTTATTGATGTTTTGTGGGGAGAACACGAAATTTTTTTTCAAAAGTGAATTTGAAGCTTGTTTTGTATAAATTGGTAGCTTGTATAGAAGTCATCTATTGATTGTGAGTCAATCTATTGCTATATTACTAGTGATAAATTACTTATTTTTCAATAAATTGTATGTTGTGAATGAAGAAGCCACAATTATTTTTAATGGGTAAATTTGGTGCTTGATTAGTGTAGTTTTGTAGCTTATAAAATATATTTTTAATAATCATGATGATTAAAATACAGAACACACACGTCATTTATACTGATCGAATTCATTGCTTGGTTTGGTATGATTTCATAGCTTATTTATAATGATTTTAATGATTTTGGTAATTAATTAACATACCATATAAATGTTTTTGTGAGCTATTTTATTTAGTTTCATTTGTAGGTGTCGTAACTTATTTTTAAAATTCTTATAACTTAGGTGTTTGAATAATATGAATTTCATGAGTGCTTGATTATTCATGCCTATATTATTTATTTAACCTTAGTTGGAAAATCAAATACCTGTTACGAGTTAATTTGTTACTAGATTAGTAATGAATCTTAGCTTATTTAAAATGATCACAATGCTTTGTATGCTCTGCAAGAAGAACTTGCTGTTATTTTTAATGAATTAATTTGGTGCATAATTAGTGTGTATTTGTAGCTTATATAATACACTTTTAATTATTGTGGTGATTAAAATACATAAAACTCAAGTCATTTTAATTTAGTAAATTAGGTGCTTTATTTTGGTATGGTTTCATAGCTTATTTATAATCATTTTAATGATTTTTTTAATTAATTGACAGAACACAAAAATATTTTTTATGAGGTAATTTGGTGCTTGATTATTAGGGTGTTGTAGCTTATTTAAAATGTTTATAATATTTTTGTTTCTATGAATATTTGGTTCTGATAACTTTTTTATTTTATTGGTTATTAGTAATTATTATTTTTTTTAGTTTTATGATCAATGCAGAATCAAGCAAGATGAAGAAAGGAGAATTGGAAAATGTCACCACTCTTTTGTTCAAGAAAACAAGAAAGTTTCTATTTCTCAATATATTGAACAGAATGCAAAGTCAAGAACAGAGAGCAAAAAGAAAAAAATGACAAAAGAGAGGTGATGCAACCGCAATAATGATGAACATGAGGAAGATAGTAGTGATTCATAGTTTATTATGATTGTTTTTTAGCTTGTTAAGAAGAAATGTATATCTTATTGTGAAAACGTTCATATCTTATTTTGTTAGATTTAAGTATTTATTTCATATCAAGTCATAACTTTTCATGATTGTTTTTGTGTTTGATTAGTAAATATTTAAAGCTTAGGCTTGTCTTAGTACAAAAATAATATAGCACTTTGGATTCATTATATATGCCATATCAATTCATAGCTTACTATGATTGGGTTTTAAGCTTAATTTATATAAATTCATAGCTAATTTCAAAATAGATCTAATAAAAGCCAACCATAAACATTTAGCATTCTGAAAAATGGGAATTAAACCCAAAGACCTCCAATACGCCGAAGAAATATTAGCAAAACGAGCCCTCAGTTCAATCAAACCCAAGACCACAGGTTTACGTGCATGTACATGCCTATATAGCATATTTTGGGATATTTCCATAGCTATCCTAAAAATATTCCACGCCATTAGATTCATTATACAAGAGAATCATTCCGCAAAGAATTTTCATTCTCTTCTATTGTTGTACCTGAACCTTTAAATCCCACAACCAAATCCATATTTTTAAGGGCGACAGTGTTGGCTTCAGCTAGCACATATGGAGTCAATGTTAATACGGGTCCACAATTACAATGCTGGATTCGTACAATCTGAATTACAAGGAAATGAGTAGAAGGGTAGAAAGAGTATAATAAACTTAAAACGAAACAATTTAAAGAAATTGGAACCCGAATGCAGATTCTGGCAAGTCGAGTCGAGGGGGCCTCTCTCCGCAAGATAAAATACATCCCGGCTAGTGCTCACAATTAGGCGGATTGTCTTTCAAAGATGAAACGCCTTTTTATCCTTCTGGCAGTTGCACCATAAGTTTGGCAAGGTTCCGGCGAACTAGACAACGTCGAGAACTAGGAGCTGAGACTCGAAGAGAAGTTATTCAGACAATATGTTTCTAAGCTTGTAATATCCCAAAATTTTTAGTATTAAAATAATAGCCTATGATTACCTTAAGGGTAAGTTAGGAAGGAAAATGGACCTTTAAAATTTTTTATTTAGGTAAAATGTGTCGTTGAGAGGATTAGAGATACTGTGGATATTCTTGTAATTTTATTCAGAACACAAGATACGAACTTAGTTTGATTAATTAAATTTCATTTATGAGTAAAAAAATTAAGTTAGTGTGATTTTTTTTTTTATTTTAACAAGCACACACATATACACATATTCAATGTATATCGAGATCACTTATAATATTTGATCACAAAGATGGTGATCAGTATTATAAAATAAATTAATAGATGTTATATATATATAAATATATATATATATATATATACGTATTATTATTTGAGGATAGAGATTAGGAGTATTATATAGGTAAACTATAGGTGATGAGTGGCTTATCTTGTATACATAAGTATGCTCCACGTGTTTAACACTTGGCAAATGATGACAATGACTAAAAATAATGGAATGCAAGCTATTTTTTTCAGGTATAAATTATCCTAATCCAAATAATTATCATAATATATATAAATATATATTGATTTTATGTAGAAACCGATAAAATTTATATACCTATATGTATAAATTCATAAGAGTCAAGATTAGATATTTGATAAATATATTATATAGAATGTGTAGAGATTAGATTAAGAGAAAAATATAAAAAAAAAAGAGGAATACATGCATAGCTCCACGTAGGGGAGTACTTGGCCTATTGATAATCTCAAATTTTACAAAAGTAAGACTAAGCCTAATATTGTAATGAATAAATAATTAATAATAATAGTAATAGTTAATAGAAAAAAGAAGAAAATTTAGAAGTGGGACGCCGACTCATCCATTCACTCCCTATAAATTACTAAAGGTAGTTCACAAGAAAAAAAAAGGAAGACGCTGGGTTCAAGAAGAATAATACAAGGTTAGTATCTAAATTTATTTTTATATTTAAAAAAGAAAAAGGAAAATAAGTTCTTATAATTGTAGGATCATTATGATATTCATAATTATGAAGTTGATGTATTGTATCACAAATTCCATTTTACTACACAAAAGATCATATATATAATATTAATCTAATATTTGTGATTTTCTTATTTTCTAATACAAAATTTCTAGAACTTTAAGTTAACCTAATTCCATTCATGCTATTTTTCTTATCAGTTACGGAAAAAAGGGATAAATTAGGATGAGGGGCAATTTAAATAAAATATTTCAAGATGAGATTTCAATTTATGTGTACGATTAGAATAATCATGTCGAAAATTATTATGTAGTCTTAAATTAGATTTAGTGGTTGAAGCATAACTCTTGATGATTTTTGTTTTAGAGGGAGAATGTTATTTTCTTGTATAAAATTATTAATAACAATATAAAATATCGATTAAAGGTGAATATAAACAATTTAATTTGCTATTTTATGGCTTATAGATATTAGTCAGATTATTATCATATAATATTAGTTGAGAATCAATATCAAATATATATAGACGTGAATAACATTAATTAATTATGTAATAGAACTATGTTGGAATATGTGTACAATTAAATATTAAGAGTCGCTAAACTGTGATTAATAAAATACAAAATTTTAGTAGAAACTCAAATTAAAAAGGGAGCCTAAAGAGTTTAATAGTGGTCATTTAGTTAAACTAAACACTGGATGGTTGATGTAGGCTTAGAAGAGATAGCAGAATTCGAGCAGAACCAACCCAGAGTTTAAAAGCCTTTCTCTGATATAAATCTTTTATCCAGGTGGGTTTTTATTATATAAAAATATATTTCGGGTTATTAAGCCCTGATATTTATAAAATGAATGTGATTGAATATCCAACTCATGACTGTATTTAATGTGCTCTCCTGACTCATGTAAGTCTTACTACTGTTTTGATGACGAAACTACAATGGTTCACGATATCGAGCCCTAAGCAAACAGGGCAGTGTCCAACCTTAAGCAGCCGGATTGTATACACGAACTGACTCACCGTAAGCGTTCTAGGGGAGAGTGGCGCGTAATGATGGAACGAAAATAATTTAGTATACATGGAATTCACAAATTTTCTGCTTTAAAAGCTTTCCATGATATGCTTAAAATATGATTGGATATTCTGTTTTATAAAATTATTGTGAAAGGTTTTTCTCAAAAGTACCCACTGAGTACATTAGTACTCACATTCCAAATATTTTCAAATATTTTCAGGATGAGTTGCGGGATGGTGGACGGCTGTGCTAAGGCCGAATGACTATCTTTTGATGTATATGTTTCTTTTATGGAGTCTAACTGAGAACATGCTTTCTTTTGAGTTTGAATAAATGCACTACGTTCTTTTCCGCCTACTCTGATTATTGTTATAGAATGTCCTGCTTTTCCGAATTCTGCTTACTTTCTACTCCTGACGGGCGAAAGCCTGACATTTATTTACTTTCTTATTCTGGCAGGCACAAGCTTAGCTTTATATTATTTTCCATATCAAGGCAAAAGCCTGGCATTATATTGTTTTCATAACAGGCGAGAGCCTGGCATCTCTTTACTTCATGTATTTGGACAAATATTAGTCTGGCCTTTCTCATATCTAATCTATTAACAGTTAACCTTTGAACTATTATTATATATTTACATTGAAGTTTGCCTTGATTATTCTTTCAAGGGTTCATCCCAAGAGTCATGGTATTTGGTTTGAGTCATTTTAGATGCTTCAAAAACGTGGATTGATTCAGTTATAGAGGTTATGCTGCCCAAATTTTTGGGGCACTAACCCTAGTTCTTTGATTGCTTCTGTTCAACAACCCCTTCCCCTTTCCCCCAAGTAACGCACTGGTCCCCTGCCCTTCTCCTAGGATCGGGGCGTTATAGAGTAGTATCAGAGCAGGTTGCAACTCTGCAGGCCTATTATATTGTTGATTGAGTCTAGTTCTCAGTATAGTCTCCCAATTGATTGTCTGAAAGCCCTAGCACGTCGTCTGCACCGCACTCATCTGCTTCAAAATGAAAGGTACGTAAGTTAAAATGTTTTTGAGATTTAATGATAGTTATTGATTTCAAAAAGGAAATGTAGATAAGGAACATTCTCCACATTGATGGTATTTATGGAAAGTCACTCCAAAGATGGTTTCTAAAGGATAATGGTATCATTTTGGACTATGTGTCCATATAATAAGGGTCATGAATGAAAGGGACTTGCTGTCCATGATTGTAAGATTTTGGAACTTTGTGCCCAGATGATATTGAATGATTATTTTGAATGGGACAATGTGTCTATTATGTTTGAAATGACATATGATGTTTTTAAATGAGAGTATATGTGTGTGATATGTTTTTCAAAAAAAAGTGTGATGATAGAAACTAATGCCCTATGATTAGAAATGTTATAATGTGTAAGTGATTGGAATGTGAGAATGTTAAAGTGATAGGAACCCAGAATGTTTATGAAGATGGAAGGTGAACATAGAATGATTTGATTGAGAATGTAGATGAACATAGCAAGCTGTGACTTATTCACATAGATTGGAATATAAGTTGATGATTGTTAAGATTCTTGTGGATCATAGATTGATTGAGTTCCCTCTCAAGGAGCTAAGTTAAGTAGAGTTATTTGCAAGAACATTTTTAGGGTGTTCGTGACAAGGTTAAAGGGTTCCGGTAGCAGAATCGGGAATGAGGTTATGAAGTTTAACTTCGAGCGAGGAGCAAGAAGATGAGCAGTCAAGATAGAGTCTAGTTGCGGATCCAATGCAAGTTCGAGGAATCCCTACGTGTGCTTTTAACTCAAGAGAAGTCTCGTCTAAAGATCTAATCGCGTTGCAAGGAATGAAGATTCATTTCTTTCGATAGAAGCACATTAATTTAATGGATGTACATTCAAGGTCACATTGGGTTCAATGCCCAAAGTTATCGCTTGTTTCAAGCCGATTAATGAAGATAAAGATTGTCACCCCGACTGCAGCTAAGATAGTTTGAAGATATGTCGGTGTTCTACCGAGCTTCCAAGAGACGTTGAAGTCAACTGTTTTGAGTCTAGGAGGTGCCATAGATCAAGTCACTTTGTCGTATCCCTTTCGATAGATAGGATGAGATCTCTGGATGTCACTTTCCCGGCTAAGCACAGCCATTTGAGTCCCGCCGACTCGTGCTATTTCATAGCAGCACTCGTAAAGAAAAATATGCATGACGCTCAAGAAAGAAAGAGAGAACCCGAAGAAGATTGTTAAGAAGATAGACCTAGTGTGTGATAGATTGAGAGTTTCATTATGATAGGAAGTTTTGATGAATCTATTTATTCATTCTTTTGTCAATAGAACCAATTTATTCATTCTCATTCTGAATTGATTTATTTATTCTCTTATCAATTGAATCAATCACCCTTCAATAGCTTCATATCATTTGAAATTCTTCAATTATACCCTCTTGGATAATTTGTAATCTTTTTGGATGATACTCCTTGATCATCAAGAATCAGTAATAGCACTTCCTTGTTAAGCTATGCTGACATCTTTTCTGAAAATATTTTAGCATGATTCTCAGTTGCTAACCGTTGATTTCTTCCATATCCTTGTCATGTGTAAGAACCATTTGTAGAGGCCCATCTTCGTCAGGGCCCAAAGTTGAGGCCCAATTGTGTGTCTGAAGGCTTCGAGGTCGAACAGTCAACCCTTAAGGTCCGGAGACTAGAGGTTAAAGGGAGAATTCAAGGAAGAGGGGGAAAGGCGAAACATGGAGGTTGAAGGCTAGGCAATTAGACTGGGTCAAAAGGACGTTGAGGATAATACGAACGTGGTCAAAAGACCCTTGAGAAGATAAGATGGTATCCCTAAAGAATCAGTGAATCCCTTAATTATCGAGAAAATGGTTGTGGCGTCACTAAATCCCTTGAATGTTGGAGGGGAAGGTATGACCTTATCCTATATAAGATGGAGGATGACCAAAGAAGGGGGGCGCGTGATAGCTAAGCAAGAATGACAATTTAAAAAACTTCGACTAAAGATCAAACTTCGATCCTCAGCTCACCTTATTCCTATTCATCACTTTCGATCAAAATATACATTATCCTTCGGTTTAAATGTGGTCCTATAGGTCACCAGAGCCCGAAGATGACTACCGATGGCCGTGGGGCTCTGATCAACCATATCGAAGATGACTACCGACGGCCGAAGCGGTACGACTCCAAACCCTCAGGATAATCGGAGAGAGACACCCCCCGCAACCCCCCCTGCAAGAGGAAGCGGAGACATTGCCCAGGTGTTGTGGGCGATCCAGCAACAACTCGACTCCACCGTTGTGGAGCTCGCAGCCATTCGAACGAAAAATTCGGTCCTGAAAGCTCGGATGAAAGCATTCACTCCTCCAAATCAAGTTCCCAATGGACTTTCCCGACAACCCCCATGAATCCGAACGACCAGCCACCTACGCGAACAGGTACTCTTAAACTCTGCTAACGAAATTCCTAACCAAAATGTTGCAGGTACTAGCGAGGACCAACAACAACAAATAAATAAAGAGGGCGGCAACGACCCTTATCTTGGACCCCCTCCTGGGTTCGAAGGTACCGAAAACCAGCCTAGAATCGAGGTTGAGAACAAGCTGAAGCATCTGGATGACATGCTTACTTGAATCCCCGGGGTCCCCGCTCCCATCTGTAAGATGGCCTCGACGAGCTTTGCGGATTCTCCTTTTACAGATGAAATTAGCCTCGTGGAGATGCCACCGAAGTTTGCCTTCTCTTCCGTGAAATTGTTCGATGGCACCTCCGATCCCGATGACCATATAGCACAATACAAGTAGAGAATGTTCACCACCTCGATCCCACGTTAGAGCAGGGAGGCCGGAATGTGTAAGGGATTCGGAAGTAGCCTGTCCGGACCGGCTTTTCAGTGGTTCACAAATTTACCGAACTCATCGATCTCCACCTTCGCTCAGCTCAACAATTTGTTCGTTGAGCAGTTCGCTAGTAGTCGAAAGATCGAGAAGCATACCGACAACCTTTACACAGTGATTCAGAGATCAGAAGAGACCCTACGAAGTTTCGTAGGGCGATTTAACAGAAAGAAGGTGTCGATCCCAGGATGCAACATTAACACCGTTGTGTCGGCTTTCAAGAAGGGTTTGAGAAGGGATTCAGACCTCTACAAAGAACTGACCAAGTATCCGTGCAAGACGATGGAAGATGTCCTTGCCAAAGCGTGGGCACAAATCAAATGGGAAGAAGATAAAGCGAATTCATCTAAGTTTAAACCCTGAAATGATCCACCTCGCAAGGAGCCCAGAACACATATCAGAAATGAGAGGGCCCAGACAGGAGGCTACCAGAATATAATCTCTGCATAACACCCTCAGAAGCCGTAAACGCGATGAAAGGGCTCGGACAAAATGTCAAATGGCCTCCGAAGATGAGAACACCAGATAACGAGCGAGATAGGAGCAAATTTTGCACTTCCGCAATGATCATGGGCATCGAACAGATGACTGCATCGCACTCAAACTTGAAGTGATCGAGCTTCTCAAAAGGGAGCACCTGGCCGACCTCCTGACCCCGAAAGGAAGGGAAAACTGGAATCAAAGAGAGAACCATACGGAAGCTCAGCCTCCAGAACCTCCAAGGATCAGTCAAACCTTAAACTGCATAACCGGAGGCTCGGAGGTCAGTGGCGTGTCGTAATCATCAGCAAAGAGGCACTGCCGATCCCTTAAATATTTAGGGAATACCCCTAGGAAGCCGAACCCGATGAACTAGTCACTCTCAGCTTCTCCAGTAGTGAAGTATCTGAACTCTCACGCCCACACCATGATGCACTTGTCATTTCACTTCTAATCTCGAACTACTTAATTAAACGAACTCTCATCAATAATGGGAGTTCTTCTAACGTGATCTTCCTTAGTACGTTGAAAGGAATGTAGGTGAAAGAAACGGACATCGTCAAGAAGTCAACAACACTGATCGGCTTCAGCAGAGAAGACAAAACGACCCTAGGAGAGATCACACTCTCTACTTATATCGAGGGAGTTAACCTCCTCACGAAGTTTTAGGTGATCGACGCGCCTTCAGCGTATAACGTGATTATGGGACGACCCTGGATCTATGAGCTTCGAGCGGTACCCTCGACATACCACCAAGCCATGAAGTTTCTTACTCCATGGGGAGTTCGAACAATATGAGGAGAACAGGTCTCGTCCAGAGAAGGCTACGTTTCCACTTTCAAGCAGAAAGGATTCATCGAGGTCAACCAGATCGAGGTCGGATCAACTTCCGCGAGCATAAGAGATCGAAACTATGAAGAACTAGAGGTCGAAGACCTCGATGAAGTGCAGATTCATCCCGAAATCTCAGATCACAAGGTGTCGATCGGGTCCAGATTGACCTCGGACATCAGGGGGCAACTGATTGCATTCCTCAAGGAACATCATGACTACTTCGCATGGTCATTTGAGGACATGACAGGTATCGACCCTTCCATTATAACTCATAAATTGCAGGTAGACCTAGAAAAAATTTCTGTAAAGCAGAAAAGATAAAAGTTCACCCCCGGAAAGGAACAAAATCGTGGACGAGGAAGTAGGCAAACTATTGAAGAACGGCCACATCCATGAGGTCCACTATCCAGAATGATTAGTAAACGTCGTGGTGGTCAAAAAGAAGAATGGAAAGAACCGGCTATGCATAGACTTTACCGACCTCAATCAGGCGTACCCCAAGGACTCATTCTCCCTCCCACATATAGACGCCCTGGTCGATGCGACGACAGGTCACGAACTCATGAGTTTTATGGACGCCTTCTCCGGATACAATCAGATCCTCATGCATCAAGAAGACCAGAAGAAGATAGCTTTCATCATACACCAAGGTATGTTCTGTTATAAGGTTATGCCTTTTGGATTAAAAAATGCAGGTGCAACGTACCAAAGGTTGGTAAACCGGATGTTCGAAGAGCTCATCAGAATAACAATGGAAGTATACATCGACGACATGCTAGTTAAGTCATTATGAGCTCAGGACCATATCATGCACCTCCAATGAACCTTCGAAGTCCTACGTCGATACAACATAAAGCTGAATCCTGCCAAGTGCGCCTTCGGAGTAACATCGGAGAAATTTCTGGGATATCTTGTAATAAAAAGAGGTATCGAAGCCAACCCGAGCCAAATCAGAGCGGTTCGAAATATTCAGCACCTAAGAAACCCGAAAGACATCCAAAAACTGACCGGCCGATTAGCAGCTCTCAACCGTTTTATATTTAAATACTCAGAAAGAAGCCGGGCATTTTTCCATACTCTACGAAAGAACAAAGACTTCGAGTGGACTCCAGAATACGCCAAGGCCCTCTAAGACCTCAAGAAATACCTCTCGAGCCCACCTCTTTTATCCAAGCTAATCGACGGAGAGGTACTCCTTGTCTATCTATCTGTTTCTACTAACTTTGTCAATGCAGTGCTTGTTAGAGAGGACGAAGGAAGGCAGCACCCCATGTATTATTCTAGTCGCTCACTGCTAGACGCTGTGACTAGATACCCGCAGCTCGAAAAGCTGGCCTTAGTGCTTGTCATGGCTTCCAGGAAAATGAAGCCCTATTTTCAAAGCCATTCAATAAAAGTAGTCACAGAGTCCCTTTAAGAGCTGTGTTTAAGAAGCCAGACCTCGCAGGAAGATTGTCAAAATAGGCCATCGAACTCGGGAAGTATGACATACACTACATCCCCTGGACATCAATTAAATCCCAAGTCCTATCAGACTTCATCACCGATTTCTCCCACGAGGCCGAACCAGAAGAAGAAGCGATGATGAACACCGAGGATGAAGATTCGAAGTACTGGACCCTCCAAGTTGATGGATCCAGCACTTCGAAGGAGAGTGGCATGGGTATGGTACTGATCAGTCCAGCAGGAATAATTACGAAGAGATCTATCCGATATGGGTTCAAAGCCACTAATAACGAAGCGGAATATGAGGCCCTCATAGCAGGATTGAACTTGACAGCTGATGTAGGAGCTAAAAGGATTCGAATCATGAGTGATTCACAATTGATAATCAACCAATTCGAAGGAGAATTCTAGGTAAAGGATTCGAGGATGGTATCATACCTCGCGGTCGCAAAGCAGGCGGCAGCCAAGTTCGAGAAGATCGAAGCTCAGCACATCACGAGAGAGGAAAACCGCCATGCCGACGCATTAGCTAATTTGGGATCAGCCATGCAGATTAATCAGAATAAGAACATCCAGTTCCTATACGCCAAGTGGCCCGCCATATAGAAGGGTGACGATCCCAAGGTCTTGCCCATCGATGTCGAAATAAACTGGATGACCCCTCTATGCAGATTCATAATAAAAAATGAACTCTCTGAAGAGCCCACCAAAGCAAGATGGATCCAGGGAAAAGCTCCAAAGTTCGCCATGATTTCCGGATCCCTGTATAGGAAGTCCTTCTCAGGACCCTATTTGAAATGTGTAAGCCCGACCCAAGCAAAGTACATCCTAACCGAGCTCCACGATGGTGAATGCGGGAACCATTCAGGGAATAGAAGCTTGGCTAACCGAGCATTAACAGCCGGCTTTTATTGGTCAACCATGAGGGAAGACGCCAAAAGTCACGCCAAGAAATGTGACAGATCCCAGAGGTTTGCCCAAACAAGTCACATACCGCCAGAGCCTCTACACACCGCAGCTATACTTTGGCCATTTATGAAATGGGGAATGAACATCGTGGGCCCGTTATCAAGGGGGTCGAATCAGAAATGATTTATCTTGGTCGTGACGGATTACTTCACCAAATGGGCTGAGGCAGAGGCCTTCGCATGAATAAGAGACATCGAGGTACAAAGTTTTTTTGTGGAAATTTGTAATTTGCAGTTTCCGAGTCCCTAAAGATATAGTCACAGACAATGGCTCCCAATTCATAAGCTCAAAATTTCAAGATTTCTGCCACCATTGGAACATCAAGCTCTCTTTCTCCACACCGAGACACCCAGCCTCGAATGGTCAAGCCGAGGCCACCAACAAAACAATCCTGAACACTCTAAAGAAAAGGCTCCCAGAACACAAAGGATATTGGGTCGAACAACTCCCAGGGGTCCTCTGGTCTTATAGGACAACTGCCCGGACCACCACAGGAGAGACCCCCTACGCCCTCACCTATGGTTCAGAAGCATTCCTCCCAGCAGAAGCAGAAATAGGGTCGCAAGAACTAAATCGCCGAATGAAGCTAATAACTTTGAGCTCGAAGCCAACCTCAGCACCGTCGATGAACTTCGGAACAAAGCCGTAATGAAAATCACTGCCTACCAACAGATGATAAGAAGACACTTCGATAGAAACACGAGGCTGCGATCATTCAAGACAGGAGATTGGGTGCTAAGAAAAGTGTTCCAGAACACGAAAGAGAGCAGAGCTGGAAAACTAGCTCCCAACTGGGAAGGCCCCTATGAGATCGAGAAAGTTGTAGGGAACGGGGCTTATAAACTCCGATCGAGGGAAGGACGCTCAATAGCCAACAGCTGGAACGCCATAGACTTGAAACAGTATCATTCCTGAACTCTTCAATTCTTTATTTTTTTAGTTACTACTACATTGTTTGTTTACTGACTTAGGCGTCGGAGTAGCTAAAAGAACCCGAAGCCCAAGGGACCCAAACTAAGTCTCCCAGCGAGCTCGAAGCGAAGACGCTAAAAGCCCGGAACACAGGGTCTCCATTCCTCGACCCCCGGCAAAATTCGATGGAGAAATCGACCTCGAAGTTTAAGAAGGAATTTGAAGCCCAGGGGTTCAGGTCTTCAGTCTCCAGCCAGTTTGGTAAAGGAAGATTCCCTCGAAGCTAAAAATGAGTATCATATTCTTCCCTTAATTGCTCCCTTTTTCAATTTCAAACATGTCATTATTTGTTTCCTAACTTGGGCGTCGGAGTGACTAACAGAACCCGAAGTCCAAGGGTTCCGACCACCACCCTTCTGTGAGTTTGGGAGGAAGAAGTTAGCCTCGAAATCGAAGAAGAGTACCGTACTTCTTCCTTACTGTTTATTTCTTTTATTTTTTGAGCATTTTCTTTTATTTGAATACTGACTTGGGCGTCAGAGTAACTAACAGAGCCTGAAGCCCAGGAGGTCCAACCCTCACTTCCTACGAGTTCGGAAATAGATGTCGAAGGGGAATAACGCTTACATTTCATTTTTGTTTCATTTTTTATGTTTTCTGAATCGACCTCAGGTAGATTCCTCAGAAAAAGGAGAAGAACACCTACACTTCTACCACTTACTATAGTTGTGATATGATGTTAAAAGCCTTAATAATAAAAGCAATAAGCATGTTTAACCCAACTAAAGGCAAAATAAAGTATCCATAAAACATCAAACAATTCTTGAATTTTGTTCACAGATTTTACACAGAGAGGAAATTTAGAGCTGGCCATCTATACCCTTCTCGCTCTCGATAATAGCAGCCTTCACGATGTCCTCCCCAGCCTTGGCCTTCTCCCCCTCTTCGGCTCTGTCTGTAGGGCCCCTGCTCACCTCGGTGTCCACCTCGTCATCATAGTTAAGGAAGAAAAGGTCAAGCTCGAGCATCATCTCCTTGATCACCTCAACCACTGCAGAGCCACCTTCCTTATAGAAGAGTTCTTTGTAAGGCTCGAACTCTACAAAGTCAACTAAGGAGGCAAAGTCCGAGGCCGTAGGACGGGCCTTGAGCTCCCAGACCCTCACCTCCGAGGTAGCTATCGTTGACTTCAGAGAGGCCCTCGTCAGCTCCAATTGGGCTTGATGGTCCAGAGCCCTGTTGAGCTTCCCCTGAGCCCCGGCGGCCAAAGCACTTGCCACGTGCTGCGTCCCTCTCGTCGATTAAGGTCGACTTCTCTTCGGCCATATCGCGCCTCTCCTCGGCAATCATCTCTTGCTCTTCGGAGAGCTCCATTAACCTCTTCTCGAGGCCCTCAGCATGCCCAGAGATCCGACCCTGAAGCTGGTATTGGCAGTACAGGGCCTATAGCACTGCGAACTAAGTAATAATAAGCATTTTCTTAGTAGTAATTATAAACATACATACATATATATCTATATATATATATTCGAATCAAATGCAAATGTAAGAGTGTAGGTAAACCTTCGATAGCATTTTGAAGGTGAGCTGAGCTTGCTCCTCCAGGCCGTCCCTCTCGAAGTCTGATAAAGTCCATTTATTTCATGTTTTTCTGAGCATTTTAGTCGCTCTAAATGTCCTTTTTAGTGTCTCTTGTGTCGGAAAAGAACCAGGAAAGTGGTTTGGGCATGACATGAGTGAAATCTGGCGAAAGAGGCATTTTAGCCTTCAATTTAACTGAAACGGATGAAATGGGCATATCAGATGAAAATCGATCTGAGCAGAAGATGTTGTACCCACAGTACTCGCGCAGATTCAGAGAAGGCAGTGAAGAGGGCATTCCCAGAAAAAGCGGGATTCTGTTGAAAGAAGATAAAGCTGGCATTGGAACTTGATTGATTTTGAAATCTGAATAGAAGAATGAAAGATTGTTCATAGGTGTCCAGAATGAGCATTCCAGAAGATATGATCCCCATTCCCAGACTTATAATCCTGGCTGGAGAGACCATGAAAATTTCAGATGGAGAAGGCCAGAGGATGGGCATCCTGCACGTCCATTTCCACCACCAAAGGAGAAAAGGAAGCAAAGGCTGGAAGATCTTGTGTTCACCATGGCTGAGGAGAATGAAAAATTCAAGCCAAAAACTCAAGCTGGTCTTTCATACATGAGCAAGCAAATTAATCAATTGGCTCAAGCCATGCACAAGATGGAGGAGAAAAATGGGAAGCTACCTTCCCAAGTTGAAAACCCAAGAGAGCAAGTAAATGCAGTAGCATTGAGGAGTGGAAAAGAGCTTCCGGAGATGGTCAGGCCAAGAGAAGGGAAAGACGATGTGCCCTTGGAAGAAGAAGTTGGAAATATTCCCACAGAGGACGAGGCACAAGAAGCTGAACAGACTGATCTTATGCCCATCCCGGATGTGAAGCAGTCTGCCAAAGTACCATTCCAGAGAGATGAAAGCCTCCCGTTCCAGGGAGATTGGCACATAATAGAAGAGAAGAGGAAACTAGGGAGATGCTAAAGGTATTTAGTAAAGTGGAGATCAACATTCCACTGATCGAGGCAATCAAACAAGTGCCGCAGTATGCCCGGTTTCTAAAAGAACTTTGCACCAGAAATGTGCGATTCAATGATGATGCGAGGTTCTTAGTTGGGGAAAATGTATCAGCTGTTATACAAAGGAAGTTACCCAAGAAGTGTGATGATCCAGGGATGTTCATGATTCCTTGCATTATCGGAGATAAAAAATTTGAAAAGGCTATGCTGGATTTGGGGGCATCAATTTCTTAGTGTATATTTATCCTATCTTATCATAGGCATTATTATCCTTTGTAAGTGTTTCTTCCTGTGTGATTTTTATGTTATTTCCTTCACTTTTGCTCTTTTGGTGAGTTGTGTAGATTTGCACAAGATCTTGAGAAAATGGAGGATTAATGACTATAAAATTTTGAGGGATTCAATTTAATGGAAAGATAGAGAATCAAATAAGGAGTGCGTGACAAGTTGAATCGGGTCAATCGGCCAAGAAACGAGGGAGAACGAGCCAAAACCGTGGAAGTTGCCGAAAACAGATTTGTCAGGGTGCGCGGCCGCGAGACGTGCGCGACCGCGCGACCCTCCTCTCGGCCAAGAGCCTCCGCGGGCGCGCGGCCTTCGATCCCCGTGGGCGCGGGGTGCGTTCCAGCTCAGTTTTTCACGCGGATCTTGTCCGATTTTTCCCTCACCACTCACCCATTCTCGATTCTCTCTCTCTCTCTCTCTCAACAAATAAAGGGGATATCACCCATTCCACCCAACCAACTACCACACACACCCATCTCTCATCTTTTCTTTCTCTCCATTCACCACTTCTTCTTTTTCACTTTTCTTCACCACCACCACCGATCCAAAGAGGGAGAAAGAAGAAGGAGAAGAGGCAAGAGGGCTAGAGCTCAAGGAGGAAGGCCCGAGAAGAGGAGCCCGATATCAAGCCATCCGCGGAAGCTAAGCTTGGTGGAGGGACTCCGCTTTGATGACGGCCCGAGAAGAGGGATCCGACTTCGAGCCATCCACAGAAGCTAAGCTCGGACAAGGAGCTCCGATTTGGTATTTTCTTTCCTTTTAGCTTTATCCCATTTGTGTGGATTCGTCCCAAGACTCTCGAGACAACAAACAATATTGTATGAGTTGTATGGATTTTACCTTTTAGTTGTTGAATAAATGACTTTTATGATGTTTATGTTGTTTTGAGCATGGTGTTGGGCGAATTTCTACATTAGTGGATGGATAATTGATTTGGTTTTGATCTATGCTTGTTCTTGTTGGTTGTTGTTGTTGGAATCGTGCTTTTTCATGTTTGGGTACTTGATCAATACTTGAACATTGATAGGATTTAGAGGAGTCTTTATTGTGAATCTAAATCTAGAAATTGGTTTCTTCGACGTTAGGTGGATGGGGTTCCTAAGCCTAATATGTCAATCTTGCTTGTATGATATAGCTAAGAGAGGTTTAACGGATAGACGGTGATAGTAATTGAAGTTAAACTAATCGGAAGGGTCTAGTGTATTTGTGAGAGTAGCATTATCAACTTGAATAAAGCATAGTGATGAAACCATTGAGAGAATCTACACCATAATACCTTAATCAAACTTGTTTCCGCTAATCTCGTTTTAATTCGTGTTTTTGCATTTAATCACCTTACTTTATCGTCTATTTCGAATTTGTAGCATAATCCTCATCAAACCTCTTGTTAGAATGTTTAAATTTTATTTTAGTTGTTTTGTCGAAAGCATGGGTAGCCTATAGATAGTTCTTTCACATAAAGTCTTCCTTGAGAGATCGACTCGGGTTAAGCTTATTGCTTCTACAATTGACCCCGTCCAATTGCGGGTGTGGTCCTAAGTAGTTGTCTCGTGAGCATAAACCGGAATTATAAGTGTAAATTTGGACCCCTAACAATTTTGGCGCCGTTGCCGGGGAAAGCTTTAGGCGTGTTATCTTTTTGTGTTATAATTTTTTTTGTGCTTTCTTCGTCTTTTTATGTTTGTTTAGTGCTTGTGTTTTTGTGTTGTTTTGTTGTGTTTTGTTATTTGTGTTTTTGTGTGTGTTGTGTTGTATTGTTTTTGTTTTGTTCTTTGTGTTTATTTTCTTTTGTTTTTCTTTTAGCCTTAAATTCTTCTTCCCCAGTTGCGTGTGATCCTTTTTCTTATTTAAGTCTGTGTATGCAAGGTCAAAGATGTCTAAACAGGAGGCTAGCCCTGTGTTAAAAAATATTCACAGACCAAGGAGGAGAGTAGCACCCAACTAGGACGAGGAAAGTTCAAGTGAAGTTTACTCTTTGAGTAACGGAGCTTGAAATTAAGGCCAACTATGGGAGCACGGCTTCGAGCCGATCGTGCTCAATGATCCTCTATGATAATCTACTAAGGCTCTGTCCAGCTCGGGACATTAAAATGAGCGCTGCATGGGAGGCAACCCATGATTTTATTGCTTTCATGTTTAGTTAATTTTTGCCCTTTTGTGTGTTTAAGTTTGTTTTTGTTGTTGTCTCACAGGGGACAAAGAGTTGAGAGTGTGCTACTGGAAGGAAACTGATGTAAAATGACTAAGTGTAGCTCTCCGTGAGCGCGGAGCCTCCACGAGCGCGCACCCTCAACCCCACAAATAAAAGGTCCAGTTCATCCCTACTCCTCACAAATTCCGCAGCCATCTCCACCACATTTTCAGCCACCAAGAGCAATGAAGTTGTTTTATTTATTATTTTCCAATTTTTTGTATTATCTTCCTTGTACGTCGTTTGTTGTTTGTGTTGTTTTGTAGGAACCTGCGCCTGTTGTCGGTCCTCCTCAATTTCGTAATGTTTTCTCTTCCTATTATTTCTTGCAGTGAGGACAATGCATGATTTAAGTGTGGGGGGGAGAACTTGTGTTTTTGTCTTGTATTTTGGATTTTGTTGTGTGTCTTTTTATATTTTTATCTTTGAGTTATGTCTTGAGTTGTTTTGTGTTTTATTTGTTTAACCTCCCTCTTAACATGATTTGTCTTGTCTAATTGTCAAACTTGGTGATTTGGGATATGAATCGTCAAGGGATTGTTGTTAAGTTGATCATAGAAAATAAATTGTTCTCGTGGAGTCACTCTTGAGCCTGAATTGTCTTTCGAATGTTGATCATAATTTGATGATTTGTGTTGTGGGGTCTTGTCCTTCGAGAACTAGGAAGCATGATTAGCTCTTTTCATGAAGAATTATTCTCTATAATCATTATTCCAGATAAATAAAAAAAATTAAATAAATGAAAAAGGGGGAAATAAGGATCTCTACTCCTCTAGTTGATAATATTGACTATGAGTATGGGAAACAACACAAGGAAACCAGGGATTTCCTCCCTAAGGATTTCACCTTGTGAATTTTGATCCACACCTTCTAAATGTGTTTAAATAAATGGAGGTTGCATTCCGGATTCTACTCCTCTCATGTGTGCCAATTCGGTGAAAATTTTGCATGATGAGTATGGGAAACCACATTGGGAAACTCGGCTAAACCCGATGATTCTACCTAATGACTCTTGTCCTATGTTTGCATTCCCTAATGTCCTTAAAATGGTTGTCTTCCTAAATAAATTTGGAAATGGTTTATGGGAATTTAGTTCCAATGGATTAAATCTATTGTGTTTTTCTTATTTTTAAAAGGGCAAGCAACTTGCCTAATTTGATAATTGTGCTCACTTCCCTTGATGATAAGTGTTTTAGTGGGAAACGATGTGACAAACCCCAATAAACCTGAATAAGCATGATCATCTTGCAAATATCCCCTTCTTGCTTCATATCTTAAATGATTTTGTTTGCTTGAGGACAAGCAAAAGGTTAAGTGTGGGGGAGTTGTTTAGTGTATATTTGTCCTATCTTATCATAGGCATTATGTATCCTTTGTAAGTGTTTCTTCCTTGTTTTTGTGTGATTTTTATGTTATTTCCTTCACTTTTGCTCTTTTGTTGAGTTGTGTAGATTTGCACAAGATCTTGAGAAAATGGAGGATTAATTACTGTAAAATTTGAGGGATTCAAGTTAATGGGAAGATAGAGAATCGAATAAGGAGTGCGTGGCAAGTTGAATCGGGTCAATCGGCCAAGAAATGAGGGAGAACAAGCCAAAACCGTGGAAGCTGCCGAAAACAGATTTGTCAGGGTGCGCGGCCGCACGACGTGCGCGACCGCGCGATCCTCCTCTCGGCCAAGAGCCTCTGCCAGCACAGAGACTCCCGCGGGAGCACGGCCTTCGATTCCCGCGGGCGCGTGGGGTGCGTTCCAGCTCAGTTTTTCACGCGGATCTTGTCCGATTTTTCCCTCACCACTCACCCATTCTCGATTCTCTCTCTCTCTCTCTCTCAACAAATAAAGGGGATATCACCCATTCCACCCAACCAACTACCACACACACCCATCTCTCATCTTTTCTTTCTCTCCATTCACCACTTCTTCTTTTTCACTTTTCTTCACCACCACCACCGATCCAAAGAGGGAGAAAGGAGGAGGAGAAGAGGCAAGAGGGCTAGAGCTCAAGGAGGAAGGCCCGAGAAGAGGAGCCCGATATCAAGCCATCCGCGGAAGCGAAGCTTGGTGGAGGGACTCCGCTTTGATGACGGCCCGAGAAGAGGGATCCGACTTCGAGCCATCCACGGAAGCTAAGCTCGAACAAGGAGCTCCGATTTGGTATTTTCTTTCCTTTTAGCTTTAGCCCATTTGTGGGGATTTGTCCCAAGACTCTCGAGACAACAAACAATATTGTATGAGTTGTATGGATTTTATCTTTTGGTTGTTGAATAAATGACTTTTATGATGTTTATGTTGTTTTGAGCATGGTGTTGGGCGAATTTCTACATTAGGGGATGGATAATTGATTTGGTTTTGATCTATGCTTGTTCTTGTTGGTTGTTGTTGTTAGAATCGTGCTTTTTCATGTTTGGGTACTTGATCACTACTTGAACATTGATAGAATTTAGAGGAGTCTTGATTGTGAATCTAAATCCAGAAATTGGTTCCTTCGACATTAGGTGGATGGGGTTCCTAAGCCTAATATGTCAATCTTGCTTGTACAATATAGCTAAGAGAGGTTTGACGGATAGACGGTGATAGTAATTAAAGTTAAACTAATCAGAAGGGTCTATTGTATTTGTGAGAGTAGCATTATAAACTTGAATAAAGCATAGTGATGAAACCATTGAGAGAATCACACCCTAATGCTCTTCTCATAATTCTATCCTCTATCTTTGTGTTTAGTGGTGTAATTAGTTAATTTTACTTACTTTAATTAGGTAAATTAGTATAACTTTCATTCCCCTTGTTTAGAATGTTTAGGATGTATTTCCATTTATTGTGTTTGACAACAATTATGGCATAGAAAGATAATCGCCCACATGAAGCTTTTCTCGAGAGACACGACCTGAGTTAGCTCACTGCCCTACAATCGACCCCGTCCTATTGCGGGAGTCCGAATCAAAGTAGTCTCGCGTGTGAAGTCAAATTCGGACACAACATCAATGAACGTAATGCCCCTGTCAGTGTTCAAAGAATTGAAGATTGGACCTTTGAAGGAGACCCGTGTGGTCATTCAGTTAGCTGACCGATCTAATGATTATCAAGAAGGCCTGATCGAAGATGTATTGGTCAAAGTAGACGAGCTTATATTCCCAGTAGATTTTTATGTGCTTGATATGGGCACATCGACTTCAAAATCTTCAGTTTTATTGCTGGGAAGGCCTTTCATGAAGACAACTCGTACCAAGATTGATGTGGACAAGGGCACACTGACATGTGAATTTGATGGGGAGAAGGTGACATTTAACATTTTTGAAGCCATGAAGCACCCCCCAGATACAGAGAATTGCAGTTTTGTGAATACCTTCCATCACCCGAGTCGATCAACCCTATCCATGGTGAGCAACAGAGAGCCATTGGAATGGGCATTGTGGGATGGACTGACTGACTAGGATGTCCTAGAAGAAGACTATGACATCGAGGAAGGAATTATGATGTTGTATTCATTAGAAGAAATACCATACGGCTATGTTGACTATGGTGTGCCCATTCGGAGAAGTGATGACAGAATGATGCCTTCTATTGTTAGAGCGTTGATGCTGGAATTGAAGGCATTACCAAAGCATTTGAAGTATGCCTATTTGGGGAATAATGAGACTCTCCCTGTAATCATAAGTGCGGGGTTAAATCAAGCTGATGAGGACCACCTTTTGAGATTGTTAAGGCTATACAAGGAGGCACTTGGATGGACTTTGGCAGATATAAAGGGCATTAGCCCAGCGGTTTGCATGCACAAGATATGGTTGGAAGATGATGCAAAGCCCGTTCGTGATCCACAAAGAAAGCTCAATCCGGTGATGAAGGATGTGGTGCTAAAAGAGATACTTAAGCTACTGGACTAGGGCATTATATACCCAATTTCAAACAGTAAGTGGGTCAGTCCAATCTATGTTGTGCCCAAGAATTCGGGCATTCAAGTTGTGAAAAATGAGAAAGGAGAGCTTGTGCCCACACAACTGCAAACTGGCTGGAGAGTTTGCATTAATTATCAGAAGTTGAACACGGTTACGCAGAAGGATCATTTCCCACTTCCGTTCATTGACCAAATGTTGAAGCGACTCGCAGGAAACAAGTTTTTTTATTTCTTGGACGGATACTCAGGATACATGCAAATTTCAGTGAGTCAAGAGGACCGGGAGAAAAAAACATTCACGTGTCCATTCGGTACCTTTGCCTATCGCAGAATGCCATTTAGCCTCTGCAATGCTCCGGGCACATTTCAGCGTTGTATGATGAGCATATTCTCTGATTTTCTTGAGAACTACATTGAGGTGTTCATAGATGACTTCACAGTGTATGGGAGCTGCTTTGATCGATGCTTAGATAATCTGGAGAAGGTATTGCAGCGTTGTGTGGACAAATGCCTGGTGCTGAACTATGAAAAATACCATTTCATGGTCAGAGAGGGCATTGTACTAAGACATGTGATTTCCGAGAGAGGCATTGAGGTCGATAAAGTTAAAGTGGACATAATTGAGAAATTGCCATACCCCACTTCGGTGAAGCAAGTGAGAGGCTTTCTGGGGCACGCTGAATTCTATAGGAGGTTCATAAAAGATTTTGCAAAAATTGCCCAGCCTATTACTCACTTATTACAGCAAGATGTCCCCTTTGAATTTGATGAAGAATGTAAAAAGGCATTTAATTTTCTGAAGAAGCAACTGGTCACGGCACCAGTTATTCAACCACCAGATTGGGGAATGCCATTTGAGATTATGTGTGACGCTAGTGGCTATGCTGTGGGCGTTGTACTGGGTCAGAAAAGAGGAAAAGAAAGCCATGTAATTTACTATGCTTCCAAAACTCTGAATGGGGCACAATATAATTACACCACTACTGAGAAGAAGCTGCTATCAGTAGTTTTTGCATTTGAGAAGTTTCGGTCCTATCTCTTAGGCACAAAGAGCATTGTTTACACAGATCACGGTGCCCTACGGCATTTGATGGCCAAGAAGGAGACAAAGCCGAGACTAATTAGATGGATCCTGCTCCTGCAAGAGTTTGATGTCGAGATAAAAGATAAGAGTGGGGCACAGAATTTGGTAGCCGATCATTTGAGTCGGGTTCTGAATGAAAAAGGCGATGAAATGCCCATTACGGATCATTTTCCTGATGAGAATCTGTACTCAGCATGGGGCACATGAGAACCCTGGTATGCAGATATAGTGAATTATTTGGAGTCAGGGGAGATGCCAATTGGGTACTCGAGGTACCAAAAGAATAAATTGAGGCACGAGAGCAAGTTTTATGCATGGGATAGTCCTATTCTATGGAGGAGGTATGCTGATCAGATTATAAGAAGATGTGTCCCTGACAATGAAATTGAGGAGATTTTGAAGCATTGCCACAACTTTGCTTGCGGAGAGCATTTCGGACCAAACCGAACAATAAGAAGAATTCTGGATTGTGGGTTCTTTTAGCCCAAAATTCTCAAAGATGCCCACAACGTTTGCAAAAGGTGTGATCAGTGCCAGAGGGTCAGGAATATCACAAGAAGGAAAGAAATGCCCATGACACCCATCATGCCAGTGGAAATTTTCGATGTTTGGGGAATGGATTTCATGGGACCCCTCGCAAACTCTAGGGGGAACCACTACATCATCTTGGCAGTAGATTATGTATCCAAATGGGTGGAGGCAAAGGCTACTCCCACCAATGATGCAAGGGTAGTAGTCGCATTTCTGAAATCCCACATTTTTAGCCGGTTTGGTGTGCCCAGGTCCATTATTAGTGATCAAGGGACCCATTTTTGCAACCAAATGATGGAACAACTATTGAAAAAGTATGGGGTGAACCATAGAGTCACAACAGCCTATCACCCACAAGCGAATGGCCAAGCTGAAGTCTCAAATTGAGAAATTTAAGTCATTCTTGAGAAGGTAGTTAATCCAAGTCGAAAGGATTGGAGTTAACATCTGGATGATGCCCTGTGGGCATACCGAACTGCTTTCAAAACTCAAATCGGGATGTCCCCATATAGAATATTATTTGGGAAGTGTTGCCATCTGCTAGTCGAGCTGGAATACAAGGCACGATGGGCACTGCAGAAGCTGAACATGGACAAGGATGCAGTCGGGCATTTCAGGAAATTTCAGATTCAAGAGCTGGAAGAAATGAGAATGGAAGCCTATGACAATGCTATTCTTTACAAGGAAAAAATGAAGAGGCTCCATGATAAAGTGATTAAAATGAAGAGCTTCACTCCGGGACAACAAATTCTTTTGTATCATTCAAGGTTTAAATTGATGGGAGGAAGTCTGAGGACCAAGTGGGTTGGTTCATTTAAAGTGTACGCGGAATGCCCCAATTGAGCAATTGAGCTGAAGAATCCAGTTACTGGAGGGCGTTTCAGGGTTAATGGCCACAGACTGAAACCTTACCTGGGGCATGCAGACCAAGATGTCAGAGTAGTCTGGCTCGTGGAGCCCATCTATATCTGAATTGGAAGGTGTCGTTCCCACGATAGTAACTAGGGCGCTATTGAGAGGCAACCCAGGTTTTTACTTTATTTCTTTTTTAGTAATAAGTGTTTTTCTGATGTATCAAACTAGACTAGGAGAGTTTTCTATTATCTGCCTGAAAAAAAAAATGCAAGATGTAGTTGAGGATGAAAGGAGAGCAACCCTATTTATTTTGTGCCGAAGGCATACCCTTCGAGCATTCTGTTTTCATTTTCTATAGGGATAAGCAGAAAGACACCAGGCGGAAGGGCACAGCAAGAAGAAAATGTTGCCAGAATGATCATGAAGAGGCTGGATAGCATGGAGAATGCCCTGTATCAGACTGTTGATACCCTCTTGAAGAATATTGAGCAAACTCTCACTGCATATTTCAAACATGTTGGGTTCGTTTACCCGACGTCCACTAATCTGGTTCAATTCCTTTTCTTTTTATGTTCTTTTGATTTTCATTCTTTTTGGTATCGCCTTTATTCTACCCACTTTGCCTCAAGCAAAGTGTGTGGGTGGGGGCATTTGGGTTGTTGTCTTTTGTTGGTGAGTCTGTTTGAACACTTTGCTTCGTGCAAAGTGTGTTGGTGGGTCGTTTGAGTCAGCATGCTATCTGTTAAGATTTGGGGAGTACTAGGTTCTGGTTTGTGAATGTTAATAAAATTGCTAGTCGAGTCAGCATGCCCACACTAGAAGCAAGGATGATTAATGAGTTGAGCATTAACCTGGTGAAATTTGAGTCTGCGCTGTTATGCCCATTTTACAACATTCTTTTTTCATGTGTATACATTATATGCTTAGAATTTCTAGAACTTGTTGTGGCTCTACATTAAAATCAGAAAGTTTAAAATGCATGTGTAGATGATTTAGGCATTTTCTTGCTTGAGCCCACTAAACTAAATAAAAACCAACCTTGGACACAGCTTTGTAGCCCTTTTTGAGCCAATAAAATGCCCTAATAGTTTTGTTGATATACCCCACTATTTAAAGCAAGGGCATTACAAAAACCAAAAGTAGAAGGAGTCTCTAGACGGTTTTGAAGAAATGAGAATGCAAGAAGAAAGATAGGGGAACGAGAAAAAAAAATGAAAAATATATTCAAAAAAAAAAAGTTTCCCCCTAGTCTAAATGTTAAGAATGCCCATGATGAAAAATTTTGTAATCTGAATGATAAATGAGGGCATGAGGAAGAAAGTTGAAAATAAATGGTGGTATGTCCAATAAATGCTCCTGAGAGTTTTAGCTCAGTACCAAAAGAACCCCACCTTACCTAAAGAGCCCCATTACAGCCCATAAAAGTCCTTTTGATACTTATGCATTTTTCCACTTAATGAAATTGAAGAAAGAGCACTAGCAAGCTTATGGAATGAATAAGTATGGAATGACTGAATTTGAGTGTAAACACTAAGCCTAAACATTGTGTCAAGAGAGTGTGGGACGACCTTTACGCTCAATTCAATTTTAACTTGCTAGGGAATGCTAATTACGCTATTAATTGGAAAAGTTAGTTGTTGAAACGTTGTGCCCACACGGATTAACAGGTTGCATGTTTTGTTTTTTTCGTGTCTGTTTCTTTTTCTTTCCCTTTTGTTTTTCTTTTTCTGGGTTCTTTGTACCCCATGCTTGAGGACAATCATGACTAAAGTGTGTGGTGTGATAAAGTCCATTTATTTCATGTTTTTCTGGGCATTTTAGTCGCTCTAAATGTCCTTTTTAGTGTCTTTTGTGTCGGAAAAGAACCAGGAAAGTGGTTTGGGCATGACAGGAGTGAAATCTGGCGAAAGAGGCATTTTGGCCTTCAATTTAACTGAAATGGATGAAATGGGCATATCAGATGAAAATTGATCTGAGCAGAAGATGTTGTGCCCACAGTACTCACGCAGATTCAGAGGAGTCAGTGAAGAGGGCATTCCCGGAAAAAGTGGGATTCTGTTGAAAGAAGATAAAGCTGGAGTTGGAACTTGATTGATTTTGAAATATGAATAGAAGAAGGAAAGATTGTTCATAGGTGGACTCTTGGGAAGCAATTTGGAAGATAAAGATGAAATCCTTAAAATATCGGGATTCATTTCACCACCTAAGGAAATTTCCTTATCCATGCAGATTCCAGTGGGGCATAGCGAATTCGGCAGATATTGAAGACTCCCCATTTTTGGGGATTTGAATTGATCTTTGTACTTTTTTAAAATACTAGTTTTGATTGTTAGAAAGACACACTTCGTACCATATTTTTTCTGCACTTTTATTTTCGCAATTAGTTTAGTTTCAATGCTGCTCCGGCAGCAAGACAATCTGGGGCCTTATGCCTACAGAGGTTAGGATTTATATTTAATGTTGTTGTTGTTCATCGTTGGTGTTGGACGAGTTTTTATTCAATTCCAGTAAGTTTTTCCTATTTATCATGTCTTTAATTTATGTATTTACAGTTCTTTATATTATGAGTAGCCAGATCTATATTCCGGAATTTAAACTAAAGATGAAGGTTTAACAAAACACTTAAATACTCATGAGGCCGTGTGGGCACATTACTACACGATTAGGTTTCTGCCGATTTTTGTTCTTATTCTTAGTGAGTGTGAGTTTAATCTAACTAATGTGGCTGATCACTTTTTAGATATAGAAGGCACACCATGGTTAATTGGATTAGTGAATCGTGACTGTGTGTTAATTCAAATGGTAACTGGGAAATCGGTGGGTTACTATGGGCACACGAGGAATCAGTAAACACAGCAAACTTAGGTTCGTCTAGGGCACACTGCTTCCTGTTCATTTACATCTCTTTGGGGAACCGGGGGGTGGGTGATAGGTTAGGGGTTTAATGGACGAGGAATCACCTTTAAACCTAATCTGAACGGATGAATAAGGAGATGCAATGAGGAATCCGGTCTCCATAACTGGGTGATTTAATTGTGTAGGAAAATTATTGTGCCCATGATCGAGTGAGTATAAGTTAAACTGGATTCTAGTTCAAGTTCCGGAACCTTTTATTATTTGATATCTCTCTAGTTTATTTTTGCAGATTTAATTTCCATTGTTGTAACCACGGTACCAAACCCCCTTTTGTGATTGGTAACTCGAAAGTAAGATCGCATCAGCTCTCTGTGGGATCGACCCTTACTCATAGCTAGCTACACTTACTGTGGGCACAGGAGCATACAAATTCATTTTGAGCGCGAAATGACCGCGTGTCAAAGTCCAATGGAGAGCGACTACTAGCGATGGCAGATTAAATGTCGAGGAGAAAGGGCTTCGGAGGCCCCTTGATATCACCTGACCCCTTCGAAGCCTTCTTAGAAGCTGGGGCATCGACATCTATCACCGGCGGAGGTAGAAGAGCGGGATTGGCAGCCTCGGGACTCACGAGGCCATTCAGCCATTTTGAAGAAGGAGAGGCAGAAGGTGTGGCCTCAGCCAATCTCTTGACCCCCGAGGAAGAGGGACTCATCACCTTAGTCACAGCCAAGGCCTTCACCTTATCTTTCGAGGGCCGAATCTTCAGCTTTCCCATATGAAACAAGGTTCGACCTCGATGAACGGTCTCAAAACGATGATTTTCCTCGAAAAGTGAGAAAGCAACTTCGATTCGCTCGGTCTCGATACCGACTGCATCCCTTCGCTTATGAACACCTGTGAAAAGGCACAAGATACGACATCAGGTACAGTTATATTTCAATTAGAAAAGTGATAAAGATAAGCTTCGAAGACCCACGGGCTTCGGCGAACGCCGTCGGCAATATCCTATCAGTCGAGGTCTCGGCTGGGATGAAGAGGAGCCTCGGCTTCCAATCCCCCGATGAAGAGAGGAGTCTTTATCAGAGGGGCTCGTTCTCTAACCCATTTTGTAAAATAGTAGAACCCCTTCTGGCTGGGGCTAGCCACTATTCTATATGCAGAGTGCTACTCCCCGATGCTGGGCTCGGGAAACCCTAGACTATCCCAAAGGTAATACATGCCCAACATATGATACCACCCTATTGGTGATATCTGGGCAGGAGCAACCCCGTAGAAGTGTGCAATCTTGGCAAAGAAGAGGTGAAGGGGAAGTCCTATCCCCTTATCGATGACTGAGGTGTAGAAGGCAGTAAGGCCGGATAGGGGTCTATTGGCTCTATCAGAAGGCCTAGGTACATGGATCTCTACCCCAGACCCCGAATGCTCTGGAGAGGTCACCTTCTTGACTAGGTCATTACCAACTTGCGGAGCGATCTCAGCAGCCTTGAAATCCTCATTCGAGAAAGGAGAGCCCACAGCCTCGGACTTCCGTCTCTTTGTCTTATCCACAGATCTCTTGGTGGCCGTCTTCGAAGCGTTAAGGCGGCTAACGACCGACCCCCCACTCACCTGAGGAATAATGGCCGAATGAGAGGACTTGTCACTCGAACGTCTGGTCGGGAAAGTCACGACGGCGACCGAGTCAGAAGCCAAGCCGGAAGACTATTCTGACTCAGATACACCGTCGCCCCAGCTCTGAATCCCTTCGCCAGAGTCACTACCATCGGATACACTCATGATGTTTAAAGAGACCTAAAAACATTAAGAGGTTGATTTGTCGATAGTCACCGGAAAACCTTCCTAAGAACTTCGAAAATTCGGAGGTTTATTACCTAGAAAACGCAGAATCAATCTTAGAACTATATTTCCGCTTGAACCCTAATTCGGCGGCAAGGGGACGGCAAGAACAGATAACAGGATATCCCAAGAATTTCTGTAAAACCCAAACAACCGACCAATAACCCGTGCAGAAAAACAACTTAAAACCTCCATTGACACTGAACCCAAGGGTTAATCCTAAGTCAAACAGCCTAAAATTCCTCAGGGAATGGAAGAGAGAGAAGAAAGGGCGTAACCTGGAAAACTCGCGAGCGAGTGAACGGGGGTTAGATCTCCTGGAAGATTGATGGGCTAGGCGCCGGAGCAGTTGGAATCACGAATGGAATCTCTGAAAAATTAGTGCGTCTCAGAAAACAGGAAATAGAGAGAGAAAGTAGCTCTGAGATATGCATTTTGAATATAAAGGCACTTCAGAGCTGGTGAAATCATGGCCGCAAGATCCAAAAATCGCGCAACTAAGATTTTCCAAGGAAATTGAAAAGTCGCGTAAAAAGAGGAAAAGTATAATCTTGCCCTCGGGCACTTTTTCAGCTCCCTAGGACCTTCATTCAGGTCTGCAGCCTCTCAAGGTCTGCTTTCACAACCTCTTCAGCTCCCCAGGACCTTCATTCAGGTCTGGAGCCTCTTGAGCTCTGCTTTCACGACCTCCTCAGCTTCCCAGGACCTTCATTCAGGTCTGGAGCCTCCTGAGGTTTAGTTTTACAATCTTTGCCGATATCGATGATTTATCCACGGACTCGAAGCTTTATAGACCTTCTTTCAGAAACAAAGTGCTGAAAGTCATCCTTTAAGGTAAATACGATGATGTTCATTACATGGTCCCCGAAACTCTCGAGCACCAAGTAATGAGGGGCTAATTGTAGAGGCCCATCTTTGTCAAGGCCCAAAGCTGAGGCCCAATTGTGTGTCTGAAGGCCTCGAGGTCGAACAGTCAACCCTCGAGGTCCGGAGACTAGAGGTTAAAGGAAGAATTCAAGGAAGAGGGGGAAAGGCGAAACATGGAGGTCGAAGGCTAGGCAATTAGACTGGGTCAAAAGGACATTGACGATAATACGAACGTGGTCAAAAGACCCTTGAGAAGATAAGATGGTATCCCTAAAGAATTGGCGAATTTCTTAATTATCGAGAAAATGGTTGTGGCGTCGCCAAATCCCTTGAATGTTGGAGGGGAAGGTATGGCCTTATCCTATATAAGACGGAGGATGACCAAAGAAGGGGGCGCGTGATAGCTAAGCAAGAACGACAATTCAAAAAACTTCGATCCTCGGCTCACCTTATTCCTATTCATCACTTTCGATCAAAATATACATTATCCTTCGGTTTAAACGTGGTCCTATAGGTCGCCAGAGCCTGAATTCGAAATACGAGTAATTGTAGAGAATTAGCGTCTATACCATTCGAATTATAGTCCTCTGAAAAGGCAGTATTTTTGGCATGTATAACCTAGGGTTATATCTCTTCCAGCTTTTAAACTTGTTAAAGAATTGCTGATCAGATAAAGTCCTCACTCAGAGGCATTTGTTTCCCTTTAATCCCACTCATAGAACTCGAGTGTGGATCTTGGAATAGAACATAGAGTATATAGCCGTATTTTTTTTTCATCGTTGAAAGAGTGAGTAGTGGTATTTCCCAGTAGTAAGTAGAATCCAAGCGGTGCCAGTTAGTGCTCTCCAAGGTTAGGACACGCGTTTCTAAAGTAATTTCTCAGCTCATTGTCTTTAAAGGTGATCTAAGAAATGTCGACACGTAAGTTCCGAGCGTGCGGCTAAAGTCCAGATGTACGATCTTTATGCCTGCAAGTGATGGTGACCACCAGCAGGAGCCATAAAGTCAGACTACCGCCTTGAGAAAAAGAGACGACTACGACGAGAACTTAAGATTGAGATGCATCACGAAGTATGCCCCAGGAAGATGAGGAAGTTGAAAGAAGTTGAAGACAAAGATAAAGAAAGTTTCAAACCTGATAGAACGTGCAAGGAACCATCAAATGAGGTGCCCGATTAATTCGAGTTTGTCATCTAGTTCAAGCTCGTTGAAGTTTTTCAAAGCTGTAAGGAGTAAAATCAGAAGTAAGAAAGGAGCCAAGCAAGATAAAAGAAGGATGGACTCGTTGAGACAGCACGGTCCGTGCATGAGGAGAAAGCTTGGCGAATTTTTCTTTTCTTTTATTTCTTTCGTTGTTTGAATAGCTTCTAGGGGTCTGCTTGAAAGCAGGATCAAGAAGTTGTATCCTAATTTACCCTATAGAGGTACACAAATTTCGGGACGAAATTTATTTTAAGGGGGGTAGAATGTAATATCCCAAACTTTTTAGTATTAAAATAATAGCCTATGATTACCTTAAGGGTAAGCTAGGAAGGAAAATGGACCTTTAAAAATTTTTATTTAGGTAAAATGTGTCGTTGAAAGGATTAGAGATACCGTGGATATTCTTGTAATTTTATTCGGAACACAAGATACGAACTTAGTTTGATTAATTAAATTTCATTTATGAGTAAAAAAATTAAGTTAGTGTGATTTTTTTTATTTTAACAAGCACACACATATACACATATTCAATGTATATCGAGATCACTTATAATATTTGATCACAAAGATGGTGAATAGTATTATAAAATAAATTAATAGATGTTATATATATATATATATATACGTATTATTATTTGAGGATAGAGATTAGGAGTATTATATAGGTAAAATATAGTTGATGAGTGGCTTATCTTGTATACATAAGTATGCTCCACGTGTTTAACACTTGGCAAATGATGACAATGACTAAAAATAATGGAATGCAAGATTTTTATTTTCAGGTATAAATTATCCTAATCCAAATAATTATCATAATATATATAAATATATATTGATTTTATGTAGAAACCGATAAAATTTATATACCTATATGTATAAATGCATAAGAGTCAAGATTTGATATTTCATAAATATATTATATAGAATGTGTAGAGATTAGATCAAGAGAAAAATATAAAAAATTGAGGAATACATGCATAGCTCCACGTAGGGGAGTACTTGGCCTATTGATAATCTCAAATTTTACAAAAGTAAGACTAAGCCTAATATTTTAATGAATAAATAATTAATAATAATAGTAATAGTTAATAAAAAAAAGAAGGAAATTTAGAAATGGGACGCCGACTCATCCATTCACTCCCTATAAATTACTAAAGGTAGTTCACAAGAAGAAAAAAAGGAAGACGATGGGTTCAAGAAGAATAATACAAGGTTAGTATCTAAATTTATTTTTATATTTAAAAAAGAAAAAGAAAAATACGTTCTTATAATTGTAGGATCATTATGATATTCATAATTATGAAGTTGATGTATTGTATCACAAATTCCATTTTACTACACAAAAGATCATATATATATAATATTAATCTAATATTTGTGATTTTCTTATTTTCTAATATAAAATTTCTAGAACTTTAAGTTAACCTAATTCCATTCATTCTATTTTTCTTATCAGTTACGGAAAAAAGGGATAAATAAGGATGAGGAGCAATTTAAATAAAATGTTTCAAGATGAGATTTCATTTATGCGTACGATTAAAATAATCATGTCGAAAATTATTATGTAGTCTTAAATTAGATTTAGTGGTTGAAGCATAACTCTTGATTATTTTTGTTTTAGGGGGAGAATATTATTTTCTTGTATAAAATTATTAATAACAATATAAAATATCGATTAAAGGTGAATATAAACAATTTAATTTGCTATTTTATGGCTTATAGATATTAGTCAGATTATTATCATATAATATTAGTTGAGAATCAATATCAAATATATATAGACGTGAATAACATTAATTAATTATGTAATAGAACTATGTTGGAATATGTGTAAAATATTAAGAGTTGCTAAACTTTGATTAATAAAATACAAAATTTCAGTAGAAACTCAAATTAAAAAGGGAGCCTAAAGAGTTTAATAGTGGTCATTTAGTTAAACTAAACACTGGATGGTTGATGTAGGCTCAGAAGAGATAGCAGAATTCGAGCAGAACCAACCCAGAGTTTAAAAGCCTTTATATGAGATAAATCTTTTATCCAGGTGGGTTTTTATTATATAAAAATATATTTCGAGTTATTAAGCCCTGATATTTATAAAATGAATGTGATTGAATATCCAATTCATGGCTGTATTTAATGTGCTCTCCTGACTCATATAAGTCTTACTACTGTTTTGGTGACGAAACTACAATGGTTCACGATATCGAGCCCCAAGCAAACAGGGCAGTGTCCAACCTTAAGCAGCCAGGTTGTGTACACGAACCGACTCACCGTAAGCGTTCTAGGGGAGAGTGGCGCGCAATGATGGAACGAAAATAATTTAGTATACATGGAATTCACAAATTTTCTGCTTTAAAAGCTTTCCATGATATGCTTAAAATATGATTGGATATTCTATTTTATAAAATTATTGTGAAGGTTTTTCTCAAAAGTACCCACTGAGTGCATTAGTACTCACGTCCCAAATATTTTAAAATATTTTCAAGAGGAGCTACGGGATGGTGGACGGCTGTGCTAAGGCTGAAGGACTATCTTTTGATGTATATGTTTCTTTTATAGAGTCTAACTCAGAACATGCTTTCTTTTGAGTTTGAATAAATGGAACATGTTCTTTCATAACAGGCGAGAGTCTGGCATCTCTTTACTTCATGTATTTGGACAAACATTAGTCTGGCCTTTCTCATATCTAATCTATTAATAATTAACCTTTGAACTGTTATTATATATTTACATTGAAGTTTGCCTTGATTTTTCTTTCAAGGGTTCATCCCAAGAGTCATGGTATCTGGTTTGAGTCATTTTAGACGCTTCAAAAGCATGGATTGATTCAGTTATAGAGGTTATGCTGTCCAAATTTTTGGGGCACTCTTTACTTCATGTATTTGGACAAACATTAGACTGGGCCTTTCTCATATCTAATCTATTAATAATTAACCTTTGAACTGTTATTATATATTCACAATGAAGTTTGCCTTGATTTTTCTTTCAAGGGTTCATCCCAAGAGTCATGGTATCTGGTTTGAGTCTAATTGAGAACATGCTTTCTTTTGAGTTTGAATAAATGGAACATGTTCTTTCATAACAGGCGAGAGTCTGGCATCTCTTTACTTCATGTCTTTGGACAAACATTAGTCTGGCCTTTCTCATATCTAATCTATTAATAATTAACCTTTGAACTGTTATTATATATTTACATTGAAGTTTGCCTTGATTTTTCTTTCAAGGGTTCATCCCAAGAGACATGGTATCTGGTTTGAGTCATTTTAGACGCTTCAAAAGCATGGATTGATTCAGTTATAGAGGTTATGCTGTCCAAATTTTTGGGGCACTCTTTACTACATGTATTTGGACAAACATTAGTCTGGCCTTTCTCATATCTAATCTATTAATAATTAACCTTTGAACTGTTATTATATATTTACATTGAAGTTTGCCTTGATTTTTCTTTCAAGGGTTCATCCCAATAGTCATGGTATCTGGTTTGAGTCTAACTGAGAACATGCTTTCTTTTGAGTTTGAATAAATGGAACATGTTCTTTCATAACAGGTGAGAGTCTGGCATCTCTTTACTTCATGTATTTGGACAAACATTAGTCTGGCCTTTCTCATATCTAATCTATTAATAATTAACCTTTGAACTGTTATTATATATTTACATTGAAGTTTGCCTTGATTTTTCTTTCAAGGGTTCATCCCAAGAGTCATGGTATCTGGTTTGAGTCATTTTAGACGCTTCAAAAGCATGGATTGATTCAGTTATAGAGGTTATGCTGTCCAAATTTTTGGGGCACTCTTTACTTCATGTATTTGGACAAACATTAGTCTGGCCTTTCTCATATCTAATCTATTAATAATTAACCTTTGAACTGTTATTATATATTTACATTGAAGTTTGCCTTGATTTTTCTTTCAAGGGTTCATCCCAAGAGTCATGGTATCTGGTTTGAGTCTAACTGAGAACATGCTTTCTTTTGAGTTTGAATAAATGGAACATGTTCTTTCATAACAGGCGAGAGTCTGGCATCTCTTTACTTCATGTATTTGGACAAACATTAGTCTGGCCTTTCTCATATCTAATCTATTAATAATTAACCTTTGAACTGTTATTATATATTTACATTGAAGTTTGCCTTGATTTTTCTTTCAAGGGTTCATCCCAAGAGTCATGGTATCTGGTTTAAGTCATTTTAGACACTTCAAAAGCATGGATTGATTCAGTTATAGAGGTTATGCTGTCCAAATTTTTGGGGCACTCTTTACTACATGTATTTGGACAAACATTAGTCTGGCCTTTCTCATATCTAATCTATTAATAATTAACCTTTGAACTGTTATTATATATTTACATTGAAGTTTGCCTTGATTTTTATTTCAAGGGTTCATCCCAATAGTCATGGTATCTGGTTTGAGTCTAACTGAGAACATGCTTTCTTTTGAGTTTGAATAAATGGAACATGTTCTTTCATAACAGGTGAGAGTCTGGCATCTCTTTACTTCATGTATTTGGACAAACATTAGTCTGGCCTTTCTCATATCTAATCTATTAATAATTAACCTTTGAACTGTTATTATATATTTACATTGAAGTTTGCCTTGATTTTTCTTTCAAGGGTTCATCCCAAGAGTCATGGTATCTGGTTTGAGTCATTTTAGACGCTTCAAAATCATGGATTGATTCAGTTATAGAGGTTATGCTGTCCAAATTTTTGGGGCACTCTTTACTACATGTATTTGGACAAACATTAGTCTGGCCTTTCTCATATCTAATCTATTAATAATTAACCTTTGAACTGTTATTATATATTTACATTGAAGTTTGCCTTGATTTTTCTTTCAAGGGTTCATCCCAATAGTCATGGTATCTGGTTTGAGTCTAACTGAGAACATGCTTTCTTTTGAGTTTGAATAAATGGAACATGTTCTTTCATAACAGGCGAGAGTCTGGCATCTCTTTACTTCATGTATTTGGACAAACATTAGTCTGGCCTTTCTCATATCTAATCTATTAATAATTAACCTTTGAACTGTTATTATATATTTACATTGAAGTTTGCCTTGATTTTTCTTTCAAGGGTTCATCCCAAGAGTCATGGTATCTAGTTTTAGTCTAACTGAGAACATGCTTTCTTTTGAGTTTGAATAAATGGAACATGTTCTTTCATAACAGGCGAGAGTCTGGCATCTCTTTACTTCATGTATTTGGACAAACATTAGTCTGGCCTTTCTCATATCTAATCTATTAATAATTAACCTTTGAACTGTTATTATATATTTACATTGAAGTTTGCCTTGATTTTTCTTTCAAGGGTTCATCCCAAGAGTCATGGTATCTGGTTTGAGTCATTTTAGACGCTTCAAAAGCATGGATTGATTCAGTTATAGAGGTTATGCTGTCCAAATTTTTGGGGCACTCTTTACTACATGTATTTGGACAAACATTAGTCTGGCCTTTCTCATATCTAATCTATTAATAATTAACCTTTGAACTGTTATTATATATTTACATTGAAGTTTGCCTTGATTTTTCTTTCAAGGGTTCATCCCAATAGTCATGGTATCTGGTTTGAGTCTAACTGAGAACATGCTTTCTTTTGAGTTTGAATAAATGGAACATGTTCTTTCATAACAGGTGAGAGTCTGGCATCTCTTTACTTCATGTATTTGGACAAACATTAGTCTGGCCTTTCTCATATCTAATCTATTAATAATTAACCTTTGAACTGTTATTATATATTTACATTGAAGTTTGCCTTGATTTTTCTTTCAAGGGTTCATCCCAAGAGTCATGGTATCTGGTTTGAGTCATTTTAGACGCTTCAAAAGCATGGATTGATTCAGTTATAGAGGTTATGCTGTCCAAATTTTTGGGGCACTCTTTACTACATGTATTTGGACAAACATCAGTCTGGCCTTTCTCATATCTAATCTATTAATAATTAACCTTTGAACTGTTACTATATATTTACATTGAAGTTTGCCTTGATTTTTCTATCAAGGGTTCATCCCAATAGTCATGGTATCTGGTTTGAGTCTAACTGAGAACATGCTTTCTTTTGAGTTTGAATAAATGGAACATGTTCTTTCATAACAGGCGAGAGTCTGGCATCTCTTTACTTCATGTATTTGGACAAACATTAGTCTGGCCTTTCTCATATCTAATCTATTAATAATTAACCTTTGAACTGTTATTATATATTTACATTGAAGTTTGCCTTGATTTTTCTTTCAAGGGTTCATCCCAAGAGTCATGGTATCTAGTTTGAGTCTAACTGAGAACATGCTTTCTTTTGAGTTTGAATAAATGGAACATGTTCTTTCATAACAGGCGAGAGTCTGGCATCTCTTTACTTCATGTATTTGGACAAACATTAGTCTGGCCTTTCTCATATCTAATCTATTAATAATTAACCTTTGAACTGTTATTATATATTTACATTGAAGTTTGCCTTGATTTTTCTTTCAAGGGTTCATCCCAAGAGTCATGGTATCTGGTTTGAGTCATTTTAGACGCTTCAAAAGCATGGATTGATTCAGTTATAGAGGTTATGCTGTCCAAATTTTTGGGGCACTCTTTACTTCATGTATTTCGACAAACATTAGTCTGGCCTTTCTCATATCTAATCTATTAATAATTAACCTTTGAACTGTTATTATATATTTACATTGAAGTTTGCCTTCATTTTTCTTTCAAGGGTTCATCCCAAGAGTCATGGTATCTGGTTTGAGTCTAACTGAGAACATGCTTTCTTTTGAGTTTGAATAAATGGAACATGTTCTTTCATAACAGGTGAGAGTCTGGCATCTCTTTACTTCATGTATTTGGACAAACATTAGTCTGGCCTTTCTCATATATAATCTATTAATAATTAACCTTTGAACTGTTATTATATATTTACATTGAAGTTTGCCTTGATTTTTCTTTCAAGGGTTCATCCCAAGAGTCATGGTATCTGGTTTGAGTCATTTTAGACGCTTCAAAAGCATGGATTGATTCAGTTATAGAGGTTATGCTGTCCAAATTTTTGGGGCACTCTTTACTTCATGTATTTGGACAAACATTAGCCTGGCCTTTCTCATATCTAATCTATTAATAATTAACCTTTGAACTGTTATTATATATTTACATTGAAGTTTGCCTTGATTTTTCTTTCAAGGGTTCATCCCAAGAGTCATGGTATCTGGTTTGAGTCTAACTGAGAACATGCTTTCTTTTGAGTTTGAATAAATGGAACATGTTCTTTCATAACAGGCGAGAGTCTGGCATCTCTTTACTTCATGTATTTGGACAAACATTAGTCTGGCCTTTCTCATATCTAATCTATTAATAATTAACCTTTGAACTGTTATTATATATTTACATTGAAGTTTGCCTTGATTTTTCTTTCAAGGGTTCATCCCAAAAGTCATGGTATCTGGTTTGAGTCATTTTAGACGCTTCAAAAGCATGGATTGATTCAGTTATAGAGGTTATGCTGTCCAAATTTTTGGGGCACTCTTTACTACATGTATTTGGACAAACATTAGTCTGGCCTTTCTCATATCTAATCTATTAATAATTCACCTTTGAACTGTTATTATATATTTACATTGAAGTTTGCCTTGATTTTTCTTTCAAGGGTTCATCCCAAGAGTCATGGTATCTGGTTTGAGTCTAACTGAGAACATGCTTTCTTTTGAGTTTAAATAAATGGAACATGTTCTTTCATAACAGGCGAGAGTCTGGCATCTCTTTACTTCATGTATTTGGACAAACATTAATCTGGCCTTTCTCATATCTAATCTATTAATAATTAACCTTTGAACTGTTATTATATATTTACATTGAAGTTTGCATTGATTTTTCTTTCAAGGGTTCATCCCAAGAGTCATGGTATCTGGTTTGAGTCTAACTGAGAACATGCTTTCTTTTGAGTTTGAATAAATGGAACATGTTCTTTCATAACAGGCGAGAGTCTGGCATCTCTTTACTTCATGTATTTGGACAAACATTAGTCTGGCCTTTCTCATATCTAATCTATTAATAATTAACCTTTGAACAGTTATTATATATTTACATTGAAGTTTGCCTTGATTTTTCTTTCAAGGGTTCATCCCAAGAGTCATGGTATCTGGTTTGAGTCATTTTAGACGCTTCAAAAGCATGGATTGATTCAGCTATAGAGGTTATGTTGTCCAAACTTTTAGGGCACTCTTTACTTCATATATTTGGACAAACATTAGTCTGGCCTTTCTCATATCTAATCTATTAATACTTAACCTTTGAACTGTTATTATATATTTACATTGAAGTTTGCCTTGATATTTCTTTCAAGGGTCATCCCAAGAGTCATGGTATCTGGTTTGAGTCTAACTGAGAACATGCTTTCTTTTGAGTTTGAATAAATGGAACATGTTCTTTCATAACAGGCGAGAGTCTGGCAACTCTTTACTTCATGTATTTGGACAAACATTTGTCTGGCCTTTCTCATATCTAATCTATTAATAATTAACCTTTGAACTGTTATTATATATTTACATTGAAGTTTGCCTTGATTTTTCTTTCAAGGGTTCATCCCAAGAGTCATGGTATCTGGTTTGAGTCATTTTAGACGCTTCAAAAGCATGGATTGATTCAGTTATAGAGGTTATGCTGTCCAAATTTTTGGGGCACTCTTTACTTCATGTATTTGGACAAACATTAGACTGGCCTTTCTCATATCTAATCTATTAATAATTAACCTTTGAACTGTTATTATATATTTACATTGAAGTTTGCCTTGATTTTTCTTTCAAGGGTTCATCCCAAGAGTCATGGTATCTGGTTTGAGTCTAACTGAGAACATGCTTTCTTTTGAGTTTGAATAAATGGAACATGTTCTTTCATAACAGGCGAGAGTCTGGCATCTCTTTACTTCATGTATTTGGACAAACATTAGTGTGGCCTTTCTCATATCTAATCTATTAATAATTAACCTTTGAACTGTTATTATATATTTACATTGAAGTTTGCCTTGATTTTTCTTTCAAGGGTTCATCCCAAGAGTTATGGTATCTGGTTTGAGTCATTTTAGACGCTTCAAAAGCATGGATTGATTCAGTTATAGAGGTTATGCTGTCCAAATTTTTGGGGCACTCTTTACTTCATGTATTTGGACAAACATTAGCCTGGCCTTTCTCATATCTAATCTATTAATAATTAACCTTTGAACTGTTATTATATATTTACATTGAAGTTTGCCTTGATTTTTCTTTCAAGGGTTCATCCCAAGAGTCATGGTTTCTGGTTTGAGTCTAACTGAGAACATGCTTTCTTTTGAGTTTGAATAAATGGAACATGTTCTTTCATAACAGGCGAGAGTCTGGCATCTCTTTACTTCATGTATTTGGACAAACATTAGTCTGGCCTTTCTCATATCTAATCTATTAATAATTAACCTTTGAACTGTTATTATATATTTACATTGAAGTTTGCCTTGATTTTTCTTTCAAGGGTTCATCCCAAGAGTCATGGTATCTCGTTTGAGTCTAACTGAGAACATGCTTTCTTTTGAGTTTGAATAAATGGAACATGTTCTTTCATAACAGGCGAGAGTCTGGCATCTCTTTACTTCATGTATTTGGACAAACATTAGTCTGGCCTTTCTCATATCTAATCTATTAATAATTAACCTTTGAACTGTTATTATATATTTACATTGAAGTTTGCCTTGATTTTTCTTTCAAGGGTTCATCCCAAGAGTCATGGTATCTGGTTTGAGTCATTTTAGACGCTTCAAAAGCATGGATTGATTCAGTTATAGAGGTTATGTTGTCCAAATTTTTGGGGCACTCTTTACTTCATGTATTTCGACAAACATTAGTCTGGCCTTTCTCATATCTAATCTATTAATAATTAACCTTTGAACTGTTATTATATATTTACATTGAAGTTTGCCTTCATTTTTCTTTCAAGGGTTCATCCCAAGAGTCATGGTATCTGGTTTGAGTCTAACTGAGAACATGCTTTCTTTTGAGTTTGAATAAATGGAACATGTTCTTTCATAACAGGTGAGAGTCTGGCATCTCTTTACTTCATGTATTTGGACAAACATTAGTCTGGCCTTTCTCATATATAATCTATTAATAATTAACCTTTGAACTGTTATTATATATTTACATTGAAGTTTGCCTTGATTTTTCTTTCAAGGGTTCATCCCAAGAGTCATGGTATCTGGTTTGAGTCATTTTAGACGCTTCAAAAGCATGGATTGATTCAGTTATAGAGGTTATGCTGTCCAAATTTTTGGGGCACTCTTTACTTCATGTATTTGGACAAACATTAGCCTGGCCTTTCTCATATCTAATCTATTAATAATTAACCTTTGAACTGTTATTATATATTTACATTGAAGTTTGCCTTGATTTTTCTTTCAAGGGTTCATCCCAAGAGTCATGGTATCTGGTTTGAGTCTAACTGAGAACATGCTTTCTTTTGAGTTTGAATAAATGGAACATGTTCTTTCATAACAGGCGAGAGTCTGGCATCTCTTTACTTCATGTATTTGGACAAACATTAGTCTGGCCTTTCTCATATCTAATCTATTAATAATTAACCTTTGAACTGTTATTATATATTTACATTGAAGTTTGCCTTGATTTTTCTTTCAAGGGTTCATCCCAAAAGTCATGGTATCTGGTTTGAGTCATTTTAGACGCTTCAAAAGCATGGATTGATTCAGTTATAGAGGTTATGCTGTCCAAATTTTTGGGGCACTCTTTACTACATGTATTTGGACAAACATTAGTCTGGCCTTTCTCATATCTAATCTATTAATAATTAACCTTTGAACTGTTATTATATATTTACATTGAAGTTTGCCTTGATTTTTCTTTCAAGGGTTCATCCCAAGAGTCATGGTATCTGGTTTGAGTCTAACTGAGAACATGCTTTCTTTTGAGTTTAAATAAATGGAACATGTTCTTTCATAACAGGCGAGAGTCTGGCATCTCTTTACTTCATGTATTTGGACAAACATTAATCTGGCCTTTCTCATATCTAATCTATTAATAATTAACCTTTGAACTGTTATTATATATTTACATTGAAGTTTGCATTGATTTTTCTTTCAAGGGTTCATCCCAAGAGTCATGGTATCTGGTTTGAGTCTAACTGAGAACATGCTTTCTTTTGAGTTTGAATAAATGGAACATGTTCTTTCATAACAGGCGAGAGTCTGGCATCTCTTTACTTCATGTATTTGGACAAACATTAGTCTGGCCTTTCTCATATCTAATCTATTAATAATTAACCTTTGAACAGTTATTATATATTTACATTGAAGTTTGCCTTGATTTTTCTTTCAAGGGTTCATCCCAAGAGTCATGGTATCTGGTTTGAGTCATTTTAGACGCTTCAAAAGCATGGATTGATTCAGCTATAGAGGTTATGTTGTCCAAATTTTTAGGGCAATCTTTACTTCATATATTTGGACAAACATTAGTCTGGCCTTTCTCATATCTAATCTATTAATACTTAACCTTTGAACTGTTATTATATATTTACATTGAAGTTTGCCTTGATATTTCTTTCAAGGGTCATCCCAAGAGTCATGGTATCTGGTTTGAGTCTAACTGAGAACATGCTTTCTTTTGAGTTTGAATAAATGGAACATGTTCTTTCATAACAGGCGAGAGTCTGGCAACTCTTTACTTCATGTATTTGGACAAACATTAGTCTGGCCTTTCTCATATCTAATCTATTAATAATTAACCTTTGAACTGTTATTATATATTTACATTGAAGTTTGCCTTGATTTTTCTTTCAAGGGTTCATCCCAAGAGTCATGGTATCTGGTTTGAGTCATTTTAGACGCTTCAAAAGCATGGATTGATTCAGTTATAGAGGTTATGCTGTCCAAATTTTTGGGGCACTCTTTACTTCATGTATTTGGACAAACATTAGACTGGCCTTTCTCATATCTAATCTATTAATAATTAACCTTTGAACTGTTATTATATATTTACATTGAAGTTTGCCTTGATTTTTCTTTCAAGGGTTCATCCCAAGAGTCATGGTATCTGGTTTGAGTCTAACTGAGAACATGCTTTCTTTTGAGTTTGAATAAATGGAACATGTTCTTTCATAACAGGCGAGAGTCTGGCATCTCTTTACTTCATGTATTTGGACAAACATTAGTGTGGCCTTTCTCATATCTAATCTATTAATAATTAACCTTTGAACTGTTATTATATATTTACATTGAAGTTTGCCTTGATTTTTCTTTCAAGGGTTCATCCCAAGAGTTATGGTATCTGGTTTGAGTCATTTTAGACGCTTCAAAAGCATGGATTGATTCAGTTATAGAGGTTATGCTGTCCAAATTTTTGGGGCACTCTTTACTTCATGTATTTGGACAAACATTAGCCTGACCTTTCTTATATCTAATCTATTAATAATTAACCTTTGAACTGTTATTATATATTTACATTGAAGTTTGCCTTGATTTTTCTTTCAAGGGTTCATCCCAAGAGTCATGGTTTCTGGTTTGAGTCTAACTGAGAACATGCTTTCTTTTGAGTTTGAATAAATGGAACATGTTCTTTCATAACAGGCGAGAGTCTGGCATCTCTTTACTTCATGTATTTGGACAAACATTAGTCTGGCCTTTCTCATATCTAATCTATTAATAATTAACCTTTGAACTGTTATTATATATTTACATTGAAGTTTGCCTTGATTTTTCTTTCAAGGGTTCATCCCAAAAGTCATGGTATCTGGTTTGAGTCATTTTAGACGCTTCAAAAGCATGGATTGATTCAGTTATAGAGGTTATGCTGTCAAAATTTTTGGGGCACTCTTTACTACATGTATTTGGACAAACATTAGTTTGGCCTTTCTCATATCTAATCTATTAATAATTAACCTTTGAACTGTTATTATATATTTACATTGAAGTTTGCCTTGATTTTTCTTTCAAGGGTTCATCCCAAGAGTCATGGTATCTGGTTTGAGTCTAACTGAGAACATGCTTTCTTTTGAGTTTAAATAAATGGAACATGTTCTTTCATAACAGGCGAGAGTCTGGCATCTCTTTACTTCATGTATTTGGACAAACATTAATCTGGCCTTTCTCATATCTAATCTATTAATAATTAACCTTTGAACTGTTATTATATATTTACATTGAAGTTTGCATTGATTTTTCTTTCAAGGGTTCATTCCAAGAGTCATGGTATCTGGTTTGAGTCTAACTGAGAACATGCTTTCTTTTGAGTTTGAATAAATGGAACATGTTCTTTCATAACAGGCGAGAATCTGGCATCTCTTTACTTCATGTATTTGGACAAACATTAGTCTGGCCTTTCTCATATCTAATCTATTAATAATTAACCTTTGAACAGTTATTATATATTTACATTGAAGTTTGCCTTGATTTTTCTTTCAAGGGTTCATCCCAAGAGTCATGGTATCTGGTTTGAGTCATTTTAGACGCTTCAAAAGCATGGATTGATTCAGCTATAGAGGTTATGTTGTCCAAATTTTTAGGGCACTCTTTACTTCATGTATTTGGACAAACATTAGTCTGGCCTTTCTCATATCTAATCTATTGATAATTAACCTTTGAACTGTTATTATATATTTACATTGAAGTTTGCCTTGATATTTCTTTCAAGGGTCATCCCAAGAGTCATGGTATCTGGTTTGAGTCTAACTGAGAACATGCTTTCTTTTGAGTTTGAATAAATGGAACATGTTCTTTCATAACAGGCGAGAGTCTGGCATCTCTTTACTTCATGTATTTGGACAAACATTAGTCTGGCCTTTCTCATATCTAATCTATTAATAATTAACCTTTGAACTGTTATTATATATTTACATTGAAGTTTGCCTTGATTTTTCTTTCAAGGGTTCATCCCAAGAGTCATGGTATCTGGTTTGAGTCATTTTAGACGCTTCAAAAGCATGGATTGATTCAGTTATAGAGGTTATGCTGTCCAAATTTTTGGGGCACTCTTTACTTCATGTATTTCGACAAACATTAGTCTGGCCTTTCTCATATCTAATCTATTAATAATTAACCTTTGAACTGTTATTATATATTTACATTGAAGTTTGCCTTGATTTTTCTTTCAAGGGTTCATCCCAAGAGTCATGGTATCTGGTTTGAGTCTAACTGAGAACATGCTTTCTTTTGAGTTTGAATAAATGGAACATGTTCTTTCATAACAGGCGAGAGTCTAGCATCTCTTTACTTCATGTATTTGGACAAACATTAGTCTGGCCTTTCTCATATCTAATCTATTAATAATTAACCTTTGAACTGTTATTATATATTTACATTGAAGTTTGCCTTGATTTTTCTTTCAAGGGTTCATCCCAAGAGTCATGGTATCTGGTTTGAGTCTAACTGAGAACATGCTTTCTTTTGAGTTTGAATAAATGGAACATGTTCTTTCATAACAGGCGAGAGTCTAGCAACTCTTTACTTCATGTATTTGGACAAACATTAGTCTGGCCTTTCTCATATCTAATCTATTAATAATTAACCTTTGAACTGTTATTATATATTTACATTGAAGTTTGCCTTGATTTTTCTTTCAAGGGTTCATCCCAAGAGTCATGGTATCTGGTTTGAGTCATTTTAGACGCTTCAAAAGCATGGATTGATTCAGTTATAGAGGTTATGCTGTCCAAATTTTTGGGGCACTCTTTACTTCATGTATTTGGACAAACATTAGACTGGCCTTTCTCATATCTAATCTATTAATAATTAACCTTTGAACTGTTATTATATATTTACATTGAAGTTTGCCTTGATTTTTCTTTCAAGGGTTCATCCCAAGAGTCATGGTATCTGGTTTGAGTCTAACTGAGAACATGCTTTCTTTTGAGTTTGAATAAATGGAACATGTTCTTTCATAACAGGCGAGAGTCTGGCATCTCTTTACTTCATGTATTTGGACAAACATTAGTGTGGCCTTTCTCATATCTAATCTATTAATAATTAACCTTTGAACTGTTATTATATATTTACATTGAAGTTTGCCTTGATTTTTCTTTCAAGGGTTCATCCCAAGAGTTATGGTATCTGGTTTGAGTCATTTTAGACGCTTCAAAAGCATGGATTGATTCAGTTATAGAGGTTATGCTGTCCAAATTTTTGGGGCACTCTTTACTTCATGTATTTGGACAAACATTAGCCTGACCTTTCTTATATCTAATCTATTAATAATTAACCTTTGAACTGTTATTATATATTTACATTGAAGTTTGCCTTGATTTTTCTTTCAAGGGTTCATCCCAAGAGTCATGGTTTCTGGTTTGAGTCTAACTGAGAACATGCTTTCTTTTGAGTTTGAATAAATGGAACATGTTCTTTCATAACAGGCGAGAGTCTGGCATCTCTTTACTTCATGTATTTGGACAAACATTAGTCTGGCCTTTCTCATATCTAATCTATTAATAATTAACCTTTGAACTGTTATTATATATTTACATTGAAGTTTGCCTTGATTTTTCTTTCAAGGGTTCATCCCAAAAGTCATGGTATCTGGTTTGAGTCATTTTAGACGCTTCAAAAGCATGGATTGATTCAGTTATAGAGGTTATGCTGTCAAAATTTTTGGGGCACTCTTTACTACATGTATTTGGACAAACATTAGTTTGGCCTTTCTCATATCTAATCTATTAATAATTAACCTTTGAACTGTTATTATATATTTACATTGAAGTTTGCCTTGATTTTTCTTTCAAGGGTTCATCCCAAGAGTCATGGTATCTGGTTTGAGTCTAACTGAGAACATGCTTTCTTTTGAGTTTAAATAAATGGAACATGTTCTTTCATAACAGGCGAGAGTCTGGCATCTCTTTACTTCATGTATTTGGACAAACATTAATCTGGCCTTTCTCATATCTAATCTATTAATAATTAACCTTTGAACTGTTATTATATATTTACATTGAAGTTTGCATTGATTTTTCTTTCAAGGGTTCATTCCAAGAGTCATGGTATCTGGTTTGAGTCTAACTGAGAACATGCTTTCTTTTGAGTTTGAATAAATGGAACATGTTCTTTCATAACAGGCGAGAATCTGGCATCTCTTTACTTCATGTATTTGGACAAACATTAGTCTGGCCTTTCTCATATCTAATCTATTAATAATTAACCTTTGAACAGTTATTATATATTTACATTGAAGTTTGCCTTGATTTTTCTTTCAAGGGTTCATCCCAAGAGTCATGGTATCTGGTTTGAGTCATTTTAGACGCTTCAAAAGCATGGATTGATTCAGCTATAGAGGTTATGTTGTCCAAATTTTTAGGGCACTCTTTACTTCATGTATTTGGACAAACATTAGTCTGGCCTTTCTCATATCTAATCTATTGATAATTAACCTTTGAACTGTTATTATATATTTACATTGAAGTTTGCCTTGATATTTCTTTCAAGGGTCATCCCAAGAGTCATGGTATCTGGTTTGAGTCTAACTGAGAACATGCTTTCTTTTGAGTTTGAATAAATGGAACATGTTCTTTCATAACAGGCGAGAGTCTGGCATCTCTTTACTTCATGTATTTGGACAAACATTAGTCTGGCCTTTCTCATATCTAATCTATTAATAATTAACCTTTGAACTGTTATTATATATTTACATTGAAGTTTGCCTTGATTTTTCTTTCAAGGGTTCATCCCAAGAGTCATGGTATCTGGTTTGAGTCATTTTAGACGCTTCAAAAGCATGGATTGATTCAGTTATAGAGGTTATGCTGTCCAAATTTTTGGGGCACTCTTTACTTCATGTATTTCGACAAACATTAGTCTGGCCTTTCTCATATCTAATCTATTAATAATTAACCTTTGAACTGTTATTATATATTTACATTGAAGTTTGCCTTGATTTTTCTTTCAAGGGTTCATCCCAAGAGTCATGGTATCTGGTTTGAGTCTAACTGAGAACATGCTTTCTTTTGAGTTTGAATAAATGGAACATGTTCTTTCATAACAGGCGAGAGTCTAGCATCTCTTTACTTCATGTATTTGGACAAACATTAGTCTGGCCTTTCTCATATCTAATCTATTAATAATTAACCTTTGAACTGTTATTATATATTTACATTGAAGTTTGCCTTGATTTTTCTTTCAAGGGTTCATCCCAAGAGTCATGGTATCTGGTTTGAGTCATTTTAGACGCTTCAAAAGCATGGATTGATTCAGTTATAGAGATTATGCTGTCCAAATTTTTGGGGCACTCTTTACTTCATGTATTTGGACAAACATTAGCCTGGCCTTTCTCATATCTAATCTATTAATAATTAACCTTTGAACTGTTATTATATATTTACATTGAAGTTTGCCTTGATTTTTCTTTCAAGGGTTCATCCCAAGAGTCATGGTATCTGGTTTGAGTCTAACTGAGAACATGCTTTCTTTTGAGTTTGAATAAATGGAACATGTTCTTTCATAACAGGCGAGAGTCTGGCATCTCTTTACTTCATGTATTTGGACAAACATTAGTCTGGCCTTTCTCATATCTAATCTATTAATAATTAACCTTTGAACTGTTATTATATATTTACATTGAAGTTTGCCTTGATTTTTCTTTCAAGGGTTCATCCCAAAAGTCATGGTATCTGGTTTGAGTCATTTTAGACGCTTCAAAAGCATGGATTGATTCAGTTATAGAGGTTATGCTGTCCAAATTTTTGGGGCACTCTTTACTACATGTATTTGGACAAACATTAGTCTGGCCTTTCTCATATCTAATCTATTAATAATTAACCTTTGAACTGTTATTATATATTTACATTGAAGTTTGCCTTGATTTTTCTTTCAAGGGTTCATCCCAAGAGTCATGGTATCTGGTTTGAGTCTAACAGAGAACATGCTTTCTTTTGAGTTTAAATAAATGGAACATGTTCTTTCATAACAGGCGAGAGTCTGGCATCTCTTTACTTCATGTATTTGGACAAACATTAATCTGGCCTTTCTCATATCTAATCTATTAATAATTAACCTTTGAACTGTTATTATATATTTACATTGAAGTTTGCATTGATTTTTCTTTCAAGGGTTCATCCCAAGAGTCATGGTATCTGGTTTGCGTCTAACTAAGAACATGCTTTCTTTTGAGTTTGAATAAATGGAACATGTTCTTTCATAACAGGCGAGAGTCTGGCATCTCTTTACTTCATGTATTTGGACAAACATTAGTCTGGCCTTTCTCATATCTAATCTATTAATAATTAACCTTTGAACAGTTATTATATATTTACATTGAAGTTTGCCTTGATTTTTCTTTCAAGGGTTCATCCCAAGAGTCATTGTATCTGGTTTGAGTCATTTTAGACGCTTCAAAAGCATGGATTGATTCAGCTATAGAGGTTATGTTGTCCAAATTTTTAGGGCACTCTTTACTTCATGTATTTGGACAAACATTAGTTTGGCCTTTCTCATATCTAATCTATTAATAATTAACCTTTGAACTGTTATTATATATTTACATTGAAGTTTGCCTTGATATTTCTTTCAAGGGTCATCCCAAGAGTCATGGTATCTGGTTTGAGTCTAACTGAGAACATGCTTTCTTTTGAGTTTGAATAAATGGAACATGTTCTTTCATAACAGGCGAGAGTCTGGCATCTCTTTACTTCATGTATTTGGACAAACATTAGTCTGGCCTTTCTCATATCTAATCTATTAATAATTAACCTTTGAACTGTTATTATATATTTACATTGAAGTTTGCCTTGATTTTTCTTTCAAGGGTTCATCCCATGAGTCATGGTATCTGGTTTTAGTCTAACTGAGAACATGTTTTCTTTTGAGTTTGAATTAATGGAACATGTTCTTTCATAACAGGCGAGAGTCTGGCATCTCTTTACTTCATGTATTTGGACAAACATTAGTCTGGCCTTTCTCATATCTAATCTATTAATAATTAACCTTTGAACTGTTATTATATATTTACATTGAAGTTTTCCTTGATTTTTCTTTCAAGGGTTCATCCCAAGAGTCATGGTATCTGGTTTGAGTCTAACTGAGAACATGCTTTCTTTTGAGTTTGAATAAATGGAACATGTTCTTTCATAACAGGTGAGAGTCTGGCGTCTCTTTACTTCATGTATTTGGACAAACATTAGTCTGGCCTTTCTCATATCTAATCTATTAATAATTAACCTTTGAACTGTTATTATATATTTACATTGAAGTTTGCCTTGATTTTTCTTTCAAGGGTTCATCCCAAGAGTCATGGTATCTAGTTTGAGTCTAACTGAGAACATGCTTTCTTTTGAGTTTGAATAAATGGAACATGTTCTTTCATAACAGGCGAGAGTCTGGCATCTCTTTACTTCATGTATTTGGACAAACATTAGTCTGGCCTTTCTCATATCTAATCTATTAATAATTAACCTTTGAACTGTTATTATATATTTACATTGAAGTTTGCCTTGATTTTTCATTCAAAGGTTCATCCCAAGAGTCATGGTATCTGGTTTGAGTCATTTTAGACGCTTCAAAAGCATGGATTGATTCAGTTATAGAGGTTATGCTGTCCAAATTTTTGGGGCACTCTTTACTTCATGTATTTGGACAAACATTAGTCTGGCCTTTCTCATATTTAATCTATTAATAATTAACCTTTGAACTGTTATTATATATTTACATTGAAGTTTGTCTTGATATTTCTTTCAAGGGTCATCCCAAGAGTTATGGTATCTGGTTTGAGTCTAACTGAGAACATGCTTTCTTTTGAGTTTGAATAAATGGAACATGTTCTTTCATAACAGGCGAGAGTCTGGCATCTCTTTACTTCATGTATTTGGACAAACATTAGTCTGGCCTTTCTCATATCTAATCTATTAATAATTAACCTTTGAACTGTTATTATATATTTACATTGAAGTTTGCCTTGATTTTTCTTTCAAGGGTTCATCCCAAGAGTCATGGTATCTGGTTTGAGTCTAACTAAGAACATGCTTTCTTTTGAGTTTGAATAAATGGAACATGTTCTTTCATAACAGGCGAGAGTCTGGCATCTCTTTACTTCATGTATTTGGACAAACATTAGTCTGGCCTTTCTCATATCTAATCTATTAATAATTAACCTTTGAACTGTTATTATATATTTACATTGAAGTTTGCCTTGATTTTTCTTTCAAAGGTTCATCCCAAGAGTCATTGTATCTGGTTTGAGTCATTTTAGACGCTTCAAAAGCATGGATTGATTCAGTTATAGAGGTTATGCTGTCCAAATTTTTGGGGCACTCTTTACTACATGTATTTGGACAAACATTAGTCTGGCCTTTCTCATATCTAATCTATTAATAATTAACCTTTGAACTGTTATTATATATTTACATTGAAGTTTGCCTTGATTTTTCTTTCAAGGGTTCATCCCAAGAGTCATGGTATCTGGTTTGAGTCTTACTGAGAACATGCTTTCTTTTGAGTTTGAATAAATGGAACATGTTCTTTCATAACAGGCGAGAGTCTGGCATCTCTTTACTTCATGTATTTGGACAAACATTAGTCTGGCCTTTCTCATATCTAATCTATTAATAATTAACCTTTGAACTGTTATTATATATTTACATTGAAGTTTGCCTTGATTTTTCTTTCAAGGGTTCATCCCAAGAGTCATGGTATCTGTTGTTATATATTTACATTGAAGTTTGCCTTGATTTTTCTTTCAAGGGTTCATCCCAAGAGTCATGGTATCTGGTTTGAGTCATTTTAGACGCTTCAAAAGCATGGATTGATTCAGTTATAGAGGTTATGCTGTCCAAATTTTTGGGGCACTAACCCTAGTTCTTTGATTGCTTCTGTTCAACAACCTCTTTCTCTTTCCCCCAAGTAATGCACCGGTCCCCTGCCCTTCTCCTGGGACTGGGGCGTTACAAAGCTTGTGCAGAATTTAGAATTAGGCGGATTGTCACTGGAACGGGCACGGGCGGGCGTGCGCGTGTGTGCGCGTGTGAGCTCATGGCCTATATCCCAGTGCACTTAGTTATTACACTTAAGTGTTAATACACTTTAATACATCTCTTAACTAAGTTAAGAAATTAATGTGGGATAATTAAATGTGCTCTAAACATATTATCCCACACACCATAAATGCCCAATCGTGTGATTGACTTCAACCATTTATTTCTTACTCACCGAAAATCGGATTTGAGAAAATAAAAATTCTATGATTATCTACTATAAACATAGATCAATCGTACGCTATTTAATTCCTCTAAAATTAAATATCTCGATCACCAAAAATCGGATAAAATGAGTCACGGCTGACTTTATTAAATCCAATTTTCCAACAGTCAACACTTCCTCATCATGAGTATTTTTATTAGCATCAACTCCAGCATTCTTAAGTCTTCCCGATCGACGTAACTCTGCAGCGGAAGGCATTGTCCTCTTAACATAAATGCGCTTGGGAACAATAATATTGTCGGTGTCCCTTTCTCGTTCATCATTCCCAGAAACAGCAACCATTCTCGAGTTCTGTTCCACCTCCTCATGCAGCTTCGGCTGTTCAGACACCAGGTTGTCCTCAACATTATCATGCACCACAGAGTCCATGCTGCCCATACCGACAACTCCTTTATGACACTCCATCTGTGCTGGAACATGCTCTAGCTCATTAGGGACTGAACCTGTCCTCTCAAGGATGGAATTATCCACCTTCTTGCGAACAAATTTCACCACCCTCAGCTCTAGATTATTCTCCACTAACCTACACTCCCTTTCCTCAGCTGAAACAGAGACCGTAACTTTTATCAACATGTCGAAAGCATTCTCTTTCTCTGCAAGCATCGAGAAATTATTGGAAACTAGTAGATTATTATTTTCGACTACTTGAGAAACAACCTCCTTCCCAAATACCTTCATTATCCATTTTTTCGTGCTCTTCCCATCCTTCTTATGACACTCCCATTTCCCATCTTTCTCTTTCTAGGAGACAAACCCATCAGAATTCCCGATAGTTTCCTCCATAGTTCCAACAACACCAGCATTATTACTTTTAACTGTCGACTTAGAATTCCTACATTTGCTAGAGGAATGTCCCACATCTTGACATTAAGTACAGAAAGCCGGGAGGCACTCATAATACACGTCCACAAAGAAAGACACAGCTCCACGATCGATCATTATAGAGGTCTGCAGCGTTGAAGCCATATTGATGAGTCGTAAATATTGCATATTAATTATATATATTTTTATATATTTAAGACTTAAATCATTATCTTATTGGTTATTGCAGAAAAAATGTAGATATGGAAGGTCCAAATTATAAAAATGGAAAAATCCAGTAAATCTGGAAGGAGAATCATCAAGATATTAAAAGAGTGATGAACAATCGGTTTTGAACAAGGAATCGGCGATCACAATAGCTAATATCACGATATGCCTTTAATGGGATTTAATGGCTCTTAATTATTGATGAAGCTAATTCGCCTATATAAGCTTTGTGATCTCAGTTGGAAGATGCATTCCGTTCTGTATGGTTTTCTAGAACAATTATTTTTTAGTTTAATTGTTAGTTTATTATATTTTGTAATCATCGCTTGTATTGTTTTCATATGAGTGAGTAAGTTATTTTCTGGAATGAAATCACATTAGTAATGATATGCCCATATCGTGAGATCAAATTGGTTTATACAAATTCACATGTATGTACCTTTTAATGCTCCGATATAGCAGGCTTATGTTCTTGATTAATTAGTTGTGTAGTGCGCAATATACAATTGATTAGTTAAGGTCTAAAACCAATTAGAATCGATAGATCTGGAATTGTTGATTTGATTTTATAAGTGGTAGAATTGACCTTCTTTGTCAATGGGCATAAGGGGATATTGTGGGCATACGGGTCCGTATGCCATAATATAACTGGGTTTCTCTATTTCTTAAAGCTATTGATTAATTAAATCTATTAAGGGTTCTTGCGGGTTGTTTATTAATAAGAAGTCGAATAATAAGGGTTCTTTTATTCAATAACACTTAAGAAGAAATGAGGAATGCATCAGCGGGTTTCGGTATTCCATAACTAGTTTACTTGATTGTGTGGATGATATTTATGCATCAATGATCGACGTGGATATGCCGTTATGACTTTGTGATTTCATCCGAATTTATTTATTATTAATCTTGTATACTTGTTAGTTTCAGTTTATTAGTAGATAAAACTCTCTCTCAAAACCCCCAAAGTTACCGCAGAAAGAAAGATTACACCGTTCTCTGAGGATTCAACATGTGCTTTCCACATATTATACCCATTTAGGCATTCTGAAGAATAGATTTATTTTGAGCGTGTGACGAAAGCGCATCAAAATTGGCACCATTGCCGGAGAACGACATTAGTAATTTTTTCTTTCAATACATTTGCTTTGTTTTCCTTTTCTATTTTATTTCTTTTCTCTTTTCTTGTAGGTCTGTAAAAAATTGAAAATTGACAAGAAGAAATTTAAGGAAGAAAATGGAGAAGGCGTGATAAGCATTTGTGTCTACCTTCCACCCCATATCAAAATCAAAAGCAAGAAAAAAAATGGTAGTTGAAAATCGTACTCTCAGGGAGTTAGCATTTTCTTATGATGTGAATCTGCAATTGTGCATAACTTTGCCAGAAATTACTGAGCAATTTGAACTTGATCATGATTTTATTGAAATATTGCCTAAATTTCATGGTTTACATGGCGATGATCCACATAAGCATTTGAGATACTTTGAATTTGTTTGTTCATCTATTCATGCACAAAAGAACATGGCTGAATATATTAAATTGTAAGCATTTCCTTTTTCATTATAAAATGGTGCTAGAGATTGGTTATTTAGTTTAAAACCTTGTTCCGTAACTAATTGGAAAGAGATGAAAATAAAATTTTTAGAAAAATACTTTCCTCCATATAAGATGGTGATCATAAGGAAAGAAATATATGGAATTAAATAAGAGATTGGTGAATCATTTAATATTTATTAGGAATGATTTCTAAGATTATGCTCTATATGCCCAAATCATCAAATACCTAATCATATGCTAATATTGTATTTTTAGGAAGGACTTGTGCCTTCTAACAGGAGTATGATTGATGCAGCGAGTGGAGGTGCTTTGATGAACAAAACTCTAGAAGAAGCTATGAACTTAATATCTATCATTGCTGATAATGATCAACAATTCGTAGTGGAGATGGCCGCAGAAGAGCTCAGATTTGATAGTATGTTCATGGACATGGGCACGCGGACAATTCAACAAGGCCATAGAACCCTGAGTTATGGGCAACATAGCATACCACCACAAGACCAATATTCGGCACAACAATCCCAATCGGAACAAAGCAGATCCTTGGAAGAAATCGTTGTTGAACTTGCCCAAAACAACCAAGAGTTTCAACAAGAAACTCAAGAATTTCAATGAGAAACTCGAGTGGGATTTGATAATGTGCAGGTGCAAATAGCAAAAATGGGTCAAGTCATTTCCAGATTGGAGACATCGATCTACAGAGAAAAGGAGTTGTCTAATCTTGACAAAAGAGATCATATGCCCATGGTGGTATATATGCCCAAACATGATATTCAAGAGATATCTGATATGCCCACAATTGAAGCTAAAAAAATTGAGGTATGTGCTAAATCAATTAAACCTAATGTTGTACTAATTCCTCCTTTTCCTGGCAAGTTTGTTGAATATAAAATGGAACTTGAAAAAGGATTCAAACCTCCAGTCGAAAAATCTAGCTTGAAAGCCTTTATGGATGACTCTTCTGAACGAGGATTAACTGAGAGAAAGGTTAATAATAATGCACCAGATGACATTAATGAGAATCTTAAAAATCATATGCCCGTGAGGAGACCTGGTCCATATGCCCATATGAGACATTTGCATATAACTTTATACCACTCAAAGGGTGTAACAAATGGCATGGCGGAGACACTCCACCTCTTGTTCCAGCATGTTTCTGAGATCCAATGTCTAGACAAAGACAATAAATGAAGGCGCTAATGGGAGGCAACCCATCGGTTTTTTTTTCGCATTTTTGGTTATTTATTTTTAATAAAAGCCCTTTCCGCATTTCACAATAATTTGTAGGTTGAATTTCATAATGGGCATTTGGATTGAATGGAGGCCATCTTCGTCATGTATTTCTTCAACTTCTACTCTAGTTTCTACCCAACTGAGGGACGGTTATTTCTTTTATTATTATTTTTTAATTTATTTTATTTTATTTTATTTTGGTATTTTTGTCGAGTCTTGTTTAGTTTACTTCCTTCTCTCATTTATTTAAACATGGAGGACCATGGTAATTTTTAAGTGTGGGGAGGGAGAACTTCGTTTGTTTTTGTGTTTTTCATTTGTTTTGAGTCAATTTAATTGCCAAATTATAAATTTGTGATTTTAATTGAATTAAGATTAGAGTTTGTTATGAATTGAATGGTTGAAGTTTTTTATTTTCTCCACATGATAATTGATATGATGAACTTTCAAATAGCTGAAAACCGGTGAGATTTGAGCCTTAAGAGATTGATTCACTTTAAAATCTCAATTCTTTTCAAGTGTAATTTTCTTTCCAAGTTTGTTTTTTCTCTAGAATTTACTTTCATTCTTGTTCAAGACCACATTGACATTATACGTGTATTCATATGATAAAGGCATATTTTTCTTCTTTATACCTACATGAAGCCTAAAAAGCCTACCCAGTTATTGATTATCATTTTGTGAGCCTCTTTGAGCTTTAAATGAACCAATTTGTTCAAATACCTAGAAAATTACTCTACCACATAAAAAATATAATTTGTCCTTAATCATAAAAATGGTGGAGTTTTGATATTTTGAGAAGCAGAAAAAAAAATCATCAAGGGCGTTAGAAAAAAAAGAGGTATTTATCTGGGTACTTGATTGTAATAGAAAAGAAAAAAAAATGACTCTTATTGTGGGTAAGAAAAGTAAAGGAAAAAAAGATGTCAATTTAAATGTGGCATTGTGAAATTTTGGGCATATGGGAAACTAAGGCATATGAAGTCATTTGGGCATATTAAAAAAAATTGTGTTGTTTTTTAATTTGATTGATTATTCAATTCAACATATAACTCCACCGATTTTCTATGATTCTAGCTTTGTTCTAAAATATTTCCTACCATGTTATCCCAGCCCCATTACAACTGAAATTAAGCCTTTTTAATGATTGCATGCCATATGTCTATAGTGATAGTGAAAAGAGAATGTTTGCAAACTTATGGTTGATGACAACTTGTGGAGTGATTTTATTGAGAGCAAACACGTCCTGTTATTAAACACTTGAGAGTTGTGATATTTGTGCGATTCCTATTGCTATTTGACTATTTTGACTGATTAGATGGAGAATGCATTAATTTTTAGATTGAGGAATGATGGTTGATAACTCTATTTTGATTTGATTGATTCACAAGTTTATGATTGGCAATTAAATTATCGTTGTTTTATTTTTCTTTTAAGTTCCCATTTTCTTTCTTTCTTTCTTTCTTTCTTTCTTTTCTTTATGTTCTTCATACTTGAGGCAAGTATAGGTTTAAGTGTGGGGAGATGATGAGTCTTAAATATTGCATATTAATTATATATATTTTTATATATTTAAGACTTAAATTATTATCTTATTGGTTATTGCAGGAATAATGTAGAGATGGAAGGTCCAAATCATAAAAATGGAAAAATCTTGCAAATATGGAAGGAGAATCATCAAGATATTAAAGGAGTGATGAACGATCGGTTTTGAACAAGGAATCGGTGATCACAATAGCTGATATCACGATATACCTTTAATGGGATTTAATGGCTCTTAATTATTGATGAAGACAATTCGCCTATATAAGCTTTGTGATCTCAGTTGGAAGAGGCATTCCGTTCTGTATAGTTTTCTAGAACAATTATTTTTTAGTTTAATTGTTAGTTTATTATATTTTGTAATCATCGCTTGTATTATTTTCATATGAGTGAGTAAGTTATTTTCCGGAATGAAATCACATTAGTAATGATATGCCCATATCGTGAGATCAAATTGGTTTATACAAATTCACATGCTTGTACCTTTTAATGCTCCGAGATAGCAGGCTTATGTTCTTGATTAATTAGTTGTGTAGTGCGCAATATACAATTGATTAGTTAAGGTCTAAAACCAATTAGAATCGATAGATCTGTAATTGCCGATTTGATTTTATAAGTGGTAGAGTTGACTTTCTTTGTCAATGGGCATAAGGGGATATTGTGGGCATATGGGTTCGTATGCCATAATATAACTGGGTTTCTCTATTTCTTAAAGCTATTGATTAATTAAATTTGTTAAGGGTTCTTGCGGTTTGTTAATTAATAAGAAGTCGAATAATAAGGGTTCTTTTATTCGATAACACTTAAGGAGAAATGAGGAATGCGTCAGCGGGTTCCAGTATTCTATAACTAGTTTACTTGATTGTGTCGATGTTATTTATGCATCCATGATCAACGTGGGCATACCGTTATGACTTTGTGATTTCATCCGGATTTATTTATTATAAATCTTGTTTACTTTTTAGTTTCAGTTTATTAGTAGATAAGACTCTCTCTCAAAACCCCAAGTTACCGCAGAAAGAAAGATTACAATGTTCCCTGAGGATTTGACCTGTGCTTTCCACATGCTATACCCATTTGGGCATTCGGAAGAACAGATTTATTTTGAGCGTGTGTTGATAGCGCATCACATATCAACTTCTAACAAAACACGAGCATAATGCCCCACAATTTTATACAGGGTATTTCCATCAATTTTTAAGGGCGTACTAACCGAACGGCCAATTCCCACAAGAAATTCTGGGTGCCAATATTCCACGGGTAAATTATATAGCCGAACCCATACTTGAGCCAGAAGTCGAGTTAATTTTATAGGGGTAAAATCTAGTACTCAGTTTCTAATTTTCAAGAAACCCAGATTCAAATTCCACGATTGAAGACGCCGAACTTTCGATTGATCACAGGCACAAGAGAATTGCAAAGTGAAGTAACCTTTGCTGATAGAAATCAAACGCTAGTCCTTAGAAGTATTCCAAAGTGCCTGCAATTTCAGCTTTAAATCGATCGCCGACCAGGGCTTATCGCCTTTCAACATGATTAGTCGACCAATTAAGGAAAATTAAAATTTTCCTAATTGATCTTGATACAAATCTTCCGGGATTTCAATGGAAATCACCCCTCTTGACAGGGAGAATTCAAGAGATTGACGTTGTAAATACATCGGGATGTTTATCTGGGATCATCACCTTAACAACAGCGGCGTAAGAAGCATCTTTTTTTGCATGCATGGGCGGAGGAACCCTAATTGATGAATTAGGGTTCGCGAGATTTTCTTAAGTATTTGGAATATTTCCTAATTCTCGTGAGGATGAATTAGGTGGAATAATATCTGAAGGTCGTGAGGACACATCAGATGATGGAGGGTGGCCGGAATCCGGCAGGTGAGACGGCGGAGATGATTACATGACTAGCGAAAGCGGCGATAAAAAGAGGAGAGAGAAGAGAGCATTTTTTTTTCTTTGAGAGTTAAAGCTAAGATAATAAGCTTCGAGAATATTGTGGTATTTCTAACCAAAAATAACATAAAAGAAAATTTGAAATTTCATTTTAAGTTGAGGTGCATCATGCATGTTCTATATAAAAATAAAGATCATTTATATGCGTCCCGGTGGGAATGGCCTAGTGGTAGAGTGAGATTGCTTGGAACAGAAATTAAAGGTTACGAGTTCGAATTTTCTCAATACCATATGTCTGGTATGTGAGTAAAAAGAAATTAAAGGTTACGAGTACGAATCTCCTCAATACCATATGTCTGGTGTGTGAGTAAAAAAAAAAGTGTGGGCATAATTAGGGGTGAGACGGTAAGGTATACCTTACTTCCTTAAGTTCGGTATGAAAAAATGGCATACCTTTACCGTACCTTTATTTCGGTATATCTTACCAATATCGGTATACCTTATATGTCGGTATACCTTATCCTACTATCTTACGATATGTCTCATATATTTATTAAATATATGAAACACTCCTAATAACGACGGAAATTCAACAAAATAAAATAAATCTTCTCATATGCCACGATATTTAACTGCAATAAAACAAAACATATACTTAAAAATCGTAAGAATTATTTACTAAGTATTAATTAAGAATATATTTAGAATTATTATTCATTAAATATAACATAAGATTAATTATAAGTGTTTAATATTGTAAATTTACTAGATATTTATAATTGTATAACATATTTACTAAATATTATATATCAATCATGTTTTTATAATTAATATAAATTGTATAAAATATTATAAACTTACTATATATTACAAATTTCAAATCGTTTACTTAGAAATCTTAAGAATTATTTACTAAGTATTAATTAAGATCACATTTAATTATCATTACTATGCATTAAATATAACATAAGATTAATTATAAGTGTTAGATATTGTAAATTTACTAGATATTTACATATGTATATCATATTTACTAAATATTATATATCAAGTCCAAGTATCTATAATTCACACACACATACATATATTTATATAATATCACAAAAATACCGGTATACCGAACTAACGGTATATGCCGAATTAACGGTATATACCTAAAAAAATTTGGTATACCGTCGGTATTGGCATACGACGGTATACCTCGGTTTTTAAAATTCTATACCATTACCTTACCGAAAAATCTCGGTATGGTATCATAGCTTACCGAAAATACCGGTATATCTTTAAGTTCGGTATTTCGGTATATTTTTCGGTACGATAAGTACGGTATGCCGGTATGTTTCCCCAGCCCAGACATAATTTATGAGTGATGGACCAATTACAAACCTCTCCCCATCTAGCCATCTCCCAACTCAAAATAAAAATTACGCTCGTTTTATCTAAGACAAATGGATTCAAATTCGAGTTTAGTCTTTAAGTTCAACTTATTGGCAAATTCAACAAATTTGTATCTATTATTATAAATAATATACTTTATAGACAATAGTAATTAAATGACTTCACATGTTTTCCTTTTGTATTGCAATTATATTGCAAAAAACTAATAAAACAAATTATATTGTATTTTGACTGACTAAATTTGATTAACTCGGAGTCACATCAGAGAAAACCATATTAGATTACATTCCTAGCTAAAATGCAAGAGCTCGTTTGGATTTGGATTAGAGCCCAATTAGGCAATTACATTTTATTTAATATTTTTAGAGAAAATAAAGTTGAATCAGGCAATTAGGATGTCACATTGTTCCATTTTTTTTAATACAAATAAAGTTATTTCAAAGTAGAACAGTTGATCACTTGTTAAAATAATAGTTAATAGGGTTTTAAGATCGATACTAACTACTCAAAATCACAGACGCAATTCTAGTAGATGAACAAATCTGCCATTTTTGTTTGATTAATTTGCTGCAAAATTTTGATAGGGTTGTGAAAATGGCAGCCCTAATTTACCAGATCTTCTCATCGGCGGCGCTGGTGGCGCTGGGGCTTTACCACCTCATCTCCACCACCAGAAACCACCTCAAATTCCCCGCCGATTACGTTGCCAAACCCTTCCACCCGCTGCCCTCCACCGCCGCCCACCACCACCACCACCGGTGGCGGCATTTGCAGCTCTACCTCATCATCGTCTGCCTCCTCATCGCAATCATCAACCAGCTCATCGTCTCTTCCGACTCCGATCCCCTCGTCAAAGGCCGCACCGCTGTCCACCTCTTCACCTCTCTCCAGTCCGCCGCCTTACTCTTCGCCTTCCTCCTCCTCACCCTCGCCCTCCTCCTCTCCGACGCCACGTCGCTCCTTCCTCTCCCGCTGGATCTCTTCTTCGCCATCGCCGCCGCGCTCTTCTTCCTCGAATACTCCCTCTCCTCCTCATCCGCCGCCGTGCAGACCTCCGATCTCCAGGCGAAATGCGCCTCCATCTCCGCAACCATCTCCGCGCTCTCCTCGATTCTATGCCTCGGCCTCGCCTGCCAGCCGAAGCTGTTCGTGGCTGACGCCGCCCTCGGCGCCTCCTTCTGCTTGCAGGGGCTGTGGGCTCTGCAGACGGGGCTTTCGCTCTACGTCGACGCATTCATACCTGAGGGCTGCCACAAGCTGCTCGACGTGGTCAGCGGCGTCGAGGGATCGACCAAGTGCGATTTGGATGACTCCAAGCTGAGGGCGGTCGCGATTCTCGATCTCGTGTTTGTTATTCATGTCGTTTTCGTGCTCGTCATCTTCCTCGTGGTCTACACTGCTGTTGCAAAGACTTTGGGCGTCCGTACCAGATTCGGATCGTATGAATCGTTGCCAAACACTGCCCTCGATTCTAATCACATCCAATTGAAGGCTATGTCCGGCACTCAGGCCTAGTGAATTTAGGTACCAGTGCTTTCTTCGTTTGTGTTGTGAAATTATAATTGTTTGTTTATGAGAAACTCTTTTTATGCTTACACTCCTGAATGAGAAGCTCATTGTTGTTGTTGTTGTTGTTGTTTTTTTTTTTTTTTTTTTTTTTTTTTTGCGGTATTAAGTGCTCGGTCCTACCATTTTTATTTTCTGTTAAAAGTTTTCTTGGTTAAATTCATGCCTTTTCTTCTCCTAGTTTTATTAATGATGATGCGTACATTGGTTGCTGGATATCACATGTTTATGGATTGCATCTATTGAGTATGTGTATAGTTACTGTGATTATTTTTGTGCGTAATTACTTGGATTACTTTGTCGTTGATTAGTTTGATAACCTCATTCCCTTGCCTAATTGCCCAAGTTAGCCTCTAAGTCCAAAATAATGAGAGAGAGACCATCATGAAAGGAGAATGATCATTCTCTCTTATTTTTCAATTAAATAGCACTACCTAAAGAAAATGTTGCCTTTGGTTCCTTCTTAATTAAGCAAATATTTAGGCAAACACTTGTATGATCTCTCAGAAGAATGAAGGATACTGTTATTTAAGGGCCAATATTGCATTTATTTGGTTATGGAAAGCTTTGTCATGCTTGGAAACCAATGGGGTTTTTGCCATGACCTGTACAATGCATCTAGTGATGTATAACTACTGGGTTATAATGCTTTTTCCCTGGTTGCATGTTTATATTTTGAAAAGGTTAGGAGTCCATATCTTTTTTCCTTTTTTTTTGGGGGAGCTTGAACGGGGAGGAATCTAGTAAGGAATTACAAAGTGATGCAAAATTGGTGGAATTGTTGTATCTAATTGCCAAGAAAATACTTCCTTTTTCTTAGCACACAATCCTTCATGATTCTTTTTAAGCTGGAATGTTATCAGAAAAAAATAGTAGTTCTGTTGATGCAAGATGGCCAATTGTACAAGGAGTGAAATTAGGAAACAAGCAACCCAATAAGATGGCCAATGATAGAGGGGAGTTAATGTTAACCAGAAAAGACTCCTATCCAGAGTCCATCCCATCTAATTAGAACAGAGATGAAGTTATTGTGGTGGATTATGTTGAGGAAACTGATTTTTTGTAGTCCAGTTCTCTATTGAGATTTGAGGGCAGTCATAAACTTGATTAAAAATCCAGTTTCTCATTGTACATGTCATTCTAAACTTCTGTTGTTGTCATGTTATAGTTTTCTATTTTATTGCTTATTTCTCATTCAAATTAGAGCTGTGTCTCACTGTCTCTTTCTGTTTGAGGGAACCAAAACAAACAAAAAAATTACTGTGTCTATGTTCGTAAGTTAGTGCCACGAGATCTTGGTCTTTACTTGAAGGTTTTGTGTTCAATAATGCAGATTAGCTCATGAAACCGCCCATCGCACCGCACTTGGTGAACTTACAGAGCGATGTTTTTGGAGATACCAGAACTCCAGGATCGTATGCAATTTTCTGTAATGTATGATTGAAAAAAGCTCTGTTACCCTTGGAATGCATTATGTGCCTGTATAGTACAATTACTAAATTACATATCATTATTGATTTTTGAATATGATGTTGCTGCTCATTCTCTGTTAAAGAAAGAACTAATACATGGATTGGGGAGTCCTGTGTCACACTACCTGACAGGTCAAGATCAGATAGATCGTTCTATACCTGAATCCAAACATTAGCAAAATTACAATATGTCACCGAATATGGAATTGGATTCGTTTTTGATATCGTCTAACGGATAAGATTATCAGATGGTTTGGCACAAGTTTTGTGTACTATTGATATATTATATATTCCATTTGTTTAAAAAAAATTTAGGATTAATTGCACTTTAATAGTCAATGTTTGCCTTTTTCACTTTTGTGAAGTTTTAAAAATTACATGGTTGCACAAATTAACTTTTATAACACTAGAATAATTTTTCGGCTTCTAAATATTTGCCATTCTAAAAACAAAACCAAAAGTCAAAAAAATAAAATAAAAAAATCAACACGCTCCCACCCCTTCCCGTTCTTTTCTCATCTCCAATTCTTGTTCTTCCCTATAGTTCTTCACCTTCTGACATAGAGAACGCTGAGAAAAAGAACACTTGATTTTTTATTTTATTTTTGATTAGTAAGATCCACTTTATTTCGTTTACTAAGACAAAATTTAAATTTCAATGTTATTTTATTAAATCGGGAGAAAATTCAGGAGATATTTTTGGCAGTCCAAGTCTATTTAGGTGGCCAGAAAATTGTTCTCATGCCAAACATTAGATAATAACATTTATTTTTAAAAACTTTGAGATAAAAGTGAAAAATTTGACAAATGTTGGATTCAAGGGCGTCTCCATGGGGAAGGCGAGCTAGGCAAGGGTCTATGGCAAACCATTCCAACATTTACAACTTATAATAATAATACCACAATCTATATTTAGTAGAAATTTTAATCCCAATTTTTTATTTTTATAACAATTCTATCTTTCGTAAGTTTTTTTTCTGACAAATGAAAGATGGCTCATCGAGTCGGAGAACACATAGACAGGAAAAAAAAATATTCCACATAAGTCAGAACATCGTGGGTCCCGAACATCCAACAAAATCTGACTGTTAAACCTCCTCAGGATACTGAAAGTCCAACAATTGTTACAAAACAACAATAATTCCAAGCGTGATTTAACATTTTGTGTAAAAAGGGCAATACTTCTTGTTCACGTGTTTTCGGCGTGGTGACTCAGCTTTCAGTTGTGAGAAACACTTGCAGATGGTAGAATTGTTGCAAAATAAATTTTTAGATGGTCTTCTATACATCGGATGTATAAGGCCTTATATCAGATGGAATAAAAAATATTATATATAATATTAAAAAGTATCGATATACTAAAAAGTATCGCGTTTATTTTATAAAAACTACTGCTAAAAACAAAAAGACTGTGATATTTTTGTACTTACTACTACATTTTTTAGATTGAAAAAATGCTAAATAATATTATTTTTAACACTAAAATGTATCATAAATTTTCATCTGACAGAAGCAGTTTGTTACAACGGGTGTACCCAAGTTTTTCTTAACATGTTAAAGATAAAATTGCTAGTAAATATGCGTTAGTGTATTATTGTTATAAGTTGCAAATGTTGAGATATTAAGTATAATTCACCCTTAACTTTATGTGGAAGTGAGAAGTCTAAACATAATGCATAAATATACTGATAAAGTATGAACAAAAAACTACCCGAGAAAGAAAGAAAAAAAAAGAAATTAAGTTCTAAAATTTGTTTGTAAATCATAAATGATATAAATTATTTTTGCTTTCATGATGTAAATTGTGATATATGTGAGCTTTGGTATTTAAATATATATATATATATATATATTGTTTTAAAGTTACATAATAATATTTTCTAATCCTATGAATTAGAATATTCATCCCACAAATGATCAATTAATACATTTCGAAGTGCCAAATGAGCGTTTGCATCTTTGATTTGTTTAAAACAAGCATTATTTTTTATTTTTTTTTTGAAATTGTTTATGTTCATTTCCAACAAATTCGTAATGCGGAGGTAGAACTTCCATTGCCTTTTCAATTAGAGCATCAAGATCTCATTCATCCTTGATTATCATAGTATGTATGCAAACATAATATGCTGCAAATTATTTTTCTCCCAAAGCCTGCTGGATTTGCCACAATAGCAAAAACACTTTGGGGAACTCCAAATGCATGCTCTAGCTTCTTTCTACAAGCTTTTTGTTTCTTCACAAGATATACTTTCTTGTGACCACTTGGTGCATCGATAGTTTATAATACCGTATATTCTATTCATTTCCACATATGACATAATATGTGGGAGGAGCAATTCCTCTAGCAAGGTTAGAGAAAATATGTCACATTAATGCAATTATTGGATCCTGACATCCTGAAATTTGCATGTCATATCCATAGATCATAATTAGCAACAAGTTCAAAAATAATTATTCGGGATTCACTTCAGTCGGCATATTGTTCAGCCCAAGCCCTTGGACAAATTTTCCACTTCCACTGTACGTAAGCCAACCTAAAAAACCTCATTGTTGACCAATATAAAGTAGTCTAGTGACTTCATTTTCACCATTAAAATTTATCATCTTAGGCAATCTTCGCAATTTGCTTTATTTTATAGCATCATTTCTATTTTATAGCAAAATTTGTATTTCATCTTGTTAGTGTTAATGGTTGGCACTAAGAGAAGATACACCACTAAAGAGGAGATTGTCAGTGCCATGCTATGCACTAAGCTATTTTTTTTATCAAGTGCTCTACTTTGTACTTGCTATAGTAATTGCTTGTCATTATCTATATGGCATAGAATCATCACTAAGTATTTGATTTTTTCAAGTACAAATTTACTGTTCTGGACAACGTTCATAAAGATGTACATGAATGTGATCTGAACTTCCTGAAGATAGCTCAAGCAAGGAGTTTATATTGAGCTGAAGATGAAGAGGGTTATGCATCGTGCCACAATAAAGATTGTTCAACATGCTGAGAACTGCCATCTAGCTTGAGTGATAATCAGAAGTCAGTTTGTGAACATATAAGAAATTTCGCTATGCTATTTGATGTGAAGTTTCAGAGATCAACAATGTTCATTACAATGTTCGTGAACGTTTGCATAAACATTCTTTGTCCAGATTATTCTTCCAAGATCATTAAAGTTGTTTGAAGATTGCCAACCAAGAAGAGATTCAAGATCGACCTAGAAGATGCATTATTCAACTTAGAGAGCATGAGATTGAAGATAAGGCAGAAGTCTAAAGATAGAAGGATTCTAACAAGACAGGTCATCGGTTCTTGAAGCTATATAAGGAAATTTTCTTATTAGATTTCTGATAGGATTAGGACTTCTAATTTCCTTGTTAAGGTTATATTCTTGTCTTATAAATAGTCTAGAATTAGATCTTGTTAAAATACACATCAAGCGATTGAATGCACTGAAAATATACATCTGCACAAGAGCTCTAAAATGTTTAAGAGTCACATAGGCTTCGGTTGTCATTGTTAGGCTAGAGATTAGTGTTCTAATTAGAATATTTTGAAATACCTTTCATACACTGTCAAAGGGTTCATGGGAGAGAATACATGTGGCAACTAGAATATTTTGTATACTGGAAGACTTGTCTTTGTATACTTTTCTGATGATATGATGATATGAAATGAAAGTTATTGCAGTCACTGTTTGCATTTAGATTATGTTCTATAATTGTTTTATGCAATGTTCCATATACTTACATTGTAGATGATATGGTGTGGGGAGTCACACGGTAAAGATCATATCATTAGAACCTTGTAATATATTAAAGAGCTCACGGCTTAGATGGTCCTGAACACACCATCGGTACATCATAGAATAATCTGATAAGTTAGTTTATCTTGGCTAACTGATTATTCTAGTACACTAGTTAGTGTATTGAGGAGGATCACGATAGGATACTATTCTCTGTCTCTGACCCAGTTACTGAGAGAATAAAGATCCACAGAGTTCGGGTTTTGAACTCATGTGATATTGGCGAGCATATGTGTGTGTTGTTTATTACTTTGATTTATCAATGGGTGAGATCTTTTCGTAGATCGAATTCAATATCTTGGGTAATAACAATGTATACATGATGTCTCGAGCAGTATGCATGAGCACTGTGTCCTGGTGCGCTAGGTTGATGATGTTCTCTTGAGGAAGCACAAGTTCATGTTGAAACCCTGCAGGTGGAATTTATTCCGTACATGAATAAAGCTTGTGTGGTACTACTCAAGGTTTTAGATGTTAATTAATTATAGCTGTCAGAGGCTTACATAATTAATTAATGAACATTATATCTTAAACACGGGGAATGGCTGGACTAAAGGAGAAAGCATATTCGTAAATATGTATTAAATTGGTAGGTCAGTTTTACTTCTTTAGTGGAATAAAAGTAAAACTTAATTTATTTAATTATATCCTAGGTTTATTGGATATTGGATATTAAATAAATTAGTGGGCCAATTTAATATTCTTCTAGATCCTTGTTGTAGCCCAATTGACTGATAGTAGACTGGATATTGAACTTGAGATAGAGGCCCAAACCCAGTAGGGTTTGGAGATCTAATTTTCGCCCCCTCCCTATAAATAGGGGAAGGGGGGGCGAAATTTAGATGCATAATAAATCAGCCCCTTTTTGTCTCTCAAAGTTATCCACAGATTTCACAACTCTATCTAGTAGATTTCAACCCACTCTGAATCTAGATACAGTCCGGAAATACAACAGAAGATCTTGGAGTGGAATTGTGCAGTGGACGATTTTTACAAGGCTAAGAGGCGCCATTCCTGTATTCATTCAACAACAAGATTAGATCTTTAATCTTGTCCACAGACCGTCTATCGATTTGTAAGTAGATTCGTTTCTATGTCTTCCGCTTTATTAGATTCGAATCTGCTTTGCATGCTTTTTGGTTAGTCTGTGATAAACATGCATGTTACATAAAATTATGATTTGCATGAACATGGATTAATGAACAACCAAATGATCCTGCGGTGGTTTAATTCAAAAAAACTCCAACAACTGGTATCAGAGCGGGTTTTGGCACTGTTCTAGGATTAATCCAAGCATAAATTTCGAATTGCATATTAAATTTGATGATAAATTTATGGTGTTTAAATTTTCAGATTTAATTGTCATGTGTTTCGATTTTATGGTATTCAAAACTTGGAAGAATTTGAGATGTAAAAATCGAGAATTCTAGTTTTGAGGGTACTTGAATTTTCGGTCACTATGAGATTAAATTTGGGATGATATTCGATGTTCTTCAAATTTCCAGATTTAATTGTCATAGGGTTCGAAAATTTAGATGTCAAATTTTCGAATTTGATGTGTTAAAAATTCCCTAATTTGGTGTAGTAATTTTCGGCACTTTTGGAATTAAGTTTGGATGATGTTTTGATCAAGATCAAATTTTCAGATTTATTTCCTAGTGTGTTCGAAAATTATGATGATTAGAATTGGATTTGGTGATTTTTGATGTATATCAAAGATTACCTAATTCTAATCTAGATAGGTTTGAAATTAGAATTTTAAATTTGGTAATTTTTGAAGTGGATCAAAATTTTCAGATTTATTATTCTTGAAAATTTCGAAACCTCTAATATATTATTTGGAATTTTTTTTTTGATTAATGTCAAAATTTCCAAATGTGAAATATAATATAATTTTCGATTTTGTTAAAATAATTTGGAGAAGATTTTGATGAAAATCAAATTTCCAGATTTATTTAAATGATGGTTTTCGAAAATTATGGATATTGGTGAAGATTTGATGTTATTTGATGTGTATCTCAATTTACCTAATTTTAATCTAGATAGATTTGAAAATAGAATTTTAAATTTGGAAGAATTTGAAGTGGATCAAATTCCCAGATTTATTATTTGGATATTTTCGAAATCTATGTAATTAAAATTGGATAAGGTGGTTTTTAGATATATACAAATAATTATCAAAATCCAATTGTGATAAGAATTTAATTTTGGATAAGTTTTGGAAGATTTTGGATTGGAATCAAATCTCCAAACTTTATCTTTAAAGATTTAGATTCTTATGGATAATATTTGGATTAGATTTTTTATTTATATCAATATATCCAATTATTATTTAATTAGGGTGGCTTGAAAATATTAAATAAATTTGGTGGATAATTATTAATAATTTCCAGATTTATTTTGTAATTATTTTCGAAATATACAAGTTTAAAATTGGTGGATAATTATTTTAATTTCCAATTTTTATCTTGTGGATAATATCGAATTAATTAATTTATTTAATTGTAAAATTCGATTATTATTTAATATTCATGCATAGATATCATATGTTATTTTATGTGGATCATATAATACATGATTGTTGGTTTTGTAGACTGTGGATGTTTGCAGGTTTACCAACTATCATGGCTCCTTTATTTTATGTGATGTATGTTTATGTTGAATGGATGTTGGCCGTATGCCGGTTTGGCTACGTGATTTTAATCAATGGATTAGGTCTAGGTTTTATTTTACGTTGTTTTAATGTAATAGATATAAAGCTGTTAGACGAGTTTTTGAGTTGTAATTTTTATTCTAGCAATATTAGATTTTTCCTTTTGGAATAGATAGTCTGTATTGAATAAAGATCGGAGATCAACTCAAAAGAAGGAAAGTGGTTCAGCACCAAAAGGAAGGTTCACCAGTTCACGTCCCGAAACCCTAAATGGAGTTAGGATTTTCGGCGAGGCGCGGTGAAGGGGCGGCGGTTCCTAGCCTGTTCCGGAGCTGACTTTCCAGTTTTATCTCATCAATCAACATGAGATATAAGCCATGATAGTTGGAATATTACTGTTGCTTATTATGTTGAAGCATGCAATGGATGTTTATCATTTTATGTGATGTTTGCATGTTCGATAATGGGATAAAATGAAACCTCAAACATAAATAACTAAGTGGGAGAGATTCATACCAAAGTATGTAAAAATCTCATACGGTCTCCATTAAAATCTGGTTTAATTGAGAAGTGATGGGCATGCACGTTGACATCGGTCTTCCTCCATATCGGATGTGTCATATCACAGATTTCTCTAGAAATTAAATCTCCTAAAAGGATAGCTGTAGAACACTATTAGGACTAACTGACTCCTCCATCTGGAGCGGTTAAATTCGAGTAGTGATCTTGGTGCAAAGATAATGGTGTGCACACTTAGATGTAATTTATTGATAAACGTCCACACGATCGTGGCTTATCAGTTAGACAATTACATGACCGTGTTAATTATCCGGCTATTAATTTGCTTGTTGTAAGGAAACTAAACTGAAGGCAAATTAAAGGTTTAACCTATTTAAAAATGGTTTTTATAAACGTCCACACTATCATGGCTTATAAAAGACGTTTTTAAAGTGTCGGTGGAAAAGTATATAATTTTTATGAGGTTTTCGATTATATACTGTTTATCCTAAACGTGTTTTGTGACTGTACTGCATGTTTAATTTCAGTTATTTCATATCATCAATGGCACTCTCCAATCTGTCCTCAATCCTCAAAGAAAACAAACTTGTCGGTGAAAACTACAATGACTGGATTCGTAACCTTAACTTAGTTCTTGTTGCTGAGGGACACAAGTTTGTGCTTGAAGAGGTTTGTCCTCAGATGCCAGATGAGGGTTCTGACGAAGCCCAAAAGGTTGCATATGATAAGTGGCTTAGGTCTAATGAGATAACGCGCTGTTACATTTTGGCATCTATGTCAAGTGTGTTGCAACATCAGCATGAGCCTATGAAAACTGCTTATGATATCATGTACAACCTCAGGCAGCTATTCGGTCATCAAAACCGCTCGGCACGTCATTTGGCAATGAAGAAACTAATGGATGCGAGAATGTCTGACTCCACACCTGTTAGAGATCACGTTCTCATGATGATGGGGTATTTATCTGAGATCGAGACATTGGGTGGAGAGCTAGATGGCGATTCTCAAATCGACATTGTTCTTCATAGCTTGTCTTCGAAGTTTGAGCAGTTCAGGCTGAATTTTAACATGATTAAAAGGGATGTCAGCCTGACTGAACTGCTCATAGATCTTCAGGCAGCTGAATTGCTCCAAAAGAGCAATCCTGAGGCCCACATAGCTGAAAAAGGAGCGTCTTCTTCTGGTGGAAAAAGGAAGAAGAGAAACGCACCTAAGAAGGCTGCAGATGAGGCGCCTAAGGTGAAGAAGCCAAAGGCAAAGATTCCTCCCGAGGAATTCAAGTCGAAGACTAAGTGCTTCAAGTGCGGCCAACCAGGTCACTGGAAGGCGGCGTGTCCTAACAAGAAGAAGAAGAAGAAGAGAGGTACATCTCACACTCTGGTTGTGGAAACATGTTTAGCAACTTGTTTTACCCAGTCATGGGTAGTAGATACTGGAGCTATTGATCATGTTTGCATGTCTTTACAGGGGTTCCTGGTAAAAAGACAGCTGAGTGAGGACGAGATCACCATCTACATGGGTAATGCTTCGAGAGTGGCGGCTGTTGCAGTGGGAGACATTGTTTTACCTTTCAGCAGTGATAGAACTTTGGTTTTGAAAGATTGTCTTTATGTGCCTAGTTTTAGGCGAAACTTGATTTCAGTTTCTAAATTGATTATGGATGGATATTCTGTTTCTTTTGATAACAAAGTAGTTATCTTTAGTGGTAAACATTTTATCTGTTCTGGCACATTGGATGGACACTTATACTTTCTTAAACCAACTGAAAACACTACGCAAAGACAACTGTTGAATACATCGATCATAAACCCTAACAAAAGAAAAGAACCTTCGAAATTGAATCAAACCTATCTTTGGCATCTAAGGCTAGGTCATATTAACCTTAAGAGGATACAAAGGCTTGTAAACGATGGACCATTGTCTTCTTTGGTACTGGAATCGTTTCCTTTGTGTGAATCCTGTTTGGAAGGTAAAATGACCAAGCGTCCTTTCCAGTCAAAAGGAAATAGATCCGAAGGGCTATTAGATTTGATTCACTCTGACCTATGCGGCCCTATGTCAATTCAAGCTCGAGGAGGGTTCGAGTATTTCATCACTCTCATTGATGATTACTCTAGATACGGTTATATCTACCTGTTACGTCGCAAGTCTGAATGCTTTGAGAAATTCAAAGAGTTTAAGACGGAAGTGGAGAAACGAACAAGCAGAAGTATCAAGTCACTACATTCTGATCATGGTGGCGAGTACCTCTCAAGTGAATTTAGGGATTACATGGCAGAGAGTGGGATTACATCCCAGTTGACTGCGTCTAGAACACCACAGCAGAATGGCGTGGCGGAAAGAAGGAATCGTACATTGTTAGAGATGGTTAGATCGATGATGAGTTATTCTGAGTTGCCTATTTCGTTCTAGGGATATGCCCTGGAAACAGCAGCTTATATTCTTAACTTGGTTCCATCGAAATCAGTTCCTGCTACACCTACAGAACTATGGACTGGACGAAAGCCCAGTTTGAACCATATTCAGATTTGGGATAGCCCAGCACACGTGTTGGACAAGGAAGCTGATAAGCTGGCTTCTCGTACTGATGTAAGGTTGTTCGTTGGATATCTTAGAGGAACGAAAGGTGGTTTGTTTTATAGTCCTAAGGATCAGAAGATCATTGTTAGTACCAATGCTCGATTCTTAGAGGAAGACTATGTCATACACCACAAACCAAGGAGTCACATCATCCTTGAGGAGTTAAGGGGTGGATCGAATCCTGCACCAGTTGTACAAGAAGAGGAACCACCAAACACTGCACAACGTGTCACAGAAGTACAGGAACTGCCTCGTCGCAGTGGGAGGGTTGTACGCCAACCTGATAGATTCATTGGTCTGGGAGAGGCTTCAAATTTCCCAGAGGGTCTCAATGAATTGGATCCCAGGACCTATGACGAGGTAATTCGAGATAAAGATGCAGATTCTTGGAAAACTGCAATGGAGTCTGAGATTGGATCTATGGATCACAATCAAGTCTGGGAACTTGTAGAACCACTACATGGGGTAAAACCCATTGGCTGTAAGTGGGTCTACAAGCGCAAGAGAGGATCTGATGGGAAGGTTGAAACCTTCAAAGCTAGATTGGTGGCAAAAGGGTATACTCAGAAAGAAGGGATCGATTATGAGGAAACCTTTTCGCCGGTAGCCATGCTTAAGTCAATCTGGATTCTCTTGTCTATTGCCGCTCATTTGGATTATGAGATCTGGCAGATGGATGTCAAGACGGCTTTCCTAAACGGAAGTCTTGAGGAAAACATTCACATGAAACAACCAGAGGGATTCATTGCTAAAGGACAAGAGCACTTGGTGTGTAAGCTTAAGAGATCTATTTATGGACTTAAGCAGGCATCAAGGTCTTGGAACATCCGATTTGACGAGGTTATCCAGTCATATGGATTCGTGTAAAGTCCGGATGAGAGCTGTGTGTACAAGAAATGTGACGGAAACGTGGTGGCATTTCTCGTACTTTATGTTGATGACATCTTGCTTATTGGAAACAGTAAGAAGGCTTTGTCAAACATTAGGGTGTGGTTGTCCGAGCAGTTCGATATGAAGGATCTGGGTGAAGCCGGACATGTCCTTGGCATCAAGATCATTCGTGATCGCCAGAAAAGGATGTTATGTCTATCCCAGGCGACTTATATCGATACAGTGCTAGCTAGATTTGGCATGCAAGATTCCAAGAAAGGTTTTATACCTTACAGGCATGGAATTCATCTATCCAAGGAAATGTGTCCCCAAACACGTCTGAGATAGAGGAAATGAAGAAAGTACCATATGCTTCGGCTGTGGGAAGTTTGATGTATGCTATGCTATGCACTAGGCCTGATATATGCTGTGCCGTTGGCATGGTAAGCAGATATCAGTCTAACCCTGGACAAGGTCACTGGACTGCGGTCAAAAACATTCTCAAGTACCTTAAACGGACTCGAGACTACATGTTGGTTTTCCGCTCTGATAGTCTAGTACCTTTGGGTTACATGGACTCAGATTTTCAATCCGACAAAAATCAGAGTAAGTCTACCTCGGGCTATGTGTTTACATTAGGAGGTGGAGCCATCGCATGGAGGAGCATTAAGCAGAAATGCATTGCGGATTCCACCATGGAAGCTGAGTATGTAGCTGCCTCTGAGGCTGCAAAAGAGGCTATCTGGCTCCGCGGGTTCCTAGTGGGCTTGGGCGTGGTTCCTGATTTGCCTAAGACTATCACGATATACTGTGATAACTCTGGTCCAGTGGCAAATTCGAAGGAACCCAGAGCCCACAAGGCAAGTAAACACAAAGAGAGGAAGTACCATCTTATACGAGAAATCGTTAAGAGAGGAGACGTGGCAGTGGTCAAGATTGCATCGGGGGACAACCTGGCTAATCCATTCACGAAGAGCCTGGCGGCTAAGACCTTTGATGGTCATGTGGAGAAAATGGGAGTGAGATGCAGACCTAGGGATGCAGTTTGAGTTGATAGTTTTGATTGGAGAGTTTGCCAGTTAGTTATTATGCTTGAAAGACATGCTTTAAGTATAAGTGGGAGATTGTTAGTTTTGTATACTGGAAGACTTGTCTTTGTATACTTTTCTGATGATATGATGATATGAAATGAAAGTTATTGCAGTCACTGTTTGCATTTAGATTATGTTCTATAATTGTTTTATGCAATGTTCCATATACTTACATTGTAGATGATATGGTGTGGGGAGTCACACGGTAAAGATCATATCATTAGAACCTTATAATATATTAAAGAGCTCACGGCTTAGATGGTCCTGAACACACCATCGGTACACCGTAGAATAATCTGATAAGTTAGTTTATCTTGGCTAACTGATTATTCTAGTACACTAGTTAGTGTATTGAGGAGGATCACGATAGGATACTATTCTCTGTCTCTGACCCAGTTACTGAGAGAATAAAGATCCACAGAGTTCGGGTTCTGAACTCATGTGATATTGGCGAGCATATGTGTGTGTTGTTTATTACTTTGATTTATCAATGGGTGAGATCTTTTCGTAGATCGAATTCAATATCTTGGGTAATAACAATGTATACATGATGTCTCGAGCAGTATGCATGAGCACTGTGTCCTGGTGCGCTAGGTTGATGATGTTCTCTTGAGGAAGCACAAGTTCATGTTGAAACCCTGCAGGTGGAATTTATTCCGTACATGAATAAAGCTTGTGTGGTACTACTCAAGGTTTTAGATGTTAATTAATTATAGCTGTCAGAGGCTTACATAATTAATTAATGAACATTATATCTTAAACACGGGAAATGGCTGGACTAAAGGAGAAAGCATATTCGTAAATATGTATTAAATTGGTAGGTCAGTTTTACTTCTTTAGTGGAATAAAAGTAAAACTTAATTTATTTAATTATATCCTAGGTTTATTGGATATTGGATATTAAATAAATTAGTGGGCTAATTTAATATTCTTCTAGATCCCTATTGTAGCCCAATTGACTGATAGTGGACTGGATATTGAACTTGAGATAGAGGCCCAAACCCAGTAGGGTTTGGAGATCTAATTTTCGCCCCCTCCCTATAAATAGGGGAAGGGGGGGCGAAATTTAGATGCATAATAAATCAGCCCCTTTTTGTCTCTCAAAGTTATCCACAGATTTCACAACTCTATCTAGTAGATTTCAACCCACTCTGAATCTAGATACAGTCCGGAAATACAACAGAAGATCTTGGAGTGGAATTGTGCAGTGGACGATTTTTACAAGGCTAAGAGGCGCCATTCCTGTATTCATTCAACAACAAGATTAGATCTTTAATCTTGTCCACAGACCGTCTATCGATTTGTAAGTAGATTCGTTTCTATGTCTTCCGCTTTATTAGATTCGAATCTGCTTTGCATGCTTTTTGGTTAGACTGTGATAAACATGCATGTTACATAAAATTATGATTTGCATGAACATGGATTAATGAACAACCAAATGATCCTGCGGTGGTTTAATTCGAAAAAACCCCAACAAGATTCTAACAAGACAGGTCATCGGTTCTTGAAGCTATATAAGGAAATTTTCTTATTAGATTTCTGATAGGATTAGGACTTCTAATTTCCTTGTTAAGGTTATATTCTTGTCTTATAAATAGTCTAGAATTAGATCTTGTTAGAATACACATCAAACAATTGAATGCACTGAAAATATACATCTGCACAAGAGCTCTAAAATGTTTAAGAGTCACATAGGTTTCGGTTGTCATTGTTAGGCTAGAGATTAGTGTTCTAATTAGAATATTTTGAAATACCTTTCATACACTGTCAAAGGGTTCATGGGAGAGAATACATGTGGCAACTAGATAGGTAGAAATCTAGGCTGTGAGGGGAGTTCATAATTCAATCAATTGAAAGAAGGTGTTCGGGTAGAACTGGTATTAAGTGACATGAGGTCAACTGCATGTAAGATTCTTAGTAAACAATACATCGGAGTAGTGGATTGTTTCTCACAGATTTGAAGTCCTCCAGATGTAGATCAGTTGATCGAACAGAGTTACCAATCTCTTGTGTGCTTTACTTTCTGCCATTTCTTTAAAGTTCATTATAACGTTCGTGAACATTATAGTGAACATTATCTATAATGTTCAAGAACATCTTAAAGAATGTTTGTAGAACAGATACTTTGTACGAGGTGTGCACTTTCAATTGGTATCAGAGCAGGTCGTTTTGTGTTTAAAATGAAAAGATTACTGGAAGTACATCTCTGTGTGAAATATTTTAATTTAAAGCCATGAGTTCCATCAAGGAAGGAGGTTCCACAGCCAGGCCACCTCTTCTAGAAGGCAACAACTATCCGTATTGGAACGCAAGAATGCGTGCCTTTCTCAGATCCATTGACGATCAAGCATGGAAGAGTGTTACAGAAAGATGGATACAACTTACTGTTGCCAAGGATGAGAAGTATACTCCCATTCCAGAGAAGGACTGGACTGAACCACAAAGGAGGTGGTTTAATGCAAACTCCAAAGCTCTCAATGGTATATTTTCCACTGTAGACATGGAGTCATTGACAGCTGTGTATTATACACAACTTTTAGATATGAATTGATGATATTTATTGCATGAAGTTGTTTATTTTATATAGCTTTTGCGCCTATATTGCTATCATTTTGAGTTTTTGATGTGTTTGCTAGTTTTGCAGTAATAGTTTTGATTTCGTTACATATTTGAAGCAAAACCAGTGATTATAGACAGGAGGAGTTGAAGAGGTATTTAATTAGGCTCTTGGGCTTGATTAAATACTGAATTAAAGTCTAATGGACTGGATTTAATGATCAAAACTTGAAGAAAATCCGAAGCCTAGTGCAAAAATGGCTTGGGTCAACCGGAAAAGTGTTGGTCGACCCGACCCAGTGTATTTTGTTAAGGCTTGGGTCAACCCGACCTATCTCACCTGGGTCGACTCAGCTAGGCTAGTCGACCCATGTATGCGGGTCCGTGGGAATGTAATTTTTTATTTCCAATTCAGTGTTTTTAACCTAGATATAAAAGCTTCCATTTTGATATGTTATGAAAAACAATGAAGAAAATTTTTTGATGGGATGTCGAAAAGCCAACAAAGTTCAAAGTAAGAGAAAATTGAGCCTAGTTCATCTTGGAACTTAACTGAAGAATACCAATGAAGAAAAAGGCTTTGATGAGATGTCGAAACTAAGTTTATCCTAGAAATTTAGATGAACTGAAGAAGAGACATCAACCTAGTTTAGTTTGTAACTTAACTGAACTGAAGAAGAGACATCAAGTTCACTTTGTAAATTAGCTGAACTAAAGAAAAGACATCAACCTTGTTCAGTTTGTAACTTAACAGAACTGAAGAAGAGACATCAACCTAGTTCAGTTTGGAACTTAACTGAACTAAGGCAAAGACATCAAGTTCACCTTGGAACTTGACTGAACTGAAGAAGAGCCGTCAAACGAAGTTCGGAAGAAAACCGAACTGAAGAGTCTCACAACTGAAGTATGACACTTCTGAACTGAAGCTTCTCGAATTGAAGAATACCAAATGATCAAGCAATCGAAAGACTAATTACAAAAGTTAACCAAGACTTTATTGCTAAGGTTCTGATTCTCTCAAATGACTCTCTGCAACAACAAGGCAACAATCTCATTTAAGTCTAAAGATGACCAACGGTCATTTTCCATCCATCTATGTAAGTTTGATGAATCAGAGCTTTGAAAAAAATATTGGTGTGAGTGTTGATTTTGTATGCTGAAAAGCTTGTCTTTGTATACATTAAACAACAATATTAAGATAATATAGATTGAATAATAATTGCAGTCACTATGTGCATTTAATCATGTTTAATTGCACGTTCCATATACTTGCATTGTAAATGATGTAGTGTGTGGGAATGCACACACGGTAAAGATAATATCATCGATTTTCTTGCATGGTATTAAAAGCTCACGGCTTAATTAGATGGTCCAGAACCCACCATCGGTACACCATAGAATAATCTAATAGTTAGTTTATCTTGACTAGCTGATTATTCTAGTACACTGATTAGTGTATTGAGGAGGATCACAATATGATACTATTCTCTGTTCTGACCTTAAGTGAGAGAATAAAGATCCACAGAGTTCGGGTTCTTAAGCCACATATATTGGCGGACATATATCTGTTAAGGCATTGCTTTGACTTATCAATGAGTGAGATTCTCAGATAGGATCAACAACCTCGATATCTTGGGCAGTATCATATGCGTATATGATGGGTCGTGCAATAGATATGGTCACCATATCCTGGTGCGCCAAGTTGATGATGTCCCTTGAGGAAGCACAATGATCATGGAAAGCCCTGCAGATAGAATATTAATTTATTCTTATCATTATAAATGGAAGTCGTGCGGTACTACTTAAGCAACAAGATATTAATTAATTATAACTGTGAGAAGCTCACATAATTAATTAATGGACATTATATCTTAAACATGGGGAATGGTTGAACTAAAGGAGAAAGCATATTCATAAATATGTATTAAATCGGTAGGTCAGTATTATTTCTTTAGTGGAATAAAAATAATACTTAATTTATTTAATTATATCCTTCTCATGGATATTAGAAATTAAATAAATTAGTAGACCAATTTAATATTCTTCTAGATCCATGTTGTAGCACAATATGACCTAAGTGGATTGGGAATAGAACAGGAGTTGGAGGCCCATACCCATTAGGATTGGAGACATAAATTTCGCCCACCTCCCTATTTATAGAAAAGGAGGGGGGTGAAATTTATAACAATAATACAGCCCCTCTTATGTGCTCTCTTGATTCCGAGGTTTTCCACAACCGTTTCGTAGTCTGCAGCCCACTCTGCATCTAAATAAGGTCCGGGATTACAGCAGAAGATCAAGAATTAGAATATGGGAGATGTATGATTTTCAAACACCATGAAGATAATCGCCGAGCATGTGTGTTCTCCATCAACAACGGGATTAGACCTTTAATCCCGTGAGCAACCCGACAACGATTGTAAGTGTAATTTCGATAGACTCTGTTTTCTTTCCTCTGCAATAGAATCCAAATTGGACTTGTATGTTAATTCAACATAAGATAATGAATGTTATACATAAAATTATGATTTACATGAGCTTAGAATTAATAGCATCCAAATAGATCATGTGGGGTACAATTCAAAAAAACCCCCCAACAATTGGTATCAGAGTAGGTTTTGGCTCTGCTCTAGAATTAATTCTATGGTTAATTTGAATTATATGTTTAAATCAGTAGATAAATTTTATTTTTAAAATTTTCAGATTTAATAGTTCTTCATGTTCGAATTTGTTGGAGAATAAAATTGGAGGAAATTTTTGTAGTGTTCAAAAATTTCTTGTTTTATTCCTATAATTATATTCGTAATTTAAGTATTAAATTTGGGAAGGAATTTTTATGTGTGTCAAAATTTCCAAATTTAATTTTAATGTAGATTTCGAAAGTGAGAGATCAAAATTGTTAAGGATTTTCAAAAATCCTAATTTTGATCTTAGTTTTTTTTTCGTTCATGGTGGAATTGTGATTTGGAATTTTTATCTTTGATAAATTTGCATTTCAAATCAATTGCCCTGCACGAGAATTGTGTTTTCAATTCCCTACTTCAATTTTTGTTATTTTTGAAATTTAGAATTTAATGTGGAATAGATTTTTTATTAATATTAAAACTTCCAAATTTAAATTCTAATGGGAATCGAAAATTATGGGTGTTAGAATTGGAAAAGGTAATTTTTGATGTATATCAAAAGTTACCAAATTCTAATTCAAGTAGGATTCAAAATAGAATTTTAAATTTGGAAAGTGTTCGAAGAGGATCAAAATTTTCATATTTTTATTCTAGTAATTTTGATAACTAGTATATAATTTCGAAATGATTTTGACTAATATCAAATTTCCAAATTATTAATTTTAATTAGGGGTGGCCGAAAATAATTAGAATTAATTTGGTGGAATTTTTGATTAATTTCAAAATTTCCAAATTTAATTGTAAGGTAATTTTTTATTTTTTTAAGATTTAATATGGTAGAAAATTATAATTAATTTCCAAATTTTATCTTAGTGTATTGTTCAAAATTTTAAGATTTAATTTGGAGGAATTTTTGATTTATTTTGAAAATTTTCATATTTTATCTTTGGGATAATTTCGAATATATAAGATTTAATTTGGTGGAATATTTTAATTAATTTTAAAATTTTGAAATTTAATCTAATGGTATTTTCGAAAATCTTAATTTAATTAAGGATAATTTTTAAAAATGATCATGTATGGATATCATATGTAATTTTATGTTTATCACTTAATTTGATAGTTGTTGTATGTAGACGATTTTTGTTTGCAGTTGATACCGACTATCATGGCATTTTATTTTTGTGATGTGATGATTTAATTATGTTGAATATATGGTTGTTGATGGTCGTATGCCAGTTTAACTATGAGATTTTTATCCATAAGAAAATTCATGGATTAGACTAACATTTTATTTTATTACATTGTTTTAATTTAATAGGAAAAATAAATGTTAGAGTATTATAGATGGAATTTTCGAAAATTCCATTGTCTTAAGTTCTATTTTTTTTAATTCCTTTATTATTCTAGATATATTAGAATTTTCCATAATTAAAATCTTTATCATATGAAAATTGAATATTTAAGATCATGATTATTTTATCCTAGTGAATTTTGATAAGGTAATTGATATCTTTGGATTTATTCAAATATGATAGGAAAATATTTAAATTTGGAATAGAAATCATTATAGAATTAGATAAGGATATGAATATCTACTCAAGGAAAGAAAGTGGAGCAGCCCCAATCAAGGAAGGACGATATCCCGGACACGTCCCAAAACCCTAATCGGTGATAGGGTTTTGGCGAGATGCTTGGTGGTGGCGCGGATGATGTCTGGATTTCCAGAGCTGATTTTCCAAGATTATCTCATGAATGCAACATGAGAAATATGTCATGATAGTTGGTTTAAATTTTTGTGCTTATAATGTTATATGGATGCATGTCGTGGATGTTTATTATTTTATGTAATGTTCTTGCATGCTAATGAGATAAAATGAAAACATCAAGTATAAATAACTAAGTGGGAGAGATTCATACCAAAGTAGGTAGAAATCTAATCGGTGTCCATTAATCTGGTTTAATTGAGAAGTGATGGGTATGCGTGTTGACAATAGGTCTTCCTCCATATCGGATGTGTCATATCACTGTATTCTCTAGAAATTAAACCTCTTAAAAGATAACTGTAGGACACTGTTAGAACAAACTGACTCCTCCATCTGGAGCAGTGAAATTTGAACCAGTGCCCTTGGGGTGAAGATGATGGTGTTCACACTTAGGTGTAATTTATTAATAAACGTCCACACTATCGTGGCTTATATTGGACGATTACATGACCGGGAATACTACCGACTATTAATTCACTTGTCAAAAGGAAACTTGACTGGAGGTGAATTAAAGGCTAATAACCTGTTTAGAAATGAATTTCATAAACATCCACACTATCGTGGCTTATGGAAAACATTTTTAAAATATCGGTGGATATACATATAATTCTTTTTTAGGATTTCAATTATATGATTATCCAAAAGGTTGTGACTGTACTGCATGTTACTTTCCTATTATTCTATATTATCGTGGCACTCTCCAACTTGTTTTCTATTCTCAAAAGATAGTAATAATATATATATATATATATATATATATATATATATATATATATATATATATCGGTAAAAAACTAAAGTTTGGATTCAAAACTTAAACATTGTCCTAAATGGCTGAAGGTTTAAATTGTACTTGATAAGGAATGTCATAAGAAACTAGTTGCGAATTCTGATGAAGAAATGAGAACATCTTATGGTGTAAACTTAAGAAATTCTTCGAACATCAGAATTACAACAAAAATCATTTCCATAAAAAATATGATGAATACCAAGATGGTCGATTCCATTCCTGTAAGGGATCACGTTCAAGGATGATACGCTGCTTATCGGAGATCGAAACCTTAGATGGTGAACAAGACGCCGAGTCTTAGATCGACATGGTGTTTGTCAGTCTGTCCTTAAAGTTTCAACAAGTTCTTTTCGAACTTTAGCATGATAAAGAGTAATGTCACTTTATGAGAAATGCTTGCTCTTCAGACAACTGAGATGCTTATGAAAGACATCATAGAGGCGTATATGGCTGAGAGAAATACGTCTTTGGGTATGAAGAAGAATGCATCTCAACCAAAGAAACCGTGTAAGGCAATGAAGAAAATGACATAGTTACCTCAAAAGGACTTTAATTCTAAGAATATGTGCTTCAAGTACAATCAACTAAAGACATTATAAGTCTGAGTATTCTCTCAAAAGGAAAGGTATGTCTCAACATGAGATCACCGTCTACATATGCAATGCTACGTAAGTGGCGGCTATTGTAGTGGGAGACATGCATATACCTTTCACTTTAGTGATAGATTTTAGTCTTTAAAAGGATTGTCTGTATGAGCTAGATTTTTAGAAACTTGGTTTCTGTTTCTAAATTGGTTTTGGTTTGATATTTTGTTACCTTTGATAACAAGTTTTGTTATCATGGTTAGGAAATATTTTTTCTATTCTGGCACATTGGATGGTCATTTTTAAATACGCTAAAACCTATGCCTAACGCTACCAAGCAACTAGCGAATACATCGACTAACTTCAATAAAAGGAGGAATCTTCGCAAAAGAATCAAACCTATCTTTGGTATCTAAAACTTGGACATGTTATTCTTAAAAGGATTCAAAGTTTTATAAATGATGGACCATTGGGCTCACTGATCCTAGAATCATTTCTTTGTACAAATCCTGCTAAGAAGATAAAATAACCAAGTGCCCTTTAAAGGCTGAAAGAATAGATCCAAAGAAGCTATTAGGTTTAATTCACTCTGCCTATGTGGCCCTATAACAGTTCACACTAAGAGGTAGTTACGAGTAATTCATCACGTTCATTGATGATTACTCAAGTTTTAATACATTTACATAATGCGTCGCAAAGTGTGGATGCCTTGAGAAATCAAAGAATTTAAGATGGAAGTGGAGGAACGCATTAGTAAAACTATCAGGACACTATATTTCTGATCATAGTGACGAGTACCTCTTAGGCGACTTTAGGGACCACTTGACAGAGAATGGAATTGCATCTCAATTGACTGCGTCTGTCATTCAAATAGCAAGACGGCGTAGTAGTATGAAGAACATAATTAGAAATTGTCAGATCGATGATGAGCTATTCAAAGTTGTTTATTTCGTTCTACGGATATGCCCTAGAAATGATAATTGTCTGTTGGATATCCAAGATGAACGAAAAGTGGTTTATTCTATAGTCCTAAAAATCAGAAAGACATTGTAAGTACAAATGCTCAATTCTTACAAGAAGACTATATAATAAGTCACAAGATTAAGAACAAGATCGTTCATGATGGTTTGAGGAAAGGACATTCGAATCATACACCAAAGTGTACAAGAAGAGGTACCACCTACTACTGCATAATGTGTCACAGACGTACATAAAATACTTTATCGCAGTGGGGGGAGGTTGTGTACCAACCTAATAGATTCATTTAGTCTAGAATAATCTTCTGATTTTCTGGAAAGACTAAATGAATTGGATCCCAGAAACTACGATGATGTGGTTCGAGATAAGGATGAGGTTTCTTGAAAAACTGTAATGAAATCTGAAATGGGATCTATGGATCACCATGAATAGTGGGAGCTTGTAGAACCACTTAATAAGGTAAAACTTATTTGGGAAAGTGAATCTACAAAAGAAAGAGAGATCTAACAAATTGTTAGATTTGGAATCTCTTGTCTGTTGCTACTCATTTTAACTTATTTGTTTGGAAAATAGATCTCAAGATAGTTTTTCTGAATAGAAGTCTTGAGAAAAATATCTATATGCAACAAATAAAGGGATTCATTGCTAAAAGCATATAACACTTAGTGTGCTAGCTTAAAACTTCATTTGTGGATTTAAGTAAAGCATCAAAATCTTGAAACATACAATTTAATGAAATTATCTAGTCGCATGAATTCGTGGAAAAATCAGATGAAAGTTGTGTGTACAAGAGGTGTGACGAAAATGTGGTGGTTATCCTAGTACCATATGTTAAATAACAAACTTACTTATTGGGTAACAATGAGAAGGATTTATCAAACATAGGGGTGTGATTGTCCAAGCATTTCAATGTACTCATCCCAGGTTTACCTATATCGAAATTATGGGCTGATGTACTCATCCCAGGTTACCTATATCGAAATTATGCTAGCTAGATCCAACTTACAAATCCCAAGAAAGGTTTCATACCTTTTGAGCATGGAATACATCTACTCAAGGAAATGTGCCACCCAAACAAATAATGAGGTAGATGTGAGAAATGAGATTTCTTATGCTTCTGCAAAAGGAAGACTCACATATGCTATGTTGTGCACAAGGCCTGATATCTGCTATGCAGTGGCATAGTGGGAAGATGTCGATTTAACCCTAGTTAAGGACAATGGACTGTGGCAAAAGGTATTCTCAAGAGGAGTTGAGATTGTATGATTGTTTACCACTCGGACAGTCTAATTACCTAGGGTTAAACGGACTTAGTTTTTCAAGAACCTATAAAAAGGATCAGAGTAAATCTTCCTCAGCATATGTGTTTAAATTGGGAAGAGGAGTCGTGGCATGGAGGAGTGAGGCAAAAATGCATGCTCACTCCACCATGAAAGTCAAGTATGTGGCTGGCTTTGAGGCTATGAAAGACTGTGCGCCTCCATATATAGCTTCTTGTTAGACTCAAGCGTGGTTCTTGATTTACCTTAGAAGTATCACGACACACTGTGATAACTCCAGTGTAGTAGCAAATTCGAAAGGAATCCAAAGTCCATATGAAAATTAAATACATAGGTTTATAGTACCACCTTCTTCGAGATATAAGACAGGAAGATATGGCATTAGTCTAGATTGCATTGGAAGACAAAAATGGTTGTCCCATTCACGAGCCTTCCAAGCTCAGACCTTCAATGATCAAGTGGAGATAATGGGAGTTGATGCAGATCTGGGGCCATTTTGAGTTTATGTGATGTTGGAGAGTTAGTCCGTGTGTTGTTTATACTTAAAAGACATGCTTTGAGTATAAGTGAGAGATTGTTGGTTTTGTATACTGGAAAGCTTGTCTTTGTATACATTAAACAACAATATTAAGATAATATAGATTGAATAATAATTGCAGTCATTATGTGCATTTAATTATGTTTAATTGCACGTTTTATATACTTTCATTGTAAATGATATAGTGTGTGGGAATGTACACACAATAAAGATTATATCATTGGTTTCCTTGCATGGTATTAAAAGCTCATGACTTAGATGGTCCTGAACCCACCATCGGTACACCGTAGAATAATCTGATAGTTAGTTTATCTTGACTAGCGATTATTCTAGTACATTGATTAATGTATTGAGGAGGATTATGATAGGATACTATTATCTGTTCTGACCTTAAGTGAGAGAATAAAGATCCACAAAGTTCCAGTTCTTAAGCCATATATATTGGCGGACATATATCTGTTATGACAATGCTTTGACTTATCAATGAGTGAGATTCTCAGATAGGATCAACAACCTCGATATCTTGGGCAGTATCATATACATATATGATGGGTCCTGTAATAGATATGGTCACCGTGTCCTGGTGCGCCAGGTTGATGATGTCTCCTTGAGAAAGCATAAGGATCATGGAAAGCCCTGCAGACAGAATATTAGTTTATTCTTATCATGATAAACGGAAGTCGTGCGGTAATACTCAAGGAATAAGATAATAATTAATTATAGCTGCCAGAAGCTCACATAATTAATTAATGGACATTATATCTTAAACATGAGAAATGGTTGAACTAAAGGAGAAAGCATATTCGTATATATGTATTAAATTGGTAGGTCAGTATTATTTCTTTAGTGGAAGAAAAATAATACTTAATTTATTTAATTATATCCTTCTCATGGATATTAGAAATTAAATAAATTAGTTTTTTGTAGTGACATTAACGCGCGGTCATTTCGCGCTCCAAAAATAATTTATAACTTATGTGCCCACAGCGAGCGTAGACAGATAATGAGTACGGGGTTGATCCCCACAGAGAGCTGTTGTGATTCCACCTTCTAGTAACCAGTCACAAAAAAAGGGTTTTGGTGTTGTCGTTACACTGAATTAAATCTGTAAAGAGAAATTAAAGACAATATCAAATAACAAAAGGTTCTGGCATTTGAACTTGAATTTAGTTTTAATATAAAACAACTCGATCATGGGCACACCGATATTCATATATGATAAATCACCCAGTTATGGAGACCGGATTCCTCTCTACATCTCCTCATTCATCCTTTCATTTTAGATTTAAAAGCGATTCCTCGTCAATTAAATCTCTAATCAGTCACCCACCCCTCAGTTCCCCAAAGAGATGTAAGTGAATAGACAGCAGTGTGCCCTGGACGAACACAGATCTGTTGTGTTTATCGGTTCCTCGTGTGCCCACAACAACCCATTGATTCCCTTATTACTATATGAATCAATACACAGTCATGATTTGCCAATTCAATTAATAGTAGTGTGTCCTCTTTACCTAACGAGTGATCAGCCACATTGGGCATTTCAGACACACACTCACGTGGAACAAGGTACAAGACTCAACAGAAACCTATCATGCATTACTATGCTTATTTTGGCCTCACGAGTCCAGATTTATATTCAAATCATCTTCGTTGTTCAAACACCAGAATAAAAGGGTCTAGCCAAGCATGCTAGACATAATTAAAATAACATAAATGAAAGACAGAATATAAATGTAAACTTACTTAATTAATTCGCAAAAATACTCAACATAAACGTTGAGTTTATAAGCATAATCCTAAATCCCAAAGGCTTAAGGCCGATGGATTGTTTCTTGCTGCAAAGCAGTGTACGAAATGAAAATGTAAATAAAGTAAATATTGTAGCAATTGTTTCTGACTGCCAACCACCCTGTTTCCAGAAAATAAAGTAGCTTAAATAGTTACATTTCCGATTTAGAGTTTCCCTAATAGATTGGGGTCTTCACTGGATTTTCAAAACCGGCGTGCTCTTCCTGATCTGTCTGGATAAGCTTAAGTTTGACCAAATCCCTATTTTTTAGGGATTGGGCTTATCTCTTTATTGCAGAGCCTAAAAGGAGTCCAGCTTATCACCAACTCTTCTTCGGATATGCAGCTATCCTCCTCATCTATCTCTTCTAACTGAATCTCAGGTTTTCTGCGAATGCCCATCCCGGCCTGCTGTCCAGTCTGCACGAGTAAAGTGGGCACGGCATCATACAGTCAGCTTCATCCCTCTATGATATGCCCATTTCGCTATCCGAATGTAGGATGAACGCTGAAAGAAGTCCTATGTGCCTCTAAATGAATATTTAACTTGGATTTTGCTTGAATAACTGGGCATAAAATGACCTTTTCGCTAGAATCGACCTCCGCAATGCCCTATGACCTCATCCTGATTCTTTTTTACTCAAAACGCACTAAAAAGGATATTTATAACGAACAAAATGCCCATAAAAATACGAAATAAATTGACTTATCATACCCATACACTTTAGACATGATTGTCCTCAATCATGGGATGCAACGCGTTCAGAAAAATAAAAGAAAAGAAAGGTAAAAAGAAACAGACTCAAAACAAAAGCATGCAAACTGTAAATCAGCATGGGCACATTACATTCAATATTCCAAAACTGCAAAGTATTAACATACCAAAAATAGGTCAAAAATGAGTTCAACTTGGTAATCCTCGCAAATTCTCTTCACTCAGTGTTTAGGCTCAGTGTATACACTAAAATCAATGCAATTCTGTACTTAGTCGTCTCATAAGCTTGCTAAAATTCTGCTATCAATCTCTAGAAACCATAGATGCATAAGTATCAATAGGGCTTTTTAGGCTATAATGGATATTTCATGTAGGTGGGGCTTTATTTCTGTACAGGCCCCTCATTTTTTCTAAGTCTACTACCCTACTGTGCCCTGTTCAGACAATAATTTTTTCTTTATTTGGGTATTCTGAACACTTAAGACTAGGGAAAATTTTATTCTCTCTTATTTTCTTTTTTCTTTTATCATTTTTCTTCTTTTTTTTTTATTTAATCTCCCTACTTTTTCTAGCCTTTTACAAATATCCCAATAATTCTGCCTCCCTCTTTTTTTCTTTTTTAGGTTCTTGTGATACCCTGGCTATATATTTTACCATCCCAAACAAGAAATCGGCCAGGGCATTTCATAGGCTCAAAGAGGCTGCAAAGGCTGTGTTATTGGTGGGGTTAGCTTTTATCTCGATGGCTCAGCAAAAGATGGCCTATATTATCTACTTATGCATCAACAGTTCCCAGGGTTCAAGCAGAACAGTAGCAAGTTCTAGAATTCCTAAACACAAAATTGTTCACACATGAAGTAAAGTAAGTTGTGAAATGGGCATACAGCATATAGGCTCAAGTCTCACAAGGCATGCTAAACTCGTTCGTCATCCCTATCTTATGCAGACATGCTGATTTTGATATAAAGCAGTTTAATGTTGAAAATATCAAATGGAATGGCCACATAGACTTCACAGAAAGCATGCTTGACTCAACTAAACACCTACACACTTTGCATTTTGCAAAGTGTTAAAACAGACTCAACAAAAAACACAGAAAACACAAACTGGAATGCCCCCACCCACACACTTTGTACTAGGCAAAGTGGGTGAAACAGGGGCGACAAACAAACAACAAAGAACAAAAACAAAAACAAAATCTAATCTAAGGGCAGAAAGAACCAGGAATCAATCGAACGAGGGTGTTGGATAAGAGAACCCAACGTGCTTAAAGTATGCCTTCAAGGCTTTCTCAATGCAGTCTAGTTTCTCATCTGACTGGGATTGGGCATTCTCCAACACTTCCAACTTTTTCATTATCACGGTAACTGGGTGATCCCCTTGCTGTGCCCTCCCTGCTGGTGGCTTCCTAGATGTACCTGGAATCATTAAAGGCTCGAGGGGTCTGCCCTCGGCACAAAGAAAATAGGTTTTCCTTCTTCATCATCCACCACATCCTGCATTCTTTTTAGACAAGCAATATCAAAGAATTCAAGGGGCAGGGGGGTCAAATAAGTGGTGCTCAAATCCAACAACCTAGATCTAACAGTAATTTGGGTGATCAATTGGGCACAAGAGATTCTATGCTTAGGGTGTGTTTTTATCTCCCTGAAGTGCGCAATGGCCACAAAGCCAAAATTGATTTTAATTTTCTTAACCATGCACCAGAGAATAAAAAGCTCTTGATTAGTGATAGAAGTCGAGCTATCCTTCCTCCCAAAGAAACTATAAGCGATCACCATATGATAGAATCTCAACGCTTAGGTATTCAAACAATAGCCTTTTGTGGCTCTACTAATCCCCAATTTCTGCCCACTTCACCTCGACTCCCTCAGTAGAGTCGGGCACAACAGTTACCGCATTCACATACAAATCATCCTGGAGATCCATATAAGACACAATGCCCAGTAACATGTTCAATTCATCAGCAGACATAGAAAAACTTTTTCCTAGAATTTTAAAACTCATTATCCTAGTAGACGTAGCAGGCTTATTTACAGCTTTGATTTTCAAATTTTAAATAAACTCTTGCGAGAGAGTAGAGAAAATAACACACTCTATATCAAGAAAAAATTCTCACCCAATAGCAGTGAAAAGATCCCTTACCTCTTGCTCTATACACAGAGCGATGAGAGACTCACGGTGGACTCCTTTGGAGTTTATGATGCCTCGGACCGGTGGTGGACCGCTTCCAAATCTTCCTGGAGTGGGGCTCCCCACCCCTATACTTTTCTTTGGTTCGGGCTTTGGTGTGCCCTCCCCAACCTTTCTCTTTCTGAGAATCCATCTCGTCCAGTTCATCCACGAAATCATCTAAACCTCCATCTCCTTCATCTTCATCTACCACATCCTCCTTAACAGCCTCTTCAGACGGCTCGGGTGTCGGAACCCTAACAGATTTCTTTCATTTCTTCGCGGTAACCTTCACCGCTTCTCGAACTTGCTCCGGTATGGGCTCCGCAACTGGTTCCTCCTCCTGCATGGCCACAGTCATGGCATCCTTTTCCAGCTGTTCTTCTTGTGACGGCGTTGAAGAGCTCATCTCTTTTGCCTCCACTACGGGCTCCTTCTCGGGCATAATTTTTTCAGCAACCTTGCTGGTGGCTCCAGTGACAGCTCTGGTGGTGGTTCCAACTTTAGGCTTCACAGCCTTCTTCTTTGCAGCGTTTGGTTGCGCGGGCTCTTCGACCACAGTAGGAGCTTCGTACTCCAGCTTGCCCTTCACCTTTGGAGTAGCTTTCTTGCCTCTGGTGTTCACCATTTTTGAAACTTGAGAGGTGGTGGAAATGTTTCTGCTTGAAGTTTTTTCGAAGAAGGCTTAGATGTTGAAGAAAAATTTGAAGATAGTGCAAGTGATTATTTTGATTTTGTGGGGTTTGATTTAAGCAGTGTTACTGTAGCTTGATGTGACCAAGACCTTTCAGATTCTTAGGGTTTTATGCGATTGGTATGCCCACAGTAATGGATAAGCATTATCCCTAAAAAAATCAGACTCCATCTTTATCTCTTCGGAATGCACTACTTCAGTATCCCTATTTTTTCAGGATTTAGCTTTATCTTTTGTTTATCTCTCCTTATCCTAACCTGCATATCACATCCTTATCCAAAAATAAGCGTAAAATTTCCTCTAAACTAATTTAATCAACTGGAAATATTAAAATAAAAAAACAGATTAAAGAAATTAAAAACCTGGGTTGTCTCCCAGTAGCGCCCCATTTATTGTCATGGGCACGACACCATCCATGTTCAGGTGTAAATAGGCTCTCCAAGCCAGACCACTCTAGCATCCTTATCAGAATGCCCTAGGTATGGTTTAAGACGATGGTCATTTATTTTGAATTGCCCTCCAATTTCGGGATTTTTGAGCTCAACTACCCCATTGGGGCATTTTGCATAAACTTCAAACAGACCAACCCACTTAGTCCTCAGACTTCCTCCCATCAATTTGAACCTGGAATGGTACAAAAACATTTGTTGCCCTGGGAAGAATCTCTTTCTTCTAATCACCTGATCATGAAGCCTCTTCATCTTTTCCTTGTAAAACACAGCATTATCATAGGCTTCCATTCTCATTTCTTCCAGCTCTTGAATCTAAAATTTTCTAAAATACCCGACTGCATCCTTATCCATGTTCAGCTTCTGAAGTGCCCATCGTGCCTTGTGTTCTAGCTCAACTGGCAGATGGCAACACTTTCCAAATAGCATTCGATATGGGGACATCTAAATTAGGGTCTTGAACGCAGTTCGGTATGCCCACAGGGCATGAACAAGATGGACACTCCAGTCCTTCCGACTTGGATTCACTACCTTCCCAAGGATGGCTTTTATTTCTCGATTTGAGACTTCAGCTTGGCCATTCCCTTGTAGATGATAGACAGTTGTAACTCTATGGTTCAGCCTATACTTCTTTAATAGCCTCTCCATTGTTTGGTTGCAAAAATGGGTCCCTTGATCACTGATGATGGACCTAGGCACACCAAACCGGCTAAAAATGTGGGATTTCAGAAATGCAGTTACTACTCTTGAATCATTGGTAGGAGTAGCCTTTGCCTCCACCCATTTGGACACATAATCAACTGCCAGGATAATGTAATGGTTCCCTTTAGAATTTGCAAGGGGTCTCATGAAATCTATTCCCCAAACATCGAAAATTTCCATTGGCATGATGGGTGTCATGGGCATTTCATTTATTCTTGTGATGTTCCCAACTCTCTGGCATTGATCACACCTTCTGCAAACATCGTGGGCATCCTTGAAAATTATGAGCCAAAAGAACCCACAGTTCAGAACTCTCCTCGCTGTTCAGTTTGGTCCGAAATTCCCTCCGCAAGCATAATTGTGACAATGCTTCAGAATCTCACCAATTTCCTAGTCTGGAACACATCTTCTCATGATTTGATCAGCACATCTCCTCCATAGAATAGGGTTGTCCCAGGCATAGAACTTGCTCTCATGCCTTAGTTTATTCTTCTGGTACCTTGAGTACCTAATTGACAGCTCTCCTGACTCTAAAAAAATTTACTATATCTGCATACTAGGGCTCCAGTGTACCCCGTGCTAAGTACAAATGCTCATCAGGGAAATTATCCGTAATGGGCATTTCATCGCCCTTTTCATTCAGCACCTGGCTCAAATGATCTGCTACTAAATTTTGTGCCCCACTCTTACCTTTTATCTCAACATCAAATTCCTGCAAGAGCAGGATCGATCTAATGAGTCTTGGCTTCATCTCCTTTTTGGCCATCAGGTGCCTCAGGGCAGTGTGATCTGTGTAGACAATGCTTTTAGCTCCCAAAAGGTAAGACTGAAACTTCTCGAATGTAAATACTACCGCCAATAGCACGTTTTCAGTAGTGGTGTAATTACATTGTGCCCAATTCAGAGTTTTGGAGGCATAGTAAATTACATGGCTTTATTTTCCTCTCTTTTGACCTAGTACAGCGCCCACAACGTAGCCACTGGTGTCACACATAATTTCAAAGGGCATTCCTCAATTAGGTGGTTGGATGACCAGTGTTGTGACCAGTTGTCTTTTCAGAAAATTGAATGCCTTCTTACATTCTTCGTCAAATTCAAAAGAAACATCTTGTTGCAATAAGTGAGTTATAGGCTGGGCAATATTTGCAAAATCTTTTATGAACCTCCTATAAAATCCAGTGTGCCCCAGGAATCCTCTCACTTGTTTCACCGAAGTGGGATATGGCAATTTTTCAATTATGTCCACTTTGGCTTTATCGATCTCAATGCCCCTCTCGGAAATCACATGACCTAGTACAATGCCCTCTCTGACCATAAAATGGCATTTTTTGTAATTCAGCACTAGGCATTTGTCCACATAATGCTGCAACACCACTTTCTCTAGATTGTCCAAGCATCGATCAAAGCAGCTCCCATACACCGTAAAGTCATCATACATCGCTGAAACGTGCCAGGAGCATTACAGAGACCGAAGGGCATTCTGCGATAGGCAAATGTGCCAAATGGGCATGTGAATATTATTTTCTCCTGGTCCTCATGACTCACTGCAATTTGCATGTATCCAGAGTATCCGTCCAAGAAACAAAAGAATTTGTTTCTTGCGAGTGTCTCCAGCATCTGGTCAATGAATGGAAGTGGGAAATGATCCTTCCATGTGACCATGTTCAGCTTTTGGTAATCAATACAAACTCTCCAATCACTTTGCAGTCGTATGGGCACAAGCTCTCCTTTCTCATTTTTAACGACTTGAATGCCCGACTTCTTGGGCACAATATGGATTGGACTGACCCACTTGCTATTTGAAATAAGGTATATAATGCCCTGGTCTAGCAGCTTAATTATCTCCTTTAGCACCACATCCTTCATCACTGGATTGAGTTTTCTTTGTGGATCACGAACGGGTTTTGCATCATCCTTCAGCAAAATCTTGTGCATGCAAATCGTTGGGCTAATGCCCTTTATGTCTGCCAATGTCTATCCGAGTGCCTCTTTGTACAGTCTCAACAATCTCAAAAGATAGTCCTCATCAGCTTGAATTAAACCCGCACTTATGATTACAGGGAGAGTCTCATGATCTCCCAAATAGGCATACTTCAAATACCTCGACAGTGCCTTTAGTTCCAGCGTGGGCGCTTTGACTATAGAAGGTATCATCTTATCATCATTCATCCGAATGGGCACACCATAATCCACACAGCTGTATAGCATCTCTTCTAGTGAATACAGCATCATGATTCCTTCCTCGATGTCATCGTCTTCCTCTAGGGCATCCTGATCGGTCAGTCCATCCCACAATACTCATTCCAATGGCTCTCTATTGCTCACCATGGATAGGGTAGATCGCTTTGGTAGATGGAAGGAATTCACAAAACTGCAATTCTCTGTATATGGGGGTGCTTTAATGCTTCAAATATGTTGAATGTCACCTTCTCCCCATCAAACTCACAGGTCAGTATGCCCTTGTCTACATCAATCTTGGTCTGAGTTGTTTTCATGAAAGGCTTTCCCAGCAACAGCACTGAAGATTTTGAAGTCGATGTGCCCATATCAAGCACATAAAAGTCTGCTGGGAATATTAGCTCGTCCACTTTAACCAACACATCTCCAATGAGGTCTTCTGGATATACATTTGATCAATCAGCAAGTTGAATGACCACCCGGGTCTCTTTCAAAGGTCCAATCTTTAGTTCTTTGAACACCGACAGGGGCATTACGTTGATCGATGCCCCCAGATCCAGCATGGCCTTCTCCACTTTCTTGTCTCCTATGATGCAAGGTATCATGAACGTCCCTGGCTCATCACACTTCTTGGATAGCTTCCTTTGTATCACAGCAGATACATTCTCCCCAACTAAGAATCTTGCATCATCATTAAATCGCACCTTTCTGGTGCAAAGTTCATTCAGAAATCAGGCATACGGTGGCACTTGTTTGATTGGCTCGATCAGAGGAATATTAATTTCCTCTTCTCTCATATTCTATGCCAATCTCCCTGGAAAGGGAGGCTTCCGTTTCTTTAGAATGGGCACTTCGGCAGGCTTCTTGACTTCCAGAATGGGCACAATATCATCTTGTTCAGCTTCTTGTGCCTCGTCCTCCGTGGGAATTTTTTCCACTCCTTCTTCCAAGGGCACTTCAACCTTCTCTTCCACTGGCCTGACCATCTCCGGAAGCTCTTTTCCACTCTTTAGAGCCACTGCATTCACCTGCTCTCTTGGGTTTTCAACTTGGAAAGACAGCTTCCCATTTTTCTCCTCCATTTTGTACATGGCTTGAGCCAGTTGATTGATTTGCTTGCTCATGTGTGAGAGACCAGCTCTGGTTTCTAGCTTGAATTTTTCATTCTCCTCAGCCATGGTAAACACAAGATCCTCCAACCTGTGCTTTCTCTTCTCTTCTAGTGGCGGTAATGGGCGTGTGGGATGCCCATCCTCTGGCCTTCTCCATCTGAAATTTTCATGGTCTCTCCAGCCAGGGTTATAAGTCTGGGAATGGGGATCATATCTTCTAGAATGCCCATTCTGGCCACCTACACCATTCACTCCCGCTATCTCATCTTGTAGAGTAGGGCACTCATTAGTGAAATGAGATACACTTTTGCATACTCCACAGGGTCTGGGCTTCTTCGTCATGCTTATACCGGATAAGATTTTTTCGATTTTATCACACAACCTGTCAATCATATTGTCCTGATCCGGTGCCCTTTCTGATTCACTTACAATCCGTATGCCCTCTCCACTGAAGTCTCGGTTGTCTTCAGCCATTTCAATGAGAATTCTGAATGCTTCAACAGGTTGTTTAGTCAAAATAGATCCTCCACATGAGGCATTCATGATTGTCCTCTCATGTGACCTCAATCCTCCGACAAAATACTGAATCAAGTCGTGTTCAGTAATCTGGTACTGTGGGCTTTACCAGCATCGCCTGAAATCTTCCCCAGTCATCATAGAAACTTTCGTTAGTTCCCATCTTCAGGCTCCCTATCCTTCTTCTCATTTCTTGCATTCTAGATGTTGGGAAATATTTCTCCAAAAACTTTTGTTGAAGTTGTCTCCATGTGGTCACAGTGCCAGTCGGAAGCATGTACAGCCAGTTCCTGTCCTATCCTGAAGGGTGAAAGGGAACGAGACCAACCGCACATACTCCTCTCATCCATGGTCGGATGGTTGAGTTTGGCAAACAACCTCAAAATCTTGCAAGTGTCTTTGTGGATCCTCTCTGGGCATTCCATGGAACTTCGACAAGATTTGGATAAAGTTTGCATGTATATCCTAGTTCTGAGTCACAGCTGGGAGTGTAATGCCCATCGAGCGCAGGTTCATGTTGGTCAGGAAGACCAACTGCCTTAGAATCCTATTGTCATCCGCATTTCCATTCACGGCATTTCCATTTGCGGCCATGTTGTTGATGTTGTGCCCATTCTCAAACTGTCCTTCCTCCTCGTGCCCTTCATCTTCTTGATCTTCTAGTGGTGGTATGGGCTCACGAGGTCTTCTTGTGGTTTGGCGTGCCCTCTTCGCAGCTGCCCTGTTTTTCCTCAAAATCTTCTCTATCTTCGGATCATACAATAGAGTTTCATTTGGAGAGCCCCTGGGCATCAATTTCCAGGCTCACCAGTGTGGAAAGTAAAATCACTAGAAACCAGCTCCCCGGCAATGGCGCCAATTTTGACGCGCAGTCATTTTGCGCTCCAAAAATAATTTATAACTCATGTGCCCACAGCGAGTGTAGCCAGCTAATGAGTACGGGGTCAATCCCACAGAGAGCTGTTGTGATTCCACCTTCTAGTAACCAGTCACAAAAAAGGGGTTTTGGTGTTGTCACTATACTAAATTAAATCTGCAAAGAGAAATTAAAGACAATATCAAATAACAAAAGGTTCTGAAATTTAAACTTGAATTTGGTTTTAATATAAAATAACTCGATCATGGACACACCAATTTTCATACATGATAAATCACCCAGTTATGGAGACCGGATTTCTCTCTGCATCTCCTCATTCATCCTTTCATTTTAGACTTAAAAGCGATTCCTCGTCAATTAAATCCCTAATCAGTCACCCGATTTTCCAAAGAGATGTAAGTAAACAGACAGTAGTGTACCCTAGACGAACCCAGATCTGTTGTGTTTACTGATTCCTCATGTGCCCACAACAACCCATTGATTCTCTTATTACTATATGAATCAACACACAGTCACGATTTGCCAATTCAATTAATAGTGGTGTACCCTCTTTACCTAACGAGTGATCAGTCACATTGGGCATTTCAGACACACACTCACGTGGAACAAGGCACAAGACTCAACAAGAAAGATATCATGCATTACTATGCACATTTTGGCCTCATGAGTCCAAATTTATATTCAAACCATCTTCGTTGTTCAAACACCAGAATAAAAGGGTCTAGCCAAGCATGCTAGAAATAATTAAAATAACATAAATGAAAGACATAATATAAATGTAAAATTACTGAATTAATTCACAAAAATACTCAACATTTAAACGTTAAGTTTATAAGCATAATCCTAAATCCCAAAGGCTTAAGGCCGATGGATGTTTTCTTGCTGCAGAGCAGCATACGAAATGAAAATGCAAATAAAGTAAATATTGTAGCAATTGTTTCTGACTGCCAACCACCCTCTTTCCAGAAAATAAAGTAGCTTAAATAGTTACATTTCCGATTTAGAGTTTCCCCAACAGACTGGGGTCTTCACTGGATTTTCGAAACCGGCGTGCCCTCCCTGATCTGTCTGGATAAGCTTAAGTTTAACCAAATCCCTATTTTTTAGGGATTGGGCATATCTCTTCATTGCAGCGCCTTAAAGGAGTCCAGCTTATCACCAACTCTTCTTCGGATATGCAGCTATCCTCCTCGTCTATCTTTTCAAACTGAATCCTAGGTTTTCTACGAATGCCCATCCCGACCTACTGTCGAGTCTGCACGAGCAAAGTGGGCACGACATCATATAGTCAGCTTCATCCCTCTATGATATGCCCATTTTGCTACCCGAATGTAGGATGAACGCAGAAAGAAGTCTCCTGTGCCTCTAAATGAATATTTAGCTTGGATTTTGCTTTGAATAACTGGGCATAAAATGCCCATTTCGCCAGACTCGACCTCCGCAATGCCCTATGACCTCATCCTAGTTCTTTTTGACTCAAAACACACTAAAAAGGACATTTATAACGAGCCAAATTCCCATAAAAACACGAAATAAATGGACTTATCAGACATATATATATGTCCGCCAATATATATGGGTTAAGAAACTGAACTCTGTGGATCTTTATTCTCTCACTTAAGGTCAGAATATAGAACAGTATCCTATCCGGATCCTCCTTAATATACAAACCAGTATACTAGAATAATCAGTTAGTCAAGATAAACTAACTATCAGATTATTCTACAGTATATCGATGGTGAGTTCAGGACCATCTAAGCCGTGAGCCTTTTATTACAATGTAAGAAATTCAATGATATGATCTTTACCATGTGTTGACCCGCACTATATCATCTATAATGCAAGTACATGGAACATGCAATTAAATATAAGAATAATTAAATACACATAGTGACTGCAATTATTATTCAATCTATATCATCTTAATATTGTTTAATGTATACAAAGACAAACTTTCCAGTATACAAACCAACAACCTCTAACTTATACTTGAAGCATGTCTTTTAAGTATAAAAAACACACGAGTTAACTCTCCAATATCACATAAACTCAAAACGGCCCCGGATACATCAACTCCCATTATCTCCACTTGACCATTGAAGGTCTAATCTTGGAAGGCTCGTGAATGGGACAACCATTTTTATCTTCCAATGCAATCTAGACCACTGCCACATCTTCTTCCCTTATAATCTCGTATAAGGTGGTACTTTAAACCTATATGTTTAATTGCCCCCATGGACTTTGGATTCCTTTCAAATTTGCTACTACACTTGAGTTATCACAGTGTGTCATGATACTCCTAAGGCAAATCAGGAACCACGATTGAGTCCAACTAAAAGTTATTGAGGCGTATAGTCTTTTGTAGCCTCGCCAACCACATACTCAACTTTCATGGTGGAGTGAGCATGCATTTCTGCCTTACTCCTCCATGCCACGACTCCTCTTCCTAATTCAAACACATATGCCGAGGAAGATTTAATCTGATCCTTTTTATCGGTTCTGAAAAAACTAAGTCCGTATAACCCAAGGTAATTAGACTGTCTGAGTGGTAAATAAGCATATAATCTCAAGTCCTCTTAAGAATAATTTTTTCCACAGTCCATTATCCTTAACTAGGGTTAAATTGACATCTTCCCATTATGCCATTGAATAGTAGATATCGGGCTTTGTGCACAGCATAGCATACGTGCGTCTTCCTTTTACAGAAGCATAAGGAATCTCATTTCTCACATCTATCTCATTATGTGTTTGGGGAGCACATTTCCTGGAGTAGATGTATTTCATGCTTAAATGGTATAAAACCTTTCATGGAATCTGTATGTTGAATATTGCTAGCACATTTTCGATATAGGTAGCTTGGGATGAGTATATCAGCCCAAATCCTTTATATCAAAATGCCTGAAAAATTACACCCCTATATTTTGATAACTCCTTCTCATTGTCACCCAATAAGTAAGTTGTTATTTAACATATGGTACTAGGATAACCACCACGTTTCCATCACGCTTCTTGTACACACAGCCTTCATCCGATTTTTCCATGAATCCATACTACTGGATAACTTCGTTAAACCAGATGTTCCAAGATTTTGATGATTACTTAAATCCACAAATGGACTTTTAAGCTAGCACACTAAGTGTTATTGGCCTTTAGCAATGAATCCCTTTGTTTGTCACATATAGATGTTTTTCTCAAGACTTCCGTTCAGGAAAACTATCTTGACATCTATTTTCCAAACAAATAAGTAAAAATGAGTAGCAATAGACAAGAGATTCCAGATATAACAATTCATTAGATCTCTGTTTCTTTTGTAGATTCACTTTCCTAAATAAGTTTCACCTTATTAAGTGGTTCTACAAGCTCCCACTATTCATGGTGATCCATAGATCCCATTTCAGATTTCATTACAGTTTTCCAAGAAATCTCATCCTTATCTTGAATCACACCATCATAGTTTCTGGGATCCAATTCATTTAGTCTTTTCAGAGAATCAGAAGATTCTTTTAGACTAATTAATATATTAGGTTGGCACATGACAGCTGTGTATTTTACACAACTTTTGGATATGATTTGATGTTATTTATTATATGGAGTTGTGTATTTTATATAGTTTTTGTTGCTTATTTTGTTATCATTTTGAGTTTTTGATGTGTTTGCTAGTTTTGCAGTAATTGTTAAGATTTCATTGCATATTTGAAGCAAAACCATTGAATATGGACAAGAAGAGTTGAATGGGTGTTTAATTATGCTCTTGGACTTAATTAAATGCTTAATTATAGCCTAATGGATTGAAATAAATAATCGAAACCCGAAAAAATCCAAAGCCCAGTACAAAAGAGGGTTGGGTCGACCCGGAAAGTGTCGGTTAGCCCAACCCAGTGTAATTTGTTAAGGGGTGGGTCAACCTGGCTCTTATCACCTGGGTCGACCCTATGCAAAAATAGGGCTCTCAGTCAACCCAGCCAACTCGATTGACCCACACGCACGGGTCCGCGGAAATGTGATGTTTTCACTCCAATTCAGAGTTTTTAACCTACATATAAAAGCTCCCATTTTGATACATGTTATATACACGTTGAAAAAGAAAAAGAGAGCACAGAGACACCCGATCCAAGTGAGAGAACATCCGATAAGATAGAGAGTTGCAGTTTACTCAAGAGGAGATGACAAGTTTGTTAGAGACGAAGTGCCATTGTAGAGAAGACAAAGCTGCTGGATTACATACTATTCTTCAGCTCTTTTATCTTTTATGTCATGAACACCAAACTCTATTATTATTTATTTATTTAATTATGTCTAGCTAATTTCATAGCTAAGTTTTAGGTATTGGAATTTATGGATTTTAATATATAAGTTGATTACTTTTTCTTCCTGCTATCTCTCGGGTTTTGATTTCTATGATTTATTTCATATCTTGTATGAATGCTTGATCGCCATTTATGCATGCTAGTCGTTGATTTGAAGTACTGACCATAAAAGAATTAATGATGGAAAGATAGAAATCAGATTATGTTTGCTTGGAAGGACCGACCAAGTGAACAAGTATCACATAGGGTTGAATAGATCTTCGTGTGCTAGATTAGGAGTAATGACATCTGTGAAGAACTGACCGCAGTGAAGTGCATGCTCATTATATCTATGTTATGGTATATGTCTTAAACAGCAGCCTGATAACAAACTAGTGATCCCCCACCATTGATAGATTAAAGATAACAGTCGGGTTGAGAGAATCAATGAATATTGTTAAATGATATAAAAAATCCAATTTTCCTAAAGCCTAGATTTTCTTATATTTGTTTACTTCAGTATTTTATTTATTGTGCCTTTATTTTATGCTCTTTAGTTTTGTTTCCTTTTATCTGCCTGCTTTGTGTCTAGATATTAATTAAGTACTTGTGAATAAGAACTGGGAAGTAACGGTCTCTGTGGGATACAATACTCTTGCTCACCTATATATTACAAACACACTGTGCACTTGTGGTACATTTATTTGTCAATAAATAGCATGTCAGCACACGACCCTCCCACTGTGATGAAGTATTTTTTGTACCTCTATGACATGTTGTGCAGTATAAGGTGGTACCTCTTCTTGTACACTTAGGTGTAGGATTCGAATGTCCTTTCCTCAATCTTCAAGAACGGTCTTTTTCTTAATCTTATGGCTTATTACATAGTCTTCTTCTAAGAATCGGGTATTAGTGCTTACAATGACCTTCTGATTCTTAGGACTATAGAATAAACCACCTTTCATTCATGTTGGATATCCAACGGACAATTTTCATTTCTAGGGCATATCCTTAGAATGAAAAAGATAACTTTGAATAGTTCATCATCGATCTAACCATTTCCAATAACATTCTATTTCTTCGCTCTACTACGCCGTCCCGCTGTCCCGCCAATATATATGGGTTAAGAACCCAAATTCTGTGGATCTTTATTCTCTCACTTAAGGTCAGAATAGAGAACAGTATCCTATCGCGATCCTCCTCAATACACAAGCTAGTGTACTAGAATAATCAGTCAGTCAAGATAAACTAACTATCAGATTATTCTACAGTGTACCGATGGTAGGTTCAGGACCATCTAAGCCGCGAGCCTTTTAATACAATGTAAGGAATCCGATGATATGATCTTTACCATGTGTTGACTCACACCATATCATCTACAATGCAAGTACATGGAACGTGCAATTAAATATAAGAATAATTAAATGCACATAGTGACTGCAATTATTATTCAATCTATATAATCTTAATATTGTTTAATATATACAAAGACAATCTTTCCAGTATACAAAACCAACATTCGGCCCTTTCGAGAAATCCAAAGATTTGCCCAAACCAATGAATCTGTCAGGTTGGCATACAACCCTCCCACTGCGACAAGGCAAATCCCACACTTCTGTGACACATTGTGTAGTAATTGGTGGTACCTCTTCTTGTACAGATAGTGTAGGATTCGAATTCCCTCATCGAAGCTCCTCAAGAACGATAGCGCTCCTGGGTTTGTGGTTTATCAATATAGTCTTCCCTCTAAGTATCGGACATTGGTGCTCACAATGACCTTCCGATCCTTAGGACTATAGAATAAACCTCTTTTCGTTCCCTTAGGATATCCAACGAACAGTCTTACATCCGTCTTAGGCGCCAGCTTGTCAGCATCCTTATCCAGGACATGTGCTGGACTACCCCAAATCCTAAAGTGACCCAGACTGGGCTTTCGAACAGTCCAGAGTTTTGTGGGTGTAGCAGGAACTGATTTTGATGGAACCACATTCAAAATATAAGCTAATGTTTCTAGGGCATATCCCAAGAGTGAAATAGTTAAGTCTGAATAACTCATCATCGATCTAACCATCTCTAATAATGTTCTATTCTTTCTCTCTGCCACGCCGTTCTGCTGTGGAGTGTCAAGCGCAGTCAACTGAGATGAAATCTCATTCTCTGCCAAGTAGTCCCTAAATTCACCTAAGGGGTACTCACCACCACGATCAGAATGCAGTGATTTGATACTTTTACCTGTTTGTTTCTCCGCTTCCGCCCTAAATTCTTTGAAAGTTTCAAAGCATTCGGACTTGCAACGTAACAAGTATATGCATCCATATCTCGAGTAATCATCAATGAACGTGATGAAATACTCATACCCTCATCTAGCTTGAACTGACATAAGGCCACATAGGTCAGAGTGAACCAAATCTAATACTTCTTCAGATCTATTCCGTTTTGACTTAAAGGGACGCTTAGTCATCTTACCTTCCAAGCACAGATTGTGAGAAAAGTTTCAAAGAATAGAATTGTACAAAATGAAATGTTAGGGATAAAATTCATGTTAAATATAGATTGTGATATTATTATCGTTGGAATATTAAGTATAATTTACATTTTTTACTATGACAACATTGATACAAGATTTTATAAGTTTGAAAAATAACTTTTATGGTATCTTTTATGTGAGGAAAGATTTATTAGACTTTCAATATTAACAGCTCCTAAAGAAATGTGATTTAATGATTTATTCGGTATGACAACCCCCGTACCATTCACAAATCATAATCATCATCCTCGAATTTTTCTATGTTTTAACTCTCGGTTTCATTATTGAATTTAATATTTTAATAATATTTATTATAAAAATAAATATTTTTATAATGTAATTGATCATAATTAATATTTATCAATAAAAATTAAAAAATTTCAAAAAAATATACTCTAATTATAGATGACTAATCCACCATAATAATTAATTATTAATTAGAAATATAATTAAATATTAAAAAAATATAAATTTTAATTGATTGGAATAAATGATAATTTATAAATATAAAATTAAAAATTAAACCACGAAAAATTGGAATTGAAAAAATCTCATTTATTCACGACCTACAAATTTGTTTCGCTCACAAACAAGAGTTTTGCCACAAAGCCATAGTCTTAGTCTCTTCTCTACCATATATAAAAAAATGAAAGTCTCCTCGCGACCATAAAATTATAAAAAGTCGTTTCTCGATCAAGATTATAATTGAAAACAAAATTAAACATTAATTGGACTAATACTGATTGAAAGAGAAATGGATGACCTAAAAATTTTGAAATAAATTATTATCATGTCTCAAGTTGTCATCCCAACTTCGTAGATAATTAAATATGAATATATAATTCTTAATGTATTTTATCACTACTGTCACTTTACGCAATACCATTTAGTCAAAATAGGTAAAAGTAAACAAAAGTAAATAGTAATTGGGAAAAAATAATAACTTTTAAAAATAGATAGTTTGTTAGGTAATTTGTACTATAATAGACTTAGTCTCCACACTCAATCATTGGGTCAGCGTACTTTTGTGAGGTCATTTTCAAACAATGCACAACCCTAAAACCAAAATCCTAATTCTAAAACCGAAACCCTAATTCTAAATGCCTCGATTATATTTGAGAAAGCCTCGATTTATATTACAAGCCTCGATTGAAAATTGTCTTGATTTAAATTACAAGCCTCGATTGATATATATGTTGAGCCTCGATTATTGTTTTAAAATTGTCTCGATTGAAAGGGGATGCCTCGATTAATTTAAGATGCCTCGATTATTAAGTTAAAAGTAATCGAGGCTTCTTAAAAGCCTCGATTATGATTTCACCCATCTATGTAAGAAGCCTCGATTATGTTTTAAGAAGCCTGGATTATTCTTTAAAATTGTCTCGATTATTTTTTAAAAAGTTTCGATTATTTTTGTTAAAATTGTCTCGATTAATTTTTAAAAAGCCTCGATTATTTTTTAAAAAATACCTAGATAAATTTTAAGAGATTTTCGATTAATATCTAACTAGACACGATTAATATCTAACTATCATCGATTAATATCATTAATCGTGGATCATGCAATTTAATCGAGGCCTTCATTTGAAAGAATCGAGGCAATGTTCCCTACAATTAGTCGTGACTTTTTTAATGAATGCATTTATTTCTTGTGTAAGGTAGGTACTGAGTTTCAATAAATAAAAAGAAGGAAAGGTTATTGGCTTCATTAAATGAAAAGAATGGGAAGGTAGGACCGAATTAATGAAAAGAAGGGAAGGTATGACCGAATTTAATACATTTTAATGTTTTGTAACGAGGTAGGTTAAATTTTGGAATAAATAGACATAACATCCGAGCTCGCTTATTCACACTACAATACAAATCTCATTGACACTACAATACAAGCTTTTATTCACACTACAATACAAATCGACCAAGAAGAGCAAAATTTGGAGAAATTTTTTGGAGCAAGGGGCGAAAGAAAAGATTTTTTTGAAAAAAAGAGTAGTGCACAAAAATTTCCACCAATTTTCAAAGGTACGTTTTGTACTCTCCATTTTTTTGAACTTATTTTGTAAATATTTATTATTTTGATTATATATTGCATGTGCTGTTAGATTTAATTTGAAAATAGGCGACAGAGAGAGATTTGCATGTCGTACCCTTTAATCTTTAATATATTGATAATTTGCATGTTGTAGACTATAATCGTGGCTATTAGAATTAATCGAGACTATTTTAGAATTAATCGAAGTATTTTTTAGAATTAATGGAGGCTCTTAGAATTAATCGATGCTATTTTAAATTTAATCGGGGTATTTTTTAGAATTAATCGAGGATATTTTTTAGAATTAATCGAGGTTAATTTAAAGTTAATCGAGGAATTATTTAAATTAATCGAGGCTTAGTTTAAATTAATCAATGCTCATTGTAAAAGTAATCGAGGCTAATAGAATTAATCGAGACATTTTTTAGAGTTAATTGAGGCTATTAAAATTAATCGAGGAATAATTTAAATTAATCGAGGGTTAGATTAAATTAATCGATGCTCCTTTAAATTAATCGATGCTCATTGTAAAAGTAATCGAGGTATTTTTTAGAATTAATCGATGCATTTTTTAGAATTAATCGAGGCTACTTGTAGCGTTCCGATCCCAAAAGATCGTGGAAATGGACGCCACAGGGGTTGAAACTAAGAAGCGGCAAAGAAATGGGGTAATTTAAGTAACGAAACCTCAACAAAATACTAACAAAAAGAGATAACGGAAAAATATGTAAATTACAATAGCCATCTCAGCCTCGTCACCTCCACGTTCCAACCTACTGACCTGAAAATGTTTGAAAATATTTGGGCTGAGTACTAATGCACTCAGTGGGCAAGTTTTCACAATTTAAGTTATGCAAATCATTTTCTAAAAGTAATCTATTTGTGTCCATGTAGGTAGTGAAACTTATGAGGTTTTAAAGTTGAAAGCAACCTAAGTTCACCAAAATATTTTATCGTGAAGCGCTTAAGAGTGTAACCAGTCATTGCCCGCAACCCGTACTACATCACCAACGCGTAAAGTTGAGTATGGCTATAGTATATCTAATGAGTGTAATCAATAAGTATTTCATTTTAGTCTCACTCACAAGGAGTAGGGCATGATGAATAATGCATGCATATTGTAGCTACTCACATTGACACAGCACTGGTTTATGAGACTCCGACAACATACAGTAGCACGTAAATATTTAATACAGATAGTCACATATGCAATTTTAACAAAGCAGAGCTTAATAACTTGAAAGATACAATTTGCAAAAATAATATAGTAGCCCACATGGATAATAAATAAGCTTTCAAATTTTTGGTTGGTTCTGCTCAAATCCTGCAACTTCTGCTACAACAACCAATCTTGACTTAGTTCTACTAAAGGACCCATATCAAAACTCAATCTCTAAGCTCATTTTGAATTTAAATTTCTATTTATTTTATTCACTAGCTTTAAGACTTTAAACTTGGTGATTATATCAAATTGACATCTTCTAAGTATATAATCATACAAATATTATTATTTACATCCATTAAACCACATTAATTAATGAAATAATATTTACACAATGCATGATTAAATGGAGAAAAGATCCTGCTTTTAGTAAAGTTAAAACAATATTATTTAATCCTTAATTTAATAGTGCTAATATATTAAAATCTAGATATATTTAAATATACGAATGTTTAATACATAACCTATATTCATAATACTAATACAAATCCATTAGAAATTTACTTAATACTGTAAAGTGATAATCACAAATTAATCAAATTAGTAATTCATATATATCATATTAATTAAATGATAGAACTAATTAATCATCACAAAGAACCGCTAATTCGAAAACTGACAATCCAAATTCTTTATATTACACTAATAGCTTCAAATCCAACTCCTAAAATATTAGCTTAGATATATTTGTTAAATTGAAAATATATATACTAACCTTTGCTTAACTGTGAAGTTTCTCTTTCATGTTGAGGGCTCACGTTTTTTTTGTTGTAGTATATCTTATAATGTATTACTTCTTATAGATAAATAAGAGTGGATGTCCCAAAAGCCCTATTCATATATATAAGCAAAGATGTGTATCTAAATTTCAATCAACCCCAAAAGTCAAGAGCACGTGTATGAATTATAATTGCTCAACCTAAAATTTTATCCTAATCTTTTACATTCTAATCTATCCAAGATCCAAGTGGCATATATTATAATATAATTAACTTATATATATATATATATAGCATTCTCGCAGCATACATATATACCTATATAACTTAGTTGATTTTCAATAATAATAATAATAATAATAATATTTAGATAAGATTGGAATATAATAATATTTATTTAGATAATCGTTAGTTTCCAATATGACTATATTCTAATTAATTTTAGATAATAAAATTTTGGGGTATTACACTACTAGAATTGATCGATGTATATTAGAATTAATCGAGTCTATGAGAATTAATCGAGGCTATTTTATTAATCAAGGCTATTTTAAACTTAATCGAGGTACCTTTAAATTAATCGAGGCTTGTTTTAAAAATAATAGTGGCTATTTGAACTATTAATCGATGCTATTAATCGAGGAGAATTATTTAACTTAATCGTGACTATTTGAATTAATATAATTAATCGATGACTATTAATCGAGGATAATTAATCGTGACTATTAATCGATGACTATTAATCGTGACAATTATTTTATTCAAGTTTTTAGTTCATGCTATTTTTTTTATGACTATTAATCGAGGATAATTAATCGTGATTATTAATCGTGACTATTATTTTATTCAAATTTTTAGTTCATGCTATTTTTTTATGACTATTAATCGAGGATAATTAATCGTGACTATTAATCGATGACTATTATTTTATTCAAGTTTTTAGTTCATGCTATTTGACTTAATAGGTTTTAGGGTTTTAGGGTTTAGGGCTTTAGGGTTTTAGGGTTTTAGGGTTTAGGGTTTTGTAGGGTTTAGGGTTTAGGGTTAAATTGTGATCTCATGTAGCATTGTTTATAAATTGTAGATGGTTAGACGCCGCATTATTGTACGACACAGTGAACGATGGGAGAGATCAGAATATGTAGATGGGGACGAGCAACTCATGACGATGTCATCCGATAAGCTGTGTTTTAGCTCACTGGTGAGGGAGGTTCATAAGTTGTTGCAGACTGACCCAAACAGGATGGAGTATGAATTATTTTACCTCACCAGCACCAATACTGGCAGACGGATCAGAGCATCTTTGCAAGCTAAGATGGTAGAGATTTGCTCGATTTGCTTTACGAACAGACTACTGAGATGGTCGTGTACGTGATTTCAAGACAATTAGAAGGTTTTGGAGCCGGGCCATCTATGAGGGACGACTATGTTCCCTACTTTCCATAGTACTATGAGGTTTTGAGTAACCCTGTTAATGAATAAGCACAAGCAGAGACGCATGCTGCTACTAGAGAAGGAGAAGAAGAGGATGAGGAACAAGAACAAAAAGAGGTGAATGATAGAACGAGGTTGGTGGAATCACTGTTGACAGAATTCAGTGGATGGCTTCGTTCTTCTGCTGATCGTACAGACAGATTGTTGTGCTTGACGGGAGTGATCCCACCATCTACCTCTGGTGTTCCATTTAGAGCTGACGGGCCTTCGAGTAATTGGGTGGTTCCCCTTGCTGATTGGGACATTGCGGGCCCGCTGTCTTGGGATGAGGGACCAGCACCACAATTAGATACACTGCACAAGGGAGCCATTTTCCGGAAGAAGGATGATCTGGCTCTGGCGGTCGGTATCTATCACATGCAGAATTAAGTGGAGTATGTCGTGTATCGCTCGAACAGGTCACGATTGGGCTACGTTTGCAAGCATGGTGGTGATTGCCCATTCAAGTGCTTTGTCGTTGCTGATAGACATATGTGGAGAATATACAAGTTCAACGGCACTCACACATGCCATCTTGATATGGGTCGAATTGCTCCACGACAGGTTCCTGCACAAGTGCTCGGAAAATACTTCACCCGTAGATTGGTGGACGAGCGGGTTTTTCTAAAGCCGAAGGAGATGATGGCGGAGCTTGTGCGTGAGTTTGGCATCCATATCGATTACAACTTCGCTCTGCGCATGAAATAGGCGATAGAAGACAGATCTCTGCAGAACAACATGCTCCTCGGCATTCGGATCGATGCTTGTGCTGCCGAACCGCAAACCTGACACCAGGTTGTACTCAGTCGGACCAAAGGGCAGCTGGGAGCGATGAGTGCACGATCCGACACACGCACCTCATGGCTCATCAAACCGTGAATCGTCTTCTTCTGGATCTCACCAGCCCTGTAGTCCAGGAAATGGCCGAAATATCCGAATCTGAACAACTCCAGGGCTGCATCACCACCTATCGTGTGTAGTGTGGCTCTGATTGTGTCCAGTACCTCCAGTATGGCATACACTATGACCGAAGGCCTCGCCTGCTGTAGCGACTGTCTGACCCAATCAATCTGACAAGATTTAAAATAAAATTAGAATTAGAATAAATACTTTTAATATTTCCTATAATTTGTTAAAACAAAATTAGAATTAAATTAAATACTTTTAATATTTCCTATAATTTGTTAATACAAAATTAGTCCCTAAAATAAATACTTTTAATATTTCCTATAATTTGTTAAAATAAAATTAGAATTAAATTAAATACTTTTAATATTTCCTATAATTTGTTAATACAAAATTAGAATTAAAATAAATACTTATTAATTTAATCGTGACTTTTGCCTAAAGTTAATCGTTGATAATTAAAAATTAATCGAGGCACACTATATTAAAATAAGTACTTTCAATATTTCATATAAATTGAAAATTCATAAAATTTAAATTAATTTGAGAAAATGCAATTTTTAAAATTAATCGAGGTACTTTTAAAATTAATCGAGGATAATTTAATATTAATTGAGGATAATTTAATATTAATCGAGGAATATTTAAAATTAATCGAGGCTAGTTTTTTTTTAAATTAATCGAAACTTCCTCGATTAGTTTTTTTTAAAATTAATCGATTGTTTTTTTTAAATTATTCGAGGCTTCCTCAATTAGTTTTTTTTTAAATTAATTGAGGCTTGCCTCGATTAGTTTTTTTTAAAATTAATTGATTAGTTTTTTTAAAAAAATTACCTCTATTAGTGTTAAATTAATCGATTAATAATTTAAACGCCTCAATTATTTTACAAGATTGCCTCCATTAATTTTAAAGATCCTCGATTAATTTTAAAAATTGTCTCAATTATTTTTTACATAGCCTCGATTAGTTTACAAAATTGACTCGATTAAGATTAGCTATCCTCGATCAATTTTATGTGAGCCTCGATTAATTTTATGTGAGCCTCAATTAAGTTTAAGTGAGCCTCGATTAAATTTAAGAGCCACAATTAACATAATACAAGCCTCGATTAGTCTAATAAGTCACAATTAATATACAATTCCACGATTAACATAATAAGCCTAGCCTCGATTATTTTTAAGTGATCCTCGATTAAATTTAAAAGCTACAATTAACATAATACAAGCCTTGATTTGCATAATAAGTCACAAATAACATAAAAAGCCACGATTAACATAATAAGCCTAGCCTCGATTAATTTCAAAACCCCTAATTTTGTTAAATTAGGTTCACACGATTATAAACCATAAACTGTGAAAATAAACCGCACAAATTTAATCGAGAAGCCTACTTGAGAAGATGACGTCTCCGGTGGTTCTCCGGGTCCTCGCTCCATCTCCGGAGTCGGCGTGAGTTTTCAACTGACAGAGATGAATACCATGAGAGAGAGAGAGAGAGAGCAACCTTCAAGCTTGGATTTTGCAGAAATGGCGAGAGAAATTCTTGCTTCAACCGTGGATTTGCAGAAATTGTGATATGGAGAGAGAGAGAGAGAGAGAGAGAGAGAGAGAGAGAGAGAGAGCAACCTTCAAGCTTGGATTTTGCAGAAATGGCGAGAGAAATTCTTGCTTCAACCGTGGATTTGCAGAAATCGTGATATGGAGAGAGAGAGAGAGAGAGAGAGAGAGAGAGAGAGATGAGACATGGGCAAGAGATAAGGTTTTTTTTTTTTTTTTTAAATTCAATCGCGGATCGTTGAGTTCAATCGAGAAAGAGAGGGTTTTTTTTTTTTTGAAATTCAATCGCGGATGGTTGAGTTTAATCGAGAAAGAGAGGCTGTGTGTTAATCGTGGAGTTGTGGCAGTTTTTTTTAAAAAAAAAATTAAGTGAACGTGTGGTGTGGTGGGTGGGGTTAATAAATTCAAACCCTGATTCATAAATATTCTCTTGTGGCAGTTATATCTGACTTTTATCAGAATAAAAGTACAAAAAATCTGATTTGATGGGATCCATTTTCTGAATATTTTCTGGATTGCCTAAATAACTATTACTTTTTAAATCTAGTTTTTTTTTTCCCTTCTTATTTACTTTTGTCTATAAATAAATTTCCCCCGTTATATACGCATAGCAGAAGGTAAAACAAATAATTCTTTTAAATGAACAGTCAAAAGGTTGTCCTGGCCACATTATTTTTTTAAACCCTTTTTTGGGCAAAAAGTATAACATTATTTGTTCCTTTTTCTCTTTCTTTTTTTTTTTTTTCTTTGATGACCAAAAATCGATCACAACTTGCAATGAAAGAGATACTTGACTTGGAATTAGAGAAAAATAATTAAATGATTCAGACAAATATGATTTGAAGTATATCATGGTAATTACAAAAATGCATTTTTATTTAAGCATATAGCCGAAAAACTAATTATTTTTAAGGATTATATGGTAGCATTTAGTGAAATATAATCATAGAAAATAATTTCGAATTACAGTTTGTTGACACGATATATATCACAATTCACACAACCATGTTAGTTTTCGTGTTATCATGCTATTGTTGTCTTTCTAAATCTCATGTTTCTTTTAGGTAAATTTGGAAATGATATTATATATGAATAAAAATGCATTATGCGCGCATACATTGACATCATATTATATTTTAAACATGAAAAAATGTTAAAGTAGTCAAAAGAGAGTAGATCCTCTAGTCCCACTTGTGTGTGCCAACCGTGTGCCACCATTAAAGTTATATATTGTTAATTATATTTTTTATAAAAATAAAATTTATTTTATCATAACTAATCAAAATTAATATTTATTGCAAAAAAAATTAAAATTTTAAAAAAATATATGCCCTAAGTTTGGAATAATCAACCCCAAAAATCAATTATATTAACTAAAAAATGAAAAATTAAATATTAAAAAATAATTATAAACCCTAATTGGGTGGAATAAACCCTAAATAATAATGTAAAATTATACTAAATCAAAAGAAATTAAAATTGAAGAAAAAAATAAAAGAAAAGGTAATAATTTTGAGGTGTGGCACACGGTTGGTACACACAATTTGGAACTAGAGGATCTCAAGTGGTCAAGAGATAATAAGAAATATTTTTCAGTAACTTCTATATATAACTTGTCTTTTTAGCAACTGAACTCAGTAACACTTTTTAACGGTATGAATCCTAAAGATCCTTTTGAAGATGATCTTTAGGTATAGTATAGCTTGTGATCAAATGACCCAAGTTAAAATTTCACCAACATCTTTAAGTGTGAGTACACCTGAGTTTCCAAATTTAATTTACATTTCTCATGTGTTATTTGTTGACTACGGTATATGTACTAGGGATAAGCATTCGGTCCGGACTGAACTGAAGCGAAGTTCTCTAACAAAAACCTAATCGAAATTACTTTGGACCGAAATAGAGTTGAGCATCAAACTGAACTGAATCAACCGGTATGATTCGATTGTTTGATTTTATCGTCAAGGTCCCAAAATAAACTGGACTTCATATACCCAACCCAAATGAGTAGTTAATTAGTAAATAGAAGGCAAGATGTGAAATTTTTTTATGCGTTCATAGCCACTATCGGAAAATGCAAATCGGAGAAATTTCATAAGTAAACGAGATGTAAACCATACTTAAAAAGACAGATGTAACGATAAGACCTATAAAATATTGGATAAATTTAATCTTGAGATATTTTGCCCCACTCTATTTGTTGGTCAGCCTAAAAGACAAATTTGAACTTTCTTTCCCTAGCATTGTATGAAAGAATTGAACTTTTTTTTTTTCTTTCTTGCAGTAAATTATAACCGGGTGGTTTGTACTCTTTATTATATCGTAACATGACGTTGATTTAAAGCTTTTCGATTATTAAAGCTTCAGCATAAATTTCTATTGAATTATATATGTGGTGTAAGGTGTTGTGAAAATAAGAAAGAAAAAACCACACACACATAAATAAACATGAATTTCTGACCCAAACTTTAAAAAATAAAAAATAAAGCCCGCCTGCTAGAAATTTAAATTTTTTTTATAAATAAAGAAACCACTTATTTTTATTTTTATTTTTTTTGAAAAGAAACCACTTATTGAAAATTAGAATGTTATTACTAGGAATAACAATAGATAACGGATTCTATGGGTACCGTAAAAAATACTTATAATGGGTAGGGTAATTACCACTTAATGGGTACTGGTACGGACATGGGTAATCACCTATAAATTTTGACATGGACGGATGCAGGTGCGGGTATGGGTACCTTAGTACCCAACCCGCCCCATACCCATACATATTATTATTATTATTATTATTATTATTATTATTATTATTATTATTATTATTATTATTATTATTATTATTATTGGTGTTAAATTGTATTGTAATATGGTATTTTTTGAAAGATTTCATAGCATTGATATGTTTTGCGCTTTTCATGAATGGTCTTTATATTATATTTTTATCGAACTATGATTTAGTTTTAAGTAATATTTTTTTAATCTTATTTTGTAATTATTTACTACAAATAATGATTACTAAATTAAATATTAAATAAATAGTTTTGGTAAATAAATTTATATGTTTATATTTTTTAAAGAAAATATAACCTCTGTTATCTGAAAAAATATTTATTTACGAATAAAATGATAATTGAATACGGTAAAATTTGGAGTACGTGAGATATTAAATTGTAAAATTTATGTTATTTATTTTTGTTTTGCAAACTTGATAGATACATCATACATGCTTATAAAAAATTATATATGGCATATATCTTTTAAAAAAGTATACAACAAGAAAATACTAATATAGGTATATTTCAATAATTTAGAGAAAACATATCATTAATTTTGTTAAAAAAGTTAGATATTGTTGATTACTGTTTTACACTTCACTGGAATTGAATTACAACTGAAGTACAACAAGAAGGTAGAGGAATAGAGGAATAACAATTACAATAAAAATTGAAATTAAACAAAGCAAGAAGATAGGAACCGATGTGCAGATTCCGGCAAGCCGAGTCGAGGGGACCTCTCTCCGCAAAACAAATACGCCCCGGCTAGTGCTCACGGTTTGGCGGTTGTCTTTCAAAGATGAAACGGCTTCGTCCTTCCGGCAATAGCACCACAAATCCGGCAAGGTTCCGGCGAACTAGACAATGTCGAGAACTGGGAGCTTTGACTCGAAAGGATTCGTATGCAACAATATGATGTGTGATCGTTTATGCAGAATGTGGCATTTGGATCCATGCAGGATGTCCTATTTATAGGCACATCTCCACTGCAGGGGACAGCTAGGGTTTGAGGGCATTCAAACCAGGTGTTGTAACCCCCCTGGAGTTACAGCTCTGCCATTAAGCCCTCCAGGAGTTACCTTCTGCAGATCCCGACAGGTGTCCCATGTCGGCTCGGATCCCAACACGTGTCCAGGGCAGCTGCAGACTTTGACTCCCGACAGGAGTTACTTTCGGTTACTGTCCAGCCCACTAACTCCACCAGCTCCAGATGGCAGTTACCTGAAGGCTCCACCAGCTCCAGTGGCAGTTACTCACTTGAAGGCTCTTAACTCATGGGAGTTACACCCTTCAAGCTGGACATGCACCATGTGCACCCACGACCCAGTCCACAGCCGTTATAGACACGGCTGATACGGCTAAGCCCCGGAAGCCCACGTACGCCCAAAGTCCACCTAAAGTCCAATTGCCAAGATCCAAGTCCGAGGACGAGGACGAGGACGAGCCGAGCCGGGCACCGGGCACCGACACCGGCACGGGCTCGGGCACGGGCACGGGCTCGGGCACGGGCACGTGCACGGGCACGGGCACGGGCGGGCGCGCGCGTGTGGGCTCATGGCCCACATCCTTGTGCACTTAATTACTTCACTTAAGTGTTAATACACTTAAATACACTTCTTAACTTGATTAAGAAATCAATGTGGGATTATTTAATGTGTCTTAAACACATTATCCCACACACCATAAATGCCCAATCGTGTGACCAACTTTAACCATTTATTTCTCACTCACCGAAAATCGGATTTGAGCAAATAAAAATACTACAATTATCTACTCACGACATAGAGCAATCGTAAGGTATTTAATTCCTCCAAAATTAAATATCCCGGTCATGAAAAATCGGATAAAATGAGTCACACTCACTTTATTAAATCCTATTTTCCAACAATCCCCCACATGAGTGGAAATAGTGCATGCATGTATGCAGACAAGCAGCCCAGTTCTCTTAGAAACACAACTGCACCAGGATAGGTAGCTTGTGACTTTGAACCTTCCATATTCCAACACTATCGAGTATACCGGTTGTTTAGTGGACATGATGCCTTGAACTATACATCCTTAGTGTATACCGAGACAATAGTATTGAAAACAGCTGTATATCAAACATTATCTGTTCTCACGTTTGTGTCCTTTTCAGGCCATGGACAACCTCTTTGAGTTCATAAGTATCTCTTTAGAAGCGGCCCCACTTCTCACTTATATAGGTGATCTCCTTTTCCGAGTATCCTGTCATACTCAACCTCATTAGGTTTAGGAATCATCAAAAGTCATAGGACTTATCCTCACCACATTGACAGGTGTGCACTTGGTTTGCTCACAGGGAAATGTACACTTATAATTTTCCAAGTGTTACCAAACCGAATGTTTGTAGCTTAGTTTTCCCATTGAACCAAGTTCTTGGGATCTCCAGTCATCATGGTTGGGTTACCACTACAAGCACTCTTAGAGTGTGGATTTCAAACCCATTCCCTCTAGCAACTTAGCCATTTGATCTCGGTTTAACCCTTTGGTTAGCGGATCCGCTAGATTATCTATTGACTTCACATAGTCAACTGAGATAATCCCACTTGAGATCATATGCCTCCGACGTATGTGTCGAGACTTACCATTGTACATAGCATTGTGTGCCCTTCCGATAGCCGCTTGACTATCACAGTGAATCATCACTGACGACACTAGTTTTTTCCAGCATGGAATGTCTTCTAGAAAGTTGCGAAGCCATTCTGCTTCTTCACACGCTTTATCCAAAGCGATAAACTCAGATTCCATGGTAGAACGGGCTATACAAGTCTGTTTCGTGGATTTCCACGACACTGCTCCACCTCCGATAGTGAAAACAAATCCACTAGTCGAAAATGAGTCTTTTGTGTCTGATATCCAATTCTCATCGTTGTACCCTTCAAGTACATGAGGAAACCTTGTATAATGCAGCCCGAAGTTCAAAGTATACTTCAAGTATCTTAGAACTCGTACTAGGGCTTTCCAATGCTCTTTGCTTGGATTGCTCGTGTACCGACTCAACTTGTTCACAGAACATGCAAGATCAGGTCTAGTGCAGTTAGTGATGTACATCAAACTCCCAATGACCCTTGCATACTCTTCTTGAGCTACCGGTTCTCCTCAGTTTTTGCTCAAGTGTACATTGAGTTCCAACGGGGTCTTAGCCGGCGGACTATCAAAAGCGTTGAATTTCTTAAGCACTTTCTCTATGTAATGAGATTGTGTTAAGACAATTCCACCACTTGTCTGTACTATCTTGATCCCTAGAATCACATCGGCTAAGCCCATATCTTTCATGTCGAAATTTCATTTCAACATTTGTTTCATTTCAACAATCACTTGGTGTCCACTGCCCATGATTAACATGTCGTCTACATAAAGACAGACTATGACATAGCCATTAAAACTGCTCTTTATATACACACATTTATCACACTCATTGATTTTGAAACCATTTGATAATATCACGTTATCAAACTTCAGGTGCCACTGAATAGGTGCTTGTTTCAGACCGTACAACGATCTAACAAGCTTACACACCTTTCGTTCTTGCCCTGGTGCAACAAACCCTTCAGGTTGTTCCATGTATATTTCATCCTCCAACTCATCATTCAGAAACGCAGTTTTTACATCCATCTGATGAATTTCAAGATTGTGCAAAGCAGCAATCGCTAAAAGCACCCGAATAGATGTAATCCTTGTTACTGGTGAGTAGGTATCGAAGAAATCATACCCCTCTTTTTGTCTAAAGCCTTTGGCAACCAAACGAGTTTTATACTTGTCAACAGAACCATCTGTCCTATATTTTCGTTTTAGGATCCATTTGCATCCTAACGGCTTACACCCACTTGGGAGATCTGTCAACTCCCAAGTGTGATTTTGCATGATGGAATCAATTTCACTGTTGATAGCTTCTTTCCAGAACGCAGCATCTGAACTAGATAGAGCTTCTTTCAAAAACTTTGGCTCATTATCTAGCATATAGATGATGAAATCCGGACCAAAGGTCTTAGCCGTCCTAGCTCGCTTGCTACGTCTCGGTTCTTCATCCACAGGATCAGAACTAGTAGTAGCTTCAGAAGTTCGTTTCTCAGAACTACCTTCTGTCCTATCCTTATTCTTACAAGGATAGACATTCTCGAAGAATATAGCATTCCTCGATTCCATCATCGTTCCTTCAGTCAACTCGGGAATCTCCGATTTATGAATAAGAAAATGATATGCACTACTGTTAAGTGCATAACCAACAAAGATACAATCAACCGTTTTAGGGCCGATTCTAACTTGTTTAGGAAGTGGCACTTCAACCTTAGCCAAACACCCCCACACTTTGAGGTATTTATAAGACGGCGTGCGTCCTTTCCACAACTCGTAAGGCGTCACATCCTTACCTTTGAGTGGAATTTTGTTCAGGATATAGTTGGCTGTCAACACAGCTTCCCCCCACAAGTTCTGTAGTAATCCCGAACTTATCAACAAAGCATTCATCATTTCCTTAAGAGTTCGGTTTTTGCGTTCAACAATACCATTAGATTGTGGTGAATACGGTGCCGTAGTTTGATGAATTATACCCGCCTCTGCGCATAACTCTTCAAACGGGGCAACATACTCTCCACCTCTATCACTTCGAATTGCTTTAATTCGACTGCTTAGTTGATTTTCGGCTTCATTTTTGAAGTTCTTAAAAGCTTCAATCGCCTCATCTTTACTTCTTAAAAGATAAAGATAACAATATTTTGTGCAATCGTCAATAAAAGTAATAAAGTACTTTTTACCGCCTCTAGTTTGCACAAACTTTAAATCACACACGTCTGTGTGAATTAACTCTAGAGGTTTAGTGCTCCGTTCAACCGATTGAAATGGTAACTTAGCCAATTTAGCTTCAACACAAACTTCACATTTGTTTTGTGTATTAAATTGGTTCACTTTTAGCAAATCTAAATTTACTAAACGTTTTATAGCATTTAGATTAACGTGTCCTAATCTACAATGCCATAAATCCGAGCACTCAACAAGCAAGTAAACAGAAGAAGCAATTTTATTAGCATTTTCTTTTGCCACACGGCGCATCGCCATTACATTCATTTTGAAAAGTCCATTAGCGAGATAGCCCCGACCAAGGAACCTTCCGTACTTGCTCAAAATAAATTTTTCAGACTCAAACACTAGTCTAAAACCATGATTGACTAACAACGAGCCTGAAACCAGATTCTTGCGGATGTCCGGAACATGCAGCACATCCTTCAAAGTCAGCTCTTGGCCTGAAGTCAGCTTCAAAACCACGTTGCCCACACCAACCACTTCAGACGAGGCTTGGTTCCCCATGTGCAACTTTCTACCTTCAACAACTTTGTAGGTAGCAAACGAGCTCTTGTCCGAGAAAACGTGACAAGTAGCCCCGGTATCGACAAACCACTCTCTCGGGTTGTCAACGTGATTGGCCTCGAACACAACGGCAGCCAAATCATCATCATCCCAATCATCTTGACGGGCCTTGCCTTTGCCTTTGTTGTTATGTTCCGCCAAATGCACACCATAGTTAGTACGTTTCTTCTTTGGAGCCGTGCAATGTTTGGACATATGCCCCGGCTTATCACAATTGAAGCAATTGCCGTTGAACTTCATCATCGGCTTCTTCCCTTTGTCAACTTGACCCGGGCGCTTCCTTTTGTTGCTATTTGATGGTCCACCACGTTCCATCCAGTTAGCCTTGGCCTCGATCGGGACTCGTGGTCTCGGATCCGCCTTTCGGTTATCAGCTTCAATTCGAAGCTTAACCACAAGATCTTCAAGAGTCATCTCCTTTCGCTTGTGTTTGAGATAACTCTTGAAATCCTTCCAACACGGTGGCAACTTCTCAATCACTGCAGCAACGGTGAAAGAGTCGGGAAGGACCATCCCTTCAGCATGAACGTCGTGCACAATGAGCTGAAGCTCTTGCACTTGATCCATTACTGACCGGGTGTCCACCATTTTATAGTCGAGGAACTTTGCCACCACGAACTTCTTAGTTCCGGCATCCTTAGTTTTGTACTTCTTTTCTAGAGCTTCCCACAATTCCCTAGCACTAGTTACATTCCCATAAACAGAATAAAGACTATCTACTAAACCATTCAGAATGTAATTTTTACAAAGAAAATCGCCGTTGATCCACTGGTCGTATGCCGTTCGATTGTTGACGTCCGGCTCATTTTCTTCAACCACGGGAGCCTTCTCTTTGATGTATCCAGCAACTCCCAGCGTGGTTAGGTAGAAGATCATCTTCTGCTGCCACCTCTTGAAGTCCAATCCGGAGAACTTTTCCGGCTTCTCGGCTTGGCCATGGGAAAGGGTCCTTGGAGCAATGGTGTTGGATGACGACGCCATTCCAGCAAAGGTAGTTGATTTTAGTCTTTTAATATTTGTCTTGCGATTGTTGATTACTGTTTTACACTTCACTGGAATTGAATTACAACTGAAGTACAACAAGAAGGTAGAGGAATAGAGGAATAACAATTACAATAAAAATTGAAATTAAACAAAGCAAGAAGATAGGAACCGATGTGCAGATTCCGGCAAGCCGAGTCGAGGGGACCTCTCTCTGCAAGACAAATACGCCCCGGCTAGTGCTCATGGTTTGGCGGTTGTCTTTCAAAGATGAAACGGCTTCGTCCTTCTGGCAGTAGCACCACAAATCCGGCAAGGTTCCGACGAACTAGACAATGTCGATAACTGGGAGCTAAAAGGTTCCGGCGAACTAGACAATGTCGAGAACTGGGAGTTTTGACTCGAAAGGATTCGTATGCAACAATATGATGTGTGATCGTTTATGCAGAATGTGGCATTTGGATCCATGCAGGATGTCCTATTTATAGGCACATATCCACTGCAGGGGACAGCTAGGGTTTGAGGGCATTCAAACCAGGTGTTGTAACCCCCCTGGAGTTACAGCTCTGCCATTAAGCCCTCCAGGAGTTACCTTCTGCAGATCCCGACAGGTGTCCCATGTCGGCTCGGATCCCAACACGTGTCCAGGGCAGCTGCAGACTTTGACTCCCGACAGGAGTTACTTTCGGTTACTGTCCAGCCTACTAACTCCACCAGCTTCAGATGGGCATTCAGCCCCGGAAGCCCACGTACTCCCAAAGTCCAATTGCCAAGATCCAAGTCCGAGGACGAGACGGGCACGGGCGGGCGCGCGCGTGTGGGCTCATGGCCCACATCCTTGTGCACTTAATTACTTCACTTAAGTGTTAATACACTTAAATACACTTCTTAACTTGATTAAGAAATCAATGTGGGATTATTTAATGTGTCTTAAACACATTATCCCACACACCATAAATGCTCAATCGTGTGACCAACTTTAACCATTTATTTCTCACTCACCGAAAATCGGATTTGAGCAAATAAAAATACTACGATTATCTACTCACGACATAGAGCAATCGTACGGTATTTAATTCCTCCAAAATTAAATATCCCGGTCATGAAAAATCGGATAAAATGAGTCACACTCACTTTATTAAATCTTATTTTCCAACAGATATTACTAATTTTGTAAATTACATTTTCATTTTGGATATATTTTTCATGTATTTAAAATATACACATAATATATATATGTGTGTGTGTATGTGTATGTTTTATTTGAACTTATAAATATATTTTAAAATTCATTAAATGTCATAAAATATTTATCGTGCATGGCATATGAAAAGCACTACTTAGTTAAAATACGAATAATGAATACAGGTATGACCGTATATGAGTACTTAAATACCCAGAGTTTGAGGACGGGCATAAGAGTTACTACCCATGCGGGTATAGGAATGGCTATGGGTAATTTTTTAAAACGCGGGTATAAAAACGGATACCGTTGTACCCTACCCATTGTCATCCCTGCCTGTTAAAAAATCCGCCAAAAGGCCCAAAACACAGTCACACACACACACACCATTTTCATCCCTTAAAAAATGAAAGTTTCAGGAGCTCATTTCCTTCACCGGTGCTACAGATTTCGCTGGAAAATTCTCACAAGGTTTGTCATTTCTACAATTTCCTTTTCTTTTTACATTTTAATTGTCAACATTTGTGTTTTAGAAGTCATTATGCCAATTACACATCTATATGAAGTGAAATATATTTTGATTTTTCTCTCGTTTATTATTCTCCATTTCTTAATTATGAAGTTTCAGGGAATTAATTTCTGGACTTACTTCAGTTTTCACAGAAATGTGTGTCTGTATGAGTGTGCATATGAGAGAGGGAGAGAGAGAGAGAGAGAGAGAGAGAGGGAAGGAGAATGTTAGCTATAGCGTAGCTTTCTGGATGGTGGTTGCAACTTGCAAGAAATTGAAAAAGACTTGGATGATATCACTGTTACTACTCTTTAGACTGTTTCTTATCAGTTAATATGAATTGGTCACTGCTGACTTCCAAGAGTCAATAAAAAATATTTTTTTTATATAAATAAATAATAATAGCAGAAGTAACCAACCAAATTGAGTAAACATAATATATACATTTATATATATGTGTATATATCTCATAAAAGCTGCCCATTCTCTTGAATATCATATATGCTTGGAAGTCTATAGATTCTTGATTTTTGATGTTCTTAATTAGTTTTCTCCTAAGATTTGGCAAATTTAAATACTTGTTAGAACACTTAATGGAAACGGAAGATAGAGTTTATGTCAAGAACAACTATAATGATGCTAATGTAAGTCTCCTTTCTCTGCCCGTGTGTTTTTAATTTTAATTTTGTGCTAGTCAATTTAAACAACCTCAAAATGTAAAATCTCTTATTTAATTATTTGCATTTCAATTCTTGAACACTGTATATATATTATATATAATACAGGTGGATGAGAGGTCTGCAGAAGAGAGGGCCATAGATAATTGGCTTCCAATCACTGCATCAAGAAAAGCAAAATGGTGGTTTTCAACTGTTCACAATGTCACTGCCATAGTCGGAGCTGGAGTCCTCGGCCTCCCTTATGCCATGTCCGAACTCGGATGGTAATTAACTATCAATCTAATATGAGTTATCATTTAAATCAATACAAGAAAATGAGAAAAACAAAGGAACAATTATCTTGGATTTGACAGAAATATTCAATTATCAGGGGACCAGGAGTGGCAGCTTTGGTCATATCTTGGATCATTACTCTCTACACATTATTGCAAATGGCACACATGCATGAAATGGTTCCTGGGAAACGTTTCGACAGATACCATGAGCTCGGGCAGCATGCTTTCGGAGATAAGCTTGGTTTGTGGCTCGTCATGCCTCAGCAACTATTGTGTCTAGTCGCGGTGGACATAGTTTATATGATCACCACAGGAAAATCACTCAAGAAATTCCATCACTTGGTTTGCCAAGATTGTAAAGATATCAAACTTAAATATTGCATCATGATCATTGCCTCTGCTCACTTTGTCCTCTCCCAGCTCCCCAGTTTCAATTCAATCTCTGGTGTCTCTCTGGCAGCAGCAGTTATGTCAGTAAGGTATATATATATATATATATATACATATATATATATATGTATATGTATATTAGCTCCAGATTTTGCTCCTTAAGTCTAAAGATAAGTACTTAAAGAGATTTACTTAGCTTTGCAGTTACTCTACAATCGCTTGGGGTGCCTCGATGGATAAAGGTGTGCAGCCTAATGTGGACTATGGCCATAGATCAAAGACTACAGCTGGTGTTGTATTTGACTTCTTCAGTGCAATGGGGAAAGTTGCTTTTGCATATAGCGGCCACAACGTGGTGATGGAAATCCAAGCGTCTATGCCTTCAACACCAGAGAGGCCGGCAAAGAAACCTATGCAGAAGGGAGCACTAGTTGCTTACATAATTGTTGCCCTCTGCTACTTTCCAGTTGCGATTATTGGATATTGGACATTCGGGAATGCAGTAGAGGATAACATCTTGATCACACTAAAAAATCCTACATGGCTCATTGCCATGGCTAACATGTTTGTCGTGGTTCATCTCATTGGTGGCTATCAGGTGAGCTATCAAAGAACATTCTAGAATTTTGAATTCCCACATGAGGGAGCAAGAATTAATAATCTCTCATTTCTTCTGTCTGATTTTGATTATGCAGTTATATGCGATGCCCCTTTATGACATGATTGAAACTGTGATCATAAAGAGATTGAAGTTTAGGCCAAGTTGGTATTTGAGGTTTATGACAAGGAACACTTATGTTGGTATGAAAATTTTGCCTTCCCTTAATTAAGCTGGGAAACATGTATTGTGCAAGTTTTGCAGTTTATACCTATGTAATGTAACATTCTTGATATATTTCAGCTTTTACAATGTTTATGGCCATCACATTCCCCTTCTTTGGTGCACTTCTGGGATTTTTTGGAGGCTTTGCTTTCACGCCAAACACGTATTTTGTAAGCAACTCTATATGATATGATTGCATTATAGATAGCTGCAAGAATGTTGTTTTTGTTTTCAATGTAATGTTGATTTGTACAGCTTCCCTGCATCATTTGGCTTGCCATCTGCAAACCAAGGCGATTCAGCCTATCTTGGTTCACGAATTGGGTAAGTGCAGTGTAGTGTATCTAACTCGAGGATTTTTGGTGTAGGGAGAGAAAGGGGTTGGTTTTAACTTTGAAGTGGCTGTATTGATTTGCAGGTATGCATATTGTTGGGGGTTTTGTTGATGGTTCTTGCACCCATTGGAGGGCTGAGGCAGATTATACTTGAAGCTAGAACATATAAATATTATGGATAAAACATTGATATATAGTGCTAGTTTTTTTTAGCCCACATCTCTTTCAGCTTCTCAAGTGTTTATTTGTAGACAGAAACTAAAATAATAGGAGTCTTGATTGTAATTTTCAGCACAGAGATACGAGAACATTTTTGTGCTCATTTTCTCTCTTGTGAGAATGGATCACAATCGCAATTGAATGAGCTGGATAATGTGTAATTTTGCTCATAATGTGTGGTTTGGTTTCTCCATTTTAATGTCATTAACCTACAAATCAAGAACATCTACAAACCAAATAGTCTTCTGATCATGTTTTAAATTTTCAAGAAGCTAACCTTGTATTATATATTGAATTTCTATGGGTTTTATTATTATTGTTATTGTTGTTATATTGTTCTTTGATATACTTTTAAAAATTTCACTTCATGAACTTTCCAACAGTACCGTTTGTCCATCAGACGTTGGATGATGAAAAGAATGATTTCGGCACAGGTTGATGTGAATTCCAACGAATTCAATATTCATTTTGCAGATAAATTTGAGTTAACATTACAATAGATCAAGAAGAATTATGTTGATGAGGTAACCCATCACTCGAAAGCAATCAAAACCAACCATTTCAAAAGCTGTTCTTAGCTCAACAATAACGACATACTTTCTTATCAATAATCCACAGACATCTGACAATCGAAAACACCGATGTCCAAAACAAAAACTACACCCTACATACAAAGTGTCTTAATTTTTGGCCTTCATCGAATTATTCTCCTTGATTCTTGCACGGTTATCCAGCTTCACAAATCGTTTCAGATCCTCGAATGGAAGACTTTCTGTGTCTTTCCTCCTTAGCTCACTGAGAGCAGGGCGTTTATCGGTCAAGTGCCACAACCAATCTGGGTACTCAGAATCGGGCAAGATTTTCGGGTCTTGCCCGTCTTTTAGAATATTGGCACCATAAACTGTTGTGGATTTTACTTCTTTGCTTATTAATGATGCTTTTGGAGCATCTCCAGCAGCGCCACCTTTGGAGCCTTTCTTTTTAGCACCTCCAGCAGCAAATGTTCTGCGGCCCACAACTCCAACCACCTCCTTCGAGGTGGTGATGCTTTTCAACGATCTCATGAGAGCCATCAGCATATCTATATAGCTGCAGTACAAGCAAGATTAATATCAGAAGCAGCGCATAATTTTCTATAGAATATTAGGCAATTTACTTCTCATCAACAGCATAGCCTAACAATACTTCTAGCAAGCATATTATAACATGTAAAGAGCTCAAATCTGTAGAGAACCAACCCTTTACATCTTACAGAATCAGACTGAAAGATTAATATCAGATCTACCACGACAATTAATTTGACAAAAAATGTTGGAGAGCTCACAAATTAATCTACAAAAATAAGAAACAACCCCATTGCTTCAGATACACCAATTTGAACTCAAGTTTATTGTACATTGATAAGATGACTCTTCAAGCATCATGCCAGAAGTCACAAGCAAATAACATGGTAGAAAACTGCTTACCATATTACTGGTTAAAATCATGGTTACCTCCAATCAGGACAAGTTAGTTTTGGAGAGAGAGTTCTTCTAAAAATAAACACATAATGTACCAGGTATTTCTTCAGAATGTTCATACAGATACTAAGACAATTACATTGTAACAATTGTTGATTAGTAGTTCCCGACTGAAAAAATATTACTAAAGGAATGCACACATAGCGAAACCATATAATTAGCAAATCTTCCCAAGAGAAAACATTAGAATTCTCACTTTGTTTCATCTGACATTTCATATCAGTTCCCCCGGCACTCAAACCATCATAAAACTCTCTACCATAGTTTTCTGCTCTTTGGTGTATCTTCCTTTAGACACTCGGATCAACTAATCTGTTGAAATATGCCGAGATATTTACAAGTACTAACTCCCCTACATGCAATACAAACATCATCAATCTCATATTTTCTACAACTACAAATTCCAAGTACATTCATCAAATATGGAGAAACTGCGAAAAGTTAGTTGTAATACAACTTGCATACCAGTACATGGTAGATACGACATATCTTCATGATCATGAAAATATTCATGATCCTACATATCAGTTAAAATTCATCTGTAACAGAAATCAAAATGCGTTTCTTCGGATGACACTTAATGAGACCAATTCCTTCTAGCTATATGAAGTAAGATGCCCGGTTTTCTAGGTTGATGTGCACTTTACTCATACGAGAGCACAGACGTACCAACCGACCAACAACTAAGAATCAAGTGACGTCCCACAAATTGTTAGTTTAGAAACTAAGATAAAGCACAAGGGCTGTTAGGTCACGGTCAGATAAAGTAATCAAAACCCTATCAAGTAAGTTACAGACCAAATCAACCAGTCAACAAAAACACGTTCGTGAGCAATAACCGACTTCAAGACATCCATGACCCCAACCCACAAACAAATACACATTTTTTACCATATACACCGGAATCAAGTGCTGTAATGGAGTCCTCTCTCTGCATGGGTAGCTTCTAAGGTTATATCCTCAATTCAACCGCAAGAGTCACAGCTTCATACATACATAAGCAATAATAACTGCTGATCCAAAAAATAGCACGGGATGGTCTCAGCAAATTTACCAAGTATTTTGATATTAAATAACAATTAGTTCAACAAATTGTTTGGGCACAAGGGTTTTTGAAAGCTAGAAATCTTATGGAAGGTTAATTTACAGCAAACATTAGAGATCCAAACGCTGCCATCAATTACTACGACAAATCATTCCGCGCATTAAAAACGAAATAACTTAATACCGGTCCTTCAAATAATAAAAAAATTGAAACAAAATTATTATATCACAAAAACATTAGCCATGTCTGATGGAAAAAACCCAGAGAAACTGCCGATTTCTTCTCGCAATCAATACAAAAGGGGCAAATCATAGAACTAAAAAGAATCAGAAAATGAGTAAATTGAATTCGGATTTACCTGGAGCAGAAGATGCTTTCTTCGCTGATGGGGCAACAACTAAAGAAATGGGGGCATTCCTAATTCGGGTTCAAGGTTTTAGATCAGCTCAATTTGGGCCGAATTCATGGGCCACCAAGAACAGTCCAATTTCAAATTTATTCAAAAAAACAAAAAGATAAATTCACCAATTTTTCAGATTTAGAGGAAAAAAATAAATTAATAAATACTCTATTCGGATATTTGGTGTGTTTTTAATATTTTTGAAAAAATATCATGAATTTCAAAATATGCTAAAAAATAGTTAATATATTCATATTTTTTGCAAAAATGTAATAAAATTTAATTTTCGTTGGTGGACTTCAGAGAGGTAAGTCGGAGTCAAGAATGTAAAATGATGTGAATATAATGTTTAATCTCAACGTGAAATTTGATTTTTCATATGATTTTAAACAATAAATTCAGACATACTATGCCAGCAATCCAACTCCAGAAATTGGATTCGATGATTTTTAGAAAAAATGTGGAAAAATTATGGGGTGTTTTAATGTGATGAGGCTTTCTGATGATTCAATTTCTATGAATTTTCGTTGAGTCACGGGATTTGTACTTTGAATTTCTTTATTTTATATATCTGGTCATTTATTCACGAAAGAGTTTTGAGTAATATCTTTTTTGAATTTGTTATATCTCATCTTATTTGTCAAGTCCAAGTAAATCAAAATTAATATTTTATGAAACATACAAGTATTTACTTAATTTATTATTAAATTTGTTGGAGCGCAAATTCTTTTTTCTTTTTTTATATTCATACACCCGACCTATGGTATTGAGGAGATTCGAACTCGTGACATTTGACCTTTAAGCAACCTCACTCCACGACTTGGCCATCCCCACTGAGATTGAGCGCAAATTCTCCTATATATAAGATATACATAAGATGGTCAACGTGTTATAAAAAAATCGTCAAAATATGTGATACGTTTTAATGTTACGGACTTACGGTTGATATTGATTATAACATTTTTTTATGACCGATACTTTTTAAGGATATAGATGATATTTTTGGACTTTTGAGTGATACTTTTTAATTTTACAGCTGATACTGATTTTGATGATTTTTTTTTCTAACGCTTTGACCGTCTAATGTGCACTTAGTACATACAAGATCTACCCTTGTTGGAGAAGCCTATATAAAAATTGTATCAATCAATCTAAATTAAAACAAAGTATTAAATCATTTCAATTGATGTTGAATCGGACATTTGATGCGGTATTAATTGTGTTTGGCTCCAGGGACGAATTCGAGCGCCGGGAGGGCGAATGAAGTAGGGGTGTTAAGGTACGGAATACCTTACTTTTTTTATCATACTTTATACATTGTCTTAATTTACGGTATGAAGAAAATCATACAGGTGTCGTACCTTTACCTCTGGTATACCTTAATTCGGTATATCTTAAATTCGGTATGACACATAATGCATACATTTATCATACCTTTATTTCGGTATACCTTACTTCAGTATACCAAACTGTAATCATATTTCAGTCCGTACCATACCGACATTTCACAGGATATCGAAATTATCATTATATTAAACATTTATGATGAATATATACTAAGTATTATAGTGTTGTATATCATATCTCATTTTATTTTTAATTTTCTCAATAATTCATCATAACTTTTAGTCTAAAGATTAAAGAAGAATATAAGATTATTATTTATTACATTAGATTTCATATTGTTCAGTTTTTAGTTAGGAGCTTTGTATTAATTATATGAACATATACTAAGTATTATAGCATTGTATAACATATCCAATTAATGTTTAGAGTTTAGGAGGTTTAGATTCTTTTAGGGTTCGTGGTTTTTTTAAGATTTTTTTTTGTTTTTTGATTTTTGAGGGATTTTTGTTGTGATTTTTAGGGTTCATGTTTTTTGTAGGTTTATTAATCTCAATTAGGGTTATATTTATTTCAAAAAAAAATATTCACTTTTATTTTAGGGTTCACTAATTCTATTCAGGGTATACATTTATTTCAAAATTAGTTTTTTTATATTCAATTACTATTTATATTTGTTTTGAAAAAATAAATTAAATCTCGAGCACAATGCATGAATCTACGCATTAGTGTCGAGCGAGTGCATTGCACGAGTCGCCGAATTTTTAAAAAAAATCATTCACTTTAATTTGAGGGTTCATTAAATTGATTTTAGGGTATATATTTATATATTTGAAAAAAATAAATTAATTAATTTTAATTTTAGGGTTCACTAATTGTATTTTAAAGTATATACATTTGGAGGAAAAAAAAAACAGAAAAAAAATCAGAAAAAAAGTTAAAAAAATAAAATATATATAATTGGCACATGTACCCCATGTGTGTGGGGTCCACGCTCCCGACATGGTTGACTCCCCCTCTGTTGACCGTTGTTTTTTATTGGGCCTGTTTGATGGCCCAGACCCACACATGTTATGTATAGGAGAATGCCCCATTTAAAATACTAAGAAAATTCTAAAATTGATAACATTTCAAAAAATACTTAAAAACAATTTTACTTCACGCAAGTAATTTTTCTTCAATTTCAACAAGAATTCTTAGATTATTATTAATGATTATTTTCCCAATATTTGTATTATGTGTTAGTTATCTTATTATTTGTGATTGATTGTTTGTTAAATATTTGATTATGAATGTTTATGATTATAACGAAAGTGAAAAATTAGGAGTTTTGAATTTATTTTGTGATTTGTGAATGTTGTACATTTATGTATTATTAAAAATGTTTAAAGTTGAGTTTATAAATATTAATTTACATTATTAAAAATTAGGAGAAAGAAAGTAAGAGAAAAAAAAGGAGTGTCATTAATTTAATTAGTTCGTTAATAAAAATAACATTATTACACGTTGAACTTAACTAAATACAAGTTGCAATCACCCTCCCACTATTCTTTCTATATTACACAAGCAAACTCAAAATTAAGAACAAAGCAATGGTTGCTAGCTGCCTCCCCCTCAAAAAAAAAAAAAATAGTTCCTAGATCATCCATTGTTTGGCTCATAAACTAGATGATCATCTATAATTCACACACACACACACACACACACACACACACACAAGACCATTATAATGTAGCATTTATGATTATTATTAAATAAGTAAAGATTAATCATACTCAGTGTATCTTTTAAGGGGTAATTGGTATGATAGAATCAAATTAGATATGAATGGAATTAACTTATAAATGAAATGAGGGTCTGAATGTAATGATAATTCTTATGATTGGTATATACCTACGGAATGAGAAATGAAATGAAATATCATTTTTTTTTTATCTTATATAATGAATATTTTATATACTTTCAAATTTTCTTATAATTGAAAAAAGTGTACGCATTGTCTCATCGATATCAACATATTCCTTAATTTTTTTTATATTTCTAAACGTCATTTTTCTTTTTTAGTATGTGATTTTTTTCTAATTTTTTAGTAAATTATAATTTATTTATTTTATTGAAAAATTTTATTCTAAAGTATTTAATTAATCAATATATAATAATTTGTATAACTTGATAAAAATATTTTTTACTTCATAGAAAAATAGTTTATCATTTCATATTTTCATTTGATTATATTAATTATATCAAATAAATAATTATTTTATTTTATATCATAATATATTTTTATGTTACATTTATTTAGGCATCACTTTCATTTTAATTCAAGAAAATTATAAACACTTTCAAACTTGTATTTTAAAATATATCTTAAATTATTTTTTGAAAATAAATGATGATGATGATGATGATGATGATAAATTATTTAATTTGATTTTTCTATTTATTTTTCTAAATATGATAAAGTAATATTTTAACATATGATTATGTATAAATATATCATATTTTAATTTTTTATTTTTTTTATCAATGAGAATAGCTAAACTCATGGGGGTTGGGTGGAATACTATTCTTCTTCCTTTGGGAATATGAATTTCTTCGGAAGTGGCAATTCCCAATTTTAAACTATATCAATGTTCAGAATATGAATGAAGATAAGAATAGATTTTTAGGGAAGGAAATTGGGTTGGCGATTTGTTAGCTTCTCATAATGTTCCTTTCGGGTGTTTGGTTTAATGGTGATACGATCCTAGATGGGATGCCGATGCACCGTTGGAGGATGAAGATCACATGTGAACCGAATGGACAACACGACCTGAGCACAAGCGAGGCGCGACTCGGGCGCGACCTGCGCACAGACGAGGCGCGACTGCGCATTGACGCAGATGGGTGAAAACCAGGGAGGAGGCACGATTCGAGCAACCAGGCTCGGCGCAACCAATACACTTGCGCCGAGAGGCGCGACCCGAGTGGCGGCACGCCCAACCCCGTATCGTGCCCCTATACGGACAGTCTGAATTTGTGAGTTTTCTTTACTTTATTTCCTATTTAGTTTAAAACTTAATTAAGGTTTTGTTTTATTTTGTCCCACCTATATAAGGGACTCAGTACATTTTTTTGGAGACAACTTTTGATTATTGAATTTAATATATTTCTTTGCGTGAGATTTGTGAACTGTGTGTCATGTTCATCCGACTTATCAAACAGTACATCACAACTGTTTGTGGCGTCTTTGTTTTTCATCTGAGGTTCTTATTTCTAATCACCGTTGGGTTATAGGTTTCATATACCTATAGTTCGTCCGTGTTGTAAATTTTGGGTTGAGGATTCCGTTCTCTGGCAACCTGATACAAGTCCTAGGGTCCCATATCGCATCAAGTGGTATCAAAGCTTCAGCTTTGTATCAGGTTTCTGTCTATCCTTTCGATTTCTGTATTTAATTTTCGTTGATATATAAAAAAAGAGAGAAGAAAAGCGGCTCAAACTAACATGGAAACCTCAATACAAGAGCAAACTCACCAAACTCCGTGTGTGGACCCGTGGTGGTAGAGGTAGAGGAGGTCGAGGAGTTCGAGTGGAGGCTAGACGTTATCCGCATGTAGAGAGGGAGGGAGGGACAATTCTGAAGACTGCGATGAGGATGACCGATACTCGACTATTGGGGGACGAGGAAATGGGAGAAGGTAGAATCGGGTCGATGATCATCTTGGCAATATTAAGATGAACATTCTTTCTTTTCAGGGGAAGAATGATCCAACCCTATATTTGGAGTGGGAGCAGAAAGTCGAGATGATATTCGACTGCCAATAAATATTCCAAGTTGAAGAAGGTCCAGTTAGCCGCTGCTGAGTTCTCTGATTATGCTATCGTGTGGTGGGATCAGTTGAAAGCCACTAGGCGGTGTAATGGAGAGCGATCGATAGAGAGTTGGGAAGACATGAAGGCAGTCATGAGATGACGTTTTGTGCCTAGCTATTATTACCGGGAGTTGTATAACAAGCTGCAAACATTGAGGCAAGGAGGCAAGGCACAAACAACGTTGATGAGTATTTCAAAGAGATGGAGATATCTATGATCCGAGCTAATGTGGAGGAGGATCAGGAAGCTACTATGGCAAGATTCTTAGCGGGTTTGCATAGAGAAATTCGGGAGGTAGTAGAGCTGCAACATTACGTTGAGTTGGAAGAAATGGTACACATGGCCATCAAGGTAGAAGACCAACATAAGAGAAGGGGCAGCTACAACCGTTCAAATCCCTCAATGTAAGTATTATTTTGTCAATTTTGAAAAAAATGAGTTATTTTTTAAGTAAGTGCTAAAAATGTAGGTATTAAAGTGTAATTTACCATTTTTTACCTACGAGAATATATCTTTTTATCCATTAATATAATCCACCCTTCTATATTTTTACCTCTGAGAATATATCTTTTTAAAATATGATACATATTTAGTTATTTTTTTATATTTATATAGTATATAGATTATATATAATACATTTTTTCAACTATTGTTTCTATAATATATAACAAATAATAATATTAAATATGTTTAATGTGCGTATTATCATAACATATTTAACATAGAATTAATAAAAAGTAGTATTATATACAATTAATATATAATTATATATACGTGGTTGCATTTAATATATGTATAGTCGTAGGATTATTGTTAGCAAATGAATTTCTCTACCCCATTTCAAAGAAAATTTACCATGGAGTAGGAACCATGCTTATTTAGTACAATTTTGTAGCTTATTTTATTGTATTTTAGTGCTATTTTTTTTAAAAAAATTTATAGCTTATATTGTTGTATTTTAGTGCTAGTGTTAAAAGCACTAAAATACAACAAGATAAGCTACAAAATCATACTCCATCCGTTTCATTTTATTTGTTGTTTTAACTTTTTTATTTTGTGTCAAAATATTTGTTGTTTTACATATTTTCACACACACACTCTCTAATTTAACATATCACAAACTCTATTTTAGGAAAATATAATTGAATAAAATTTTATGGCATATATGAGAGATGAATATATTTGTCCACAAAATTAATTGTTAATTCTAGAAAAAAAAACCTAAAACAACAAATAAAACGAAATGGATGGAGTATTAAATAAGTATGGTTCCTAGTTTTCACACGAATAACTAGTACTCATTATAACCAATCCCTATATATATATATATATATACATAATAAATAAAGTTCTATTCTTTATTTAAATATAAATATAAATTAATACGAAATGACCGAAATATTGGACCGGGCCTATTTAATAGTGAAGAGCCCATACTCATTTCTGAGGGGTTAAGTTAGGGTTTAACAAACTTTTTCTTGGGGAAAAATCCACTTCTCTCTCTATAAACCCCTCCCTTTCTCTCTCTCTCCAAAACCCTGATCTCTAGATCACGCCAGTTCTATTCTCCAACTTCCTCCTGCAAATTTGAAGCAATCTCGAAAGATCCAGATATGAGTAACGCCCAAAAAGCCGCGAATGTGCTGACGAACGTTGCGCGTGCTGCCTTCGCCATCGGCATCGGCGGGGCCGCCGCCAATTCCTGTCTCTACACCGTCGACGGTGGCCAGCGCGCCGTCATCTTCGACCGTTTCCAAGGAGTTAAGCCGAATACCGTCGGCGAAGGGACCCACTTCTTGGTCCCATGGCTTCAGAAACCCTTCATCTTTGACATCCGCACTCGCCCCCACACCTTCTCCTCTATTTCTGGTAGATCGCCTTTTTTTTGTTTGATTTTTGTTAGTTTGTTCTTTCCTATTCTTGAAACAGCTGATCGTGTGGTTAATATACATTTTGTTAAAATTTGATTATGGAATCAGTCGACCCTCAATGACACTTGTGCAGTGAAACTCTCAATTGATGGCATTTACATAAATGATTTCGACAAAATTACTAGATATAAAACAGTAGCTCTTCTAAGTGATTGAATTTACATTTTATTGTTGGATATCATGAATATCTTGAAATGAGTTATTGTTATCTGTTTCTTGTATAAATTTGCTGAATTTTGACATGTATGCTGGAAAGTGTATGAACGAAGCAATTCTTTTCCAAAAAAATAGGCACAAAGGATTTGCAGATGGTCAATTTGACACTGCGTGTGCTCTCTCGCCCGGAGGTGAGTCGCCTTTCAGATATTTTCCAAACCCTTGGGCTTGAGTATGACGAGAAAGTCCTGCCATCTATTGGTAATGAAGTTCTCAAGGCTGTAGTTGCGCAATTCAATGCTGATCAATTGCTCACCGACCGGCCTCATGTTTCTGCCCTTGTGAGAGAGAGTTTGATTCGAAGGGCAAAGGACTTCAACATTGTTTTGGATGATGTGGCCATCACACATTTGTCTTATGGTGCTGAATTCTCGAAGGCGGTGGAGCAGAAGCAGGTGGCCCAGCAAGAGGCGGAGAGGTCTAAGTTTGTGGTCATGAAGGCAGAGCAGGAGAGGAGGGCTGCGATTATTAGGGCTGAGGGTGAAAGTGAGTCTGCCAAGCTGATTTCTGATGCAACTGCAGCTGCAGGGATGGGGTTGATTGAGCTGAGGAAGATTGAGGCGGCGAAGGAGAATGCAGCGTCCATGGCCAGGAATGGGAATGTCGTTTATCTGCCTAGCAACAACAACATGCTTCTCGGTGTCAATCCTGGACGTTAGTTAATGAGGTAGCATTCATGTTCATTTTCTGTTTGGTTGATTTATTTGCTAATGTTTGGTTGATATATTTATAATGTCTGTTAAAGCCTTTCGTTGTGATATGAGCAGTGAAGTTATTTTTTCGACTGTGATTCTGTAATGCAATTGTTCTATAGCATGTGAATTACATAACAAGAATGAGAAGTTTAATAGTAGCTTCATGATATGTTGGTTGTTAGATGGATTCCTTGTCATATTGTCATGGTTGTTATCATTCGTGTTTCAAGTTTCGTTGTTTTAACTCAGTATTGTATGAGATTGCCATCAGCTTAGCTTTATCATGATTCATGTATAATATTAGATCTTAGTATGATTATTATGTGTTTGCCATAGACTGGTAGCCATTCCTGTGGAAATTCATATCTTTCAATTCCTGTAGAATGAGACATGTAAATATCTTTCAGTTTCTTTGGGATATTTATTGTTAAATATTTTTTGTCATTACTGGTCCATCCACTACTCATTTTCTTGCCTTCCATGATTTTTTTTTTTCTAATTGAGATTTCCCTTTTCCTCCCTCTTGTTGCAGGTTGTTGGATGTGGCACAAATTATGGGGTTCTCTGCTTTGGTTATTTTGTTTTCTTGCGGGGATATTTAAGTTTTCAATTTGGAGTTGTAATGCCTCGATAATTTGTAAGAATGTTTAGGAGAAACTTCTGATTTTAGACAAAGCTATAATAATTCTTGGAAATTCCAATTATCCGTCTTTCACTCATTTTGCTAAATGAGTGGCTTCTTTTCTTCATCAACTTATTACAAATGCGATCTACTTTGGTAATTTCAACATCGCAAATTGTTGTCGTCCTCCCCTCCCCGCTTGTGCTCACCGTTTTTTATGAAGATCATATTATATTTTGTAATTATGTTAAGTTTTTTTTTTCCATCAACTTTTGATATTGGAACTCGTGAAATTATAGTACTTGTGCTGTTTATGTTGAGTGGATTTTTTGTTTAGATTTTAAAAAAAAAATTAATGTTGCATCAGTCTTATCCATTGAAATTTAATTGTAAATGAAGATTTTACTTTTATAAATATGATTTGTATAACTTTTAGGAGAGAAAATTACAGCATATGTGAAAGTGAAATGTCTTTTCTTTCGAGATTAGTTTGTTGGATAAGAATTTTTGGAGAAAGAGAGAAATTTTGGTTTGGGAAAATTCCTTTAAATTCGATATTTGCATCCCTTAAAACTATCAAATAGTAATATGTATTCAAGTTTCCGACCACGAATCGAAATTTGGTATATAAGTGAACAGAACCGGATATACTTTCATTTGGTTTTTAAGAACTACGGCATATTAGAATATAGTGCACATGGATTTAGTTAGAAATCAAGATTTTTAACGAGTTAGACTATAATCAAATCTGAAATCTTTATACAGTAAATATACAAATTGCAATTTGCAATAGTCTCGTAAATAGTATGTGTTGTATTTTATAGGGCTGAGCAGAATCGAACTGCAACTGAAAAATTGAACCGAATCGGTCAATTCAGTGCGGTTCGATTCAATTTATTAACCTTTTGGTTTTGGTTCGGTTTTAAGAAGTGGAAACTGATTGAATTTCGGTCGGTTTCGGTTTGAACCGGTGGAAAATCGATTCAAACTGAACCGACCGAATAAATATATATCTATTCTTTTATTATTTATTAATATATTAATAATGAATTATAATATTAAACATTTTAAATAAATATTGAGAATTTGTTGCTAAAGAGTTTCTAACACTGGCTATTTGGAAGGGAAAAAAGTAGCAAAACCAACTTGGCTAGCAACCATTGATATCAATAATTGGCCACTTAATATATTTAAGGGATAAGGGCCAAATTGGCCACTAAACTTATTTGGGAGGTTCAATTGGGTCACTACAATTTTTTTGGGCTCAATTGGGCCACCACTATGTTAAAATTGACTCAATTGGGCCACCACTATGTTAAAATTGACTCAATTGGGCCACCACATGACGGAGCCCTAACGGCCTCCGTTAAGTCAGTTCAAAACGACGTTGTTTGGTTTATTATTTTACCCGACCCATAACCTAACCCACCCCTAACCCGATAACCGACCCACTTGTCCAAATTTTTTATTTTTTTATTTTTTTTTTCCATTTTCGGGTCGCCGGAATCTCCTTCCGTCTAGGCTGCCCAGAATCCGGTAGCTTCTTCCAAAGGGATCACCGGAAATCTCCCAAATCAACATCCCATCTACCCCAATTGCTTGCCTCACCGAACCCATCGCTCCTCCCGTATTCAAACCAGATCCCAGGCTCTCAAACAATCATCACAACCCCCTCCATCTTCTGCAGACAACACTACACCCAAAGCATTTTTATCAGATTTCGACAACTCCTCGCCATCAGATTCCACACCCCAAAATCCCTCCTTAATTCCAAAACCAAACACCTATCATCTTCTCACCTCCTCCAAAAAATTTCACATCGCAGAACCTCAATCCACACTTCAACAAACCACCCCATTCTCAAATATTCCAAACTCATAAAGAAAAGATGAAGAAGAAACAGATTTTGAGCAAGACTCAGAAGAGCTCACCGATTCCGATCAAGAATTTGAGAAATTACCTAGTATTGCCTCGCCGGACTTGCTCTCATCGACCTCTGCGTCATCGGACGACTTCTCCGACTAATTCGTGAATTTGCCATTCTTCTCCAACTCCATCCCTCTGTAGCCACCAAACATCTCAGCTAACCGGCCCAGAATTCACATACCCATCTCCCAACATTCAAATCAAACACAACAAATCCCAAAATTTCTCTCTTGAGATCGGATATTTCTCTCAGAAGATTCTGAGAGAGGAAAAGATTTTGAAGAAGAAGAAGATCTTGAAGCAGAAGAGGAAGAGCAGGACGAGCGGATCGGGTTAGGGGTGGGTCGGGTAAAAAAATAAATAAACGACGTCGTTTTGTGCCGACTTAACGGAGGCCTAGGCCTCCGTCACGCGGTGGCTCAATTGAGCCGATTTTAACAACGCAGTGGCCCAATTGAGCCCAAAAAAATTATAGTGACCCAATTGAGCCCCCCAAATAAGTTCAGTGGCCAATTTGGCCCTTATCCCTATATTTAACTGTATCAATTTGTTTTTGAAAAAAAATGGAAAATCGATAAACCGACCAAACTTAACCAAAATTTCAGTTTCGATTTTGGTTCAGTGTTCTCTCTGATCGGTTCGGTTTCGATTATGTTCAATTTTTATACTTCGGTTCGGTTCAAATTTGAACCGAATGCTTACCCATAGTATTTTCACACCTAAAACACCCGTCTAAATTTACTAATTTTTGTTATGTGCAATTTTTAATTTATTTTATATTAATTACCCCTAAATTTAACTATTTTATTAAATTATACCACAATGCACTTAACTATGCATTAATTACCCTTGAAACAATTCATCGTTTAAGTGATCAATTATGCTATTAAATTCAAAATATTATGCACAATTTATTTTAATCATTGTATTCTTATTACTTAATCATGTGTGTATATAAATACATATTATTATACATATGAATACTATATATATATATATATATATATATATATATATATATAAGAGGGGTTAGGTAAAAACCAATCTTAGTGTGGGAATTAGGACCACATCTCACACTACATAATCTTCAAAAAGCAAAGATCCAAATTTGATTAAAAGGGTGACGGTAATTCTATAATATTTGGAAAAAATATTCGGGCAGGGACATTAACGTAATTTGATAATTCTTATAAAAATCACGGAGTATTTGATAACAGGTCGTCATGCTAATGAAGTATTATCATCATGCTAACGAATCGATTTCGTGATGCTAATTAAAATTTTCTAATATTGTTAGCGGAAAATATATTCTAAAAAATAATTATAAACTTAATTTGATTTAATAAACCCTAGTTGAATGAAAAAACCTCTAATTGAATGAAATAAATCTTGATTGGATGTGATAAATCCTAAATGAGTCGAAACAAATCATATCAATAATATATATGTACTACGTTAGCATTCTGATTTTGCTTTGTTAGTACTATGAATATACTATGTTAGCATATGACAGTACTCTCTGCCAACATACATTATAAACTATAATTAGATGAAATAAACCATAATAATCAATCAGAAACTAAAAAAATTTGAATAAAAAAGTAACTATTAATCATAATTAGATGAAATAAATCATAACTGAGATGAAATAAACCATAATTGAGATGAAATAAATCATAATTAAGATTGAATAAACCATTATAAATATGTGCTATGCTAGCATTACGATAATTCTTCGTTAGCACAATGAATACATTATGTTAGCATATAACGAATGATTCGTTAGCATAATGCTGACGAAGCATTATTATAAGTTAACGAAAGCATTTACAACATGGGTATGTGTAAAAATTAATCTTTTGTATTTTCCGTCAATATTTTTTTCATCTAAACATAGCCTCCCGGCATCTTAAATGAAAAAAAACTATGTAAAGTTCATGTTTTAAAATTTATTCTTAACATAATGAGTTTCAATGTTCATATATGATGAAGATAAAGTTTGAATTACAAATGCTTTTTTTTTAATTACAAATGCATTTTAAGTCGAGTTTGTGGTATGTAATTAATTTGTTTTGTGGAAAAGTCTTAAGTGAGTGTAAACACACTACACATCCACACAAGTATGGACATGTGGAACAAGAGACCAAAATTCACTTTATTTCTCTTTTCATTTCTTAGATTCTTATTCCAATGCACATACTTGTATGGATTTGTGTAATGTGTTTACACATACCTAAAATTAAAGTGATTTTTTTTTTATCCAATGACTAGTGTAGTGCTCACCTAACGCTAACTCGTGGGACTTCTGCACTACGCTCGATAATTAATATTTTTAAATTAAACATAAATTATAATTATGATTAATAAACCATAATTGAGAATCATAAACTTGAATTGGGATATAATATTCTCATATAAGCGAAGTAGCAATATAGATGATACTTTTCAGGCCACATACGAATGAAACATTTTACTATTATGAGACATAAGTGATATTTTTTGTGACGATTTTTTTTGATTGGGGCGGTTTAATCCGCAATTGAGGTGGGTTAACCTACAAAATTACTCATCTGACCAAATCTTTCAGTACAACTGGTGTGTTGAAAACTTTGCGATTATATTTATATTTATATTTAACGAACAATTTATATATAGATTCTAATATGGTTGAATCGGTCATGTACAACATATAGTATTTATTTAGATATATACAATCAAATGCATATAAATATACATAAAATTTGTTTCATTAAGAATGTATAATAGTTGAGTGAATAATTTTTGGCCAAAGCCTATATGTTCGATTTTCTATATAAAATATAATTTACAATTGTGTATTTTACATCATTTTTTTTATATGAATTGACGATATTTATAATGCTAAGCTGTGTAGTTTTATATAACTTTTGTGCTTTATTTGTTATCATTTGGAGTTTTTGATGTGTTTGACTAGTTTTTTAGTGATAGTTGTGAATTTGTTGAATAATTGAAACAAAACAGTCAAATATGTGCATTAAGAGTTGAAAAAGGATCCAATGATCAAAGCCCGTGAAAATTCAAAGCCCAGTGTAAAAATGGCTTGGGTCGACCCGAAAAGTTCCAGTCGACCCAGCCCAGTGCAATTTATGAAGGTATGGGTCGACCCGGTTAAAAGTACTTGGGTCTAACCTGTACAAAAATAGGCTACTAGGTCATGTGAAATATTACACTCGACCCAAGTCAGTAGGTCCGTGAGTGTGCAATTTTCTCTCTCCAATTCAGGATTTTAAATCTACATATTTAAAATCTCCATTTTAATACACGCCTCATATGATAAAAAAAATATCAACATGAGTCACAAGAGAGAGGAGAAAAGAGAAGAAAATGATGGAGGCTTGTCATCTACTCACAAGAAGGTATCAAGGTTGCTAGAGATCGGGTGTTACTGCAGAAGAGATATAGATAGTTGGATTCCCCCATGTTATTTGATTTATTTGTCTATTTTATCATGAACACTTATATACTCTAGTTTTTGTTATTTATTTTATTATGTCTAGCTAAATTTCTAGCTAAGTTTTAGGGATTGGATGTTAAGGATTTTATCTATATGATTTGTTCGATTTCTTCCAATTATCTCTTAGGGCTTGATTTCTATGATTTTAATATTATTTTGTATGAATGCTTGATCACCATTTTTACATGCTACTAGATTAATTTGATGTACTCACCGGAGAATAATTAATGATAGAAAGATAGAATTCGAGTTATGTTTGCTTGGAAATACTGACCCAGTAAATAAATATTACATAGGATTCAATAAAATCTTTATTTGCTTGATTGTGAGTAATGACATGCATGACCGACCAAGTAAAGTGCATGCTTATTATGTCTATGTTATGGTAAATGCCTTAATAAATAGTCTGATAACAAACTAGTGAATGTCCACCATTGATAAATTAAAAATTAAGCCGGGTTGCAAGACTCAAATAATATAGATAGATGAGATAATTAATAATCCAATTTCCCTAAAACCTATATTTTCCCATTAATAATTCAAATAATTTACTTTGTTTTTTTATTTGCTTTTATTTATTCCCCTCCTACTTTTGATAATAGTGTCTAGGTATTAATTATATACTTGTGTTTAAGAACATAGAGATTACAATATCTGTGGGATACGATACTCTTGCTATTATAATAACAACGTGCACTTGTGATCACTAATTTGTTAATAAATAATGTGTCAATAATCTATACATGTGCGTGACTAAACATGAAGATTCGACTAAAAAAATTAAAAATAAGTGAATCTTATTGTGAATTTAAAAAAAAATTGGGTAAGTTCTCTTCAGAAACTGAGATGTGTTAGCATGATAGGATATTGGATCACACTTCAAAAAATAAATTGTGTTTTCATTGTAAAATTCAATTTTGTCTTTGTAACTCCCACCAATGCGATAAAATGTTTTTTTTTACATGAATTAATTTGGAATAACCGAGGGTGGTTTAGAAGTGAATTAGTTACATTTTCAATTTTAATTAGTTGTTCAGTCAATATTACTTTAGTTCAAATAGAAATCCATAGCCAAGGCTAGCCCCGTGATTTTAGTTGCCTTATTCAAATTTGAAAATGATGCCCCTATAGACAATTTCAGTAAAAAAAAAGGCTCTCTTTTTTCTCCTCTTTTCTTCTCCATTCTCGCTAATCATGCAATCATGCATGAACTGAAGTCAAAACTGGAGGCGCAAATCGAACAGGGCTAGCCGCCGCGGGGACCCAGCCGCCGCTGGACACATCTCTCGGTGAAGAGGGCCCAGCAGGCGCTGGCTGCCCAACCGGCGCTGGCCCCACTTATGCACACTCAGCCGGCACTGAGTGGCCAAACCAGCGCTGGGCATCCTGCTTTGAGGGTATTTTCGGTATCAATTGGCGGATCACTTTTGTATGTTGGTTCTTTAAGAGTCTCTTCATATCTACCAACCATACCATTTGATATTGAATTTGAGAGAGAGAGAGAGAGAGCTCAATTAGTTTTGGGGAGTTAGAGAGGTTAGCACCATCAGTTATCATCGTTTTTGGAGGAGAAGGCAGGGGAAGAGAAGTGGGAAGCAAAGAACGAAGACGGAGAGGAAGGGATCAGAAGCTTAAGTCAGGGCTTAATTAGTTAGGCTTGCTAGAAGATCTCCACTTCTTTTGTTTTCTCTTTCGGTTTCAGTTCTATTTGGGGGATTTGTCCTAAACATTGTCGAGACAAACAAGATTGTCTAAGTTTGTATTTTTATCTATCTTTTGGTATATGATATGAAGAACTTGTATGATTCTTGTTTGCTATCTTGCATGATGAGGGCTGGTTCCATACATTAAGGGTAGATAATCGATTTGGTTTCGATCCTTGCTTGTGATGGTTGATTTCCCTTTAATTGAATTGAACTTGTTTATGTTGAGTATCTGGCCAATATTCAACATTGCTAGACAGTAGATGAGATCGATAGAAGATTCTACTACCCGACTAGGGTTCTTTCAACATTAGGTTGACTGGAAACACATGCCTAATTGTTAATCTTAATAATATAATTTAGCCTTAGGGGTTTAATAGATTGAAGCAAAAGTAATTGAAATTAATCCTGTTAGTGGAGTCTATTGTATGTTTAAGATCAACAAAATCAAGTTAAATTGAGTTAGGAGAGAAACCAAGGAGAGAATCTATGCGCTAATGTCCGTTTTACAATCGTTAATTCATCTTTATTGATTGTTGTTATTGTCTTGTTCTTGCTTTATTTGATTTAGTAGATTTTATTTTAAAACCTTCAAATCATTAGTTTAGAATGTTTAGAAGTGTATTTAAATTCACGTGTGTAACATGAGAGGAATAATCACCCTGTTAAGCTTTCCTTGAGAGTACGACTTGGGTTGACTCACCATCCTACAATCGACCCCATCCTCTTGCGGGTCGGTTCGTAGTTCTTTTGAGTGAACTCGAACATGAAACCAATTTCTAACGCCGTTGCCGGAGAAAACTTTAGGCGTATTTATTTTTGTGTTATTTTGTTTTCGTGTTTATGTTTGGTATTCTTGTATTTTTGTTAAAGTTTTTATAATTTCTTGCATAGTTATATGTGATCTTCTCTTTATGTTTGTGTCTGTGTATGCTAGGTCGACGAAGTCTCAACAGGAGACTAGCCCCCGTGTTCAACAACATTCACAGACCAAGGAGGATTAAAGTGCCCAATTGGGAAGAAGAAGGTTCGAATGAAGCTTACTCTTCGAGTGACGAATCTTGACCTTTGAAAATGGATGCCAACTACGCTAATAATGTTAACAATGCTAATGTGGCAAGGAACATGAGAGATTTTACATGCCTTATGATAGGGGCATTGACGTCTTACATCATTCTTGGAGAAACCGCAAGAAATTATGAGTTGAAGAACATCCACTTCAACCAATTGCCATCCTTTTACGGGATGTCTACTGAAGATGCCCTGAATTTTATCCGGGAGTTCTATGCTGGGGTTCAGACCTTCCCTCTGCAAGGTTTGAACGAGGATCAATTGAAGATGAGGTGCTTTCCTTACACTTTGAAGGATCGTGCTAAGACATGGTTCATGCCTCTTTCATCGAATTCATTAGCCAGTTAGAACGCCGTGTATGAGAAGTTCATGGCCAAGTACTACTCAAATCAGAAGACCCAGGATTTGAGAGCTCAAATTGTCACCTCCTCCCAATCTCTGGATGAAACAATTCATGAAGCATGGGATCACTTTAGGGGTCTTCAACAACAATGCCCGCAACACCATCTAGCACCTGAGTTGCTCAACTAGTTCTTCTATAACGGGCTGTCACAAAACTTCCAATATATGGTGGACAATGCAGCGGGAGGAGATATAGGTGGACACATAGCTGAAGAGGTCTATAACATCTTTAAGACCATGTCCACCACATCTCAGCAAAAGAGTGCTAGGGGAAACGAGCCTCAGTGAACAGAGTAAACCTTAGCTATGACGTGACTAAATAGTTAGCCGAGCTAACTAGACAAGTGGAGATACTGAGGATAGCCGAGAGACCTCTTCAACAAGCTATGTCGGTTGAGACTTGTAGAATATGTGGAGAATATGGCCATGGGGCTAACTTGTGCTAAAAGAAGCCCGAACCGGAATTCAGTGAGGAAGGGCATTTTCTTGATCTTCAAGAGCATGTGCATGCTTTACAAGGGTTCCAACCTCGACAACCATATAATCCCTACTCTCAAATGTACAATCCGGGTTAGAGAAATCATCCAAACTTCTCTTGGAGGCAATCTCAGCAACCTCAGCCACTTCAACAATTGCCTCCACCTCAACAAGCTGGAGGCAGTCAAGCTCCACATTATCCCAAGCCACAATAATATTCAGCCCAACCGAACCAACCTGCAAAGCCCTCTTTGCAAGACACGTTGCAAGCTTTTATGTAGGCCACTCATCAAAGGTTCGAATCCGTTAAAGCTTCAGTCAAGCGGATCAAGACCTAAGTGGGCCAAATTGCCGGAACTGTGGGAGACTTGGCCATACAAATCAAACCCGGGAAGTTTCCAAGCCAATCAGAGCAAGCTCAAGCAATTACCATCATCAGGGGAGGAAAGTTGATAGACAACAAGGTTGGGGAACCCGATCCGACCAAGGAATTTGAAAAAGAAAGAGAGGTTCTCCAACATGAACAAAGAGAGCCGGAGCAAAACTAAGACATAGAGAAGGAGCCCACACTCCATAAAGCTACCAACCCGTACAATCCGCCCATTCCTTACCCAAGTAGGTTGGGGAATGTGAAGCAAGACACTCAATTCCAAGAGTTGTACAAGCTCTTGTCCAAAGTGAATGTCAATCGTCCCCTCCTTGATGTCATCTGGAATGTGTCGGCTTACATGAAGTTCTTTAAGGAGTTGGCTTCGAAGAAAATGAAGTTTGCGGAGGATGAGAAGATTGTAGTGTCTGAGGTGGCAAGTACAATCCTACAACATCAACTACCACCCAAGCTCCATGATCCATGTAGTTTTACTCTTAAAATTGCTTTGGGGAATGGTAAAGAAGCATGTGGTATACTAGATTTAGGAGCTGGAATTAATTTGATGCCTTACTCTATTTTTAAACAACTTGAGTTAGGTAACTTGAAACCAACTAGAATGTGTATTCATGTAACATCCCAGATTTTCAGAGTTTATTTAGAAAATTGAAGAAATTAATTAGAGCCTAGATAAGGATGTTTCAGTTCTAAACCGCGTTTTCAGGAGTTATTTTTCGTGAAATCGTCTTTTCGAGAATTTTGATTCCAGCTCAGTTATAGCCGATTTTGGTCATGTTTGAAAGGCGTTGACCCAAGGAGCATGCCGGTGCTTTCAGATTTTGAATTTGAAGTCATTTGAGTTCCCGGTGATTTAAAACGCGTTTAAAGAAGTTATGAATAGTGTTTTTCCGTAAGAGCGCGATCGTTAGGAATTTGTGAAATCTCGTGTGTTGATCCGAGCCTTGTTTCTTCAAGCCTAAACTATAGGAAATTTATCAAGAAATCCGTTGGCGTTCTCGGATTTTCATTCTGAGGTCAATTGAACGCTCGGAAATTTTATTTGTCCATTGTGTGGAATAGTAACTTTATTTTTGAAAAGAAAATCTTTTCTCATTTTCCTTCAAGACGACTCATTCTTTATCCTGAGTCAATTTGGTTCAATATTACCTGAGCCAACGAACCTGCTGGTATTTTCGGATTTCGTAAATGAGGTCATTTGGACCTCGCCATCGAATAAATCGCCTTTTGACCGAATCCGATATTTTTAAAGCAGTATTGTTGCACTGCAGAAGCTTCTCGGGGAAGACTTAATTTCCCCTATAAATAGCAGCCCTCCCCTTTAGTATTTTCATCCCATTTCCTCCTTCAGTATATTTTAGAGAGAGAGATTGAGGAGCGCTCTTCGTGAGCGCACTTCACAGTTGAGAGCGGAGCAGGGAGCGCGGCGACGTAGGTCCCCGCGGCGGCGCAGTAGCCCCCTCGGCCAAGGAGGTGCGCGGCGGCACAGGCCCCCACCGGCGCGGGGTTCCCCTTCGGCCAAGGAGGTGCGCCGGCGCGCATGGGGGCCGCTGGAGCGCAAGGATGCCGCTGGCGCGCATCCCCCCCGCGGCGGCGCATGGGCCGAGCCAGCTCCAGCACGTTTTCGTGCGGAGGCCATAACTTTTGCCTCGGTTGGAACCATGAGGCCCATGAGTACTCAAATCGAAGCTCTTTCGAAGATATACGATGTAGCAGTGGCCAATCATCCATAATCTCGATCGTACGAGTCAGATGTTCCGTCACTTTTTCGGTAATTTTGAGCTTTTAAAATTATTTAATTCTCGTGTTTTAAGTTATAGTTAAGGGTCCAGGGTTTAAATATCATTTTGATGTCTTATTAGGATCTCGAATAAGGTTTCAAGTTATTGATCGACTTTCGTAAAGGAGATGAACCTCGAAAAGGCCTGAGGAAGGATTTTCAGCTTGTTGCTTCGTCTACATGCTCGATATCGAGGTGCTCGTCATCAAGGTGGGTAATTCTAAACCAAATATATGGTTTGAGCTAGTAAGCTCTAGAAGCATGTTAAGGCAAGAGAAATATCCAATAAAAGTATTTTATGCTCTGCCTGTTTAGTCTCTGTACAAGGAAAGAAAATGAAGGAATGAAGTTTTATGCATGATTATATTAAATTGTTATTTGAGTTTGATAAAGTAAAGGAAGTTATTATAAGTTAAGTGAGCTCTTAAGCATGTTTATATATGCTAGGATTGTTTAAATACAATTGATGCTAGCATAAGATCTAGAATTACTTTTAGTTGCAATCTATATTTATGCCCATTCATTTCCTAGTATTTGGTTATTAGGTTTTGTTCAGATTAATTAGCTAAGGATATGCTAGAATTGTTTATATACAATTTATGCTAGTATGAGATGTTTAGAATTGCTTTAATTGGAATTGATGTTTATCCGCGTTCATTTCCTCGTATTGGAATGTTGGATTTTGCTAAAGCTTATTTAGCTAAGTATTGCCTTTTAGGGAAGTTATAAATCCCTTATAGTTAAGGAGTGATAAGCAAAAAAGGAAGTTAAGGAAGGATATAGTTCTGCTGTAAGCAGGTTATCGAGCTCAAAGAATAGTTTATTTGTATTATCATACCGTGATTTTCGAGTCACCGAGTTGAACATTTGAAAGTAAAGAGAGTCACTGCTGGGTAACCCCCTCACATACTTAGAAGGATACTTGAGGTAACCCCTCTTTTATCCCAAGGCATGCCTCAAGGTGCAGTAGACAACAAGTTTGAGCCAAGGAAGGCGCTGGAAAAGAAAGAAAAAGGTTTTGCGGGTATGGAGAGGGCTTTTGCATTTTGCTCTCCATATGTCGCCAGTTTATAATTGGATATTTCTAAAGTTTATCAAGAGTTTTCTCATAAAACCCCACTGAGTATATTAGTGCTCACATCCTCTTTTTCAAATATTTTCAGGTTGAGATGCTGAGGCCGGTGATGTGCTGCTGGTGGGGTTGTCTGAGGTTTCAAGTTTGTTGCTCTACATGGTTACATGATTTTCTTCCGCTAAGTTTCTGCTAAGTACTCTGATGTTAGTATTTAGTCTTGATATGTGTAACTTGTTTCTTGATAATAGCATGTCTTAAATGCTATGAATCCGAGTTATCAATTAAGTCTTAGAAGCATGTTCTTTTGACATCCCAGTTATTCCTTTATGAATTCCGAATTAATTCAAAAGTCTTACTTGTGGAGTATATTTGTATCTATTCAGTTTCAGTCGACCTATGAATGGGTCTTGCATGCCTGTTGTTGTTGTTCACCTATGAAGGGGCTTTTATTTCAAGCATGATTCTACTCGTTTTCAGTCAATCTTGAATTGTCTCTTATTTCGTCCTATGAATGGGACAATATAATTTATTTGATTCCGGCCTATTAGTGGGTCTTACCTATTATGACCTATAAGAGGTCTTGTTTATTTAAATAGTCAAATTCTTATCTGCTTGTCATTGGATTCTGTTTAAATTTTGATTGGCCTATGATATGTCGTTCTTTTGACTCGATTGAATCCTTTGACCCCTTCGGCACGATTGAACCCTTTGACCCTTATTGATTCATTGAAAATGATAGTTCTTCCAAGTCATAAAGTTAAGTTGCCTAAGTTCTTGAGGCGCTAACTTAGTTTAATTATAAAAACACCCCCTTGGATTTCCAATTTTCGTGCTATTTCTACGCACAACAACCCCGTCCCCATCCTCAGGACCGGGCTGTTACAAATGGTATTAGAGCAGGCTTGCAACTCTGCAGACCTGTTTCTTCTTAAAGTTTGATTGAGTTCTATGTGAATATTGAATTTTTTGAAAGCTATTAACCAGCAACCCCCAGCTCATCATCACCCTTGCATCTTCAACAAAGTTAAGGTACGATTGAGTTAAAGTATTTTGATTATATTTGGTATAACTCTTGAAAGTACAGGATAAGAAGAAAAGTTTTGAGCAGAGCAAGGTTAGTCGATTTTCGAAGATTATTTCTTTTCGAAATAAAACTTTTGGTTATACGAAAGTTTAAGGTGGAACTTATTGAACTAAGTTCTAGATCAATGTTTTAAAGATTTTTGAGCCATTAAGGACTCAAGCAAGAAGAAAATATTTTCAAAATATTATTTCTGCAAATACTGAAACTATTTCGGTTATTTTGGACCGTTAAAATTTTTTAGTAGAGTTATAAAGTTTGAAAGTTGATTTGAAAATCTTCTTTTGTTAAAAGGCTTATCTACTGCCCATAAAGAAAGGATTTGAGGATGAGTTAAAGATGAATGAGGCATAGAGAATATAGTTAGAACATAGTCTATAGCGAGCTTGAATTAAGGAGAATTCTAGAATTCCCTTTAGGTTCTCTTATGAATCTAGATTGAGTAAGTTCCATCTCGAGAAGCTAAGTTAAGTAGAAGCAGTTTGAAAGAACATTTTATCGCAAGGCGTTTAAGGATTTTGAGATTTTAGTGGGACCGAGAAGGAGGTCATGAAGTTCAGTTTCAAGCAAGGAGCAAGAAGGTGAGCAGTGGAGTTAGAGGCAAGTTATCCAATCGCGGATCCAACGCAAGTTCAATGAATTCCCACGCAAGCTTTAAACTCAAGAGAAGTCTCGTCTTAAGATCCAATCGTGTTTGCAAGGAATGAAGATTCATCTCTTTTGAAAGAGGCTTGTTAATTCAATGGAGGGACATTTAAGGTCACGCCGCATTCGATGTCCCAAGTTGTCACTTGTTTCAAGCCGATTAATGAAGATAAAGATGGTCATCACGACTGTAGCCAAGATAGTTTGAAGACACTTTCATCGGTGTTTCCAGGAGAAGTTGAAGTCAGATTATTTGAGTCTAGGAGGTGCTATAGATCAAGTCGCTTTGTCGTATCCCATTTCGATAGATAGGAAGAGATCCATGGATATTGCTTTCCCGGCCAAGTGCAGCTAATTGATGTCCATTCGACTCGTGCTATTTCATAGCAACCTCATAAAGAAGAAGGTGCGTGATGCTCAAGAAAGAAAGAGAGAACCCGAAGAAGATCGTTAAGAAGATAGACTTAGTGTTCGATAGATTGAGAGTTTCAGTATGATAAGAAGTTTTTGTTGAGTCTATTTATTCTCGTGTTAATAGGATCGATTTATTCATTCTCTTTTGGAATCGATTTATTCATTCTCTTTTGGAATCGATTTGTTTATTCTCTTGTCAATTGAATCAATTGCCCTTCAGTAGCTTCATATCATTTGAAATTCTTCAATTATATCTTCTTGGATAATTTGTAATCTTGTTTAGATGATACTCATTGGTCATCAAGAATCAGTAATGGCATTTCCTTGTTAGGCTATGCTGACGCCTTTATGAAAATATTTTAGCACGATTTTCAGTTGCTAACTGTTGATTTCTTCCATATCTTTGTTATGTGCAAGAATCCTTCAAGTTTATAAGTCCTCCGAAAAGGCAATGTTTTTTGCATATATAACCAAGTGTTATATTCTTTCTAGATTTTGACCTTGTCAAGAAATTATTGATCAAGATAAAGTCCTCACTCAGAGGCATTCGTTTATTTTGATCTGACTCATAGAACCCGAGTGTGGACCCTTGATTAGAGTAGAGAGTATATAGTAGTATTCCTTTTAGTCAGGGTTGGAGGAATAAGAGATATTATTTTCTAGTAGGAAGTAGAATCCAAGTAAGCGCCAGATAGTATTCTCTAAGTTTAGGACGCGCGTTTCCAAGATAATGTCTCAGCTCGTTACGTTTGGAGGCGATCTAAGGAATGTCGGCAAGTAAGTTCCAAGCGTGCAGTTTAAGTCCAGACGTGCGATCCTCACACCTGCAAGCAATGGTGACCACCAACAGAAGCCATAAACTCAGACTACTGCTTCAAGGAAAATAGACGACTACGATGAAGAATTTAAAGATGGAGGCGCATCACAAAGTACTCCCCAAGAAGATGAAGAAGTCAAACCTCAAGAAGTTAAAGATGAAGATAAAGCGAGTTTTCGAACGTGATAGGGCGTGCAAGGAACCATTGAAGGAGGTGCTCCATTAATTCGAGTTTGTCATCTAGTTCGAGTTCATTGAAGTTTCTCAAAGCTGCGAGAAATAAAGTCAGAAGTAAAAGCAAAGCCAAGCAAGGTAAAAGAAGGATGGATCCGTTGAGATTGCCCGTGCTCGAGAAGCAAGTTTAGAGAATTTTTATTTTATTTATTTCGTTGCTCAAATAGTTTCTAGAGGTCCGCTCGAATGCAAGATTATAAGGAGCTCGTGTAAAGCGATATTTCGAGAGATTTCATAAGGAAGAAAAGATAGAAGATGCTAAGGCTTTGAGGAAGAAAAGAAGAACGATTATAGAAGTACTAGTCCTGCATGAGGACTATTTTATTAAGGAAGGCTTTAGGCTATTCTTAGCCGTATAGTAAAGATTTCGAACCTACGTCCTTCCAGAAAGGCTATAGATTCTTGAAGAGGTATCCAGATCTCCGTTTGAGGGGAAGTAAATTTCGGGATGAAATTTTTTTAAGGGGCGTAGTTTGTAACATCCCAGATTTTCAGAGTTTATTTAGAAAATTGAAGAAATTAATTAGAGCCTAGATAAGAATGTTTCGGTTCTAAACCACGTTTTTATGAGTTATTTTTCGTGAAATCGTCTTTTCGAGAATTTCGATTCCAGCTCAGTTATAGCCGATTTTGGTCATGTTTGAAAGGCGTTGACCCAAGGAGAATGCCGGTGCTTTCAGATTTTGAATCTGAAGTCGTTTGAGTTCCCGGTGATTTAAAACGCGTTTAAAGAAGTTATGAATAGTGTTTTTCCGTAAGAGCGCGATCGTTAGGAATTTGTGAAATCTTGTGTGTTGATCCGAGCCTTGTTTCTTCAAGCCTAAATTATAGGAAATTTATCAAAGAATCCATTGGCGTTCCCGGATTTTCATTCTGAGGTCAATGGAATGCTCGGGAATTTTATTTGTCCCTTGTGTGGAATAGTAACTTTATTTTTAAAAAGAGAATCTTTTCTCATTTTCCTTCAAGACGGCTCGTTCTTTATCCTGAGTCGAGTTGGTTCAATAGTACTTGAGCCAATGAACCTCCCGGTATTTTTGGATTTTGTGAATGAGGTCATTTGGACCTCACCATCGAATAAAGCACCTTTTAACTGAACCCGATATTTTTAAAGCAGTATTGTTGCACTGCAGAAGCCTCTCGGGAAAACCTTAATTTTCCCTATAAATAGCAGCCCTCCCCTTCAGTATTTCCATCCCATTTTCTCCTTCAATATATTTTAGAGAGAGAGATTGAGGAGCGCTCTTCATGAGCGCACTTCACAGTTGAGAGCGGAGCGGAAGCGCGGCGGCAGAGGTCCCCGCGGCGGTGCAGGAGCCCCCTCGGCCAAGGAGATGCGTGGTGGCGCAGGCCCCCACCGGCGTGGGGTGCCCGTTCGGCCAAGGAGGTGCGCCGGCGTGCATGGGGGCCACCGGCGTGCATCCCCCCCACGGCGGCGCATGGGCCGAGCGAGCTTCGATACGTTTTCGTGCAGAGGCCATAAATTTTTCCTTGATTAGAACCACGAGGCCCATGAGTACTCAAATATAAGCTCTTTCGAAGATCTACGATGTAGCAGTGGCCAATCATCCATAATCTCGATCGTTCGAGTTAGATTTTCGGTCCCTTTTAAAATTGTTTAATTCTCGTGTTTTAAGTTATAGTTAAGGGTCCAGGGTTTAGATATCATTTCGATGTCTTATTAGGATCTCGAATAAGGTTTCAAGTCGTTGATCAACTTTCCTAAAGGAGATAAACCCCGAGGAGGCCTGAGGAAGGATTTTCAGCTCGTTGCTTCGTCTACATGCTCGATATCGAGGTGCTCGTCATCAAGGTGGGTAATTCTAAACTAATTATATGGTTTGAGCTAGTAATCTCTAGAAGCATGTTAAGGTAAGGGAAATATCCAATAAAAGTATTTTATGCTCTGCCTATTTAGTCTCTGTACAAGGAAAGGAAAGGAAGTAATGAAGTTTTATTCATGATTATGTTAAATTGTTATTTATGTTTGATAAAGTAAAGGAAGTTATTATAAGTTAAGTGAGCTCTTAAGCATGTTTAGATATGCTAGGATTGTTTAAATACAATTGATGCTAGCATGAGATCTAAAATTACTTTTAGTTGCATTCTATATTTATGCCCATTCATTTCCTAGTAATTTGGTTATTGGGTTTTGCTATGATTAATTAGCTAAGGATATGCTAGAATTGTTTATATACAATTTATGCTAGCATGAGATGTTTAGAATTGCTTTAATTGCAATTGATGTTTATCCGCGTTCATTTCCTCGTATTGTAATGTTGGATTTTGCTAAAGCTTATTTAGCTAAGTATTGCCTTTTAGGGTAAGTTATAAATCCCTTATAGGCCAAGATCATGCTTAATTAAGGATTAGCCTTAGACGATTGCTCTAGGCTTGGTTTTGCTAGCTAAGTTAAGGAGAAGATTAAGGTTAAGTAAGCAAGTAAGGAGGGTTAAGCAAGAAAGGAAGTTAAGGAAGGATATAGTTCTGCTGTAAGTAGGTTATCGAGCTCAAAGAACAGTTTATTTACATTATCATGCCGTGACCTTCGAGTCACCGAGTTGAACATTTGAAAGTAAAGGGAGTCACTGCTGGGTAATTCCCTCGGATACTCAGAAAGATACTTGAGGTAACCCCTCTCTTATCCCAAGGCATGCCTCAAGGTGCAGTAGACAACATGTTTGAGCCAAGGAAGGTGCCGGTAAAGAAAGAAAAAGGTTTTGCGGGTATGGAAAGGGCTTTTGCGTTTTGCTCTCCATATGTCACCAGTTTATAATTGGATATTTCTAAAGTTTATCAATAGTTTTCTCATAAAATCCCACTAAGTACATTAGTGCTCACACCCTCTTTTTCAAATATTTTCAGGTTGAGATGCTGAGGCCAGTGATGTGCTGCTGGTGGGGTTGTCTGAGGTTTCAAGTTTGTTGCTCTATATGGTTACATGATTTTCTTCCGCTAAGTTTCTGCTAAGTACTCTGATGTTAGTATTTAGTATTGATATGTGTAACTTGTTTCTTGATAATAGCATGTCTTAAATGCTATGAATCCTAGTTATCAATAAAGTCTTAGAAGCATGTTCTTTTGATATCCCAGTTATTCCTTTATGAATTCCGAGTTAATTCAAAAGTTTACTTGTTGAGCATATTAGTATCTATTCAGTTTCAGTTGACCTATGAATGGGTCTTACATGCTTGTTGTTGTTGTTCGCCAATGAAGGGGCTTTTCTTTCAAGCATGATTCTACTCATTTTCTGTTAATCTTGAGTTGTCCCTTGTTTCGTCCTATGAATGAGACAATATGATTTATTTGATTCCGACCTATTAGTGGGTCTTATCTGTTATGACCTATAAGAGGTCTTGTTTATTTAAATAGTCAAATTCTTATCTGCTTGTCATTGGATTCTGTTTAAATTTTGATTGGCCTATGATATGGCGTTCTTTTGGCTCGATTGAATCCTTTGACCCCTTCGGCTCGATTGAACCCTTTGACCCTTATTGATTCATTGAAAATGATAGTTCTTCCAAGTCATAAAGTTAAGTTTCCTAAGTTCTTGAGGTGCTAACTTAGTTTAATTCTAAATACACCCTCCTGGATTTCTAATTTTCGTGCTATTTCTATGCACAACAACCCCGTCCCCATTCTTAGGACCGGGCTGTTACACTTCAATTAGTGAATAAGTCTGTGAGATATCTGAGATGAATCATAGAGGACATTGCAAGACACGTTGCAAGCTTTTATGCAGGCCACTCAACAAAGGTTCAAATCCGTTGAAGCTTCAGTCAAGCGGATCAAGACCTACGTGAGTCAAATTGCCGGAACTGTGGGAGACTTGACCATACAAATCAAACTCGGGAAGTTGCCAAGCCAATCAGAGCAAGCTCAAGCAATCACCATCCTCAAGAGAGGAAAGTTGATAGATAACAAGGTTGGGGAACCCGAACTGACCAAGGAAGTTGAAAAAGAAAGAGAGATTCCCCAACATGAACAAAGAGAGCCGGAGCAAAACCGAGACATAGAGAAGGAGCCCATACTCCATAAAGCCATCAACCTGTACAATCCGCCCATTCCTTACCCAAGTAGGTTGGAGAATGTGAAGCAAGACACTCAATTCCAAGAGTTGTACAAGCTCTTGTCCAAAGTGAATGTCAATCGTCCCCTCCTTGATGTCAACTGAAATGTGCCGGCTTACATGAAGTTCTTTAAAGAGTTGGCTTTGAAGAAAATAAAGTTTGTGGAGGATAAGAAGATTGTAGTGTCTGAGGTGACAAGTGCAATCCTACAACATCAACTACCACCCAAGCTCCGTGATCCAGGTAGTTTTACTCTTAAAATTGCTTTGAAAAATGGTAAATAAGCATGTGGTATGCTATATTTAGGAGCTGGAATTAATTTGATGCCTTACTCTATTTTTAAACAACTTGATTTAGGTAACTTGAAACCAACTAGAATGTGTCTTCAATTAACAGATAGGTCTGTGAGATATTCGAGAGGAATCATAGAGGACATTGCAAGACATGTTGCAATCTTTTATGCAGGCCACTTAATAAAGGTTCAAATTCGTTGAAGCTTCAGTCAAGCGTATCGAGACCCAAGTGGGTTAAATTGCTAGAACTGTGGAGACTTGGCCAAACAAATCAAACCTGGGAAGTTGCCAAGCCAATCGGAGCAAGCTCAAGCAATCACCATCCTTAGAGGAAGAAAGGTGATAGACAATAAGGTTGGAGAACCCGAGAAACCAAGGAAGTTTAAGGAGAAAGAGAGGCTTCCCAACATGAACAAAGGGAGCCCGAGCAAAATCGAGAGATAGAGAAGGAGCCCCAACTCCACAAAGCCACCAACCCGTACAATCTATCAATTTCTTACTCGAGTAGGTTGAGGAACGTGAATCAAGACACTCAATTCCAAGAGTCCTACAAGATCTTGTCTAAAGTGAATGTCAAACTTCCCCTCCTTGACATCATCCGAAATGTGCTGGCTTACGTTAAGTTCTTTAAGGAGTTGGCTTCGAAGAAAATGAAGTTTGCGGAGGATAAGAAGATTGTAGTGTCTAAGGTGGCAAGTGCAATCCTACAACATCAACTACCACCCAAGATCCATGATCCAGGTAGTTTTACTCTTAAAATTGCGTTGGGGAATGGTAAAGAAATATGTGGTATGCTAGATTTAGGAGCTGGAATTAATTTGGTGCCTTACTCTATTTTTAAACAACTTAAGTTAGGTAACTTGAAACCAACTAGAATGTGTCTTCAATTAGTGGATAGGTCTGTGAGATATCCGAAAGGAATCATAGAGGACATTCTAGTTAAAGTGGATGGTTTGATTATTCCTGTTGATTTTATTATTTTGGATGTGGGTGATGTACAAGAAACATGAAAAGAGCACACACTTTTGTTGGGTAGACCTTTTATGGCTACCACTAGCACCATCATTAATGTAAAGAATGGAACTTTAAAAATGTCTGTGTTGGGGAAAACTATGTCTTTTTCTGTGTATGAAAAAAGGCTATACCACTACCTCTCATGGGGAGAATTGTTCTTACATTGATGCTATTGATGCCTTATCCAAGAAGGTTTTCTTGCAGGAAATTAGTCCCAAATTTGGGAGTGAAGCCTTGTCCTAGGAGACTCTTTTGGAAGAAACCAACCCCAAGTGTGGGGGAGACGAGTTGGAAGCTGAAGAAATTGATATGCTCCTAGGTGAAAGCCTAGGCTTGATGGAGATTCTAGCTAAAGAAGAAGACTTGGAGTCTTCACCAAAACTTAAGCTAAAAGAACTCACAACTCACCTCAAGTACGTTTACTTGGAGGAAGAAGAAAAGAAGCCTGTGATCATCTTTTCCGAGATCATAAAAGAAGAAGAGGAGCGATTGATAGCCGTGCTCAAAAAGCACAAGCAAGCCATTGGATAGAGCTTAGCCGACATTAAAGGCATTAGCCCATCTACGTGCATGCATCGGATTATCCTTGAAGAGGGAGCCAAGCCGATTAGAGAAGGGAAAATGAGACTCAACCCCGTGTTGATGTAGGTTGTTAAAAAGAAGATCCTCAAGCTTCTTGCTAAGAGGATAATCTATCCGATTGCCGAAAGTGAATAGGTTAGCTCGGTACATGTGGTACCCAAAAAGGAAGGAACAACGGTGGTGGAGAATGACAAGACAGAGCACGTGGCTTCTCGAACCACCACTTGATGATGCATGTGTATCGATTACAGGAAGTTGAATGCAGCTACCCGAAAAGATCACTTCCCTCTTCCATTTATTGATCAAATACTTGATAAACTTGCTGGACATAGTTTCTATTATTTCCTTGATGGTTTATCTGGGTATTTTCAGGTTGCTATTGCTCCAGAGGACCAAGCCAAGACCGCATTCACGTGTCCATTTGGAACGTTTACGTGTAGGAGGATGTCATTTGGACTTTGCAATGCACCAGACAAGTTTCAAAGGTGCATGTTTTCTATCTTTTCTGAAATGATTGGAGATTTTATTGAAGTGTTCATGGATGACTTTTCTGTCTTTGGATATTCCTTTTTTGATTGCTTGGATAAGTTAGAACTCATGTTAAAAAGATGCATTGAAAGTAGCCTCACTCTTAGTTGGGAAAAGAGTCATTTTATGGTTACTAGTGGCATTGTCCTTGGGCATGTGGTGTCTAGAGAAGAGATGAGTGTAGATAAGACTAAGGTGGATGTAATTGAAAAATTACCACCACCCATTAATGTTAAAGGTGTTAGAAACTTTTTAGGCCATGCCGATTTTTACCGAAGGTTTATTAAAGACTTCTAAAAAATGAGCGAACCTCTATGTCATTTGCTTGTTCAAGATGTTCCTTTTATTTTTAATGACGAGTGCTTACATTCTTTTAATACTCTGAGAGAGAAATTGATCACTACACTCGTTGTCATTGCTCCTGATTGGTCTTTATCCTTTGAGATTATGTGTGATGCATCTAATTCTGCTGTGGTTGCTGTTTTGGTTCAACGTATTGATAAAATTCTCTGTGTGATTTACTATGCTAGCCTTACTCTCAATAGTGCTCAAGTAAATTACACAACCACTGACAAAAGAGTTGCTTGCTATTGTTTTCTCATTGGATAAGTTTAGATCCTACATCTTAGGCTCTAAAGTTGTTGTACACAGCAATCATGCAGCTCTTAGGCATTTGTTGACCAAATCTCAAGCTAAGCCTAAACTCATTAGGTAGATTTTGCTTTTGTAAGAATTTGATGTTGAAATCAAAGATATAAAAGAGTGTGAAAATGTTGTAGCAGACCATCTCTCCCTTCTACCTGTTGATGAAATGCTTAATGCATCACGTGAGAGTGGAATTATTTCTGATTCGTTTCCATATGAGCATTCTCTTAAGCTCAATTCTTTTCCATGGTATGCTGATATTGTTAATTATCTCGTTTGTGGTAAAATATGTCCTAACCTCACTTTTCAAGAGAGAAAGAGATTCTTAGCAATGTGCAGGCACTACTATTGGGATGATCCAAACCTTTTCCATTTGGGAAAAGATGAAGTAATCCGTTGTTGTGTCCTTGAGGAAGAGTAAACCGATGTCTTGATCTCTTTCCATACCTCACATTGTGGTGGACACTTTCACTACAACAAAAAAACCCTATTGCTACACCCCTTTAACAACACTGTAATATATATGTCATGAGAAGGCCTCTATTGTGACATCCTATTTTTAATATTTATTAATACAAAATTGTTCAATACTATTACTACATCGCCCAAACACTATTACAACATCGTAAGATTTGTGTCGCAATATTAATACAATTACGACACTATTAAGTGTCCCTAGAAATATAAAGATTTTCATTCCTACTAAATTAATTAAAAGAAAATACTAAAATGAAAAAGGATGAAACTCCCCTCATTATGACATAAAATTTTAAGCGCCAAGTTTTCCTCTAAATTTATTAGGGTTTTCTTATTAAAAATATAAAAAGAAAAAGAAAACAGAACAGAGAGAACTTGTATGCGAAAATGGAGTGGGTATGGTATTATCTTAAGAAAGAGGAGGAGAAATTCTCTCGCCCACTCCAATTTTTTCCTCATCCCAATGCTTCATTTTCTCTTTAATTTTATTTTGACTAAGTTAACGCCGACAATGGAGAAGAGTTAATGTTGGTGCAGCCCCCATCTTAATCGTCCTTGGGCAACCGACGCTGCCGTCCGATATCTCGTGACGCGCTTTACATCACAACCATGTTCTTAAATTACTTCTCTTCCAATTTTCTATGTTTAGTTTTCTAGTGTAATTGATTGTTTTGAACTTTCTATAAAAAATAAGTATTACCATTGAATTACTTGGACAGAAGACGAGAGGTTATGCAGTCTAACTAATTTCGCTATATCTCCATGCTCGTGTCTAGAGATCTGGAAGCTTATGACTTTTACTATTCTCCTTGTATTAGTGCTTAGGTGATTGACCTTAATCAATATTTTTAGCTTTTTGTGCATTTATTTTAAAGTTTAGAATTAGAAATTTAGAATTTGGATAGGTTTGTTATATATTTGAATTTTTAATTACTCTGTTCGATGAAATAAGATTTGGGGCTCTGGATATCCCTGATTGAGATTGAAAAACTTTTATCTAGATTAGTTTGGGGCTCAATGAGTTGAGAACTTTGCTTTTATGCTTGCTACCAATTATAAGAAGCCCTGTTTCTAGCAACTAGAAATGTCCTGAATGTATATCATTTTTTGTTGTTTTTTTAGATATATGAAACACTTAAGACTATATATAAGAAACTAATGTTTGAGTTGTTCATTCATGTACATGGGTTTTAACATCGGGTTATGTCAAGTTAATGGTATTTTTGCAAAATTAAATGTGTCGAGGTGTGTGATAAGTCCATTTATTTCGTGTATTTATGGGCATTTTGTTCGTTAAAAATGTCTTTTTTAGTCTATTTTTGAGTCGAAAGAACCAGGTTGAGGTCAAAGGGCATTTTCGGAGGTCAAGTCTAGCGAAAGGGGCATTTTATGCCCAATTATTCATGATTATCTCGTCACCATAAACCGCATTCAGAGGAACAGGGAACTTTTTCAGCATTCATCCTATCTCGTCACCATAAACCGCATTCAGAGGCACATGGAACTTCTTCAGCATTCATCCTACATTCGGGAAATAGAATGGGTGTTGGTGTTTTTTCGAATTAAACCACTTCAGGATCATTTGGTTGTTCATTAATCCGTGTTCATGCAAATCATAATTTTATGTCACATGCATGTTTATCACAGTCTAACAGAAATAACATGTAAAGCAGATTCGAATATAATAAAGCGGAAACATAGAAACGAATCTATTTACAAATCGATAGACGGTATGTGGACAAGATTAAAGATCTAATCTTGCTGTTGAATGAATCAAAAGTGGCGCCTCTTTTTTTTTTCAGAAAAATCGTCCACTGCACAATTCTACTTCAAGATCTTCTGTTGTATTCCCGGATTGTATCTAGATTCAGAGTGGGCTGAAATCTACTAGATAGGCTTGTGAAATCTGTGGATAACTTTGAGAGACAAAAAGGGGCTGATTATTAATGCTCAAATTTTCGCCCCCCATTCCCCTATTTATAGGGAGGTGGGCGAAAATTACATGTCCAAACCCTACTGGGTTTGGGCCTCTATCTCAAGTTCAATATCCAGTCCACTATCAGTCAATTAGGCTATAGCAGGGATCTAAAAGAATATTAAATTGACCCACTAATTTATTTAATATCTAATATCCAATAAACTTAGGATATAATTAAATAAATTAAGTTTTACTTTTATTCCACTAAAGAAGTAAAACTGACATACCAATTTAATACATATTTACGAATATGCTTTCTTCTTTAGTCCAGCCATTCCCCGTGTTTAAGATATAATATTCATTAATTAATTATGTCAGCCTCTGACAGCTATAATTAATTAACATCTAAAACCTTGAGTAGTACCTCACAAGCTTTACTCATGTACGGAATAAATTCCACCTGCAGGGTTTCAACATGAACTTGTGTTTCCTCAAGAGAACATCATCAACCTGGCGCACCAGGACACCGTGCTCATGCATACTGCTCGAGACATCATGTATACATTGTTATTACCAAAGATATCGAGTTTGATCTACGAAAAGATCTCACTCATTGATAAATCAAAGTAATAAACAACGTAGACAAATGTTCGCCAATATCACATGAGTTCAGAACCCGAACTTTGTGGATCTTTATTCTCTTAGTAACTGGGTCAGAGACAGAGAATAGTATCCTATCGTGATCCTCCTCAATACACTAACGAGTGTACTAGAATAATCAGTTAGTCAAGAGAAACTAACTTATCAGATTATTCTACAGTGTACCGATGGTGTGTTCAGGACCATCTATGCCGTGAGCTCTTTAATACATTACAAGGTTCTAATGATATGATCTTACCGTGTGACTCCCCACACCATATTATCCACAATGTAAGTATATAGAACATTGCATAAAACAATTATAGAACATAATCTAAATGCAAATAGTGACTGCAATAACTTTCATTTCATATCATCATATCATCAGAAAAGTATACAAAGACAAGTCTTCCAGTATACAAAACTAACAATCTCCCACTTATACTTGAAGCATGTCTTTTAAGCATAATAACTAACTGGCTAACTCTCCAATCAAAGCTATCAACTCAAACTGCGCCACCAGGTCTGCATCTCACTCCCATTTTCTCCACGTGACCATCAAAGGTCTTAGCCGGTAGGCTCTTCATGAATGGATCAGTCAGGTTGTCCTCCGATGCAATCTTGACCACCGCCACGTCTCCTCTCTTAACGATTTCTTATATAAGATGGTACTTTCTCTCTATGTGTTTTCTTAGCTTGTGGGCTCTGGGTTCCTTCGAATTTGCCATTGTACCAGAGTTATCACAGTATATCATGATAGTCTTAGGCAAATCAGAAACTACGCCCAAGCCCACTAGGAACCCGCGGAGCCAGACATCCTCTTTTGCAGCCTCAGAGGCAGCTACATACTCGGCTTCCATGGTGGAATCTGTAATGCATTTCTGCTTAATGCTCCTCCATGCGATGGCTCTATCTCCTAATGTAAACACATAGCCCGAGGTAGACTTACTTTGATCTTTGTCGAATTGAAAATATGAATCCGTGTAACCCAAAGGTACTAGACTATCAGAGCGGAAAACCAACATGTAATCTCGAATCCTTTTAAGGTACTTGAGAATGTTTTTGACCGCAGTCCAGTGACCTTGTCTAGGGTTAGACTGATATCTGTTTACCATGCCAACGGCATAGCATATATCAGGCCTAGTGCATTGCATAGCATACATCAAACTTCCAACATCCGAAGCATATGGTACTTTCTTCAGTTCCTCTATCTCAGACTGTGTTTGGGGACACATTTCCTTAGATAGATGAATTCCATGCCTGTAAGGTATAAAACCTTTCTTGGAATCTTGCATGCCAAACCTAGCTAGCACTGTATCGATATAAGTCACCTGGGACAGACATAACATCCTTTTCTGGCGATCTCAAATTATCTTGATGCCAAGGACATATCCGGTTTCACCCAGATCCTTCATATTGAACTACTCGGACAACCACACCCTAATGTTTGACAATGCCTTCTTACTGTTTCCAATAAACAAGATGTCATCAACATAAAGCATGAGGAATGCCACCACGTTCCCGTCACATTTCTTGTACACACAGCTCTCATCCGGACTTTACACGAATCCATATGACTGGATAACCTCGTCAAATCGGATGTTCCAAGATCTCGATGCCTGATTAAGTCCATAAATGGATCTCTTAAGCTTACACACCAAGTGCTCTCGGCCTTTAGCAATGAATCCCTCTGGTTGTTTTATGTGGATATTTTCTTCAAGACTTCCATTTAGGAAGGCTATCTTAATATCCATCTGCCAGATCTCATAATCCAAATGAACGGCAATAGATAAGAAAATCCGGATTGACTTAAGCATGACTACCGATGAAAAGGTTTCCTCATAATCGATCCCTTCTTTATGAGTATACCCTTTTACCATCAATCTTGCCTTGAAGGTTTCAACCTTCCCGTCAGATCCTCTCTTGCGCTTGTAGATCCACTTACAACCAATGGGTTTTACCCCATCTTGTGGTTCTACAAGATCCCAGACTTGATTGCGATCCATAGATCCAATCTCAGACTCCATTGCAGTTTTTCAAGAATCCGCATCTTTATCTCGAATTGCCTCGTCATAGGTCCTGGGATCTAATTCATTGAGACCCTCTGGGAAATCTGAAGCCTCTCTCAGACCAATGAATCTATCAGGTTAGCGTACAACCCTCCCACTGCGACGAGGCAGTTCCTGTACTTCTGTGACACGTTGTCTAGTGTTTGGTGGTTCATCTTCTTGTACAACCGGTGTAGGATTCGATCATCCCCTTAACTCCTCAAGGATGATTTGACTCCTTGGTTTGTGGTTTATGACATAGTCTTCCTCTAAGAATCGAGCATTGGTGCTAATAATGATCTTCTGATCCTTAGGATTATAAAATAAACCACCTTTCGTTCCTCTCGGATATCCAACGAACAGCCTTACATCAGTACGAGTAGCCAGCTTATCAGCTTCCTTATCCAACACGTGTGCTGGGCTACCCCAAATTTGAATATGGTTCAAACTGGGCTTTCGTCCAGTCCATAGTTCTGTGGGTGTAGCAGGAACTAATTTCGATGGAACCAAGTTAAGAATATAAGCTGCTGTTTCCAGGGCATATCCCTAGAACGAAATAGGCAACTCAGAATAACTCATCATCGATCTAACCATCTCTAACAATGTACGATTCCTTCTTTCCGCCACGCCATTCTGCTGTGGTGTTCTAGACGCAGTCAACTGGGATGTAATCCCACTCTCTGCCATGTAATCCCTAAATTCACTTGAGAGGTACTCGCCACCATGATCAGAATGTAGTGACTTGATACTTCTGCTTGTTCGTTTCTCCACTTCCGTCTTAAACTCTTTGAATTTCTCAAAGCATTCAGACTTGCGACGTAACAGGTAGATATAACCGTATCTAGAGTAATCATCAATGAGAGTGATGAAATACTCGAACCCTCCTCGAGCTTGAATTGACATAGGGCCGCATAGGTCAGAGTGAATCAAATCTAATAGCCCTTCGGATCTATTTCCTTTTGACTGGAAAGGACGCTTGGTCATTTTACCTTCCAAACAGGATTCACACAAAGGAAACGATTCCAGTACCAAAGAAGACAATGGTCCATCGTTTACAAGCCTTTGTATCCTCTTAAGGTTAATATGACCTAGCCTTAGATGCCAAAGATAGGTTTGATTCAATTTCGAAGGTTCTTTTCTCTTGTTAGGGTTTATGATCGATATATTCAACATTTGTCTTTGCGTACTGTTTTCAATTGGTTTAAGAAAGTATAAGTGTCCATCCAATGTGCTAGAACAGATAAAATGTTTACCACTGAAGATAACTACTTTGTTATCAAAAGAAACAGAATATCCATCCATAATCAATTTAGAAACTGAAAACAAGTTTCGCCTAAAACCAGGCACATAAAGACAATCTTTCAAAATCAAAGTTCTATCACTACTGAAAGGTAAAACAACGTCTCCCACTGCAACAGCCGCCACTCTTGTAGCATTGCCCATGTAGATGGTGATCTCGTCCTCACTCAGCTGTCTTTTTACCAGGAACCCCTGTAAAGACATGGAAACATGATCAGTAGCTCCAGTATCTACTACCCATGACTGGGTAGAACAAGTTGCTAAACATGTTTCCACATCAGAGTGTGAGATGTACCTCTCTTCTTCTTCTTGTTAGGACACGCCGCCTTCCAGTGACCTGGTTAGCCGCACTTGAAGCACTTAGTCTTCGACTTGAACTCCTCAGGAGGAATCTTTACCTTTGGTTTCTTCGCCTTAGGCCCCTCATCTGCAGCCTTCTTAGGTGCGTTTCTCTTCTTTCTTTTTCCACCAGAAAAAGACTCTCCTTTTTCAGTTATGTGGGCCTCAGGATTGCTCTTTTGGAGCAATTCAGCCGCCTGAAGATCTATGAGCAGTTCAGTCAGACTGACATCCCTTTTAATCATGTTGAAATTCAGCCTGAACTGCTCAAACTTTGAGGACAAGCTATGAAGAACAATGTCGATTTGAGAATCGCCATCTAGCTCTCCACCCAAGGTCTCGATCTCAGATAAATACTCCATCATCGTGAGAACGTGATCTCTAACAGGTGTAGAGTCAGACATTCTCGCATCCTGATGAAGCCATGCAAGGCATTGCAGGCCTTGAACCCGAGCTACAATTCAAAGGTCCAATGACGCGACTTCCAGCGAAGAAATTACAAGATTATTTCTAAGTGTTGATTTGCAAGAAGTTCGAGGAATTAGAAGATGCAAAGTGCAGCCATACTTTAGTTAATTTATTAACTAATGAAGATCAAGATTATACCATGGAGAATATAACTTGAAGAGTTGAAGAAGAGAGCAAGAAGAAGTGCACGTGTGCATGGAGCTGTTTTCGCCCTTGATTTAATTTAATTAAGGGGTTGATTTTTATCTAGACTATAGTATTTATTTAATTAATTTAGACTATAGTTTAGATCAGTTTTTAATTAATTTTTAAGTGTAATTTTCGTTCCTTTTAGTATAGGTTTGACTAGAATTGTATTTAAGGCAATTTCCAACCTTGAATAGAATTCTAGTTTAGGTATTTTTATAATATAGTTAGAGATCCTTTTTGGATCAGAGTTTTAGGCCTTTTTAGAGTTTAATTTCGTGCATGTTAGGCCCTATAAATAGGGGAACCATGTTACTTTGATATTTTAGACATTATTGATTAAAATTGCTTTTGCATTCAATTTGTGTCTCAACCGTTCAAAGCTTTTGATTGTTTTTTGTCAAAAATACTCATTCTTGAAGCCTAGCAAACTTTGAGTCTTTACATCAATGGAACGTTCTAATTCACACGAGGAATTAGGGTGAACTCGCCACCGAGGAGTAACTTTGAGATTCATTTTCGTCGTACAAGATACGCCGGGGATTAATCGGGTTGCAAATCACAACACCTCTATTGTCCAGCCACCATCTTTGACTTCCTACACTTTCCATCAACGTCTGTGACACTTCCAAGCTAACAAGACCTGATCGTGCGTCGATTAACAAGGGTTCGGTTCCGTTCGCGCCCAATTCGTCGTGTTCGTCATCAATACCGTAAGTACTTCATAGCCTTAACATACCCTATCTACTTTAGCCTTTCTTCACCATATTTCCAGCCCATAATATCCTTTTCCCAGCCATAATAATCATCCAAAACAGCCCCTTTACCTTTGGATTTGTGTGTCCTTTTTGTGTCATAGTTTAAGTGTCATAATTAGGTCTAGTTCGTATTTAATATTGTTTTGAGTTATTATTTTGTTTAATTCAGATTATTTCGAGTTATTTGAGTCTTAGAGTAGGGTTGAATCCTTCCTTAGTTGGCGTGTTCGATTCTATAAGTCTTCCGCGTGTTCTCGTATCCTGTACAAATTGTCCGGGTTACACCATAAATTTGGCATCAGAGCCACGTCAGCTCTGCTGGTCGTGGTTCAATCCTACGTGTCAATTTATTGCTTACGTGTCAGTTGACGTGTCTATCAAGTTGTAATAGTTAGTGTTCATTGAAAAAAAAAAGATCGGTTAAAAAAAACCGAAAGTAAAAAAAAAATAAAAAAGGTTACGATAAAAAAAGAGAGAGAGAGAGACCGAATACAAAAAAAAATGGATAAAAAAGAAGAAGAGAAGATCCGAAAAAAAAGAGGAAAATCCAATTTGACTTTTGAATTACCTTTTGAGTTCGATTTTATTTCTAGTTCTTTCCTTTTAGTTTTAGTCATAATTGGTAACTCCCTTGTGAGCTTTATTATAGTTTTGGAAACTTTCCTTATAGTATAGTTCTTTAGTTGGTAATTTCCATTTGAGTTGCATTTTAATTTGGTAGCTTCCATTTAGAGTCTAGTCTAATTAAGGTATTTAGATTGTGTCACACTAGTGGTACACATATCCAAATCCTTTTCTTTCCTTCTTTCCTTATTTCTTCATTTCTTTCCTTCATTTCCTTCCTTTTACCCTAACACACCCGGTTTTCCAGTTTTCCATTTTCTCCCTACTATTTCTGCTCCCGAGCTTCGATTTTTCTCCACCATACCATTCCGGAAACGTCTCGATGAGACGAACGAAACTCATTGCTTTTCCATGACATAAGGGATTTTTTGGCCAAATTCCATCAGCTTCAAGGAGAAATCTCCCCTAGAAGTTTGAGGGAAGCCGATCTCAAGCAACGGAAGAGTCGATTAACACCACCATATATATATCTATCACACGAGCACCACTACATACTTGAGAGCATACACGAGGGGTAAAAATAAAGAGAGAAAACACGAGTGATTGTGAGGAATTGTGAGGTCCTACACCCTGTTTTCCTTTCACGTTTGTTCATTATTTGCAGGTACACATGGAATCCAGAGACGGGTGTAACAAAACACATGATAAGGCACCCGCTTCATCTAGTTCTCATACAGACGTGGCTTCATCGATGCCACAACCATGGGATGCCTAGTACCACCATCAAGAACTAGAGCATAAGCTAGATAGTTCGTTGGCCAAGATGATGGCACAACTCGAGCTTATTGCTGCTCGAATTCCTGGACCACCACCAGTTCAAGGTCAACCTGTCCAGCCAGAAGAAACAGCTTGTCAACCTGAAGTAGCTCAACAGCTAGAAGAAGTTCATCAGCCTGAAGCTTCTCGTTAACCAGAAGTTCAAGTAGCTGAGCCAGCCAGAGCGAATGCTAGAGCACCACAAGCTCAGCGTTGCCAACCTCAAGTGCAATTTAATGATCACTATGATCATGATGCTGAAGAGGACTATGGTTACTATGCAGAGGAATTAGAGGCCGAGTATGATCCATATCAGAGACGTGACCGGCCGCGTCTGCCCTACAGAGAAGCACCCCAATATGCAGCTCCCGACAGCTTGTTGAACAACATCAAAACAAGCATCCCAGAGTTTGAAGGCCTTCACGACCTTGATCTGTACTTGGACTGGGAACGTAAGGTTGAGAAGATTTTCGTCTGCTATGACTTTCCTGAGCAGAAGAAGGTCAAGTTAGCATCGTTAGAGTTTAGAGGCTACGCTGCCTCATGATGAGAGATGCAGCAGGAACAACGCCGACGTGAGAGATATCCACCCGTCGATACTTGGGAAGAGATGAAAGGATTTCTGCATGGCAGGTTCATTCCTGTGCACTATGAGAGAGAGCTCGAGAAGAAGCTCAACCGGATCAAGCAAGGTACACGGTCAGTTGAAGAGTACCACAAGGAGCTTGAAACCGCCCTGAACCGAGTTGGGAAACAAGAGACCTTGAATTCTACCATCATCCGGTACATTGAAGGCATGAATCCCGATATCGCATGTGAAGTTGAACTTAAGAACTTCACAAGTATAGAAGAGATGGTGCATTATGCATCAATTATGGAGAGACAGCTTAGAGAGGGCCGACGGAGATCGCACCATAGTTCAGCCCCTGTCCGACCCCCATGGAACAAAGATACGAATTCCACATCATCTTCTATCCCTTCTACTGAGCCTACTCGACCCCGAGGTCAGTCCGGACCGCCCGAGTGGCGTTTCGACCATTCTATACCGCAGCCCAGTCATAGACCTGAGTCTACACCAGCACCACTGTCCAGGCCAACCTATACACGGCCCAATCCACCCAGCCCAGCACCTAGTGCCAACCAGAATCGAGCTAGAGACATCCAGTGCCATAAGTGCCAAGGTTGGGGCCACTTTCAGAACCAGTGTCCGAACCGGCGTGTTCTGTTCATTATCGAACAGAATGAGATCGAGTCAGCTAGTGAGGACGAGGACTAGCCCGCAGTTGATGCCAAGAAGGAGCCAGAGACGCCTCTAGTCGACTCGGATGAAGAGGAACATGAGCTTCCTCATATTAGTCTTGTGTCTATACGCAGTCTGAGCATCAATCATGAAGAAGAGCAGCCGGATCAACGTGAGAACATTTTTTTCACACATGTTACTATCAAAGACCAGACCTGCTCGATGATAATAGACAGTGGGAGTGTGATCAACACCATGAGCCAGTATGCAATTGACAAATTGGCGCTGACCACCATCAAGCATCCGAAGCCATACAAGTTGCAGTGGCTTACGGATCGAGGAGAGATCAAAGTAACGGCTCAGATAAGTGTCTCATTCTTTATTGGTCGATTTTTTGACTCTGTTGTTTGCAATGTTATTCCTATGGATGCAGCACATATATTGTTAGGTAGACCATGGCAGTTTGATAGACAGATGGTTCATGATGGCTTTGCAAACACGTACTTCGTGAAGAGAGATGGACGGACTACTACACTCAAGCCGTTGTCCCCTAAAGCTATTGCAGAGGATCATAGAATTATGTAAGAGAGGTTTAGAGTGGAGAGAGCAAAAGAGGCCGTCGCCGCAACCCGGATTGCCGCCAATGGCACCCAATCGACTGAGACCCCCCAAGAAGGTCGCCACTCCTACTTCTTCAGCCCCTAAACCACCCTCCAATGATTCCCTTGTGCATGGGAATTTATCTGGATCAGCTGCAAAGAAAGATCAAAACCGCAGCCTATTTATTTCAGTGAAAGGCGTAGAAAAAATATTAAAAGCAGGTTTACCTTTTGTTCTTCTATCTTATAAGAGTAGTGCTATTAATGATGTTTCTTTGCCTAGTGTTGTGCAACCACTTATGGAGGAGTTCGCGGATGTGTTCCCGGAAGAGATTCCAAGTGGATTACCTCCAGTTCGTGGGATCGAGCACCAAATCGATTTCCAGCCCGGCGCCATCTTGCCAAATCGACCAGCATACCAGACGTCCCCTGAAGAGACCAAGGAAATTGATAGACAAGTGAAAGAGTTGCTTGAGAAGAAGTAGATTCGAGAGCCGATGAGCCCCTGTGCAATTCCAGTCATTCTAGTGCCGAAGAAGAACAACGAGTGGAGAATGTGCATGGACTGTCGTGCCATTAACAAAATAACAGTGAAGTATCGATTCCCTATCCCTATATTAGATGATATTCTTGATGAATTATCCAGTTCTAAAGTCTTTTCCAAAATTGATTTGCGTTCTGGTTATTTTCAAGTTAGAATGCATGAAGGGAATGAGTGGAAAACAACTTTTAAGACTAAGCATGGTTTATATGAGTGGTTAGTAATGCCTTTTGGTCTCACTAATGCACCGAGCACTTTTATGAGATTAATGAACCATGTTTTGCGTGATGTGATTGGGAAATTTGTAGTTGTGTACTTTGATGATATCCTAATTTATAGTCACAATGCACATGCACATCTAGCACATCTTAGGCATGTTTTTGATATTCTGAGATCAGCCAAGTTGTATGGAAATCTGTCTAAATGCTCTTTTTGTTTATATGAGGTTGTATTTCTTAGTTTTTTGTGAGTGTACGTGGTATTGAGGTTGGCCGTTCTAAAATCAAAGCGATTGAAGAATGGCCAACGCCCAAGTCAGCCACAGAGGTTCGATCCTTTTACGACCTTGCCGGATTTTATCGTCGCTTTGTGCATGATTTCTCTAGCATTACCGCGCCTCTTATTGAGCTAAGTAAGAAGGATCGTAAGTTTGAGTGGGGCAAAGCACAGCATGAAGCATTTACACGTTTAAAGGATCTTTTATGTCATGCACCTGTTTTGTGTTTACCTGATTTTGATAAGGTTTTTGTAACGCCCCAAACTATTCCGTTTGGCCACGTCACTTAACATACTTATAACGTCCCAAACTACTTCGTTTGGCCACGTCACTTAACAATAATTCATTTACATGTATTTGCATTCTCATAATAAATTGAGCGGAAGCTAAGGTCAAATAGCATAATGAGGTATAGCATCATAATTTCGAATATAAATTTTTCTTCCACAATTATAACATGCAACCTATCATAATCTACCATGTCACAGAGCATCGTATTTAACGGGAGCATAGAATAAACCCATCCACATCATTCATACAATCATCTAACCTATCGGGCTCATAGGTCTTAGACGACCCGCCCGTCTAGCACCCTAAATTAACAAACGTAGCATAGGAATGTAATGGCTTATATTTACACATCATAGGCTCCTAGGTCAATCGACCCGCCTTTAAAATATTGACATATTATATCAAGCTAAATACAATCACAACTACAAAAATCGAGCTAATCCCATTCCCAACAAATGTTAATCATAGAACAAATAGGTCGATCAATAAAATTATCATAATATGCGTATTCAAAAGCATGAAAAGTAAACACAATCTGGTGGGGGTTCTCTTGTGTTCACAACGCTCCTACTCGAGCCTCGACTCCTCAACCTGAAATTCATTGAATGAATGGGGTGAGTATTTAACAACATACTCAGTGGGGAACACTGTAAACAGTTATAGCTAATTGCACAAGTGAAAATATAACATATGGACTTTTCATTACGTTGTGGAGACTAGTCTCAACCCCGTAGGGTCTAAACATCATGATGCACCCATTAATGAACATCTTTATCCTTGTAGGGATGCCCGCAGACATCCTACCCCCCAGGGAGGACATTACCAAGTCTATTATCGATCCCGAAGGATCTCTTTTGTCGACCCCGAAGGATCTTTGTTCTGCCCCGAAGGGTCTCATTCATACGAATACAATCAAAGCACAACAATAACTATAACCTTACACGTGTTCACAGTTTAGAGTTACCCCACCTTAAGAGACACTTTCAAATCTTTCTCAACCTTTGAAATACTTCTTGGCCGTGCACAAGTCGTCCACCTCGAGTCCCAACACGTCACCTAGCACCTTTCAATTCTCTTTTCATTTTAGACGTCGAGTTATTTAATTAAATCATAATTTTGACCAAACTCAAGATATACTTTGCTTTAAGGTCTTTAAACATACCCATATACACAAATATGGATATACAAACTCACAACATGATTTTGGACTCAAAATACTCATTAAAACCCCTTGAAACATTTAATCGAGCACATTACGTGCACCCATTTAAACCACATGCTCAAGACTCATTTTAAATCCTTTAGACCCAACTTTTCAAATACAAACACCTTTATCCTAGGGCTCTAACATACATGAAAATCAACCCCAAACAACCATCACAATACCTCTATATGATTATCAACAAAACAAAGGGAAATTAGGGCAAAGATCCAAACCCTAGCAACAATGAACCATAGGAATTCGATATAACTTCACATATAGCCTCAAGGAGGTAAATAAACCATATGTTTGAGATATCAAAGCAAGAGGATCAATAAAAGTGAAAACCCTAATTTTTGAGTATGAACCCTAGTTTCCAATCAACTTGAAAATGGTGTTTTAATCACCAAGGTGAAGAGGGTATGAAGTTACCTTGGTTGATGGTGGATGTTGAAAGGATCTATCCAAAACTTGAAGAATTTTCTTGAGAGATATGGTGGAAGAATCGCCCAAAAGAGAGAAGAAATGAAAATGAAATGAATAAGTGTGGTATTTATAGGCAGAGAAATCGTCCCAGCCCGCGCGACCGGGCGAGGGGACTCTTGGCCCAGGCTCCCCGCGAGCGCGCGCCTCGCCCGCCCCGCAGGCGCGCAGCCTCCCGCGGCCGCGCACGGCTCCGCGGGCGCTCACCACCCCTATCAACTTAGCGTTAGGGTGTTCAAGGTTTTGGCAAACAAAATTCAATGCAATAACATTCATTCATTATCATATAAATCGACACTTTAGTATTAAATTCAAACTGTGTTATACACTCAGTATAACGTCACTTGCTATGACGTATCGGCTCGAGCAGAACAACCTGCATTAAATTAACGGCATAATACAAACATACTCGCATGATTAATACTCAAATAATATCAATTTCGAAACCATTTTTCCAAAAATTATAATACATAATTTAGAAAAAGGGACGGGGTATCACAGTTTTTGAGATTAAATGTGATGCCTCCGGGATAGGTATTGGTGCTGTTTTGATGCAGAAACGGCGTCCAGTTGCCTACTTCAGTGAGAAATTAAATGGTGCAGCTCTGCGTTATTCTACCTATGACAAAGAGTTGTACGCATTGAAGAGATCATTGGAGACGTGGCAGCATTATCTGTGGCCAAAGGAGTTCATGATTCACACGGACCATGAGAGCTTAAAGCATTTGAAAGAGCGGCAAAATCTGAACAAGAGGCATGTGAGGTGGGTCGAGTTCATCGAGTCATTCCCGTACGTCATCAAATACAAGAAAGGAGAAGAAAACATCGTAGCCGATGCCCTATCTAGACAGTACACGTTGATGAATTTGATACATGCTAGAATGCTTGGTTTTAAGTCGATTAAGAGTTTGTATGCATGTGATCCCTTCTTTGCTTCAATTTTTGATGAGTGTTCGAAAAAGTCTAAGTCTTTTGATGGATTTTTCGTGCATGATGGATTTTTATTTCGTGGTTCTCAGTTATGCATTCCTAGTTGTTCTATGCGTGAGCTACTTGTGTTAGAATCGCATGCAGGAGGTTTAATGGGTCACTTTGGTGTGAATAAAATATTAAGCATGCTACATGAGCATTTTTATTGGCCGTATATGAGAAGAGATGTTGAACATGTGTGTAGTAGATGTGTTACTTGCCATAAGTCTAAGTCTACTTCACATCCGTTTGGTTTATACACGCCCCTACCCGCCCCTAGTTCACCTTGGATTGATTTGTCTATGGATTTTATCTTGGGTTTACCTAGGTCTAGATCGGGTAAGGATTCTGTTTTTGTGGTTATTGATCATTTTTCTAAAATGGCTCATTTCATTGTATGTAGAAAAACTGATGATACTGTGCATATTGCAAACCTGTTCTTTGTGCATGTAGTTAGATTGCATGGTATTCCTAAAACTATTATTAGTGATAGGGATTCCATGTTTTTAGCACACTTTTGGCGAGTTTTGTGGGGAAAATTAGGGACTAAGCTGTTGTTTTCTACTGCATGTCATCCACAAACCGATGGTCAAACTGAGGTTGTGAATCGCACTTTAGGCACACTACTTAGGTCTTTAATTAAAAATAATCTGAAGTCTTGGGAAGAGTGTTTACCTTATGCTGAATTTGCATATAATCGTGTGGTACATTCTTCTACTAATATGTCTCCTTTTGAGGTTGTTTATGGATTTAATCCGTTAACGCCTACTGATTTGTTACCTTTACCTGTTGAGCATCTAACTAGTGTTAAAGGTTTGTGAAGAGCTGAGCAAGTTAAGGAGATGTATGAGAGAGTGTGTGCTCACATTGAGCATAAAGGGAAGCACACGACCGACTCCAGAAACGTGCGACGCAAGCAAGTGATATTTCAGCCCGGAGATCGTGTTTGGATTCATCTGAGTCCCGGACGGTTTCCAAATCTGAGAAAGTCCAAGTTGTCACCACGTCGAGATGGTCCTTTCACAGTTCTGAGTCGTGAAAATGACAATGCTTACCGCATTGATCTTCCCAGGAGTATAAATGTTCTTCAACTTTCAATGTTGCTGATTTATCTCCGTTTGTTGTAGATGAGTTCGATCAAGACGAAGATCCAAATTTGAGGACGAATTCTCTTCAGCAGGGGGGGAATGATAAAGCCATGCAAGGCATTGAAGGCCTTGAACCCAAGCTGCAATTCAAAGGTCCAATGACGCGACTTCGAGCGAAGAAATTACAAGATTATTTCCAAGTGTTGATTCGCAAGAAGTTCGAGGAATTAGAAGATGCAAAGTGCAACCATACTTTAGTTAATTTATTAACTAATGAAGATCAAGATCATACCATGGAGAATATAACTTGAAGAGTTGAAGAAGAGAGGAAGAAGAAGTGCACGTGTGCATGGAGCTGTTTTCGCCCTTGATTTAATTTAATTAAGGGGTTGATTTTTATCTAGACTATAGTATTTATTTAATTAATTTAATTAATTTAGACTATAGTTTAGATTAGTTTTTAATTAATTTTTAAGTGTAATTTTCATTCCTTTTAGTATAGGTTTGACTAGAATTGTATTTAAGGCAATTTCCAACCTTGAATAGAATTCTAGCTTAGGTATTTTTATAATATAGTTAGAGATCCTTTTTGGATCAGATTTTTATGCCTTTTTAGAGTTTAATTTCGTGCATGTTAGGCCCTATAAATAGGGGAACCATGTTACTTTGATATTTTAGACATTATTGATTAAAATTGCTTTTGCATTGAATTTGTGTCTCAACCGTTCAAAGCTTTTGATTGTTTTCTGTCAAAAATACTCATTCTTGAAGCCTAGAAAACTTTGAGTCTTTACATCAAGGGAACGTTCTAATTCACATGAGGAATTAGGGTGAACTCGCCACCGAGGAGTAACTTTGAGATTCATTTTTGTCGTACAAGATACGCCGGGGATTAACCTGGTTGCAAATCACAACACCTCCATCGTCCAGCCACCATCTTCGACTTTCTACACTTTCCATCAACGTCCGTGACACTCCCAAGCCAACAAGACCTGATCGTGTGTTGATTAACAAGGGTTCGGTTCCGTTCCCGCCCAATTCGTCATGTTCGTCATCAATACCGTAAGTACTTCATAGCCTTAACATACCCTATCTACTTTAGCCTTTCTTCACCATATTTCCAGCCCATAATATCCTTTTCCCAGCCATAATAATCATCCAAAACAGCCCCTTTACCTTTGGATTTGTGTGTCCTTTTTGTGTCATAGTTTAAGTGTCATAATTAGGTTTAGTTCGTCTTTAATATTGTTTTGAGTTATTATTTCGTTTAATTCAGATTATTTCGAGTTATTTGAGTCTTAGAGTAGGGTTGAATCCTTCCTTAGTTGGCATGTTCGATTCTATAAGTCTTCCGCGCGTTCTCGTATCCTGTACAAATTGTCCGGGTTACACCTATGTCACTCCTGGCCAACTCATTGGCCAATTGGAATACCGTATATGAGAAGTTCATGGCCAAGTACTACTCCAATCAAAAGACCCAAGATTTGAGAGTTCAAATCGTCACCTTTGCCCAATCTCCGGGTGAAGCGTTCCATGAAGCTTGGGATCATTTTAGAGGTCTCCAACAATAATGCCCACACCACCACCTTACACCTGAGTTGCTCAACCAATTCTTCTACGACGGGCTTTCTCAAAATTTTCTATACATGGTGGACAATGCCACGGGAGGAGACATTGGAGGCCGGACCACCGAAGAAGTCTTAAACATCTATGAGACAATGGCCACGACTTCTCAACAAAAGAGTGCTAGAGGGAAGAGATCTTCCGTCAATGAAGCTAACCCTAGTTATGATGTGATGAGCAAACTAGCCGAGTTAACGAGGTAAGTGGAGATGCTTCATACCTCCAAGAGACCACTTCAACAAGCCATGACCGTTGAGACTTGTGGTATATATGGAGAGTATGGCCATGGGGCCAATGTATGTCAAAAGTCGATCGAGCTGGAATCAAGTGAAGAAGCTTATTTCTATGCTCTTCAAGGATTCCAACCTCACCAACCTTACAACCCTACTCTCAATCATACAATCCGGGATGGAGAAACCATCCAAATTTTTCTTGGAGGCAACCTCAACAACCTCCTCAACAACCACCTCAACAACCGACTCCACTTCAACAAGCCGGAGGTGGCCAAGTTTCATCTTATCTAAGGCCGCAATAATATCCGGCCCAACCAAACCAACCACTTAGACCGACATTGCAAGACACCCTGCAATCCTTCATACAAGCCACTCAACAAAAATTTGAATCCGTGGAAGCTTCTGTGAAGAGGATTGAAACTCAAGTGGGCTAAATAGCCAGAACCGTTGGAGAGTTGGCCAAGCAAGCCAAGCCAGGCAAGTTGCGAAGCCAACCAGAGCAAGCTCAAGCCATCACCATTCTTAGAAGAGACAAGGTAATCGATAACAAGGTTGGAGAACCAAGCCCAACCGAAGAAGTTGAAAAAGAAGAGGAAGCTCCTCAACAGGAACAAAAGGAGCCTGAATCAAAAGATGAAGAAGTGAAGAAGCCCACACTCCACAAGGCCACCCATCCCTACAATCCTCCAATTCCATATCCAAGCCGGTTGAGGAATGAGAAGCAAGACAACCAATTCCAAGAGTTCTACAAGCTCTTATCAAAGGTGAACGTCAACCTTCCACTCCTTGATGTCATCCGTAATGTGTCAGCCTATGTCAAGTTCTTCAAAGAACTAGCTTCCAAAAAGAGGAAGTTTGTGGAGGATGAAAAGATTATGGTGTCCGAAGTGGCGAGTGTAATCTTACAACAACTACTGCCCAAGCTCCGTGATCCAGGTATTTTTACTCTTAAAATTGCCTTGGGAAATGGTAAAGAAGCATGTGGTATGCCAGATCTAGGAGCCGGAATTAATTTGATGCCTTACTCTATTTATAAACAATTAGAGTTAGTGTTGGTCCCGGGTGAGTCAATATCAGCTTAGAGGGGGGGTGAATAAACTGATTAAAACTTTTCACTTCAAATGCGGAATAATAGGGGCCCTTTGACTCGCTTTGTAAAACTTATCTATGCACAAACTTATTAATCAGTTAAGACAGTTTGAGTGCAGTTTGTGTGATGTTGTGTGTGCAGTTCAGAGATATGCAATAATCAAAATAGTACAGCACACAAGCAATTTATAGAGGTTTGAAGTCTCAAACTTCTACGTCCTCTCTTCCTTCCCCAGAAGGGCAACTTCACTATATAACTTGAGTTTATTTACAAATTATACAATGAAGGACAGTTGGTTGAACCTGGTAACTGCTCGCTACCTCTGTGGGTCGACGGCTCACACTTGAAGTCCCTAACTGCTCGCTAGGAAGGTAGGTGCTATTGTCGTCTTTACAAGGTTTTAGATCTCTTTCGATCTTCAAGAGGTTAGTCTTGAACAGGGGTTATCAACTGATGTGCTCCTTCAATTGAGCTAAGTAGTTGATTGTTGTCTTGCTGAAACTGAGAAGACTGCCCTGGCTGGATTGTCAACAGCTGGCTGATTATCTTGACTCTGTGAATTTCTTCTTCTCAGTTGGACTCTCGCAGTTTCTATCAAATGCTGAACTTGAGCTTGAGTGGGAGGGAGAAAGAAAAGCTCTTGCTTGTATATGCGAAAGTTATGTAGGCGAAAGATTCTTTTTGTCTCTTCTCAAAGTTATTTTAAACTCTGATTCACTCGTCTTTTATAGAGGAGTGATTTTATGACCGTTGAGTTCCATTGTCCATTAATCGGTGGCTCTGTTGGCTCATCAATGGAAGATGATTGCTTGGAGCTTTTGGTTGAAGTAGCCGTTACTCTGCCAATCGATCTTCATTGGATATTTAATTCCAGGATTTTTGTTGACGCATTTATTCCAAGATTCGGCAGCTTGAGCAATAAACTCCAGGGTTCTCTGGCTTCAGCTTTCCTCACAGTTTTGAGTTCTAGTTGGCAGTTCTGGACTTGTCAGCTCAGTTTAGTTATTGCTCCAGTTGACAGTTCCGAGCTTGTCAGCTGAGTTCGACTATTGCTCCAGTTGGCAGTTCTGAGCTTATTAGCTGAGTTCGACTATTGCTCCAGTTGGCAGTTCCGAGCTTGCCAGCTGAGTTTGACTATTGCTCCAGTTAGTAGTTGTGAGCTTGTCAGCTGATTTTGGCTATTGCTTCAGTTGACAGTCGTGAGCTTGTCAACTGAGTTTGACTGTTGCTTCAGTTGACAGTCGTGAGCTTGTCAGCTGAGTTTGACTGTTGCTCCAGTTTGTCAGTTCTGAGCTTTGTTTCTCCAGTTTGATTGTTCTCAAGTTCTCAACTATCTTGTCAGCTTGACTGATTTCACTTGAGCCTTCTTGCCAGCTAGATTAATTACAAGCTGGCTGACTACAGTTCTGGCCTTCAGCTTATCTGTCTTGTTTACTTCAGTTTGGTCATCAGTTGGATACTTCCAGTCTTCAGTCTAAGCTGATCTCTTATCAGTTCCTTTAGTTGACTCTTTTCTCCCTCAGCTTAGCTGACTTAGTTGTCAGTTTGTTTCGACTGATTTAACTACTCGACTTCTTAGTTGAGTTGACTTCTGACTGAATGACGTATCCTTTAGCTTGCGGACCATACTCTTGATTGGTTGACTTTGACTTTGCATGATTTCCTTTTTGATGATGCCCTGGATTGATCAACTCTGATCTACAACTTGAATTTTAGTCAGTTTTTCACAAATAATTTTAACATCTCATCAAAACCTAATCTAGGGGTTCCTTGATAGTTTTTCCTAACAATTTCTCCCTTTTTGATGATGTCAAAACTTTGTTGATAATGATGGAAAAACTGCAAGTGTAGCAAGTTTGCTTAAGCAATTTCAGAGCCAATTCAGAGCAAGTTTGAGAGAAAATTTGATTCATGATTTTCATTCAAGTATCAGAGCATTTGTTATTAGCATTTGTCATTCATGCTGTCATTCAAGTATTAAAGCATTTAAGATATGCATGAAATTCAAGTATTAGAGCAATTAGACTTCAAGTTTCAGAGCATTCTCTCATTCTTTCATTTTGGGCATGCTTTAATTCCAGTATTAGAGCATTCAACCATTTTTCATTCAAGTATCAGAGCATTATTAGAGCATTTAACTTAATCATACTTGAAGTATCAGAGCATGAGCATTATAAGCATGATCAAAATGTATATTATATATATTTACTTTAAAGCATATTATATTTTCAAGAGTAGTTAAAACTACTAATCTACTCTCTGAAAATTGCTCCTTTTCTTTCTGCTCGATTCTCCTCCTTCTTGGGCTCCTTGTATTCTCCATGCTTCCCCCTGAAGCTGATCTTCCCTCTCATGATGAATTTCTCTTTGAATTTGATCCCAAAGAGTTAAGCAATTTCAGAGCCAATTCAGAGCAAGTTTGAGAGAAAATTTGATTCATGATTTTCATTCAAGTATCAGAGCATTTGTTATTAGCATTTGTCATTCATGTTGTCATTCAAGTATTAAAGCATTTAAGATATGCATGAAATTCAAGTATTAGAGCAATTAGACTTCAAGTTTCAGAGCATTCTCTCATTCTTTCATTTTGGGCATGTTTTCATTCTAGTATTAGAGCATTCAACCATTTTTCATTCAAGTATCAGAGCATTTTTAGAGCATTTAACTTAATCATACTTGAAGTATCAGAACATGAGCATTATAAGCATGATCGAAATGTATATTATATATATTTACTTTAAAGCATATTATATTTTCAAGAGTAGTTAAAACTACTAATCTACTCTCTAAAAATTGCTCATTTTCTTTCTGCTCGATTCTCCTCCTTCTTGGGCTCCTTGTATTCTCCATGCTTCCTCCTGAAGCTGATCTTCCCTCTCATGATGAATTTCTCTTTGAATTTGATCCCAAAGAGTTAAGCATCCATCATCTATCTGTTCTTCTTCCCCCTTTTTGGCATCATCCAAAAGGTGGAATGGGTCGTATGATGGTAGTGACAATTTTGGCAGGAAGGTGATGCAGTTGCCATATTGTCATCATGAATTGAGGGAACTGAAGAAATTTTCATGGGTGAGGAGAGCCATGCATAGGCTTCTTCAGTTGTCATAAACTGACCTTGAGCAGAGGAGAGAGAGACTTCTTGCTCTCTGAAGTTCATCGAGGCCAAGTTCTTGAAGATCTCATCAGTTGAAGGGATGAGTGGATCATCAACGAATGATGTGCATGAGGAGTTGGCCGGTTCGTTGTCGAGGAGAGGAGCATCGGTTGGTATGCTCAGCTGGATTCACTTGATCATCGAATCCATTATCTCTGAAAGCGTTGGTGGCGAGGAGAGCGGATGATTCATCCATTTTCTACTTCATGTTCCTTTGTTGATCCAGAAGGTGGAGCTACGGGTGCAGATGAGGTGGAACATTATTGACTCATCCAGTTGAAATCGCCATATGTGGTACTGCAGGTACCGCCGCAGTTGGTCGAATAGAGAGGAGTCTGTGTCCTCAACGAGACCAAAATAGCTTCTCAGCTGATGGTCGAGAACTGCTTGAAACTCAACCTCAATAGAGTCACGTTGGACTAACGGTAGAGGTTGGGAGCTAGCTGATATTGCAGGCCAATCACTCAGCCTTAATAGAGGTTCGCTCTCAATCATCAGCTCTCTTTCGTTAGATGAGCTGACGGGTGCCTCCAAATGTGTCTTTCCACGGCCTGAATTGGAAGGCCCTTGTCGACGTGAACGCTTCGGGATCAGATGGTAGTAGATAGTGGGGAGCATGTCCCTTCTTTTGAGTGGTTTATCAGTTGGGATGACCTCATCAAACTGGTTTTGAATGATATGGCTTATGCGACTCATAAACCCAATCTTCTCGTGAAATGAGCCAGTTGATGGGTCATAGGCTGCTCGCTCTACATTAGCTCGCAGTTGAGCAAGGATGAAAGAGGCCTAGTCGGCTTTACATCCAAAGTAGAGAGCGGCTGTGAGATGGGCTTTGATGTCCGAGAATTGGACTGTCTCAAAGTTGCCATGTAGAATATGGCCAGTGATATCTAAGAGTTGAAGGATATCATTGGGTATACTCTCCTTCAGCCTGTAGGAACAGTCATGGTGGCGAATGTGAGGAAGCTTCCAAGCATCCCATAGTGCGTATTTGTAGGGCAGTTGCAGGGTCATGACATCTGGACCGTCGCCTGAAAGATGAAGGGTAGACATCATCGTCCCTTTCATCACTGTGATCGTCTTGCTCCGGACGGTAGAAATGATGTTGTCACCAGAGATTGTTGCATTGTAGTAGAACTCCGCAACATGGGAAGGTAAGTGCTTGAGCGGCACGATCGTCAAAAATGGCAGCGGGCCAGTTGCCTCCAATGGCCTATAGATGCTTTGAAATGTGTCTGCGCCGAGACATGCGTTAAGATACTCTAGACTTAGAGTCTTATCTTTCTTCAGCTTCTTAATAAGTAGATTTGCATCTACCGTCTGAAATGGGGGCTTCATATCTGCAAAAAGATGCTGTTTTAGTTTAGATAGCAAGTGTTTTTGAGGAGAGAGAGAAAACTAGCAGATGATCAAAGCAAGAGAGAGAAAGAGTTTGCAGATGATCGGAGCCTTCATCTCTGTGCACATATTTATTTAGCTTTGCATACAGGAATCGAGGGCACTCGATTGTTTTTCTTAGCTGATCAGCCATCCGATTTGATGGAGGATTAGCTGAATTAATGAGGCTTACATCTCAGCCATTTGATGAAGAAGTAACTTTATGATCTTGTGGCTGAGAAGTAGCAACTCTGAAAATGGGGTAGTTGCCATAAATAGCAAAATATTTTCTGCAGATCTTGCTATTTATATCTCAGTAAAAAATATTTTCTTTTTCAATTTTGAAGAGTTGATTTAATATCAACGCAGAGATATTAATTGCAGCATTGTGAGATAGAACCCTATTTTCAAATTGTAACCGTTGAGTATAATATAAGAAATTTCATAATCGTAACGGTAAGAATGTAATTATGATAAGCTTTGAAAAATTAAAAAAAAAACTTATCCGGATTCAGTTGGGATACAGTCCAACTGATTGACTGCTTCGGCGGTTGAATGATCAATTGAGTCTCGGTTCTGATGAGCTAGCTGAAGTTGAAGCTGTAATTGAACTGAATTGATCAGTTATCTTGATCAGTTGCTTGGTTCTCAGTAGACAGTTTCCGCTTCTTGAAGGGCTTAGCCGAGGTCTTTGGCAGTGCAGGCCTTGCAGTCCTCCGGGCTTGGTAAAGGTGAAGCTGGATGGTAACTGACGAGTTTTTCATCCTTTGACTGAGGGATTGTAAAGTTCCTTTTGGCGATGATCGAGACTGATCATTTTTCATAGGCAATTGCATGCCTTTTGAGCTAGATGTGAGCAGTGGAGTGACATAGCTCTTGGATAGGAGGCTTGGTGATGTGGCAGTGTCTTCATCATCACTATCGCTCTCGTCAGCACGCCTTGGATTCTTCTGGGTAGCCACAGCTTCAGTTTGTGATAGATATGGTTCTATCCTTTCAACGACCAGTGGAGTTTCTCATGATGGCTCAGCTGACTGACCTGATAAATTATCAAAGTTCAGTTTTCGACAAAGCGAGCCAGTTGGGCAGTTGACTGGTTGATCTGCAGTTCCAACTGTTTGAGGCACAACGTTGATCTTGATTCCTGCTAATAAGGCGGTTGCTGGAATCTTGTTAACAAGCTGGTGATTCATGATGTGCTGGACTTGCACAATGGTTGGAGGAAATGGATTTGATGAACCTATCCATTTAATGCTCCATGTTTCTTCACGTTGCCAGTAGCTCATGCCATGAAAGGCAGTTAGCAGAAAGTGAGACTGGATGGACATAGAGTGTCTTCAGTTATACCAATAGAAGTACCGGTGGAGTTGTTTGAACAACTCTTGATTACGTTGTGCAACAAAGGTAAAGTGAGTGAGAATGAGATTGGTCACTTCTATTTGTGCACCTTTGACTGCATATTCACCACTATAAAAAGTGCGAATATTCTCTTCAGTTAGCTGGAGAGGAGGGCATGTACTTCTGAAGTAGTCCGCTCCGTAGTGTGAATGAGGGATTCCAATGAATGGAATAAGCTCATCTAGATAAAAGCAAACCTGGAAATCAACTGGTGATCCGTTCTTTGATTTTGGAGACTGAACGGCGTTGGCAGTTGAGTTGCTAAGAACTGGTAGTGACTCATCATTTGGAAGCTTCAGCAGGTCTTCAAGCATTTTACTTATTCTTAGAACAAGTCCGACCTTGGACTCCAATTTACCAGAGTTCTTTGAGTCAGAGGCCTTGATGACTTGATGCTTGAATTGTTGAAAGGCAAATTCTGCCCAGTTTGTTTGTCGCCCTTCAGCAAGGTGAATCATAACCTTGTATCTCTCTTGGGTGAGTTGACTCAGGCTTCCAATGGCCCCGAACATCATCTTATTCGTTATGTCAAGTAGAACTCCATACTCGGGCTTCAGGTCAGTTTTAGCGGTTGTAAAACTGAATTGCTTGTCGCAGGTTGAAGCTTTCCATTTTCTCCAGTACAACTCTGCAGATTCCTTTAGATTTTGAACGGATGAACCTTCCTGTGGGAGTTGGAACACTTCTGCAATTGTCCTTTCAGTGATTTGAAGTTTCCGTCCTTGAATCACTGATGACACTGTCTTTCTATCTGCAGATAATTTTGCTTGAAGTAAAAATTCACTCACCAACTTTTGTCTAAAGAACTTTGGTGGTGTTTCCAGGTAGTAAAGAATTTATGTCTTATGAAGATTTGACAGAAGGATTGGGTTGTTTGATTCATCTAGAATCAACTGAAATTTCTTCATATCAAGAAATTTATCTCTCATAAGTTGTTCTTTGAAGGAATTTGAAGATCTGGATGATTCGGCCATCTTTGAGGTTGGCTGAGATTTTGGGAATTTTAAGATCTTTTGAGAGAGAGAGTTTTTGAGATTGTAGAAGGAGGAAGCTTTTTGAGAGGTTTGAAAGAGAGAGACTTTTTATGAGTGTTTGGACAGGCTCATAGATCTGATGGTTTGAATGGTACTAGCCTCTGGTCTCTTTTGGTCTTTGGCAATTAATGACTTTCACATGTGTCATTGTTTTGCAACAGTCAAAATTTCAAAATAAATGTGAGGCTTAACATTTATTTGAAATAGAAAATAGATTTTTATAAATATATCAAAAGATATAATTACAAACTGATTAACAAGAAGTACACTTAGGGCTTTTCTAATCAGGTTTAACTTGATCAGCCACTTAGTCCTTCTTGTGATCAGTTTTTCTTCTCTTGGCCAGCGGTTCAATGAGGTCCTCTTCTTCATCCTCATCACTGTTTTCTGACTCAGTTTCAGCTGACTGGAGCCTTGGATGGGCTTGCAGCTGCTTGATCTGCTTAGTGTGCAGTTTAACCTGTTGCTGCAGGGGTCTTTAGTGAAGTCAACTGAGTATCCATTGTCGCACAGCTGGATGATGCTGAGTAGTTTGTGCTTCAGTCCATCCACGTGGGAAACTCCATTTACTACTTTTCCTTTGACTACGAACCCTTCTCCAATGGTTCGGCTTTTGGAGTTGTCTCCAAACGTGACAAGTGGACCCTTGACTTTTTCATAAACATCGAGATCTTCTCTGTCTCCGGTCATGTGCTTGGAGCACCCGCTATCTAAATACCAAATGTCTTTGGTTTTCTTCGTAGATAGGATGCTCTTATCCTGCAAGAACAAGGATTATCATTTAGGGACCCGTTTTATATCGGGTCCTTGTTGATTCATCAAGCTTTTTGGAATCCAAACTTGCCAAACTTTTGGCTTCTTATCATCCAGAGATCCAACTGACTTGGATCGCCTGATTAGTTTAGATTTTCTCTCAACTTTTCTATTCTGATTTGAATCAGTTAAATGATGCCTGCGTTGAGAATTAGTTGGATAAAACAATTCAACTAAAATGCTTTGGCCTTGAGACCTTTGAGTTCTATGATCAGATCGGTGTTTTGTATGTTTCCAGTTTATTAGAATGAACTTTTTTGGCTCATTTCTGGAATCTAAGTACTCATTATAATGATGGTAGGGTTCAAATGAATTTCTTTGATCTCTCTTATAGGTGTTCTGATTGAACTTCTTCGTAGGATAGACTTGAGATCCAAACTAATTTTTCCTTCTAAAGAGGGCTGATCTATCAGTTTGTCTTGGGGGCATTCTTTGTTGAGATCATGGTCTTTGTTGAACTGGAGGCTTTGAGCGAGTGGGTTGGCTTGAGTGAGCTGATGGTCTTAGCTGAAAATTGGGCTTCATTTGGCCTGGTGTTTTTGTTTGGTAAAACTGACCAGATTGTCTAGGCTGAGTTTGAGGATTTTTCAATATTCCTTTTCCTTTGGTTGACTCAGCTAGCTGATCATGAGATCTAGTGAACCCTTTTAGGATTCCCTTATCACTGGGTTGGGCAACTGCTTTTCCCTTTTGTAGAGCAGTGAACTTGCTAAATCCTAGCCATGAGCTGTTAGTTCCAGTTCTTTGATGATTTAATATCTCATCTAAGGTTTGAGATCCCTTTTTGAACTTTAGAGTTACTTTTTCTCTTTCATGGATCTCTTGTTTGAGTTTTTGATTTTCAGCCTCTAGATCAGCAGTTCTCAATTTCAGTTCTCGGTTCAACATGCAAGCAGGATATTGAAGCTAATTGGTCTTCTAGCATCATAAGTTTCATATCAAGTTCATTACTAGAGACAGTTGCTTCATTTATATGATAAAAAGAGGTTTGTGAATCAGCTGTAATAACCTCTTCATCATTGTCAGCCATGAGGCAGAATAGCGCTTCATCATCTGAGCTGTAACCGTCAGAATCAATTCCAGAAGGATAGTCTGAATCATCTAGCACGGCATTCTTAAGGTTTGCAACCATTGCTTTTCTTTTGAAGAAGCTTCTCCTCACCTTGGCTTTCTTGTCTTCAGGGAGTTCTGGACATTCAAATCTATAATGTCCTTGTTTGTGGTAGTGAAAGCATTCTCCAAGATTTCGGTTGCCACTCTTGAATGGTTCAGCTGGTTGATAAGTTCTCTCATCTTTTGGGATTTCATTAGTTTGAGGTGGAACTGATTGTTTATCCCGAACTCTCTTCAACTTTTCTAGCAACCTGGTAACTGATTGGATTTGATCATTGATGTCATCAGTTAGATTCTTCTTCTTTTCAGTTGCTTCTCTTTTTCATTCAGTTGAAGATCCGTCTTGATGTTCTTTGGCTGGTGAGCTCCTAGGTCGGAAGTTGTTCCTTCCTCGAGTGTCTCTAAACTGGTTCCTTTCACCGTAGAAAGCTGTATCTTGAGCTGACGATGTTGATGCTTCCTTCTTTCGGTTTAGACTATACTCATGAGCTTTGAGAGAACCAAATAGTTCCCTTGGAGTGATGCTATTTAGATTTCTTGATTCCTTTGTAGCTATCACTTTCATATCCCATTCTTCAGTAAGATTATCCAATATCTTGGAATTCATCTCAGAGTTGGGATAAATCCTCCCGAGGTTGTTCATCTCACTGATAATGCCAAGAAATCTGGTTTCAAGGCTTAAGATGGACTCCTCTTGCTGCATTTTGAAGGATTCATATTTGTCGACTGCCAGTTGGAGCTTTTTTCCTTTGATGGCTTCGAACTCTTTACATAGATCTGCTAGTAGGTCCCATATCTTCTTGGCAGTTGTAAAGTTCTTTGTGTTCTTCATTCTGTCTTCATCTAGAGTTTGGAATAATGCGGCTTGAGCAACGAACTCTAGATTTTTTAGCTTTTTCTCTTCGCTGGTAAGAAGATTAGTTGGCTTTAGAACCCTTGCAGGTTGATTGATATCAACTATGTGAGCATCATTGTCCATCATGATGATGATTGGACCATCTTCGATGACTTCCCACATATTCTCATGAATTGAGCAGAGGTGAGCCTTTATTCTCCTGCTCCAGTTATCATAGTTCTCAACTGAAAACAAAGGTAGCTTATGGTTTTCCATAGCTGAAATGTTAGCACAGATAAGTAGATCTGATTCAGTTGATCTGCAGAAACGGCTGATCTTTAGAATCAACCGCTCTGATACCACTTATTGGTCCCGGGTGAGTCAATATCAGTTTAGAGGGGGGTGAATAAACTGATTAAAACATTTCACTTCAAATGTGGAATAACTGTTGGTTTTGTATACTAGAAGACCTGTCTTTTGTATACATTATTAATAATGGTTTTATGATGATATAGAATGAATATTATTGCAGTCACTGTTTGCATTTAAATTGCTATATTTATATGCATGTTCACTATACTTACATTGTAGATGATATGGTGTGGGTAAACACATAGTTAGATCATATCATCAGGTTCCTTGTAATGTATTAAAAGGCTCACGGTTTAGATGGCACTGAACCTGCTATCGGTACGCCGTAGAATAATCTGATAGTTAGTTTGTCTTGACTAACTGATTATTCTAATACATGGTCAAGTGTATTGAGGAGGATCTACTTAGGATTCTATTCTCTATTCTGACCTTAAATGAGAGAATAAGAATCCACAGAGTTCGGGTTCTTAACCCCTATATGTTGGCAGACATATACGTGTAGTGTTTGCAGCTTTGATTTATCAAAGGGTGAGATTCTTTCATAAGAATCAATAATCTCGATATCTTGGGTTGTGACATTTACACTTATGATGGGTTGTGCAATATGTAGGGGCACCGTGTCCTGGTGCGCCAGTTTGATGGTGCCCCCTTGAGGAAATGCAAGTTCATGCTGAAACCCTGCAGGTGGAATTTATTCCGTGCATGAGTAAAGCTTGTGTGGTACTACTCAAGGATAAGATATTAATTAATTATAGCTGTCAGAAGCTTACATAATTAATTAATGGGCATTATATCTTAAACGCGGGGAATGGCTGGACTAAAGGAGAAAGCATATTCAGAAATATGTATTAAATTGGTAGGTCAGTATTATTTCTTTAGTGGAATAAAAATAATACTTAATTTATTTAATAATATCCTAAGTTTATTGGATATTGGAAATTAAATAAATTAGCAGGCCAATTTAATATTCTTCTAGATCCCTGTTGTAGCCCAATATGACTTTAATGGACTGGAGATAGAAAAAGGGATAGAGGCCCAAACCCAGTAGGGTTGGGACACTGAAATTTCGACCACCTCCCCTATAAATAGGGAGGTGGGGGACGAAATTTTAAGAGTAATAATCAGCTCCTCTTGTGTTCTCTTTATCTCCACAGATTCCATACCGATCTAGTAGATTTCAGCCCACCCTGAAACTAGATTCAGTCCGGGAATACAACAGAAGATCAAGGAGTGGAATATCACAGTGGGCGCCGATCATCATCATACACAACAACAAGATTAGACCTTTAATCTTGTCCTCCACCCGTCGTTTGATTTGTAAGTCGTTTTTCGATTCTATGTTTCCGCTTTAATAGAATCGTTTAAACCGGATTTGCATGTTAATTAAACTCGGTTAATTAAAACATATGAGATGCATGAATTTATGATCTACATGACATTAGGATTAATGAACATCCAATTAGATCCTGCGGTGGTTCAATTCGAAAAAACCCCAACAATAACAGGGGCCCTTTGACTCGCTTAGTAAAACTTATCTATGCACAAACTTATTGATCAATTAAGACAGTTTGAGTGCAGCTTGTGTGATGTTGTGTGTGCAGTTCAGAGATATGCAATAATCAAAATAGTACAAGACACAAGCAATTTATAGAGGTTCGAAGTCTCAAACTTCTACGTCCTCTCTTCCTTCCGCAGAAGGGCAACTTCACTATATAACTTGAGTTTCTTTACAAATTATGAAATGAAGGCAGTTGGCTGAACCTGGTAACTGCTCGCTACCTCAACGGGTCTACGGCTCACACTTGAAGTCCCTAACTGCTTGCTAGGAAGGTAGGTTCTATTGTCGTCTTTACAAGGTTTTAGATCTCTTTCGATCTTCAAGAGGTTAATCTTGAACAGGGGTTATCAACTGACGTGCTCCTTCAATTGAGCTGAGTAGTTGATCGTTGTCTTGCTGAAACTGAGATGACAGCCCTGGCTGGATTGTCAATAGCTGGCTGATTATCTTGACTCTATGAATTTCTTCTTCTCAGTTGGACTCTCGCAGTTTCTATCAAATGCTGAACTTGAGCTTGAGTGGGAGGGAGAAAGAAAAACTCTTGCTTGTATATGCGAAAGTTGTGTAGGTGAAGGATTCTTCTTGGCTCTTCTCAAAGTTATTTTAAACTCTGATTCACTCATCTTTTATAGAGGAGTGATTTTATGACCGTTGAGTTCCATTGTCCATTAATCGGTGGCTCTGTTGGCTCATCAATGAAAGATGATCGCTTGGAGCTTTTGGTTGAAGTAGCCATTACTCTACCAATCGATCTTCATTGGATATTTAATTCCAGGATCTTTGTTAACGCATTTATTCCAAGATTCGGCAGCTTGAGCAATAAACTCCAGGGTTCTCTGGCTTCAGCTTTCCTCACAGTTTTGAGTTCTAGTTGGCAGTTCTGGACTTGTCAGCTCAGTTTAGTTATTGCTCCAGTTGACAGTTCCGAGCTTGTCAGCTGAGTTCGACTATTGCTCCAGTTGGCAGTTCTGAGCTTATTAGCTGAGTTCGACTATTGCTCCAGTTGGCAGTTCCGAGCTTGCCAGCTGAGTTTGACTATTGCTCCAGTTAGTAGTTGTGAGCTTGTCAGCTGAGTTTGGCTATTGCTTCAGTTGACAGTCGCGAGCTTGTCAGCTGAGTTGGACTGTTGCTTCAGTTGACAGTCGTGAGCTTGTCAGCTAAGTTTGACAGTTGCTCCAGTTTTTCAGTTCTGAGCTTTGTTTCTGCAGTTCGATTGTTCTCAAGTTCTCAACTATCTTGTCAGCTTGATTGATTTCACTTGAGCCTTCTTGTCAGCTTGATTAATTACAAGCTGGTTGACTACAGTTCTGGCCTTTAGCTGATCTGTCTTGTTTACTTCAGTTTGGTCATCAGTTGGATACTTCCAGTCTTCAGTCTAAGCTGATCTCTTATCAGTTCCTTTAGTTTACTATTTTCTCCCTCAGCTTAGCTGACTTAGTTGTCAGTTTGTTTCGACTGATTCAACTTCTTGACTTCTCAGTTGAGTTGACTTCTGACTGAATGACGTATCCTTCAGCTTGCGGACCATACTCTTGATTGGTTGACTTTGACTTTGCTTGATTTCTTTTTTTATGATGCCTTGGATTGATCAGCTCCGATCTACAACTTGAATTTTAGTCAGTTTTTCACAAATAATTTTGACATCTCATCAAAACCTAATCTAGGGGTTCCTTGATAGTTTTTCCTAACAGTTAGGTAATTTGAAACCAACTAGAATGTATCTACAATTGGCGGATAGGTCCATGAGATATCCTAGAGGAATAATTGAGGACATTCTAGTTAAGGTGGGTGGATTGATAATCCCGGTTGATTTTGTTGTTTTAGATGTGGGAGATGTACAAGAAATGGGTAAATAGCACATACTACTCCTAGATAGACCTTTCATGGCTACAACAAACACCTTGATTGATGTCAAAAATGGGACTCTAAAAATGTCAATGTTAGGAGAAATTGTGTCTTTTTCCGTCCATGAAAACAAAACTATTCCCGTCTCCTCCTTTGAGGAAAATTGCTCTTTTATCGATACTATTGATACCTTGGCCGAGGAGGTTTTCTTGCAGGAAATAGGCTCCCATTGAAGGAGTGAAGCCTTGTCCGAAGAACTTGCTATGGAAGAATCTTACCTCAAGTATGGGGGGAGACGAGTTGGATTCTGAGGAGATGGAGATTTTGTTAGGAGAAGGAGTAAGCTTGATGGAAGTTCTTGCTTTGACCGAAGAGGAAGTGAAACCCTCTCCCGAACTTGAGCTCAAGGAGCTCCCATCTCATCTCAAATATGTGTACCTTGATGAAGAGGAAAAGAAGCCCGTGATCGTCTTTGCCGGGATTGAAAAAGAAGAAGAAGATATCTTGGTAGCCGTACTCAAGAGAAACAAGCAAGCTATTGGATGGAACCTTTCCGACATCAAAGGCATTAGCCCCTTGATGTGCATGTATCAGATCATTCTCAAGGAAGGGGCCAAGCCGGTTAGAGAAGGACAAAGGCGGCTCAATCCCGTGTTGATAGAGGTCGTCAAGAAGGAGATTCTCAAGCTCCTAGCGGAGGGGATTATCTATCCTGTAGCCGATAGTGAATGGGTGAGCCCGGTCCATGTGGTGCCTAAGAAAGGAGGAATCACAGTGGTGGAAAATGATAGAGGAGAGCATGTGGCTACTTGAACCACCACCGGGCGGAGAATGTGCATTGACTACCGAAAGCTAAATGCCGCCACTCGAAAAGACCATTTTCCCCTTCCTTTCATTGATCAAATACTTGATAAATTTTCCGGTCATAGTTTCTATTGTTTCCTTAACAGTTTATAGGGTTATTTTCAGGTGGCTATTGCTCCTAAGGACCAAGCCAAGACCGCCTTCACTTGCCCGTTTGGCACATTTGCTTGTAGAAGAATGCCATTTGGACTATGCAATGCATCGGGCACATTTCAAAGGTGCATGTTTTCTATCTTTTTCGAAATGATTGGTGATTTCATTGAAGTATTCATGGATGATTTTCCGTCTTTGGGTCTTCATTTTTTGATTGTTTGGATAAGTTAGAACTTGTTTTAAGGAGATGCATTGAAAGTAGCCTTACTCTTTGTTGGAAGAAGAATCATTTTATGGTTACTAGTGGCATAGTCCTTCGGCATATTGTTTCTGAAGAAGGAATGAGTGTAGACAAGGCTAAGGTTGATGTAATTGAAAAATTACCTCCTCCCGTCAATGTAAAATGTGGTAGATTTTTTCTAGGCCATGCCGGTTTTTACCGTCGGTTTATAAAAGACTTCTCAAAAATTAGCCAACCTCTATGCCATTTACTTGCTCAAGATGTTCCTTTTGAGTTTGATGAAAAATCCTTGCATGCTTTTAACACTCTTAAGGAGAAATTGATTACTGCACCTATTGTCATTCTCCCTAATTGGTCATTACCTTTTGAAATCATGTGTGATGCATCAAATTCCACTGTGGGTGCAGTTTTGGGTAAACGTGTGGATAAAATTCTTCATGTAATTTACTATGCTAGCCTCACCTTGAATAGTGCTCAAGTAAATTACACTACATCTGAAAAAGAATTGCTTGCCGTTGTGTTTTCATTGGATAAATTTAGATCCTACATCTTAGGTTCTAAAGTGATTGTGCATAGTGACCATGCAGCTCTTAGGCATTTGTTGACCAAGCCCCAAGCCAAACCTAGACTCATTAGGTGGATCTTGCTTGTGCAAGAATTTGATGTTGAAATCAAAGATAGAAAGGGGTATGAAAATGTGGTAGCGGACCATCTATCTCGCTTCTCCGTTGATGAAAATTTCGATTTATCGCATGAGAAAGGAGTTGATTGTGATTCATTTCCATATGAGCATGCTCTTGCACTTAATTCCTCTCCATGGTATGCCGACATTGTTAATTATCTTGCTTGTGATAAAATGAGGCCTAACCTTACCTTTCAAGAAAGGAAAAGATTTTTGGCAATGTGTAGGTAGTACTTTTGGGATGATCCATACCTTTTCCACTTGGAAAAAGACGAGGTGATTCGAAGATGTGTCCTGGAGGAGGAACAAACCGATGTCTTGACCTTTTGCCATGCTTCTCATTGTGGTGGCCATTTTTTAAGGCAAAAGACGGCCCGAAAAATCTTGCAATCCGGTTTGTATTGGCCTTCCATTTTTAAGGATGCTCATGTTTATTGCCTTTCATGTGATAAGTGCTAAATACTTGACAATATTGGGAGAAGAAATGAAATGCCTTTAAATGTCAATCTTGTTGTTTAAATTTTTGATGTTTGGGGTATTGATTTTATGGGACCATTTCCTAACTCATTTGGTTTTGAATATATCCTATTAGCCGTTGATTACATGTCTAAGTGGGTTGAGGCAATCCCCACTAGGTCTTGTGATGCTAATGTGGTTATCAAGTTTATGCATGAGCACATTTTGAGTAGGTTTGGATTCCCTCGAGCTATTATGAGCGATGGTGGAACGCATTTCACCAACAAGCTCTTTGAAAAATTGATGAAGAAGAATAGTGTGACTCACAAAGTGGCTACTCAATATCACCCTCAAACCTCCGATCAAGTTGAGACGAGCAACAAGCAAATTCAAAACATTTTAAAGAAGACCATGAATGTGACGATGAAGGATTGGTCTACAAAGCTAACGGACGCTCTTTGGGCATACCGGATGGCTTACAAGACTATTCTAGAAATGAACCCTTACCGCCTCGTGTATGGAAAAGCATGTCATCTTCCCATAGAGATTGAGCACAAGGCCTATTGGGCCATTAAAGCGGTAAATTTTAGGATGTTGGAGCAAAGATATGAGGTCACATTGTCCAACATGAAAGACTATTTTGGTTTTTCATCCAAGGGGATAAAAGAGCGGCCATCGGACATCAATGTTGCCAAAGCTTGGTATGAAATTTCAGATTTGCACAATTGGGACCCCAAGGGGACGTCGAGCAAGTACATCCAGGACCCCGCACTGTCAATAGTACACAAATTCTTGGCCTACAATGTCAGTAGAAAAGAGCAGGCCAACAAAGTAAATTCAACGGAGGACTATCTTTTGTGGTGTGCCATGAAAAAGAAAAAAGTTTACCCCTCTACCTTTCTTTGGTCGGCCATCAAGGGCATGCTTCAATGAGATTTCCAGCATCCTTCTTTCTGCGCCTTCACCTCAGCTTTAGCGGTGAAACTTGGGGTGCGTGAAGAAAATGGCTCGGCGCCATCTGGCCAAACTAGAATTAGTCAGTATAGCATCGACAAGGATGAGCTCAAACGAGCTTAGATTATATATGATGAGCGCTAGGTGAGACCTCACACTAAGATAAATTGTGTTGAGAAGTTGAGGCTTGCACAACAGGGTACCATGCAACTTACTGGAGGAGCCAACACCTCGTCTGCACAACAGTGTGGTCTATCAGATGAGCCCAATGAAGCGAGCGACGAGGATGCCGATGAAGGAGAGGAGCAAGGCGGAGAAGAATACCAGGAAGCGGAGGGGCAATACCACTACCAGTAGCCCCCACATTACGGATACCAAATGTTGAATCCAGATTGGAGCTCCTTCCAAGGATACTTCGACACTCCTATGGGTCAGTTTCAGTAGGATTTCCAGCAGTCGCTCACCAACATCATGGGCCAATTTCAACATCAAGTCCTAGACTCGATGAGGGAGTACAGGTAGGACCACATCGCTCACATGATGCAAAACCAAAAGCATATTGACGCCTCCTTTCAGGTGATCCATGAGGAGATAAGCGCAGTGCGCCATGATGTTAGAGGCCTCTACACTCGCATGGACACGCACGAGGAGCGAATGACGTCCTTGGAGCAAAGCTGGAATGCATGGACCCTCACATCCACCGCCTGCCCAATGCCACCTCGTCAGTCTTTTCATTCACCACCTTCTCCACCACCAGAGCAGTGAAGTCTTTTATATTTTCTGTTCTTTTTTTATGTATTTTCATGTTCGTGTGCGTTGTTTTTCATTTTAGTATATTCGTATTTCATTTTCATGTTTCGTAGTGTTATTTTGTAGGAACCCGCATCCGTTGCCGGTCTTCTACAATCTTATGATGTACTCTCTTCCCTTTTACTTTTATGTAGAATTTGTTTTTCATCCATTGAGGACAATGCATGGTTTAAGTGTGGGGGTGATGTTTAGCTATGTTTTATTGTTAGTAATTGGATGATGTTTGTTTTTGTTTTGATTGAATGCAATTGTGTTGTTGGATTTTGTTGAAATTGTGTTGAGATTGGTTGCAATTGTTCTTGATTTTATTGTATTTATTATGTTGCGTATTTTGTAATTCTCCCACTTAACCTTATGTTTTACCCAATTGTCAAACTTGAAAAATTTTGGATATGAATCTTCAAGGAATTATTTTCAAGTTAATCATTTTGAATCAATTGTTATCGTGGTTTCACTCTTAAGCATGAATTGTCTTTGAATGATGATCATAATTTGATGAATTGTGTTGAGAGGTCTTGTCCTTGAGGGATTAGGAAGCATGTTTAGCCTTGTCTTATGAAAATTATTCCCTAATCATTTTTCCATATATATATAAAAAAGAAATAATAAAAAAGAATGGGCAATAAGGGTCTCTACTCCTCTAGTTGATTTATTCAACTATGAGCATGGGAAACCACACAAGGACACTAGGGATTTCCTCCCTACGGATTTCACCTTGTGAATTTTGACCCACACCCCAAAAATTTATTTAAATAAATGGGATTGCATTTGGGATTCTACTCCTCTCATGTGTGTGTCATGTCATTTAACATCTTGCATGATGAGTATGGGAAACCGTATTAGGAAGCTCGGGTTGGCTCGATGATTAGACCTAATGACCCTCGTCCTATGTTTGCAATCCCTTATGTCTTTGAATTTTTGTTCTTTTAATAAATGTGAAGGTGATTCGTGGGGAATTAAATTGGAATGATTTGAGCCTAATTTGTTTTTCTTAGTCTTGAGAGGGCAAGAAACTCACTTGATTGGATATTATGTTCACGCTCTTGGATGATGAATACTTAAGTGGGAACCATGAGACTTGATCAAATTGCATGGTTGACTTGCAAATCTTTCCTTCTTGCTTCATGTTTTTAATTTCTTGTTTGCTTGAGGACAAGCAAAAGGCTAAGTGTGGGGGAGTTGTTTAGTGTCTAAATATGTTATTTTATTGTAGTAATTTTGTCATGTTTAGTAAATTATTTTCTTTTATTTTATTTTGTTATGTGTTGAATTTATGTGTTTATTTTCATTTATTGGTCTAATGGTGGATCATGCCAAGTTGTGCAAAAACTTGAGCTTTTGATTATAAAAGCAGGATTTTTAATGGCATTTTGGTGGCAAGTAGAAAAGCCAGAAATTGAGCTCGGATTGTCGAAGAAATGATAAAAAGGATGAGGAAAAGGAGGAGTTGAATTGCACTAGATCGCACTCAAGGAGTTGAATTGCACTCGAAATCAGAGCACGGAGATGAATGGCACGGTGTGGCCACACCATCACCCGAGGTCATGCAAGCGCGCATGGGCGCGTGAGCACGCACGCCCTCTCGCCTGTCCCGTGGGCGCGCACCACCCCGCGGCCATACGGGGTCCGCCTTTTCCTCTCCCGATCAATTTTTCCCTCTATTTCAAATGCAATCCTACTCGATTTCACTCCTAATTCTTCACAGCTGGATCAATCATGAAAGTGGACTTTTGTGGCTCTATTTTGTGGTAGGATTATAGGGATTAATTTCTCCTAAGATTTCTTTTTGGATTTTGGCTTTACTTCCCCCCTACAAAATCTCACACAAATCTCTCACATTAAATGCTCCCTTACCATCAGCTTACCATCACATTTTCTCTCTCTCTCTTTCTCATTCCCTTCCACTCGATTCTCTCTCTCTCTCATATATCCCCATTTGATCTTGGGGATATTATCATTCATCAATTCATTCACCATTCACTTCATCTTCTTCACCACTCCATCTCTCCATTTTCTCTCTACACACACCAACACCTTCACCATATTTCTTCACCATTTTCACCATTACCACCACCATTCAAGAGAAGAGGAAAAGGAAAAGACAATAGGGAAGAAAGCTAGGGTTGAAAAAAGAGAGATGAGAAGAAGCCGAGTTCGAGCCGTCCACAGAAGCTAGGCTCATTAGGGGGTTTTTCTTTTGGTATTTTCTTTCTCATTCTTAGATGATTTGTGGGGATTTGTCCCAAACTATTGAAAAATATCAAATATTGTAGAAGTTTATGCTATTTTCATTCGATTATGACATGACGTACTTTTATGGTATTTATGTTGTTTTGAGCATGGTTATAGGCTAATCACTCTATTAGGGGGTAGAGGATTTATTTGGTTTTTGATCTATGCTTGTTATGGTTGGTTGTTGTTGATGGAATTCTGATTATTATGTTGAAGTAATTGATCACTACTTAAACATTGCTAGGTTTTAGTTGAGACCAAAAAGAGATTCTAAATCCCGACCTTGGTTGCTTCAACATTAGGTGGATTGGGTTCATAAGCCTAAGATATTGATCTTGCTCATATGATATAGCCGATAGGGGTTTAATAGATAGACGGTGATGGTAATTAAAGTTAAACCATTTGAGGGGTCTATTGTGTGTTTGAGATAAATAAAGTCATCTTGAAGCAAGCTTAGTGTTAAACCATTGAGAGAGTCTACATCCTAATACTCGTATCATAATCTTTTTCTTGATCTTGATCATATTGTTATTTGTATTTTATTAGTTTTATTGCTTGTTTTCATTCTTAGTTTAAATCCTCCATCAAACCTATGATTAGAATGTTTAGGTTTTATTTTCATCGCTCTAGCACATTGCATGCATAGCCTTAAGATAATTGCCCACACGAAGTCTTCCTTGTGAGTTTGACTCGGGTTAGCTCATCGCGTCTACAATTGACCCCGTCTAATTGTGGGTTTGGTTTGAAGTAGTTTACCGTGTTGAGTCTAAACCGGAAAATACAAATTTGGAGTGAAATATCCTAGTTTAGCATGAAGTAGCATTCAGTTGCCACGTCAACAACTGAAGCCAAGTATGTAGCTGTTGTGCTCAAATCTTGTGGATGAAGCAAAAACTTAAAGATTACAAGGTGGAGACTGAAGAAGTGCCAATCTACTGTGATAACAATAGTGCTATTGCAATATCTCAAAATTCAGTATTGCATTTAAGGACGAAGTACATTGATATCATGCACCACTTCATCAGAGATCGTATCGAGAAGAAAGACATATGCATCAAATATGTCCACACGGAGAAGCAGATAGCTGATATCTTCACCAAGTCATTACTAGAAGCTATATTTTTGGAGTTATGCATCCAACTGGGATTGCTCGAACTAGCTTCAAAAGATGATGATGATCAGCAAAGAAAAGGAGTGAAGAGGGACACTCCAGCTGAAGAAGATAACTGAATCAAGATGGCATCAGTTAGTTAAGCTTTGGAGCTTAAAATGATGAGCCTAAATCAGTTCTGAAGATATGACGAAGGCTAATTGGAAGCTGAAGAATGAAGATGAGTAAACTGATTGCAGAAGGCATCAGTTCCCAACCAGTCATGTTCAACTGATGAGAGCAGTTGAATCCAAAACGGACTGAAGAAGGCAAAACTTCAGCTGAAGAAAGCAACTGAAAAGCTTAGGCGGAGCAAAGCTGAGAAGACAACTCAAGCTGACGAGAAACAAAGAGTCAAAGCTGAAGGGACTTCAGCTGGAACTGATCAATCCAAGCCGAGAAGATCATCAATTGTAAGGCCAACTGATGACATCAGCAGCTCAATGCCACGTGGAGACTAGAGGAGAGCCACAATCAGATAAGTTCAAAATTAAATTTATTACTGAACAGTAAAATGATGTGTCATCTCAATATTACCGTTGGACCCACTCTATCTCTTTCATTTAACCCCAATGAATAAATCTGAAAATAAATCGATGGATTAATCGAAATCATTCGATTTTGATTGAACTTAAATTATTTTTACCATTGGATACACTATTTTCTTGAGTGTATAAATAGGTTAGTTGTTTCCTCCAAATCACCCACACAGCTGATCAAAGAACTCAAGTACTCAGTCTCTCTAAACCCTTCACTCAGAATTCTCTTCAACCTAACAAATCTTCCAAATCTCCCCAACTCCTCTTCAATGGCCCAATTCTCCCCCAACCCTCACCGAAGAAAGTGCAACTTCAAAATCTTCGGTGAAGATTCATCAGTCTTCTGTATGGACCTGAGTCATGACAAGATACTGAGTCCAGCCAATAGAAGACAATTCACCAACTCCTTACGGCTAAAGACGTATACGAAAAGCGCTCCCACGAAAGTGTACCCAGAAGCTGTAGCGGAATTCTTTCTCAACTCCTATAGCGAGAAAGATTCTTGGATGATTATCAATGAAGTAAGGGGTGCTGAAATCTTGATCACCCATTCCATCTTAAGAAACATATTTGGGCTACTAGAAGAAGGAGACAACCTTGAAGAAATGGAAGTAAACGCCAGATACTGCTTCAACAGTTGGGTAACTAGCCCCTACCGCAGAAAACTTTTTCATTAACCATCAGACATCTAAATTCTAAAAGAAATTTTAGTTGTTATCAGTTGTGGCCATACAGATGATGATAAGATCATGCAAAGGGCACGATGAAATGTCAGAAATCAAGTATAAAATCTGCAATGCCATCTGGGAGACTAGAGGGATAGACTAGTCTCCATTTTTCTTCAAGAAACTGAAGAGGTTTGCAGACATCGTGGAAGAAGAGACAAAATGCAGGTTGTGCTTTCCACAAAAGATGTACTACATCAACAGAGTCAGCTTCATTCTAGAAAAGCTGATTCCCGATCTGATAGCAGAAGAAACAAATCATCAGCCAGTTGACCCTGATGATTTCATTCCAAAAGTGGCAGAAGGAGCACTGCCTCCATTGACGATCAGAGAGCCACAACACGACTGAGGCAGAAACTAATCCTATCCACTCCAGTAACAAGAGGGAAAGGAAAGGCTAAGATGACGGAGTGTGTAGTCCAATCAAACACAGACTCTGATGATGTCCTCCTTGCTGTTTAGAGGTACAAGTTCTCAAGAGAAGGGAATGATGGCAGAAAGGACTCCAGGAAGAGTCCAACTGAAAAGAGAGATGTGTCTCCTATTCAGTCTGAATCAGCTGAAAAGCCAACTGCTGGCCATCAGACTGCAGAGCATCAGCTAAAAATTGATCGCAAGACTAGAGAGCATCTGCTGACTAATGAAGAGATTCAACTATGATTTCAACAAACTAAAAGGTAGCGTTCAGGTAAGACCTCAAATCGAGTCGAAGCACTGATCAAGTGCATGAAGATCCAGGTAAAGCTGCTCTCTAACTCAATTATGAAACTGGAAGCATACTTTGGAAATGAAGACTCAGAGAATGACTCTTTAAGTGAAAGCACTCCAGACAGCTCCAGAAAATCAAAGAAAAAGAAAACTAAACGCAAGAAGAACTGAAGGCTTGAGAAGTCAGCTGACTAGATTGCCATAGGCCAACTTCTTGTAATTCAGTTCATTTCCTAATATTTTAATAAAAATCGTTTGGCTAAAATAAATTCTTTTGTCAGTATTTATTATAAATTTTTTAACCGTTGGTCCAAAGTATAGTATGAACAGCCAAAAGAAAATCACAAGGGGGGCATTCAATTCTTTCAACCAACAAATTTATGAGTCTCTCTCCTCACTCATAAATCCCCTTGCTCAAAATTTGTCAAGAGAATACTGAAGCAAAATTTACATACTATTTCAAAAAAACCATCTTCCAAAAAGAGTATTCTCTCTCTCTCTCTCTCTCTCTCTCAAAAAGCTTCAATTCAAATTCAGCCAAGATTTTCAAAAATGGCGGAATTATCCAAAGCTCTTACTTTCTTCAAAGAGCAAATGATGAGAGACAAATTTTTGGAAAGACAGAAATTTCAATTAATTTTTAAGGAATCAAACAACCCCTTTCTTCTGGTCAACCTCCACAAGACCAGAATTCTGCATTACCTAGAAACTCCACCAAGATTCTTCAGATAAGACTTGGTAAGTGAGTTCTTACTTTAAGCAAAGGTCTCTGTAGATGGGAAGGTTATACACTCAGCGGTTCAAGGGAATCGACTCCAAATCACTGAAAGAAAGATTGCAGAAATCTTTCAACTTCCCAGAAAGGGTTCCAGGGTTCAAGATCTGAAAGATTCAGCTGAACCATACTGGAAAGAATGGTGCGCTTCAACTTGCAACAAGCAATTCAGTTTTACTACAGCTAAAACTGATTTGAAGCCCGAGTATGGAGTTATACTCGATATCACGAACAAAATGATGTTCGGTGCCATTGGAAGCATGAGTCAATTAACTCAAGAAAGATACAAGGTAATGATACACCTTGTTGAAGGATTGGAAGCCAGTTGGGCAGAGTTTGAATTCTCCCAAATTCAAGCATCAAGTCATCAAAGTTGTCGACTCAAAGAAGACTGGGAATTTGAGTCTAAAGTAGGACTTGTTCTAAGAATGAGCAAGCTCTTGGAAGATATGCTGAATCTTCCAAATGATGACGCGCTGCCAGTCCTAATTCCGACTGGATCCCCAAGAAAGGGAAAGCACATCTTTAGTCACTCAAGGAGAAGAGGAGATCCAAAGCCAAAACTGGCAATACAACTTCAAGCAGCTCAACTGCCAATGAAGTTCCTTCTCCAAACTCTAAGAATGGATCATCATTTTATTTCAAGCCCTGCACTGATCCAGATGAGCTCATTCCATTCATCGGAATCCCTCATCCAAACTACGGAGCTGAATATTTCAGGAGAACTTGTCCTCCTCTCCAGCTGACTGAAGACAACATTTACACTTTCTACAGTGGCGAATATGCAGTCAAGAGTGCACAAAAGGATATAACAAATCTCCTTCTCACTCACTTCACCTATGTTGCTAAGCAAGACAATCAGTTGTTCAAACAACTGCACCGGTACTTATACTGGTATAACTAGAGACATTCTATGTCAATCCAGTCACACTTCTTGCTAACTGCCTTTCATGGCATGAGCTTTTGGTAACATGAAGAGACTTGGAGTATTAAATGGATTGGGGTTTCAAATCCATTTCCTCCAACTATTATGCAAGTCCAGCGGATTATGAAGCATTGACTTGATAATAACATTCCAGCTAAGGCCATGCTAGCTGATGATCATGCTAGCTTGAGATCGCAAAGAGTTGCAACTGTAAATTAGTTTTTCAACAATTAAGCCGATCAAAATTGCCGAAAACTAAATTTTGATATTGATTCAATTCAGTCAGAAGAGGCATCCTTACAAGCTGAAACTGCCACTGAAAAGATAGATCAAGATCTATCTCATGCTCAAATTTTGGCGACCCCAATGAGTCAACACTGTGGACACAAAGGAGCAAAAGATGATGCAGATACTTCCACGCCACCAGATCTCTTGTCCCGAAGCTATGTTACTCTTCTTATCAAGTTTTGCTCAAGAGCTGAACAATTGATGGTCAATCAGTCCAGCTTATCCTGCAGAGGAATTTCATAGTTGACCCCCTTGAAGCTGACAAACTCAGCAGTTGCTCTGAAGTAACTTCAGCAAGTTGAGAATGCCGCCAGAACTGATCCTCTTCAGGACATCATCAGTTCAGCTTCCAAACGGTAAAGGTCAAACAACTCTAGAGAAAGCGGAGAAGCTAGTCTAGTCTGACCGTGTAAGAAGAGAAAACTGACAAAAAGTCAATCAGCAGCTAATCAACAAAACTGATCAAATCAGTTTAAAGGCGATATCATCAGTTTAGTAGAAAACTGACGTCTCGAGCTCAAAATCTCTCATCACCTGTGATACCCTGACCCTTTTGCTAAATTATAAATCATAATTTTAGTAAAATGATTTCGAATTGATATTGTTGAATATTAATCATGTGAGTATGTTTGTATGTTATGCCGTTGTTTTATTGTAGGTTGTCTCACTCAAGCCGATACGTCATAGCACAGTGATGTTATACTGAGTGTATAACACAATTTAAATTTTAATATTAAAGTGTCGGGTTATAAGATAATGAATGAATGTTATTGCATTGAATTTTATTTGCCAAAACCTTGAACACCCTAACACTGAGTTGATCGGGGGTCTCGCTGACCTTTTTCGGTGTGTATTAAAAGTGTTTTGAAAATCTAAGTCGTTTTAAAATGGAGTTGGAAACGTCCGGGAGTCAAAATAGAGCCGGGGGTTGAATGGGGCACGCCGCGCGTCCACGGGGTGGTGCACGCCAGCGGGGTGTGGGCGAGGCGCGCGCCCGCGGGGTGTGCGCGCTCGCGGGGAGCTTGGGCCGAGAGCCCCCTCGCGCGGTCGCGCGAGTCCGGGGACTTTCCTACCTATAAATACCACACTTGTTCATTTCTTCCTCATTTCTTTCTATTTGGGGCGATTTTCCTCCCCATTCTCTCTACAAATTCTTGAACTTTTGGAGTGGATCCTTCCATCATCCTCCATTAACTAAGGTAACTTCATACCTCTTCATCTTGGTGATTTGAACACTCATTTCTTGTTGAATTAAACCTAGGGTTTGTTATCCAAAAATTAGGGTTTTCACTTTTATTGATCCTCTTGCCTTGATATCTTGAACATATGGTTTATCTACCTCCTTGAGGCTATATGTGAAGTTATATCGAATTCCTATGGTTCATTGTTGCTAGGGTTTGGATTTTTGCCCTAATTTCCCTTTGTTTTGTTGATAATTGTATGGAGATGTTATGAGGGTTGTATGGGGTTGAGTTTCATGTATGTTAGAGCCCTAGGGTGAAGGTGTTTGTATTTGAAATATTGGGTCTAAAGGATTTACAATGAGTTATGAGCATGTGGTTTAAATGTGTGCCCATAACATGTTCGATCAAATGCTTCAAAGAGCTTTAATGTGTATTTTGAGTCCAAAATCATAGTATGAGCTTGTATATCCATGGTTGTGTATGTGGAAATGTTTGAAGACTTTAAAGCAAAGTATAGTATGAGTTTGGTCTAAATTATGATTTAATTGAATAACTCGACATCTAAAATGAAAAGATGATTAAAAGGGTGCTAGGTGACGTGTTGTGGCTCGAGGTGGACAACTTGTTAGCGGCAAAGGAGTATTTCAAAGGTTGAGAAATTGTGAAAGCGTCTCTTAAGGTGGGGTAACTCTAAACTGTGAACACGTGTAAGGTTATAGTTACTGTTGTGCTTTGATTGTATATGTATGAAGGGTCTTCGGACCGGTGAATGAAAGAGATCCTTCGGGGTCGACAAAGAGACCCTTCGGGGTAGAGATCCTTTGGGATCGAATATAGACCTGTTAATGTCCTCCTTGGGGGGTAGTATGTCTGCGGGCATCCCTACAGGGCCAAAGATGTTCATTAACGGGGGCATCATAATGTTTAGACCCTACGGGGTTGAGACTAGTCTCCACAAAGTAAAGAAAAGTCCATATGTTATATTTTCACTTGTGCAAGTAGCTATAACTGTTTACAGTGTTCCCCACTGAGTATGTTGTTAAATACTCACCCCATTCATTCAATAAATTTCAGGTTGAGGAGTCAAGGCCGGGGTAGGAGCGTTGTGAACACAAGAGAACCCCACAAGCTTGTGTTTATCTTTTGCATGCTCTTCTTTTGAAAATACTTACATTATTATTATTATTGCATTGATCACTCTTTTTGCTTTATGATCAATGATTATTGGGGATGGGAATAGCCCGATCTTTTGTAGGTTATGATGTGTATAACTTGATATTATGCCAAACAATTGAAAGGCGGGTCGTTCGACCTTGGAGCCTATTATGTATGAAGTATGTTGTTGAACCTTTATACGTATGTTAAAATTTAGGATGGTAAACAGGTGGGTTGAGTAAGATCTATGAGCCTGATAGGTTAGATGATTGCATGGTTGATGTGGATGGGCTTATGCAATGTTTCCGTTTGATAACATCTTATGTGGCAAAATAGACATGATAGATTGCATGCTTTAATTGCGAAAATTCATATTGATAATTATGATGCCTTACCTTATTATGCCATTATCATGCTTTTGACCTTAGCTTCCGCTCATATTGAATATAAGCACACAAAATATGTAAATAAATTATATGTTAAGTGACGTGGCCAAACGGAGTAGTTTGAGGCGTTACATCACCTGCATGATCAGTCCTCCTCGATAAGCATTTCTACTCTCTATTCCTCAAGCTTATTTTTGAATAGTTACCATTAACATTTCAAAATAACCTTACTGTTCATCTGAGTGGCCATTAAAGTCTCTATGCCAAGCATTAAAGTATAAAGAGACGAATTTTCTGAGGGATATAAATAGCAAATCTTCTAGAAAATATTTTGCTATTTATGGCAACTACCCAGATTTTCTAAACCCTCATATCTCAGCCGCTTGATCAAAAAACTAAAGTCTAAATGGACAGCTGAGATGCATGCATCATTTAATTAGCTAACTTTCTATCAAATCAGATAGTTGATCAGCCAGAAGAACTTGAGTGCTATGGTTAAATGCATGCAAAATTACTATTTTATAAGTAGTGGAGAAGATGGAATGCATAACTCAACTCTAAAACACATTCCTTCTCATTGTCTTCTCATACTTATCCAAGTCCCTTCTTGCTCATATAAACTGTCATCGCAAAAAATGGTACTCTCATTCCATTCGATGAACATTCAGCTTCTTATAAAGAAGCTAAGAAAGGATAAGTATCTCGATCGAGAGTTTCTTCAAGCTCGATTAAGTCCAGAGAAGATTGGCATGATCTTTCATTCGTTAAAGACATGCAGGTTATTGTTATTCATGACAACTATGCCCAAGAGAAAGTATCTCTCACTTGTAGCTGAGTTCTACTACAATGCGGAGATCAAAGGAGACAACATAATATCTGTTGTCTACAATCAGGTTATCATCATCGATAAAGATGTGTTAACCAATATGTTTCAGCTCCCTGATGAAGGTCATAAGGTACATGAACTCGCGCTCTCCACCAAGTTGGAACTATAAAATGGTTGGAAGCTTCCACAAGTTAACCATTGAGACTTCTCATATAATTTGAAAGATAGTCTCCCTCTAACGGTTGTCCAAATCATGGACATTGTGATGCATAGTCTGCTAGGCAGCATCACAAATGCGCAGTTCAACAACAACACCGCTCACCTCATGGCCGCCATATATTTTGGATGCAAGGCTGATTGAGCATCCTTTATATTAGCGCAGCTTCACATGTAAGTGAAGCATGCTGAGTTCGACCTAATCTCTAGCACATTCAAAGCCAAGTTAGGATTTGCAAATTGACTCAGTCACATCATCGAGGAGAAACTTGAAGCAAGTTCTTCTGGTGGATTATACCTCACCAGAAGAGATCTTCTTCCTACAGTCTACATCCACATAAGACATCGTGGAGTAACTGGTCACCCTAGGAAGTTGAGACTTCAGCTAATGAAGGACCACAATCCAGCTAAAGAAAAATAGTCGTTCCTTGAAACTGAACCTCCAACTGACGCAGATCAGTCCATGACTGATAGTGACTCTTACACCTCCATGTGTGATGATTCTATTACATCTGCAACCAGCGAGCCTCACCACATCACTGACCCAGAAATTCTGGAAGAAGGCTTTTACACATGCATTGACCATCAGTTGACAAGCTGTTTTGGTCTCATTAGGGATCTCAATCCTTATCTCTTAGAACATCTTCGAAGATATCTCTAGTACCATCTATGAGATTTCAAGTGGATGATGCTACCATGCTGCACATGGCAAGCAAGCTAGGTGACTCATTCTGGATCGAGGAAGGTAGATGGAGCAGAAGTTGGATGAACTATCCACTCAGCACACCTCAATCAGTTTCAGAAATCATGGATTCCATGATTAAGAGGTTTCAAACCTCGGTGCCTCATGATGAACCCCTTCTCGATCATGAGCCCTCCAACTCAGCCACAACTCCTCTCCAAGAGGCAGTTTTTCTCACCACTACAGATGAGCCACTTCTCGAAGTTGCATCAACCTCTTCTACTAGACAAGATCTCTTCTCTTTTCCTGATCTTGACCATCTGATGCCAACTGAGGAGTCTTATCCATGATTGTCCACTCATATGCCTGCACTCCATACTCTCCAAGTCACCGACAATCTGCTGGAAACTTCTTTCTCTCTTCTGCCACAATTGTCATTGCCAACTCATGACTTCCATCAGCTCGCCCTTTTAGATGATGCCAAAAAGGGGGAAGAGTATGCTGATGATGGAAAAACATATGATATGCAACAATGGCAAGGTGACCTAACTCTTTGGGATGAGATCTAAAGAGAGGTATAGCTTCAGGGGGAAGCTGCCTATCAGGGAGAAGCCACTCGTGAGGGGGAAGTCCAATTTGAGCAATGGCAAGCTAAAAACTTGTTTTGGACTTGGGAGAATGCCCAGCTGCAACAGTAGCAAGAATGAGGTATCCATAATATACTGGGCATCTCTCCCTACAAGTATGAAAAGGGAGAATCGAGCAAAAGAAGACGGAACTGAGTAGTGAACAGTTCCAACTAAAGAAGGAAGTTTAAAAATATCAGTTCTTGATATTTTTTTCTCTCTCTATTTTACTTCCTCATAAATTCTTCATCTTCTTTGCTCATCAGTTCTCAAACATGCTCATTGTTAATAATACAAATACATTCTGATCATGCTACTATGCCTTTCTGAATATCTTAAGGCTTTCTGTATGCTCTAATAAATGAATAAAAATTTGCATGATAATCAGAATTAAGCTATTTAGAACTGAAATATTTAAAGCTATTTCAAGCTGTGCAAACGAGTATTAAAATATCTTAAGGCTACTTATGCTGCAACCTTTGTCAGCTAAAGCTCTGATGCTTGAAAGATAAAACTCGTTAAGCACAAATTGTCAAAGCTCTGATACTCATCTAATTGTCAAAGCTCTGATATTCATTTATATGCCAAAGCTCTGATACTCTCATGAATGTTAAACTGATAGCTCTTAAAAGCTATAAGTACCTAAGATTGTTCTTGGGTACAGGTTCTGATATCAGCTCTGATACCAAAATCTGGTACAAGCTCTAATGTTCATTCATGAAAGATAACCTCATGCAGTTTTCCATTATCAAACTAACTAGTTTTGACATCATCAAAAAGGGGGAAATTGTTGGGAAAAGTTTTTGGAAAAACTATCATTATAGCCCAACTGATGGTTTTCATGAAATGTCAAAATATATGAGAAAGTTTAATGAAAAACTGCAGGTTATTTAAAGCTAGAAGTCGGGGGTAATGACCAAGTAAGACTTCAAACATCAGTCTAGCTGAAATAAGAGTCGGCAGTTTTGAAGCATGGTCAACCAGCTTAAAAGGATGCCTCAATCAGGCCAGTCAGAGTCAACTTTTCAAAGCTTAAGAAAAGCTAAAGGGGGAAGAGAACTTTGGAGACTGGTAGGCATCCACAGATGAGTAATAATCAGTCTAGTTGAAAGCCAAGAAAGACTGATGAGAGCAGAGCCAGCTTGAAAGCTGAAACTGAACTGATCAAAGATCAGTCAATAGAGTCAACCCTAAAACTGATCAAAGATCAGCTAGCTGGTAGAAAAGCTCAAAAAGCTTTAAGCCAATACTAAACTGACCAGAGATTGGTTCAATGGGAGAAGAGCTCAAACAAAGAAGCCAACCGAAGTCCGGAACTGAAATCTTTTGAAGCTAAGCTGCCAAGGCAGCTATACTGGACCATCCCTGGATTGAAGATCAAGGCAGCTGTGGAACTTCCGACTAGACAATCTCAGAGCTGAAAGCCGAGATAGCTGAGAACCCATCAGCTGAAAGTCCAAAACTAATAGCCGCAACACCTGCTCTCTGTGACAAACAATCAATGAAGATCCTGACAGGAAATCTTGAAAAGATCCTGACGATCTTAGAGCAGAAGTCATTAAATTCAAGGGCTAGTTCATTCAAAGCTTCAAACGGCTACATGCATTAAATTGTCGCCGGTGAAATTAACAGATTCACCAATCATAATGGTCAAAAGATCACTCATCTATATAAAGAGAGTGAACCTCATTTTGGCCAAGACTCTAACTTTTGCTATTTTGCAAATATTGAGCTTTCTTTCTTCCTCCCCACAGCTCAATGCTTAAATCTCTTAAGTGCGAAAAGTCCCAACTGAGAAGGCGTGCTTCAAGTCTCAAGCAAGGAGCTAGCTGATGTAGAATTCCAGCCCGAGCAAAGCTTCTCAGTTCAGTTCTTCAAAGATCAACCGCTCAGCTCAAGTTGAAGGAGCACTCAAGGTTGATAACAGATTTAAGACAGCCTTCTTGAAGATTGAGAGAGATCTAAAATCTTGTAAAGACGGGCAATAGCACCTAAAGTCTCAGTGAGCAGTTGGGACCGGTAAGTGTAAGCTATCGACCTAGAAACCGGCTGAGGAGGGGCGTGTACCGACGGGTCCATTCTTTCGGGACAGCAACAGTTGGAAAGGAGGCCGTACTCGGGTTGAAGGGTCCCGTTTTCAGGTCCAACGGAATTTCTTCACTGTGTAACTATAATAAAGAAATTTTACACTTGCATAGTGGATTGTCCTTCTACGGAAGGAAGCGAGGACGTAGAAGCAGGAAGCTTCGAACCTCTATAAGTCTTGTGTGTGCTGTATTTTATGCTCTAAGTTTCTGCATGTTCTTTAACTTCACACTTTAGCACACAAGCTGCACTGACAAGCTTCAAGCTAAGTCCTCAAGCTATCAGTCTTAACTGATCAGCCCACTAGCTAAGCTCTTGTCAAGCCCTCCATCTCAACTGATCAGTGCACAGATAAACTATCCAACGCAAGTGAGGGCCCAATATATTCCGCAATCAGTTTGAGTTTTTGAGTCAGTTTATTCACCCCCTCCCCCTCTAAACTGACAATAGACTCACACCGGGACCAACATATACCCATAAGAAAAAAAAACATATATATATATATATCATTTATTTATTTATATATATATAATATTATGTGTATATATATATAAATATATTTATGTATATGTATATTAGAATTTGATTTGTCATTCTTTTTCCTTTCCATACGTGTCACGAGTTTGTTTTATCAAATTTATGTGTCAAATTATGGATTAAACAAGTGATGACTCATGAATTGTTTTAAGCATATGATTTAAAAAAAAACCTATAGTAACTTATTTTAGTTACTCTTAACATTTTGTATCGCAAGAATAAAATAAAATGGAAAACAGGGGAGCTCTCTATCAATTGCATTTAATCGACCAAAATTTTTCTATTCAAGGTAAACTTCTACTTTTTCATTAGTTTAATTTAATCAATTTTAATTTTTGTAGTATGAATGTCAAATTTTAATTTGTACTCGCATTTAAAATAATGAATTCTATTATAAATTAATATATGAGTACAAACCTTTAATAATCCATTCTTCCAAAAAAATTTTATTAAAATTTATTAGTGTTAATCATGAATCATAGACTAGAACAGTCAATTATTATTTTTCATAAACTGGAGAACATTTAGTATAGCTTAAGATAATTAATTATAACAACTTAATTTCATAATCCTAAAATCATCCATTTATTTATGATGTATGTGTGTAGTCAGTAATTCAGTATTTAATTTCATCTATCTTTATTATTAGTTACTTTAATATTTAATATTAATCGTAAATTTATTTTATTCATATCATTAGTTGCTCAAGTTTTAATATCATTTTTAATAGTAATTTTAAACATTCTATTAATTTTATAATATCATCAAATTGCATTTATTTCAGTTAGCGTCAAAGAAAATCTTAATCTCATTTAAAAACTTTAATATAAATTAATTTGATTTCATAGAATTTAATATTCACTCATAAAATATATTTCCTTTATTTAATATTTAGGTGCAGTGCGACTAAGACGTTAATTTTCTGTTATTTGATCGAGTCGGTCTTCAAATTCAATTAAGGTGTGGAATTCTTACTTATTATGCCGTTGATTTCAATTTGTCTTTGTTGATGTGATTTTTTTGACGTGTATGATTTCATATTCATTTGTGAGTGTTACTAGACCATCTATTCAGTTGTCATTCATATTTAACCTCAATATTGTGCACAATCATTTCGCCAGGGACCGTGAATAGGTCCGGGAACTTAATTTATCCTTGGAAGCACAGTGTGATTCATATTCATATATCAGTGAATAATACACATATATCTCATTTTATATCAGCTTGGACAAATCATTTTGCATAATCATCCCACACTGAGTATATTCATGTATGCTCATCCCATATATTTACAGTTTCAGGTAAATAAGCTCGAAGTTACAGTGGAGGTCGAATGACAGTCTAGATCTTTGAAAATAATTTTCTACTTCATTTTTAGAACATTAATTTTTTAGATTAGGGTGTTACAGTAATGGTATCAGAGCGGCTCTACTTTCCTGTAGACTTCGTAAATTATTTTCGAGTTTAAATATTTCATATGTCATTCGACTACCACGCGCTCTGACTTCAAGGTACAAGTATTTTAAATTATTTTAAATTGGATGAGCATCTAAATATTTAGATTCCAAAATTCATCTGACTTCACAGAAATCATTGAAATCATTATCTCAACATTTTTACAGTTATTTAATTTTTAAATTATTGCAATTAAAGTTACAAAATTGTGGGTTATGGAAATGTTTTTGAGCTTAATCCATAAGCATAGAATCAAGAAAGTTTAAATTTCGAGGATGAAATTTTTTTAAGTGGGTAGGATTGCAACAACCCGTTCCCAATTTAAATGTTTAAAGTATTATTATGTGAATTTATCTATGTCGCACCCGTAGATATGAATTTTATTTGATTAATTATAATTTATTTATTGAGTATAATAGATTTATTTCAACAAATACAATATATACCCATAAGAAAAAAAAACATATATATATATATCATTTATTTATTTATATATATAATATTACGTGTATATATATATATAATTATGTATATGTATATTAGGATTTGATTTGTCATTGTTTTTCCTTTCCATACGTGTCACGAGTTTGTTTTATCAAATTTATGTGTCAAATTAGGGATTAAACAAGTGATGACTCATGAATTGTTTTAAGTATATAATTTTAAAAAAAAACCCTATAGTAACTTATTTTAGTTACTCTTAACATTTTTTCTCGCAAGAATAAAATAAAATAGAAAAAAGGGGAGCTCTCTATCAATTGCATTTAATAGACCAAAATTTTTCTATTCAAGGTAATCTTCTACTTTTCCATTAATTTAATTTAATCAATTTTAATTTTTGTAGTATGAATGTAAAATTTCAATTTATACTCGCATTTAAAATAATAAATTCTATTATAAATTAATATATGTGTACAACCTTTAATAATCCATTCTTCCAAAAATTTTGCATTAAAATTTATTAGTGTTAATCATGAATCATAGACTAGAACAATCAATTATTATTTTTCATAAACTGGAGAATATTTAGTATATCTTGAGATTATTAATTATAACAACTTAATTTCATAATCCTAAAATCATCCATTTGTTTATGACGTACGTGTGTAGTCGGTAATTCATTATTAAATTTGTAATACCCCATCCCAAAATAAATATGTGAATTATTTCAACCGTATAGAAAGTATGTGTTGATTATATGATGCTTTGAAATAATTTTAGAAAATTCCAAATATAGAGAAAATGACTCCCAAAGTTGGCTCAATTCTTTTCTTAAAATCATATTGTCCTCTAAATCTTTCTCGATCATATATCTTGTTCCTCGTGACGAGACATTTCTATAAGCCTTTTTCATTCGTCATTTGGACATTTATTAAATCTTGGGTGTCCTAATTATTGAAAGATTGTATTTTTATTCCTAAAATAAAATCCTACCACTTTATGTCTAACTCCGAAAATTGGTTTCGTCTTTGACTAGGAGTTACAAATCTTTTCATAATCGTGTGGTCGTTAATTTCATTAAAAATGGAGTTCATTTGACCTTCCAACCCAATCTTATTCATTTTCTATTTCAACCCAGTACCATATATTAAAATACATCACAAATTGATTGCCACCATTCAACCTTGCATTACTCCAAGTGTCAACCTTACCTTGTTCCAAATATGAACCTTACATTTCTCCAAGTGTCACCATGCATGACAAGGGTACTCCATGTGTCACCATCTACTCCACCTATGTTAGGAAAAACTATCAAGGAACTCCTAGATAAGGTTTTGATTAGATGTCAAAACTATTCCTGAAAAAGTGACCAAGATCCAAGCTGTAGATCCGAGCTAACCAATCCAGAGCCTCAAGAAGGAACTCAACGGAAGCCAGAGTCAACCCAACTGGAGCATAGTCAACCAGCTGGAAGGATACGCCAACCAGTCAGAACTCAATCCAACTGAGGATTAAAGGAGTCGAACCAGTCAAAACAAACTGACAGCTAAGTCAGTTGAGCTGAGAGAAAAATCAACTAGACTGAAGAAACTGATAAGGGATCAGTTTAACTGAAGACTGAAAGTATCCAACTGATGGCCGAACTTAACTTCAGCCGAACTGAAGTAGACAAACGAATCAATCAAAGGCCAGAACTAAAGTCAGCCAGCTTGTAGGAGAAAACAAGCAAACATCTGAAGAGGAAGCTTAGAGAAAGATCAGTCAAACTGACAAGCTAGCCAACAGCTTGTGATCAGTTAAGCTGACAAGAAAGCTCAAGAAAGACCAGTCGAACTAACAAGCTATTCAACAGCTTGTAATCAGTTGAACTGGAGGAAGAAGCTCAGAACTACCAACTGAAGTGATAGCCGAACTAAGCAGACAAGCTCAGAACTGCCAACTGGAATGATAGCCGAACTAAGCAGACAAGTTCAGAACTACCAACTGGAACTCAAACTTGCTAAACTGGAGCTCAGAACTGCCAGTCAGAGAGTCCTGGAGTTAATGCTCTAATGAAGATCTTGGAATAAATGCTCTAGCGGAGATCCTGGAATTAAATATCCAACAGAGATCGATTGGCAAAACAACGGCTACTGGAATTGAATATCCACCAGAGATCGATTGGCAAAGCAAGGACTACTTCAACCAAAAGCTCCAACGATCATAAAGACCATCTGCTATTGATTAGCCAACAGAGCCACCGATCAATGGAACTCAACGGTCACAAAACCACTCCTCTATAAAAGACGAGTGAATCAAAGTTTTCAAATGACTTTTCACAACTTTCATTCTTAAAACCTTCATTCAAGGTACTTACAACTGAGCTTTCTTTCTCCCTCCCACATAGCTCAAGTTCAGCATTTGCTAAATCTGCGAGAGTCCAACTGAGAAGAAGAATCCACAGATTCAAAGCATTCAGCTAGTTGTTGATAATCCAGCCAGAGCAATCTTCTCAGTTCCAGTAATACACCGATCAACTACCCAACTCAATTGAAGGAGCACATCAGTTGATATCCCCTGTTCAAGACTAACCTCTTGAAGATCGAAATAGATCTGAAACCTTGTAAAGACGTCAATAGCACCTACCTCCCTAGCGAGCAGTTAGGGACTGCAAGTGTGAGCCGTCGACCCGCTGAGGTAGCGAGCAGTTACCAGGTTCAGCCAACTGTCCTTCATTGTATAATTTGTAAAGAAACTCAAGTTATATAGTAGATTTGCCCTTCTACGGAAGGAAGAGAGGACGTAGGAGTTTGAGACTTCGAACCTCTATAAATCATTTGTGTGCTGTACTATTTTGCTTATACTCACATATCTTTGAACTGTACACAAGCTCACACAATCTGCACTCAAGCTGTCTAAAAGTGCTCAACTGATCTGTGCATAGATAAGTTGCTAAGCGAGTCAAGGGCCCTTATCATTCCGCATTTGAAGTAAAGTTTTTATATAAGTTTATTCATCCCCCCTCTCTAAACTAACATAGACTCGCCCGGGACCAACAAGTGGTATCAGAGCGGTTGATTCTAAGGATCATCCATTTCTGTAGATCAACTAAATCAGATCTGCTTATCTGTGCTAACATTTCAAGCTATGGGAAACCATAAGCTACCTTTGTTTTCAGTTGAGAATTATGATAATTGAAGCAGGAGAATGAAGGCGCATCGCTGCTCGATCCATGAGAACATCTGGGAAGTTATTGAAGAAGGTCCAATCATTATCATGATGGACAATGAAGCCCACATAGTCGATCTTAATCAACCAGCCAGGATCCCAAAGCCAACTAATCTTCTCACCAGTGAAGAGAAGAAGTTGAAGAATCTAGAGTTTGTTGCTCAGGCTGCACTATTTTAAACTCTAGATAAAGACAAAATAAAGAACACAAAGAACTGTACAACTGCCAAGGAGATATGGGACTTACTAGCAGATCTATGCCAAGAGTCCGAAGCCATCAAAGGAAACAAGCTCCAACTAGCAGTCGACAGATACGAGTCCTTCAAAATCAGCTAGAATAGTCCATCTCAAGCCTTGAAACTAGATTTCTAGGTATCATCAGTGAGATGACCAACCTGGGAAGAAGCTATCCAAATTTTGAGATGAACTCCAAAATTTTGGATAATCTCACCGAAGAATGGGACATGAAAGTGATAGCTACAAAATAATTAAGAAATTTGAACAGCATCACTCCCAGAGAACTGTTTGGCTCTCTCAAAGCTCATGAGTACAGCCTAAACCGGAAGAAGGAAGCATCAACATCATCAGCTCAAGATGCAGCCTTCTATGGTGAAAAGAACCGGTTTAGAGATACTCGAGGAAGGAACAACTTCTGGCCCAAAAGCTCACCAGCCAGAGAGAATCAAGGAGGATCTTCATCCAAACGAAGAAGAGACACAACCGAAAAGAAGGAAAACCTGACTAAAGACATCAATGATCAAATTCAGTCAGTTACCAGGTTGTTAGAAAAGCTGAAGAAAGTCAGGGATAAACAATCAGTTCCACCTCAAACTGATGAAGTCCCAAGAGATGAGAAAACTCATCAACCAACTGAACGACTAGTGACCATTCAGGGGTGGCAATCGAAATGTAAGAGAATGCTTTCATTGACACAAACAAGGTCATTACAGATATGAATGTCCAGAACTCCCTGAAGACAAGAAGGCCAAAGTGAGGAAAAACTTCTTCAAAAGGAAAGCAATGATTTCAAACTTCGAGAATGTCGTGCTAGACGATTCAGATTATCCATCTAGAATTGATTCTGACGGCTACAACTCAGATGATGAAGCGTTATTCTGCCTCATGGCTGACAATGATGAAGAGGTTAGTACAGCTGACTCTCAAACCTCTTTCTATCATATTAATGAAGCAACTATCTCTAGCAATGAACTTGACATGAAACTTATGATGCTAGAAGATCAATTAGCGTCAATATCCTGCTTCCATGTTGAATTGAGAGATGAAAACAATAAACTGAGAAATAGAGTTAGAAAACTGAGCATTGATCATGAAAGAATGAATTATCTTGAATCTCAGTTTGTGGAATTTGAAAAGTTGAAATTAAGAACTATTGATCTAGAAGCTGAGAATCAAAACCTCAAGCAAGAGATCCATGAGAGAGAAAATGTAACTCTCAAGTTCAAAAAAGGATCTCAAATTCTAGATGAGATATTGAATCATCAGAGAACCGGAACTAGCGGCACAGGGCTGGGATACAGCAAGTTCACTGCCTTAGAGAAATGAAAGACAGTTGCTCAATCCAGTGATAAAGGAGTCCTAAAAGGATTCACCAGATCAATTCATGATCAGCCAGCTGAGACATCCAAAAGCAAAGGAATATTGAGAAATCCTCAAACTCAGCCCAGACAACTCTCCCAACCAAAAACTCCAGGTCAACTGAAGCCAAAATTCCAGTCAAGACCATCAGTTCATCCAAACCAATCCTTTCATTCAAAGTCTTCAGTTCAACAGAGACCATCAGCTCACAAAAAACCACCAGCTCAAGACAGACTGCCCCCAAGGCAAACTGATAGATCAGCCCACTTTAGAAAGAAAAATCAGTTTAGATCTCAAGCCTATCCTACCAAGAAGTTCAATCAGAACACCTATAAGAGAGATCAAAGAAATTCGTTTGAACCCTACCATCACTATAATGAGTACCTGAATTCCAGAAATGAACCGAGAGTTTATACAAAAGGGTTTAATCCAGTAACTGAAAACATACAAGGTATTGGTCTGATTAAAGAGCTCAAAGGTCTCAAGACAAAAGCATTTTAGTTGAATTGTTTTATCCTACTAACCCTCAACGCAGGTACCACTCAACTGATTCAACTCAAAATAGAAGAGTTGAAAGAAAATCTAAACTAATCAAGCGATCCAAATCAGTTGGATCTCTGAATGATAAAAAGCTGAATGTTTGGAAATTTTGGATTCCAAAAAGCTAGTTATATCAACAAGGACCCGATATGAAACGGGTCCCTAAATGCTAATCCTTGTTTTTGCAGGATAAGAGCATCCTATCTATGAAGAAAACCAAAGATATCTGGTATCTAGATAGCGGGTGCTCCAAGCACATGATCGGAGACAGAGAAGATCTCGACGGTTATGAAGAAGTCAAAGGTCCACTTGTCACATTTGGAGACAACTTCAAAAGCCGAACCATTGGAGAAGTGTTCGTGGTCAAAGGAAAAATTGTAGTAAATGGAGTCTCTCATGTGGATGGACTAAAACACAAACTACTCAGCATCAGCCAGCTGTGCGACAATGGCCACTCAGTTGACTTCAGCAAAAACTCCTGCAACATAAGAGACAAGTCAACTGGAGCAATTCTTCTTACTGGCATAAGGAGAGGCAACATATATATTGTTGACTGGTCAATCGGCTACTCAAAAGCTTGCTTCCTTTCAAAAGGATCGACTGAAGCAAGCTGGCTATGGCATCGACGACTAAACCACCTCAACTTCAAAACCATCAACTACCTGGCCAAAAAAGAGCTAGTTGAGGGGCTTCCGAAGGAGATATATCAGAAAACAAACGTGTGTGGACCATGCCAAAAAGGGAAGCAAGTGAAGTCATCCTTCAAGAATAGGAGTCATCTATCAGGAACAACTGAATGCCTTCAACTGCTACATATGGATCTGTTTGGTCCAGTCAGACCACAGACCCCAAAAGGCAAAAGATTTACACTCATAGTAGTTGATGATTTCTCGAGATATACGTGGGTGGAATTCTTGAGGAGCAAAGATGAAACTTACGCCAAGCTAACAGCGCTGATCAGAAGGCTGCAAACTGAAAAAGAGAGATCAGTTCAAAGGATTCGCTCCGACAATGGAACTGAATTTGTGAATCAGCAAATGATCAGTTTTCTCAGCAAACTTGGAATCACTCACGAACACTCAGCTGCAAGAACTCCACAACAAAACGGTGTAGCTGAATGGTGAAACCGGACACTCAAAGAAGCAGCTCGAGCAATGATAGTTGATGCCAACATAGCTGAAGGTTACTGGGCTGAAGTAGTCAACACAGCCTGCCACACTCAAAATCGAAGTGCCATTGTCACCGCACATGGAAAAACACCTTATGAACTGTATAAGGGTCGTAAGCCTTCTATCTCATACTTTAAAATATTTGGCTGTAAATGTTATATTCACAACAATGGCAAGACTCAACTGAAAGCTTTCAGTGCTAAAGCTGATGAGGGAATATTTCTTGGGTATAATTCGCCTCACGCACAAGCTTACAGAGTGTTCAATAAATGAACTCTTGTTGTGGAAATAACATGTCATGTGGTATTTGATGAATTTGCTAATGAGTACAGGAACAAAGAAACAATAGACATATCAGTTCAAGTACTACCTAGTGAAACTGAAAACTCGCAGGACTATGTTGATCACATTGTTCCAGAGTAGCTTGAAGCTTCACTGGAAAAAGGCAATGAAACTGGCACCAGACCAGTTGAGAATAATCTGGTCAATGAGGACACAAATCATGCTGAGATTATAAACCCCACAACTGAAACAGTGGGAAGAACTGATGAAGATGCCGAACCAACTGATGAAAGGACGATTGATGACGTCACCACAGTAGAACCAGCTGAAGCTATCTTGCCCAAATGGATCTGAAGCCATCCAACTGACAAGATAGTTGGTGATCCAAGAAGCCGAGTCCAAACTAGAAGTTCAACTGAGCATGCACTATTCACATGCTTCATATCCCAGACGGAACCAGCAAATGTTAAAGAAGCCTTAGAAGATTTAGACTGGATCATGGCCATGCAAGGAGAACTAAATCAATTCACAAGAAATAACATATGGTTTCTTATTGATAGAACAAAAACCCAGATGGTCATTGGCATAAAATGGGTTTTTCGCAACAAGCTGGACGAACAAGGTGTGATCAAAAGGAACAACGCAAAACTGGTAGCCAAAGGATACTCACAAAGTGAAGGGATCGACTTTGATGAGACATTCGCACCAGTTGCAAGATTGGAAGCCATCAGACTATTCCTAGCCTATGCAGCTCATTTCAACTTCACAGTCTACCAAATGGATGTCAAGAGTGCGTTTCTTCAAGGAATGCTCAAGGAGGACGTATATGTCAAGCAACCGCCAGGTTTCGAAATTGGTGATCAATTCTTCAAGCTGAAGAAAGCTCTCTACGGACTGAAGCAAGCTCCTCGAGCATGGTATGAAACTCTCACAACCTTCTTGCTGAAGAATGGGTTTCAAAAGGGAGTTATTGATTGAACTCTATTCCAGATAGAACGATCAACTGAGATCTTAATGGTTCAAATTTATGTGGATGACATAATTTTTGGATCAAAAAGCAAAGATCTATGCACACAATTCGCTCAACTGATGCATAGAGAATTCAAGATGAGCATGATGGGAGAAATGACATTCTTCCTAGGACTCCAAGTGAAGCAGCTGAAAGATGGGATCTTTATCAGCCAGGCCAAGTACACTAAGGAGCCAGTCAAGAAGTTTGGAGCTGATAAAGGAAAAACTCTCAAGATTCCTATGAACACATCAGTTCAGCTAACTCTTGATGAAGAAGGAGAAATAGTTAGCCAGACATACTACAGAGGAATCATTGGGTCGCTACTCTACCTAACGGCTAGCCGACCAGACATCTCCTATTCAGTAGGTCTATGCGCGCGGTTCCAAGCCAACCCGAAGAAAAGCCATCTTGAAGCGGCAAAGAGGATTATCAAATACCTCAAAGGAACCATAAATCTTGGACTATGGTATCTCAGAGACGACAGTTTGAGTCTAATTGGCTATTCAGACTCAGACTTTGGAGGATGTAAGATTGACAGAAAAAGCACCAGTGGAACATGTCAGTTTCTTGGAAGCAAACTGATATCCTGGTTCAGCAAGAAACAACACTCAGTTACCACGTCAACAACTGAAGCAGAATATGTAGCTGCAGGATGCTGCTGTGCTCAGATACTCTGGATGAAGCAACAGTTGAAGGACTACAAAGTTGAAACTGAAGAAGTACCTATATTATGTGACAACAATAGTGCAATTGCAATATCTCAGAATCCAGCTCTGCATTCAAGAACTAAACACATTGACATAAGGCACCACTTCATCAGAGATCACATCGAGAAGAAGGACATATGCATCAAATACGTCAACACAGAGAAGCAGATAGCTGACATCTTCACCAAACCATTGCTTGAAGCAAGGTTTATGGAGCTATGCATACAACTGGGACTACTTGAACTAGCATCAAAGGATGAAGATAGTCGACTGGAAGAAAAAGGTAAGAAAACTATTCCAGCTGAAGAGAGGAACTGACCTGAAAGGCTTCAACTCATCAAAATGAGTAGTTCACAACTGAGAAAGTTGTTGAACTGATCAGTTGGACACATAAGCTATCAGTTCGAACTGAAGAGAGAAGCTGTGCAAAGAAAGTAAACTGAAGCTGATCACTCTACCCCATCAGCTTAACTGAATCATCAGTTCATTTGCTCAAACTGAGGCAAGGAGCTAGGCAAAGTCAGCCAAATGGTCTCAACTGATGATCCAGCCAGTCAAGCAGAACGTACCAGCTGCAAAATGCTCAAACTGATGGAGAAGTCAAAGGAACTAGAATCAAGTCAACAGGAGACATCAGTTCAAAAATCAGCTAAAGGAAAGCAGCAGAACTGAAAGAGCAGCTGAACAGAGAAGCAGCTGAATTAAAACTCCAGCAGGCAAGTCCAGGAAGGAACTGATGGGAAAACATCTCAGTTGGAGCTGATCAACATGGAAATCATCAGCTACAGTCAAAGCCAACTGATGACGTAATCAGTTTCAAACCAAGAGGAAGCCACAAGAGAGAAACAGATAAGTTCAAAATCTTTAATAGTGGGAACGGTAAAAATACGTGTTACTCCAATATTACCGTTGGACTCACTATCTCTCCTCATTAATCCCCAACGGATAGAATCGAAAGCCAATCGATGGGTCGATTGAATAAATCTGTCCGTTGAAATCAGGGCATACGAAACGTCCTAACCGTTGGATGGGCTTCACCTCTCTATATAAATAAGTCGGCTGAATCTTCGAGATAAGCTTCACACTTTTTACTGCTGACTTACCTCTCTCTCTTTTCTGGTCGAAAGTAAAATCCTTCAGCCTTCGAGATCAATTCCTCAGTCTTCCAGCTCAATCTTTCTATCAAAAACCTCTCATCAAAATATCATAGCTCAAAACCCAACCGGTCGCACTCGCAAGAGGTTCAATTTCCGCCAATCCAAAGAAGACTCCACAGTATTTTGTGAAAAACTCGACAGAGATAAGTTCTTCAACCCAGCCGGAGTTATTCAAACCTGCAATGCTTCCCCTCTAAGTGGAATAATTATCGAAAAGCTCTCTCAGGCAAAGCTGAAGACATTCCTAGAAGAATTTCTAGAACGCATATATCCAGAACCAGTTACAGAATTCTTCCTGAATTCAAATGGTTCCTCAGATCCCAAAGAAATCAGATCTGAAGTAAGAGGATAGCAGATCATCATCACAGCTGAATCTCTAAGCAACATGTTTAATCAACCTATCAAGGGAGTCAAGTTGGAAGAAGTTCAAGTAAGCTTTCAAGAAGCCTATGAGTTCTGGAAGAAGGAAGGCAAGACCCGACCATATAAAAGCAACGATCTCATCTTAAGATTTCAAGATGAGTATCAAGTACTAGCTGCCATAGCCTCAAAAATCATGGTAGGGACAACTGGCAGCCAATCCAAAATGTTAGAAACCAAATACAAGATCTGCGCTGCCATCTACAATCGGCTGGAGATCAATTGGGCACAATACTTCTTCGATCAACTAAAGAGATATATTGATATCATTGAAAATCGCTAGGATGATAAAAAGTTCCCACAAAGGATTGGGTACATTAGTCGAGTTAGCATAATTCTGGAGAAACAGTTCCCTTGGATGACTAAAGAAACAGAATTCAAGAGCATAGTCAGCAATGATTTTATCTCAAAACCGCTTAAAATCATGGAAACTGATCCTGAGCAAGTTGATCAGCCAAAGAAGAAGAAGAAGCCTGCAGCTGAAGGCAAGGAAAAGAAGCAGGTCACTAGCATATCCCAGAATGTTTCTGATGATGACATTCCTCTAGCTCAGAGATACAGGTCTCCAGTCGGTTCCTTAACACTGAGACAGCAAGCTGAGTCAAGCTCCATCGCAGCTGGAATTGGCACATCAGCTCAACTGAGATCGTCTACCAGGCAACAAAGCTTAGTCGCAACTGGAGCTGACACTGCTGGACAATCAGCCAGACGACCAGCTACCAGATCAGCTTCAAAGAAGAAACAAGCTGGTCAAACAAAGAAAAGAGGAGTCTTACCTCCTTAACCTAAGAAGAGAAAGGAACCAAGCCCCATGCCAGATCCAATGGTTCCGCTAAATCTAACCGTTGAAGATATGGCCCTCTGTGAAAATCCAGAAGACATCATCCCTGCAAGAGGAATTCCTCATGTCAGAGCTGGGGCTGATTATTTTCAAATGACATACCCCCCAATGGCTCAAGTTGAAGGGAACATAAGAGCCTATTCAAAAGAAGAAGCCGTGAAGAAATGGGTTGATGAAACAACACAGAAATATATGGCTCAACACTACACCCAGGAACTAACTGGCCACGAAGAACTCTTCCACACCTTGACTAGGTACATCTACTGGTTTTTGTGGAGACACGTGTATCTCTCAGAACCCTTCTTCTCATTGCTCGCTTTCCATGAGATGAGCTTCTGGAAGCGAGAAGAAGAATGGAGTCTGTGGTGGACAGGCAGTGAGAATGTTGGAATCACTCGGGGCAAACATCTAATAAGGCAGCTACAGCTTAGAAAAGAATGTCCAAATTCATCAGAATGCTCAATGAAAGATGTTTTTGGTGAACTGTGCAAACTTCAAGGATTAAAACTGCCCGCCATCACCACAGAGAGAGAATGTGAAAGATGGAAGCACTCTCATGTTCAAAACAAATGGCTATTCAATGAATTGAAGAAGAAATCACAAAGCCATCCATCTGGACAACCATCAAACTCAACCACAGAAAGAAATCAAGTATCCACCCCAGTTGATGATCTCATTGATGAAGTAGCAAGAGAACTCCACTCTGAGAGTTTCCTCACTTAGCTGAAGTTGAGATCAACCTCGTTCCTGAGGAGTCAGAAGAGCCAGCTAAGAAGGCTTAACAGTTTGAGGAGTCAACTGAATCCCAAATCGCTCCTCCCCAAGAGCCAACTGCTAATGAAGGAGCTCCCTCAACTATTTCTCCCACTGCTCCAGTAACAGAGCTAGCTGAGTCTGACGAGCCAGCTGATCAGATAGCTCAAGAGGATGATCAACCTGCCTACCAAGGTATGCTAGCTATAACTACGTACTTTGATCCAGTTCAAAGGGCTCTTCAAGCTGAAGCCCAAGCTACTGCTCCGGAAACTCCACTCGAGCCGAGCTATGATGAATCAATCAGTATGGAGAAAGCTGAGCAATCCCACACAGTTCCATGTGAGGAACTGATAGGAACTAAAGATGGAGAAGAGGTTGACTCCAGAGTAGCTCAGTTCGATGATCAACCAAGCAGCTTATCAGTCCAGCTCTCTGCCTACTATGCAAACTTGATCCACAGCCTGCAGCAACAAGTAAAACTGAACACACAGCAAATTCAGAAGCTGCAAGCTCACCCCAGACTCCAGTTAGTAGAAACTGAGTCTTCAAGCAGTGACGAGGATGGTGAAGGTGACTCAATCGAACCGCTTGCTAAGAGGAGGAAAACTGAGCACAAGAAAGACTAGTGGCTGATCAAGTTTAACTGATTAGAAAGCCCTAAGTTTACTTCTTGTAACTCAGTTTGTCAACATTTTTTTTATCTATAAAAAGATTATCTTTTTTCAAATATATGTTGACTCAGCATTTGTTTTGAATATTTTGACCGTTGCAAAACAATGACACGTCTCAAAGTCATTAAATGCCAACGACTAAAATAAAAGAGGGCAGGGCCAGTACCATTCCAACCATCAGATTTATGAGCCTGCCTAATCACTCATAAAAACCCCTCTCTTATAAGCCTCTCAGAAATACCCCTCCTACGCTCTCAAAAGCTATCTCTCTCTCTCTCTCAAAGCTCTTGAAATTCCCTAAAATTTTAGCCAACCCTAAAGATGGCCGAATTACCCAGATCTTTAAATTCCTTCAAAGAGCAACTACTAAGAGACAAATTCCTAGAAAGGAAGAAATTTCAGTTGATTCTAAACGAATCAAACAACCCAACCCTTCTGTCAAATCTTCACAAGACAGGAATTCTTCACTACCTGGAAACACCACCAAAGTTCTTCAGACAAAATTTGGTGAGTGAGTTTTTACCTCAAGCAAAACTATCTACAGATGGAAAGACAGTGTCATCAGTGATTCAAGGACGGCTACTCCAAATCACTGAAAGAACAATTGCAGAAGTCTTCCAACTTCCACGGAAAGAATCATCCGTTCAAGAATTGAAGGAACCTGTAGAATCATACTGGAGAGAATGGAAAGCTCCCACCTGCAACAAGCAATTCAGTTTTACGACAGCTAAAACTGATCTGAAGCCCGAGTATGGCGTTCTACTCGACATAACGAACAAGATGATGTTCGGGAAAATTGGAAGCCTGAGTCAACTCACCCAAGAGCGATACAAGGTTATGATTCACCTTGCTGAAGGACGACAAACAAACTAGGCAGAATTTGTCTTCCAACAATTCAAACATCAAGTCGTCAAGGCCTCTGACTCGAAGAAATCTGGCAAATTTGAGTCCAAGGTAGGACTTGTTCTAAGGATGAGCAAATTGATTGAAGACCTACTGAATCTTCCAAGTGACGAGGCACTACCAGTCCTCATCTCTGACTGGATTCCCAAGAAGGGAAATGCCCATCTTCAGTCACTTAGAAAGAAACGAAGAGCCAAGGCAAAGACGAGCAACATCACTTCGAGCAATTCAACTGCCAATGCCGTTCATTCTCCAAAATCAAAGAACGGATCACCAGTTGATTTCCAGGTTTGCTCTGATCCAGATGAGCTTATTCCATTCATCGAAATTCCTCATTCAAATTATGGAGCTGATTACTTCAGAAGCACATGTCCTCCCCTCCAGCTGACTGAAGAAAATATTCGCACCTTCTATAGTGGTGAATATGTAGTCAAAAGTGCACAAAAGGAAGTGACTAATCTTCTTCTCACGTGCTTCGCTTTTGTTGCACAACGTGACCAAGAGTTGTTCAAACAACTCCACCGGTATTTCTATTGGTACAACTGGTGACATTCTATGTCCATCCAGTCTCATTTTCTGCTAACTTCCTTTCATGGCATGAGCTACTGGCAATGTGAAGAAACTTGGAGCATTAAATGGATAGGATTGTCAAATCCATTCTCTCCAACCATTGTGCAATTTCAGCACATCATGAATCATAGGCTCGCCAACAAAATTCCAGCAGCTGCCTTGTTAGCTGAATTCAAAACCAGCATCATGCCTCAAGGAGCTGTGGTCGCAAATCAATCAGTCGACTGCCCAACTGGCTCCCTCTGCCGAAAACTGAACTTTGATGATTTATCAAGTCAGTCAGCTGAGCCATCACGATGAACTCCAACTGCCACAGAGAGGATAGAACCACATCTATCACATACTGAAGTCGTGGCTCCTCAGATAGATCAAAGGCATGATGATGAAAGAGATAATGATGATGAGGATAATGCCACATCACCAAGTCTCCTATCCAAGAGCTATGTCACTCCCCTACTCAAATCCAGCTCAAAAGGCCTGCAACTGATTCTGAACATTGATCAATTCAGACAGTCACCAAAGGGAATTTCACAATCCCTTAATCAAAGGTTGAAACGCTCATCCGTTGCCATTCAGCAACTTTACCAAGCCGGGAGGACAGCAAGGCCCGAACTGCCAAAGAACAAAACTGGATCTGCATCAATGAGAAAGTGATTAAACTGCTCGAAAGGAAGCAGTGTAGCTAGTCCAATTCGGCCATTTAAGAAGAAGAAACTGACTCAAAGATGGCCAAGCAACTGACCAAACGAACTGATCAATTCAGTTCAGTTAGAGCCTCAAAGTCAGTTCATCAGCGGCAACTGGAAAAGTGATGAAACTGATCATCCAACTGCTGAATCATCAAGTCAATCAGTTGGACTGTATCCCAACTGACTCAGGATAAGTTTTTCTTAATCCTCAAGCTTATCTTAACTTAATTGTTTCCGTTGTGATTATAAAATTTCTTATATTACATCCAACGGTTACAATTTGAAAATGGGGTCCTCTCTCACAAGTTGCCATTAATATCTCTGCGTTCATATTAAATCGACTCCCCAAAAGGTGAACAGGAGGGAATAATTATCTATGAGATATAAATAGCAAAATCTGCAGAAAATATTTTGTTATTTATGGCAACCACCCCATTTTTAAATTTGCTCTCTCTCAGCCACATGATCATAAAGTTGCTTCATAATTAGACGGCTGGGATGCATGCATCATTTATTCAACTAATCATCCATCAAATCAGATAGCTGATCAGCTAAGATAGCAATCAAGTGTCCTCGATCAATACATACAGAGCTGAATAAATATATGCAAGGAGATGAAGGCTCATATCATCTACAAAATCTCTCTCTCTCCCATTGCATTGATATCACCTATCCAGAGCACTTGCAAATCTAACGCAACCATTTCTTTGCAGAAATGAAACCCTCATTTCAGATGGTGAATGTTAAGTCGCTGGTAAGCAAGCTGAAGAAAGACAAGACTCTTAATCTAGAGCTTCTTCATGCACGCTTAGGTCCAGAGAAATTCCAAAGGATCTTTCGGCCATTGGAGGAAACTGGGTTGTTGCCATTCTTGACGATCATGCCAGTCAAGAATCTACCCACCCATGTTGCAGAGTTCTACCATAATGCAACCGTCTCCGGTAACAACATCATCTCCACCGTTCAGAACCAAGTCATAACGGTGACAAAAGACACTATGATGTCTACACTCCTCCTCCCCGGCGAAGGTCAAGACGTGCTGGATCTAGAGTTTCCAAGTAAATCTGCTCTACGGAGTCTATGGAAACATCCACACGTGCACCACCACGACTGCTCACACAGGTTGAAGGAATGTCTGCCTAGTGAGATCATCCAACTCCTAGATATCGCAGGTCACATCCTGCACGGAAACTTTGAGATGGTCCAGTTCTCCGAACTCAAAGCTCATCTAATGGCCGCTCTATTCCTCGGATGTAAAGCCGACTGGGCTTCCTTCATCCTTACTCAACTATGAAGAAATATAGATCGAACAGAATATGATCTGACAACTGGCACATTCCGAGAGAATGTTGGGTTTATAGGTCGCATAAGCCACATCATTCTGAGTCAATTTGACGAGGCGATTCCAACCGAAAAGCCAATCAGATGAAGGGATATGCTCTCGACCATCTACTGTCATCCAATCTCGAAGAAATCGCAATAACCGGGAACTGCCAACTCAAGTCGTGGAAAGAGACCGTTGGTCACAACTGCCAGCTCCTCAGATGAAAGGCAGTTGTTAGTTGAGAGTGAGCATCTCTCTAAACTGAGCGATCAGTCTACAATACCCGCCAGCTCACAACCTCTCATCTCAGTCCATTGCGACTTAATTGAGGATGAGTTCGCGCAAGTTCTAGACCATCAGCTACGAAGCTGTTTCGGTCTAATTGAGGGCAGCAACCCCTCATTATTTAAGCACTTGAGAAGATACCTCCAATATCATCTCTGGAGATTTCAAATCGGTGAGGCCACTATGTTCCACCTCATCCACACTCGTGGATTCTTCTTCTGGATCAACGAAGACCACTAGAGTAGAAATTGGATGAACCATCCACTCAGCTCGCCGCCAACGCTCTCGGAAATAATGGATTCAATGATCAAATGAATCCAGTACAGCCTATTACCCGACGCTCCTCTTCCAGACAATGAGCCAGCCAACTCCTCCTGCACTCCATTTATTGAAGACCTACCAATCGCCTCAAACGATGAGATCTTCTCCAACCTGGCATCCATGGACTTCAGAAAACAAGATCTCTCTCTCACTACTAATCATGGTCAGTTCATGACAACTGAAGAAACTTATGCATGGTTCTCTTCACCCATGCCCATTCCTTCAGTTCCCTCAGTCTGTGATGACAAATTGGCAACTGCATTCACCTTCTTGCCACATCTATCAATGCCATCATACGATCTACACCAGTTTACCCTTTTGGATGATGCCAAAAAGGTGGAAGATGGAAGGTATGATGATGAAAATTTAACTCTTTTGGAGCAGATCCAAAGAGAAGTACAGCTTGAAGGGGAAGCTCAGCTTCAGGGAGAAGCTTGGAGAACACATGGAGTTAAAGAAAAAGGAGAATCAAGCAGGAAAAGAAGGAGCAACTGAAGAAGTAAAGTAGTAGTTCTATCTACTATCCAGAGCTGATATGATAGCTATGATATTAAAAGCTATATGCTCTGATCTATATGCTCTGATTTAATCCCTTAATATCATGCTTCAATATCATATATGCTCTGATTTAATCCCTTAATATCATGCTCTGAGAACTATATATGATACATGCTTGAATATCATGCTTCAATATCATATCAAGCCTTGCTCATGCTTATGCACATTCCCTGATACCTTGATAATCATGCTCTGATAGTTCAAAATGAAAGTATGTTTAAAATGAAAGTATGCTCTGATACTTGAATTCCTGCTCTAACTTGCTCTGATATCAAGCTTTGCCTATAAGTGAACTACAGCACGTCTCTCAGACAAACATTTACATTTTTTCCATCATTATTGAAAAGGTTTTGACATCATCAAAAAGGGGAAAATTGTTAGGAAAAACTATCAAGGAACTCCTAGATAAGGTTTTGATGAGATGTCAAAACTATTCCTGAAAAACTGACCAAGATCCAAGCTGTAGATCTGAGCTCACCAATCTAGAGCCTCAAGAAGGAACTCAACTGAAGCCAGAGTCAACCCAACTGGAGCATGGTCAACCAGCTGAAAGGATACGCCAACCAGTCAGAACTCAATCCAACTGAGGATTAAAGGAGTCAAACCAGTCAAAACAAACTGACAGCTAAGTCAGTTGAGCTGAGAGAAAAATCAACTAGACTGAAAAAACTGATAAGGGATCAGTTTAACTGAAGACTGGAAGTATCCAACTGATGGCCAAACTTAACTTCATCCAAACTGAAGTAGACAGACAAATCAATCAAAGGCCAGAACTGAAGTCAGCCAGCTTGTAGGAGAAAACAAGCAAACATCTGACGAGGAAGCTCGGAGAAAGATCAGTCAAACTGATAAGCTAGCCAACAGCTTGTGATCAGTTAAGCTGCCAAGAAAGCTCAAGAAAGACCAGTCGAACTGACAAGCTATTCAACAGCTTGTGATCAGTTGAACTGGAGGAAGAAGCTCAGAACTGCCAACTGAAGTGATAGCCGAACTAAGCAGACAAGCTCAGAACTGCCAACTGGAGTGATAGTCGAACTAAGCAGACAAGCTCAGAACTGCCAACTGGAACTCAAACTTGCTAAACTAGAGCTCAGAACTGCCAGTCAGAGAGTCCTGGAGTTAATGCTCCAATGAAGATCTTGGAATAAATGCTCTAGCGGAGATCCTGGAATTAAATATCCAACAAAGATCGATTGGCAAAGCAACGGCTACTGGAATTGAATATCCACCAGAGATCGATTGGCAAAGCAACAGCTACTTCAACCAAAAGCTCCAACGATCATAAAGACCATCTTCCATTGATGAGCCAACAGAGCCACCGATCAATGGAACTCAATGGTCACAAAACCACTCCTCTATAAAAGACGAGTGAATCAAAGTTTTCAAATGACTTTTCACAACTTTCATTCTTGAAACCTTCATTCAAGGTACTTACAACTGAGCTTTCTTTCTCCCTCCCACATAGCTCAAATTCAGCATTTGCTAAATCTGCGAGAGTCCAACTGAGAAGAAGAATCCACAGATTCAAAGCATTCAGCTAGCTGTTGATAATCCAGCCAGAGCAACCTTCTTAGTTCCAGCAATACACCGATCAACTACCCAGCTCAATTGAAGGAGCACATCAGTTGATATCCCTTGTTCAAGACTAACCTCTTGAAGATCGAAAGAGATCTAAAACCTTATAAAGACGTCAATAGCACCTACCTCCCTAGCGAGCAGTTAGGGACTGCAAGTGTGAGTCGTCAACCCGCTAAGATAGCGAGCAGTTACCAAGTTCAGCCAACTGTTCTTCATTGTATAATTTGTAAAGAAACTCAAGTTATATAGTGGAGTTGCCCTTCTGCGGAAGGAAGAGAGGACGTAGGATTTTGAGACTTCGAACCTCTATAAATTGTTTGTGTGCTATACTGTTTTTCTTATACTCGCATATCTTTGAACTATACACAAGCTCACACAATCTGCACTCAAGCTTTCTAAAAGTGCTCAACTGATCTGTGCATAGATAAGTTGCTAAGCGAGTCAAGGGCCCTTATCATTTCGCATTTGAAGTAAAGTTTTTACATCAATTTATTCACCCCCCCTCTAAACTGTCATCGACTCGCCCGGAACCAACAACCTAGTTTCATGCATGTCTTACATATATCTAACATAGTTATTGGTTGAATCAAGTAGAGAGGGATGAGGAAGAGCCCAACTTTCTCCCACATTCTCTTCTTCACTAGTTTCTCTCTTTCCCTCACAACAGCAACCTTTCTTTCTCTTCTAATTTCGACCCTCAAACCTTAACCAACAATTCTGAAATTTACAGAGAGCTTCCCACTTTGATGTAGATGATGTTAGCCTAAGAAATCATCTAATTTGGTTCTCATATGGTCGATAATGAAGGCAAACATTGCATTGATCGCTGTTTTCCGCCAAGCTGCAGCAATGCTTGTATTTTGTACATTTTGACCTTCCAATCTCAACAAACATAGCTGAAATTTTGATATGTTGTTCCTCTCTTCACGTAGTTGATGTTATCCGCCGGAATCGCTCAATTTGGTATATGAAAAGTTAGAAACGAAGACATGCAAAATTGGAGTTTCTAGCTGTAAGTTTTATCATTAGTATAGCAGTCATATTTTACAATTTTCCTCCCATAAATCTCATCCATAAATTCTGAAATTTTAGTATGTTTTTACTCTAATTATGTAGTTTATTTTAGGCTCAATAATTTCTCAATTCGGATCTCTAAAGCTCCTAAACAAAGCTCGACTATTTTCTTGGTGGTTTAATTTTTGTAACTCACCAAAGTCATTTCCAACATATTTTCCCGTAGATCCAGCCATTATCTTTCTATGAGATCTACATCATTATAAACTTAACTCTTCAAGGTTTCCATAATAAGTCTCGGTTTGTCGATATGATATCATTTGGTCTATCAAAGATACGTCGCAAATCGACATGTCAAATCTGCCGCAGAAATCGTTGTGTTGCGAGTGCAACTTCGGAGGCTATTTTCCGTCGATTCCTCCATCCTCTTGACTTGATTTTTGGACTACACAATCTTTTCATATCAAGCTTTCCAGACATATTTTCCAATCCATGATCCAATGTCATATGTTCATCCGAAATCGAGTCGTAAGTTTCCCAAAAACCAACTTATTTCAGGCAGATTATGTCTTATGTTAATAATGTTGAATTTCATGATCATTTACAGTCGTTATACATTATAAAATCTAAATTCGTTTGCTGCATTGAAATGTTTGTTTCCGCTAGTATCAAAAATTATATTTTTGAGAGAAAATCCGTTGAGTATCGAGTTCAATTGAGCCTCAAACTTTTTGACAAAAAATATGTTCCGAGAACAGTGAATAGTATATTTTCCGGACAATTTCAGGCCAGGATGATCGGAATTAGTCTCCGACTCCTTCTGACCGATTGTAGATCTCGTCGTGACCGATGCGTGGCCACTGACCGTGTCTCTATCCGATTTGAATTGAATTTCCTATGATTTTTCGAAGTTTCTGTCTTGTTTTAAGTTGTTCCATTTTACGTCGAATTTGTTTCAAGTTAATTGAAGAGTATTGTAAGAACCTATTATCGATTCGTGTTGAATTTAAAACCCAAATATTGCGCATTCCTAGTTGAAGTAAAATTAATAACGCTTCAATTAAATTAAAGCGAATATTAGATTAATTCCGGAAGTAATTATTGATCCTAAAGCAAGATTGATCCTTGTAGGACTTGCTTGACTTACGAGGAAGGTGAATGATTGAATCTCGAGATGGTTAAAGTAGTTGAGCCCTAGGGAAATCTGGGAAGGAACTCCGGACCTTTGCTCTATCTCCAGTACTGTGATCGAATTTGGATCCTTGTTAGGATGTTTGTATCTATAAGGTGGGCTACTATACTAACTTTGCAAATTGTATCTTTCGAGCTATTAAGCTCTGCTTTTGTTAAAATTGCATATGTGACTATCTGTGTTAAATATTTACGTGCTACTGTATGTTATCGGAGTCTCATAAACCAGCGCTGTGTCAATGTGAGTAGCTACAGTACGCATGCATTATTCGTCATGCCCTACTCCTTGTCGGTGAGACTAAAATGAAACACTTATTGGTTACACTCTTTGGTTACACTCAAGGGTATACTTTGGCCATACTCAACTTTACGCGTTGGTGATGTAGTTCGGGTTGCGGGCAGTGACTGGTTATACTCTTAAGCGCTTCATGATAAAATGTTTTGGTGAACTTAGAATGCTTTCAACTTTAAAACCTCCTAAGTTTCACTACCTGCACGGACACAGATAGATTACTTTTAGAAAATGATTTGCATAACTTAAATTGTGAAAACTTGCCCACTGAGTGCATTAGTACTCAGCCCAAATATTTTCAAACATTTTCAGGTCAGTAGGCTGGAGCATGGAGGTGACGAGGCTGAGAGATGGGCTTTTGTTATTTACCTATTTCCCATCATCTCTTTTTGTTAAATGTTATATTGTGAATTAAGCTTCCGCATTTATGCTATTCTTTTGTTAAAACACTACGAATCCCGATCTTGGTGTTTTGGATCTATATATGTATTAAAAAGCATGTTTGGATATTTTGAGTCTTCTGTTGAGGTTTCATTAATTAAATTACCTCATTTCTTTCCCGCTTCTTAATTCCAACACCCGTGGCGTCCATTTCCACGGTCTTTCGGGACCGGGGCGCTACAAAATTTCATCTATCTTTATTATTAGTTACTTTAATATTTAATATTAATTGTAAATTTATTTTATTCATATCATTAGTTCCTCAAGTTTTAATATCATTTCTAATAGTAATATTTAACATTCTATTAATTTTATAATATCATCAAAATTTGCATTTATTTCAATTAGCGTCAAAGAAAATCTTAATCTCATTTAAAAACTTTAATATAAATTAATTTGATTTCATAGAATTTAATATTCACTTATAGAATATATTTTCTTTATTTAATATTTAGGTGCGGCGTGACTAAGACGTTAACTTTTCTGTTATTTGATCGAGTCGGTCTTCAAATTCATTTAAGGTATGGGATTTTTACTTATTATGCCATTAATTTCAATTTGTCCTTGTTGATGTGATTTGTTTGACGTGTATGATTTCATATTCATTTGTGAGTGTTACTAGACCATCTATTCAATTGTCCTTCATATTTAACCTCACTATTGTGTACAATCATTTCGCCAGGGACCGTGTGTAACAGCCCGGTCCCGAGATAGGGATTAACGAATGGGGACGGGGTGTTATTAAGGGATTTAACGAGTAAATTCAGAAGATTAACGAAAAAGTTTAAGAATAAAGCTACGCTTGAAGATAGTTGATGATGCTCGGGTTTACTTGGTTAAGAAGGACACATGCTTTAGCGGAATAAAACGACTAACTAATCAGAGACCGACAAGCATAGACTCTTTTATAGGTGAAAGGAAATCATACTCGGAAAGCGGAAATAAACTTAATATGCATCTTATATATATAATCGTCTGGGAATATTCTTAGAATCTTGAATAAACGTAATAGAACCTTGAACGAAATTTAGAAAGAGTTAATCAGAGTAGCAGAACACATAATGGGATTTCAAGAAGCTTATATAATAGCAAAACAATCTTGGCAGCCAACCCACATCCACAGCCACCATCATCCTCAGCATCTCAACCTGAAAACATTTGAAAAAGAGGGCGTGAGCACTAATGTACTCAGTGGGTTTTTAATGAAAACTTCTTTAATAACTTGAGAAATATCCAACAATGAACTGGCGGTATATGGAGAGCAAAACGCAAAAGCCCTCTCCATATCCGCAAAACCTTTTATTTACTTTTGGGCCCAACCTTGGCTCAAACCTGATGTCAACTGTACCCTTAGGCATGCCATAGGATAGAAGAGGGGTTACCTCAAATATCCGAACGAGTTTGCGAGGAAAACCCAGCAGTGACTACCTTAATAATTCTTAGCTCAAATCTTGCTTAAGTGAAAGCTAAGTTCCTTCTCTTCCTATTCTTGCTAGCAATACCAAGCTTAGAACAATGTCTAATGCTAATACCTTATTACTACATGATCTCGGCCTACAAAGGGTTAAAGCTACCCTAACAAGGCAAGTCCTTAATCCTTAACTATACGAGCTTTAACAAAGCATAAACATTCAAATACGAGGAAATGAACGCGGATAAACATCGATTGCAAATAAAGCAATTCTAAACACCTCATGCTAGCATAAATTGTAAATAAGCAATTCTAGCATATCTAAACATATTTGAGAGCTCACTTAACTTATACTGACTTCCTTTACTTTGTCTAACTCAAATAACAATTCAACATAATCATCCATATAACTTCTTTTATTTCTTTCCTTTCCTTGTACAGAGATCGATCAGGCAGAGCAAAAATGCTTTATTGGATATTTCATTTGCCCTATATGCTTCTAGAGCTTATTAGCTCAAACTTTAGATGAGTATAGATTTACCCACCTCGATTACTGGATAGAAGATGAAGCAACGAGCTGAAGATCCTTCTCCGATTTCCTATGAGGCTCACTTCCTCCTACAAAAGTCGAATCATCGACTTAGCGACCTTCTTCAAAGAAGTCGACTATCTAAAGCGAGAAATAATGATATTTTACTCGAAGACTAAAATCTAAGATTTATTTACAGATTGCACGACTTTATGACTTTATAGATTTCGAGAAGAATTTATTTAAAGAACATCTCGACTTGATTTCCCAATTTTTAGACAAAGAATAACTTGAATAGATTACTCGAAATAAATTAAGAATATCTTGATTGCTTCTCTAAAATTTAACTTGAAAATAACTTGGAAATAACATGACTTGAAAAACTTGAAAAGCTCGGGAAGAGGGTACGAAAATAGCCGAAAAGAAACGGCCGAAAAACAACACGGAGAAGGGGGGGCCGCCGCGGCGCACATGGGCGCCGGCGGGCTCCCCCCGCGGGGCCTCCTTGCCCCGACGGGCACCCTGCTGCCGCGGGGCTGCCTTGCCCCGGCGGGCCACCCGCCCCCGGCGGGCTAGGCGCGGCCGTGGGGGGTGTGGCGCGGCGGCGCTCACCCCCCCGCGGGGCTCTCTCTCTCCTTCACTTTTCTCTGTCTCTTCTTCTGGGTTCCTTCAACGTGTTCTTCAACTGTTCTTCGTGTTCGTTGATTTCTTCGACGAACACGAAGAACACGAAGAAGAATTAACACGAATTTTTATAAAAACAACGTACTTGAATTTAACATACAATAACATGCTTTTAACTTTAAAAGAAATTTTGGCATTACAACGGTATAAACACGATAATCTTCTTTAAATATTTAGAATAACGACGAAATCTCTAAATATAGCATGAACGGCATTTAAATGAAATAAACGGGGCTAATCTCAAGAATAATAATGACAGGAATAAAGCGAGAAATATAACGTAAATGTTATTAACTTGGAACTTCAATAAAAAACTGAAATATAACTTAGACGGAAGGTAAACGAGCAATAATGAAGAACGCGAAGAACGTAAAGAACAGAATGTAAATACGGAATTTAAAGACGGAAAAGAAATAGAGATCGAGACCGACGAACAAGAATGGACGGGGTTAGGTGCGTCGAAGGAAGGTGGCTAGCTCGGCGTCTCGTCGAGTTGCAATGGCGGTAAAGCCGCCCGCTACAATCCAACGGCGTCCCTAGCACCTTCCCTCACCGCATCCCTTCCACGCCATTCCGCTCGTCGTCTTGAAGAACACTCACGAAGAACAGTTTTTACTTTGACAGAACCTTCTCGGCTTTCAAAGCTTCTCACCCTCTCGATTTAGAAGTGAAATAGATGACAAATGAGCAATGAAAGCTAAAGGGGTGGCCTTGTATTTATAGGAAAAGCTTTGGCTTCCAAGGGAAGCCACTTCAGTGCAAGAATACTGCAAAAGTTACCCCGGGTTCGGTTAAAAGCTGTTTTATTCGATGTCGAGGTCCAAATGACTTCAGACACAAAATCTAAAAATACCGGGAGACTCGTTGGCTCGAATACTAGTGAACCAACTTGATTTGTGAAAAAGACGGGGTCGTCTGAAGAAAGACGAGCAAAGATTCCCTTTTTGGAATTACTTTTTACTATTCACTCAGACTGACAGATTTTGCTCCCGAGCGTTCGATTGACCTCAGAATGGTAATCCGTGAACGCCAACGGAATCCTTGGGTCATTTCCCATAAGAGGAGCCTGACAGAACTAGACTCGGATCAATGAGGAAGATTTCATAAATTTCTCAAAACACGAACGCACGCAAAAGTTACTATTCATTCATCTTTTAAATACGCTTTTCATCACCGGGAACTCAATTGACTTCAGAATTAAAATCCGAAAACACCGGTATACTCCTTGAGTTAAAACCTTTCTAACGAGACCATGAATGGCCATAAAAGAGTTGAGATCAAATTTTCCGAAAAGATGATTTTCACGAAAACTAACCCTTAAAGTCGTGACTGACATCTGACCTCAATTAATCTTAATTAAATTTCTTCCTTAACTTCTTAATTATCATTAAGAATCCTCTAAACCTTAATCGAAATTCTGGGGTGTTACATCCTACCCCCCTTAAAGAAATTTCATCCTGAAATTTACTAACCATGATAAACGATATCAGGGTACTTTTTGAGTAGCTCGGATTCGAGCTCCCATGTTGCTTCCTCTGAACCATGAAGGTTCCAGATCATCTTTACAAGATTGATCTCCTTGTTCCTTAACTTCTGGATCTTTTAACTCACAAAGGCCTGGGGCTTCTCTTCATAGGCTAAGTCCTCATTCAGGACTATCTCTTCCTTGCAAATCACGTGCTTTGGATCAAACACGTACTTTCTCAACATTGAGACATGAAAAGACCTCATGAACATCACTCAGGTTGGTAAGGCCAACCTGTAGGCTACTTTATTCACCTTTTCTAAATCTAAAAAGGTCCAATGAATATGGGCCTTAACTTGTTTCATTTGGCAAAATGAACCACTCCTTGACGGAGACATTTACAAGAATACTATCTTTAATGTCGAATCTCAGTTCCGTTCTCTTTTCATCTGTATAAGCCTTCTGTCTGTCTTGAATTTCCTTGATTTACTGATGAACAAGCTCGATCTTCTGGACTGCTACCGGGACCATTTCAGGTCCAAGTATCCTTCTCTCTCTAACTTCGTCCCAATACAAGGGCGATTTACACTTTCTTCTGAACAGGGCTTCATAAGGGCCATGTTGATCGATGATTGGTAGCTGTTGTTGTGCGCAACCTTACCAATTGCAGTAGCTCCTCCCAGCTGCTTCTTTGATCGATGACTACTCCTCTAGGCATGTCTTCTAGAATCTGAATAGTCCTCTCGGACTGGCCATTCATCTGAGGATGAAATGCCGTGCTGAAATTGAGCTTTGATCTCATTGCCTCTTGTAGACTCCTCCAAAATCTTGACATAAATCTCGTATCACAATCCGATATAATCGAGACCGGCACATCGTGCAATATGCACAAATTTCCTATCATACATCTGGGCTAATTGATCTAGCCCATGATAACAGCAATAAGAAGTGCTCCTTTCGATAATCGATTCATGATTATCCAACTAGCGGTATTCCACCACTTAGACTTTGGTAATCCTACCACAAAGTCTATACTACTATGATCCTACTTCCATTCAGGAATTTCTATGGGTTGGAGCAACCAGAAGGTTTTTGATGCAAGGCTCCACTTGTCGACAAATCAACACCTTTCTACGAAGACGTCTACTTTTCTCTTTATGTTATTCTGCTAGAAGTTCTTTTTGAGGTCTTGATACATCTTGGTGCTTCCGGGATGTGCTGTATGTGGCTTGTCATGTGCCTTGCACATGATTTCCTCCTTTAGTTCTTTCTTGCTTGGCACACAAAGCTTTCCTTTGAATAAGAGCGCTTTATCGGCGGCTTCTGCGAAGTCTTGCGTGCTATCTAATCGTGCTTCTAGGATTTTCTTCTCGAAAAACTCATTTCGTTTCCAAATCTTAACTATCCTTTGTCTCGGGTCGAGATGAGCGACTATCGCGGCGATTTGTGCTTAATTGATTGCAGGTGGTGTTAGCACCTCGATTCTTAACTTCTTGAATTCCTATCAAAGCTTCTTCTTAACTTGAGCGAGTCCTAACTCTCCCTTCTCCTTCCTACTTAGGGTATTAACTACCACTTTTGCCTTACCTGGGTGGTAGCGAGTCGTGCGGTCCTAATCCTTTACAAGTCCTAGTCATCTTCTCTGTCTTATGCTAAGATCCTTTTGCTTGAAGAAATACTTTAGGCTCTTGTGATCTTGAGAAGAGTCTTACACTTGGCTCCGTAGAGATAGTGCGTTTAGATCTTTAGCGTAAAAACAACCGCTGCTAGTTCTAAATCATGCGTGAGGTAGTTCTACTTGTGATTCTTAAGTTGTCTTGAAGCATAAGCAATCACCTTTCCTCTCTTCTTTAGTACGCATCCTGATCCTTTTCTCGATGCATAAGCATAAACCACGAAATCTTCATTTTCTTTCGAAATGGCCAATCATCGGGCTTGTGGTTAACATCTTTTTTCTGGAAACTTTCCTTGTACTCGGGCATCCACCTAAACTTGAAGTCCTTCCTCAACACTCGCGTCATAGCCTTAGCTATTGACGAGAATCCTTCGACGAATCTACGCTAGAATACCGCAAGTCCTAGAAAACTTCCTATCTCATTCACGTTCCTTGGAGACTTCGAGTTGCTTGCTGCTTCAATATTAGCTGGATCTACTTTGATTCCTTCTACCGAAACCATATGACCTAGAAACATAACTTCTTTAAGCCAAAGCTCACACTTACTAAACTTAGCGTAAAGCCTTTCTCTTCTTTAACTGCTCCAGCACCACCCTTAGGTGCTCTTGATGCTCCTCTTCATCCTTTGAATAGATGAGGATATCATCTATGAAAACTAGCGCAAACTTATCTTAATACGGGTAAGAACCTGGTTCATTAAATCCATGAACACTGCTGGGGTGTTTGTCAATCCGAACGGCATTACCACAAACTCGTAATGCCCAAAGTGAGTCCTAAAAGCAGTATTAGGAATATTCTTCTTCCAGATCTTCAGCTGATGATTCCCAAATCTTTAAGTCTATCCTTGGGAAGACACTTGCTCCCTTAAGCTTGATCAAAGAGATCATCTATTCTTAGGTAAGGGTATCGATTCTTTGATGGTCAGCTTATTAAGCTTTCTATAGTCGATGCTCATTCTCAATGTGCCATCCTTCTTCTTCACGAACAAGATTGGAACTTTCCAAGGCGACACACTAGGTTGGATAAAACCTAGGTCTAATAACTCTTGCGGTTGAACCCTGAGTTCTTACGACTCGTTAGGCGCTACTCTATAAGGGGCTTTTGACTGGTGCAGGTCCTGGTTCTAAACCGATAGTGGATTCCACCTGCCTATATGGTGGTAGTTCTAATAGGTCCTTTGGAAATACGTCTTCAAAATTTTCTTGTGCCTGAAACGCCTTCTATTGCAAACTCTCCTTCCTCTTTCTTCGTCGCAACTGCTTTTCAATGGTACTCTGGCTTTATAGCCTCTGCTGGGGATCACCGTCACTTGCAGACGTAAAGATCGCGTGACTTGACCTTGAACGTAAGCTCAGAACTTATTTGACGTCATTCCTCAGATTGCCTCTTAATACTGGGCGAGCTAAAAAAAATTGCTTTTAGAGATTCGCGTCTTACTAGAAGGGCACTAGCTATCATGCTTGGATTCTTCTTCCTATTGGGACTACTCCCTCTTATTCTTCCAAAGGAATATTACTTTTTTAGAGGACTTATAAACTCAAAAGGGGTTTTTACGTGTAGCAAACGTATGGGAGACAATCGATGATTAACAACTGAGAATTGTATTAAATATTTGCAAAGGCGTCAGCATATCTTTGACAAGAGAATGCTATCACTGATTCTGGATGATTAAAAAAGTATCATCAAAAGATTATAATTTGTCCAAAAGGATAATCAAATGATATATGAATGAAGAATTTCAATTAATATAAAGCTGTTGAAAGGTGATTGTTTTAATTGATACGAGAATGAATGAATAGACTCATCAAAACTTCTTATCTCACTGAAACTTTTAATCTACCACTTCTAGGTCTATCTGCTTAACGATCTTCTTCAGGTTCTTCCTCTTTTTTTTTCCTTGATCTTCACGCATCTTCTTCTTTACTAGGTTGCTATGCAATAGCATGAGTCGGTTGACCTTCAATTAGCTACACTTGGTTGGAAAAGGTGACATACGATAATCACTTTCACCTTTTAGAAGGGATACACAATCGACCTGATCTATACGCATTTTCTTCTCGTATGAAACCACCAATGCGGGTTATGCCTAGATAACTGGTCGAACTCTTGATCGTACGTTGACAACGTCTTCTTTTCTTGTCTTTAGCTCCAGATTTCCACCTCCTTTACCTTATGAATAGTTTGGGTTATACTTTTAATATAACTCGTACTTGAAATCATCCCAATCATACTACGCTTACTGCCTCAAATTTATCATCCTTCGAATGGACTCCTACCCGAAGTTCGTATTCATAAAAGAGCACAACCTAATTCCTCATCCTCTGATCAGACTATGGAATCGAAAATTCACTTCTAAAGAATAACCCATTTCTCGACTCCCATCGGGTCTCCTAGACTATTAGAACGGAAAGGTTGTGTTTGAGAAACACATTCTTGGTTCTTGAGTCGCAGTTCAGGACTTGCTTGCTTGCGGCCTTGTTTTCTTGGCTTGATGCCTTCTTGACGTCATTCTAAAGAATCCTACATATTAGAGATTCTCGCTCGAATTTGCACGAAGAAAAATGAAATGCCTTTCGATAAGGTCTTTAGATTACGCAGGATAGATCAAGCAAAGCGGGAAAATTTCCTCATAAGAGGACTTTTGGCATAAATAAGAAAGAGGTTCTTGGTTACATCCAAAAATAGGGCTACCTTTTGGAGAATTACTGCTGCTATCAAAATCTAAAAGGTCGGTTAATACATTTTCAGAATAAGATCTGGATTAAAGCGGATAAACGGACAACAGGTCAGCAAGGTGTTCTAACAACAATACCTCATTTGCCTACTTCTAAAGCTTAGCTATACGCTGGGTCCCCTTCTTCCTCATCTTCATCTGTCTCTGGTACCTCGAACTTGAATCTCCTTAAGCTTCCTTTAGGAAACTGATGGGGCATTCACCGTCCTAGACTCTGAGGGGCAACTGGTTGATAGGCAGGGGCCTACTAGTGCATTCTGGAGGACAAAGACTAGGTGTCCTGGATGATCAAGGGTCTTGCTTCTAAGGTTCCTTCAAGACATGGTGCTTGAAATTCAGGGGGACTGTTCAGAGTCGCCCTTTGCAGTTCTGGTTCCATCACGGATGAGGGATTTTGCTCGGCTAGAGCATTCACGTGGCCATACTTTAACTCCCAAAGAGCCATCAAGGCTGAAGAGAATTCTGTCAGGTTCCCGATTACAGCATGCGTCTCGGGATCACGGGTGATGGTGCTTTGCAGAATGCGATACATTGCTGGCCTCTCAGCGGCCGGTGCTTGCTCACACATGCGGATGCATGTTTCCAAGTCGGATACCTTTCCTAGCGTTCCTCCAAAGTCGTTCATTTCATGAACAGGGCGAAAAAGAGGCACATTATTCCTAGCAATCGAACGATGCTTAACCATCTAGAAATATGAAGCTTAATCAGTCTAGATTATAAAAGGGAGACCTATGGTTCTCCTGAGATCATGCTATCGTTTAGATTCAGACTACTTATCTTGCATGCATAGATCCTTTTTGCAGTTGACTTTTACAAAAATTTTGGTGCCCAAGTCTTTGATCATAAACTTTACCTTTTCCTTTAAAACAAAAATTCGAGAATGAATCAACTCTTTTCTTTTAAATCTAGAACTCTTCTTCGAAACTTTTATCTTTTGTTAAGACATATGTTTAAAAATAAGTTTTTAAACACTTTTTCTTTGTGATCAAGAACTTCTTTCACAACCCTTTTTCCTCAGGAAATTATTTAACCCTGAATACTTTTTTTTTTTTTTTACTTTGGAGTTTCATTATCAAGGTCTTTCCCTTATCCATAAAAGAGGCATGCTTGCTCGAATCTCTTCATTTTCGATAGTCAAAAATTATGAATTCAAAATCTAAGATCTCTATACTATCATACCTCGATTTTTGTTGAAGATACGAGGGTGATGGCGAGCTGTGGGTTGCTATTGTAACTTATTACGAAGCAATTCATATGCACATAAACACATAGCTTTAACTTAAACAAAGAGACAGGTCTGCAGAGTTGCAAACCTGCTCTGATACCAACTGTAATAGTCCGGTCCCGAGATAGGGATTAACGAATGGGGACGGGGTGTTATTAAGGGATTTAACGAGTAAATTCAGAAGATTAATGAAGAAGTTTAAGAATAAAGGTACGCTTGAAGATAGTTGATGATGCTCGGGTTTACTTGGTTAAGAAGGACACATGCTTTAGCGAAATAAAATGGCTAACTAATCAGATACCGACAAGCATAGACTCTTTTAAAGGTGAAAGGAAATCATACTCGGAAAGCGGAAATAAACTTAATATGCATCTTATATATATAATCGTCTGGGAATATTCTTAGAATCTTGAATAAACGTAATAGAACCTTGAACGGAATTTAGAAAGAGTTAATCAGAGTAGCAGAACACATAATGGGATTTCAAGAAGCTTATATAATAGCAAAACAATCTTGGCAGCCAACCCACATCCACAGCCACCATCATCCTCAGCATCTCAACCTGAAAACATTTGAAAAAGAGGGCGTGAGCACTAATGTACTCAGTGAGTTTTTAATGAAAACTTCTTTAATAACTTGAGAAATATCCAACAATGAACTGGCGGTATATGGAGAGCAAAACGCAAAAGCCCTCTCCATATCCGCAAAACCTTTTATATACTTTTGGGCCCAACCTTGGCTCAAACCTGATGTCAACTGTACCCTTAGGCATGCCATAGGATAGAAGAGGGGTTACCTCAAATATCCGAACGAGTTTGCGAGGAAAACCCAGCAGTGACTACCTTAATAATTCTTAGCTCAAATCCTGCTTAAGTGAAAGCTAAGTTCCTTCTCTTCCTATTCTTGCTAGCAATACCAAGCTTAGAACAATGTCTAATGCTAATACCTTATTACTACATGATCTCGGCCTACAAAGGGTTAAAGCTACCCTAACAAGGCAAGTCCTTAATCCTTAACTATACGAGCTTTAACAAAGCATAAACATTCAAATACGAGGAAATGAACGCGGATAAACATCGATTGCAAATAAAGCAATTCGAAACACCTCATGCTAGCATAAATTGTAAATAAGAAATTCTAGCATATCTAAACATACTTGAGAGCTCACTTAACTTATATTGACTTCATTTACTTTGTCTAACTCAAATAACAATTCAACATAATCATCCATATAACTTCTTTTATTTCTTTCCTTTCCTTGTACAGAGATCGATCAGGCAGAGCAAAAATGCTTTATTGGATATTTCATTTGCCCTATATGCTTCTAGAGCTTATTAGCTCAAACTTTAGATGAGTATAGATTTACCCACCTCGATTACTGGATAGAAGATGAAGCAACGAGCTGAAGATCCTTCTCCGATTTCCTATGAGGCTCACTTCCTCCTACAAAAGTCGAATCATCGACTTAGCGACCTTCTTCGAAGACGTCAACTATCTAAAGCGAGAAATAATGATATTTTACTCGAAGACTAAAATCTAAGATTTATTTACAGATTGCACGACTTTATGACTTTATAGATTTCGAGAAGAATTTATTTAAAGAACATCTCGACTTGATTTCCCAATTTTTAGACAAAGAATAACTTGAATAGATTACTCGAAATAAATTGAGAATATCTTGATTGCTTCTCTAAAATTTAACTTGAAAATAACTTGGAAATAACACGACTTGAAAAACTTGAAAAGCTCGGGAAGAGGGTACGAAAATAGTCGAAAAGAAACGGTCGAAAAACAACACGGAGAAGGGGGGGCCGCCGCGGCGCACATGGGCGCCGGCGGGCTCCCCCCGCGGGGCCTCCTTGCCCCGACGGGCACCCTGCCGCCGCGGGGCTGCCTTGCCCCGGCGGGCCACCCGCCCCCGGCGGGCTAGGCGCGGCCGTGGGGGGTGTGGCGCGGCGGCGCTCACCCCCCCGCGGGGCTCTCTCTCTCCTTCACTTTTCTCTGTCTCTTCTTCTGGGTTCCTTCAACGTGTTCTTCAACTGTTCTTCGTGTTCGTTGATTTCTTCGACGAACACGAAGAACACGAAGAAGAATTAACACGAATTTTTATAAAAACAACGTACTTGAATTTAACATACAATAACATGCTTTTAACTTTAAAAGAAATTTTGGCATTACAACGGTATAAACACGATAATCCTCTTTAAATATTTAGAATAACGACGAAATCTCTAAATATAGCTTGAACGGAATTTAAACGAAATAAACGGGGCTAATCTCAAGAATAATAACGACAGGAATAAAGCGAGAAATATAACGTAAACGTTATTAACTTGGAACTTCAATAAAAACTGAAATATAACTTAAACGGAAGGTAAACGAGCAATAATGAAGAACGCGAAGAACGTAAAGAACGGAAAGTAAATACGAAATTTAAAGACGGAAAAGAAATAGAGATCGAGACCGTCGAACAAGAATGGACGGGGTTAGGTGCATCGAAGGAAGGTGGCTAGCTCAGCATCTCGTCGAGTTGCAACGGCGGCAGAGCCGCCCGCTACAACCCAACGGCGCTCCTAGCACCTTCCCTCACCGCATCCCTTCCACGCCATTCCGCTCGTCGTCTTGAAGAACACTCACGAAGAACACTTTTTACTTTGACAGAACCTTCTCGGCTTTCAAAGCTTCTCACCCTCTCGATTTAGAAGTGAAATAGATGACAAATGAGCAATGAAAGCTAAAGGGGTGGCCTTGTATTTATAGGAAAAGCTTTGGCTTCCAAGGGAAACCACTTCTGTGCAAAAATACTGCAAAAGTTACCCCGGGTTCGGTTAAAAGCTGTTTTATTCGATGTCGAGGTCCAAATGACTTCAGACACGAAATCTAAAAATACCGGGAGACTCGTTGGCTCGAATACTAGTGAACTAACTTGATTCGTGAAAAAGACAGGGTCGTCTGAAGAAAGACGAGCAAAGATTCCCTTTTTGGAATTACTTTTTACTATTCACTCAGACTGACAAATTTTGCTCCCGAGCGTTCGATTGACCTCAGAATGGTAATCCGTGAACGCCAACGGAATCCTTGGGTCATTTCCCATAAGAGGGGCCTGACAGAACTAGACTCGGATCAACGAGGAGGATTTCGTAAATTTCTCAAAACACGAACGCACGCAAAAGTTACTATTCATTCATCTTTTAAATACGTTTTTCATCACCGGGAACTCAATTGATTTCAGAATTAAAATCCGAAAACACCGGCATACTCCTTGAGTTAAAACCTTTCTAACGAGACCACGAATGGCCATAAAATAATTAAGATCAAATTTTCCGAAAAGATGATTTTCACGAAAACTAACCCTTAAAGTCGTGACTGACATCTGACCTCAATTAATCTTAATTAAATTTCTTCCTTAACTTCTTAATTATCATTAAGAATCCTCTAAACCTTAATCGAAATTCTGGGGTGTTACACCGTGAATAGGTCTGGGATCTTAATTGATCCTTGAAAGCACAGTGCGATTCATATTCATATATCAGTGAATAATACACATGTATCTCATTTTATATCAGCTTGGACAAATCATTTTGCATAACCATCCCACACTGGGTATATTCATGTATGCTCATCCCATATATTTACAGTTTCAGGTAAATAAGCTCGGAGTTGCAGTGGAGGTCGAATAACAATCTAGATCTTTGAAAATCATTTTCTGCTTCATTTTTATAACATTATTTTTTTTAGATTAGGGTGTTACACAACTATTGTCCAAGTAGTGCATTAATCTCTCACGTGAATCAATCAAAATAAGAAAAAAATGAGCAGATGCATGGATAGGGAAAAATAATAAATCAGTTGTCATGATACCATTCGAACCCATCTGTTGCGAGTTATAATTCCAACAACCTCTCGACATTCTTCTTCTTGATTCAAAAGCCTTCAACTTTTTTCCATCAACATTATCCTTTTTACCTTTCAACTCATGTTTTAGTTTCAATATATCATCAAGGTAAAGATGATGTTAAAAAGACAAATAAATAAATAACAAAAGTACACATAACAACAATATCAATCATATGAGAATACCACATAAAATCTTATCTAACATGAAAAATAATATCTGATACTTACAAATATAACAACTGGTACTAATGAGCATGCCAAGTGATACTCAACACACAAACAAATCAAAATTGACATACACACATAACACCTTATCTGAGAACAAAACAACTAATATCTGATACTTACAAGCATATCAAACTGGTACTAATCAGTATGATATGTGATACAAAAAATATATACACACATCACATAAAACATTATCTCAAGTAAAACAACTAATATCTGACACGTACAAGCATATCAACAGGTACTAATGAATATTCAATGTTATATTAAATACACACGTCACAATACACAAACATTCACACATAAAACATACTCTGAAGCAAAAGACTCACAATCTGATACTTACAAACATATCATCTGGTATAAAAAATATGACAAAACACACCACATAAAACCTTATCTGAATCAAACCAACTAATATCTGATATGTACAAGCGTATAATCTAGTACTAATTAGTATGTCAAGCAATACTTATCATAAAAATGAAAAAACAGAAAACCCTAACACAAACTATTCTAAGAAATTGATGTAACAAATGAGATAACAAGATATGACAAGGTTATATAGACAATAAAATATATACAAGAACAACGAACATCAATAGATAGATTTCTAATCAATAATCTGACAAGATCTAAACACAAGAACTACCATGAAAATTTTCAAATAAATCATACACCAAAAGTTATATGTAGATAAGATAAACATGAATTCAAAACCACAAGAAAAAATGAAGAATGAGCAACGACGCACCAACTATAGATGAGTAAAGCGATTGAAAAATTCTGATTTCTGGCTTCAACGTCGGAGCTTCAAACAGCGGCAGTGAAATTGTAACACGGAAATAGAGAAAGAGAGCGAGACAGAGAGATAGATAGAAGGTGGCTATGGCTTAACGTGATTGAAGATGGCTATGGTTTCATGTAACATAGCACAATGACAAGGTTCAAATGGCAGCGGCAAAGCGCTGAATCAACGATGCCGAAACCGATGAAATTGGAAAAAAATAGAGACAGAAAGGTCGAGAGAAAGAGTGATCGAGAGAGATAGAGGTGGCTGGGGTTTCGAATGACCAGAAGGAGAAAAATGAATTAGATAGGTCGAGGAAATTATTTATATTTCGGGTCTCGGGTCGGGTTGGACGTCTGATGAATCCATGCACAAAAGAATTTGCATTATAAAATTAGTAGATTTTATAATGTTCTCCATAATGAATATTCTATATTGTACAATTTTAATTACGATTTTATTGTTTCGCCCGTATATTATTTGAATATCATCACACCCTATGATTTGTGCCAACTTTGTTTTGTTGGCATTTATATGATTTATCGAAATGGTGTATCTCAAGTAATGGAATCTCCCTACTCTCACAAACTTGCTCGCCAATATCTTAATCATGTGTTAGTTTGGTGGAAATTAAACTTATGATGAATGTATTATAACTAGTATTTCTTCTGTGCGTTGCACAAATAATTATAATATTTTAGATTTGTAATATTATGATTATTTTTAATTTTATATGTTGTGTATGATTATTTTTAAATTCTATATGTTGTGTTCAATTTTTAAAAATTAATAAAATGATATGTACATGCATTAATTAATTAGATAAGAAGATCAAATTTTTGTAGTTATGTAAAATAAAAAGAAATTAAATTTTAGGAATTAAATGAAAATCAAACGATACGACTTTTTAAATAGCAATATTTTTCCACGATTAAAGAACATTTGAATTCTATGAATTTATGACATGCATAAAAAATATAATTATTTAATTATTTTAAATAATGAAATTGAAATAGAAAAATAATATATTATTACAAATTATGTTATACTTATGTGATCATCATCATCATCATCATCATCATCATCATTATTATTATTATACAATGAAAACTATTTTTAGGTGACAAATATAGAGTACTACAAATATGTGCATAAAAAATAAAATAAAAAATATTACAAATCTCAAATTTCCAAGTAAAAAAATAATAACTAAGATTGCAAAAAATTGTTAAAAAAACAACGATTGTAACTGAAACTACCGTGAAAAACAAAAACAAAAAAAAAAAGAAGTAAAAAGTTTACAATAGTAAATATCACTAATGTTGTCTATTAACTCAAAACTGTTGTCTATTGTGAAAAATATGTTGTCTAAAATATACTACCTCCGTTTCAAAATGTTTGTTGTTTTGTTTTTTTTATCTGGAATTAAGAATTAATTTTGTGAACAAATATATCCATCTCTCATATATGCCATAAAATCTAATTCATCTATATTTTCCTAAAAAATAACAATATTTTCTCTCTCCATATATTTTTCTCTCTTCATATATTATAGGTAAGTTAGAATCAAGAAATCTTGTAGGATTCGAGAGGGTTAAAATTGGGAGAGAAGATGTCAAATTATATAAAACAACAAACATTTTGAGACAAAAAAAAAACCTAAAACAACAAACATTTTGAAACGGAGGTAGTAATTATTAAATCGTGTGATAGACAACGGTTTGTACCAGAACCGTCGTCTATGACACGATTTTGCCTTAATATAGGTATAGATTTTATTTTATCACCTACATAGATTATGGAGCTCAATTTGAAGGTGTTATTTTATTTTAGATTTTGAGTGAATATGTTATTTCTTAGTTCCATTTGATGAAAAATTGGACAATGAACACACCAGATTACCTATTGCATTTTCTATTCGCAAAAACTCTTGTACATAAGATGTACATCAGACGGTCAACGCGTTGATCGGGTCAACGTGCGTTGACCAAAAAAATCATAAAAACTGGTGATACTTTTTAGGGATACAACTGATACTTTTTTTAATTTTGAATGATACTTTTTAACTGATCTTAACGGTTTTTTTCTTTATTTATTTTTTCTGGCAAATACTCTTTATTGATGATACAAATAATACTTTTGGGCCTTTGAAATGATACTTTTTATTATTATGAATGATACTAATTTTGACGGAATTTTTAGTCAAAGCATTGAGACCGTGTCAACACGCGTTGACCCGGACAACGCGTTGACCGTCTGATTTATTTTTTAAATTTTGAATGATACTTTTTAACTGATCTTAACGGTTTTTTTCTTTATTTATTTGGGCCTTTGAAATGATACTTTTTATTATTATGAATGATACTAATTTTGACGGAATTTTTAGTCAAAGCATTGACCGTGTCAACACGCGTTGACCGTCTGATTTACATCTTATGTACAGGAGACTTGCCGTTTCCTATTACATTTCCTGTTCCAAACTTTTGTTTTATTTTAAAAAAAATATCATTTTTTTAATTTTTAATTTATTATGATTTTATTTAATTTAAATTTTTTATTTAGGATTCATCCCCCAATTAGGGTATATTAATATTTTTTTTAAAAAAAATAAAAATAGAATTTTGTTATGCAACACCAAATGGAATAGGAATCATTTAAGTATTAAAATGGTTGTAAAACTACGTACGCATGTGATTAACAATATATTTCTATATTTTATTGGAAAACAAGAAAAAAAGAATCACCTAAAAAATACTAAAAACCATGGCTGAGAAAATTGTAAAGGATGTTTTTGGAAAATATGTGAAGAGATTAAGAACCGTTCGTCCCACATTATGTAAATAAAATACAACTCAAAACTCCCTTACTGATAACGAAAAATGAATGGTAATGGAAATTGTTGTTACCAAATTTAGGTTTGTATTTAGAAACAGGAATGCAGTAACCAAACATGTCAAATTTCAAATATTATTATACGCTTAGATTAGATTATGCGATGAAGTTGAAATAAATATGGCCGCAATCATCCCTTAATTTCTTCAAGTATTTCAGCAACTGGTGAGTGAATAAATGTTGCAACGCTTTAAAAGAAATTGGGCAAAACAATTTAAGCCGAAAAAGATGAATCATATACTGTCAAAGCGATAGAGATTCTGTTCTACATGTCTGTCCAACATATTCTCTCGTGGAAACAAAAAGATCCGCAGAAGTTAAATCAGCTCAGTTATTCAATGGCTACCTAACCAAGGCCGAGATAATAGTAGCCAATTAATCGAAATAAAACATCTCTTTTTTCCAGCAAATTAACCAGATCAAGCTACAGATGCCATGTGACGGATCAAGTCGATCACGCGGTTACTGCAATGCGAATTTATGTTAGTATTGCAGCTCCAGTGCTAAAACCATTCATGTTTTGCAGTATGTAATGCATGTTTCTTACCTGTAACCCCATTCATTGTCATACCACGAAACGACCTTGACGAAGTTCCCATTAAGCGCAATTCCAGCCTTAGCATCAAAAATGCTAGACCTGCCATGGCAAGGATATTGTAAATTCTCAGTTATAATATCAAGAAACGAATTGAAAGATCTCAAGTATTCGGATCTCGAAAGCAATCATGCGTTAGTTACTGCCTTTTGAGTATACATGTTAAGGAATGAATCCTCACCTGGAATCACCAACAAAGTCGGTAGACACAACATCGTCTTCGGTATAACCAAGGATCCCCTTCAAGCTGGTCTCAGATTCCTTCCTGTATAGTAATGAAAAAGAGAAGGATGGCAACATATTTATGATGAGGGACATGAGTCTGCCTTCACAAGACAAAAAATTGTTGAGAAGACGGAAAGCTCACTTGATTGCAGCTTTAATTTCATCATATGAAGCTGCCTTTTCAAGCCTTGCAGTAAGATCAACAACTGAAACATCAACAGTTGGAACACGGAAAGCCATCCCTGTAAGCTTTCCATTAAGTGCAGGCAGCACCTTCCCAACAGCCTGTAAAACCAATTACCCATTTCTTAAAATCAATGTTTACTGACGAAGATCATTGTATGTGCCATTGATGAAAAAAGCTATAATACACAGCACAGACACATGCAGTTTCTTCAGGCTAATCATTTAAATACAGAAAAAAATGTCCATTAGCCAAAAATGGTACTTATAGGACCTAACAGAGATACTCATATATCAAATACAAGTACGTAGAAGTTAATATGCTTTAAAAATCACTAAGCAGCCCTAAATATATTGTGAGTTATGATCTACATCTAGCAGTTGGAGCAGACAGCCTTTGAATTTCAGAGCATGCATTTTACATATATAATTATACCTCATAGTTCGATTATTGAAACTAGTTGTTTGAAAGGTAGCTTTCAAAGAGTGCCACGAGAGATATGAATCACATTAAAAATCAAGAAACTTGGTTAAACACATAATTTAAAAGTGCATTTCATGGTACCTTAGCAGCTCCAGTGCTGCTGGGGATAATGTTGAATGAAGCAGCCCTTCCACCTCTCCAGTCCTTCATTGAAGGTCCATCAACAGTCTTCTGTGTTGCTGAATTACATTTAGAAAACATCACTCATCATGTCAAACTCATGTTAAAAACTAAAAGGTAGGGGAAAATAATTTGACTAATTGGTGAAGTTTACCAGTGATGGAGTGGACAGTAGTCATCAATGCCTCGACAATACCAAACTTGTCATTAAGAACCTGCAATATTACAAATCATTAGATTTATTTTCCATCTTTGATCTATATAGAAATTACTGCTATATATGTGACATGACTGGGAAGAAACTGAATCAGAAGAGCAAACCTTAGCCAAAGGAGCAAGGCAGTTGGTAGTGCAACTAGCATTGGAGACAATGTTAATGTCTTTCTTGTACTCCTTCTCATTGACACCCACAACAAACATTGGGGCATCCTTACTTGGGGCAGAAATTACAACCTTTTTGGCGCCTCCCTGCAAACCAGAAAAGAACATATATTTATGCAACTAAAATAGTCTGGCCTCAAAACACAACCAAAGAAAATGAGCATAAATTTAGAATACGATTTGGATAAGCAAAAAGTATCTGCAAATAATACACATGTTCTGCTAACTCAAATTTAAGAATTTGTTGAATGCTAACCTTCAAGTGAGCAGCAGCCTTGTCCTGGTCGGTGAAAACACCTGTGGACTCAACAACATAGTCAGCTCCAGCCTCACCCCATGGAATCTCCTCAGGGTTCCTATTCATTAGAAAGGAAAATAAATGTATGAAAAAATGGAATATGGCTAAACAAGCCTCTAGCCGATAAGGAAGATAACTACCTCACACCAAACACAGTCACTGGCCTGTCACCAAAGAGAAGTGTCTTTGAATCCTTGACCTTAAGTTCGTGCTTTTTCCATTGACCGTGCACACTGTCGTACTTGAACATGTAGGTCTAGACAATAGAGAATAAGAATTAACATTTATGATTAAAGAAGCAAATAACATCTGACTATGTCAACATATCCAAAAGGAAACATCATGAATCCAAGACTTGGAAGCAAGTACTACAGAGTGACAACGACAAAATTAAAAATCAAATGTGCTTCAATTGAAACCGGCAATGTCTCAAATGCACGGAAACAGGAAATTTCGTGAAAAAGAAAGAACAACATTTAAGCTCATTTGGAAATAGTTTTCCCACATACATGTAAATATGTAATTAAGGAGGCAGTTCGAAGATGTTAAAACAAAAGCCAGACAAAAGAAATAGAATTTCTGATCAGAACATACATCGACATCTGGTGCTCAGTTTTGAACATAAATGTCGGCTGTAGTTTCAGCACTAAAAGATTTACCAAGCATGCAAAGTAGCAGAACAGTAAAAAAGGATGCGCGGTAACCATTTCAACTAACTATAGATCAACATCGATCCAAAACAAATCAACAATAAAAAATTACAGAGTTGTCTTTTTTATTATGCATAGATCAGTCTAGATCAAAATCAACCTACCAATGCTAACTAAAACTAACATGCAATATATATACAGGTCTAGTAAACCACATTGCACTGCCCAACTCAAGGCTAAACGAAGAAGAAAAAAAGAGTAAACCAAATATAACTTCTCCCTCTCCCACACACACACAGCATTACCATGTATTCGGTGGTAATAAATGGATCATTAACGGCGACAAGTTCAACATCATCACTCAGCAGAGCAACTCTAGCCACCAAACGGCCGATCCTGCCGAATCCTGCACATTGCGAAGAAATGAAATCATTCAAACATTTCAAAATGTAACATTACAACCAGTGCATACGGTCCTGCAAATTCAAAGAGAAATCGTGAGAGCAAACAATTATGAATTACCGTTGATCCCGATCTTAATTTTGGCCATGATGATGGATGCGAGATCTAGAGAGAGAGAGAGCGAGAGTGGTGTTGGTGTGTTGAATAGTAGGGTTGGTGGAGGAGAGCGAAGTGTAAGATTGTAGCTATATATAGAGAGAGAGATTTGAGTGTGAGAGTAGACGAGGAGGAAATGAGGAGTGCGTTAAGATCCACAAGAGTGAGGCGGAATGCTCGAGGCTGAGTTGGAGGTGGGGACCACTACGTATCAGCTGAGCGGTTATTTCGGAGATCGTGGACTCGCTCACGTGACCCTCATGTGCATCATCCAACGGTCACATCCCGCGCTGCGACTGTTTGTTTGTATGAATGTTGACACATTTGTTTTCTTAATAGAAAATTATGAATTACTATATGCATTTATTCATCTCATCGTCACAAAGTAGTGAAAATCTATATGTATGATAAAAATATTTTAGATTTAATGTAAAGTGGTATATTAAATAGGCTAATGTTTTGGGTCCCGTAGTGCCCTGAGAATTGGAGTGTCCAGTTCTAATATTAAAAATAATTATTCTATTTATTAAATGAAAAATGACTGCATAATAAAAGTAGCATAATTATATTTGAAGATCACTTCTCAATAATATTAGCTAAATTTCTCATACATATTATATAAAAAATTGCATTACAAAACTATTTTTAATGTTCAAAATTATGAAAAATGTTCGATATGCTAAAATTCTTGAAGATTTCAAAATCATTTAACTGATCATGAGTTCGTTGTCATCTTTGAACAACCCTAAAACAAACTAAACAAATTTAGTTTAAACAAATATCATTTAAAACTACTTCTTCTAGTATTTTTTTTGTAGCAAATTCGCTTATAAATTTTTCATAATCAATATTTTCTAGCAAATCATGTTCAATGGATATCTATTGTGTAACAAATCATGTTCAACGTGTATCAAAGCAAGTCCAATCATTATTGTGACATCATCGACCCCAAATAAGCTTTAAATATCTTCAATTCTGAAAAACTTATTTATGTACATGCAACTATAACATGTATGGTTAATAAAATTTTATAAGCAATATATGCATTATGACAATTATTTAGCTTCTTCAAGTAAATTAATATATCTAGAGTTGTATTTTTTTAAGTAAAATCTACTACTATATAAAAAGAGTCTTGTTTTACAAAATTTAATATGCATATTATATCCCTATTATACTTTTTTTATTTAAGGGCATTAATGTAATCTAATATATTATATTACTAATTAATATAATTGTTTTCTTAATTTATTTAATAAAAAAATAACTTCCCTAAAACTTAGTAGAATTCGTTTCTTAAGGTCTTTGATTGAGACTTTGATTTATATGATAAAAGAGGTAATTAATTGTTATTGAAAATATTTTAGGGTTAAAAACTTTAGCAAAAAAAAAAAAGAGCCTCATTTTATAAAATTTAATATGCCTATTATATCCATATTATACTTTTTTATTCAAGGGCACTAATGTAATCTAATGTATTATATTGCTAATCAATATAATTGTTTCCTTAATTTATATGATAAAAAAATAATAACTTCTCCCAAACTTAGTAGAATTTGTTTCTTAAGGTCTTTGATTGAGACTTTGATTTATATGATAAAAGAGGTAATTAATTGTTATTGAAAATTTTTTAGGGATAAAAACTTTAGCTAAAAGTTACTACACCACCATCACAATTGTCAAGGATTTCAGCTGGAGTTGGGAATCATCCATCATGGGAAATTACTATAGCACAATTATTGATCTATCGATTAAGGCTAGGGTATTCAAAATTTTCTTCAGCTAGAGTTAGAATTTTAGCTAGAGCCGAAATTAAATCTAGACGTAGCATACACTTGACTTTCATACTCGTTTCAATCAAATATAAGGGTAAATATTATATAATTAATTCTTCAAATATAATATATTATATTTATTTCAATAGTATTGTACTATATATTACAATTCTTCATACACATCAATTAATTCTCCACCAATTAATTCATCATATCAACAAGAGTAATAACAAGAAAAAAGATTAAACAAACATAATGTGGAATAATATAATATATAATTAATTCTCCATACATATTATATTAAACTAAATGTTAAAAATTAAAAAAATTGATTTTATTTATCATGGATTTATTTTAGAGCAATATATTTATTATTTAATATATTTCTTGTTAAATTTCTTCAATATAGTTTTTGTGGTAAAAATAATTTTAGGCCTTTTTAAGCAACATTTTAAACAGAGTTAGTTGCACAAAAACTCACATCTTTTATAATAAATTGAAAATTCAATGACTTGTAAGCATAGTCAAATTTAACATAATCTTTCTTCATGCGCAAATTAATTATGCAAATTATTTCGCCCTGCTGCTTGCTATTGCTTTACTCTTACTAGTTCCCTCACATGTCTTCCTGTCATTATAATAGTCATACATATTTCATAAAACATGAGTGTTTTCTTTCTGCAGTGTATGCCTAGCAGTGGAGATTTACAAGTTGAGCTTTTGATTTTTTGTTGGTATAGAGATTAGCATATTATTCTTGTTATTGTGAATTTCTTATAGTACTATATATGTTCTCTTATCTACTTTCTTAAATTTTTTCATATAGATATAATAAAAGAGAAGATGATTGATTTCCCATCATTATGAGAATAAAATGGCTACTTGGAAGAGGTAGAAGATATGAGCGAGTATATCAATAAATTGTAAGGTAAACTATTATGTTAGCATCAAATTAAAAATGTATGTCTCGAAGTGATTTAGTCGAGAGGATAGATATTCCTGCTATGTCACGACCCCAAATTAATATCTGATTAATATGAAGTGTGACTGGCACGACTCGATCCCAGTGAAGAATGGAGCAAAGCGCGAACCGGAAATAATTAAATAAAGGAATGAACAACTGTATTCCAGGAACGATATTTGCTCTGAACTCAAGTTCTGAACTGACTTTAATTTCTCAAAAAAAAAAAAAATGAATAAATATAGATACCTTAGAATAACAAAAAGGTATCAACGAGTTCAAGGCATATTGAAGACTTGACTCGATTAGACTTAATTAGCGGAAGCAATATAGTATAACAAAATACAGAAAATATTCTGAGTCCTGTACAAAACAACTTTCTTTCTCAGCACTTCGCCCTGCACCATCAACACTCAACCTGCACATTTAAAAACAAACATGCAGGGCTGAGTACAAGTATACTCAGTGAACACATTGCCAAAAATATCATAATATATTTGATATTATGAACATTTCTTAAAACTGGTTTTATTGTCATGCATCCTAGTAAACACACAGGGATTTTATCTGAAAAGACCATATGTTTTACTAAATCATTTTCTGTCTTTGCGTACGCCTTTCTGTTGTATGATCATCCATATCCGAACACAGTGCAAAGGAATAGCTCCGCTTAAGCCTTTTCCGCACACATCAAGGAATAGCTCCGCTAAAGCCTTTTCCACAAATACATATCTGAACTAAACTCCGAGGAATAGCTCCGCTCAGCCTTTTCCAAGGACGTTTAGCATCGTCGATGTCTTAGTCAGGAATAGCTCCGCTCAGCATTTCCCTCTTCCTAATATCACCGACCCAAGTGTACACTAACCTCGATTAACACGCTAAGTTAGCACGAGGTCCGATCGATTTAAGAGTTAGAAAGCCCCTTGCGAGCAAACTAAATACGGATAAGGATATCATACAAAACAAACATTTTATGCATGACAATAATTTATTTGCATCAGAAATAAATAACTGCGGGTGAGTAAAAACTCAAATCATTATTTGGACTAAGAGTCCGTTGAAAAGAAAGCCCACCTTTCACCGATGTTTTAAATGGCAGCTGCTAATTCTTCACAGGTTTTATCCCTTGCAGATCTGCTGGCCTTCAATATATAAAAATATACTTAGTATGTTGATCCTAAAACTGACAGGACTCAACACGACACGAAGGCCTATTAGGGTCTAGTATCCGTTCTAGATTTTTCTTAGCTTAAGGGTTAATCTCGACCCTAGTTCCAAACCATATAAAGACATTTATCGACATCATTTAAGGTATCAAAAATACCTTAACATCATCACAACTAGATTCTAGGAACAAGGTCGTCAATAAGTTCGTAGAATAAACGACGTTTTGCACAACGTCTATCTTTGAAAAAATTTCTGTTTTGACTCACTAAGGTGCAGGGGACAACCCATACACCGTTGGAAAGCCACGAAAGTCTAGTTTTCGGAAAAATTGACGGTGACTCCAGATGATAACTAACAAAAAAGTTATGACCGATTGACTAGAAGGTGGCAAAATTGCCAGAATTTCTGGAAACGAACTCGTGACCTTACTTTGAAGATTTTTCACGATGTACTCAGAACGAATTAGAAAATTAAACATATACCATTGGAAAGCCACGGAAATGAGTTTTCGAAAAAATTTATGGTGACTCAATACGATGTCTAACGAGGGAGTTATGCTCGTTTTACTGAAGGGTGGCGAAACTGTCGAACCAAGCTGCGTAGCGCGCCGTCTGCGCGAACTCCAAACAAACTCCGAATCAGTCAGCTGGTTCCCAGAACTGATCAGTCAGCTGATTCCCAGAACTGATCAGTCAGCTGGTTACCAGAACTGATCAGTCAGCTGATTTCCGGAACTGATCAGTCAGCTGATTTACAGAACTGATCAATCAGCTGGTTACCAGAACTGATCTGTCAGTTGATTCCCATAACTGATCAGTCAGCTGATTTCCAAAGCTAATCACAAAACTGATCAGTCAAACATATTAGTTTTTCTCCCAAAAACTGATTCTTCAACTGATTCACTTCATCAGTCAACTGATGAGCTTCAGTCCGGAACTGATTAGCCTAAGCTAGGACTGATTTATTTCAGTTCAACTGATTCACTTCATCAGTTAACTGATGAGCTTCAGTCCGGAACTGATTAGCCCAAGCTAGGACTGATTTATTTCAGTCCAAACACCAAGCTTTCATCATCTCAAAACATCTCAAACTGGACTACACATGCTTGCACATAACCAACTAATTTTCTAAACATTAACGTCATTTAAAACACTAAAAATCCACACATATACTTCTTAAGCTTAGATCTGAAAATATGTGACTAAAAAGCTCATGATTTTTGAAAATACCTTTTCAAAATAACAAAGGAGAAGAGTTGGAAGAAGCTTAAAGGAGATGAAACGACTGAAACAAAGCTTCCAATGATGATGCCAGAAACCCAACGATGAAGAGCGGATGAGGATAGCTTGAGCTCTTCTCGACAAGGCTGTAACTTCTTGCTTCTACCACTCTCTCTCTCTCTCTCTCTCTCTCTCTCTCTCTCTCTCTCTCTAAAATTTGTGCAGAAAATGGGGATGAAATGGAGAAGAAGAAATGAGGAGCTGCTGTTTTTCCTCTCCCTCTTTCTCGGAAATTTTATGGCAAATGAAGAAGTGAAATGGAATGATGAAATAAGTTGGATTCTTTGCCATTTTCTCTCTCTCAACCTCTGCGTAAATGCTTGGGTAAGGCTTTATCATTAAATGAGAGTAGGCTAGGCTGCAGATTTCTCCTTTTTCCCATTAGACTAATAAATGCCACAAGAGCTTTGGTAGATTGGCAAGAAAGTGACAAAAAGTCTTCCCAACTTGGAAAAAAACTAGTTGCTAAAATATCGGCACTAGGGGATATCTAATTCACTCTATTTGAAATGCTCTGCTTTAATTATCTGAATTTAATACTTGCATGATCGGAGGATATCTGATTCTCCCAGTCCATAAAATATTTATCAGAATATCTGATTCATGATAAACACACACCGCAATAATGGAATGGAATTTATCTGAAATTCTGATTCCGGCTTTCCATAACTAAAAAGAGGATTAAAACCTAACTGAAATAATTAATTCACCTATGGGAATTAATTGATCTTGAATTCCATGGAACCTAACGGATACTTTCGACCCTAATCTGACTTGAAATTACTATACTAAATAGTAATTGCAACAATTTACTGCAATTAAGCAGCAATTAATTTACGGGATATTACATTCCACCCCCCTTAAAATAAATTTCGTCCCGAAATTTACATACCTTAGAGAAACAATTCTGGGTATTTTGATTTCATCTTATCCTCGAGTTCCCATGTCGCTTCTTCCTGACCATGGTGACTCCACAGGATCTTAACTAGAGGAATATACTTCTTCCTTAACTCCTGGACCTTTTGATCCAAGATGGCTTCTGGTCTCTCTTCATAAGTTAGATCTGGATCTAACTCAATCTCACTGTGTTGGATTACATGCTTGGGATCGTACACGTATTTTCTTAACTGAGAAACATGAAATACGTTATGAACATTACCAAAACTGGGTGGTAATGCCAATCTGTACGCCACTGCGCCTATTCGCTCAAGGATCTCGTAAGGTCCTATAAAACATGGTCGTAACTTTCCTTTTACGCCGAATCTTATTATCCCCTTGGAAGGAGATACTTTCAGAAAAACCTTGTCTCCTACTGCAAATTGTAAATCTGTATGGTGATTATCCGCATATGACTTCTGCCGACTCTGGGCTTCTTGAATCCTCTGACGGATTTTTCTAACAATTTCAATCATTTCTGACACTGAGTCTGGCCCTAGAATCCTTCGTTCACCCACTTCATCCCAATAAAGTGGTGATTGACACTTTCGCCCATACAACACTTCGTAAGGCGCCATATTGATGGTTGCTTGATAACTATTGTTATAGGTGAACTCAATCAACGCTAATATTTTCTCCCAGCTTTCACCCCTGTCTAGGACTACGGTTCTCAACATGTCCTCTAATGTTTGGATGGTCCTTTCGGACTATCCATCCGTTTGTGGGTGAAACGCTGTACTGAAATTGAGTTGAGTTCCCAACTCCTTCTGCAAGCTAATCCAAAATCTTGAGGTAAACTTTGAATCTCTGTCCGATGTTATCGACACTGGAACACCATGAAGGCGTACAATCTCTCTGACATAAACCTGAGCTAGCTTATTCGATCCATCCGTCACGCGGATCGGAAGGAAATGAGCTGACTTTGTGAGCCTGTCAACAATGACCCATATGGCCGTATTCCCTCGTCTTGACTTGGGTAGGCCTGTCACAAAATCCATCGCTATGTGTTCCCACTTCCACTCAGGAATCTCTAATGATTGTAGTGCACCATAAGGCCTTTGGTGCAATGCCTTAACTTGTTGACACAATAAACATCGCTCAACATAAGAAGCTACGTCCCGTTTCATTCCTTCCCACCAGAATTTCTGCTTCAAATCCTGATACATTTTCGTACTTTCCGGGTGTGCTGTATATGGAGTATCATGAGCCTCGCTCATGATCTCATTTCTGAGCTCAACACAGGGTGGAACACATATCCTATCTTCATAAAGGATAACATTATCTGATGCTTTCTTGAAGCTTTCTATTTTTCCCGATCTAATCTTCAAGCGCATCTCTTCCATGGTTTGATCTTTTCTCTGTGCCTCAATTATCTTTTCTCGGAGATCTGGTATAGCTACTAATGTTGTCACACGACATACAATCGTCTCAGGCGGGTAAACCACCTCTAGCTGTAAGCTTTTAAAATCCCTGATGAGTTTCTCCTCCTGAGTGAGGAGAAAACCCAACTTACTTATTTTATGACCCAAAGTATCTGCTACCACATTAGCCTTGTTTGGGTGGTAACTGATTCCATAGTCGTAGTCCTTTACTAATTCAAGTCATCTGCATTGTCTCATATTTAAATCCTTTTACTCGAAAAAGTACTTTAGACTCTTGTGATCTGTGAAAATCTCACACCTAACTCCGTATAGGTGGTGTCTCCAGATTTTCAAGGCATGCACTATTGCTGCCAGTTCTAAGTCATGCGTAGGATAATTCAACTCATGAATTCTTAACTCTCTGGATGCATACGCTATGACTTTGCCTTCTTGCATTAGGACACAGCCTAATCCGTTCCTTGAAGCATTCGTATAAACCACGAATTCTTTATCACTGACCGGAATAGCTAACACTGGAATAGTGGTTAATCTTTTCTTAAGCTCCTGAAAACTGGCTTCACATTCTTCTGACCACTGGTACTTGATTCCTTTCTTTAGCAATTGTGTCATTGGCCTAGCTATCTTGGAGAATCCTTCTATGAATCTCCTATAGTATCCAGCTAATCTTGAGAAACTTCTGATTTCATTAGGAGTAGTTGGAGACTTCCATTCTTGTACTGCCTCTACTTTGGAGGGGTCCACTTTGATTCCTTCTACTGACACAATGTGCTTAAGGAACATTACTTCCTTCAGCCAAAATTCGCACTTACTGAATTTGGCGTAAAGCCTTTCTTTTCTTAGTGTTTCTAACACTGTCCTCAGATGCTCCGCATGATCTGATTCATTCTTGGAATAAATGAGAATATCATCTATGAACACAAGGACAAACTGATCCAAAATGGATAAAACACTCGATTCATGAGGCCCATGAATACTGCTGGAGTATTTGTCAATCCGAATGGCATTACTGTAAACTCGTAATGACCATATCTGGTTTGGAAAGCTATCTTAGGTATGTCTTCTGACTTGATCTTCAGTTAATGATATCCAGACCTTAGGTCGATCTTTGAGAACACGCTCGCTCCCTTGAGCTGATCAAATAGATCATCTATTCTAGGCAAAGGATACTTGTTCTTCAACATTAACTTATTCAGCTCACAGTAATCTAAGCATATCCTCAATGTGCCATCCTTCTTTTTCACAGATAGAACTGGTGCTCCCTATGGTGATGCACTAGGTCGGATAAAACCTAGGTCTAATAACTCCTGAAGTTGAATCTTAAGTTCTTGTAATTCTTTTGGGGCCATCTTGTACGGAGCTTTTGAAATCGGAGCTGCTCCTAGTTCCAAATCTATTACGAATTTGACCTGCCGGTTTGGTGGCAATCCTGGTAATTCTTTTGGGAAAACGTCTGCAAACTCTTGCACAACTGGAACATTTTCCATTGCCATCTGTATATCATATATCTTGTTTAGATAAATTAAGAAATCTTGATTTCCTCTCTTGATCATCTTCTTGGCCTGCAGCGCTGAAATTGTTGGAGTGAACTTTCCCATCTCTATGCCGTGAAAACTTGTTGGCTATTCTTCTGGAAGTTGGAATGATATCTTCCTTTCACTGCATAAGATCGTGGCATGATTTTCTAACAACTAATCCATTCCTAGGATTACGTCGGTATCCTACATCGGTAGGACACTTAGATTATCTGCCTTAATCCTAGTCAATCCCAAGTCTATTTCTATGTTCAAACAAACATGAGTCACAGTCATAGTTCCGCCAGTTGGTGTTAAAATCTTCATCTTATGACTAGTTTGTTCAGTTTTAAGCTCTAACTTATCACAACATGCAGATGAAATAAAGGAGTGCGATGCTCCATTATCAAATAAAACAACTACAGGCATGCCGTGAAGTTTGCCCATACCTGCAAGGTTACTCTTCTGTTTCCCTTTCCCGGAGGAACTGGAATTCATTGCGTAAGACCTGGAATTCCCTTGCTGCGTCTGCCTCTGCTGTTGCTGCTGATATTGTTGTTGTTGACTCTGTTGCCCCGATGCCTGCAGGGCCTTTAGCTGATGAGGGTTCCGTCCCTGTTGTGCCTTCGGACAATGCCTCGCATAGTGACCCTCCTGGCCACAGTTATAGCAACTTGTACTTCCCACCAAGCAGTTTCCCTTATGCGGCTTATTGCACTTTGGACATAACGTATAGTTGGTTTGTGCTGACACAAATCTTTCTGGGGCAGGAGCATTCTGCTATCTTTGTTGTCTGTTTCCTTGCCAAGGCTTTCTATAGTCTTGGTTCCTGTTCTGGTTACCTCCATCATTCCACTTTCTCTTCTCTAGGAAGTTCTGTGATGGAGTCCTGGTTGGTGCTGGTGCTAAAGTAGGTATTGGAGTTGATACTGGGGCCTTTCTTTCTTCAGGCATTACTGCCTCGATATCCAATGCCCTATTCATTGACTCAGCATAGGTCAGGTCCTCCCGACTTGCCAAGGACATGGCAATCTCATGCCTTAGTCCTAATCTAAACTTAGATGACATCTTCTCGTCAGTATCCACCTGGAGAGGTGCATATCGTGACAGCTCACAAAATACTCACTCGTACTCTGTGACAGACATCTTTCCTTGTTTTAGAGTATGAAACTCTGTTTCCTTCTTGACTCTGAACGTCTTAAGAATGTATTTATCGTAGAATCCAGTTTTGAACTGATCCCACGTGTAAGCATCAAGCTGCTCCGGAGTCATGGTTCTTCTTCTAGACTCCCACCAGAAATCTGTAGATCTGGTTAACTGGAATGCTACACAGGAGTGTCACTCCTGGTTATCACAACGGAGGAAATTAAAAACCCGCTCCATCGCTCGGATCCACGCCTCAGCATCGGCCGGGGTTCCAGCCCCATCAAACGATGGAGGGTTCTGTCGCAGAAAAAGCTCCTCAATTCTGCGCTGTGGAGGTGGGGGAGGTGTCTGCTCTCTTTGTTCCTCGTGTTCTTCTTATTGTTCTTCCTCCACTCATTCCTGCCTTCCTTGCCTTGGAGGTCTCCCTCTAGGCCTATTTTGTCTTACGGGATTCGCATTCGTATTTCTTCCTCGTGCTGCTCTAGGTGGTACCATTCTGTAAATTATAATCTCAGATTATAATTAATAACTAAGTCGCTACCTACTGCTGTATAAATAACTCATGCTTTAGCTTATCCTTAACATATCTTAAGCGCGCAAAACACCTTGAAACTTTAAAGCATAAATCAATAGCCCTTCAAGGCTTAAATATATACATATCAGGGAAATCGTCTCTAACGAGGTCTTACAAGTATATTTTTTTAATGCATAGGTCTTACAAAAACCAGCCATACCTGGACGACAGAATGCTTCCGAGCTAACGCATCCCTGTCTCAAAAAGTGAGAATACCTAAGTCCCAAGAATGGTCCTCTAGGGAACACATTCAACTGTACTATGACTCTCTGAACTGATATACTGAACTGAAATGGATATTCTAACATCTCCCCAACCGAAAGGAAAAAAGAAGAAAATTTCCACAGTCAACCTCGCACTGAAATGAGTTCTTACTAATGAACTCTCTGACTTAGAACATTTCTAAGTCTATTTTCGAGATGCTGACTCGAATATTCTTAACTGCTTTTGAACATCCCTGATCAACTTTCGAAACTTCTGCTGGAAAATCTTGAACTCTTAAACTCTATTTCAAGACGCTAACTTGAAATAGAAATCTCCTGGCTACTTTTCAAGTTTCTGACTTGAAAACTCTGAACTCACTATTTGAGATGCTGACTCAAGTACTGAAGTTTTACCTCGAGACGCTAACTCGAGATAAAAAATTTGCGGTTACCCTTTTCGAGACGCTGACTCGAAGATTAAAATTTCTGAAGGATCTAGTTCGAGACGCTGACTCGAACTAAAATTTTCAAGATTCTATCTTGAAGGTTTCTGGACCAATTTATTTTGAGACGCTGACTAAATTTCTTTATCAGGTTCCACTGATTGAGTCTTTACTTAAATGAAAGCCAACTTAATGGGAACTAAGGCAATCTAGATTCCTCTAAATTCCTCTACATTCTTTGAGGCTTAAATTCATGAAACAACCTGACTTATCTGAAGTCTGATTGTGCAAAAGCCCGACTTATCTAAAGTCTGACTTAATGGAACTTTGCAATTACCTAAACTGCACTACTGCAATCTGGCAACCTTGGGTGCCTGCTTAACTTGTTACATCGTGAGCTTGCCTCAACGAAATAAAAATAATTGAAACTCTTTTAAACATAAAGGGCTTTCAAAAACTTTTTCTGATGCAAAACTTTTGCCAACATGTGATTGGTCTTAAACTTTTGCCAATATCTGATTGGTCTTACCATTCCATTATCTGAATGGTCTTACTGAAAATTTTTATAAAATCACCACTTCTGAAAGGCCTGATCTGAATGATTTTATAAAAATTTTGCCAACATCTGGATGGCCTATTCTGAATACTCTTATAAAAATCTTACCATTATCAAAATGGCTTTAACTGAAAATTTTTATAACTTTGCTATTATCTGAATAGCCTGAACTGAAAGATTTTCAAAATCTCGCCATTATCTGAATGGCCTGCTTGAAAACTAAAATTTTTACCATCACATACCTTTCTTTCTTTGGTTGAGACTGATGTGAGGGAGTGCTGAGAGTTGTTAACTGGTCACTGAACAGTCTAAGGAACAATCGTAGACTTAACTGAAAGAACTTAGAGCTCAGAGCAAAAACGCTCTGATACCACTCTGTCACGACCCCAAATTAATATCTGATTAATATGAAGTGTGACTGGCACGACTCGATCCCAATGAAGGATGGATCAAGGCGCGAACCGAAAATAATTAAATAAAGGAATGAACAACTGTATTCCAGGAACGATATTTGCTGTGAACTCAAGTTCTGAACTGACTTTTATTTCTCAAAAAAAACTGAATAAATATAGATACCTTAGAATAACAAAAAGGTATCAACAAGTTCAAGGCATATTGAAGACTTGACTCGATTAGACTTAATTAGTGGAAGCAATATAGTATAAAAAAATACAGGAAATATTCTGAGTCCTGTACAAAACAACTTTCTTTCTCAGCACTTCGCCCTGCACCATCAACACTCAATCTGCACATTTAAAAACAAACATGCAAGGCTGAGTACAAGTATACTCAGTGAACACATTGCCAAAAATATCATAATATATCTGATATTATGAACATTTCTTAAAACTGGTTTTATTGTCCTGCATCCGAGTAAACACACAGGGATTTTATCTGAAAAGACCCTATGTTTTACTAAATCATTTTCTGTCTTTGCGTACGCCTTTCTGTTGTATGATCATCCATATCCGAACACAGTGCAAAGGAATAGCTCCGCTTAAGCCTTTTCCCCACACATCAAGGAATAGCTCCGCTAAAGCCTTTTTCCACAAATACATATCTGAACTAAACTCCGAGGAATAGCTCCGCTCAGCCTTTTCCAAGGACGTTTAGCATCTTCGATGTCTTAGTCAGGAATAGCTCCGCTCAGCCTTTTTCTCTTCCTAATATCACCGACCCGAGTGTATACTAACCTCGATTAACACGCTAAGTTAGCACGAGGCCCGATCGATTTAAGAGTTAGAAAGCCCCTTGCGAGCTAACTAAATACGGATAAGGATATCATACAAAACAAACATTTTATGCATGACAATCATTTATTTGCATCAGAAATAAATAACTGCGGGTGAGTAAAAACTCAAATCATTATTTGGACTAAGAGTCCGTTGAAAAGAAAGCCCACCTTTCACCGATGTTTTAAATGGCAGCTGCTAATTCTTCACAGGTTTTATCCCTTGCGGATCTGCTAGCCTTCAATATATAAAAATATACTTAGTATGTTGATCCTAAAACTGACAGGACTCAACACGACACGAAGGCCTATTAGGGTCTAGTATCCGTTCTAGATTTTTCTTCGGTTAAGGGTTAATCTCGACCCTAGTTCCAAACCATATAAAGGCCTTTATCGACATCATTTAAGGTATCAAAAATACCTTAACATCATCACAACTAGATTCTAGGAACAAGGTCGTCAATAAGTTCGTAGACTAAACGATGTTTTGCACAAACTCTATCTTTGAAAAAAAATTTGTTTTGACTTACTAAGGTGCAGGGGACAACCCATACACCGTTGGAAAGCCATGGAAGTCTAGTTTTCGGCAAAATTGACGGTGTCTCCAGATGATAACTAACGGAAAAGTTATGACCAATTGACTAGAAGGTGGCAGAACTGTCAGAATTTCTGGAAACGACCTCGTGACCGGACTTTGAAGATTTTTCAAACTTTACTCAGAACGAATTAGAAAATGAAACATATACCATTGGAAAGCCACGGAAGTGTATTTTTCAGAAAAATTTATGGTGACTCAATAAGATGTCTAACGAGGGAGTTATGGTCGTTTTACTGAAGGGTGCCGAAACTGCTGAACCAAGCTGTGCAGCGCGCCGTCTGCGCGAACTCCAAACAAACTCCGAATCAGTCAGCTGGTTTCCAGAACTGATCAGTCAGCTGGTTCCCAGAACTGATCAGTCAGCTGCTTACCAGAACTGATCAGTCAGCTGATTTCCAGAACTGATCAGTCAGCTGGTTACCAGAATTGATCAGTCAGCTGATTTCCAAAGTTGATCACAAAACTGATCAGTCAAACATATTAGTTTTTCTCTCAAAACTGATTCTTCAACTGATTCACTTCATCATTCAACTGATGAGCTTCAGTCCGGAACTGATTAGCCTAAGCTAGGACTGATTTATTTCAGTTCAACTGATTCACTTCATCACTTAACTGATGAGCTTCAGTCCGGAACTGATTAGCCCAAGCTAGAACTGATTTATTTCAGTCCAAACACCAAGCTTTCATCACCTCAAAACATCTCAAACTGGACTACACATGCTTGCACATAACCAACTAATTTTCTAAACATTAAAGTCATTTAAAACACCAAAAATCCACACATATACTTCTTAAGCTTACATCTGAAAATATGTGACTAAAAAGCTCATGGTTTTCGAAAATACCTTTTCAAAATAACAAAGGAGAAGAGTTGGAAGAAGCTTGATGGAGATGAAACGACTGAAACAAAGCTTCCAACGATGACGTCGGAAACCCAACGGTGAAGAGCGGATGAGGATAGCTTGAGCTCTTCTCGACAAGTCTGTAACTTCTTGCTTCTACCACTCTCTCTCTCTCTCTCTCTGAAATTTGTACAGAAAATGGGGATGAAATGGAGAAGAAGAAATGAGGAGCTGCTGTGTTTCCTCTCCCTCTTTCTCGAAAATTTTATGGCAAATGAAGAAGTGAAATGGAATGAAGAAATAAGTTGGATGCTTTTCCCTTTTCTCTCTCTCAACCTCTGGGTAAATGCTTGGGTAAGGATTTATCATTAAATGAGAGTAGGCTAGGCTGCAGATTTCCCCTTTTTCCCATTAGACCAATAAATGCCACAAGAGCTTTGGTAGATTGGCAAGAAAGTGACGAAAAGTCTTCCCAACTTGGAAAAAAACTAGTTGCTAAAATATCGGCACTAGGGGATATCTAATTCACTCTATTTGAAATGCTCTGCTTTAATTATCTGAATTTAATACTTGCATGACCGGAGGATATCTGATTTTCCCAGTCCAGAAAATATTTATCGAAATATCTGATTGTAATACCCCGTAAAATAATTACTGCTTAATTTCAGTTAATTGTTGAAATTACTATTTAGTATAGTAATTTCCAGTCAGATTAGGGTCGAAAGTATCCGTTAAGTTCCATGGAATTCAAGATCAATTAATTTCCATAGGTGAATTAATTATTTCAGTTAAGGTTTAATCCTCTTTTTAGTTATGGAAAGCCGGAATTGTAATTTCAGATAAATTCAATTCCTATTCTTTTAAATTTGCGGTGAGTGTTTATCGTGAATTAGATATTTCGATAAATATTTTTAGGACTAGCGGAATCAGATATTCTTCAGTCATTAGTGTTTAAATTCAGATATTTTAAACAGGGTGATTTAAAATCTGAGAGAATTAGATATTCTCTAGTTCAGATGTTTTAATGGTCGATAAATTAAAACCAGTATTTCGAAGTGGTATTCTAAAAATCCATAATTTCAAATAAATTATTATTTTAAAATAAGTGATTTGTTTCATCAAGCTCGGGTAAGTTCGGGATTTTTCCGGAGACGGAAAATATCACGATAGTCGAACAACCGGTATTTTAACCGGATATTTCTTGGTCAACTCCCAAGGCATGGGAGGCCATACCTCTCCCATGCCACCCTCACGTTTTCCTTGTCCCTCCAAATTAATCAAAATCATTCACTTCCCTTTTCATTTGCAAATCATTTGCTTAACAAGTTGAGAGAGAGAAAAGGCAAAGCATCCATCTTCCTTCTCCATTTGCTACAACATTTCGAGAGAGAGAGAAGGAGGAAACATCAACTTCTTCTTCTTCTTCTTCTTCTTCTTCTTCTTCTTCTTCTTCTTCATTCCATCTTCATCTTGTGGAAAATTTTAGAAGGGGAGCTTCCATTGTGGTGTGAAGGTATCTTCGAAATTATATATATATATATATGTACTCTTCCAATTTCAAGCTTGGATAAGAAGTTTATATGTGTATTTTGAAAACCATGAGTTATATATATGTATAGGTTTGGTGTTGTGTTGGAAATTATGTCTTGTGTTTTTGAAGCATGTTAAATGGTGGAAATTAGTTGATTGTGTTGCAAAGCTTGTTGAGATGTTTATAGAGCATGTTGTTGTGTCTTTGGTGTTCAAAGCATGTTAGATGATTATGAGTTGATTAATGCATAAAGGCATGTTTGGGGTGAGGATTGGTGTGTTAAAATGCATGTTTTCGAAGATATAGGAAGGTTTGTGATGTTTTGTTTAAGTTCGCGCATTCGCGCGCGCGGGTCGGCAGTTTTGCCACACTTCGGTAAAACGAGCATAACTCCCTCGTTAGATGTCGTATTGAGTCACCGTAAATTTTGCCGGAAACTAGACTTAAGTGGCTTTCCAATGGTATAGGTCTCATTCTCTAATTAGTTCTGAATAAATTATGAAAAATCGGCAAAGTTGGGTCATGTTTCGGTTTTCATGAAGTCATGGCAGTTCTGCCACCTTTTAGTAAAACGGGTATATCTGTTTCATTTGTTATCATACTAAGCCACCGTAAATTTGTAAAAATTCTAGACTTCCATGGCTTTCTAATGGTATATATCTCAGTCCGTAACTCTTCCTGAATCGATCGTGAAAAATCTTCAAAGTCAGGTCACGAGTTTATTTTCGGAAATTCTGGCAGATCTGCCACCTTTTAGTAAAACGGTCATAACTTTTTCGTTAGTTATCGTCTTGAGTAACCGTAAATTTAGCCGTAAACTAGACTTCCGTGGCTTTCCAACGGTGTATGGCTTGTCTCCTGCACCCTAGCGAGTCAAAACAGAAAATTCTGCAAAGTTTATCGTTGTGCAGAATGTTGTTCAATCTAAGCTTAATGTTGATCTTATTTTTAGAATCAACTTTCGATGGATGTTGAGGTATTTTTTTTGACACCTTAAATGATGTCGATGTATGTCTTTAGATGGTTAAAAACTAGGGTCGAGATTAACCCTTAATCAAAAGAAAATTTAGAACGGATACTAGACCCTAATAGGCCTTCAATTTCATGTTGAGTCCAAACAACGTATTTGGTTCAACGTACTCAGTTTTATGTTAACTCTATGAAGGCGAGCTGTCCAGTGCAAGATAAAGTGCGAGGAGGAACGTTTGCTGCAGTTCAAGTGTTAAAATCTCGGTGAAAGGTGGGCTTTCTTTTCAACGGACTCTTAGTCCAAATAATGATTTGAGTTTTTACTCACCTAAAGTTATTTATTTCTGATGCAAATAAATTATTGTCATGCTTAAAATATTTTGTTTTGTATGATATCCTTATCTGTATTTAGTTAGCTCGCAAGGGGCTTTCTAACTCGTAAATCGATCGAGCCTCGTGCTAACTTAGCGTGTTAACCGAGGTTAGTGTACACTTGAGTCGGTGATATTAGGAAGAGGGAAAGGCTGAGCGGAGCTATTCCTAACTAAGACATCGACGATGCTAAATGTGCGTGGAAAAGGCTGAGCGGAGCTATTCTTCGGCATTTAGTTATGTTAAGCGTTCGAGGGAAAAGGCTGAGCGGAGCTATTCCCTGACGTTTGTGGAAAAGGCTGAGCGAAGCTATTCCTCGACTTTCAGTGGGATATGGATGATCATACAACAGAAAAGAGCGCTCAATGACATAAAATGATTTAGTAAAACATAGGGCCTTTTTAGATAAAACCCCTGTGTGTTTACTCAGATGCATGACAAGAAAATGAGTTTCAGTTCAGAAATATTTTTGGCAATGTGTTCACTGAGTACCCTTGTACTCAGCCCTGCATGTTTGTTTTTAAATGTGCAGGTTGAGCTGGTGTGGAAGGGAGAAGTGCTGAGAGTGGAGTTCTTTTTGGTACAAGGCTCAGATGACCTTGTATTACTATATTATTATTATTGTCTTTCTTTTGCTTCCGCAACTCAGTTATATCTCAAGTTCAACATTTCAGCTTTTGTTATGGACGAGTTCCATAACTCGATAATCAATTAAGTACTGTTATTATTCTATCTCTTGTGAGTACTTAAAGTTAGTTCAGAATTTGAGCTCACGGCAATCATCGTTCCTGGAATACAGTAGTTTCTTCTTTTATTTAATTATTTCCGGTTCGCGCCTTGATCCATTCTTTATTGGGATCGAGTCGTGCCAGTCACACTTCATATTAATCAGATATTAATTTGGGGTCGTGACACTGATTCATGATAAACACACACCGCAATAATGGAATCGAATTTATCTGAAATTCCGATTTCGGCTTTCCATAACTAAAAAGAGGATTAAAACCTAACTGAAATAATTAATTCACCTATGGGAATTAATTGATCTTGAATTCCATGGAACCTAACGGATACTTTCGACCCTAATCTGACTGGAAATTACTATACTAAATAGTAATTGCAACAATTTACTGCAATTAAGCAGCAATTAATTTACGGGGTATTACATGTTATCCCATAGACTTTCTAAAGTTATTCTCTCTCTTTCCATCACTTACTTGGAGTAGTGCTTATATAATGGAGCAAGTTGAGAAATATGCAGTTGCTATATCTGGTTTTCGTGGACAATTTCAACATACGAGTGTCAATTTTGTGAGTTTAACTCATTGAATAATATATTTTTTTATTGTATATCGGGTTTTCGTGTAGATTCTATTTTATCTATAGCAGGCGCAGTTATTACTTTTATTGTTAGTTTCTAATTTTAAAACAACTGCTCTTAATTCTCTAGTTATACTCTGCTTTTAAATTCCATCAAGCTCCTGTTTTGTCTTACTTGTATAGTTAATGAAGTGGAGAAATACATGAGAGGTTATTCTTGCTTTAAAAAAGGGCGTATTCTCAAGATGAGATCAATAAATTTCAGGTGGATTGGGCGAATTATGAGTGATTATTTGTAGCATCAAGGTATTTTGGATTTTTATCGACAAGTAGCTGTGTTGGAGTAGGTTGGATGCATTGCAATTACTTGCAATTATCCTTTTTTGGATTTTGATTATAGATCTTCTACAACTATCTTCTTTGTATTAGCTAGATATTAGTAATGGCTCTTTGAATTTTTATGTTTTAGGTCATCTTAACATGTTTTTAGATAATATTTCATCATATTGTATTTTTGGATAATTCGTGACCATATTGTATTTTTGGATAATATTTGGTATGTTTTGGATTATTCTTTGTTATAATTGTAATTATTATATTATGATGCAACAGTGTATTGTTGTATATGGAGAAAACATGCAACCGTAATTAAATTCTATCGTCGTGTAAAAGATTTATATACTACGATAAAAAAAAATATTGTTACATATAGTGATAATATACAACAGTATATTATGTGTACACATCGGTATTTACCGTTGTGTATAATTCTATTATACAACGGTAAAATTAGGACAAACCGTTATATATAATCACTATATACAATGATAATAAAAAAACTGTTACGTATACTACAAATATATAACAGTAAATTTCATGTTTACAATGACAAAAACGGCTGTATATGATGATTTTATACAACGGTAAAAGAAATTATACCGTTATCTAAAGTATATATATACAACGGTAATATCAAAAACCATTACATATATTGTTCATATACAACGGTAATAATAAAATACACAACTGTATATTTCCGTTGTGTTTCATTAGAATACACAATGGTGATTCTCCGTCGTATCAAGTGTGAGTATAGACAATGCCACTATATACGATAGTAGCGAAAATGAATAAACTATGGAGATTCTCCGTGGTGTATGGCATTTTTTCTTGTAGTGATTTTGATTAAATTTGGTGCAAATTAAACATGACCAATATTTTTATGACTATTGAGTATGAGATCCATAACATTTTTATTATTGACGCACATGTAAATGTCACGTTAGAAAACATGTTCTCGTGTAAAAGAAAGTTCGCCATGAAAAAATCTCAATCGTCAAAAAAATTTGATCATGCATAATTTATGCTAAATCACGCATGGTGTTCAATTTGACAAGGTTTAAAAGTCATGCCGAATTTACAATTAAATACGAAGGGGCTATGGATTGAATTTGGTTACAAAATACAATGTGAATAATAATCATGAGAAACCCGTAATGTGACGTAAGAAGATTCTTTTTTCTACAATATTCTAGAAATATTTTTGGTTTCAATAATATTCACGTGATACTAATTTGTCATTTGTTTGATCAGTAATTGAAGAAAACATGGAATTTCTCAGATCATAATTCTATTGTTCTATTCATACATGAATTATATCATACACAAATTTTTTAAGGTAAAGAAGAAAGGAAACCTTGAACTTAATAAATTTACTTGACCTAACTTTGAGATCGTGTATCCTCTATTATTTTTTTTGTTAAATAGCATATGTTTGGTATAATAATAAATTCTTTCATTTGCAAATAGATATTATAGTGCGCTCAACAATATATTATTTTGATTCAGTTATTTTCAATATTATTTAATTTTTAAGGGTAGTCATTTACTATATTATAAAATTACATATCTTCGAATAAAATTTACAAAAGATAACAATTATTAATACTTCAAGGCATAAAGAAAATATGAGCTGATTTAAATAATTCCATCAATTTGGTGGATGTTGTCATCCTACATGAATTAATGAATAACATAGAGTGGTAGTTAAAAAAAATGTTATTTAGTTATGAGATTAACTATATATATTCATGTGTGATGGAGCTTTGTCACAATATTGAAAAATAATTAATTTGAAGCAATAACAACAATAACAAAGGTTATTTATTGTATCGTAATTATTTCAGTTAATTTAATTTACTTTGATTATAGTGCATCTTATTAATTTTTTAGGGAAACTGAATCTTATCATTGATAACGTGTGGATGCAATGTTTTGTGAGACGTTTAATTTTATTTAAAAAATTATAATTTTAGTGGATTAAAAAATCATAATAAAAATGGTTGAATAGATTATTTGGAGTATTTACTAAAACATATATATGTCTACAAACAACCAAGCTTGAGATACATTTTTTTAAATTGGCTTGATTACAATTTAATTCCAAACATTTGAATATAATATTTTAACAAAAATAACTTAACATTTTAATAATTAAAACGTTTAGATGTTTTAAGAGAAATAATACAACATTTTAATATTACAATATAATTCTTTATGTTTAGACATTTTAACAAAAACGACACAATATTTACGACAAAAAATGAGATATTGATTCTTTTAACAAAAATGATACAACATTTTATATAAATTATCTCGCTTACTTGGGATAAAGTTGTCCGAAATCAACCAGGAGTGCATTTTTTGCGAAAAGCATTAAGTCATTTATGTTAAAATATCTAGATACTCAGAATTAAATTATAATTATTAAAACATTAGGTTATTTTTGTTAAACATTAAAATGTTCAAATGTGGAGAATTAAATTGTAATTTACCATTGTTCTATCAATTTTCTAATTATTGATTGATCTTGATTTTTCTAACATTATTATATACTTATAAAATGTGATATATATATATATATATATTGAAATTAACTATCCCAAATTGTACAATTTCATAATTATTTAATTGTAATAATTAATTTAAGAAAATTAGTTAAATTGTTTGCGGTGCGTAAACATTATTTTGCTTTTATATTTCTTATTAAAAAAATGTTTTGGCGTTGGATTATTAAGCACGTATTCTTTTTTAATTTCACAATTGCGACCTTTGTGTATAGATAAATTAAAATAGTGCATATACATGTAATATTTTAAATTTATAAATCTGATTATATTGTTTTATCTAAAAATCTCCCTTGCTTGAAAGAGGCAAAATACATAAAAATTAAACAAATAAAAAAAATTCCAAAAATATTATCAAAACACAACATTAAGTATTTAAAATATACTTTTAATAATGATTTTTATATATTAATAGATAATATTATCTGTTTTTATTAAATGGATAAAAAGATAAACAAGTGTTGGGATGTAAATGAGTCGAGTCAAGTCGAACTAATCATACACTTGTTGAAATTTGTTTCAAATGACGTCGAACTTTAAAATTTATATTTGAACTTGTTTAATTACATATCGAGTTGAGCTCACACAAGCTTTAAATGAGCTCGAGGCAAGGTGAGCTCGAGTAGTTTATTATTTTTATACATGTTTGCTCTAATTTTACTTATTGAACTCGAGTTCTAATCGAACTTTAAATCTTATAAAACATATAATTATGTTCAATTTTATTTGATATTTTTATCAAGTTGAACATTTAACAAACAAACATGAGTCGAATACTGAATTATTTAATTTGATTTTTAGCCCTTCGTGCAACGTACGTTATCACTGCTAGTATATCTAAATGAGTTTAGTTGTTGAAACAAATTGACCAAAAAAGGATCACTAAACTCTCCATATTTTATAACATTATCAAGATTTTTACATTTTTTTCAAGTACAATAGTATCATCTAGCTGTGAATTCAATTTATCAGAAAAAAATAAAAATTCAAAACTTTTTTCATATGAAGTGAATTGATCAAATCTTTTTTAGAGATCATATTGTTTGATCTACTATATGAAAGAGGCCGAATTCAATACGAGAGTCTTAAAAAACGTACACTTAATTCAATTGGAGGTTTTAAAAAAGACATACTCTTAAGTAACCCTAAAAGTCCAAAATAGTGTAGAATTATCAATTAAGTGACTAACACAATTTTTTTTTATAAATATAATAGGTTAAATTTAATTGAACTTTGTACATTTTTGTAAGTAATGAGTGTTAAATTTATACATATTTTTTTATTAAAAATTGAAACTAAAGTAATAATAGGACATGTAATTATAATTTTTGATGCCCCTATAATTCGGAGGACCCTGTGCGGCGCACTTCAAGCACGCCCTCTCAGGGCCTGCATGTCTAACGGATCTTATTTGATCCAGAAGCTTGTCCCCTCCTTTTTCCTTTTTTTCTTTTTCATTTTTCATTTTTATTTTTCCTTTTTAGATGGATCTTTTCTTTTTCTTTTTCTTTTTTTGAATTTTTTCCGGCATCTTGCGCAGTGCACTTTCGCGATGCGAATGTGTGGGCTCATGCATTGCGCTCGATAATTAATTTTTTTGAAATAAATATATATCATAAAATGGAATTAGTGGATCCTAAAATTAAATTGAATTAACTTAATGTTTTAATTACTTTAATTTTTTTATCCGATATCTTGCACAGTGCAATTGTCTGACGCTAATGCGTGGGCTCGTGCACTACGCTCGGTACAAAATAAAATTAAAAAATAAAAAAGAAAAGAAAAAAACAGAAGTTGAAAAAAATAAATAAAAAAAATTGGTGCCCAGGCGCGCCTGAGCAAAAAAAAAAAAGGTGTTTGACGAGTTTTTTAGATGAGTTTAGGCCTATTTGATCCGTCTAATAGATTATAACCGTTAAACGATCCAACAAGTCTTTGTCATATATTTTTGTTGAAATCAAAAGCTTATGCGCATGAACCTCATTTTAACTAAATGGAGTATAAATAGCCAATTCTTACAGGTGTGCAAGTACAAAGACTTAAAATTGCATTATTCCTATATTAATTTTTTTTATGTAGTTTTAGGCTTAAATAATCGCCTTGAAAATTGCAAATTTTGGGCATGATTTCAAATTTGAGACACTTCTTAACTATATAACTAAGAAAAATTGAAATTTAATTCTGTAGCTCAGGAAAACCCAATTGAGCCTCAACTCGAGTTGAGGTCATTAGCAAGAAAATGTGACGCCCTAAATCCCGAATTATGACCGCCATCAAACTGACCCCCCAAATATCAGAATCAGCCGCACAAGGCATGGTTGTATGATTCCACCGCGATTTTGTTTATTACGATCTCAATCCTTCGTTCCAAGCACTGTGGATCAGGTCCTCACTGCAATCTTAGTGTCACCATAGGTTGTATTTCGCCGATTTAGCCCGCCACTTTGCTAGTCTTTTCAGCCTATCGTGGTTCGACCAGACAATGTGGATTTAGCTCACACTCTAGGCAGCTGTCACTTTAAAAGATCCTAATGCAGGATTGTAAATGAAGTGATCTGATGTGGAATTGTAACAATTCCCCCTGCCTGACAGACCGCGGCTCACACTGGTTCCGACTCTGATACCATTGTTAGATACTAAAATCAAGGACCCTAACTCCGCCACCACAAAAGCTAGTTCAACAGTGTAGGGTTAACCCTAACTTAAATATTAATCTCCACTCATATGAGATCCGATGTGGGTTTGTAACACAATTAAGTCAGAAATTATAATTTAATGGTGGAATTCAACCCAAGTTCTCAACATCCGTCAGCAACATATATGTAGGGTTTATGACATGTCAGCCCCTTGATGAAAATTATGACACTATAATCCAAAAAAAAAGTGATGTAAGGAAACATGTCAGCCCTTGATGAAAAGAGAATCCTTCAAATGTAAAGGGAATTTATGCAATATAAACGGAAGAAGCAAGCATCAATCAAGAATTCATCTTTATTGGCCCCAAACACAAAATTATGCAAGAGATTCAACACAACTCATTTTACATATTTCTCATGCCTTCGCCTCAAACTTGCAAGGTAAAATCATAAATAACATCCTTAGATGGAACGACAAGTAACCCAAGAAACTCATCACAAGGTAGGAGGGATCCATATGTAGCCGTGTGTTTGCATGTAGCCCACCTTTTCCAACAGTTGATCCGCTTCTGCAGGGCCTCGGCTTCCAGGCTTGTACGGAAGGGACTTGAACTCACCTTTATCTATCCGGTGCAGAAGGGGCGTGAAAATCTCCCAAGCAGCCTAAAGATTTCATGGTTAATAAGTATCGAGATACTCGATATGATTATGTTGGAGAACGCCGCATGAATTATGACAAATGTCCAGTGTTTACCTTCAACTCATCTCTGCGAACAAAATGCTGCTGATCACCTTTTATGCTGTATACAAAAACATTCTGATGTGACTGGAGATATCTAGCATTTATGCTGGATGAAGAAATAACAAGAACGCACGCATACACACACACAAGAAAATGTCTACAGAGATCAAATAAGCATACGTGTCGAGAATTAGACGTTCATAAGCCTCTGGTATAACAACCCCTTGGTAACGTTGCCTGTATGACAAGTCTAGTTCACTCTGAGCAGTTGACATTTCCAACCCAGGTTGCTTCACCTGCATGAAAGGGAGAAACTTGAGTTCAGTACCATTAGAATGATCAGAACTCCAATGCAATGATGGCATGACCTAACATTATTGGGTTGAACTTACCGTTAGCTTCATGTATATCGCCTCTGAAGGTTGCAGACGAATTACAAATTCATTCCTTCCTTGCTTTTGACCTGGATACACAATTTCATGAAGTTTATTAGAGTCAAATCATTGAGCTGAAAAGTTTTATTTCACTAAACTGAATGTTAAGAGTAATTGCATTTAATTTATGAGACCATTTATTCTTTCGCTAATAAGTAATATTTTCATTGCCCCGTTAGACAAATAAACATCATCACCAACCCAATTTCTTCTATAATGTTAGGACGAAGCAAACAATAGCCCATTGCCCCAGAGAGGAAATTTATATTTGATGTTAATTACTCCCTCCATCACAAAATTATAGTTCACTTTCCTTATTGTGCATAAAAAAAAAAATCATAATATACCCTTATTTAATGTTCTTTGAAAGTAACAATCTTTTTTATTACGGATGAGTATATAAGGGTAGGAAATTTCATGTAAGTTTACTTTTTCAAGTACATTTCTTAATGTGTAAAAATGAGAAGTGGACTATATTTTTTAGATGGAGGGAGTACTTTCTTACAATTACACATTATGGAAAATCTAGAGAAGTGAATTCGCAAAAAAAAAAAAAAAAAAAAAAAAAAAAAAAAATAGTATGAATTGTAATGATGATTGATGATAACACCATAAGAGTTATATAATACATACATTTAAAGATATCACCAGGAACATCCTTGAATTGAACCCGTATTTCTGCTTTTCTTGAATTTAAAGCTTTTCCTGCCTTGAGTATAAAAGGCACGCCTACAGAAAATCATTCATGGTCATTTAAGTAAGCATTCATAAATTCTCTTTTCAAGTTCAACTTACCCACTCATGCGGAAAATAGAAAAATGCAAATCACAAATTCGAATATTTGTAGTTACCTTCCCATCTTTCGTTATGAATATGTAGAACCATTGTAGCAAAAGTAGGAGTATTTGAGTTGTCTGGAACTGTTGGATCATCTTTGTAGCCTTCATATTGTCCGAGCACCACCTCTTCATCTTTCATTGGCAGAACTGATTGAAGAACCTGAATTCCAATTAAATAATTAGTGAGACTAGAAACTGCAATCATATGCAGGTAGTTACATGTCGAGGTACGAGCCAAAAATGAAGCTAGGAACTTAAAATAGAAGGTGAAGTTCATCTTCAACTTTGAGGGTTCTTTTTGCAAGAAAGAAAAGATGTACACAAAAACATACACGAGCGAGGCAATCAAGCTAAATTTAGTTGGATAAAAGTAGGGCTGTAAATGAGCTAAACTACTCGCGAGATACTCGGGTATCGGCTCGAAAAAAGCTCGCTCGAGATTGGCTCGTTTCTTAAACGAGCCGAGCTCGAGCCTGCTAAACGAGCTCGCCATTTTCTCGAGCCGAGCTCGAGCTTGGCTCGTTGAGCTCACGAGCTAACTCGGCTCGTGAGGTTCTCGAGCTTTTTAACGAGCTGTCTCACGAACTTGTCTCGTGAGTAGTTAAACGAGCCGAACTCGAGCTGGCTCGCGAGCTGTCTCACGAGCTTGGCTCGCGAGTACTTAAATGAGCCGAGCGCAAGCCGGGCTCGCGAGCTGTCTCACGAGCCTGACTCACTAGTACTTAAACGAGCCGACCTCGAGCCAGGCTCACGAACTATTTGATTTAGAACTCGAGACACATACTATTTTTGTAATTATTAAAATATTATTTATTTATATTTTAATTTTTGTCAAATTAATACTTCTCATTAAAAATTAAACGAAATTAATGGTATTAACTATTTAACTAATATTATTAAAGTTAAAAAATCAATGATCAAGAGTAACGATTATATACACAAACACACAAACTAATGAACTATATATATATATATATAATATAGTTATCTTATTTACAATTCTACATAGTATATTAGTATGATAAATAATAATATGAAATATGAAATGATATTATATTAATATTGTCGAACTTAAGAAATTGAACGCTCAATAATAAATACTGAGTAATAAGAGAAATTAAGGTTGATATTTACAAAATAATATTTCTCAATTCATTAATTAATAAATATGAAATGAAATCAATAATATTAATTTAATATTATCAAAATTAAGAAATATGGTGTTTAACACAAGAGTAGATGAGTAATAAAAGAAAATAAAGAAAAAGGAGAATCAACAATATATAGTACATAATATATAGATTATAGTCCATCTTAGATTATTAGTTATAACTTACAAGAATATAAGTTATAAATTATAAATTTATAATGCATGTAAAGTAATAAAGGAAAAAAAATTATGATTAATATTAACAATTTGACAAAATAATACTCATCATTAAATATTAAGACATGAAATGTAATCAATGATATTAAACTAATATTATTGAAAGTAACAAAATAATAATGGAAAAGGAAAATTAACAAAAGTTAAAATTAATTAAATGTTCAAGACTAACAATATTCTTAGCACCAATGTTATATAGTTAATCTTAAACTATGAGTCATATATACTGTCGTCCATCAATTAGTATTATAGTATATAATCAATATTAGTTAAATTGTACATAGCAATAAAAGAAAAAAAGAAAATTCACAAAAAGTAATACTAATATTGACAAAACAATAAATCTCAATTCATTAAATAAGAATGAAATGAAATAAATGATATTGGAAACATAATAATTTCTCAAAAATTTCTTATCAAAATTAAGAAATCAAGTTCAAGAGTAACAAGATTCTTATTTCTTATCAGTTAATTAGCACCGTTGTATAATTAATCTTAAATTCTTAGTTATATATACTATTTACATTATAGTACATAGTTTATATAACTATTGTTTATATTAGTTAATATGCACATAATAATAAAAAAATTAACAAAAATTAAGATTAACATTAAATAAGCTAAACTAAGAATAATAATTAAAAAAGTTAAGAATTAATAGTCTCTTAAATAATATAGAATTATTAATTTATAAATTATCTTAATATATTGTAATAGGAATTATAACTTATGAGTTGTGATTCATGATTTGTGAATCTTACAATACACACTCGATAACTAATACACACACATAATATACATATATATATATAATATTATATATATATATATATTATATAACTAATAAACGTATAGTATAAATTTAAAAATATATAAAAAATTAGAGAAATGAAAAAATATCAATATTAACAAATAAATAAACGAGTCGAGCTCGAGCTCGAGCTCGAGTTCGGGCTCGAATTTTAAATAAACGAGCCGAGCCCGAGTCGAGCTCGAGCCGAACTCGAGCTCGAGTTTTTCCTGTCGAGCCGAGCTCGAGCTCACGGATACTTAAACGAGCCGAGCTCGAGCTCGGCAGTACTCGGCTCGGCTCATTTACACCCCTAGATAAAAGGAAACTGTAAAGGAGTACTTAAAAGAAACATTCTTGTATATACCTTCACTTTCTCGTCTCGAATATGCTCAGGTTTCAAGGAAACAGGTTTCTCCATCGCAACAAGGCAAAGAACCTGAATTTTTTTTAAAAAAAATTGTGCTGTCAATATAGACAAGCATTATAAAAAATAAACTGGTTTACTTAAAAAAATTGTTAATAGAAAAGGAAATGGATAAAAGTCAGGTTGATATGTAATAGAAATTTTGTTTTAGTTATATCATGCTTGATGCTTTAAGTATTTCAATAAGAATGTCCATCAATGAAGTAACATAGTTAGCAAATTTGCGATTAGGAAAACATTTAACTTAAAAATATATTTTAACAAGTATAACCTGCAATAGGTGATTCTGAATAATATCACGGATAATTCTGCAAAAACAAGAAACAGAAATAAGTAGATTGCAAGTTCATCATTCTCTGACCACAGCCAAAAAAAAAAAACGAAGCAAATATCCTCAACCGTACTGTATATTTATAAAATATTCATTTCTCAAGTAGAAGAACAAGATTTATCATTAGAATGAAAGCACTCTGGAGCAGAGAGGGGCATACCCATACTGGTCGAAATATCCACCGCGTCCCTCGGTTCCAAAATCTTCTCTAAACACAATCTGGGGCAAGAAAAGGTCAAACTTGCAATTGTTGTAAGACAGAGGAAAATTATTGCTATTTCTCATTATTAAAACATAAGCAACTCACCTGTACATTAGCAATGTTATCGCGATTCCAGAGAGGTAAAAATAAGCGATTTGCAAAACGAAGCACCAACTGCCATATTTGATAAGATGGGGATGAATTTCCTTCTAGAATCAAATCCTACACATATAGTACATACATACTACAAAATAACTAAACTGAACTATCACAAAATCAAGGTAACGGGCATTACCAGGTTCTGCACCAATTCCTTTCCCAGGTAATGATCTATACGATAAATCTGTGGTTCATCAAACAATTCACCTATTTGTGAGCTCAGTTCCTCAGCCGATGCCAAATCCTTTCCGAAAGGCTTCTCAACGACAATACGAGTCCATCCACCAAGATCAGCTGAAAATAAGTACGCTAAAGACTTAAGGACGTGTCTACATGAAAGGCAGACAAAGTAAGTGGTTCTCTATTATCTAAATAAAGGCAGTTTGTAAAAAAATGACATTTCATCTCAACGGCAGCAAGCCATGAGATTGCTGAAGTTAAAATAAAACAGTAACACGTATAATATGTTTGGTTCAGCCAGTTTATTCTGGGGTCTGGATAATTCAACACCTTATAGCCCTCTAGAAACTTAAATAGAAGTATCAATGAAGATGGAGCTTCCTTCAATGAGGAAATGCAGAGGAATGAGCAAAATAAAATTAGTTCCGAAGATGATACATACATTTATTCATGCAATAACTCTTGATCATTTTGCACACTGGTGGATAAACAGACGGTGGAAGTGCAAGGTAGAAAAGCCTGCGGGATGATCCTTCTGTGCTGTTTCTTGAAAACTCATGCTCAGATATTGCCTTGTCTAGTGCTTGAAACCCTTCTGGAGCATCATATGAACCACTCACATATTTAATCTGCAACATCGAAGAAATTTCAGGTCGTGCTACATATGCATCATCCTTTATGGTCAAGCAGAAGAAAATATATCCAAACAACAATCACTAACCAACAGCAGAAAGTTTGAAACATCTTCTTCGCCATCATTACCACGAGGAAGATATCTACATTAATTAACCATGGAAAATGAATCCAAAACAAAAAGCATATGTATATTAGCTCTACGAAATGATGAAGACAAGCTAACAGATTTTTTACATATCTGGCTTCACAAGCCAAGAACAGATGCAGCAAATAATTTCAAGACTCAACCAGTAAACTTTCAAAATGACTTTCACCATAGGCTCAAACTAAAAAGATGCAGAAATCTTACCCTTGGATCCGATCTCTCAACTCCTGATCGGAGATCTTGGTCCTTGCATATCCGAATATGTGAACCTCATTTGATTGCAAAAACCCCTGAACATGACAATCCAAAAATAAACCATAAAAGATGAGTCTCCTTACAAGGAAACTTCTCATTATCCTTTTCAACACAAACTAAGCATTCGAAACTCATTAATTCATAGCATAAATTCATTCCAAATGCAAGCAATCAACATATCAACCTGTCGGTAAAGGTTAAAGAGTGCAGGAAAGGTCTTCTTCTTAGCAAGATCACCGGAAGCACCAAGAACAATGATGGAGAGGCAACCAGTTTCAGGCACATTCTCATTATCTCTTGCAAAAGATTCACTCTTATCAAAAGGTCTCTTTTCACAGTGCCATTCACCCAAAGCCTCCGCCATTCGAATTCGCAGGAGCTAAAATAAGCGTAGGATTAGCAGCTCCTGATCTGAACAGCAAGGAAGTCAACAAATTTCAATAGTTAAATCCTCGTCAGTCGTTATTAAAAACACACACACTCACACAGTCAAATTCCAGTTGCAATTTAAAAATTCGCATAAAAAAGTAGTCCTACATCAGTTCCAGTACTGATTCACTGCGAATTCAACTGCGATTCAAACAGCTAAGCAAACAAACCCAAACAATTCGATGATTCACGAAACACGAAACAGAAAAGCAACCAGTTGATTGATCCCCAAAAGGCAACATATAGAAGAAGAGGCTATAATTAGTGAAAAGTCACGACAAACAAAAGATGATCGAGAAGACTCAGATGGAGAAGAAGAGAGAATCTCACCCGCAACAAAAATCAGCAGCAGTCAAAAAAGAATTATTCGTTGTAGGTGAAATGAAATGAGGGCGTGAATAATGCAGTTGTGATTTGTAGAGAGACGGACAAGGAGGGGAAGCGTAGCTATGATACGATGATTTTGGCAGAGTTGTCTAATTTGACTTTGCCAGATCGAGAGTGGGTTGGTGGTTGGTGGGCGTATTTCTACCAGATACCTCCGTCCGTCTCCCACTCATTCTTGCTGCGTCTTTCGTTAATATTAACGAGCCGAGTGGAGTCGAGTGGAAATCAGTATTACATAAATTTGTTTTTAATAATTCGTGGGTTTTAATTTATCATTTACTGATAAAGTGGTATAAACTTTAGATTAAATGTTTCATCAATATTGTTACTCGGACATTGAGTACTTTGTGTGATGTAGTACATTTTCTATCTATTATATGCACGGGTTAGCATATGGTCAGATGTTGATATGATGTAATATATATTTTCCCTATTCATTATATGCACGAATTAACGTGATTATCGACGGTTAATTAGTGCTTGGTACATGCATGAAGGGTGTTAAGTGCTTGGTATAATGTAATACTTTCTATCCATTATGGGTATGAATTAATATTATTATTTATTTCAAGGTATCTTAAAATACAATGTATAAATTAACATTATTATTATTTATTCCAAGATATCTTAAAATACAATTTTTACTACGTCTTGAATTGTTTTCTTCTTCTAGCTAGCCAAGTAGCCATCCACCTATTATGTGGAAGTTTATTTATAATGTTTTTTTTTTTGTTACTAATTGTTAACTAGGATTAATTATTTTGTTGTTATTGTATATATTTTTAGTTTTAGTTAATAATTATTAATCATGGCTGATTAATTAACTTTCAGATTTTTAATATTAAGATTTATAATTATTTTTCTTTTTAGTCATTAATTACTGATTATGATCAATTATTTATTAATTGTTAGGATTTTTAATTATAGTTAGGTTTGGTTTCAAGTTAACAATTGCTACATAAGGTCATTATTTTATTGTTATAAGGTTTATAATGACTTTTGGCATTAGTTAATAATAATAATAATAATAATAATAATAATAATAATAATAATAATAATAATAATAATAATCTACTGTATCAATTGATAAGAATTGATAAGACATCCAATTAGACCATCAAAAAATATAAAATTGAATTACAAGAAGCACAATATTCAACACATTAATAATCAACATGGTAAACCAATCTCCATTATTATATATGAACATATTTGGAATGAAACGACTATCTCACTCACTATTCTGTTAATTAATCACCACCACGTGATTAGTTCCTCATTATATAATAGAATTATTTAAAACCCATGTGAAAGCTGCTGGCTAGCATCTCAAATTTGGTTAGTGTGATTACATACATTTAGTTTAAACGTGCTGCCAGAATTCCAAATATACTTGGGCTATTGCTTTGAATCTGATCAAACTAAAAGTTGATTCAAATTTTTATAGTTAAAAACTATATCATTCCTAACCAATGAGATTCTTTAGTTTGAAATATGTGCCTACCACTACAAATATGTTAATAGACAACACCGAATAGACAACCGATTTAGTAAAAAAACTGATGTAATATTGAATTCACAACGGTTCATTCTGAAACCGTTGTCTTTGCGTCAGCATGTTTTGCAAAAGGTTAATTGCCTTAAAATACATCAATTTTGATGTGTTTTTGGTTTTTCACACATTTTAAAAAACATAGTTTTAATAACATGAACTTAACATTTGTTTGATTTTTCACATGATTTTCAAATTTCAATCAATGGATATGACTTGATTGTCGAAGATTTCCACGTATACATCTATTTGGACACCAAATTATCTTAAAATACACGAATTTTTGATCGATTTTACTCGGATTAGAGTGTTCAAATTTGAAAATTATATGAAAAACCAAACAAATGTTAAGTTCATGTTATTAAAACTATTTTTTTTTAAATGTGTGAAAAATCAAAAAACACCACAAAGTTTGTGTATTTTAAGGCAATTAACCATTTTGCAAAAGACAATGATTTTGTATGAGCCGTTGATATTATGCATTGTATTATTTGCATTAGACAACGGTTATTATACAGTAGCCTACAGATACCTTTTTTAGGTCACGGAACTGCCAATTTAGATAGCAGTCATCTTCTTTTGATGCTCGGAGCTAGAGCACGCTTTTCTTCAGTTGACCATCACCACTTATTTTTGTTTTCCATCTCTCTAGGGGGAAAAACATCCAACTAAATCTGAAGATTATTCCATGATTTATCCCCAATAATTCCTTGAGATTTTGTGATTTACACTCTCACAAGGTTGCATCATGTATGTTTGGGCTCTCGAGTTGACCAGTGCATCAAATCTAATGTTAAAGGTGGTAAATTTCATTTATGGTCCCACAGGACACACCCGAATCCGTTAATGGTCCTAATACTATCAAAAGTGGTCCCAATACTCTCAAAATTGGTCCTTCCGTCATGTTTATCGTTAATTTCACTCTCATTTTTGGTCTCACGCGTTAAAACTAACATATTTATTAATTTGTCAACTCAAAACAATTGGATTTTTGACTGGTCAACCAACTTTGGAGGGAAAATTTAGCAATTTTTTAGAGGAAAACTTAGTGGAGAAGCCGACCTAACATTTGTGTGTGTATATATATTCTCCACAAATAATGAAAACACCACAATCATCTAAAAAAAATCCACACAAAAATCATGTCTGCTGCATCTAGTAATAAACATTTTGGAAGAGGATTCCTAACTTGTCATTGTGGTAGAGCAGCCCCTTAGATGGGTTTCCAAATAACCTCACAGCTGAGGCAAAGCATTCTACAACTGCCCAGATTCTCAATATAGTAAAGGGTGCGGTTTTTTTATGTGGGAGGATGAAGATTATGTTTCGGATGAGAGTAGTTTTGACAGCCACCTAAGAAAATTGAAAATGACTGAAGAAGTAAGAAAGATGGTGAAAGAAGTGAAGAATTTGGGCCAAGAGATTGGTAAGATGAAGAAGATAGGGAAGATTCTATGTAACTACAATTGTTTGTGTTGGTGGCTATTTTCTTGAAATAGTTTGTAGCTCTCTCTCAATGAAATGCAGCTCTGTATTGAAGGTGTATGAACTGAAATATTATGTAATGAAATGAAATGCAACTCTTTTTTCAATCGATGAAATTCATATCTATTTTCTAACAAAAATGCACAAATATGACAGTAATAAATAATAGCAAAAGGCATTCAGTTACCATTCAGTTTCAACACAAAAGACATAAACATGTCTTCTCAAAATCATAATAGCAAAAAAGTCTAAAATAGTTTATTTCAAAAGTTCCATTATTGTCCTAGTAAAGCTTACTGTCCACCAGTGCCTTCATCTTGCTTCATCTCTTATCAGTTCTCTTTGATCTCTTGTCTTCCTTTCTTTTTGCTTACTTAATAAATAGTAAATTAATTTATTAATAGTTAAAATACATTGACTTACACATGTAACTGAATTATAACTTACAAGTAATTTTCTTCCTTTCCTTGGGGCCATCCACATTTACAGTTTCAAATTCATGCTCCTCTTGATCTACTTGAGTCACATTAGGGAAATCAGGTTGTGTGAATTGTTGCACTTCAGCTTCTTGCAAATCAGCAGGTTGCAAGTTAGCACCTTCCTGCTGTTTAATTTCTTCAGCTTCAAATACTTTCATCAGTGCACGATCCTGGACATAGTGTACAATGTCTAAGCAAAAGTTGTAAACAGCATCAACCTTGTTGGTCCTATCAAAATACAAAGTTAGTTAAGTTATGACAATCTGAATATATACTAATCATAGTCATAGCTAATAAATGTTTGCTTACATTTCTCTTTGTTTACCTTGTTGGTCTCTACTGAAGCTTTTTTATGTTCTCTTTATTAGGGGCAATGGGTGTTTTTGATTACGTGAAAAATCAATGGAATTGGAAAATAAATTTTGAGGAAGAAATTTGGAGAATTAGGGATTTCAGCTTTTGATTTTTGGGGAGATAGCGAAATTAGGGCAATTAGCTCTTAAATTTTTTATAATGACCACGTTTGATAGTATTGGGACCATTTGCGAATTCAGATATGTCATGTGGGACCATAAATGAAATTTACTCCATCACGTGCAACTTACATGGAGGGCTCCCGTCTACATTTGACGGACCCGTTAAAAAATAGGACTACAACTGAGAATTTTAATCGAGCGGGACTACATTTGATGTTAAATTTTTGATAAGGACCACTTTTGATGGTATTGGGACCATTTACGGATTTGGGTGTGTTATGTGGGACCATAAATGAAATTTACTCCTTAAAGGTATAAGTCAAGGTACAAAGTTCGACCGCCAATCTGAATATAAGGTTCGTCTCGTTTACAACTGTAGTCCTTTTCAGATTCTGCAATTAATAGTCTCCATGCCATAGATAGCTGGTAGTACCCATGTCTCACCCTCTTGCAAATACCAAAAGAAAAGAAAAAATGAATAAAAAGAAAAATAAATAAATGTAAAAATAAATGTCTAAATTAACACCAAAAATCTTATTCAATTCCAATATTAGCAGCTAATAAATCCCTGGCAACGGTGCCAAAAACATATTCAATATTTAGTTACCTAACTGTATATAGTGCAGTAGTGAACAAGAGTACTATCGTATCCACATATATTTAGTCTTTAATTATCTAAGCATCAGTACATAAAACTCCTAAATGTTATCTAGATGACTGAATAGAATGATTATTTTAATTTAACTACTAGAAACATAAAATAAATAAAAGTAAATAAAGGTGGAAACACAGAGATAAGTATAATAGCGAAAAAAAAAACAATGGAGAAAGACGCATTCTAGAGTTGTTCAATCATTATTTAATCCTCTCATCTAGATTACCAATTAAACACTTATGTTGGAACTTAAATATAGCTAGAATAACCACAATAGTACTTTAAATATCCTCTCGAAGTGTCAAAAGTGTGGATCACACAACAAGCATTAACATCTCCGTCCAATACCTATCTTGCAACTCATAATGGTTCCTATGGTTTATTATTCTCTTAAAAAACTAATTAATCGGAAAAATATTGACTACCTGCAAATGTATATGATGACATCAACTTCCTAAATACTATCCAGGCAACACATTAAGAGATTAGGATTTAATTAACTACTTAAACAGAAATTAAATAAAACAAGTAAATGATGAACGGAAGAAATTAGGTTCTAAATTCAAAGGAAAAGAAATATTCTGGGGTTTTGATTTCATTAATTTATTCATACAATATGAATTCAATTATATGATTTATTAACGATTCTACTTTTATTAAGACAATGACTCATTTAATTTAAACATTCTCTTGAAATGCTTAAATTGTAGATTATATGCTAGAATTAATGTGTTCATCCAATTACTAACATGCAATCCCTAAAATCTCTAAGGATTTATATCCTCACAATTAACTTCAAATCTCTCAATTGTTATGAATGAATGTGCTTTGTGTTCTTGTGTTCAAGTGTTAAAACTCTTCTCTCGATTTATGAATTAACACAATAAATCATGCTATTATGGTGATCAATCAACCTAGCAAACAAGACTAAGAACACAAATAATAAAAGAAGAATCAAAATCATATAATCAAATATTCATTGTACTTCAAAATCAACTACTATCAAATCCTATAATACTAAACTATTTGTTATTGATAATTAAACAAGTAGCTAATAACAATTCAAAAGAAAATATAAATAAATAACAAGAACACAATAAACTCGGAGAATGAATCTTGATCTTGATCTTCGAGTTATTATTCTCTTGCTCTTCAATCTCTATCTTTAGGAGATAAATATGGTGTGTTGTTGTCATTTTTGATGTTATGGTAAGTTTGTGATGCTTAATTTTCATGCTTGAAAGATCTATATATAATATAGAAAGTATCACAGTCGAACAAGAAAAGAAAACGGGTCAAAATATGTTAAAATCGAACTCCCGGGGCATCGGTCGTGACCTCGCTCACGACCACATCGGTTGCGAATAAAACAAAGGCGGACCTACCCTCCTCAGTAGTGACCAAATTCGTGAGTGTTTTGTGAGCTCGCGAATGGTTCGCATGTTCCGACAACCTTCCACTACTTTGCTTTGTTCTGACTCATTTCTCGTTTGATTGACTCAATTCTTTTTCCAACACGTTCTTTACTTGATTTTCTATCTTCTAAGGCTCTGTAACATCCCAGAATTTCAAAGATTTTTCTAAATTTATTTAGAAGACTAAAAAAAATAATTGGAGCTAAAATAAAGTGAAACAGATGTAAGTCGCGACCTTTTTGTGTCTTTTATGTGAAATTTGATTATGAGGTTTTGCGTTTGCCACCGGAAGATAGTCAATATTAGTCTTTTCTGGAATATAACGACCTAAAGGAAGCTGTTGGTGCTTTCAGAATTTTATTTTGACCTTTACAGGAGTTCCGTAATTGAAAATCGTAAAGGGAAAACCTGTGAATAGTAATTTTTGCGTGCGTTCGTGATTCGAAAAAATTGCGAAATCCTTCTCATTGATTTGAGACTTGTTCTATCAAGCCTCTCTTATAGGAAATGGCCCAAGGAATCCGTTCGCGTCCACGGATTGTCAATCTGAGGTCAATCGAACGCTCGGGGGCAAAATCTGTCAGTCGAAATGAATAGTAAAAGTAATTTTTAAAAGAGAATTTTTTCTCGTTTCTCTTTAGATGACTTGCTCATCATCCCGAGTCAGGTTGGTTCAATAGTATTCGAGCCAACGAGTCTCCCGATATTTTCAGATTTTGTGTTGGAGGTCATTTGGACCTCGCCATTGAATAAAGCAACTTTAATTGAATCTGAAAATCACTTTATCAGTATTTTATATCCGAAAAAGCTATACCCGCCCTAGAGCCCTTTTCCTATAAATAGGGGGTTTGGGCTCATTTTCTTCTTGCTCATTCTCTCTCTTCTCTCTCTTTCTCTCTCATTCCTATTGACGAACGAGAGAAACCCGGGCCTGCGCCGAGTAAATCACGCATGCAGGCCCATGTTAAGTTTTGTTGAGGGGTGCTGCTGCGGGAGCAGCTGTTGAGCGTCGGAGAGCCGCCGCCGCTGCCGTGGATGGCCAGAAATCGCCGTCATCGCGCCGCCGCTTCGGATGTCTCGTTTCGGTTCATTTCTCATCCTTTATAGTTGAAATTTTAATATGTTGTGTGTTTTAAATAGTTCTTCATTTCATATGTTGAATGTGTCATCGTCCGGTGGCCGGAAACCGGCGAAAACACCGAAAAACGTGAAAAATAAATGGGCACTGATCAGTTTCGATTTTGGCCCAATTTCACCCATTTCAAATTGTCAAATCGAAAAAGTTTCTTTTGTAAAGTTGCTCGAAAAATTATTTCCTATAGGACTGCCAAGTTTCGTAATTTTCCGATAAGTTTTGATTAAAGTCAATTATTTTAATCAGGCAGTTATTTTTATAACTAAAGCATGTGATTTCAGAAAATTACAAAAATTCTATAGTTTAATAAAGATATATGTGAGGTCATGTCTGATTATTTTCTTAATTTTTGGACAAGTAAAAAGTGCAATCGAGGTTTGCTGTGAAAAAAATGAGTAAAATGGCAAGTTACGGAAAGTGACCTCTGTCAAATCTTTTGGTCCCATTAAATCGAAAATTATATTTTGAAATTTATTTCCTTCAGTGTTGAAGTTGTACGAGGTCTCTAGAGTCGCGCATTCTTTGTTGAAATATAATTAAAGTAAATAAAAGCTCCAATTAAATTAAAGTCGAGTTCTGAAAATTAGAAGAGCAGTCCTAAAATATGGTTTGACCTTGTAGGACTTATTGAGCCAGTCAGAGAAGCTGACGGATGAATATCGAGAAGTTTGATTAACTGAGTTGATCTAATCGAGGTGGGTTTATTTGCGAAACCTATTTATATTTGAGTTATTAACTCATAAATGTGATAGTCATAGTTAGAATATCCAAATAAAATATTTGAGAAATTATCTGCTCAGGTCTCTGCTAGAGTAATAGTATTAAACTGTTGTATAATTAATGAGAATATAGTATTATACTGTTGTATAATTATTGAGAACATAGATTATGCTTTGCCATTATTATTGAGAACATAGATTATGCTTCATCATAATTATTGGGAATATAGATTATGATTTATCACAATAAATGAATATAGATTATGCTTCGACATAATTAAATAGAATAGATTATGCCTTCTCATAATTAAGGTTTGTGCGTTAAAAGTTAAGGTTATATTTAAAGTTCATAGTTTATAGATTAAGGTTAAAATGTATATTTAAAGTCTAAAAGTCATAGTTTAAAGTTACAGTATATTAAATGTTTATTGTGTATTGATTATACTTGTGTGAGTTGTACTTTTTAGCTTGTACTTTTAGTATTAAACTCAAGCTAAAGAATGATTTCCGTTTAAGGAATAAGAAGCATAATTGAACTAAGTTGCTATAGTAATTAAAGGTTAGCATAGTTACTATATTAAGAGGATGACATAGTTTATGTGCTTATGTCATATTACGCGCTTTATAGAGAGAACATAGAACAAAGGATAGGCAGGAACTGTGATTCTTGCAGTTGCGATATTAATCACTAAAGGTGTCACTGTGAGGTAACCCCTGCACATACACGTGATCCGGGTATCACTACAGGAGTCAATGCTAGGTAACCCATGGTATACTCAGGGTCAATGCTAGGTGATTCCTGGTACACTCTTCTCGGATTAGCGAGGTAATCCCTCCCTTTTCCTATCAGCGACATGTTATAGAGTGCAGTAGACGACAGAAGGAGCTATAGGGTACCAAAGAGAAGTAAAGGTTTGCAGAAATGGGAAGGGCTTTCGCATTTTGCTTTCCATTATCTGTATTTATATTTTGGATATTATGTTACAATTTTATTAAAGATTGAGTTAAAAGTTTAACCCACTGAGTGCTTTAGTACTCACGCCCAAAATATTTTCAAAATATTTTTCACAAGTTGAGATGCTGGAGGTGATGGCTCGATGTACTGTTGTGGGTTGATCTGGCCTTGATGTCTCATTCAGACTGAATTATTGTTCATGAGTATGTTGTTATGTGATATAATATTACTCCATTGTTTTCCGCTTAAACTCTGATACAATTGCCCCATAGTATGATTGCATGCTTTGTTTTATTATTAGGCTTATCTGAATTGTATACCTTATTTGAATCATGATAAATAAAGTCCCATTTCTTTTCCATAGATCCAAGCATGTCTCTTTACAGTTTTTGACCTATGAGTTGGTCATATTTGGTTGAGTCTTGGATTCTGTTTATCTTCCAGTTGACCTATGAATGGGTCTTATATTGATTAATTGCTTATGTCCTATGAATGAGACATAAAATAGTTTATTTGCCTCTGGCCTATTGATGGGTCTTAGTTGTTGTGACCTATGGAGAGGTATTGTTTATTTGAATAGTCAGAATCATATCTATTAATTGTTGGATTCTGTTTGAATTTGATTAGCCTATGAATAGGCATTCTTTTGACTTGATTGAATCATTTGACTTCGTTGATACGTTGAAAGACGTGGATTTCTTCCAGTTACAGATGTTATGCTGCCAAAATTTCTGAGGAATATAACATATTCTTGTTCTAAAGTCATTTCATTTGATTATTCTAAATAGTACTTCCTTTTTTAGTAACACCCCGACCCTCATCTATTATTTCTTTTGGGACCGGGACATTACAGAGAACCCCCTGAATTTTGGATTATGCTACCTTTTTCCTTGTATTTTTCCCGTAGTGTCCCCATCCTAATCCTCGGGACCGGGGCGTTACCTTCCCTAGCTCATTTGCTACTCACAGAAAAAATGACACTAAATCCCTTCACGATGAGCAAACACATGACATTACACAAAATATATAGAACTATGCAAAACTTATCACTTCATGCATGCAATGCCCATAAATGTATACCACTCAAATAAACCTCAAAATACATGTGAATCGCAAGTTTATCGTTATTGATTAATAAGTTGATTACTCCAAATCTTATGTTAAAACTTCTCTCTCGATTTATAAATTAACATATCAAATTATGTTATTTAGTGATCAAATAAATAAAACAGATAAATACAAAATTAATCAAAAATCAAGATTAAGTCATAAGCAATTAATTGATAAACCAAATTAAATTCATCAACAAATCATTTCCGACCCTAGAATACTTGGGTTTAACTATCTATAATTAAATAAACAACTAAAATCCAACAAGAAGAAATCGTGTATGACAAAATTAAAGATAAATAAAACCCGAAAATAATTATTTTGTCTCTATTCTTGCTCGGATTGAATCTCTTGGTCTTTCTCTTCGTGTTCTTCTCTACCGCTCTATCTTTTTATCTTTAGGAGAGAAATACAGTATGTGTTCTGGTTTTTGATGTTATGGTATGGGTTATAATGCCTAATTTTCATGCTTGAAAGACCTATAAATAGTGTAGGAAGTATCCCGGTTGAACAATGAAAGAAAATGGGCTAAAATCAGTCAAAATTAGAAACCCAGGATGTCATTCGAGACTTCGCTCATACTATCTCGGGCAAGAATGAGGTTGTGAATGAGACAAAGAAAAACCCTCTCTCAGTTGTGAATAGATTCGCGACCCGGACTGCGAGCTCGCAAATAGCTCGCGAGTTCCGATAGATTTCCACTATTTTGTTCCGTTCTCATTCATTTCTCATCCGATTGACCCAATTTTTTTTTTGCAACATGTTTTTTACACGATTTCCTATCTTTCTAGGCTCTTCCCAAGATCATTTTCAACTCACACCAAAAATGATATTAAATCCATTCATAACGAACAAACACGTGACATTGCACAAAATATAGAAAACTATGTGAAATTTATCACTTTATGCATGCAATGCTCATCAAATACCATTCAAAAGAACCTCAAAATACATGCAAAATACGAGGTTATCAAATATAAATTGAATTTTAATAGAATATTGTGGTATTTTAGATTTATTTAATTTGCTAAACTTATCCATATATGTTGAGATGGAAATAGACATATTTTAATAAAAATGGAGTAACGATATTAAAAGTCTCATGCTAAAAACATAAATATGTTATTTGTATTTTTACATGGTCAAACTCAAATACTAACCAAATTTTAAATATATTGTACCCATGAAGAACAATAAAAATATTTAAGCATTTTTTTAGAGTGTAGTAATATTTAAACTTTGTTTGATCACAAAAAGGTTCAAAATCAAATATAATGAATGGCAACAAAGGCATCATCTCAAGAATATTGTGTTTTGAAATTGTAGGATGTGTTTCTTAACAAATAGTAAGGTGTAATCCAAATACTTGAATTATTATTATTAAAGAGATAAGAAAAAATGAGTTAAACAACTTTATAACCATTATTATAAATTATTTGTTTTGTTTAATTATGACTTAATATTATATTTGGAACAATTTTGAATGTTATTTGGATTTATTTAGGTCTCCTATGATTCTTTTTTTTTTTTTAGTGAAATTGAATGTATTAAAATGAAGCCCGCTCAGCAGGCGATAAGTTTGACAAGATAATTTTCAGCAAAGCGCCGGTATAAGGTCTTCTATGATTCAAAATGAAACAATTTGAATATTATTTGGATTTAAGTTTTCTCTAATTCAAAATTGAAACAATTGGATGTTATTTGGATTTTATTTAGATTTCATATTAGGGAGTGACTATTTGCACTACTGATTTTACTCTTTGCACCACAAAAGAAAAAAAGAAAAAAGAAAATAATTATGAATTCACTTAAATATCCTTTTATTACTTTCTTGTACCACCTAAATTACTCAATGCATCACAAAATAAAAATAAAAATAAAATAAAAATAAAAATAAATTAAAAAGGATTAATGAAGCATTAAAATTGTAGTGCCCCGGTCCCGAAAGACCGTGGAAATGGACGCCACGGGGGTGGAAATTAAGAAGCGGGAAAGAAATGGGGTAGTTTAATTAACAACGGGGTGATAATCCAAAAAAATTAATGTTTAGAATAAAATTTAACAACCGAGTATACCAAAGATAGGTTATGCCTTCCGAAAAATTAGACAGCACAACCTTTGTAACTAGAGCGAATCCCCGTTTATAACGACTTATAAGAGAAGAATGGAAGCTGTAACAATTCAATAAGCCCTTTCATGGGCCAAACGGAAACAAATAACCAGATACCAACAATCAATAGACCCATTCATAGGTCGACAAAAGAAACAGACACCAATATGTTGAACAAATGAAGCCCTTCCATAATCCAAAATAAATGATCAAATAGACATAATGAAAGACGGGCTTCCTCCATTTGGAATAATTATGTAGCTAAGCATATGATACATGTTAACTAGGAAGTCAACAAATGTTCAGAATCAGAGAAGCAGAATCATATCAACAAAATACCAAGATCAGAGTTCTTAGCATTTAGCAAAAGAATACCATAAGTGCGAAAGCTCAATTCTTAACAGAATACTAACAAAAAGGGACAACGGAAAAAAATATGTAAATCATAATAGCCCATATCTCAGCCTCGTCACATCCACGCTCCAGCCTACTGGCCTGAAAATGTTTGAAAAGATTTGGGCTGAGTACTAATGCACTCAGTGGGCAAGTTCTCACAATTTAAGTTATGAAAATCATTTTATTAAAGTAATCTATCTGTGTTCATGCAGGTAGTGAAGCTTAGGAGGTTTAAAAGTTGGAAGCAACTTAAGTTCATCAAAACATTTTATCGTGAAGCGCTTAAGAGTATAACCCGTCACTGCCTGCAACCCAAACTATATCACCAGCGCATAACGTTGAGTATGGCCATAGTATACCCAAAGAGTATAACCAATAAGTGTTTCATTTTAGTCTCACTAACAAGGAGTAGGGCAGGACAAACAATGCATGCATACTGTAGCTACTCACATTGACACAGCGCTGGTTTATGAGACTCCGACAACATACAGTAGCATGTAAATATTTAACACAAATAGTCACATATGCAATTTTAGCAAAGCAGAGCTTAATAACTCGAAAGATACAATTTGCAAAGATAGTATAGTATAACCCACCTGGTTAGCTAATAGTAGCTGAAGCTTTACACGTGTCTTGCAAATCCTAATTAAATATGGGTCTCGGGTTCGGACCTACAAAGGAGAAACTACCTATTAGTATCATGCTAGGCCTTGAAACTATAACATAAGGTAAGCTTCAACTTAGGATAGATAAATGATTTTTTTCTAAGCTAGACTAAATGTAATACGAATATTCTAAACTAATAAAACGGCTTCAGACTACAATGCGCAACATTAGGATTTCATTTTCAACTCAACACTTTAGGGAATTAAATTCAGCGAATATTTTCGAGTAAAGCCGTCCAAAAATATTTGAAAAAGGTGGAGGTTGATCACTTGCCATTTTACTCGATTCTGATCAAATTTAATCTACGAGTCTTTCTGGCTTTCAGAAAATTACCAAATTTAATTGATAACATACTTCACATATAACAATGCAAGTGTGAAAATTTCATGATTTTTAGACGACAAATGAAAAATATATGAATTTAAATACACGATTTGAATAATTGGGTAAACTCAAAAATCCGCCTGGACAAAAATGGAATCTATAGCTAAGTAGAGAATCCACCATAGGGAATAAATGCTGAAGGAACCTTTTTGCTATGACAGATCTAACAAACATTTTGAAGCAATTCTAACTAAAATGCAATTTTTGAAAATGAGACATTAACTTCGAAAAATCATATTAAATTCATTTCAACACGAAACGGAGCACCGTCTGCGGCCACACGTCAATCTCGACGGGTACCACAATCGGTCAAAAGGGATCAAAGGCTAATTCCGGCCACACCGACCGAAAAGCTGGCTGGCGGAAATTCCCGCACAAATTTTAGCTGAAAATGTATCGGTCTCGATCGAGCTCGATACTCGTTGGATTTTCGCTCAAAAGTACAATTTTTGATAGTGCAGAAAATAAGGAATTTAATGGTATAATCAAATCAAAGATCGGACGGCTAGAACATGAATTCGAGCTGGGCAGATTTATAATATAATATTCGGATCCGGATTTCAAACGACGAGAAATCAAAAATCTATTCCGGTTAACTACAAGATCCAAATGATCAAGGACTATTTATAAAAAGAAGATTTCTAATACGACTATCCAGGAAGAGTAGATCTGAGATTTACATAAAATGAAAACGGGGAAAAATACCGAAAACTCACAACATCAAAAATCGGAATCGGTAGAATTAAAGATAATCGAAATATAAGCATATTTAGAACTTGAAATTTCTAAATTCATCGGTCCGAATGACCAGAATCGGAGAAAGTACCTTCTCCGAGGAATTGGCGGCGGTCACGATGATTTTCCATCGTGATCATCCTTCGTGTCATCATTTCAATCATGTATTCGTGATCTACGCGTTGACACCTTCAAAATGACTATTTCAGAATTGAAATAGGAAACTAGAGTTGTACATTCTCTGGAAGCTGCTCGGCGTTTCGATTTTGAAAATGAATGAAAAATGAAACCTTAAGCTCCTATTTATAGAGGAAAAATAAATAGGATAATAATGAATAAAAGAAAAAGGATAATGATGGAAAAAGAATAGGATAATTACGAATAAGATAATCTTTTGAAAAAGAAATTGGATAATTACGGATGTGCCTTTTTCTATTAAATTTATTATTTTTCAACTTAAAGTTGTGCCAAGAGTTCATTTGAACTCGAAATTTGAAATTTCAAAGGTTGGCACGATTCTTGAAATATTTTCTATCAACCTGAGAAAAATATCATAACATATTTTTAAGGCAATTTTTGACCAAATTAGATTTAACAGATTTCCCTAGCTGCGATTTTCCTTTATTTGAGTCCTTTAAGGACCCAACTTATTTTCTAACTTACCAGAGGGTAACATAAGTTGAATTAGACCTTCTAAAATATTTCGGGGTATTACAAAAATTCATAACTCATAACATTAAAACTCATAACACCATAAACTAAAAAATTAAATAAAATAAAATATTAAAAAAAATCACTTTATGGCTGGGATGACCTTGACATGATTCAAGAATGCTAAATAATCCCCGCATACAACTACTCACTTCATTTTTCTCTCTGATTCCTCCAATTCTTGATTATCTTCTTCCCCTTATTGATTACACTATATATCTATATACAAAAGAAATGTCCAGAAAAGAATTCTTGAATAGCCAATTTAGACACTCAGCTACCAAGAGCATCTCATTTTTTTTGTTTGTATCGATGCATTTGTACTCATACAAGTAGCATTAGATTATGAATTCGTATGACAATGAACACTACATGCATATTAGAATTAGGAGAACACGATGCAGATGAACCCGAAAATATGCAAAGGGGAATCAATCATGCGATCGTCTTCTTCTTCGACACCAAGAAATCTCGCTGGCCATCTTCATCGCTGCGCCGGCTACCGCCTTCTTCCCCAATAAAAAAAAACTGCAAAAAATTTGAATTGTTGAAAACTTTGCCGGAATTGTTAAAAAATCTGTTCGAAAACCCAGAATTCGCAGTTCGATCGGCATAAAAAATGTCTTTTCCTAAATTGGGGACAGAGGGTGGGGAATGTTGGTGAATGAATTATAGTGTAATTCTTGAGAAGAAAAAGGGATTGAGAAGAAGAAAGGGGTGGTGGCAGAAGATTGGTTGAAGAAGGCTGGCTGAAGAAGAAGGGTGGGGAGAAGGTTGGCTGAAGAAAAATGGGCGACGAGCGCTGGAAAAGAAAGGTAGGGAAGAAAGGGTTTTTTTTTTAATTGATTATTTTTTTTTAATTATTAAAGTTATAAAATTAATCATTTTTTTATTTTTTTTTAAAGTAAAAAAATGTAGATTAAAGGGTAATAATGTAAATAGGCGTGGTGCAAAGAATAAAAATGTACATTGAGCAACTGAAGTGCAAAAAGTAAATTCAGTGGTGCAAATAGAATTTCCCTTCATATTATTCAAAACTTATTTGAATGTTATTTGGATTTATTTGGTTTTATTTGAATATTATTATTATTTGAGTTTCCTATTATCCAAAATTGGAATAATTTGAATGTTATTTGGATTTATTTAGATTTTCTATTATCCAAAATGAAACAATTTGAATATATTTTGGATTTAGATTTCATATTATTCAAAATTGAAACAATTTGAATGTTATTTGGATGTATTAATTTTTTTTTATCATCCAAAATGAAACAATTTAAATATTATATGAATATAGGTTCCTATTATTCAGAATTAGAACAATTTGAATGTGACATTTATTCAAAAATTAAAATAATTTAAGTATTCAGGATTTTCATAAAAAAAATGACATGTTTCACCGGAACATGTCACGCGTTCAAGAAAATGTGACACGTTGCTTTTTTGTTTTTATTTTTCTTCTTTCTTATTATTTGTTTTCAGAAAATTGAACTTAATTGAATATCTAGAATTTTCAAAAAAAAAAAAAAAAGTGACGTGTGACATGTTTCACTCACACGTTCAAGAAATGGGTGACATTTTTGTTTTGCCCTTAATATTTGTTTCTTAGAAAAGAAAAAAAATAAACAAACAAACGCACACGCACACAAACACAAACAAAAACACAATCACACGCACACGTTTCCTTCATTTTTTTTAATTTATTTAATAATTAATTTATTTTCTATTATAAAATCACATGTTTCCAAGAGATGTGTGAAAAAAAAAATTATTTATTTTTCTTCATAAATAGTTTTTTAGATGAAAAAAATAAGAAAGACTTGTGACACTTTTGGATTTTTAAAAAGATGTTGAAGAAATGTGTAACACTTTTGGATTTTAAAAAAATATTGAAGAAACATGTAAATCCATGCCTGTTTCTTCAAAACGTGTATTACATTAAAAAAAAAAAAGTTCACCGATTCCTAGTGCAAAAAAGGAAGTGTGACTTTTTAAAATGAGAGAAAAATTAAAATAACCAAAAGTAAAAGTAAAAATTCTTTCCTAACCCATAATCTGCATTCATTCTTTTTTAACCAAAGTTAGATGGAAATGTCATATTCACCCCTGAATGAAAATTTAAAATTTAAAGTCAATGCACTCCCCCTCATGCAAAAGCAGAATCACACCCTCCCCATGCAAAAGCAAAATACACACACACGCCAACTCACAACACTTCCATTTATTTTTATTAATTGGTAGGTGAGTTTTAAATGGAATGTCTCCTAACAAAGTCAACAAAACACAATAAGAATACGCATTTTTAGTTAGTTATGCTTTGTCTCAAGCATAATCGAATTTCTGCAGATTTATTCTTGCACTGGTAAAATGGAGTTGAGTAAATGAACTAGAAGGAGAAAAACAAAAAATCTTACACGGTATGTTATTTTTATTTTATTTGTGTTTTGAATTGTTTTAATATTATGATTTTTGGAAGTGTATCATCTCATAATTTTGTTCTATATATATTTGGATTTTTATCAACGTTTTTAGGTTATGTGATATTGAATGTTATTTTTTTAGGTTATGATTTCCTTAATTTGTCATATCTGTTCTTATATATTAATTAAAGAAGTAATAGTTTTTTAGAAAAGAAAAAAGTTTCCCAGAAACAACTTACCGGTTGCTAAACATGTGCGGTGATCTGGATGTCACAACTCTTGCATTATTGATAACCTACAAATCATAATTTTGACATGAGGTCACGATACAGGAGAGTTACATAAAAAAAAAAAAAGCAATATCACCATAAATGGACAAGATGGATAAACTACAATCATTACAAAAATACCATAAATACAAGAAATAACTTGATAGAGGCACTGATAAGCATCCTACACATCCTATTAGGTAGATTTAATGCTTTTGAGTGTATTATGCTTATGTTATGTTGATTTAAGCATAAGGAAAATAAGAGACTTCTCCATATGCAGACCAAATAATTGAAATGTGTAACACCCTAATTTTATATAAAATCATGATGTGGAATATTAACTTAACTTTGCGGAAATAATACATGAGCAGAATTTTAACAAAATGTCGAGAAATTTAAAATGCCATCATAAGAGAAATAACCTTTTTTTTTATTTCATAAAAATACCAAATAAATAAAAAAAATAATAAATAAATATACATTAACTAACCTTTAAACAATAACAACATATAATTTTAAAGAAGGCAATTAACATAAGGTCAGTTAACTTACGACCCTCTCTTTTATTTATTTAATTTAAATATAAATGTATAATATAGTGAATATAATATAATAAAATATAAAAATACATTAATATATAATAAAATCACACATGGGTTGACTTACACGGTTTCAAATAAATTAATAGCCACTCAAACAGTACCTTTACTAATGATACGAAACTAATCAGATTCTTAATTAAAAGCATAAAACTTGATTTTCTCCCACAACGATTAAACTGAAATAGTAATTAATATTATCAAACCAACATACCCACTAACCAGTTTGAGTTACTAACATCAGACATAAAAATACAAAACATAAAATCCGATATTAAAACAGTACGCACTACAAGAAAATACCGGATTAGCGACGGAAATATCCGTCTCTAAATTCATTTTTTCCGTCTCTAAATTTCGTTAGCGACGGACTTGAGACGGAACAATTCCGTCTCTAATATTGCGGTCGCTAAATATTTAGAGACCGAAAATTTTCCGTCTCTAAATGTTAGAGACGGAATAGAGACAAAATAATCCGTCTCTATCTTCAGTCGCCTTGTTTAATCGTCAGTATTTTGCGACCGAATATTCCATCTCTATTCCGTCTCTAATTTTAGTGACCGAATATTCCGTCTCTAATTTTTGATGTCAATTCCATCTCTATTCCGTCTCTAATTTTCGGTGTCAATTCCGTCTCTAAATTTAGAGACTGACATAAGCCGTCTCCAATTTTGGTAGCATAATTCTGTATTGGATACGAAAATTTCAGTCTCCATTCCGTCTCTGATTATATATAATTAACCCCCTTATTTTTTATTTTTTTTAATGTCTGAATATTTAAATATTTCAATTCAAACAAAATACATATCAAAATCATCTATATCAGTATGTTCCAGTTCAAACATTCCAATAACATAAATAGTTCAATATCCAAACAAAGCATATATATATATATATATATATATATATATGTCTAATGTTCAAACCAAATATCATCAAAGTTTAAAATATTCCATAAAGATACCAGATATTCGAAATCATCACAAAACTAAGATGGCGGTTGTGGAGGCTGTGGAGGTTGTGAATCAAATGAGTTATTGCTCATCCGTCCTGCTAAGTATGACTCGATCATTGCCTGCATTTGCTGCTCTTGTCGTTGCATTTGTTGTTGCAACAACTCTTCCATCCGTTGTTGAGTCTCTTGACGCCACTCCTCGCGCCCCTCATCTCGTTCCGTTTGTAATCTGGCTTGGCAGTCTCGTAATTCAGTCTCTAGGCTCCGTAAGCAATCCTCAAAATTACTGATCACATTGGTATTGATTTGAGACGTACTCTGCGAATCTCCAGTAGAAACAGAGTAAATTTGTGATCTGTTTCCAAGGCCAAAAACACGCTTCTTCTCTAAAACTCCAACTACATCCAAAAAAAGTGACGTCATGTCGACGCCACTACCTTCAACATTGTCACCCGGAGTCTCACTTTAACTCATCGCTTCAATCCTTGAACGGACCTCCCTCTGAAAAAATTAGTTAGAATTTAGGTATAGCATAAAATATAAAATATAAATGATTATATTATTTTATACACTTACTGCAACACGCTTAGATTTATCATCAGTAAACACTTCATCTCCTTTAGGGTTGTGCAACCGTAAAAAAATATCCCATTCGGTAATCTTATTAGTAGAGACTCCTTTTTCTTTAGCCTGTGCAATCAAACCAAAAAAATTCTAAGTCAATTTGGTAGAAAAAAAGGTTGAAATATAACTAAAAAGTACGAACCAGTCCCAGAACGTGTTCCTCAGCACATCTCGACCCTCCTCTATGCTTAGAGATCCCAGTCCCAGGTCCATCTGGCTCACTAAGCCTGTTTTTCTTTGCCACGTGTGACTTACATTTGACCTCATCAGTGTTCCAATACTCAATCCAAGCAGGCCATACATTTGCAGGAATGAAATCTGGTCTTTTGCGATTACTTGTGACCTTGAACTTGTGAACCATGTCTTTATATCTACATGCAGCCTTATGATACCATTTCTCATAGACAATAGCTTCCAAATCAGGTTCCCAAGTAAAGTATTTCTGCACAATTACAAATCAGTGGCAATAACAACACAAAATCCCATTACATGAATCAGTTCAACAAGATAGATGAAATCAGTTTCAAACAAGCAGCACAAATATAACATGAGTAATTTGAGTAACTAATATATAGATCAATCCATCAGGTTGTATGTATAGACTAACTGAAATGAAAATATAAATAGAAACAACAAATTTAAGCTCTTCCTACTTCAGCTCTAATGTAGCAATAGTTAAAAAATGATAATACCTTGAACTCTTCATAATATGAGGCCTTGGTTTCAGCGGGCACCAACTTCCAAGTATACCCAAACTCATGCATAATCCCTTTGAAGATTTTTGTAATCTTATGAGATATTACATCGGATGGCATCAAAACCCTGTAAAATACAACACATAAAATTGTTACCAATCAGATGTGTTAAAAGCTTGCAACTATTGAGTATCAAATAATTATCAATATTAGGTAACCGTTTGATATAGTTATATGTTTTCAAGCCTGATTGTGAACTAACTGTGTAGAAGACTCTAATGGAGACATATGGTTATCAAGTAGTGGAGGTGTATGTGGAGGGCCGGAGGCAGTAACTGATGCAACATCAGAGGCCGACGTAGCAGTAGCAGAGGCTGAGGCAGCAGCAGATGCAGACGCAGCAGCAGAAGCAGAGGCCGAGGCAGCAGCAGAGGTAGAGCCAGCAACAGAGGTCGAGGCATGTATAGAAGCAGATGCAGTAGACGATGATCTATTAACCCCACGTCTAACACCACGTCCTCTAGGTCCCATCTGAAAATGAAATAAACAAAAGTAGTAATACATTAATAATATACGAAACTGGATAATGGTATATGTTAACTTAAAAAATACCAAACAAAATATTAATGCAAAATCCATGACAAACTAACAAGTAAAATACTAACACTACTCATCTGCATCATCATCGTCGTAATCACCATTCTCAATATCTTCTTCATCTGATGAAGAGTCTATTTCATCACCGGATCCATCTTCATCTTCATCGTGAATGTCTATCGCCCCACCATTAGGGTGTATCGATATCGGGTCATCATCTATGTTTATCGGAATAAAAGAATTAAATTCATCCTCTTGAAATGGTGGGGATATGATCGTTGCCTCATCCGGGACTTCTATATTAGGTCTAGCTTTGATTTTACACACTGCCCACCAATCACTCTTAGACCGAGATAAACTCGGATATGAGCAATAATACACTTGAATGGCTTGCTTTGCTAGAACAAATGGCTCATATCGATTATATCTACGTATATGATTTATATCAACCAATTTATAATCAGAATGCACCATAGTCCCTTGAGCTGATGGGTTGAACCATTCACACTTAAATAATGTTGTCTTTTTTATTGGCAAACCCGAATACTCAAGCTCCACAACCTCGATTAATCGACCATAAAAATCATTTTCTTCGGTGCTGTAATTTGTGCCTTTAATGCACACTCCACTATTCATTGTGGCTTTATGTGATCCAGACTCAATTGTGTGAAATTTAAATCCATTCACATAATAGCCTTGATACACATTAGCTTGTCGTAGTGGTCCTTTCGCGAGATCCCGTATGAACTTGTTAACAATGTTATTAGTAGGATCGAGTGCCTATATTAATATAAATGAATCAACTAGGTTATCAATTGCATGAACATGACAATCAATTAAAATTTTAATAATAATACTTACATATTCAGCGAACCAACTTGGGAATTCCTTATCTAGTCTACTATCAATCTCCAAAGTTGATATATTTTGATGGGTTGATTTTAGCTGATAAACAAAAACACTTCAAAGAGAAAATAAAATTATATCAAAGTAATTATAAAAATAGTAGTAAAAATTAAAGCAAAATTAATATAAGACGTACTCGATATATGATTCAACTTCACTACAGTTGAGTAAAACATACACACGAGCTGCATTATACTCATTATCCATCAAAAATCTCCTTTTCACCTTTCCAAAAGCCCTTCCAGAATGCTTGAATATTGAAAGGTTATCGGGATGATCATCTCCTCTGTTATCACCTCGACCATCATAATTTCGAGGTACATTTCTATGCCTTGTATGAACATGGTCCTCAAAATAATACGAGCAGAACGACGATGCCTCTTCCACTAAATAAGCATTGCATATCGATCCCTCAACCCTTGCTTTATTTCTTACATTATTTTTCAATTTTCTTAAGTACCTAATTAAATAAATTAAAGCAAGAAATGATGTTCTTATAATATTGATGATATATATATTATATGAAATGTTTTAAATTTGAAAACGTACCTTTCAAATGGGTACATCCATCGATATTGAACAGGTCCAGCAATCATCGCTTCATAAGCTAGGTGAACTGGTAAATGTTCCATAGAGTCAAAGAAACTCGGAGAGAAGATACGCTCAAGCTTACACAAAATGATAGGAATGTTTTCATGTAGTTTTTTCATATCATCAATGTTGATGGTTGAAGAAGTTAATTCCTTAAAGAACAAACTCAATTCCGTAATTGACTTCCAAACAGTGGATGGGAGAAGTTCACGAAAGGTAATAGGCAAAATACGTTGCATTAATACATGACAATCATGACTTTTCATCCCAAACAACTTTAATTTTCTCATATCCACGCATCTACCCATATTTGATACATATCCATCAGGAAATTTGAGGTCCTTAACCCATTCACACAACACCTTCTTCTCATTTTTGTCAAGCGTGTAACACGCTTTCGGGTACTTACCAGTCCTTTCATCACGTTTTAATTCTGTACGAGAACAGTAAAGATTTAACTCTTCTCTCGATTTAGTGGTGTCTTTTGTCTTCCATTCAACATTCATTACAGTATGGAAGACATTATCGAACACGTTCTTTTCAATATGCATTACATCCAAATTATGTCGAATAAGTAAAGAGCTCTAATAGGGAAAATCCCAAAAAATACTTCTCTTTCTCTACCCACAAGTTTTAGAGATCATCCCATTTATTTCAACTCCATTCATCTCAGTTACTTTTTTAAGGCCCAGCATCTCTATTTCATGGAGAATATCTTCTCCCGATCTCACCTCCAGAGGTTCTATTTTGACCACCTTGTTTTTAATGAATGTTTTTTTTTTATTTTTACGAAATGAATGATCAGGAGGTAAAAACTTTCAATGGTTATCAAACCACGATTACTTACCACTACGTGCTAAGGTAAACGTATCTGATCGGTCCATGCAATGTGGAAAAGCTAATCTTCCAGCTGTACTCCACCCAGACAACATTGGATAAGCTGGAAAATCACTGATTGTCCAAATTAGAGCTGCTCGCATCTGAAAGTTTTGCTTCGATGAGATGTCATATGTTAAGACACCAACATCCCACAAGTCTATCAATTTTGATATCAATGGCTGTATGAATACATCTAGCTTATCTTTCGGGTTGCGCGGCCCAGACACCAAAATCGTGAGAAACATATATTGTTCTTTCATACACATCCAAGGAGGGAGATTATATACTGTAACTATAACAGTCCATGAAGAGTATTGTTGTCCTGATTGACCAAAAGGTTGAAAACCATCAGTACAAAGCCCCAACCTGATGTTTCGACATTCTGATGCAAACTCAGGATAAGTTTGGCTAAAATGTTTCCATGCAAGAGAGTCTGCAGGATGATGCATGGATCCATCATCAACGGATGATGCATGCCAACGCATATCCTTTGCCATTGCATTAGATGCATATAACCTCTACAATCGAGGAGTCAGAGGAAAATAATACATTTTTTTATGTGCTATTTGGGTCTTCTGGCGCTTCTCATTATCCCGACTAGCATTCTTAAAACGATTCTGACCACAAAACTTACACACAGTTAGTTCACTATCTGCAGCCCAACAATCAATCTTTTCGACAGGTAACCCCATTCCATGCAACAACTTTTTTATGCTATAGAAGTTATCAGTCACCAAATTATCTTCTGGAACTATCTCTTTCATTAATTCGGTGATCTGATCAAATAGTTTCTCTGTCATGTTGTTCTCAGATTTTAAGTTCATAAGACGGGCTACCAATGATAGTTGTGAATGTCGTTGGCAACCCGGCCACAACTCCTTGTTAGCAGCCTTCAACATATCATAAAACTTTTGTGCTTCGGGATTTGGGGATTTTTCAATTTCATCAACGTTAAATTGAGGACCAGCAACATCCATTATCATTGTTTGATACATATTCGATTCATGATCACCACCCAAATCAGTGTGTCCACCATCATTCCTTTCATTTATCGAACTCACTGACGTCTCGCCTTGACATGTCCAAGTGTAATAATTTTGCACGAAGCCATGTCTGGCAATATGGATGCGAACTGTATTGGGTTCTAAAAAATTTTTGTTCCTACACTGATATTGTCTACATGGACATCTAATTTTTTCCCCATCCATAAATGAAGGCTGACTACAAGAAAAAGCAATGAAAGTTTCAAGTCCATTGAAAAATTCTGAACTAAAACCGCCATTACTTCTTCGCTTATACATCCATTGGCGATCTAAAGACATTATAGTTCCTGATAAAATTTCGATAATAACTCATCATAAGTAAAGTTTCAGTGACTAAATTTGTGGCAGCCTAATACCAAGTTCTCAACACAAGCATCTCTGATTAAGTAATTGCTAGTACAAAGTTGATGCAGTTTCAAAGTACACATGACAATTAAATCAAAAATTAAATATAAATAATGAATTTGGAAATTTTTAAAGTAAAATCTTAAAATGAGTATTCACCAGATTACAATAACAAAATATCAATATATTTCTAGACTTGATGAGCAGGAACTATCATAATTGATATACTATGAAATAAGATAATTAAGATGCACGTATATACATAGATCATTCTTTATCATCTAAATTGTATATAACAGTTACTTGACTTTGTTGTTGTTGTTTCTGTTATAAGTTTACTTAAATCTAATTCATTCATGTAAAGAATCAGAGACTATTAGGAATAGAATGAGAAATGTAGAGAGGTGACATAAAAAATGTAGTACCATTTCAGAAATCGCCTAGCTTCCTCTTCAGTTATGTATTCTCTTTTCTCAATAATTCTTCCTCTAACTGTGGCAGTATGTGTCTCAGCTTACAAATAGGAAAATGAATATATTACAAATCACAAGACCAGACATAACAATAATTCAGCCATAATGCAATTTAGGTTTTCAAAAATAATTAATAAATTGTCATGCAGTTTGAACAATGAGTAAATTAGTTCATATTGCACAATCAAGTCTGTTAGGCATCTAACTAGCTAAAATTGCAATATATTAATCAAACAGTAAGCAATTAATTATCAAATTTTATTTTCTAGTTTGGTAGTCAACAGTTAATTATGGGCTTGAGTGCCATAATTCTCCTGCTAGAGAAATTTTCCTAAAGAAAAACTGAAAAAAAAATTTGCCTAATCTTTTGTGATGAAATTAGTAATTTTTGTGGAACTCAGTAGTTGGTGCTTGAGATGTCAATAGGAGACCATGAGATGGAAAAATCTCACCACCAACCAAACTGTATAGATCTATGTAAAGCTGAAATAAACCACAAGTAATCTATGTCATTCTGTAGTCTATGGAATTAGTGAAGACTTGAAATTTGCTATGGTTTAAGGGGTAGAATTAGTGAAGACTTGAAATTTGGATGTTGACAAGTGGCGATACAGCTTCCTTGCTTCACAAGATTTCCCACATATATATCGATCAAAGAGGTAGTGTTGCTGGTAGATTATATGCTCAAGACAGGTTAGTTAATTAATAATAGTGTTACTCCAAATTTCCTTATACTAATAGAAATATTTCATAAGTATAAAAATTCAGAACTTCTATATTTTCATTGAATAACTATCATTGCAAGGTGCATTTCTGAGGAAAAAATAGCAGCAAAGGGTGCTTATGTGGGGTTGGCTGCACCAGGAAAGGATGGATCATTTCAAAAGGAAGCAAAAGTACTTATAACTTAAAAAAATTCATCTTTATATATATATATATATATATATATAAGTAGAAAATGGTAATTAAAAGTAATTTCATCATAAATTTTCAGGGCTACCAATTCTGGGTAAATACAGATGAAGATGGTTATTTCAACATTACCAATGTCCACCCTGGAGATTACAATATTTATACATGGATCCCAGGTTTCATTGGAGATTATAGATGTGACAAAGCTATAGTTGTGATAGTAGGTACCTATTTATGTTTCAATAAACACTTATTTAAATTTATTTGCATGCTGTGATTGAACTTGATCAACAAACTAATGCAACTCAACATATAATCTGAAATATTTCTGGCAGTGAGATCAATATAGGTGATCTTGTTTATGCACCTCCAAGAAATGGACCAAACTGTGGGAAATAGGCATACCTGATCGATCCGCTGCAGAGTTTTATGTTCCTGATCCTAATCCTAGCTGGATGTATTCCTCCTCCAATAAATAATGCCTCAAATCTCGTTTATCTCGAGGTTTCAAAAAATAGCTTTTCTGGTCCAGTTCCAATGATGCTCGGGAAACTGCCACGACTTGAGCATCTCAACCTGCAATTTAATTTGTTAGTTAACAATTCAATCTTATTGTGCAAGATAAACTAAAGTGTGATTTAATTGTTAGTTAAGATTTTGATTTGTTTCAAACGGAAAGAGACAGGTGAAAGAGAGAAAGAGAAAGGTTAGTAATTAAAGCTTGGCTAACTCTAGAAATTGCAGACATAATAGCATAATTGCCATCTGCTTACAGACCAACCCAACCAAGCAATAAAACTACAAATACTTGTATTAATTGTTTCTTGATAAAAATACAGTACATATTTTTTTCCAATAATTGGTGATATAAAGAAATGTATATATATAAACATATATGAAAGCAATTAATCACATTTCACGGGAAAACAAAAACAAATACAAAAATTCTTGTCAGATGCAAAATTAACCATCAACAATTTGTAGTTAGATTTGTAGAGCTGTATAATTAAAGGGGAAAAATTGACTGAAAAAAGTATAATACAAAAGTAATATTTTGAAGTTGAAATAGAGTGAGCTACGCACATTGTCAACACTTGTTTCTTTTTCTTCCTGCAAAATCTTGAAACCCTTCGACCTCAAGAAAATAAAATTGAATTGTAGAGAGAGAGAGAGAGAGAGAGAGAGACAAGGATTGGGGAATGCCGGAGAATAGATATATGCAGGCAAATAACCTGACTTCGAAGTTTGTAAAAATGGGTTTACCCAAAATTTCAGTGGAGTTACTTCCTTATCTCCCAACTTTGACTGCAACAATGACACCTTTCTCTCTCCAGTCAACGGAGTCCGGCAAGCTGTCGTCGACGTTGGGAGTGCAGTCGGATCTGGTGTGGAGAAGAGAGTCGAGGAGAAGAGTAACAGAGATTAGGGAATGCTCTAGGGCTTTCTGAATTAGGGGAAATCTGAATAAGAGCGACGCAGCGGGATAATGAAAATTAGAATGCCTTCACTAAAAAAAAAATTAAAATACCAAAAAAATAATTAAAAAATACCAGAGACGGACGTAATTCCGTCTCTAAAAAATAAATAATAAAAAAAATAACTAAAAAATATCAGAGACGGACGTAATTCCGTCTCTAAAAAATAAATAATTAAAAAATAATTAAAAAATATCAGAGATGGACGTAATTCCATCTCTAAAAAATAAAATAATAATAAAAAAATAATTAATTAAAAACTTGAGACGGAAATATTCCGTCTCTAACTTTTACGACTAAATATCCGTCGCAGATTCAGTTGCTAACTTTGGCGCAAAGTATTGGCTCCAATATCCGTCTCTATTCTCGTCTCTAGTTCCGTCTCTAATGTGCTCCGTCTCTATTTCCGTCTCTAATGTGCTCTAGCAATTTCGGTCTCTGTTCCGTCTCTAGTAGAGACGGATATTATTCCGTCTCTGATTCCGTCGCTGTTTCGCAGTTTTCTTGTAGTGAGTAGAAATAAAAGACTAATAGCATAATAGCATAATATGAATTTCACAAGATTATTTTAATTCATATGCAGATGTCTTGGCAACGCGTGGTAGTAATTCACAGTGGTAGATGGGAGAGATTAGACTACTTGGATGGTGAAGATGCACTTGTGCATCTTCTATTCAATCAGTTATCCCGTGATGGTTTGATACAAGAGATTCATGATTTTATGGAGACATCTCCGACCAATGTTACCTACACACTGAATTATTTGACGGGAGCAGGTGATGGAAGAAAGTTGAAGGGGCTTATAAAAACAGACGTTGATTTAATTCACTTAGTTCAAGAGCAAGTTGAGCCCAATGTGTATGTTACATAGAAGACTATTGGAGAAACTCCATTGACAAGTGAAGTGCCTCCATTTGTAGATACAGATCAATTTGATCGTGAAATTGATGAGTCATCTGCTGAAGAAGATGAAAATGAAGATGATGATGAGGATTATGAGAGTGAACTACGGCGCAATCAAATTGCTGAGTTCTATGAATGGATTCGTGAGCCAAAGAATCTTGATAAATTTGTGTCTATCCTCGAGCATGGTGGTCCTCTGAGCATGTTGTTTCTGATCTTGAAGGTCCAAGTGTAGATGGTCTATCTGTTAATCGTTGGTTGATTCCAGTGGGTCATATTGATGATGATAGCCCAATCGTGCATGATGATCCATCTGAGTTGGACAGTGAGACGCTTGTCGTTGGAAAGACATTCCTGAAGAAAGATGATCTGTCAATTGCTGTGGGAAACTGGCACGTGCAGCGTCAATTGGAGTATTATGTTTCACATTCGACCAAGAGTCGACTGGAATTTATTTGTAAAAAGAAAGATATATGCTCATTTAGGTTATATGCAAAAGAAAAAGGACGGGTTGTGGAGAGTGCAGAAATTCCAAGATAATCATACGTGTCAGCTCGACCTTAAATAACGCTCCACGAAAAATGTCTTCAAAGGTGGTGGCTGACTACTTTGCAAAGAAAATACGATACGAGAGTGCTGTGTTGAAGCCTAGAGCAATTATTGCTGAGTTGTTGAGAGAGCATGGCATTGAGATTGAGTATGGTGTTGCTCTACGTGCTAGGAATCTTGCTATAGAGATGGTTTACGGCAGTCATGACCGGTCTTTTGAGATGCTCCCTGCATATCTACATAAGTTGAGGACAAACAACCCAGGAACAGTATGTGAAGTGCAGACGACCAATTATCATCGTTTCAAATTCATGTTTGTCGCCCTAGGAGTTTGCATATCAGTATTCAGACAGTGTTTGCGGCCAGTTGTCATTATTGATGGTACCCATTTGAAGGGTAAAAGTAAAGGTGTTTTGTTCGTTGCCGTCACAAAGGACAAAAATGAGAAGTGTTTTCCACTTGTTGTTGGTGTGGGTCCTGTTGAGAATGACCAAGCCTGGACATGGTTTTTGGAGCGCTTCCGAATGGGCTTCAGAACAAGAGATGATTTGGTGATTGTATCAGACCAACATCAAAGCATAAAGAATGTTGTTGCCAGAGTGTACCCGGATGCCCACATAGCAAAGAATCATGCTAGACACGGCAAGCATCTGATTTCTATGTTTAAAGTCGCTGCATATGCATACAGACATGAGACATTTCTAAAGTATATGTCAATGATTGCCAATAATGAAACTGCATATAGGAGCCTATTGAGTATAGGAGTTGATCATTGGGCACGATCTCAATCTTCTGTTCGTCGTTATGGTTTCATGACTTCTAATATGGCTGAATCTTTCAATGCACGATTGTTATGGGCAAGAAGATTTCCCATATGTTCACTTATTGAGGTCGTGAGGAGTGTGATCGAGAGGTGGTTTGATCAGAGAAGGGAGTTGGCAGTGTCGAGAGATCACATGATCACAGAAGAGGCTTACAGAAAGCTCTCTAAACAAGTCGAGAAGGGTCGTCACTTTGTTGTTCATCAAACCACTGCATATCTTCATAAAGTAGTAGATGGTGATAGGAGTTTTGTGGTGGACCTTCAACATCATACGTGTGATTGTGCAGAATTTCAACTGGATCAGATGTCTTGCTCTCATGCAACAGCAGCTATACGGTATCTTTAAAAACAATTCAATGTTTCAGCATAGTTTGTAATTCTTTTTTATGATTACTAAATTTAACTATTGTAACAAGAGTGTTGGACAAAACATTTATGATTATGTTGAGTACTATTACAAACAGGTCAATACGTGTCTTGCATATCATGATCATGTGTCTTCTGTGCCGCACCATGACGAATGGACTGTGCCATTCCAGCAAACATCTTTCAAGATCCTTCCTCCTATATCGGTTCCCCAAGCAGGACGACCAAAAGAACACCGATATCGTTCATCAATTGAAGGTTCAAGCTCGAAGACCAGAAGGCAACAAGTATGTTCAAGATGTGGTGGTACTGGACATAACAAGTCAAAATGTACATTCCCACCAGCCATTCGATCCTCTCAACCAAATACAGCGCAAGAACAACATCAAACGAGAAGATGTGGGATTTGCGGAGATATAGGTCACTCCAGGAGAACTTGGCAGCAAGGGGAGCTAGTGAAAATTGATATTTGAATTTAATTAGTAAGGATTTGGATTTATTTTAGTTTTTTGAAGTATTTGAATTTGTTTGAATGATATTTAGACTTAATTAGCAGCTATTTGGATTTGTTTGAATGATATTTAGATTTAATTATTAACTATTTGAATTTAATTAACAGTTATCAGCTATTTGAATTTAATTAGCAGTTATCGTTGAGTGTGTGTATGCGTGCCCCGTGCGTTTGTTTGTGCATGTGGTTTTTTATTTTAGAATTTAATTTTGGATCTCACTTATATATACATTATGAATAAATTCAAATAACACTCAAATATAATTAAATTCAGATAAAATTCAAAATAGATATAAATTAAATCTAAATAATTAAATTCAGATAACACTCAAATATAATTAAATTCAAATAAAACTAAAATATTAAATAAATAAATATTTAATAAATAAACTCGCCTAATTATTTGTAATTAATAAACATAATTACATTTTAATTTTAACTTAATGCAAAAAATGTGAAAGTACATGAATTTAAAAATGTTGAACAATTGAATTTTTGCAAACCTTTTCAAATAATAATTTATAACTTCAACTCTAAATAAATAAATAGCATACTTTGGCACCTAACAGTGTTGGATCATCTACACTTCTTTGCACCTATTAGAGATCATATATATATGAGGTATTTCTCGAGGACTAATCATTATTTTATGTAAAATAATTTTTTTACCTTAAATTTATATATAGATACATGGATGAATGATTTATTATATGGCTGTTCAATTAAAATTCGAAAAAAGACTGAGTTTATATATAATATTAATTACACGCCATTAATTTCATGAAAATTTCAAAGCCCAAATTAATTGATCACATAATATTATATATGATTATGATTATCGATCAAGGACTTGTAATTAATTACATAATAAAAAAAAAACAAATTTTGGCAAAAAAATAAAATAAAAAACGAGAACATGTGGGGGGGAGAGAGTGAGGGTGAGGAAATGAGAGAGCAGCTTTTGGCTGGAAAAGAGAGAGAGAGAGAGAGAGAGAGAGAGAGAGAGAGAGAGAGAGAGAGAGAGAGAGTGTGTGGGGACCATGGGCAATTAAATGTTGACTGTGTGACCCCACATTTAATTGGGGGTATTTGAGATAAGTAAAAAGAGTTTGGTTAAAAAGGAATATTTTGTCATTATTAGTTAGAAAAGATTTTTTGAAGTTGATATTGGTTACAAAGAGATATTGTCACTTTTAAAAATTTGAGTAAGGTTTAAAGAGATTTTTATACCTATCTTAGTTAAAAAAGAATTTATTTAGATTTTTGGTTAGAAAAGAATATTTGAACTTACTTTTGATTATTTTAATTTTCCATCATTTTTTTTTTTGCTAGAAAAGGAGAGAAAGGGTCCACATGAACATGACTAATTTGTTGACTAGATTCATTAATTGGAACAATATCAAAAGAATTTGTATTAAAAAATAGCTAGTCTATACTCGCTCCGTTGGTTGAGGTTATTGGGGCTATTTTATAAATGGTTTCTATCATATGTATGGGGAAATCAATTTTGTTGCCCATAATCTCGTAATTGTTAATGCAAGATGTGTGGACAGTGGGAATATGTATATTTGAAATAAGAATTATCTTCGCCGGTCGAGGATATTAATTGCGTAAGAAAATTCATCTTTTTCTTCAAAAAACAAAAAAAGTAGTCTATGCTGAAAAAATTCATTACGAGATCGGATACATGCGATCGAGAATTTTTGGATTTTAAAAAGGTGCATGAGGGTAATTTAAATTATATTTATATTTTATTTAATATGAAAAGGCTAATTTTATATGCAATTAATATATGACTGATTTTATGGGATGAGATCCTCTATTCTACGTTTGGTGTTCCAATCTGTATTCCACGATCGAATTCACAAATTTAATGATAAATATTATAAAAATAAAAAATTAATTATAACATAATCGACCTAGTCACATCTATCAACAAAAGATTGAAATTTTAAAAATTATAAGTTATATTTTTAAAATAATCAACTATAATAATCATTTCTTTGAAAATTAAATACTAAAAAATAATTATAAACCCTAATTGGGTGGGTGAACCCTAAAAAAAATCATAAAATTAAACTAAAACATAATAAATTAAAATTGACAAAAAAATGGAAGAAAACTTCATAAATTTGATCTTGAAATATGAATTGAAACACCAAATCTGATATAGAGGATCACATTCGTGATTCTATAGCTAATTAAAAATGTGAGATATGTATAGAATTACCCTAGCTAATTTTATATTTAAATTTGTACATGCTGCAGCAGATCAAATCCTCGTGTCAATCCATGTTACAACTTATATCTCATGTGTCATAATTATTATTATTTTAATTTTTTAATATATCTAATTGGAGAAAAATGAACCCTAAATAAAATTTAAAACTAAATAAAATCATAATAATAAATTAAAATAGAAGAGATTTGGAACATCTATATTATATCTAAAAACAGAATAGTCTAGCAATATAAAAATTTTCCACCTAAATCAACTATATGAATAGTGATATATAAATAATCATACATGGAAATAATTAGCAATTAGGTAATCAATATATAAAATGCGAAAATCATATCATATTAAATATTCATCTAGGTAATCAATATATAAAATGCGAAAATATATCTATTAATCTACTAATGATATCTACTGCTGATATCTATTTTAAACTAATCTAATTAAATATTCATTTAGGTAATTAATATATAAAATGCAAAAATCATATTGCAACATACTATATTATTAAACGTGTCAATATACTATATATATTATCCTATTAAATATGCCAATATATAATACATATATTTATATTAGGGATGAATATATTGCTGAAATTATTAATTTTGTGTACTATAATATGGATATATATGAATTAAATTACAAATCAATAATTAATAGGTTAGTAAATATATTATCAAATAAAACGGATATGCACTAAATACATGTTACCATATTCATGCTATTAGTCAATATATTACTATATAAAAACAAAATGATCGAATCATAATTAATAATCACACGAAAAGTAATCAATCATCATTAATTATGCGAAAAATATTACTACCTCCGTTTCAAAATGTTTGTTGTTTTAGGTTTTTTTTTTTGTTTCAAAATGTTTGTTATTTTATATAATTTGACATCCTCTCTCTCTCTCTCAATTTTAACCCTCTCAAATCCTACAAGATTTCTTGATTCTAACTTACCTATAATATATGAAGAGAGAAAAATATATGGAGAGAGAAACTATTATTATGTTTTAGGAAAATATAGATGAATTAGATTTTAGGGCATATATGAGGGATGAGTATATTTGTCCACAAAATTAATTCTTAATTTCAGATAAAAAAAATAAAACAACAAACATTTTGAAATGGAGGTAGTATTAGATTGGAGAATTGATATCCATCAAAGATTACTATTCCATTTATAAAGGATATGGATTTATCCTTACTTATTTATTTCCTACGCCTCTAATAGATGCGAAAATATGGAAATATACATATCATAATATCACACCAAAATTATATTTACATTTGGTCAAATGTTAATTTAATTTTGGAATATAATTAATATTTAATTTAGATGTTTACATATTGTTAACCATTATAAATAGATGGTGTAGCATACATCCAACTTCACTTTGCTCACACAAGAGTATCCTGGCAGAAATTATGGGTAAAATTGATATCAATCAATTTTTTTTTCTAATGTTGTAACATGATCTAATTATTATTTTAGCATAAATTATATGTAGAATCGATCATAATCGTTTATTTATGTTGTTACATGATCTAATTATTATTTTTAATTTCTTGAAGATCTAACCGGAGGAAATTTTCAATATGGCTCCAATATGGTATTCCATCACTGCAATTGATCAATCGTTGGTTGCGAAGAGTTCATAGCAAGTCGTCTGATTCTACAAGTTCAGTTAGAAAATGATGAGATGTTATTATTTGTGTAGCCAATCCAAAATGTTTCCACAATATTGTTCTTTCTCGTGATATGTACAATTCTAATTCTTTCATTTTTTTACTTTTGATTAACACATTTTAATTTTTATTATAAACATATTAAACCTTGTGTAGGGGAAGTACAAACTTTCAATTTGTTAATTAATGGAGCATATTGTACATGATCCAGCTCTAATGTATAGTATTTGTGTTTGTACTGTACGTGTTATAACAATCTTGAATTGAAACTCAATTCTTAAATTTGCAAATCATTTATTTATTGATGATTTCTCATAACTATCACACACAAGAAATCAAGGCTCATTGTGAAGAATGTTTTTTTTTTTTTCATAATTACTTTGTACATCAAATTCAATATGATTGAATGATCCACAATTTTATTGTGTAATGTTAGCTTGACTCTAATTCGAGAATATTATTATATCATTATTCATATTTTTATTTTTATACATTTTTTTAATCGATGTACAATATTTTCTTTTGTTATTTTTTGTTGTGATCAGTTTTATTTTTTTAATTATTACAATGCGGTGGGATGAAAATGAATTGAATCGGTAAAGAACGTACTTTAGTTTGCTTTTAATTTATTTGACTTGTTTGAGAATTTTGTTTTTCTATTTTTATATTTTGAGGATATAGTTGAATAAATTTTATTTAATAGTGTAACTAAATTATTTATATTAAAATAATTTGTTAAAATTTATGTAGTTCAAGTAGATTTTTCCAATTGATCCGAAAATAATTAAAATATCCTATTTATTTATCTTAAGAAAATAAAATAAGAAATATTTTTGGATACTATTTAATTATAGCTATAAGTGAAAGGACTTGATATACCATTGCTATTAAATATATAATATTAAATCAAAATAATTATTATAAAATAAATTATTAGTTAATAATATATACATATATATATCTTACTATATAGTGACTAATTAAGGTCATCAATATATGCTTAAAATAGATTGTTTGATTTACAGACAGATTGAATCTATTTACATGATTTATAGCCGTATTGAATGTGTATATATACATCTACCACGACACACATAAATTATATAGCATTTTTGAAAAATACTAAACAATTATCTACCACGACACACATAAGTTATATAGCATTCTTGAAAAATACTAAATAATTTTTTATTTTTGACGAGAGGTAGTTCATCCAAAGTATTTAAATAATGGCGAACTTTATTTCTTAGTGTAAATAGGGGAGAGACAAATATTTGTAAAATAGCAAAAAAAAAAAAAAAAAAAAAAAAAACGCTTATGGGTGGAAAATGACAAATATTTGTAAAATGGCTAAAATTATTTACTTCCCCATATAATTGAAATACTGATGCTCCAGCTCGAGCAGGGCTACCTGCTCAGTATACCTGGTACACGGCTCTACAAAGAAAACGTCATCTTCTGATATCGCTCTTGGTGACATTTGCAGCCGTAGATATCTGAGATGAGAATTAGGGTTACGAGGGTTATGACCATAAATAGAAGGTGCATTTAAACTGTTAATAACTGATGCATGGGGTAACGTGCATGTACAACAGTTGAGTTTCTTAAACTGTAGCACATGCCACATATGTGAAATGTCTAAATCAGAATCCAATCCGGGCGAGAAATGGAGCATCGGCAGCCAGGTCACATGGTCAAACGCTACATGTATCGGGAAGACCTGATTTGGCAGATAAAGACAATGCAGAATCACGTGAAAGTAGCCTTACCTCCATGATGCATGAGCTGGAGGGCACTGCCGATATGGAATTGCTCAATCTTAGCGGAGCCTACACCCACCAAGATCTGCTGGGCCCCATCCTAGCTTCGCTTGTCAACTGTCCAGTTAGTGACTTGAGCAAGGAAAAATTCAAAAACTTCTTATCATCCACGTAAATAAAAGGGACACGGAAAATAATATGAACAGTGTTGGTGTGATTTATAGCTGAGCACATACTTGAAATAGTGACGACACATCTAGCGGCTCGTTGAGATTAACATCATGAGAGTACTGAGTCAAACTTGAATCTTCATCTTGAATTTTCGGGATAAGGGAGTGTAGTTAAATTATTAATCTAAATTGGGATCCGGATATGGAGTAAGTGTGAAGAAAACATACTTCAAATGACGTAGTAGGGATGTAATCATGTGATGCCAGCCGCCTTGAAACGGAGTTAGTCTCGCCCCTCTCGTTAGATCGCTCGGTATTTGTATCGTTCTGAACAGAAGGCTCGACATCTGTAAAAGCGATAACGATAGTTATAATTATTGAATGACATTCTTGGCATGAAAGTAACCATAATCGGACAATATTCTGGTACCTGGCCACTTTGGAACAGAGGGTATGGGATTGGGATTCGGTTTCCTTCGCTTCCAGTGCGAAGTAATTGGTGTCTTGCCCCGACGTTTGGCTAGGGAAGGATCCCAAATATTGGCCCGATCAGCTCTTGCACCCGACAAGTCTCGGGTTTTTTGCCTTTTATGTGGTATGCCCTTGTTAACCATCGCATGCACATCACCCTTCAATGCACGTATTCGATTTAAACATGTCTTCCTGCCTTGTTGGTGGTTTTTCACATTGTGTGCCACCTCAAGAGTGATCCTCATCACATAGTTCACAAAGGCCATTTCATCAACGGCCTCATTACCGTCCATAATGGAATAGTCTCCAATGTCGTTTAAGTGTCACTGCCTTGCAGATTTGCACCATCGACTCATGATGTAGCATGTTGGTAGCCTAGTCACATCAAAGTGAAAATAAATTCTAAGTATGTGCCGACATAGAACTCCTTCAGTCTCATACATATGGAAGCTGCAGAGTGCCCGTTTCGATTCACTGTTGTATTGGACAACTCGAATCCTCGACATGAGGGGTTGCGAGGCGACCTTAAATTGCATATCGACACTGCCGACATCGTTGGCTGGTTTCTCGATTATTACCACTCTCACGGCAAGGGCAAATTGTGACTCGAATGCCTTATACACGTTCTTTGTGTAGACTTGTGATGCTTGAGCCAGCAATAGGCTGTTGTTCACGAACTGCCCCAGTGTACCGAAGTTGAGAGCATCGTCGACAGTCTCTTTTGTACGTCAATCATGCAGGACCTGCTCGTACTTATCGACAAATTCGGTCAAAGTGGAACTCACCGAGCACAGATCCTTCAATACCTTGTTCGTAACCTCACTACGCGAGGTCGCAAGAAGACCCGCACTGAAGAAGGTGTTCGTGAATACCGACGCCCACCTCTTCTTCAACCTGTACATATTGGAGAACCAACTATGATCATCGAGGGCATAGTTAGTGATCATGGAACCCCAACACTCCTCGAACTCATCCTCCGTCTCCACCCCACGCGTGCAGTGATACCATTGCCGCTTGAATTCACTGTTATCGTTTAATTTTCCAAAATGAGACGGGGCGTTTCGGCTGATATGCCACTGACAAAGCCGATGACTCGCTCATTTGAAAGTGGCATCAATCCCATTCATTAAAGCTTGACTTTTATTGGAGAAGATCACTTGTGGCTCCTTCTCATGCATGGACTCTAAAAACGTGGCAAACAGCCATTCAAAGGAAGCCGTCGTCTCGTTCGACAAGAAGCCCAAACCTAGCATCACATTTCTCCTATGATGGTTGATGCCGAAAAATGGTGCACATACCAGGCCATACCGATTTATCTTGTAAATGGTGTCGACTGATAACACGTCTCCAAAGCACTCGTAATCAATAAGAGCACGAGAGTCTCGGAAAAAAAAAGTTCATCAACTGACCCTCATCATCTAGCTGCACGTTCCAATAAAAGAAAGGCTCAATGTTCGATTTCTTGGCAAATAAATTCACCAGAGCATTAGCGTCGATATTCCCCACTCTTGTTGACTGCCTAACCCGATTCAAGTGATTATAGGCATCCCTCCTTGTGAAACTGATATTTTGCGGCCCCCCGGCTTCATTTTCCATAAATTGACATGCCCGACTAACAAGTGACTGTTTTGCATGGCTCAATTGCCGAGCGGAACGTAACAGATAGGCTTGATGCGTCTCAAGCATTTCGTGATTATGCTCCTTCACAAATTTATAAACGGTCCATTGCAAATTCTTCTCCCTCCCAATCCGTAATTTGGCTTTACAGTTGCTCCTAGTTATCTGTTTCCTATATGATGCTACTCTCCCTTTCGATCGTTTGTCATCAGGCCGACCTTCACACGAGCATTCAAATTCTTTCCATCGAAGTTCATTCGTCCCAGAGAAATAGTATTGGTCACCCTTCCTCACACTAAACCCCCGGCACCTGCCGTACTCACAATATAATAAATATGCTTGCTCTATACTATCCACAACATTCCCAATTTCTAAATGATTCTCTAATTCTATTAACATTGTAGAAAGCAAACATCCTGCTTCTGCATCACTACCAGCACCTTCTCCATCTTTTCTGTCATGAGTGCTACCCTCAGAAGATGCCTTATTCTCGATCGAAACATTCAAGTCAATATTCATCTTCGCTAAAAATCTATAGACAATAATTGTAATCAGCAAAGATAATCAAGTCAAACTATAATTTTACCTTGTTAGTGACAATTGAAAAAAGTTTAGAGTTCCACACCAACATATTCATTGATAACTGAAATAATGCATTCAACTATGGCCATCAAACCCACGCAATTTACCAGTCAATATAAACGCTTCCTCAACTAGGGCGTCGCAAAATAGAATGATATTTTTTTTGGAAATCCTGAAATTCTAACCGTCTAACTAGCCAACAAGCTTCATGATCAAAACAGGGGGGAGCCGTCGAAATCCATAATGAATTCACAAAATCAATCACCCTAAATCAATACCACAATGTGGGTGCCCATACACTACAACCGACACATTGAAACATTGACAGTTAAAACCCGTAAGAAAAACCCTTCAATTGAAAGCATAAATAGAACTCTAACAATGAATCAATAAAAAACCCCCTACCATAAGGGAACCCAAAAAACTGAAACTTTGCATACCTCAAGGCAACCCAATTCTCAGAATAGCTCCGACGAGGTAAGATGAATGCAAAATGGGCGACCCCCGCACAAGATGCTGTAAAATCGATTTTCAGAATTGGGAGAAATGGCGCACTGGAGAAGAGAATATAATTAAAATATTAACCAAATTCAAAATTTCCGCCAATTTTCATAAATCCGCCAATATTCAGTAACACTGTTCACTCATCGGAATCCGTAAATAGCCAAACTTAGCGTCGGGATTTCTTCAAAAATTTTGAAACCTTGTCCACGAGTACGGGAATTACATCCACTGCGTATCCGTACCGGCGCCGACGTGCAAAGTTCATCAGAAAACCTTCAAGTGTCAACATCAATCCTTCTATCGACACTGCCGATACGAGCGTGGGTCCCACAGACTACTGTTCACAGCAGAAGTGTCCTAATAGCTAAGTCGCCTCTTTTCCTAAGAAATACGGTAATATACGCATCAAAAATAAAATTAAAGTATTTCTTAAAAAATGTCCACATGTCAGCATTCCTGACGGGGCCTGGGTAGTGCCCGGTGGAGCATATAATTTAGCCCTTTAATACCCACCTCAAAAGCCAAAAACTTATATTGTTTGCGATTTGCATTTGCAATTACCTTGAATTGATGGAGTTTAATTTACATCCCCAAAATTGTGGATGAAATCCTCTGCAATATTATGTGTAATACTCTATTTTAAACATTTAAATATATTAATTTTTATTTCATTTTTTTTTCTTTGATTTCAATTGGTTGTACCTTAATTTAATTCTACACTTATTAATTAGGGGGTTTTTTTTTCCAATTAGGGTACTTAATTATTTTTTAGAAAATAGTCAATTATTAATTAAAAATAAAATTAAATATTGAAAAATAATCATATATCCTAATTGGGAAAAGTAAAAACCCTAATCAACAAGTGTAAAATTAAACTAAAAAACAACCAATTGAAATCGAAAAGAAAAATGGAATAAAAGTTAATATTTTTAAATGTAGAGCATAGAGTGTTGCATAAAATGTAGCAAATAATTTCATCCATCGAAGTTATATTTTTAATGAATGTATTTTTAATAAATATATTTATAATGAAAATACGACATTGGTTATTATCTGAAAAATATATATTTATGAATTAAAATATAACTGAATACGAATATAATTTGAACAAATAAAATATGAAATTGTAACTTTTGTTATTTATTCTTATATTTCAAACTTGATCGAACATATAAGATTTTTTTTTATAAAAGTTATATCTTATATAAAATTTATTGATGCACTAATCTGCAACTAATACAGGTCACTGCAATATAGTAAGTGAATCGAGTATTGTATCTACATGGACTGAAATTATGACCACACTGAGTACTAAGCTAACAGTTCTCTATTATCCAGGCTACCAATTTTTAGGTTCTACTAAAACTAGACACGAATGTAAACGAAATTAGAGAAAATAAACGACACTAAATAGACACACTAAAATCAATTAAAACAATTCAACAAACTCCATCAATTAATAGAAATTAATCCTAGGGAATGCAGTACACATGTATCAACTATGTATTAATTCAATCCTAATAATTCCCACTTTAATCCGATTATTGGTGAAGAATCAGAAATATACATACCTACTTATCTCCGTCAGGTCTCAATGTAGAAGTAGATTAATAAATTACCTATCACTTTTGTCTCTAAGTTAATTTACTAACTCCCGATAGATCAACAGATTAAACCCCCTACAGATTTCGTAGAACGTGTATCAAAATGCTCAATTAATCCCACCAGTTAATTATCTCCGCCAGGTCTCAAATTAACTAGCTAGCATGCATCAATTATGGCCACTAATCTATCCATGAGAATAACAGCACTTAGACAATTGAACGCAATAATCGGAAGGGAAAAATAACAAGATTAAATTAAACACATAGATTTAACATGCTTGCAAACCCTAAAATTAATAATAAAACTACTCACTCATAATTAGAACCATGGAAATAACAAGAATAATAATAATCATAATCATAATATAAATTTGCGCAAGATTAAAAAATCCGAAATGATATTTCATTGAATAAAATTTCAAATCTTCAATATTGAATGTCGCAGGTGAATCTCGAATCCAAAAATAAAAATAGAACTCTAAAATAATGAATAAAGTCTGTAATTTTAGTCCATATGACACCTATTTATACTAGGTATCGAAAACAGATCCTCAGCGGCCAAAATAGCAATCCGTCGACCCGTAAGTAGGTACCCGCCGACCGGCGGCCTTCTTCCGCCGACCGGCGGCCAATTCGGCGGATTTCACTATAGAGAACCGCCGATCGGTGGCCTCCAGCCGCCGGTCGGCAGATGTCCCGGCAACTTTGACCCCCTTCCATTGTTTTGCTTCGTTCTCACTCGTTTCTCACCCGATTAACCCGATTCAAGTTGCAGAATGACCCCAACTCGATTCTCTATCTTTCAAGATTATCTCCCAACTGAATTGGATCTTGAAAGTATCATTTTTTTTTGTTTGAACTTTAACAAAAACAGCAAAACATGAAAGTGCACAAGGAAAACCGAAACAACCACAAAACCTCAACTTAAACATGCATTAATCTTCAATTATCATCCACATAAATACTCAAATGCATGCCAAAGCCATGTTTATCAATCCCCCAAGCTTGAATCATTATTCGTCCTCGAACAATGAGGAGAACACTAAGAAAATATAAACATGGAGGAGAAGAGTAAACTTGATCATTAATGCTTCACGAACAAGCTCAAAATAATTTTCAATTGCTCAAAATCAACATCCACTAACTCATCCAAAAATTCTGCACAAATAATATCCATAAAGAAAGGTATGAACCTCACCGGCATGTTTATCACTTATCTCATAAGTGTATTAAATAACGCTCATCGAATCAAATGCATTGCAAAAATATGAACCATAAGCCCGCCAATCGTCTAATACACTCATACTTAATCATGAAAGAATAATGATCAATAAGGTCTTTGATTTATGATGTAATGTCGGGACATTGGTCAAGGTTAGGAAATTTGGCTTAGTGACTCAAAAATTTCAATCCACTAACAACCTTTTTTCTACTCCAAACCCGAGTATGGATCCATAATCCATCTTCTAACTCTTTCCAACTCCCTTGCACTTTCTAATTCTTTTTTTTTGTGCAACAATTTATATTCTCTTATGCTCACTTCAAACAACAATTATACAAATAAGCCAACAAATAGCAAACCTTCTCAATTGCTACCTTTTAACATTTGACTTTTCTGTTTATTTTTCACACTATTTTTTCTTTTCCATTTTTTTTCTTTCATATCAAGCTTATGAGAATCTTTTTCACCCCTCTTTATAACATCTCTATTATCTCTCACAAAAATCACTATTTCTCAAAATAAGATACCCTTATTCACCTTCCAAACCTCCTATCATCCAAGTTCATGAACAAAAGGCAATTATGGCTCAAAATTGGCTAGCAAGAATCGATTTTTTCGGTTAGTGTTTAGGAATCAATGTGGCTGTGAAAAGATGGCCTCAAATCACTTCTAAATTCTTCACATAATCAAGCTACTCGATTAGAAAGCATGGAAAGTTCTAGACACACCAATGCATGCATGACAAACACTCATGAAAAGAAATCGAATTGTGTAATGATATACAGTTAAGGCTCAAAAAGCTCACATGACTGTTCATGCTCCATTTACTTCAATTCAGATACATCAATTCAAATGAGTCAACATCAGTCAAATTCATATAATATTTTTACAATAATGCTCTTTTTCATCATTAGCATTTCCTGAGTTCACCACGACACGACTCTAAAACCAAATAAACACAAAAATAACCAGACGCTAAGAAATAAAAATAAATACGTGTCAAACATATCATATCTATTCCCCTCTCCCAAACTTATTCAACTGCAAATAGAATAAGTTTGGAGGGAACTAAATAACAGACGTATTTGGAACGAACTCACCGCGCACTAAAATGAAGGGAAGAGTTTTGAAAATGGCAATGAAGCTCTTCTCAACTTGTCTTTGTGCTCCAAAACTCCTTTCTACATGTTAGAACACTAAAACAAGACACAAAACAAAAGAAAATAAAAATAAATAAAGCAATAAAATGATGGGTTACCTCCCATCCAGTGCTTTATTTAACGTCTATAGCTAGACGATACCTCAACAATCAACGCGATCTAAAGTAACACTCCAACCAACAGTATGATCTTCCCTTTTTAGGAATGTTGTCCACCGCCACTGTTTGCTTCGCATGCCCAACTTTAACTAGCATAGCCCCCTTCACATTCTTCTTACGAAAGACACGAAATTTTACTCTTATTTTCTTGGGAGCTGGAGCTGCAGAAAATCCCCCATCATCTTGCAAAATCATGCACATCTCAAATGGTTGCGCCTTTTTAGCTTGAGGAGCATGTACTTGGGGTGCCTCAATCATTGACTTTCGTCTGGCACATCGTCCATATCATCCATGAAGCTCTTGGCCAAACTTACTTCATCACATTGCGGGGCTTCCTTCGGTGGGGGATTTCGAAATATAACTATTTGTCTATCAATCCCCAAGGTTATCACGTCTCTCTTCATATCTAGCTCAGCCTCACAAGTAGCAAGAAATGGCCTTCCCAAGATTAAAGGCATCTTAGGATCTTCAGGCATATCTAACACCATAAAGTCAGCAGGAAACACCAAATTATCCACTTTGACAAGCACATCTTCAATGATTCCTCGTGGCTTGGTGCACGATCTATCTGTAAGTTGGATTTTCATCTCCACCTCCTTCAAATCCTCGAGTTTCAGCTTCTTGTAGATAGTGAAGGGCATCAAATTTATGCTAGCTCTAGAATCGCATAGCACTCTCTCAAAATACGATCTTTCAATCTTCAATGGAATGGTGAAGCTGCCCGAATTCGTCATCTTCAATGGTAACTTCTTTTGCAGCCAATCACTGCATTCTTCCACCAAGTAGACCATCTCCACATCCTTCAACTTCTTCTTTCTCGAGACAGCTTTCAAATTTCTAGCTCCACCAGGCAAACATCTTAAAGTGTCTAGAAGAGGGATATTGATGTGTACATTCTTGAAGATATCTAACAAATGATCAGTCTTCTCATCCTCTTGTATTTTTTCCTGAAGGAGTAGTGGAGGCAACAAAATTTATAGAAGTAAGAGGCATGGGTGGCGCCGATTTTTGAGCCGAGGAAGGCTTGGCTTTAGCTAGTTCCACTGCATGATTGCTCTTAATCTCGCCATGCACCACTTGAATGGCATTGCAGTGCGCATTCGGGTTGACTTCAGTGTGGCTTGGGAATTGTCCCGGCTTGTGCTGAGTTGTGACTTGGTTGGCTAATTGGCTCACTTGGACCTCTAACGTGTTCACTTGCTTAGACAGAGTACTCACTATCCCTTCGATCTGTGTGATCTTTGTACTTGTGGCCCCGATGAAACTATTTTGATTAGCAATCAGCTGGGTCACCATCTCTTCAAGTTAAGGCTTTTTCGGCTCAGAAAGACCTGCAGCAGGGGCAACAAAACCAGAGGTTGCAAAGCGTTGTTGGGATTGGCATAGGAAAAGTTTAGGTGATTCTTATTATTGGGATGGTACGCCATGCTGTTGTTCTGGAAGCCCTGTGGACCTTTGTTGTAGTTCTCATCATTGTAATTCCTCTGATTGACAAAATCGGCACCTTTGAATGCGGTGGATTCTGAACCTTGCTGCTGTACGACATTAACTTCCATATGCGAGCGCCGCTACTCAAGAACTTATTTCTTCAGAAACTCGATCTCAGCCCTTAATGCATCTATTCCGAAGTCAGACACTGCCGCTGCTGGCCGTGTTATCTTCCTCTCCATCGGCCATTGGTAACTAGTTGCTGCCATCTCCTCAATAATCCTGACTGCTTCAGCAGCAGTCCTATTCACGAGGCATCCTCTAGCTGAGGCGTCCACTAATCTCTTGGTGTTGTGGGTCAGTCCACTGTAGAAATGCGTGATTTATTGATCAGTGCTGAACCCGTGTTGTGGGCATGTCCACAGCAAGTCTCTGTACCGCTCCCAAGCATCATAGATGGATTCATCTCCCATCTGAGAAAAATGAGTGATCTCAGCAATAATTTTCTGAGCTTTGGAGGGAGGAAAATATTTGGTGAGAAACGTCTGACATATCTGATCCCAAGTAGTGATGTACGCTTTGTCCAAGCTCTTGAACCACTCCTTGGCTCGATCCCTCAATGAAAAGATGAACATCCTCATCCGAATGATGTCATCACTTACACCATTCATCTTGATGGTGTCACAAATATCTAAAAATGCATCCAGATGAGCATTTGGATTATCTGTAGCCCATCCACTGAACTGCTCTGCAGCCACCATGTTGATCAGAGCTGGACAGAGCTCAAAGTTGTTTACGGCGATGCCGCCACCCCAACCGGCGCCTAAGTACCTGTCGGTTGGTGCCCAATACAGCTGATTTAGAGGTGTTGCTTCTGGTTCGGGCTCAGCCTGTCGAGCAAGTCTCTGCTCCATCTCTCGCAAATGTCTAGCTAGTGCTTCCATATTATTATTATTATTATTATTATTATTATTCTCGGTAATCTCTGCCATCTCCTTTTCCTTTCTTCTACGCTCCTTATTCCTCTGTCTATGATCTCGATCAGGAGAATTTGGAACAGGGTCTACATGTGGCTCTGTAGACCTTGTTATCATAAACTACCTAAAGTAATAAATTGTTGTCAGTAATAATATCAGTGTAAAAATCAAAATCAGTCCCCAGCAACGGCGCCAAAAAGTTGATACATTAATTTTTATGCACTAATCTGCAACTAACATAGGTCGTCACTGCAATATAGTAAGTGAATCGAGTATCGTATCCACATGGACTGTAATTATGACCACATTGAGTACTAAGCTAACAGTTCTCTATTATCCAGGCTACCAATTTTTAGGTTCTACTAAAACTAGACGCGAATATAAACGAAATTAGAGAAAATAAACGACACCAAATAGACACACTAAAATCAATTAAAACAATTCAGCAAACTCAATCAATTAATAGAATATTAATCCTAGGGAATGCAGTACACATGTATCAACTATGTATTAATTCAATCCTAATAATTCCCACTTTAATCTGATTATTGGTGAAGAATCAGAAATATATATACCTATCTATCTCCGCCAGGTCTCAAGATAGAAGTAGATTAATAAATTACCTATCACTTTTGTCTCTAAGTTAATTTACTAACTCCTGATAGATCAACAGATTAAACCCCCTACAGATTCCGTAGAACGTGTATCAAATGCTCAATTAATCCCACTAGTTAATTATCTCCGCCAGGTCTCAAATTAACTAGCTAGCGTGCATCAATTATGACCACTAATCTATCCATGAGAATAACAGCACTTGAACAATTGATCACAATAATCAGAAGGGAAAAATAACAGGATTAAATTAACACACATAGATTTAACATGCTTGCAAACCCTAGAATTAATAATAAAACTACTCACTCATAATTAAAACCTTGAAAATAACAAGAATAATAATAATAATCATAATCATAATATAAATTTGTGCAAGATTAAAAACCCCGGAATGATGTTTCGTTGAATAAAACTTCAAATCTTCAATATTGAATGTCACAGGTGAATCTCGAATCCAAAAATAAAAATAGAACTCTAAAATAATGAATAAAGTCTGTAATTTTCGTTCATAGGACACCTATTTATACTAGGTATCGAAAATCTGGCCCAAAAGGTGAGTTCGTGGGTCGAAAATAAATCCCCAGCGGCCAAAACAGCGATCCGCCAACCCGTAAGCAGGTACCCGCCGACCGGCGGCCAGGTTGGTGGATTTCACTGTAGAGAACCGCTGATCCGCGGCCTCCACCCGCTGGTCGGCGGATTTTCCCGCTCGTCGGTGGATGTCCCGGCAGCTTTGACCCACTTCCACTGTTTTGCTTCGTTCTCGCTCGTTTCTCATTCGATCAACCCGATTCAAGTTGTAGAATGACCCCAACTCGATTCTCTATCTTTCTAGCTTATCTCCCAACTGAATTGGATCTTGAAAGTATCATCTTTTTTTGCTTGAACTTCAACAAAAACAGCAAAACATGAAAGTGCACAAGGAAAATTGAAACGACCACAAAATCTCAACTTAAACATGCATTAATCTTCAATTATCATCCATATAAACACTCAAATGCATGCCAAAGCTATGTTTATCATTTATACATATATTTTTAAAAAGAATATACAAAAAAAAACTAATATAAGTATATATATTGGAATGATTTCAGAAAAACATATATGATTAAATTTAGCAAAAGAGTTAGATATTGCTAATTTTCTAATTATTATGTTTTAGAATTGAAAAAAAAAACTACTCCCTCTGTCCCGTTTGCAAGGTCCACTTTCTATTAAAATAGAGAGAGTAAATAATAAAAAGGTGGACCTTGCTATTGGGACGGAGGGAGTATGAATTATGTATGTGTTTATATATATATACATATATTACATGAAAATGATCTATAATAACAAAAAAAAATATGATTGAGTATGTTTTAATTAGTCTTTTTTCATTTAAAAAATGAACAATTCTTTTACTCCATCATCCATATAAATTACATTTTCAAATCGAAAATAAATATCATTATTAATTGTTTAATTTTTTATTTGAACTTATAATTACATTTTTTATTTTATTAAATATTATAAAATATTTCTTGTGTATCGCATGAGAAATACTACTTAATTAAAGTGAGAGTAATAAGTATCGATATAGTAGTTATGTTTTTTGAAGATATGAGAACAGGCATAAAAGTTACTACTCTAAACTTACAAACTAGTATTACCTGAAATATTGCACAAAAATATATTTTCTAAATCATATGCAAAATGAAAATAAATACATAAGATAAAAAAAAAACTTTCAAAAATATGTTAAAACATTTAATTCTTAAATATTAAATAATAGAAGTTAATAAAATTAATATACAAGTATACAAACATTTAAAGTATTGTATCTAAGATTTCACTAAAACGAAGTATCGTATCTAAGAAACAACATATTGTTTAGATAATTAACATTGCTCAGAACTATCAACAATTCCACAAATCTCAGACGTTGGTTGCTAGCATTAAGAACTATATTTGATACCAAAATATGGACTACACTTTAACAAATTATGTACAATAACTTTATATATTAGGAAAAAGGGACCATTAGTTATATTAATATATCAAAATAATTAAAAGTAAGTTCATTTTGACATTTATGAGGTGATTGGTATGAAAAAATGGAATTAGGTCTGAATGAAATGAACTTAGAAATGAAATAAAGGTCTGAATGGAATGACAATTCTTATGATTGGTATGTTTACGGAATGAATAACGGAATGGAATATTTTTTATCTTATAAATGATATTTTATATACTTTAAAAATTCTTTAACATTTAATAAAATGTAGTAGCTAATATTATCAACACTTATTGTAATTTTTTTTCTTATATTTCTAAACTGCATTTTTTTAGTATGTAATTTTTTTATAATATTTTTATCAAATTTCAATTTATTTATTTTATTAAAAAAAGTATTCTAAATTATTTAATTAATACATACATACATATATATATATATACATATATAATTTGTACACCTTAATAAAATATGTTTACTTCATTTAAAAATAGTTTATTATTTTAATTTTTCATCTCAAAATATTAAATTATATCAAATACATAATTAGTTTTTTATTATAATATATTTTTATGTTTATATATTTATTTTGGTACTTCTTTCATTTTTCTTTAATAAAATTTTAAGAAATATATAAAAAATTATATATATATATATATATATATATTAATTTTTTAATAGTAAATAATATAAAAAGTTATGAAATAATAATAATAATAATAATAATAATAATAATAAATTATTTATGCTGATTTTCAAATTATTTTTTAAATATGATAAAATAATATTGTAAGACATGATTATGTGTAAATATATCATATATTAATTTTTTGGGTTCTATGGAAATAGATAAACTCATAGAAATGGGTGGAATTATTATTCTCTTACTTTTGGGAACGACGCCTTAAAGAATGAGAATTCTCAATTATAAATCATATGAATGAGAATGGAAATAAGAATGACAAATTATGATTGACTTATACAAATTATTATGAATATTATTTGTATAATGAATGAAATATTATTTTTATTTACTTTCAAATTTTCTTATAATTTAATAAAACGTACGTAGTAGCTAATAAACACATGCCTTAATTTATTTTTTATATTTTTCTAAACGTCATTTTTTTTTAATATGTGATTTTTTTTTCTATTTTGAGAAAATTATAATTTATTTACTTTATTGGAAAACTTTATCCTAAATTATTTAATAATCAATATATAATAATTTGTATAAGTTAATATATTATTATGAAATAATAATAATAATAATAGATTATTTAATCTATTTTTTATTTATTTTTCTAAATATGATAAAATAATATTATAAGACATGGTTATGTAAATATATTATATAAAATATTTTTTGGTAAATGGAATAGCTAATTAAACCCATGGGGATGGGTGTAATGGTTTATTTAGAAATTAGAATTTATAGGTTTTTCAACTATGAGTTATTCTTTTTTATTAGGGTTATTTTTTTTTTCATAATTAGCCCATACTAAGTTTTTTATGAATAATTTATCATTAGATTTTCGTAAAAATAAAAATTACACACATCATCTTATTTTCGTATTTTTTTTTTCATACATCTTATTTTTGGTATTGATTACAATGAATTTCATAAGATAAATCCATTGCCGATTTCAACTACCAGTTAATCTTTTTTATTAGGGCTATTTTTTCATGATTAGCTTTTTTTATTCCGTATTAAGTTTTTTATGAATAATTTATCATTTTTTCATCAGACACTTAAATACTAAGAATCATGGAAATATGAATAATTTATCATTAGATTTTCGTAAAAAAAAAAAAAAGAGTGCACGCATCATCTTGTTTTTGTATTTTTTTCCATACATCTTATTTTTGTTATTGATTAAAATGACTTTCATAAGATGGATCCATCGTTGATTTCTTTGGAGTGAATCCGTACAAAATTAAAAGATTTATTTTCACGCAATTAAATATGCAAAGAATGTTGTGTACAATTACACTACTTTATGGAATACACAAGAAATGGAAGAAACGAGTAGAACTAATACAATAGTTATAATCTGAAATAAACTACTATACAAACTAGAATGTAGAAGCAATAGGGTTCTGGCAAGTCAAGTTGAAGGGGCATTTCTCCGCAAGACAAATACGCTCCGGCTAGTGTTCATGATTTGACGTGTTGTCTCTCAAAGATGAAACGGTTTCGTCCTTCCGGCAGTAGCACGACAATACCGACAAGGCTCCGGCGAACTAGGTAATGCCAGGACTGGGAGCAGACACGAATGAAGAACAATGCAAGATGATATGATTGTGTAGAATGTAGCAAGTTATGCATGCTGGAATGTCCTATTTATAGGCACCATTCCACCTAGGGGACAACTAGTATTTAAGACATTCAATTACAGGTGGTGTAACCTCCAGAAGTTACAACTTTGCCATCAATCCTTTCAAGAGTTACAACATTCAACTCCTGCAGATCCCAACAGGTGTCCTAGTGTCCCAACGGATTACAACACGTGTCCAAGGGTACCATTCTACCTAGGGGACATCTAGGGTTTTGGGCATTCAATTCCGGGTTGTGTAACCACCAGGAGTTATAGCTTTGTCATCAATCCCTTCAGGAGTTACAACCTTCAGCTCCTGCAGATCCCGACAGGTGTCCTGGTGTCCCAACGGATTACGACACGTGTCTAGGGGCAGCTGCAAATCCTTGACTCTCTCAGGAGTTACATTCAATTACACTCTAGCCCACTAACTCCACCAGCTCCAGGTGGGAGTTACATATTTCAAACTCATTAACTCCACCAGCTCCAGCTTTAGGTGGGAGTTACATAATTCAAGGCCAGACGTGAACCATCAAGTGCACCCGCGGACCGAGAGTCTGACCAGCCATTTCATTCCCGACCTGCTCCACAACTAGTCAGATTTAAGGCTAGACGTAAACCATCAAGTGCACCCACAGATCGAGAATTCGACCCGCTGTTTCATCACCGACCCGCTCCATAACCCCTCCGTTTCTGAACCGTAAAACCGTAACGGCTAGGCCCCAAAAGCCCACGTACGCCCAAAGTCCAATTATCAAGATCCAAGTTTGAAGCCCACTAACTCCACCAGCTCCAGGTGGGAGTTACAGATTTCAAACCCATTAACTCCACCAGCTCCAGCTCTAGGTGGGAGTTACAGAATTCAAGGCTAGACGTAAACCATCAAGTACACCCGCAGACCGAGAGTCCGACCAACTATTTCGTTGCTAACCCGCTCCACAACCAGTCCGATTCAAGGCTAGACGTGAACCATCAAGTGCACCTACGGACTGAGAGTCCGACCTACCATTTCGTCATCGACCCGCTCCAAAACCCGTCCATTTCTGAACCGTAAAACCGTAACGGCTAGGCCCCGGAAGCCCACGTACGCCCAAAGTTCAATTGCCAAGATCCAAGTTTGAAGCCCACTAACTCCACCAACTCCAGGTGGAAGTTACAGATTTCAAACACATTAACTCCACCAGCTCCAGCTCTATGTGGGAGTTACAGAATTCAAGGCTAGATGTGAACCATCAAGTGTACCCGCGGACCGAGAGTCTGACCCACTCCATAACCCGTCCATACAAATTTCAAACCCATTAACTCTACCAGCTCCAGCTCCAGGTGGGAGTTACAAAATTCAAGACTAGACGTGAACCATCAAGTGCACCAGCGGACCGAGAGTCTGACCCGCTCCACAACCCGTCTGATTCAAGGCTAGACGTGAACCATCAAGTGTACCCGCGGACTAAGAGTCCGACCTGCTCCACAACCCATCCGATTCTGAACCGTAAAATCATAACGGCTAGGTCCCGGAAGCCCACGTACACCCAAAGTCCACGCAAAGTCCAATTACTAAGATCCAAGTCCGAAGACGAGGACGTGCATTGGCTCGGGCTCGGCGTGGGCGCGCGCGTGAGCTCATGGCCCACATCCTTGTGCACTTTAGATATTACACTTAAATCTTAAAACTCTTAAATACACTTCTTAATTAAGTTAAGAAATCAATGTGGGATCATTAAATGTGCCTTAAGCACATTTTTCCACACACTATAAATGACCAATCATGTGACCGATTTCAACCATCAATTTCTCACTCACCGAAAATCGAATTTGAGAAAATAAAAATACTACGATTATCTACTACAAATATATATAGAACAATCGTACGCTATTTAATTCCTCCAAAATTAAATAATTCGGTCACCAAAAATCGGATAAATGAGTCACGGCTCAATTTATTACATCCAATTTTCCAGCAAAGAATGATGATGTTGTGTTCCCAACTCTTTTAGACATTTTTGTATAATCTTTTTGTATTTTCTGAAACTGGTATAGCAGATAAACAATAAAGTTGATGACTTGATGATATTTGAGGTAGAAATAGGAGAAGATTGAGAAGAAATAAGGAGAGATATAGAAGAAGAAATGAGAGGAAATTTAGGTTAACTCTTTTCTGATTCATTTCATGCGAATTGGGGTATATAAACCACCAAAACATCATGGGACCACATTACATAATTTTTACCCTAATTCAACTAAATTGGGCCTTTAGGAAAATGCAATAAAATAACAATCATTAATGGCCCAATACTGATCATGGTATGATTTGGGTATGTGGGCACAGACCCCTTCGAAGTTAACCATAATTCCATTTGAAATCAATTCCCAATTACGCCACTTAATTCTCTTCTCTTCCACCGCTTTCTTCATCTTCTTCGTGAAACTGAGGTGCAAATCCTCCGGTAACTCTCGCAACTCCAGGTTCACAACAGATGAATTGGCGATTTCTTAGGATTTCTTGGGTTTGAATGTATACAATAAGATTTATCTGCATAATTAATTCTCCAAATAATGAGAGGAATGCGCCTAAGTGGGGGGAGAGACAAAACAATTAGAGGGAACTGTTTTAACTATTAAGGGTGTGTGAAAGTAAAATTAATTATTACCTCATATAAGTGAACGGTGAAACGGATATTAATTAAAAAATTCAATTAATAACTTAAGTTCACCACTAAATGGTACGGATTATGACTGGCCATGTTATGGCCATTTATCATTACCTAATACATAATGCGAGCGAGTAATGTTTATAATTAATCAAATTCTATTAATCTAATTATTTAATTGTATACAAGATTATCATGACTAAATGCATCAATCACTCCAAACTAACATGTCATTCCATTTCCACTACCTTCGTCTCCTTCTATGTGATTATAGAAGATAAATAATCATTAAGAAACATGAACAACAATATCATATTCAAATATTTTAATTAGATCCTTTAAATTTTCGAATGAATCTTTAAAGGTATGCTAATAGGATGCTCCAAAGATGAATAATTGTAGATAAAATTTGTTTATAATTAAAAAGATACATGTATTAATTAAAAAATTTGACGTCAGCAGTGCGGCACCTGCTCAAAGCACACCCCGCGCGTTGGCTTTGCGCGCTGGTTCGTGCGCACGTCACCCGCGCGCGTTGAGTAGAGGCAATATAGTAATTCTGGCTAAATAATATATATTTAAAAGTTTATGACTAAATTAAATTTTTTAAAAGTTTGAGCGGCTAGTTTGACCCATTTCCACATTGGTAATAATGCATCCATACCCTATCCGTTGTTATCCATTCATATTCAAAAATTGTTAAAACGAACACGTGTTAAATCACTTAAAAAATTTATATACGCCAAAATGAGAGAAAAGGTCAAAAATTCTCCTATTGTGCGTGTCTGAAATAATATATAACATCCAAAAGGCAAACTTGAAACTTGTGTTATCTGCAAGATGGAGTTTCATTTACTTCCCCAAAAGGCCGATACCACCGTATTTGAAGGAGAAGGCGGCGTGTATTACGCCTGGACTGCAGCAAAAACTCCGGTGGTTTCTGAGGTGGCGATTGGCGCCGGTAAACTTGTTTTGCAGCCGCGCGGCTTCGCTTTGCCTCACTGTGCGGATACTTACAAGATTGGTTATGTCGTCCAAGGTAATTAATTAAGTCGTCCCTATATAAATAATAATAATAATATGGTTTTATATTTAATTCATATATGTTATGTATTTACTTATATGAAACATTATAGAAATTAGAAAATTGTCCCATTTTATTTGCACAAAATTTCACCCTAGCTGCCAAAACTATAAATTCTTATATAAGACCTACGTTGCTGTACGTATTTGAGATTCCACTAACATCGTGTTGTGATGTTTTTTTATTGTATTGATTAGTGATTAATTGTGTAGGATTTAGTTTGGGTTGGACTATATATATAGTACTGTTAATTATAATTATAATTTGGATTAAAAATATATTTTTGACAGTGAAAAATATTATTGTTATTTTATTCAAAATTGAATTTTTGACTTGTATTTTTATTTCACAACTTAATTATGCGAGAACAGTTAATATCCGAATCCACCAAATAAAATCATCCATCTCATTATCGGACAGTGATCCCCTCCTCTGTCCGATTGCACAGCACCTCATGCTGTTCCTTTTTTGTGTTGGAAACTGTGTCGTTTGACACAATTTCTTTCCATTTCTCTCTTTTATTTCTCTTTCTTAAAAAACAGTAGTAATATAATGACTTAAAAAAATATAAATAAAACAATCAACCTCTAATAATGACTATTTCAGAATTAGGAATTAGGATTATAGTTATCTTTCAGTTTTTAAGATTGTTAAATATAGGATTGGATTTCAAAATTAGGATTTCTAATTTTATTTTTAATTTTATAGTTTACAGTTATTATAAGGCGTAATTATTAAAGATTTTGATTTATTGTTTTAATTTTCTGCTTTCAGTTGATTTCTTTATCTTGGTTGATGTTTCATATGATTTATGATATGTAGTTTTCAAATTTTATTCTATTATGATATGTAGTTTTCAAATTTTATTTTTGTGTATTTTTTTAAAAACCATAAACAAAGGAAAATTTGTCAAAATCACACAATTTTTAAGGCAAAAAAGACACATCACTTCATGTTGTGCAAGAGACCACAGTAAAGGACCACGGTCCCTCATTATCTCTCTCTCACATGGTGTTTTATTTTTATTTTTATTACAATTTTCATCCTTTTTTTTCCTTCAATTTCAATTTATTTTGGTTTATTTAACTTTATAATTATTATTTATGATTTATTCCATCCAATTAGGGTTTATATTTAATTTTTAGCAATAAAAGTGAATTATATACTAATTAAATTTTATTTTTGTAATATTAAATTTTATAGTGGGATATAAAATATGGATGAGACGATCTAGCTCATCTTTCCTAATCCACACTCATATCTAATAACACAGCTGTAATTTTGATGGTGTCTAAACGTGTTTTGATCTGAATCATTATCCCTCTTACGGATTTTTTTGGCTCGTAAGAAGGTCTCACACAAGACTCTCCTCCGTAGGTTGTTGCACCGTCGGACTGGTACTACCAAACAACCCAGAAGAGAAGGTTGTAATAATCACGGAGGGGGACGCCATCCCGCTGTCAGTCGACACGATTTCGTGGTGGTTCAACGGCGGCGATTCCGACGTCACCATTATGTTCATAGGCGAAAGCCGCAACTCCTACACTCCGGGCCTTTTCGACTACTTCTTCCTGACAGGAGCCGTCGGCATTCTCAACGGCTTTTCCACTGAATTTATCAGCAAAATATACCATCTTAACGCTGCTCAGTCGGAAGAGCTGGTCAAAAGCCAACCTAACCCAGTGATTGCCAAGATTGATGCAGCCATCGACATGCCTAATAAACCCAACTGCAAAAAAGAAGAATACGTGATAAGTATTGTGGGTGGATTAGGTTTTGTTAATTCTCCATTGCTCGATAAAATCGGGCTGAGTCCGAGTTTGGTGAGAGTTGAACCCGAAACTGTGCTAGACCCTAATTACGGCATGGAACACCGGATAATATATGTTACGAAAGGCGAAGGTCGGATTCAAATTGTGGGGTTGAATGGGACGCCAGCGCTGGATGGGAGTGTGGAGGAAGGGCAGCTGGTTGTGGTGCCCAAATTCTTTGCTGTTGCTTTATTAGCTGCCCACAATGGATTGGAATTCTTTTGTGTTTCCACATCTTCGAGGTACGTAGCTATTTAATTTAAGGGTCATGGGTCTCTAATAATATTAATGTATGGTTCGATTTATTGGTGCCTAATTTGCCGGTCGATCCTAATGATATGATGATAGTTTGAATCGAGATGAAAAATGAGATCCCATTTTTTACTTTAAAATTTAATAAATAAATTGAACAACACACCATATGCAACATTTTTCTTTCTATTTTATTTTGGGATGTTATATTTTAATATTATAATATATATTTATATAGGATTATAATTAAAAAAAAATAGAGTGAATTGTTTCAGTTTGTAACGCCTTTTTTAACAATATGTTTTAGATTCATGCTAGAATAATAATAATGATAATAATAATAATAATTAAGGTAGGAGAATTCGATCCCTTTGCCCTCTTGTTGACATCAAAAGCTTTCACCACGAGGCCAACTTTATGTTTTAGTATATTTTTACAACTACATATACAGACACACACATGATACTATGAAAAATTTTAAAACCCTTAATTTTTCATTTTTATCCGAACCTGAGGCAACCGATTCGCTATTCGCTTGCCTCAAATAAGGAGTACTTGAGCTGATTTGTGTGCCAAACAGGCAACAGCCAAGAGAATAATGAATATATAAGGGAGATCATTCGTGATCTGTTATCTTTGCCCAACTAAAATAGTTAAATTTATTATTATTATTATTATTATTGGGATAATGAGAAGGTTTTCTTGTGTATTTGTTGTAGGCCTTCATTGGTGCAGATAGCAGGGAAAACTTCAGCTTATAAAGCAATGTCTTCATCAGTTTTACAGGCTTCAGTGAATGTGTCTCCCGAGTTCGTCAAAATTTTGAAGTCAAAATTATGAAAAATGCCTTAAGAAAGCCTACTTTAAGTTTGGTTTTACGTCTTATAATTTTAAAGATCTTCATTGGGTTTGTAGTAACTTGTTTGGTATTTTCATCCTACTTTAAATTTGGTTTCACGTCTTATATACTGTACTCATTTTAATTAAGTGTTATGTGATGGACATGATAATGTAACTTAAGGAAACGGGAAACCACAAATTTAATATTAAACTATTCAATATTTGTTGTCATTTATTAACTAAATATGCTAATGGTGTACGTATGTTCTTTAAAAGATAACTAGCTAGCACCGGTATATATAATTTTCTTTGTGCGATGAACAAGGTTTATTTGTTTTTTTTTTTTATTTTAATTTGTGATATTATGTATGTTGTTGTAATGGTATATAAATGGATTCAGCTCAAATATAAGCAACTGAGGCCCAACGGTCCAACCCAACCCATCAATAGACTCAGGTTAAGTTTAACGAGTTCGAAAGTCGAGGGGAAACTCTATCCTACATGTTGGGGTACTACCCTAACAACTAATACACTTTAATAATATTTAATTGTCTATTACACATAATTTTTATAATTTGTAAATCGTGTATTACATAGGGTAGAATTTTCCAAGGTCGAGAAGGGGAAGGGTGGCTTCACTGAGATAACCTGATGACTAAGTCAATAGAAGGGGTTATAAGAAATCGTGGGAAAAAGTGGGAAAGGCTCTAGTCCAAAAGGGGAAAGATGCGTGACTTAGAGCCCTAAGACTACCAATATCAGCAACCACTCCACCCACCCAACCACACAACCACTTTAATATTTAATTAATTTCTCTCTCTTCCACATCATCAATATTCACCCAACCCAACCACATCTATTTTACATGTTTTATCCATGACCACTCAACCACACCACTATATATAATTATTTTATTTTATTTTATTTATAAGATTAAAATATTGTCTGTACTAAAAATAATATAAAAAAATTACAATTATAAACAAGAAAATGACAATAGTCCAAAAAGAAAAAATTAGCAATAAATAAAAATAAATAGACAATATAAAAAATATTACAAACTAAATTGAAAGAGAAAAAAATTACACATTCAATTTTCTCGGCCAAATATGCTCGATCAAGTCATTTTTTAGAGCGATATGAGCTTCTCTGTTACGAAGTTGTGACCTATTTCTCATATAGCTAGATAAGCTTGCAATCCGTTCTGTAGAGAATTCAAAATTTTGATCATCATTTTCTTCAACATCTCCACTCTGAGTATTAAATCTTCTAGCTTCCATAAACTCCGTAGGATCACAATAATTTAGATAAGTGTGTCGCTCATCTTCCACTATCATATTGTGCATGATTATGAAAGCAAGCATTACTAGAGAAAAAAATAAATAATTTTAAAATGTGTTGAAATATAGCAAAATTGATGTCTATTTGTAGAGAATAAAAAAATATGAATTTTGGTATATTTTTTATTTATTTTTATTATATTTTATATAAAAAATATATCAATTTTATATATATTTCACTACAAAATTAATTGGCCAATAGGATGGAGACAAGTGTCTCCATCCTATTGGCCAAAGCAAAAGGTTGGCAGGAGACCGAAGTGGTCGAATTCGGTGGCTGGTCGACCATTTGGTCGTTTGTTTTCAGATTTTTCTTTTTTTTTTTATTTTTTCTTTTGCCAGCTAGGCGCGACCCACTTGTGTGGTCGCTGTTATTCCTAGTCTTATAGTGGAGTAATGGTTAGTCGAATGCCCCTATGTCTCTTTTTAACATTTCCTATGTCAGATCTATTTTTTTTTATATTTTTCAATTTATTATGATTTAGTTTAACTTAAAATATTTATTAAGCGTTCGTTTTTCCCAATCGATGTATATTATGATGCCTATCGAACCTCATTCCGACATAATTGTGATCGGTGAAATCCGACTATTACAATTTGGTGCCCAACTTGGGGCATCAATTGACATTGAAAGACAAGCATGTCTGTTACAAATGAGAACCACAAGGATAATGTCTTAAGCACACCATCCCAGACAACGATCTTGATAGAATTCAGAATTTATTTGGATACATGTTGATATTACAAAACATGTCTCAGTATGTAATCCATCCATAACATGCTTAAATCAAATATAAAATTCATGTACAACGGAAAAATTGGTTATTGAATTACCTTGTAATCAGAGTCACGCCCCGATCCTGAAAGAGTAAATGTTTGGTGCACAACCGTCAGAAGACAAGAGGAAGGGGAATGAAATGATAGACTGAGGCGAGCTGTTAAAATAGACTGAAGTGGGAAGAAGAGGACTGAGAAGAATTTGTTAGTGCTATGCATTGCACTAAGGTTCAAAATCAACAATGTTCATGGCAAAGTTCGTGAACATTTTCATAAATATTTTCTGTCCAGATTGTTCTTCCAAGATCGATGAAGTTGTTTGAAGTTTGTGTTGTAAGTGTTCACAATTACAATGTTGAATTCGTACAATCTGAATTACAGAGGAAACGAGTAGAAGAGTAGAAAGAGTATAACAAACTGAAACGAAATAATTTAAAGAGACTGGAACCCAAATGCAGATTTCGGCAAGTCGAGTCGAAGGGACCTCTTTCCACAAGACAAAATATGCCCCAGCTAGTGCTCACGGTTAGGCGGATTGTCTCTCAAATATGAAATGACTTTTCGTCCTTCTGGCAGTAGCACCACAAGTCCGGTAAGGTTCTGGCGAACTTGATGACGTCGAGAATTGGGAGCTTTAGACTCGAAAGGAATTTTATGCAGACAATATACTTGTAAGCTGATGCAGAATGTAGCATGTTTAGCATGCTGGAATGTCCTATTTATAGGCACATCTCCACTGTAGGGGACATTTAGAGTTTGAGGGCATTCAAACCAGATGGTATAACCTCCAGGAGTTACAACTCTGTCATCAAGCCCCTCCAGGAGTTACAGCCTCCAGCTCTTGCAGATCCCGACAGGTGTCCCTTATCCCCACAGATTCCGACACGTGTTCAAGGCAGCTGCAGACTTTGACTCCCTCAGGAGTTACTTGCGGTTACACTCCAGCCCCACTAACTCCACCAGCTCCGGGTGAGAGTTACACAATTTAAGCTGTTGGGAGTTACAGAACTCAGCTGGATGTGCATTATCAAGTACACCCACGATCCAGGAACTGATCGTTCGACCCACTCCACAACCCGTCAGTTTTCGAACCGTAAAACCATAATGGCTAGGCCCCAGAAGCCCGCGTACGCCCAAAGTCCACCCAAAGTCCAATTGCCAAGATCCAAGTCTGAGGACGAGATGAGCCGAGCACGGGCATGGGCACGGGCACGGGCGGACGCGCGTATGTGTGCGAGTGTGGGCTCACGGCCTATATCTTTGTGCACTTAGTTATTACACTTAAGTGTTAATACACTTAAATACACCTCTTAACTAATTTAAGAAATCAATGTGGGATAATTAAACGTGATTTAAACACATTATCCCACACACTATAAATGCCTAATCATTTGACCGACTTCAACCCTTTATTTCTCACTCACCGAAAATTGAATTTGAGAAAATAAAAATACTACGATTATCTACTACAAACATAGATTAATCGTATGCTATTTAATTCTTCCAAAATTAAATAATCCGGTCACTAAAAATCAGATAAAATGAGTCACGGCTCACTTTATTAATCCAATTTTCCAACAATCCCCCACATGAATGGAAATAGTGCATCCATGAATGCAGACAAGCAACCCCGTCCTCAAGAGACACAGCTGCAATAGGATAAGTATCTTGTGACTTTGAACCTTCCATCTTTCAACACTATTGGGCATACCGGCTGATTAGTGGACGCGATGTCTTGAACTATTCATCCTTAGTGTATACCAAGACAATAGGATTGACATAGCAATGTCTCAAACATTATTTGTTCTCACGTTTATGTCCTTTTCGGGCCATGACCACTTCTTTGAATTCATAAGTATATTTAGAAGTGGCCCACACTTCCCACTTACATAGGTGATCTCCTTTTCTTGAGTATCCTGCCATACTCTACCTATTTAGGAATCATTAAAAGTCATCAGACTTAGCCTCACCACATTGACAGGTGCACACTTGGTTTGCTCACAAGGAATGGTTAGATATAATTTTCCCAAGTTCTACTAACCCGAACATTTGTAGCTTAGTTTTCCCATTGAACCAAATTCTTGGGATCTCCAGTCATCATGGTTGGGTTATCACTACAAGAATTCTTAGATCGTGGATTTTAAACACATTCCCTCTAGCAACTTAGTCATTTGATCTCGATTTAACCCTTTAGTTAGCAGATCGTTAGATTGTCTATTGACTTCACATAGTCAACTGAGACAACTCCACTTGAGATCATATGCCTCACGGTATTATGTCTCCAACATATGTGTCGAAACTTACCATTATATATAGCGTTATATGCTCTTCCGATAGCCGCTTGACTATCACAGTGAATCATAACTGACGACACCAGTTTTTTCCAGCATGGAATATCCTCTAGAAAGTTGTGAAGCCATTCTGCTTCTTCACAAGCTTTATCCAAAGTGATAAACTCAGATTCCATGGTAGAACGGACTATACAAGTCTATTTCATAGATTTTCACGACACTGCTCTACCGCCGATAGTGAAAACAAATCCACTAGTTGAGAATGGGTCTTTTGTGTTTAATATCCAATTCGCATCATTGTATCCTTCAAGTACAGGAGGAAACCTTGTATAATGCAACCCGAAGTTCAAAGTATACTTTAAGTATCTTAGAACTCGTGCCAGAGCTTTCCAATGCTCTTTGCTAGGATTACTCGTGTACCGACTCAACTTATGCATAGAACATGCAAGATCAGGTCGAGTGGAGTTAGTGATGTACATCAAACCGATAACCCTTGCATACTCTTCTTGAGCTACCGGTTCTCTCAGGTTTTTACTCAAGTGCATGTTGAGTTCCAACGGGGTCTTAGCCGGAGGACTATCAAAAGCGTTGAATTTCTTAAGCACTTATCTGAACTATCTTGATTCCTAGAATCACATCAGCTTTCATGTCGAAATTTCATTTTAATATTTATTTCATTTCAACAATCACTTGGTGACTATTGACCATGATTAACATGCCGTCTACATCAAGACAGATTATGATATAGCCATTAGAACTGGTCTTTATGTAAACGCATTTATCACACTCGTTGATTTTGAAACCATTTGATAATTGTTTGGTGTTTATTTGTCCTATTTTATCATAGGAATTTTGTGTCGTTAGTATGTGTTTTTCCTTTATTTTCGTGATATTTTTATGTTATTTCCTTCACGTTTGCTCTTTTGGTGAGTTGGGCTAGTTTTGTGCAAAACTTGAGCTTTTGTGTCAAAAAGCAGGATTTTATGGCCAAAAGGTGGGTAGGAGGCGTAGTACCCAACTGAAGATTTGAAATGAAGCTCCCAACTGGTAACAAGCTGAGCTGATCACAAGCTGAGTTGAACTGGCCACAAACTGAGCTGATCACAAGTTGAGCTGAACTGGTAATAAGCTAAGCTCATTACAAGCTGAGCTGAACTGGTCACAAGCTGAACTGATCACAAGCTGAGCTGAATTGCCACCAGCTGAACTAGTCACAAGATGAGCTGATCACCAGCTGAGCTGAACTGGTCACAAGCTGAGCTGATCACCAGCTGAACTGATCACCAGCTGAGCTGAACTGAGCACAAGCTGGACTGATCACAAGCTGAGCTGAACTGGTCACAAGCTGAGCTGATCACAAGCTAAACTGAACTAACCACCAGTTGAACTGATCACCAGCTGAACTGGTCACAAGCTGAACTGATCACAAGCTGAGCTGTGAATGGAGCTTAGCTTAAGTAGAGCTAGAACTGTAGCTGGAGCAAGACAGCCAAGGACTTAGAGCTGAGTTGGAGCTGCAACTGAAGAGCTTTGACTTCAGGCTGAAGCAAAGGACTTGGAGCTGGATTGAGGCACAACTAATGAGCTAAGCTCCCAAGAGCCAAAAGCTAAGCTGGAGGCACAACTGATGCACCAAAACTAAAGGAGCCCAACTAATGAGAAGCGCCAAAACTGATGAGAAAAGCCGAGAGCTGGAGCTGAAGCAGCCCCACCAGAGCGGGACCCCCACAACCGCGGGGCAATGCTCGGTGAAGTGCTCTCACGACCACCGCGAGCGTGCGGTACCCCAGCCCGCAAGCGCGGGGCACGCCGCATGCGTGAGCGGTCAGTTCGAGCCCCCTTGATCAGTTTCAGTCGTGATCAATTCGAGCTCCATTCGATCAGTTTCAGCTATGATATTTAATGCTCTCTACCACTTGGCCAGCTGGAGAATTAAATGGACGCGGTTCTAGACTATGAGCAAGAGGAGTTTGGGGAACCATTAAGAAATAACTACACCTTTTTATTTTCTCTCTCTTCAACCAATAAATCATCCACCACATCCATTTCATGAGTTCTCAACAACACACACCCCTGAGGGGATTGTGGACGCATTCTCCCCCCTAGAAAACTCTCCACAGATGGAAGGAGAGGGGGAAATCGACAACTTCTCTCTCAACTTCTCCACTTCTATTCACCACCACCATAGTTCTAAAGAGAGAGAATGGAGGATGAGAAGAGGCAAGGAAGCTCAAGTCCAAGGAAGAGGCACGAGAAGAGGAATCCGACTTCAAGCTGTCTACGGAAGCTAGGCTTGCTCGAGGATCCTCTTTTTTGGTATTTATTTCCTTAACTTTAGCTTATTTATGGGGGTTTGTCCTAAACTCTCGAGATAACAAATATTGTTGGAGTCTATATTTTGTTTATCTTTAGATTTATGAAATGGAAAGCTTTTATGATTTTTGTGTTGTTTTGAGCATGATGGGCTAATTCCTTACATTAGGGGGTAGTTAATCGATTTGGTTTCGATCCATGCTTGTGATGGTTGGTTTCTTGTTGTTGGAATTTTGATTGTTTATGTTGAGTACTTGGCCACTACTTAGCATTGCTAGGGTCTAGATGAGACCGAGAGGAGATTCTAGAGCCCGACTTAGGTTCCTTCAACGTTAGGTGAATCGGGTTTTGTAAGCCTAATTGTTAATCTTGTTCGTATGATATAGCCAATGGGGGTTTAATGGATCGACGGTGACAGTAAGTGAAGTTAAACCACTTGAAGGGGTCTATTGTATGTCTAGGATATATAGCAGAGAACAAGCTCCCTGAAGATCCCCTCGAGGCAAAACGGACCAAGGCCCCAAAATTCACCATGATCTCCGGATCCCTATATAGAAAGTCTTTTTCAGGGCCTTACCTGAAATGTGTTAGCCCCATACAAGCTATATATATCCTAAGCGAGCTTCACGAAGGTGAATACGGGAACCACTCAGGATACAGAAGCCTAGCCAACCGAGCTCTAACATCCGGATTCTACTGGCCGGCCATGAGAACAGATGCAAAGAGTTATGCCAAAGCATGTAACCGATGTCAGAGGTTCACACAGACAAACCACATGCCCCTAGAGCCCCTACACACATCAGCCATCCCGTGGCCATTCATGAAATGGGGGATGGACATCGTAGGACCACTACCAAAGGTGAAAATAAAAAATGCTACATTTTGGTATTAACGGACTACTTCAACAAATGGGTCGAGGCCGAAGCCTTCACACGGATCAGAGATACATAGGTACAAAAGTTGCTGTGGAAACATATTTTATACAGGTTCGGAGTTCCCAAAGAGATCGTGACAGACAATGGATCCCAATTCATAAGCACAAGATTTCAAGACTTCTGCAAAGAATTGAACATCAAGCTCTCGTTCTCCACCCCGAGGTACCCCGTAGCAAACGGTCAAGCAGATGCCACAAACAAGACAATCCTGAACACCTTAAAGAAAAGGTTATCCGAACACAAAAATCAATGGGTCCAGCAACTCCCAGGATTTCTATGGTTTTACAGAACGACCTCGAGGACAAGCACGGGAGAAACCCTATTTGCCCTAACATATGGGTCGGAAGTTGTGTTGTCTGTAGAAGCAGAGATCGGTACAACTCGAACTGAATGGTCCAATCAATCAAACAATAAGGAGCTCGAGGCAAACCTCGACTTTATCGACGAGCTCTGAGATCGGGCGGTAATGAAAATAGTAGCTTACCAACAGATGATAAGCCGATATTTTGACAAAAATACAAGGCTTCGAACATTCTAAATCAGAGATTGGGTACTCAAGAAAGTGTTCCAAAATATGAAGGAAAGTGGGGCCGGAAAATTGACACCAAACTGGGAAGGCCCATACCAGATCGAAAAGGTCATTGGAAACAGAGCTTATAAACTTCGAACTAAGGAAGGTCGACCCATAACCAACAGTTGGAACGCGTTGCATTTAAAATAGTATCACTTCTAGAACTCTCAATGTCATTCTTTTCTTTTCCATTTATTCATTTTTAAGATTTGTTTACTGACTTGAGCGTCGGAGTAACTAACAGAAACCCAAGCACAGGGGTCCTGGCCTTCAATAATACAACGGAGTTCCGATCCCGAAGTCAGCCTCACGACCAAAGAGTAATGTATCCGTTCTTTATTTACCTTTTAAATTCTTATTATTTAAGATTTGTTAAATGACTTGAGCGTCGGAGTAACTAACAGAACCCCAAGCACAGGGGTCCCGACCCTCAAGAAAACAATGAAGTTCCAACCTCAAAGTTCATCAGCTCGAACAAAAGCGTAACGTATTTGTTCTCTTAAATTCATCATTCTTTATCATTTAAAGTATTTGTTTGCTAACTTAAGCATCGGAGTAGCTAACAGAGCTCCAAGCACAGGAATCACAATCCCCTCGGATTCGATAGGGTCCTAACCACGAAAAACTCTAACTTAACTTCGAAGGTAAATTTGATTCCCGAAGTCAGATCAAAAAGGTCCTAACACGTGACTCAGAATACAAGAACGAGTCTCGAAGCTCAACTATGACCCCGAAAGGTATTCTCGAGATTATGGTTATTTATTTTGTCTAACTCATATCCTACGCATACGTGCCAACGCTTCTAGATCACATCATTTCAAAGACATCAAGTTAAAGCAAAACACTTAATATGGGCACACATAGAACGAAAAGATCAAGGCGGCAAAATTAAGATTGACAAAAATCCAAGTTGTCTGTTTGCCTTCATGTAAGGCGGACTTTCTCAAACTCTCGAAGCTCGGGAGGAAGAAGGAAGGCTTCTTCGTTGTAGGAAGCCTCAATTTCAGAAGGGTCGCGTCGTGTGGGAAAGCCTGCACGAGTTAAGAAAATTTGTAAGTCTCAAATAAAGAATAAAGAACATAAGAGCTCGGCTTGGAGACCCACGAACATCGCAGAACTCAGCGGGTACGATCGCATCAGCAGATGTCCGGGCTGGTACAAAAACAAATTTAGGTTTCCAGTCTCCAAAGAAAGAAAGTAGGGTCGTTATCAGAGGGGACCGATCCCCCACCCATTTTGTGAAATAGTAGAAGCCTGGTTGCCCAGCATTGGCCACCAATCGATAGGCAGCATGCCATTCTCCAATACTGGGTTTGCCGAAGTCAAGCTCCTCCCATAAGTAGTACATGTCTAGCATGTGAAACCACCCAATTGGAGTGATCTAGGCAGGAGCTATGCCATAAAAGTGGGCTACCTTCGCAAAAAAGGGGTGCATTGGGAGTCCGACCCCCTTCTCTGCCACCGAAGCATAAAATGCAGTAAAGCCTGGTAGAGGTCGATGAGCTCGGTCATCAGGACCGGGAGATTAAACCTCTATCCCCGCACCCAATACCGGTGGCGAGGTCAGTCTTTTTAGGAGCTCATCGCTCACCTTCGGAGCGACCTCGAAGGCTTTGAACCTTCCTCCTACTGCCTTAACCTCCAGAATTTGCAGTGTTCGACCAACATGTAGTTTTCCCCTCACAGCCACCGCCTCACGCTTGCTAACCACCGTGTGACCAACTGAGCGTGGAATAATCACCGACGGTCTCCTTCTCCTCGACTTTCCCATGACTTTAACAATCACGGGAGAGTCGGAACTCTCCGACTGTTTTGATCTAGAACGTTGTTCCGATTCATCCCCACCATAGCTTCTTATTTCTTCTGTGTTCGAATCCCCGCTTGCACTCATCTTTAACCCAGAAAGCTCCGATAGACTAAACTAACCCAAAAACTGACCGAGAAAATCTAACCAGCCTAAAAGTGTTGAATCCCAAAGAAAACCGTCACCCACCGAATGAACCAAATAATCCAAAATAATCAAGTATATTCACCCAGAAATCAGAAATACCACCTAGCGCTACCCATAAACCTAAGTCCTTAGAAAATCTAGAAGTTTCCCCAATTCTCTATATATCACAGACGAATCACCAAAAATACTAAGAAATACAACTTAAAGTCCTCAGAAATTTCTTAAAGATTTATGAAATAAGTCAGAACTACGCATCCATTGCATAAAACGATAAAGGGGGGAAGAGAACGAGAAAATAACCTGGAAACCTGCAACAAAGGGATTCTGAAAAATCAGAGACAACCGTAGCAAGGGCCCTCAAAATGGCATGATAAGTGCGAAGGAGACGGGGAGTAAAGCGGACAGAAATCTCTCAAAGATATTTTCGGTAGAAAGGATTTTGCTTTCTCGCAAAAGAGTTTTCGTTGAGGAAGGGGACTTTTGAAATTCTGGAAGATGGAAAAAGAGGGAACTGTTTCCTCGATATTAAATTATGGGGGAGAGAGACAACATGATCTGGATACACGTGTCTTGATCTGACGGTGAGGGTTATCCTAGAGAACGGAAAAAGTAAAATATGTACCTAAGGACTGGAGCCCCACGAGGTCTGCTCTCACGATCTCAGAAGGTCCCCCAGGACCTGTCTTCAAGTTTGGAGCTCCACGAGGTCTACTCTCATGACCTCAGAAGCTCCTCCAGGACCTGCCTTCAGGTCTGGAGCTCAACGAGGTCTACTCTCATAACCTCAGAAGCTCCCCCAGGATCTGCCTTCAGGTTCGGAGCTCTCAAAATTAGATTTCGCGATCCAAGATCCCTCTAGGGACTCGTCTTTAGGCACTGCCCGACAGCCGATAAAAGTTCAACATCTAAGCAATAGAATTAAAGTGAGAGAATCGCTAATAAAACACCGAAATTCATTACCCGATCCTTGAAATACAAGAATCAAGTAATGAGGAGCTAACTGTAGAGGCCCTATTTCTGCATAGGCCCGAAGACCAGGCCCATGGCCATTTGAAGGTCTAATGAGCTGAATAGGTCGACACCTCGTGATCGATATCTCGAGATCGACATCTCGAGGCCAGCGCCTCATTAATCAAACTCCAGAGGTCTGAAGGAAGGGTCCATGACCAAACGGACTCATGAAAGAGACCAGGTCAAAGTATCCATTAAAGATATGATAGACCCCGTCAAAAACCCTAAAAGGGATAGAAAGGATCCCCAAATATCGGAATTTGGTTGAAGCTACCCAATATATATATTCGCGCTCTTCATAATACAGAGGATCATCGGATAATCAATTATCGTTCATGCAACACTCAATTATGCTTCATTCACGAGCTTTCATCACACAATCCATCACACGGCATACCCACAGCCCTCTACGTCAATAGAGTTCGATCCCCTCAAATTCCAGACTATCGTTTATCATTCGATTTATCATTTTTATCCTCTTTTAAGTTATTATCTTTATTAGTCTCGATTTTGACTTGAGTGTCGGGGTCCGTTCGATCGTCAACCCCCCGACAGTCCTTTGGCTTCATGTGTGTTTTCTTTGTCTTGTAGATCGCCGAAGCCCAAACTCGAAGAAATGATCAATTGTAGAGTTTTTAACCTCTACAAACTTGAAATTGGACATTGAAATATATATCATATTGAAATATATAGTGTATTTATTATATTCCAAGCGCCACTTGCCTAGAAATAATATTATCTCAATTAATGTAATGTCTGCATATATATAATATGAGTATTGTTAGTCTACATACCTTCACCTATTCACCCTTGTGGACACCGTTTATGTGACGGCCACTTCAGCAATTTATATTATAAAAATAATAATTATTATAATATAATTAATCATAATTAGCACCCATTTTTCTGATATGGTGAATAAAATTTAGGGTGATTCTATTTACACCACCAATTTTTCTTTTCACACCACAATTACTTTACACACTATAAAAATTATTATTATTTTTTATTTTTCTTTACACACCACACTAAGAGACATATTTACCCTTCACTTTAAAATTTATTTACCCCTTACTTAAAAATAACTAAAAAGATAATAATAATTAAAAGAAAAAAAAAGAGAGAGAGATCAGCAACAACCGTCTTCTTCTTCCCCGATGATGAACAGTCTTCTTCTTCTTTGATCGACTTTTTATTCGACTAAAATTTAACCGCAAGTGTACGGTGCAATTATAGTATATATAGCGAGCAAGAGTATCGTATCCACAGAGACTAATTAGACCTAATTGTGTGTACTATAATATCGGACCTCAATCGTTATCTAGACGATAAGAAAACGAAAAGATAATTAACTAATCTAAAACTAAAGAAAGCATAAATAAAAAGGACAATTAAATGGAGATTGGGACAAGAAGGTAGAGGTACTTTTATGATTGATTTATTCGGTACTTGGCACTAATGATCCTATTGAATGTCTATTTGTGGTGCTAAATTTCACTAGGGAAATCTCGTCTAAGCTCTCTCTCGAGATACTTAAGTTTGGAAGGTACATGCTAGGTTCACCGTCTCCGAACGAATCTTACACATATACTTACCAAAACTCCTAAGATTTCTAGCCCTCACACTAAGCCTCAATTCTCTCGAATTTATCGACATAGGTGTCTCGTGCCTAGGGTTCGTCTATTGAGACTCATCTCTCGATTCATGAATCAATAGATAAAATCGTGCAAATTAGTGATCAATTAATCAACACTCATACATAGCATAAGCACAATAAATAAAATCGAGTCATAAACAATCAATAAAAATAGAAATGCATAAATACCAAAATATGTTCAATCCCAAAATACAAGATAATCTAACCTAACATCTAAACAATGTAAGGATTAAATTATCTCAAAGAAAATTAAAGACAAAAACAAGAAAATGAAACTAAGAACAACCTGGAAGTTGGCCTCGACTCCACCCTTGCCTCTGCTCGTCTCCTCTTTGCTCCATCTTCCGGCCATTGCTCCTTATTCACCCTAGCTAGGTGGAAATCCTAGCTAGGGTGTGGGTTTGAGGGGTGAGATGTGAAAATGGGAGAGGGAAGAAGGGTTTGGTGTTGGGAGAGTTTTGGGGATTTTTGTGGAGAAAAAAATCTGTTGTGTGTGTGTGTGTTGTGTGTTTTTTTTTGTAGAGAAATCACCAAATAAGAAGAAGAAAGAGCCCAGATCCAAACATTTGGGCTGGGGGCGCGACACGGGCTCAGTCGCGCCCCCGGTCGCACCTTCGGTCGTGTCCAGATTGAAGAAAATAATCTCTCTAGCGCGAGTGCAGGTCGGTCGCGCCTCCGGTCGTGCTGCCACTTGCACCAGAATTTCTGCACTGACACCTTTCACGGTTTTGCTCCGTTCTCCCTCATTTCTTGTCCGATTGAGGTGATTCAACTTACAGCGCGTTCCTCATTCGATTCTCTATCTTCTCATGGCATTGGATCACTCAAAAATGCATTGATTAATTCTCCATTTGCTGTGAAAGTCAAACAACAAACAAAACTTCCAAATCGGGAGGTTAAAAGTGTAATTTGGGTTAAAGCACATGCAAAACTCTTCAATTCACTTCATTTCAACCTCAAAATGTTGTGCAAAAACACCACTTATCATTCTTCCCCGATGAACAGCGCCGCCACCTCCTTCCTCCACCGAAACAACCAGTAGCAGCCCCTGCAACATTTGTCTTCTTCTTCTTCCCCAATGAACAGTCGTCTTCTTCTTCTTCCCCGATGAACAATCATCTTCTTCTTCTTCTTCCCTAATGAACAGCGCCGCCACCCCCTTCCTCCACCGAAACAACCAGTAGCAGCATCAGCAATACTGCAAATTAGGAGTTCGAAAATTATTTTTCGGATGACACAATGAGGAATCCATATATGATTTTCGAAGCTATAGATGGACGTTTGGAAACATATTTTCGAACCACTCTTCGAAAATAGATTTTCGAATCATGTATTGTCCATTCAAAAATACAATTTTCGAATCTCTGTAAAGGGATTCGAACTAATATTTTCGAATCCAGATTCTTCGAGGAAGATGAGAAATTTTTAGCAATGTGATTTTTTCATCGTGGTAATTGTCTGAATTTGTTTAGATATTTATTTCTATATTTTCTTTTATCTAATTTGATTTATATGAATCTATAACTGAAATCTGAAATTTTATGGGGGGAGGGGTTGCCGGAAATCTAAAATTTTTTGGGGATTGGTCGAGGGGGGGACAGTGCGGGTAGAGCAGCCTACGTTTTTCTTTCATTTTTGGAGATGCGCACCGCCGGAGTAATTAGCAGAAATTTTGAAAGTGCTTCTCACCAGATGAACTGATATGAAATTTTGAAAAGTGCAGAAAATTTGGACAATTTTTAAAGTGCTTCTCACCAGAAATTTTGGAAATTTAGGTTTTAGAAACAAAATTGGAGAAAATCGAGAACTGATATGAACTCCGGTGGAAATGCGGTGGCGGAGTGGTAGATGAATCATTGATCGGCGGAAATGTGGTGGCGGAGCTGCAGCTGCTAGACTGCTAGTGGCTTGAAGATGAACATTTTTTGTTTTTGTTTTTATTTTTTATTTACAATATCATTTTATTTTTGTGGTGTTGAAAGAAAAATGTGTTGAAGAAGTAAGAAAATGGCATTTTAGTAATCTCAAAAATAATTACTTTTACATTTATTTTTTATTGTGGTGTGAAAAGAAAAATTGGTGGTGTAAATAGAATTACCCTAAAATTTATTGGATATTTCATAGATTAATAATTTTGTATTTGGATTATTTAATGGGTGATTCTATACATAGCCCATGTTTTTCTTAATATAGCCCCCTATTTAAAAATAAATAAAAATATATTAATTAATGTACAATTTTATCCTTATAGCCCTAACTTAAATTTAACCCTAATAAAATAACAAACACTACATCCTTATATCCTCCACTCATCGAATAATTCTGCCTCCACTCATCTATTAATCTTACAAAAAAAAAAAACCTAGTTTAAGAACTTTATCTTGCAGTTGAAGCCGCACATTGAAGATCGAAGAACTTATAAAAAAAAAATTTGAACAAGAACGAAGAAGTAAGAGCGAAGAATAAAACTCCATCTAGTGTCCATTCATTCATAAAAAAAAATTGATGCATTTGTGTTCATCTTCAATTACGTTTATTAAAGAAACACAATAAATACTATCAATTTCTACTGCAATCAATTTGGAATTATTGATAAAAATCTCATTTTTAAGAATCCATCTTCTTCCCAGAATATATCACATGTAATTCTTTTTATTTACTTCCCCCAATTCCCCAAATCACGAGAAGCCAATTTCTAGAATAAAATTGTTATAACTTATTTTGTAATTCAAATCCCCAAGATCTTGCTTTAATTTAAAAATTTAACCATTCATGTGAATCACAAAATAAACTTCGATCTTCTACAAATATACAAATTCTTTGGGATATAAATGTGAAATCTTCATGCCAAAATCTGATTTTTTTCAATAATCTCGATTCTTTGCAATTTGTTTCTTAAAAATTTAATAATTTGTGTGAATACATATTTTTTATTGTGATTTTAACATAAATCTAAGATGATTACATGCTATAATCCAACCCTTCGGATTTTTATTTTAAATAAAAAAAATGATCGGATGTACTGAAGGGACTATGGGAAATGACACTTTATTTTATTCTTTCATTAATATTTTTAAGTTGCAAGGTTAAAATAGTATATAAATTAATATATTTATTAATTTTTTTTAAAGGGGCTATGGTGAGAAAAAATAGGGCTATGTATAGAATCACCCTTGTTTAATTGTGATTTTAATGAGAATGGATAATTTGTCAATATTCAATTTGAATTGAAGGATTGTGATTAAAAAATAGCAATATATCTAAATTGTTCTCCATATAATAATTTTTATTAAAATTTTAAATTATTAGAAGTTTAAAATATTTATTAATGATTTTAATAAAATTATATTATTATAAAAAATTATGATAAAAATTGTAAATATAAAAATTAAAAGTTTTAGAAAATAAAAGGAAACAATGAAAATAAAGAAAATAATAATAATAAACCAATTAAATATAAATAATAAGTATGTAAACATGTGTTTGAAAATAAACTAATCAAAATTCATTAGGTCTTTCTTCCCCACCAAGGCGCCCCTCCCTCCTCTTCTGATTTTCGTCTTCCTCACCCAGTCGGCCAATCTCTCTCTCTCTCTCTCTCTGCAATTTCTTATTTCTAAAATTCTGTTGCAGCTGTCATCAACTCTTCATGTTCTTCGAAAACCAGTGTCGCCGCCCAAATGCAATATATATTTTCCATTTTAGTTTGTCACTAATTGGAGGGAATGTAGGTAAATTTCATTTTTGGTGGATGAATGGATTGCTTATCAATTATCACACTAAAAATGGATGGATTACTTATCATGCAATTGGAGGATAACAACTCAAATAATAATGGACCGTCCGTCAATCCTGAGTTTATATCCAACAAACCAAACATTTGATTAAGTATGATAAATTTGATAATCACACCCTTATCACTCAAACTAAACATCTCCTAGGAGTGTCGATTTTTAACTCGATAACACGATATAAATATATATGAAACTAACGGGTTAATTTTTAATCTTATCAACTTCGAGTCAGTATGATAAGAAACACAAAATTTTTGTGTCGGATTTGTGTAATACGTTAACACACACACACACATGCATATATTGATATTAATATTAATTATGATAGTTTAATATAACATATTTTTTTATTTATTTTGTTAAAAATTAAGTATCATGTTCGTTTAAAATTGAGTCTTTTATAGTATGATTTTGCCATTGTGTCTCTATTGTGTCGTGTCGGTACAATTGTTCGTGTCATCTCCTTGTTTATACAAAATAAATCATTTTCATGTTCGTATCGACCAGATCTTTAACAGGTCATATTCGTGTTTGACTTTATCATACCAACACGATATCGACCGGGGACGCACGAATTGCAAGCCCTACAACCCACCTACTTCCTTTTATCTTTTGTAGCCACTAGTTTTACAAATATTTTGGTGTCGCTACAGTTTTGGATTAAAACATTTATTGAGAATTTTTGTTGAAATTGGGATCACAGAAAAAAAGTCTTGAACAAATCTTTGTGTCACATATATTATAAGCCTTGAGTTAGCAAGAAAGGCCCAAAATCCACATGCTTCTGAGTTGTGCAACTCTCGACCTCTGTTTGTTTCAACATAATGAATTATGTGTTTGAATGAATCTGTACGTTTAACTTGCAGATTTTTGCTGTGTGGAAATTTTTGGAAGAAATTCACAAGCATATATATGAATTGAAGCGGCAGTTTTAATTTCATTGGTGGTGTAAACATAAACCATTCATATATTTATCTTGACAAGGTTACCAGCAGGTGAGGGAGTTGATACTGACTCATAAATTCAATCTTGAGATGCATTTATGGAGGGTTTAGATTGTGAGTTGAAGCCTCCCATTTCATTTGAGCCCTTGGATTTGCCATATTTATGAGGAAATGTAGATTTTGGTATTTGGTGGTGAAGGTCGGATCCACACATATATGATATATATAGTTACCACCGATCCATTTAGTTTCCCCCGTTGCGGGTTAATTTATTTATTCACTGTTGGTGTTGCACCCCATATTTGCTTGTCTTTTCGTGTAATGCCTATTTGGTATGAGCACCACCTCGTATGCGCGGCTATTTCCGACTGCCACAACAGCGCTTTTTTTTTTTTTTTTTTGGGGTAAATTTTTTATTTTTTTCCCCAAAAATTTATACCATAAAATAAAATTAGTGAACTCTAAAATTGACGTGAATTGATTTAGTTTGTTTGAAATAAATTTAAATTTACACCCTAAAATGAACTTAATAAACTCTAAAGTAAAAGTTTTTTTTTTTTAATTTGGCGACTCGGGCAATGCATTCGCTAGACGCTAATGCATGGCTCGTGAATTGCGTTCGATAATTAATTTAATTTTTTGGAAGCAAATATAAATTGTGATTGAAAAATAAAAATCTAATTTTGAAATAAATATATACACTAAAATGGAATTAGTGAACCCTAAAATATAAATGAATTAATTTGATATTTTTTAAATTCAGCGACTCGCACACTGCACTCGCTTGATGGTAACGTGTGGACTTATACATTGCACCCGACAATTAATTTTTTTCAACTTAAATATAATTCATAATTGAGATTAATAAAACTTAAAAAAAAACATAAAACCTTAAAAAACACAAAATAAACCCCTAAAAATTTAAAATACTAAAAAACCCATAATTTTTTTTAAAAAATACTAAAAAAAAAAACCCCTAAAAATCGTGAACACTAAAAAATCATAAACTCTAAATATTAATTGGAATGAAAAAAACTCACAGTTTGAACTAAATAAACTAGCATAAGATAACTAGCAGACCCGTTACTTTTTAAGGATACAAGTGATACTATTCGAATTTAGAGTGATATTTTTTTGTGTTACAGTAGATACTGTTTTTGACTTTCTTTTTATTGCAGGTTGACCCGGGTCAAAACGAGTTGACCCATCTAAAATAAGACTTATTTACAATTAGTGCATGCAAGTGTTTATGATTAGGTATAGAAGATGACATTTTATTTTACCTCAAACAACGCGTCATAATAATTATAATTGACATATGAGAGACAATGTGTTGATCAGTTAGTCTTGTGTACACCATTTATATATAAATTTTATAGTAAACAGAAAAATTAGAATATCATTCTTAATACTGAAAAGTATCATGTTTATTTTACTGGAAAGTACCGCCTTGAAAAAAATTAACCGTATCATTTTTATAATTATTACTATATTTTTTAGATTGAAAATAGTATGACAAAATTGAAAGCAAATAAAATTATTGAAGTAAAACTAATAAATTTAATGGTACGAGACGATGATCGCAAAATGAGTTAGGTTTTGACTCGTTCATCTTTTGTCAACGAAGCAAAGAACGTGTGGACGCCACTATTTAAAATCCATTAATAATCTTATCAATTATACCAATATGACTGCAATTCAAAGTGTAATAATCTCAATAAATAAAATTGTGTGTTATAGAGCCAGTGGAATTATGAGAACAACATAAAGTTATTTGACTTGTTCCTAAAGGAATGTAACCACCACTTTCATACGCACTAATTAATAAATTCACTTTCTTTCATATAATTATAAGTATTGGGTAATTAAGTACTACCATGTTTTATCCTTGAAGGAAGTTTTTAAATATTTTTTTATACTTCTTTGTTAATAAATTTGGTGAATGTAGTGATGCAATATATAGTAAACTGTTTAAGATAATAATGATGGATTGTAAAGTTGTTTTCTTTTAACGATTTCAATGGTTTCCATAAATTCGATTTAATTAGCCCATCAAAGAATTGGTGGGATATATGCTATTTTAAGATTATTTTATTTTATGTTGTGTTGTTCATTAAATCCAATTCAATTTCGAGCAGTGGTTTTATAAAGCAATTCAATGAATGAATGAAAAATGAATTTTTTCGTATAGAACGATTATGCATTGTCATTCATACTGTTAAATGGAATAAATATTTATCTAATGTAACATATCATCATTTTTAGATCAATAAACGAGTGCAAATATCAAATATGTCTAATCTCAACTAATAATATGCCATTTTAAATTATTTAATTCATAGGTGCGTCAGCATCCAAATTCGGAATCTAATCCATATTCAACAACACATTTATAATATTATTGATATTTGATTGTGTTTGGATTCGAATCTTAATTCGTCTTATAAATTTTGAGTATTTTTTCACAAGAAACTCCCTCTTTAGACTTTAAATTATAGAACAATTAAAAGGTCAAATTTGGCTAAAAAATACATATCATAAAATATCATTGGAAAAAAAAGAATGAATTTTCTAGTATTTCTTGTCACAAGTTTTTTATAAGGCGGATGGGTACTACCCCATATTTGACCCCATCCGACTTTGAAAAAAAAAAATCACTTGTAGTATTGAAAAATATTACATTTATTTTATTAGAATATACTGTTAAAAAAAAGATAAAGATATTTTTGTAATTATTACTATATTTTTTTTTATTGAAAAATATCAATTTTAATACTAAAAAATATAACTTATAATACTGAAAATTATCATGCAGGATAGGCGATTAAAGCTTCAGCTATATATTAGCTACCAAAACTTTTATGAACATGTTTTAAATGCTTTCGTCCATACTTAAATGAATTGAGATTTTACTCAACATGACTACAATGTTTTCGCTCTTCGTGGATGTGATTTGACCTGCATGATGAATTTGGGCATTGTCTTTGTCTCCACGCATGATTAATTGAACGCATTGATCTCAAAATGAATGATAAATTGTTTGGCCATATGAAATAAAAAATGTTTATATGTGCTTGGATGAAGAAAGATGTTTGAGAGCGCATGTGCCATCTGGATATATGTTTATATACATCTCGATACAAAGATTATTTTCTAAAAAAAACATATAATAAGAATAGGACAAAGGGGTGGCGGATGTATTTTTGGAACGCTGAAATTCCTTTTGAAAAAGAAAGAAAAAATTCGGAAAATAGAAAGAGAGGCGAGGAATGGAAAAAGAGAACACTTTCTTTTTTACTCAAAAAATAAAAATAAAATAAAAAAAGAGAACACTTTTTGAGAATTCAGAAAATCAATAATTTCAGCAAAATCAAAAACAGCACACGAGTACAGCTCCACAGCCCATCATCAACAACAGCAAACCCAAAAAATTGTTTCCTTTTCTTTTTTCCCTCTTAAGCCTCATCCCAATCCATTTCACACAGCTTTCGCTTTCTCTCTCTAGTTTCTCTCTCTTCGGGGCCGATTTCGAGATTTCTGCTATCAATCCCTTCGGCCCCCTTCTGCTTTAATTATATTTCCCATCAGAATTTAAACAACCTGTTTACTTTAATTTCTCATCAATGGCCCATGATTTATGCGCTCCTTGCTTCCGTGCTCCTACATGTAGACTTCTCTAGTTTGTATGTTTATGCATAGTTCTATATAGCTATAGTGGGTTCCTCGTGTTGCTGCTTTTTTGTGAGCGATTATTGATGAATGATGTTAGTTGGTTTTTCTAGATCGCGGCCCAGATCTTGAAACGCGCTGATCTGTGCTGAGTAGTTGGGGATTGTGTGATATAAGGCGAAAGGGGAAAGATGAGGTGAGTTCATGAACTGGGGTTTTAGTGCTTTGTGATTTTTGTTGTGATTGAGCAAATTTGTGGGATCTTATCTTGATTATTTTTAGTTAATTTTGATTGCTAATTTTCGTTTACTTTTATTTCTTACATCTGGGATTTTCATAATGAAAGTGACATGCAATTTATGCTGGGAAAAGTAGTCTTGAGAGTTTTTCTAGAGGGATGGACTTTGCACTTATTTGTCTTTCTTTGGGAAAAAAAGGGATAATTTTAGCTTTTATTTTGTAGCTTGATGAAACTGAAATCTGGGCAGTGCTATATCTATGGCTTTGGGCCTTTTCTTGTTTTAATTTTAGCTATTTCCTTTTACAGATGAGAATTCCTACACTCGGAAGTTCTGTTTGCACATTGCTAGTGCATAGTTCCTCTATGAATCGTATGTAGCCATCAGAATCAGTCTGATGATTGTTTTGCTACAATTTGTGAAGCATTTTGATTGTTTGTTCACTGAAGTTTAGCACCTTTGAAGAAATTTGTGACTCTTTGCACTCAGTGATGATAAAGAATATCCTCAATAAGCTTCCACGGAAACACAATAAGTTAGTGGATAATCGTGATGGAGGATCCTCTACTTACTCTTCAAATGCTTCGGCTACTTCAAGAAATACCTATGCTGCAGGTTCCCGGTCAGGAAATTCAAATCCTGCAGCTGTTGCTGGGATTAATTCAACTTCAAATTCCATTCCAAATTACGAAAATAAACTTCAAGACCCATTAAGTACAAAGGTCAATGGGAATGGAGGGTATGTTCCGTATGAGGCTTTACCTAGCTTTAAAGACGTGCCAAATTCTGAGAAGCAAAGCTTGTTTATCAAGAAGTTGAATTTGTGTAGTGTTGTATTTGACTTCACTGACCCCACGAAGAATTTGAAAGAAAAGGACATCAAGAGGCAGACATTAGTGGAGCTTGTTGACTATGTTGCTTCAGCAAATCAGAAATTCACAGAAACTGCCATGCAAGAGATGGTAAAAATGATATCCTCAAATTTATTCCGTACACTCTCTACGCAGCCTCGTGAAAACAAGATCTTGGAAGCCTTTGATTTGGAAGAAGAGGAGCCCTTGATGGATCCTGCATGGCCTCATTTGCAAGTTGTGTACGAATTTCTTCTAAGGTTTGTGGCCTCTCCAGAGACAGATGCAAAGCTAGCAAAGCGTTACGTTGACCACTCTTTTGTTCTGAAGTTATTAGATCTCTTTGACTCGGAAGATCCTAGAGAAAGAGACTATTTAAAGACAGTCCTGCACCGCATATATGGAAAGTTCATGGTTCATCGTCCGTTCATCAGAAAAGCGATCAATAATATATTCTATAACTTTATATTTGAAACGGAGAAGCATAATGGGATTGCTGAGCTGTTAGAAATTTTGGGTAGTATTATTAATGGTTTTGCATTGCCTTTGAAAGAAGAGCACAAACTTTTCCTTGTTCGGGCACTCATTCCTCTTCACAAACCAAAATGCATCCCCATGTACCATCAACAGCTATCTTACTGCATTACACAATTTGTCGAGAAGGACTGCAAACTTGCTGACACTGTCATAAGAGGCTTACTGAAATATTGGCCAATCACAAACAGTTCAAAGGAGGTAATGTTCTTAGGCGAGCTAGAGGAAGTACTGGAAGCGACTCAGCCTCCAGAGTTTCAGCGTTGTATGGTTCCTTTGTTCCGCCAGATTGCCCGTTGCCTGAGCAGTTCACATTTTCAGGTTGGCCTTGTGAAATGGTTCCATTTCTATTTATTTCCAAATTATTTTTCTTTCAACTTGTTATGACTCAAGTTGCACTACATTTTTACAAAATATTTTTTATTATTTGTGGTTCATTTATCTGATTACACAGGTTACTGTTATGTTTGCGCAATTTTGACTTGTTACTATCTTGCAGTGCATGTTCTATATTGAATACTTATTTTCGTTTAGTTTCTTGCAGTGCATGTTCTATATTGAATACTTATTTTCGTTTAGTTTTCCTCACTTTCTATTATTCTCTCTTTTCTTTCTTATCAAGGCCCATTTGACCACTTTAGGTGGAGCTAGATAAAAAGGCCTCTTTGCAACAGTATCACACACTGAAGTTCTCAATTTGTCTGTTTCTCGAGTTACGCTTAGCATTTGTTCTTCATTTTTAGGTTGGGTTATATAGCGGACTAAACCTATTTAAAAGGAACCTGTCGTATTGGTCAGTACAAATTGTTTAAGAGAGTCAATGCTAGAAAAGACTTTCTATGGAATTACACTTTGTTTTACATTCTCATATTTTTGGTTTATACAATGGACTAACCTAATTAAAGTGAGTAAAATCTTATTATGCTCACGTTGATCACATTTTTGACAATGTATTAGAAAGTAGGGGGCATGATGAATCAGCCATCTGATGTTTTTTTTCCAAAGTCCAAATGAAACTAGCAACTATAATATCTTCTGACTTCTTTGTTAGTTTCATTCTTCTTCACAAGTCTTGTGCTTGCACTATGATTATTGAGAAAAACTTTTTGGCTTTTGGCATATACTCTAAAACAGTGACGTGATGAAACATTGGTCTCTGCTATTCCTACAAAGTCAAAAGTGAAATTAACTAGCTTTATCTCTTTCTGACTTATTTGCTAGTTGCATTATCCTTCTTGTTACATGGCTTATTATAATTGCAGTGTGATGATCAAAAGGGAAAAATATTTTGGGCTTTTGGCGTATAGTTAATGCTTTGTTTTTTGAGTTGATTGATGGAGATCATATGCAGATTCAAGTTGATAATATGCTTTTGCCTGATTAACTTGAAATTTCAAAGCCTTTCATACTTTGTTGTGATATCCCCTCTTTGTAGGTATGCACGTGCATGAATTAAGTAGACTTTACTGCATTTGGTGTTTGGTAGCATCACTCTTATTGCCTATTATTTCTGTTTTTTTTTTTTTGTTAAATTGATAGTGTCTCTTGTTCTTCACTGAGAGATGAAAAGATCAGCTTTCTCCACTTCTAGCAGTCTTTATGTGAATGGCATTGTTCGTAATTTGTGAACAACCGAGGAAAAAAAGATTGCATTACCAGATCAAATTTAACCCATTGCACTTGCTGCAACCTTTTTTTTTTTTGCTGAATCTTAAAGACATTGCTGTACTAATGGAGTCTATTTTGTGTCACTACCTTGAGGAAATATATTATATTATATTATATATATATTTATTTATCATTTTTAGTGCTACTAAGGGATGAGCATAAACTCCCCTAAACCGAACGATGAAGATCACCGAAATGACCATTGCTCGTGTTGGTTCGGTCGGTATCGAATTTCATAAAAACAAAATCTACCAAAATCACAGCTCAAGAACACAGTATAAATCCAATGAAACCTAGTGTTATATTAGTGGGAAAAGATGGTGACTGATAACAATAGACTAAAATGGGTATCTGGCATATATTCCTGAATAAGCATAGAACCTTTGTGTTGCGTTGGGTGTTGCTGCTGCTGCCGCCTGCTGGGTGCTGGTCATCAGCGGTTCAGCCATGAGTTGCCGGGCAGAGTGTAAGAGACGAGAGAGAGAGAGGGGCCGGGAGGACCGGTGGGAGAGAGGGGTTGGGCGCTGTGACACGTGACAAGAGAGAGAGAGAGAGAAGTGAGAAGAAGCGAGAGACGACGAACAAACATGAGTGAGAGAAAATTAATTTAGGTCTACTTTAAAATATATTTTCAAAATATATTAACAAAAAAAAAAAATTAGGTTTTCAGTCAGTTCAGGGTATCCAATTTTTTTCAAGCCTAAACCTGACCACCTACCGAAAACCAATCAGGTGGCTATTCTAGGGACCGACCACTGACTGAGGAGGTGGAGGTGCTGGCACCGTACCGAACTGATCGAAACCAATTGGTTCAGTCAGTACGGTCGGGTCCATGCTCACCCCTAACTATCATACTTGTTTTTTATGCATGGTACATTGGAATAACATTTTTGTCGAGGATGACAAACCGGAACCTTCTTATCAAATGCTCCCTGCATCTAATATGTGTAAAGCCTGATTGGCTTTTATGGACAGATTAAGAGTGCTACTGGGAAAGTCAATTTATTTTATTAAAAAAAAAACTCTCACCCTTCTTCAATGAATGTTGTGGAAAACTAGAATTGATTACAACTATGTATATTAAACAGGGGCATATTAGTTTATGAACTGAAAAAATACTATTAGATATAGAAACATGTATATGTATTTGGGACATCCGGAAAAGGAAAATTAATCTATATATGTTGGACAGAGGGAATAGTAAATATAGGTCATAGGAAGAGGAAACAGATTCAATTTGGTCTAAGAAATCTTATCTGATCTTTTTCATGATGCCTGGGAGACAAGAAAACCACAATAAGCTTGCAATGTGAACCCTTGTATTCTAGAAATTTCTATTTCCTTTTGATATTTTGTCTTAATATATATATAAGTATTGTATTCTGGGATTTTATATTAAAGGTAAATGCTTTGTGACTTTGACTCTCCAAGTCATAGAATTATCAACATTCTTAAATTTGTTCCCATATTTGAGGGTTTTGATGCTGATAATCTTTTACTGCTCCCCAATGTGGGAGAGTCAAGCTGGTGGACGGTTTCTCTCATTATCTTGTTTCTTAATCTTGTAACTGCAGGTGGCAGAAAGGGCCTTATTCTTATGGAACAACGATCATATTGAGAACCTGATCAAACAAAATCGCAAAGTAATCCTGCCGATCATTTTTCCTGCATTGGAGAGGAATGCAAGAAGCCACTGGAACCAGGCAGTACAGAGCTTGACACTGAATGTCCGGAAAATCTTCTCAGATGCAGATCCCGAACTCTTTGAGGAGTGTTTGCTGAAGTTCCAAGAAGACGAGGCACAAGAAGAAGAAAACAAGAAGAAACGGGAAGCAACATGGAAACGTCTAGAGGAAATAGCCGCGATGAAAGCATCCAGTAATGAACCAGTGCTCGTTTCTCCCAGGACCAGGGCGAAGATGTCATCTGGCTAAAGATGAAGACTAATTTTTGTGGGCTCGAGTTGCTACAACGATGGGTTTGGAGATGGAGCGCAACAACGGAACTGCATATTTTCTCGACCTGCCCCATCGGAGTGAAGATTAGCAGTATGGGAGGTATGATGAGAGGTTGTTTTGATTGTAAGAAATAGTGAATGTACATATAGAATTGCGGTGGCAAACTGCAGATGGTTTTAGAATCCTGAGTGGAGGAAATTTGGTGGCAAATTGGCCTTTTTCTTCCATCTTTAGCTGTTAGAATGGTGTTGAAATTAAGGGTTATATTTCTCTCTCTGTCTAGGGATTTTTGAACTGGGTTTCACTTTATGTACTCTCATCTGCAAATGCAATTATATATATATATATATATATATATGTATCATCTTCATCATCATTATATTCATATAGGAAATTCTACTCTAGTACCCAAATTATTAATACATTTTAATAATTTTTTAATATGTATCTAATACAGTTTTATTATTTTTTAAATGGTGTATTAGTGGGTGGAATTTTCCCATATTCATTTATATTTAGATAAAAACTTCTTCCTTCCACCTTTTATCTCTAAATTAATGCTTGAAACACAAGTAGAATCATTCATGAGGATCTGCTATAACCAACATAGATGGTAAACACAGTGATTGTGCCACGTTCCACAAAATTGAAATAGACTAGGTGTTATGATGGTTCATGTAGGTGTAGTGTAGCGTATAATTTTCCGAGGATTAAATTGAAATAGGCGGCTAGGTTACAGCGTGGACAATGCATCGTATAGCATAGAAATAGAATCACCCGTTTATAGGATAACTAGTAATGCACAAATAATTATAATATTTTAGATTTCTAATAATATGATTATTTTTAATTCTATATGTTGTGTATAATTATTTTTAAATTTTATATATTGTGTTCAATTTTTAAAAATTAATAAAATGATATGCACATACATTAATTAACTAGATAAGAAGATCAATTTTGTGTAGTTATGTCAAATAAAAAGAAATTAAATTTTAGGAATTAAATGAAAATCAAACGACATGATTTTTTAAATAGCAATATTTGTCCACGATTAAAGAACATTTGATTTCTATGAATATATGGCATGCATAAAAAATATAATTGTAGAGACCTTATTTCTACATAGGCCCAAAGACCAGGCCCACGGCCATTTGTTCTAAAGGATCGAAGAGGTCGACATTTCAAGGTTAACGCCTCGAGGTCGACGTCTCAGTACCCGAAGTCCAGAGTCCTAAAAAAGGAACCGAGCTTGAGCGGACTCCTAAGGAGACCAAGTCAACATATCCGTTGGAGATAAGTAAGACCCCGTCAAAACCCTAAAAGGGATAGAAAGTATCCCCTAAAACTCGGAAAATTAGTTAAACCCTACTCTATATATACGCTTCCTTCATAATAAGAGGAGAGAGGATCAAAATATAAGCTATCACACGTACAACACTCACATTGATTCATTCACGAACAATCCTCATACGATCCATCACTTGGCATACTTATTACATTCTATGAGAATAGAATTCAGCTCTTCAATTCCTATTTATTGTTCAATTTTAAGTTGTTATTTTGACTAAGTTTCGATTCTGACTTGATCGTCGGAGTCCGTTCGATCGTCGACCCCCCTGACGGCCCTTCGACTTCACATGTGTTTTTTTTTGTCTTGTAGATCGCCGGAACCCGAACTCGAAGAGCGATCAATTGTAGAGTTTTTGACCTCTATAGTTTGGCGCCCACCGTGGGGCTCCGATCGATCACTTCAAGATGATGAACAACAGCCGAAAGGATGCAACGACCGTCCCTCAAGAAGCCCGAAAAGATAGGGCAACTGCGACCCCTTCACCAGAAGGCGACGATGATATTGCGCGACTCCTGCGTTCTATCCAATGTCAATTAGACACCACCACAATTGAACTCGCAGCAATTCGCACGGAAAACTCGGCCTTGAAGGCTAGGGTTGAAGCTATTTCACAACCGAACCCTTTTCCAAACGGATCTACCCGAACTTAACTGTCCCCACTCTCATGAACCCGAACGTCCAACGAACTCCAGATGGTAAGCCGGGCTTCCATTCCCTGACGCTGGGTAAGCCGCATGCCATTCCCCGACGCTGGGTTCAGGAAAGCCTAGCTCTCTCCACAGATAGTACATTCACAACATGTGAAACCACCCAATCGGGGTGATTTGTGAAGGAGCTATGCCATATAAATAGGATGAATGGGGAGTTCGACCCCCTTCTCCGCCACCTGGGTATAGAAAGCTGTGAATCCCGGTGGAGGTCGATGAGCTCGATTAGCACGACCAAGAGTTTAAACCTCGACCCCAGCATCTGATATCGGTGGTGAGGTGAGCCTTTTCACGAGTTCGTTACTCACCTTCGGGGTGTTCTCAGAGGCTTTAAACCTCTCACCCACTGCCTTTACTTCCTGAATCTGCAACTTCCGGCCTGTCGGTAACTTTTCCCTCACCGTCGTTGCTTCATGCATGCTAACCACCGCATGACCGATTGAACGAGGAATGATAGCCGACAGTCTCCTTCTCCTCGATTTTCCCATGACCTTCACGATCACGGCAGAATCGGAACTTTCCGACTGTTCCGACCCAGAGCCTTGTTCTACCTCTTCACCGCCATAACTTCTCATCTCCTCTGCGTTCGAGTCCTCGCTCGTGCTCATCGTCAACTTAGGAAAGTTCAACAAAATAAACAAACCTAAGAACTGACTAAGAAAAATCTATACCCGCCTAAAAATGTTGAAACCCAGAAAGAATCACCCACCGAAAAAACCACAAAGTCCAAGATAGTCAAATAAACTTGCCCATAAATAAGTAATGCCACCCAATATTTCCCAGAAACCTAAATCCCTAGAAAAATATAGAAATCGCCACAATTTCTCCAGAAATCCCAAAAATCGCCAAGCATACCAGGAGATACTAAGAGATGCTATTTAATATCTTCAAAGATTTCTTAAAACCTACGAAATAAACCAGATGGTGTACCGATGGTGTGTTCAAGTCCATCTAAGCCGTGAGCTCTTTAATATATTACAAGGTTCTAATGATATGATCTTACCGTGTGACTCCCCACACCATATCATCTACAATGTAAGTATATGGAACATTGCATAGAACAATTATAGAATATAATCTAAATGCAAACAGTGACTGCAATAACTTTCATTTTATATCATCATATCACCAGAAAAGTATACAAAGACAAGTCTTCCAGTATATAAAGCTAACACTCACAAGCTCCCCCAGGACCTGCCTTCAGGTCTGGAGCTCCACGAGGTCTGCTCTCACGACCTCACAAGCTCCCTCAGGACCTTCCTTCAGGTGTGGAGCTCCATAAGGTCTGTTCTCATGATTTCAGAAGCTCCCCCAGGACCTGCCATCAAGTCTGGAGCTCCATAAGGTCTATTCTCACGACCTCAGAAGCTCCTCCAGGACTTGCCTTCAGGTCTGGAGTTCCACGAGGTCTGCTCTCACGACCTAAGAAGCTCTCCCAGGACCCGTCTTCAGGTCCGGAGCTCACGAGACTGGGTTTTGCGATCCGAGATCCTTCTTGGGATTCATCTCTAAGCACCGTCCTAAAGCTAATAAAAATTCAGCATCTAAACATAGAGTTGTATCAAGATAATCGCTAATAGAATATCGACATTCATTACCCGATCCTTGAAATATAAAAATCAAGTAATGAAGAGCTAACTGTAGAGACCTTATTTCTACATAGGCCCAAAGACTAGGCCCACGACCATTTGGTCTAAAGGATCGAAGAGGTTGACATTTCAAGGTTAATGCCTCGAGGTCGACGTCTGAGTACCCGAAGTTCAGAGTCCTAAAAAAGAAACCGAGCTTGAGCGGACTCCTAAGGAGACCAAGTCAACATATTCGTTGGAGGTAAGTAAGACCCCGTCAAAATCCTAAAAGGGATAGAAAGTATCCCCTAAAACTCAGAAAATTAGTTAAACCCTCTTCTATATATACACTTCCTTCATAATAAGAGGAGAGAGTATCAAAATATAAGCTATCACACGTACAACACTCATATTGATTCATTTACGAACAATCTTCATACGATCCATCACTCGACATACTTATCACATTCTATAAGAATAGAATTCAGCTCTTCAATTCCTATTTATTATTCAATTTTAAGTTGTTATTTTGACTAAGTTTCGATTCTGACTTGAGCATCGGAGTCCGTTCGATCATCGACCCCCCCGACGGTCCTTCGAATTCACGTGTATTTCTTTATCTTGTAGATCGCCAGAACCCGAACTCGAAGAGCGATCAATTGTAGAGTTTTTAACCTCTACAGTTTGGCGCCCACCGTGGGGTTTCAATTGATCACTTTAAGATGATGAACAATAGCCGAAAGGATGTAACGACCGTCCCTCAAGAAGCCCGAAAAGATAGAGCAACTACTACCTGTTCACTAGAAGGCGACGGTGATATTGCACGACTCCCGCGTTCAATCCAATGTTAATTAGACACCACCACCGTTGAACTCGCAGCAATTTACACGGAAAACTTGGCTTTGAAGGCTAGGGTTGAAGCTATTTCACAATCGAACCTTTTTCCAAACGGATCTACCCGAACTCAACTGTCCCCGCTCTCATGAAGCCGAACGTCCAACGAACTCCAGACGGTAAGTCGGGCTGCCATTCCCCGACGCTGGGTTCAGGAAAGCCTAGCTCTCTCCACAGATAGTACATTCTCAACATGTGAAACCACCCAATCGGCGTGATTTGTGAAGGAACTATGCCGTATAAATGGGTGACCTTTGCAAAAAAAGGATGAATGGGGAGTCCGACCCCCTTCTCCGTTACCGAGGTATAGAAAGCTGTGAATCCCGATAGAGGTTGATGAGCTCGATTAGCATGACCAAGAGTTTAAACCTCGACCCCAGCATTTGATATCGGTGTTGGGGTGAGCCTTTTAACGAGTTTGTTACTCACCTTCGGGGTGATCTCAGAGGCTTTAAACCTCTCACCCACTGCCTTTACTTCCTGAATCTGCAACTTCCGGCCTGTTGGTAACTTTTCCCTCACCGTCGTCGCTTCCTGCATGCTAACCACCGCATGACAGATTGAACGAGGAATGATAGCCGACGGTCTTCTTCTCCTCGATTTTCCCATGACCTTCACGATCACGGGAGAATCGGAACTTTCCGACTGTTCCGACCCAGAACCTTGTTCTACCTCTTCACCGCCATAACTTCTCATCTCCTCTGCATTCGAGTCCCCGCTCGTGCTCATCGTCAACTTAGTAAAGTTCAAAAAAATTAGCAAACCTAAGAACTGACTGAGAAAAATCTATACCTACCTAAAAATGTTGAAACCCAGAAAGAATCACCCACTGAAAAAACCACAAAGGCCACGATTAATTTAAAAAAAGCAACGATTAATTTTTTTATAAAAGACCGCGATTAATTTTAAAAATCCACGAGTAATTTAAATAAAAAAATCATGATTAATAAAAAATCCACGATTAATTTTTTAAAAAAATCCACGATTAATAAAAAAGGTCACGATTGATAGAAAAGCCACAATTAATTTTTTAAAAAAAACCCTGATTAATTACTTAAAATCCATGATTATTTAAAAAAAAATCACGATTAATTTATAAAAGGCCACGATTAATTTAAAAAAAAAATCCACGATTCATAACAAAAGCCGCAATTACTTTTTCAAAAAAGCCACAATTAATAAAAAAAAAAGGCACGATTACTTTGTAAAAAAAGCCACGGTTAATAATAAAGGCCACGATTATATTAAATAAATAGCCACAATTATATTTTCATAAGAAACGAGTAACTAATTGAGGCTCATTAAAAATTTAATCGAGAAATTAATCGAAGCAAAAAAAAGCCACAATTAATCTTGGCTCATAACAAAAAAGCCACAATTAATGAAGACAATATATTACATTAATCGTGGATCATTCAATTTAATCAAGGCTCATTTAAAATTTAATCAAGAAATTAATCGAGGCAAAAAAAACCACGATTAATCTTGATTCATTAAAAAATGCCACGATTAATGTCACCCAATATTTCCCAGAAACCTAAATCCCTAGAAAAACATAGAAATCGCCACAAATTCTCCAGAAATCCCAAAAATCGCCAAGCATACCAGGAGTTACTAAGAGATGCTATTTAATTTCCTCAAAGATTTTTAAAACCTACGAAATAAACCAGAACTTCGCATCCATTGCACAAAATGATAAAGGGAAAAAAAGAACGAGAAATTAACCTAGAAACCGTATGGCAACAGGAGTCTGGAATGCCGGTAACAACCGTAGCAAGGGCTCTTAAACAGCGTGATAAACGCAAAGATAGTTGCAGAAAAAGCGGAACATAATTCTTTTAAAAGATTTTTTCAGTAGTAAGGATTTTTTCTTGCAAAGAGATTTGGTTGAAGAAGGAGACTCTTGAAATTCTGAAGAATGAATAAAGAGGGAACAATTTCTCCTCGATATTTGAATTACAAGATTGAGTTGAAGCAATCTGAACACACGTGTTCTAATCTAACGATGAGCATTGACCTAGGGAATAGGAAAAGTAAAATCTGTACTTCAGGTCTGGAGCTCCACGAGGTCTGCTCTCACCACCTCACAAGCTCTCCCAAGAACTGCCTTCAGCTTAGGAGTTCAACAAGGTCTGCTCTCATGACCTCACAAGCTCCCACAGGACCTGCCTTCAGGTCTGAAGCTCCACGAGGTCTGTTCTCATGACCTTACAAGCTCCCTCAGGACCTGCCTTCAGGTCTGGAGCTCCACGAGGTCTGTCCTCACGATCTCAGAAGCTCCCCCAGGACCTGCCTTCAAGTCTGGAGCTCCACGAGGTTTGCTCTCACGACCTCACAAGCTCCCAGGACCTGCCTTCAGGTATGGAGCTCCATGAGGTCTGTTCTCACGACCTCAGATGCTCCCCCACGACCTGCCTTCAGGTCTGGAGTTCCACGAGGTCTGCTCTCACGACCTCAGAAGCTCTCCCAGGACCTGTCTTCAGGTTCGGAGCTCACGAGATCGGGTTTCACGAACCGAGATCCTTCTAGGGATTCATCTCTAAGCACTGTCCTAAAGCTAATAAAAATTTAGCATCTAAACGTAGAGTTGAATCAAGATAATCACTAATAGAACGTCGACATTCATTACCCGATCCTTGAAATACAAAAATGAAGTAATGAGGAGATAACTGTAGAGGCCTTATTTCTACATAGGCCCAAAGACCAGGCCCACGACCATTTGGTATAAAGGATCGAAGAGGTCGACATTTCAAGGTTAACGCCTCGAGGTTGACGTCTGAGTACCCGAAGTCCAGAGTCCTAAAAAAGGAATCGAGCTTGAGCGGACTCCTAAGGAGGCCAAGTCAACATATCCGTTGGAGATAAGTAAGACCCCATGAAAACCCTAAAAGGGATAGAAAGTATCCCCTAAAACTCAGAAAATTAGGTAAACCCTCCTCTATATATACGCTTCCTTCATAATAAGAGGAGAGAGGATCTAAATACAGGCTATCACACGTACAACACTCACATTGATTCATTCACGAACAATCCTCATACGATCCATCACTCGGCATATTTATCACATTCTATGAGAATAGAATTTAGCACTTTAATTCCTATTTATGGTTCGATTTTAAGTTGTTAATTTTGACTAAGTTTTGATTCTGACTTGAGCGTCGAAGTCCGTTCGATCGTCGATCCCCCCGACGTTCCTTCGGCTTCACGTGTGTTTTCTTTGTCTTGTAGATCGCCGGAGCCCGAACTCGAAGAACGATCAATTGTAGAGTTTTTGACCTCTACAATAATTATTTAATTATTTTAAATGATGAAATTTAAATAGAAAAATAATATATTATTATAAATTATGTTATAGTCATCATCATCATAATTATTATTATTATACAAATGAAAACTAATTTTAGGTGACAAACGTAGAATACTACAAATATGTGCATAAAAAATAAAATAAATAACGTTACAAATCTCAAATTTTCAAGTAAAAAAATAATAACTAAGATTGCAAAAATTTGTTAAAAAAATAATAGTTGCAATCTAAATTGTTGTGAAAAAACGCAAAAAAAAGAAGTAGAAAGTTTACAACAGTAAATATCACTAATGTTGTCTACTAACTCAAAACTGTTGTCTATTGTGAAAAATCTGTTTTCTAAAATATAATTGTTAAATCATGTGATAGACAACGGTTTATACCAAAACCGTTGTCTATTACATGATTTTGCCTTTATATATATATATATATATATATATATATATATATAGATGAACTTTTTAATTAAATATCAAAATTTTTAAAAGTATAAATTATACTTAATAATTCAACTATTTCAATAATAATAATAATAATAATAATAATAATAGCAATTTTACCTTAATGTTTTATTTGTATCACAATCTTAATCTTCATAAGTTTTTCGGTAAGTGAAATTTGAATCACATATTCTTCAGCATGGTGATTCAGTTTTGAATTATGTGTAATTGTGTTTTTTTTTCTTATCCATGTTTTCTTCGACGTGATGCCTCGGATTTTAATTGCCGGAAAAACTAACGAATGGTAAAATTATAATAAAAATGAACGTTTAAGCTAAACATTTTAATTAAATATAACTCGGAGTATTATTATTATAAATTGCAAACGTGGGATATTAAATATAGTTTACCCTTTAAAAAAATGTAACGAAAAAATCCCATCATACCCAGCTCTAATACTTTATAGTTATGGTTCTCTATGTCCAACCAACTGAATCAAGTGACAATTTTTATTTTGATCACGTAAAACATTTAGAACAAGCAGCTTATGAGTTCTTCTTTGAACTAGTTGAATAGAGAAAAATATTTGATTATTCTTAGACATCTTCGCTAATGTTCTCCGTCCATTTCTATTTAATTGTAGTTTTATAGTTTTTAACTTGTTTCAAAATATTTGTCGTTTATCATATTTTCATATTTTACTTGCATAAAAACTCTATATTAATATAATTTGATACGGAATAGGCAGGAAAAGAGAGTGCGTATATTTGTCATAATAATTTATATTTGAAAAATTCTAAAACGACAATTAAATTGAAAAAGGATACGGCAGTGAACAATAATAAAGGAAAAACAAAAACAAAAAGTAGAGTATTACAGTAACATATTTTCTTTGGAAAAACAAAACAAGAATTTTGGTTTCCACCCAGACAAAATTTAGCATTATGTAGTTCACTATGGGCCCATCTTACCACACTTTTTTGCTATAAAAAAAGCCCAAATCCCAGCTAAGATGTGCAACAAATAGTAAGAATGTAAACTATGTTTAACTCTGGGGTCCCTTGTATCTTATTATTTTGCATAAAAGCCCCTAAAGTATTATGAAAAAATAGCCATCATAAATCATAATCAAACTTTGAAATTTCCTAATTTTCTAGATGGCCATCTCACCTAATCCATTTCTATCCCCTACTTCTCGATTACACGAACACCCCACCTCTCGTGCTTCCTTCACTTGTACGTTCTGACTTTCGTAGACCATCTTCTTGAGTACAACCGTCAAAAGCAGATTTTTATTTTATTTTAATCACAACAGCGGTCTACCTGGCACGAGACAATATTAAATAACAGAAATAGAAGGGAAACAAAAAAAGAAAAAAAAAGCGAAAAACAGCGCAAACCTGCATCTCAATCTATCTCAATTTGTTTTTTTTGATAATTTGATTACATTAGTACTCTGCATTTCCCACTCTCTCTCTCTCTCTCTCTCTCTCTCTAAACGATTTCAAAAAACGAGTTCGAAGATTTACTGCAAAAACCCTAAATCGATTCAAATGTGAAATCTACTTAGCTTTGATTCTCGGACGCCGTTCAATTAGTTGGATTTCCTTCTGAATGAGCTGCGGGGAGGAAGAAATTACGAAATTCCAGAAATTTGTTGATATAATATAGTTTTTTTTTTCTTTATAATAGTTCACTGCTTTCTCGGGAAATGCCAAGTATTGGTGTGAAATTGTACAGCGTATTCTTCAAATTTATGCTGAAGCATCGTTTGCAGAGCCGATTGCAGGTCACGGAAAACGATGCTGTCGGCGGCGGCGGTTCCTTCGGGGTGACGTCACGGCCGGAGGAGGAGACGCCGGCGGCGGCGAATCCGTCGTTCACCGATGGCGTCGCGACGAAGGATATTCATATCGATCCCGTAACATCGGTAACTGTTCGTGTTTTTCTCCCTGAGACTTGCCTTAATTTCCCCGACGCGAAATCGAAATCTGGCGTTGGCTTCTCGGATCATAATCGGGCTCTCACTCGTCGATATAGTCATGGATCGTCGGAGAATAGTGCTGTTTCTGGCAGTAACGGCGTGATTGTGAAGAATGTTGATAACGGTCTTAGAAGAAGCAGTTATGGATGTAGTGTTGATGATGCGAATTTGAAATCCGAAAATGGGAATTACAGAGGATATAATCCGGTTGGGAATAACCGTCGGCGATTGCCGGTGATGTTGCAATTTCATGGTGGCGGGTTTGTTAGTGGGAGCAATGATTCAGTGGCAAATGATTTCTTCTGTAGGCGGATTGCAAGATTGTGTGATGTGATTGTGGTGGCGGTGGGCTATAGGTTGGCTCCAGAGAATAAGTATCCGGCTGCATTCGAGGATGGATTGAAAGTGCTGCATTGGCTTGCAAAGCAGGCAAATTTGGCAGAATGTAGCAAGTCATCGGGCAGTTTGAAGGGAGCAGGGGCGGATTTGAGGAGGTCGGAGGGTAATGGGCATATTGCAGACGCATTTGGAGCTTCCATGGTGGAGCCCTGGTTGGCTGCTCATGGAGATCCATCTAGGTTAGTTTTTGAATTTTACAACCTTTGTTACTTGTTTTAACTTGATTTGGCAGCATTGGTATAGACTTATTTGAAATGGGTATATGTTACTTATATTGGATCTGTGACTTCATTGGTGCAATGCTAATTGCTTTAGGTAGCTGCTTTTGTTGATTACATATTATTCATCTAAATCTTGATTCCATCTAAGCGCAAGGGATCTACATAAAGATGTAACTAGAAAACCTGAAATAGAACAGAGATGTGGGAATCATGTGCTTAAATAACTTATATGAAAGAGTTATATTTGGGAATGAGATCATAGGTTTCTGGTGCACAGCTGATTGGTTTTACCTTTCCAAGCTGGAGCATGAAATAGACCACCTAGATAGTATTGCATTGGATTTTCTGATTGTTCAGTAGTCAGTATTCACTGATTGTAATAAGTTCTTGAAGTTTGTGGTTGTAGTGAACCTTTTTTTCCTTTTCTGAAGTCTGCTGATGTTCAATATGCCCATGCTTGTCAAATTTGTTCTAAATAACTAGTAATCAGAACAAACCAAAGTGTACTCCTAATCCAAGTACTTTTACTTGGAACGGAAGTTGTTTTCAACTTATTTAGCAAAGATGAGTTAAGTCAAGTGGATAATATTTTTCAAGTCAGCATGGATTGTCACATTCCCTATTGCTCTTCATTCTGTAGTGTTTGATGTGTCCATCCCATTTTCTTGCATATGGAAGCTACAGTCTCAATACCTCTTTTCCTTGTTTTTTCTGCCATTATCAAGATTAGATGATAAATGTTGCTCGGCTTACGAGCTGTTAGTGTTGTTGCCCGCACTTATTTCTTTACATGTTTAAGCAACAGAAAGGACTGTTGACATGATTTCTTTTTTACTAAAATGGATTCAGATGTGTACTTCTTGGTGTGAGTTGTGGAGCAAATATTGCCGACTATGTGGCAAGGAAAGCTATAGAGGCCGGTAAGCTTTTGGACCCTGTAAAGGTGGTTGCTCAGGTTTTGATGTACCCCTTTTTCATCGGAAGTGTACCAACACACTCAGAGATAAAACTGGCAAACTCCTACTTCTATGACAAGGCAATGTGCATACTTGCGTGGAAGCTTTTCTTACCAGAGGAGGAGTTCAGTTTGGACCACCCTGCTGCCAACCCTCTAGTTTCTGGTCGAGGGGGACCTCCTCTGAAGCGGATGCCTCCAACCCTGACTGTGGTGGCTGAACATGACTGGATGAGAGATCGAGCAATTGCTTACTCAGAGGAGCTCCGGAAGGTGAATGTAGATGCTCCTGTTCTCGAGTACAAGGATGCAGTCCATGAATTTGCTACCCTTGATATGCTTCTCAAGACACCTCAAGCTCAGGCCTGTGCTGAGGACATTGCCATCTGGGTCAAGAAGTTCATCTCGTTGCGTGGTCACGAGTTCTCTTATTAGCATGTCTTCCGTGATCACAGAAGAGGTTTGTACGATCTGTATTGTATATGGACTCTCAAAGATGATGGGACGCCAGTTCCTTGGTGATTGGATTCCACTGAAGTTGTTTTCCTTGCTGGTTTAAGATCTCTGAGATCATCAGAATCTAACCGGGTTCGTTCGAGCTGCAACTTATCGATGAATTTTGTTTACGACGCGAGGGATGTTGTCTTATTTTTGATGTACCATAGGTATAGAATTACTCAAGAGTGATGAGCTCGATCTGTAGCATCTTTGAATGCAATGAATATGACCTCTTAAAGTTCAAGTGAGATATCAGATATCCTTCATTCACAACTGATCATGTGTTTTTTTTTGTTGCTGTCTTGTCTACTTGAAGCATACATTTATCATAGTAGACAAACAATCACTTATAAAATATTTATTCGATCAAGAGACACAATAACGACAATAGTATAAACAAATGCAATCCAGATCCATAAAAACCATAAGAATGGCATAAAATTGACAGCAACAAAATGAAGAACAGAAATCAAGCTGCAAAGCCTGCAGTATCGAACATCTATGTGCACGCAACGGGCACACCCGTTGTGTGCCTATAGATGATGACGTTATTCATCCAATGTAGCATCTACAAAACCAACGACATCAAGGCAGCAAGCAGAATCGACACCAAGAATTTAGGAGAAACGTCAGGGGCCGCTCCATGATGTTGAGGAGAAGGGGCAGGAGAAGGAGTCGGTGAAGGCGGGTGAGCATGTGTCGTCGCGCCTTCTGATGAGCATACTAATGCCATGACAGAGATGACTACAATAAGAAGTGAGACAAACTGAGGAAAATACCTTCTGTAAGTGAAAGCCATTTTTCTCAACTATTTTTCAGGTGTTGTTTGAGACTTTAGATTCTACTCATCTTTATATCAGTGAAAGTAAGATCACAGGTTTTTATAAGGGAAGGTTTCTACTGAGTTCAACTTGGGTATTAACTCGCCATAATTTTTCTCTCTATAAAATAATTTAGCCATCGCGCGTGGCATGAATGCTCCAATGCAAACTACACTTAGGTTGTTTATATATATATTTTAAATTTTGTTTGGCAGCTGAGTTGAAAATGTCATTTGTCTGAAGCCGAATTTCAGCTTTTCAAGATTGAGATTTAATTGTATTAATTTGGTGAGGTATCATGGCAAAATGTCTTGAATTTTCAATTCTGTACATGTACATGTGTTTCCAACCAAAACTCAAAGTTGATGTAAGATTATATATGGTGTAGCAAATAGCTGAGCAGGGTGTAACCGGCCTGAATTTCTATTTACCCAAAAATTCAGCATTTTTTTAGATGATAGATCAGCTGTGATTGGGCCAAAGCTTGAATTAGTAAAATATTTCAAATGTAAGGAATATGCATGGTTTTATTATGACTTAGTTATTATAAGTATTATATTACATATGTTTCTTGAGTTGTCATCATATTAGAAGCTGCAAAAGGTGGTGATCGATGAAATAGAAAATGAAGAAAATGTATGGAAGGGTCGGCACAAGTTTTCATAAAAATTTCTCATGTAATTGAAGTCGTGGAAATGAAGATAATCTATAGTTTACTTTCCGTGAATACTTTAATTTTTTTTGTCTTACTCATATATTTATATATTAATATTGATTTGACTCTGAGATTGAGATATTTTCTCGAAAAAATTATACCTACATATTTGAGCTATACTTTAACATTATTATGATCATGCTACATCCATAATGGTAGTGTACCACCTAACATGTAGGGTATGAAGGAAAGTTGATAAGTGTATCGATCATCACTTGATTTGTCATTTATAAATTTCATTCTGGTTCATGAACATCAAATATGACTTGGTATGTAATGGAATCAAGTTGAGTTGAGCATATCAAATACACGAGTGTCTTGTTTATAGTTTTATTGAACTTAATAAACACATTAATTTATAATTAAATATGTATATATTTAAATTTAAATATTTTTATTAAAATAATTATTTTATTATAAAAATATAATATATTTACTGAAATACATAATACAGTATCAGACAAGACCAATTAGACGATTATTATACTTATCCACAAGTTCATAGTTTGATATTTATGAGACAACTAATCAACATATTAACGAGTTTGGTAATGAGCAAATGTGTCGAGTAGTGTGGAGCTCAAACTCAACTCGTTTATGTTAACTAGTTTCACTAAACGAATTTCTCAAGCTTTTTGGGTACATTTGTAGCAAGATCGACAAGTAGTCCCAAAGCAACATTCATTAGGCGTCCAAGAACATGACTCTTTCTCAAGCTTTCAGTATAATTTTGTTTTATTTTCTTGGGTGGAGTAATATTATGCAATTCATTTGACTCTTTATCAACATTTGAAGCATCAATCAAGTAAAGAATATATCACGCAATAAATAAATTGTGCAACACTTTGTTGAAGAATCTTGAGATATTTTCATTTCATTTCTGCAGGATGCAAATGCACCCCTTGTTACAATGTTATGTACAACAAATGAATCAAATATATGTTTGTGTATAATTATAACTATCAACTATGAATATCATGACCAAAAGAAAGAAGTATAAGTTGAAAAAAACCAAAAAGCAATATTAAGTTAGGCTCCTTCTCCTCTGGCTCTGAGGCTGATCTTCCCATGGCAGGTAGCCAGTTTGAGGGTCAGTGAAGGTCTCCAAAACCCGGTCCCTCAAGTCCGTATCGTTCACTTCACAGAACCTCCTCGACCAGTCTGCTGGCTCGACTGGCTTGGTTCCCAAGCCAGGAGCGCGGTCTTTGGAACCTACGTTCCTCTCCTGCTGCCAGTCGGAGACATAAGTGGCCACCCTCCGATGAAACTTCTCCTTGAACACCTCCCACACTTGGTATTTATAGTGATTGATCACCAATGCACTTGATTTCATATCAACATGCTTCAATCCAGACTTCAGATGGAAATGGTGCACCAAATTCATCAAGGAAGAGTTCAGCTCCTCTGGCCTTATGATGCTCTTGTGCCTCTCCGGTGCACTCATCCTGCACGTGTACCCGGTCATCACCCCTTTCTCTGGGACCTTCTTCAGCCCCGATGGCCCAAAACTATGGCACGGCACACGTATCTCACCCACCTCACTAGACTCCTTCTCCACAACCTCATACAAAGACTGTCTACCCCTTGGCAAGTGAAAGAACTCATCCACATCAATGAATCCAACCCATTCACAACTATCCCTAGCCCTCATAGCACAATGGGCGAACCCTGCCTCTTGAGTCTTGATCCAAGGCCATAGATGGCGCGACACATTGTAGTTTCCCCCCACCAACGCCTCCACCACCCCTTCTATATCATCATCGCTGTTGTTATCATAGATGAACCATCGCTCCACCCCTACAAGCCCATGGTACACGATCCATTCTTGCAAGAATCTTGCTTGATTCCTCAACATCGTGCAAACACACATCTTATGTTGTTTGCTGCCACCTACTTCTAGTGGCTGCTTAGGACTCCATTGATGCTTCAAGCGAGCTATGGAGTTCACCGTCTGCCTGCCTACAACTCTAACCGAAACCTTAAACGAATCGAACCTTTGTGAGCCGTTCAATATGCTCAAAGGGGTCCGACACCTGACGATTTCTTGCGCAGCAGAGACGGCGTCGCCCCACAACACGAACCTCGGATTGGTTAAATCCAAGCCGTAGATGCACTTGAACTTTGAAGGATCGCCGGCTCTTCCCGACCGTAGATTAAGCCCCTTCACGAAAACTAAGGTTGTGTTATCTCTGTTGTCAATCACGGCTTCGTAAGCTAGAGAATCCCACCTATACATTGGCCCTGCTGCGAGGTTACCGTTATGCTTCACTGCAAGGGAAAGGATCGTACCACGTGGCGGCAGCTGACACCGTACAATCTGGTGGTTTTCTTTGTCGAAGTCCACAGCCGCCGGAGAGACCTGGAGCTGCGGCTGAGATGAGTTGGGGGGGAGGTATATACAGTTGATGTCATCTTTGGTGAATAAAGAAGCTGACGGAGGGTATTTTAGGAAAACCAACGCCTCGTCCGGGAATATAACCGTTTCTCGAACTGATATCGCCGCCGGAGCTTCGGAATTCTCTGTCGATATCGCTTCCATCGCCGGAATATTCCATTTTGGTACCACTATTGGCCGGAAACTTCCTGCTTCAAAATAATAATAATCAGGATCAACTTGTTTTGAGTAAAAGGATTAATCTTTTTTTTTTTTTTTTAATATAAAACAAATTTAAACATAACAATCAAAATTATATGATTCGGAATCAAATAGTTAATTTATATATACACGCAATCACAAACACACACACACACACACACACATATATATACCCCGTACAAATTAATGACAAATTACTAGTATTATGGTGAAGCCTACGCCTACCAATTCCTTCAATTGTAATACGACAATAACGATTCAAAATACGAAAGCAACAACTATATATAGAAACAATCAGCAGCAAATAAACACGAAAATACAAACTTGTCAATAAGAAAATTATAAAAAAAAAGAAAAAAGAAAAAAAACCTGTAAGCCAGAGACGAGCAGCGGAGGAGGCGAAGGCGGCGGAGAAGAGGAGGATGAGGGCGAAGAAGAAGAAGAGACGTCGCCATGAGAAAACGCTGCGTTTCCTGCGATCCTTCATAATGAAACCCGAGCCCTGCAGGAGATTCTTTGCTTCTCGATCATCAACAGACTGTGAATAAATAAAGAAGGAAAGAGAGGGAGGGATGAGAGAGAATTAAAAGGGAATAATATTAGTGTTAGTTTAGAAGTCGAATTGGTGTATAAGGAGAGAGAGAGAGAAAGAATGGCGATAGTCGTATGTTTCGGTGTTTGAATTCCTACATCTACTTGAACTCTCTGGGATAGGCTGTTACTGTCGCCTTTTTTTGTTTTTCAATAAATAAGTATTTTTTAATCCTTTTCAGTACAATAATTATTATTATTATTTTTTTTATATTGCTGGAATAACATAATGTGAGACGACTTTTATTTTTTTTATTTTTTTCCTTTTTGAGAAAAGGTTGTGTAACGACCATAAAGATATGTCCAATGTTGGACCAAAAGACTAATTTAGAGTAGGATTTCACTCAAATCTCATCTCAAATTGATGTAATATTAAATCCTGTCCCAAATTTAATGATGATGGGTTCACAATATTTAATGAATTATTTTATTATTTAAAATTATTATGAAATGAATTATGCAATAAATTTAATTTAATTTATAAATTATCTGTTCATTTAATTTAAACTATAAATCATCTCGATGAATAAATAAATAGATTAACAATTTCAATAAAAATACAATTAATTAAACATAACTGATAGAATGAAGTCACAACACAAATTACTATAAATTAACTTAACAACACACCACAAATAATTTTTTAATAGTATTTATTTTTTTAATATTAAATGTGGTATTTTGAAAGTATATAATTAATACTTATGAATTTTGAATAATTATCATTTAAAAAAAATACTAAATCATTGATCATATTCAAATTTCAATATAAACAAAATGAAAACTTTTTGAGAATATTCTTATTTGGTGTAGAGGATTGAAGTTGCTAAAAAATTTGGAGTTGAAATTGCACCTATTTAATACAAAATATGCATCAAATAGATGTTTAACATTGCAGATGGCCTGAGACCTCTTTCTTTGTATTTATGGTTTTCTTCAAAATTTATATTTTTGGTTCTTCTTTTTTTTTTCATCGGGACTTGTGTTTGTTATTTATAAAGCAGGGAGAAAGTGATATATATATAAGCATATTCTCTCTAAAAAAAGTAGATGGGGGTATTCAGAAAAGTGAAATGCAGGGCAAAATATGTGCGTTATTGAACAAAAAATCATCATCATCGTTATTATTACTACTACTATTAAAATTATTCTATGCATATTTATAGTTTAAAAGGGTGTAAGAATACCATATATAATTATTAAAAAGTTCATACTGAAATACCTTTCTCTACATTAACCAAAATCTTGATATATAATACTAACACATTATATTGATAACTAATTAAATGATATTTTAGTAATTGTAGTTTTATGGAGAATTTTAATACACTAAAACAAACATAATAATTATATACTACTACTATATGGTAAAAGATATTCCAAAAGAAATAGGATTTATGATTTTGCTAATTTTTTTATTATTTTACCCAATCCAATTATTACAAATTATTAATAAAACTTTGATCAATAATTAAAAAATAAAAATCTAAAAGAAATCTCAAAAGAAATATAACTCGCCGTTCTGTTCTTGAAATTAATTCAAAGTTATAGTATTTTTTGTATATTATATGAAATTAAGCTTGATAAGCGATAATTATTTGGTGGGTTACTTTTTCTTATTAAAATTTATTACATTTTCAATTGAGTGTAGAAATAAAAAATCAAATTAAAGTGCTTATTAAAAATGAATTGATAACAGTATGCGAAGACAATATTCCTAAATCAATTTCTTTTTTCCGGAAGCTCCCCGTTTTTCTATATTTTAACTATATTATTATATACATAAATGTATGAATAAATAAATAACATAAAAACTTATTTACTAATTTAAGTGTCATTCAAATAATGAAAAAATTAACAGCTTTGTTACTTTTATTAAATAATTAAGGATTAGATCATGTCAAATATGCAAAGTAGAAGGACTTAATAAAATAAAATAAAATAAAAAATTATACAGTGATTTATCAACACAAAATATTAAAGTAGAAAAACCTAAGAAAATGTATTATCAAAATAGAAAGACCTAGTAAAACATAAAAAATATAAATAGATCTATCGAAACACGGCATAAAGGATAAGTATGAATTTTGGTTGTCTTTAATTCTCTGCCATTGCATGTGTCATTAATTTTAACCAATCAGACAAGTAAATAAGACAAATATATAAAATTATGGATAATGATAATTTTAAAATAATCAGTACGTAATGCCGAAAAGATGTAGAGTTTTCTGCTGTTACACCAATCCAATTAATAGTAAAGCTTGTGAGTTGTGGGTGAATAATATCAAACATTCATTTGCAGTAGAAAATAACATCAAGGATTAATTTGGAATAGATGTGGTATTAATTGGTGATTTAAATATTTAAGTTCCTACCCAAATATTGTAAATAAATTGGGACCACGTTCAAATGTAGTTAACACTTACCTATACGATAATTAAGTTGCACTGAGCTCAACATTAATATTTAATTAATTAAAAATAATTGCAATTGACTTATATACGTACCCACGTTTCATATACTATGTCCTACATTTCTTATTGGGTCGTGTATTTCAATTAATTCGATTCACACAAAAAAATGAGTGGCATGGAATGTGGAACGCAACATTTGAAGTCTTTAGAGCATTTCCAACGGTATTCTAAAATTCTAAAATATTGTATGAGAAGTTCTTTGACGGATCGAGTACTTTTTATTTAGGGACAGGAGAAAAATTAAAACATCAGGCTAAATGTCTAATTTACATTTAATGAATTTTTTCAAAGTCAAATATTGCGGTTAAGATTGCACACGCCATATTTTTTTTGTGAAAATAGATAAAAGTGAATAAAAGTAGATAGTTCTTGAGAAAAAACAACAACTTTTAAAAATAAATAGTTTGTTAGGCGTCCCCTTGGGGATGGCCTAGTAGTGGAGTGGTGTTTCTTGAGGCCAAATGTCTCAAGTTCGACCCACCACCAACACCACTAGGTGTGAGCCTGTCACACCTGGTTTGCCAAGTGTGGTTTACCTCCCCTGTGTAGGTTTGCAGGCTATTACACAGGGGCGGGGTTTACCCAGTGCGCACCACGGTAGCGGCTGCGGGTTACCCTCGACATAAAAAAAAAAGTAGTTTGTTAAGCAATTTGTACTATAATAGACTTGGTCCCCACACCCAATCATTGGCTCAATGTACTTTTGTCAGGGCATTATCAATCAATACACAACCCTAATTTTCAACCCACTCTTGAATGAACCAAGCCTCGATTAATTGAAATAAGCCTCAATTAAATTAAACAAGGCCTCGATTAATTTTGAAGAAGGCCTCAATTAAATTAAACAAGGCCACGATTATTCAAAGTTAATCGAGGTCTCGATTAAATGAAATGAAGGCCTCAATTAACTTTGAATAATCGAGGCCTCGATTAAATGAAATGAAGGAGGCCTCCATTATTAATCGAGACCTCGATTAATTCTAAATTGTCATTTTAATAAAATGATCCATGATTAAATTGATGCTAATAAAATGATCCACGATTAACTTTGAATAATCGATTCTAATTAAATTCATGCCATTTTAATAAAATGATCAACAATTAACTTTGAATAATCTAGGTCTCGATTAAATGAAATGAAGGAGGCCTCCATTATTAATCGAGGCCTCGATTAAATGATTCATGCCATGTAAATAAAATGATCCACGATTAAATTGATGCTAATAAATGCCTCGATTAAATCATCCATGATTAAATGATCCACGATTAAATTGATTGATCCACGATTGAGCTTCATTGAATGCATTTATTTCTTGTGTAAGTGAGGTAGTTACTGATCTTCATTAAATAAAAAGAAGGGGAAATTATTGAGCTTCATTAAATAAAAAGTTGGGGAAGGTAGTAATTTGTTGACCGAATTCAATACATGTTTTATTACTGTGTACGGTGGTAGGTAAATTTTTTGAATAAATAGACAACAACACTCGAGCATATTCACAATACAATAAAATTTACACAAATCATTTTTTTTTGTGCACAGTCGAGAATTTTTTTCTTTTGGAGCAAGGGTATGAATTTTTTTTTCATCTAGAAGAGCAATACTTCGTTTTTATCTTTTGAAAGGTACGTTTTGTACTCTCCATTTTCTTGAAATTCTTTTGTAAATATTTGTTGTTTTGATTATATTGCATTTGTGTTGTTAGAAAATAGGCGAGATGAGAGTTTTTCATGTCGTAGTCTTTAATTACATTAATAAAAGACTTTAAAAGCTAAATATTATGTTAAATGTGGCTTATTATGTTAAGCGAGGGTTATATTACATTAATCGTGGCATTTGAAAATAATCGAGGATAATTTAATCTTAATCGAGGACAATTTAATAGAGGCATAATTTAAAATAACAATTAATCGAGGCATAGTTTAAAATTAATCGATGCTCCTTTTAAATTAATGGAGGCTTGTTTTAGAAGTAATCGATACTATTTGAACTATTAATCGTTACTTTTCTAACTTAATCAAGGCCTTATTCAAATTTAATAGAGACATAATTTAAATTACAATTAATCGAGGCATAGTTTAAAATTAATCTAAGCAATTTTAATTTAATTGAGGTCAATTTTAAATTTAATCGAGACTTGTTTTAGAAATATTCGTGGCTTTGGTATAATCGATGCTAATTTTTAATTGTGGCTATTTAAACTATAATCGATGCTAATAGAATTTTTAATCGATGCTAATCGAATTTTTAATTGCGGCTTTTATTTAGCATCGATTATAGTTCAAATTTTTTAATCGATGCTAATCGAATTTTTAATCATGGCCTTTTCTAATCGAGGCATTTAAATTCTATTAGCATCAATTATAGTTCAAATTTAATAATCGATGCTATTCTAATCGAGACATTTGAAATTAATCGAGGCTATTATAATTAATTGATGCTAATCGATGCTAATTTTTAATCGTGGCTATTTGAACTATAATTTTTAATTGTGGCTATTTTATAATAGAATTAATCGATGCTATTTTAACTTAATTGAGGCATATAATTAATAGAGTTAATCAATGCGATTTGAACTATTAATCGTGGCCTCTTTTTAAATTAATCGTTGCTATTTGAACTTCTATTATTTTATTCAAGTTTTTAGTTCAATTTTATTTAATTGCTTTAGTTAGTATAAGCCTAGATGTTACACTAAAATTGAATTGCTTTAGTAATTGCTTTAGTTCATTATGCCTAGATGTTACACTAAAATTGAATTGCTTTAGTTAGTATAAGCCTAGATGTTACACTAAAATTGAATTGCTTTAGTAATTGCTTTAGTTAGTATAAGCCTAGATGTTACACTTAGACAAATTTTTTTTCACCTAGGATTCTAGGTTTAGGTTTTAGGGTTTAATAGTTTTTAGGTTTTAGGGTTTAGGGTTTTATAGGTTTTATGGTTTAGGGTTTAATAGGGTTTAGGGTTTAATCGTGGCCTCATGTAGCATTGTTTATAAATTACAGATGGTTAGACGTCGCATTATTGTACGACACAGTGGACGATGGGAGAGATCAGAATATGTAGATGGGGACGAGCAACTCGTGACGATGTTATCCGATAAGCTGTGTTTTAGCTCACTAGTGAGAGAGGTTCACAAGTTGTTGTGGACTGACCCAAGCACGGTGGAGTATGAATTATTTTACCTGACGAGCACTAATACCGGCAGACGGATCAGAGATTCTTTGCAAGATGATGGAGATTTGCTGGATCTGCTTCACGAACAGATTGCCGAGATAACCGTGTACGTGATTTCAAGACATCTGGGTAGTTCTGGAGTCGGGCCATCTATTGGCACTGAATATAGAAATCCATGTAGGGACGACTATGTTCCCTACTTCCCACAGTACTATGAGGGACCGAGTAGCCTTGGTGATTGCGGTCACTTCCAGCACGAAGAAGCAGATGAGATACCTGTTGATGAAGGAGAACAAGCAGAGCCGCATGCTGATAACAGAGAAGATGAAGTAGAAGGAGAAGAAGAGGAAGAACAACAAGACGAAGAAGAAGAAGAAGAAGAAGAGAATGATAGAACGAGATTGATGGAATCATTATTGACAGAATTCTGTGGATGGATTCGTACCTCTGATCGAACAGACAGATTGTTGGGACTGACGGGAGCTGTATCATCATCTACTGCCAGTTTTCTGCATAGAGCTGATAGGGCTTCGAGTAATTGGGTGGTTCCCCTTTCGGATTTAGACATTGCGGGCCCACTATCTTGGGATGAGGGACTGACGCGCGATCGTTTCGCGGTCAGAATAATTCTCAAGAGAGAGTTATCCTTATGCCCACAGCAAGGCGTAGCAAGCTAATGTGAGTAAGGGTCGATCCCACGAGGAGCTGCGAATTCTATCTTCTAGTGTCACTTTTCCAAAAAGTTTGAGGTTTGTTGTGGTCTTCGTACTTGTATTTAAAGACTGTAAATTAAATAACAAAACAAAACAAAACAAAGCAAGAAAGGAAAATATTAATAGTAAACGTATTCCGGATTAGAACTTAGATTTCGATCTTAACAAACACTTAATCGATCATGGGCACGCTGATTACTTATGCAAATCTAATTATCTGGTAAAGGTACAAGATCTCTCTCAACGTATCTAATCAATCCTTTCAGTTTAGCTTAGAGGTGATCTCTCGTCCCCTAAACCCTAACTTGTTGCCCAACCCCGATCTCTCATATGATTGTAAACAACAAAGCAGCATTATGCCCTAGACAGACTCAGATTTACCTAGACAAAGATCTCTCTTATGCCCTCAATACCCGTGATGTATCTCATCCCTTTATGACCAACACACAACTACGATTCATTGACCATTTATAGAGGTAGTGAACACAATTCTAATTAACGAGTGATCAGCCACAATTAACTAGCTTAGCCCACTGTATAATGCAACAAAGAAAATGATTACACGATGGAACCAGATTCACACAGTTTATGCCCATAAGCCTCACGGTTCTTACGTGTTCACTAAGTTCTTATCTTTGTTCAATCCGGAATAACGAGTCTAGCCGCTCATGCTAGACTTAGAACAATAATAATAACTAAAAGAAATAAAAGAAAACATAATATAAACAAAAAACTTGCCTTCCGCGGCTCCTCTTTCCTTCGGTGGCTGGGGTGCATTGCTCCTGCTGTAGCTAGCATTAGTCTCCCTTATACCCAGTCTCCTCTTCTTCTCCTCTCAATCACTCTGGGGTTGCTGTGGGCACGATCACAAACTTCTCCTTCAGCTTTTGCTGGAATTGTGGGTGATTTCTGTCAGGCTCGAGAGAGAGCTTTTCGCTGAGAAGTTGTTTCCCATCTTGGTATCATTGGCACCATTATGCCCTCTAGAAGTGATTCTCCTGCTTCCTGCTGCCCCTTGTGCCCATTCTGGCTCTTTCCGACTCAAAAAAAAAAAACAAAGGACAAAAGAACGAGAAAAAGACACAAAAATACGAGAGAATTTGGACTTGTCACACCCACCCACTTTAGTCATACTTGCCCTCAAGTATGTGGGTACAATGTGCCTAAAAGAAAAAAAATAGAAAACAAAAGGAGAAAAAGACAGACTCAAGACAAAGACATGACAAACAAGCATGTAAAAGCAAATCCCTTGCGGGCATAGATACCTAGGTACCCGATCACACTCAACATCATATAAATAGTAAAAACATACATAATGCCCACTGTAAATCAAAATGACAAAGTTATTGGTTTGCTCATGCTTTCCTCACTCAAGTGTTTGGCTAAGTGTTTACGCTCAGGGAAAGACATAATTGAATCGAGGGTCACTATAAGCTTGCAAGTGCTCTTGTTCCTCCACCACTGTTGGTATAATGGGCATACCTATGCTAAGGTCTTTAAATGTTGTAATGGGGCTACGGGTTCAAGGTAGGAAATATTTGGATCTGGCTCAGTTTTTAGTCAAATTTTTCCCTGGGGAGACTTCTGTTGACTCTTACTGGCCTTTGCCACCTTGCCCATTTTATTTAAGCACATATCCCAGATTTTTTATCTTGTGGGCTTTTTGTACTTTTATTTTCTTGGGGTTTCTTTTTTATTCATTTTTTTTCTTCTTTTTATTCCAACCCATTATGTTTTCTTTTCTTTCTTTTTCTTAGCATTTTATGCCTTGTAACACACCAGATTTATCATCCCCGCATGCCGATGGTCTTTTTTTGTGGTTTTCAAGAAAGAACATGACCAGGGCTTTATTCTTTTTCGGCTTAAAAGGGTTGCAAGGAATAATATCAATGTGGTTTTATTTGGCTTTGTGGGCTCAGAAAGAAAATTTACCTAAGCATTTCAGTAGCATACCCAAAATTCCTTATGACCTCGGAATAGAGCAAAAGCAAGTTCTAGTTTACCTAAATTCAAGAATGTAGAAATCACACAAGAAAGAATAAGCACATACATTGTGAATTCAGGCTCTATTCCTCACAATGTACTTAGTTCATTTATCATATAAGCAGTAGAATGAGCATGCTGAAATGAAAATACATTAAAATATGCTGCCTTATGGTCACAAGACCCTAGACTCCATGCTTTTAAGTTCAAATATTTACACATGCTTGATACTTAAAAAAACGCAAAGAAGACAGAGTAACCCCCACCCACACACTTTGCCTTTGGTAAAGTGGGTGCGAGAAGGTTATCCTACTAACCGCAAACTCAACGAAACATTAGAGGACCCCTCTACCCACACACTTTGTCTTAAGCAAAGTGGGTTAGTACGGGGGTCATCTAATTACAAAACAAAAACATAAAACAACAAAGACACAAAAATAAAAGACTCCTAATGCCCACACCCACACACTTTTCCTTAAGCAAAGTGTGGAAAATGGGCGACACCTAAACATACACAAAATAAACGAAAAACAAAAACCTAATCTACGGGAAATAGTACCAATTCAGGCATCAGAGGGGGTCAGATAATTGAATCTGATGTGCTTGAAATAGGCAAATAGGACGATCTCCAAACGGTCTAGTCTGGCTATGATGGTGGTGGCTGCTGGCTCTTGCTGTTGTGCCCTCGGAGGCCTCTTGCTTGGTCCTACATTCAAAGAAAAACTAAGGCTACTCGAAGTTTCTAGCTTCGGTATGCCAAACACGCGTTTCTCCTCCTCATCGTTAAAAACATCCAACATACGTTTCAAGCAGTTTAAATTAAATAATTCAACATGCTTGCAATACAAATTAGTGGATAAAGGATCAAATAGATGCATTTTTTCAGCAAGATGGGTAATCAGTTGGGCACAAAAGATTCGGTTTTTAGAATGGGCCACAGTGTCCTTGAAGTGGGCTATGGCCACAACTCCAAAGTTTATCCTCTTCTTGTGCACCATGCACCAGAAGACAAACAACTCCTGATTGGTGATGGAGTTGGAGCTATCTTTCCAGCCAAAGAAGTTGTAGGCGAGCACTCGGTGATAAAAGCGAAGGGCATTGCTTTTCAGCATGTATCCCTTGCTGGTTCCAGACTTGAATTTGGAACCATTACCTAACTCAACCCACTTCTCATCTACGTTCTCATCCGTGGGCACCACAACTACAACAGACTTATATTCATCATCATTCAAATCCAAAAATAACATAATTCCCAGACCCATATTCAATTCATCAGTAGAAAGATTAAATTTTTTTCCAAAAATTTTAAATTTAAAAACTTTGGCAGAAGTGCCTCCCTTCCCCATACTCTTCACAGATAGATCATGGAAAAACTCTTAGACGAACTTAGGAAAAATCAGACAATCCCATTCAATGAAGAAGGACCAGCCTATGTTAGAGAAGAGTTCTCTTACCTCTCACTCGATGCCCAAGACGGCGAGCGAGGCGAAGTGGATGGTCTTGTTGTGCACGATCTCTCTTGTGGGCAAGACACCCTCTCTTTTTTGCATGACTTTTCCAGAAGTTGGGCTAACCACAGTTTTGGCCTTCTTTGCAGACGGTTTGGCAGAGGCTTTCCCTTTTCCCTTGGTAGACACAGAGGGCGCATCCGTGGTGCCCTCAGCAGCTTCCTTCAGAGACAGAGACTGGTCATCCAGACTCTTGTGGGCTCGCAACTCCCCACTGCTTTCAGCTTTTTCTTTCTTGGTCTCCTCATCGGCTTCCTCGTCCTCCGACAGCATCGGCGATGGCTGTTTCTTCCTCTTCAGGGTCTATGACTTAGCTTTCGCAGTGGCTACCTTCTCCTTTTTCACCTTTTTCAACTTTTCAGTTGCAGAGGGCTCAGGGGTGTGCTCCGGCATCAGCTCGGGGGTCACATCTTTCTGTATGCTGCCCTTCTCTTAGTCGTCGATCTCGTTGGCGGTTTTCTCCATAATTTTCAGAAAGGGCTCGTCAACCTTCTCAGATTCTCAGGTAGATACTGATGAAGGTGGTGGTTCGATAGTGGTGAGAGGTTGAATGTCTATGGCGGCAGTGCTCGACGGCTTGGTTGGTGCAGCAGCGTCGGTGGTGGTATCCCTGGAGTTTTTCGGTGAAGTGGAAGGGGTAAACTCCACCTTCTCCTTTGTGGACTTGGCAGCGTGAGTTTTGAGGGCCTTGGTGATCGTGGTTATGGCGGTTTGAGAGAGGGAGTTTTTAGAAAGAGAGAGGGTCTATAATTTTTTTGAATTTTTGGAGTGAAAATAGGCGAATGAATTTTGGGGAGGAAGGGATGAGGGTTAAAACTTGGACTCACCCTAGCCACTCAATTTGGGTTGATATGACAGGCCCGTCAGATGACTTTTAGGCTCTAGGGTTTCCTTGTACGGAATCTTGTGTTGTGCCCACGGGGGCAGAGAGATCTCGAATTTTCCGAAATTACCTTTGCTGGTGTCCTCCACACTGGAAGCATCCAAATTGGCTAGATTCTTTCCTTCCATGAAAAATTCACCTGAATTTGTTTCCTAAAATACTCCAAAAATAAATACAGTAGTAAAATCCAACTCCTAGTCTAACATGGCAAAAAATAAAAACTCAAAAGGAAATAAATAAACTGTGAAAAATTAAAAAAAAAAACAAATAAACCTGGGTTGCCTCCCAGTCAGCACCCCAATTATTTTCGTGGGCACGACACTCTTCAGCTTTACATGTATATAGGCTCAACGAGCTGGAGCTCGAGAGCCTCTATAAATGAAACCATTGGTTCCTTGAGATGCTTCAGCTGCTGACCGTTGACCTTGAACGTCTCTCTAGTACTTGAGTCAAATAATTCCACTGCTCCATTTGGGCATACGGTCTGGATCTCATATGGTCCTGACCATTTGGACTTGAGTCCTCCTCCTAATAGCTTCAGTCTGGAATTATACATCAGAACCTTTTGCCCATGCTCAAACGGCTTGTGGCGAATGAGTTGGTCATGAGTTCTTTTCATTCTTTCCTTGTAGAGAACATCATTGTCATAGGCTTCCAACCTCATCTCTTCCAACTCTTGAAGTTGAAGCTTTCTTTTGATCCCAGCTCTATCGAGCTTCATGTTCAGCTTCAGAATTGCCCAAAAGGCTTTGTACTCAATCTCTACTAGAAGATGACAATTCTTCCCATAGACTAAGCGGAACGAAGACATCCCAATGGGTGTTTTGTAGGCAGTGCGATATGCCCACAAGACATCATCCAGCTTGAAACTCCAATTCTTGCTATTGGGGTTCACGACTTTTTGAAGTATGGACTTGAATTCTCGGTTGGAAGCCTCAGCTTGTCTATTCACCTGTGGGTGATATGCAGTAGTCACTTTATGTCTCACTCCATACTCTTTCAGTAAATTCTTAATGATCATGTTGCAGAAGTGGGATCCTTGATCACTGATCAGTGCCTTGGGCACATCGAACCTGTTGAATACATTAGACTTCAGGAACTTCTTGACCACACGTACATCATTTGTGGTAGTTGCTTTTGCTTCCACCCACTTGAATACATACTCCACAGCTAGAACTATATATTGATGGCCATTGGATTTGGTTAGGGGTCCCATAAAATCAATTCCCCAAACGTCGAAAATTCCACCGGCATGATATGCACCATGGGCATTTCATTGCGTTTGGTAATATTTCTAGTCATCTGACAGCATGGGTATCGTCGACATACTTCATAAGCATGTTTGTGAAGTGAGGGCTAAAAGAACGTGCAGTTAAGAATTTTCTTTGCAGTTCTTTTTGCACCGAAGTGCCCTCTACATGCTTCGGAGTGACAATGATCTAGAATACTCTTAGCTTCTTCAGTGGGCACGCAACGATAAATGATTTGGTCCGCGCATCTTCTCCAAAGTATGGGCTCATCCCATACATAGTATCGACTTTCACTTCTGATTTTGTTCCTTTGATAGGTTGAGAGTCTGGTAGGTAGTTCTCCAGAGATCATGAAATTGACCAAGTCAGCATACCAAGTTGCAGTGCCCTTGAGGCTGAACAGGTACTCATCCGGGAAGGACCCCTTGATGGGCACCACGTTATTTTCCTCATTGAGTACTCTATTCAAATGATCGGTCACTTGGTTTTGTGCTCCACTCTTGTCCTTGATCTCCCAATCAAATTCTTGTAGCAGTAGTATCCACCGAATGAGCCTTGGCTTCAATTCATTTTTTACAAGCAGGTGCTTTAATGCAGAGTGATCGGTATAAACCACACTATTAGCTCCAAGCAAATAGGATCAAAATTTTTCAAAGGCAAAGACTACTGCTAACAATTCCTTTTCAGTCATGGTGTAGTTGGCTTGGGCATGATTCAATGTTTTAGAATCGTAGTAAATCACATGGCATTCTTTACCTCACCTTTATCCAAGCACTGCGCCCACAACGTATCCAATGGTATCACACATTATTTCGAATGGCATGCCCCAATCTGGAGGTTGAATGATGGGTGCCGTGATTAGCCTCTTTTTCAGAGTGTTGAAGGCTTTCTTACATATATCGTCGAAGACAAAAGGCATATCATTCTGCAGAAGATACGTGATTGGTTGAGCAATCTTGGCAAAATCTTTGATGAATCGCCGGTAGAACCCGGTGTGCCCAAGAAAACCTCAAACTTGCTTCACCGTAGTAGGGTAGGGTAGCTTTTTGATGATATCCATCTTAGCTTTGTCCACCTCGATGCCTCTCTCTGAAACAACGTGCCCAAGAACGATCCCTTCTCGAACCATGAAATGATATTTTTCATAGTTTAGCACCAAGCACTTTTCCACACATCTTTTTAGCACCTTTTCAAGGTTGTCGAGGCATGCATCGAATGAATTCCCATAGACTGTGAGGTCATCAATGAATACTTCGATGTAATTTTCTAAAAGATCCGAGAAAATCCTCATCATGCATCGTTGAAAAGTTCCAGGGGCATTGAAGAGCCCAAAAGGCATTCTCCGGTAAGCAAATGTGCCGAATGGGCACGTGAAGATAGTCTTCTCCTGGTCTTCTTGATCCACTATAATTTGCATGTAGCCTGAATATTCGTCAAGGAAACAAAAGAATTTGTTTTCAGTCAATCTCTCCAACATCTGATTTATGAACGGTAACGGGAAGTGATCCTTCCTTGTGACGGTGTTGAGCTTTCGGTAGTCTATGCAGACTCTCCATCCAGTTTGTAGCCTCGTGGGCACAAGCTCATTTTTCTCATTTTTCACCACCTGGATCCCTGACTTCTTGGGCACAACATGTATTGGGCTTACCCACTTGCTATCTGAAATAGGGTAGATGATCCCCATATTAAGCAACTTGAGTATCTCCTTCAGTACGACTTCCTTCATTCGATGTTTAACTTGCGTTGGGCATCCCACATAGGTTTGGCATCATCCTCCAGGAGAATTCTGTGCATGCATACTGCAGGGCTTATGCCCTTGATATCGGCCAGAGTCCATCCCATTGCTTCTTTGTAAATATGTAACAATCTCAATAGCCAATTTTATTCAACAAGATTCAGTCCTTTACTCATGATAACCGACAATGTCTCATTCTCCCCAAGATAGGCATACTTTAAGTGATCAGGGAGGTTCTTCAATTCTAGCTTTGGTGCTTTCTGCACCAATGGTAGCATCTTGTCTGTCTGAGTCATGGTGGGCAAATTGAAGTCCACCACTACATGCGGTAATTCTTCCAGAGAGTACATCATCATGATGGCATCACTGGTATCCTCATCTTCATCGAGGGCATCGTAGTCAGTTAACCCAATTTGCAATGCCCATTCCAGGGGTTCTTGGTTGTTCATGCGACCCAAAATGTCTTGAGATTGGGCATAACAATGGTTCACAAAGTGGACTGACTCCGGATCTTGTGGGTATTTCATGGCTTCATAGATGTTGAACATAACTATCTGGCCATCGAACTCACATGTCAGTGTGCTCTCATCGACATTGATTTTGGTGTGAGCGGTTTTCATGAAAGGCCTCCCTAACAGTAAAACGGATGTGGATGGTGTGGTGTTGCCCATGTCCAAGACATAGAAATCTGCTGGGAAAATTCATTCCCCTACCTTCACCAAGACATCTTCTATTAGAGCTTCGGGGTAGACATTTGATTCATCTGCCAACTGGATAATCACCCTTGTTTCCTTGAGTGGTCCCAGATTCAATTCTTCATAAATCGTCATAGGCATGACGTTTATGGATGCACCAAGATCAAGCATCACCTTTTCAATCTTTTTGCTCTCAATTATACATGGTATGACAAATATGCCAGGATCTTCACACTTCTTTGGCATCTTCTGTAGCACTATATAGACAATTTCTCCCATAAAAAGTCTCGCGTCATCTTCAAATCGCACCTTCTTGGTGCACAGCTCTTTTAGAAAACGGGCATAAAGAGGAACTTGCCTTATTGCATCCAGTAGTGGAATATTAATTTTCACTTTCCGAAAAACCTTAAGAAGTTCCTTCATTTTCTCTTCTTTTCTGTCGTGGGCAAGATGTTCAGAAAAGAGAGACTTCTTCTTTGTTTCTTGCCTTGTGGACTCATCAACCTCTTCCTGTGTCTGCTCTTCTTCCTTCGTTATGCCTTCAGTGTCTCCTTTATGTTCAGATTTCATTGTTGTCTCTTTATTCTTTATGGTCACAGTGTTCACTTACTCACGGGGATTTACCACTTGAGATGGTAATTGTCCATTTATTTCTTTCAGTTAGGCGAGGTCTTGAGCTAATTGGGAAATTTGTTTGCTCACATGTTACAGACCGGCCCTTATTTCTTGTTTGAACCTTTCATTCTCTTGCTGTGACTTCACATTTTCCTTGACCAGGGCATGGACTAGTTCGGCCAGGCTGGGTTCTTCTCGTGCCCTCGGTGGTGGTGGTGGCAAATCTGGTTAGTGGGCATCATTCCTCTTCCATCTGAAATTCTCATGATCCATCCATTCTGGATTGTATGTTTGAGAGTGGGGATCATATCACCTGTTGTTGTTATGCCCACCGAGAGAATTGACTTCAGCGACGTCCTCCTCCTACAGTGTTGGGTATTCATTAGTGAAATCTGCCACGCTCTTGCATACTCCACACACTCTTTTCTTTGGTTCTCCAGTATGGTTCATTACTTTCTCCATCTGGTCCAAAATCCTTTCCAATTTGACCTCAAGGTGTATTGATTTCCCAGCCTCTAAAACTGTCCTTGTGCCCTCGACACTTTTATCTCTATTTTCATCAGCCATTTCTGTCAAAATTCTGAAGGCTTCAGTTGGTAGCTTGTTCAGGATAGATCCTCCACACGAGGTATTGACAATGATCTTGTCCTGTGGTCTCAACCCAGACATAAAGTATTGGATCAGATCGTGATCTGTGATCAGGTGTTGTGGGTATTTTATCAACAAACTCTGGAATCGACACCAGTAGTCGTAGAAACTCTCATTTATACCCATCTTCAGACTTCCAATTCTTCATCTCATCTCCTGGACTCGGGATGCAGGAAAATATTTCTCCAGAAATTTCTACTGCAGTTGTGCCTATGTGGTTATACTACCGGTTGGCAGGGTGTATAACCAGTCTCGTGCCCCGTCATGAAGAGTGAACGGGAATGAGACAAGCCGCACATATTGTTCCTTCCCCCATCCATAGGTTGAGTTTGACACACCATTTCAAAATCTTGAATATGCCTCTGAGGGTCATCTCCAGTCATCCCATGGTATTTGGGCAAGATCTGGATAAAACTTGCCTTCAACTCCCAGCTTCCGGTGATCGCCGGGAGTGTTATGCCCATGGGACGTAAATTCATGTTAGTTGGAAAGACTAACTGCCTCAACATTCTTCCTTCTTCTTCAGCCATCATGACTATCCTTAGTTGTTCTTCTTGAGCTCTTTCTTATTCCAGTTCTCTTTCACGAGCAAGTCTTTCTGCTTGTTGTGCCCTCTGTGCTTCTGCTCTCTTCCTCTTCAGAGTCTTTTCAGTATCTGGATCGTACGAACAATCTCCTGTAGAGGTATTGGGCATCCACCGGCCAGGCTAACAAGTTGGGAAAATATAATTTTAAGAACCAGCTCCCCGGCAATGGCGCCAATTCTGATGCGCGGTCGTTTCGCGGTCAGAATAATTCTGAAGAGAGAGTTATCTTTATGCCCACAGCAAGGCGTAGCAAGCTAATGTGAGTAAGGGTCGATCCCATGAGGAGCTGCGAATTCTATCTTCCAGTGTCACTTTTCCAAAAGGTTTGAGGTTTGTTGTGGTCTCCGTACTTGTATTTAAAGACTGTAAACTAAATAACAAAACAAAACAAAACAAAGCAAGAAAGGAAAATATTAATCATAAACGTATTCCGGATTAGAACTTAGATTTTGAACTTAACAAACACTTGACCGATCATAGGCACGCTGATTACTTATGCAAATCTAATTATGTAGTTAAAGATACCAGATCTCTCTCAACCTACTCAATCTATCATTTCAGTTTAGCTTAGAGGTGATCTCTCATCCCCTAAACCCTAACTTGTTGCCCAACCCCGATCTGTCATATGATTGTAAACAACAAAGCATCATTATGCCCTAGACAGACCCAAATTTACCTAGATAAAGATCTCTCTTATGCCTTCAGTACCCGTGATGTATCCCATCCCCTTATGACCAACACATAGCTACGATTCATTAACCATTTATAGAGGTAGTGAATACAATTCTAATTAACAAGTGATTAGCCACAATTAACTAGCTTAGCCCATGTTTGAATGATGTAGTTCTTTCCGGTTGGCTACACTCCCGCAAGAGAACGGGGTCGACTGTAGGGTGGCGAGCTGACTCGGGTCGTGTCTCTCGAGGAAAGCTTCATGTGGGCAATTATCTTTCTATGCCATAATTGTTAACAAACACATTAACCGAAATACAACCTAAACATCCTAATCACGAAGAAAAGAAGGGTTTTTAATAAACTACCTAATTAAAGCAACTAAAACTAACTAACAACACCACCAATCACAAAGATAGAGGATCGGATTATGAGAAGAGCATTAGGGTGTGGATTCTCTCATTGGTTTCTCATCAAGCTTGCTTCAAGTTAGTTATATTGATCTCAAATGCACAATAGACCTGTCAATTGATTTAACTTCAATTACTGTCACCGGCTATCCATTAAACCTCTATCCGCTATATCATACGCGCAAGATCAATATATTAGGCTTATGAACCCAATTCACCTAATGTTGAAGGAACCTAGGTCGGGATTTAGAATCTCCTCTCGGTCTCATCTAAAGCCTAGCAATGCTAAGTAGTGATTAAGTACTCAACATGATAATCACAATTCCAACAACAACAACCAACTATCAACAACAACAACCAACTATCTTTGATAATCACAAAGATAACACAAAAATAATTACAGCATAAAAAGACAATAAACCTAAAGGCTTTCCCGGCAATGGCACCAATTGTTTGAACGATGTAGTTCTTTCCGGTCGGCTACACCCCCGCAAGAGGACGGGGTCGACTGTAGGGTAGTGAGCTGACTCGGGTCGCGTCTCTCGAGGAAAGCTTCATGTGGGAAATTATCTTTCTATGCCATAATTGTTAATAAGCACATTAAACGAAATACAACCTAAACATCCTAATCACGAAGGAAAGAAGGGTTTTTAATAAACTACCTAATTAAAGCAACTAAAACTAACTAACAACACCACCAATCACAAAGATAGAGGATCGGATTATGAGAAGAGCATTAGGGTGCGGATTCTCTCATTGGTTTCTCATCAAGCTTGCTTCAAGTTGGTTATATTGACCTCAAACGCACAATAGACCCGTCAATTGATTTAACTTCAATTACTGTCACCGACTATCCATTAAATCTCTATCCACTATATCATACAGGCAAGATCAATATATTAGGCTTATGAACCCAATTCACCTAATGTTGAAGGAACCTAGGTCGGGATTTAGAATCTCCTCTCGATCTCATCTAAAGCCTAGCAATGCTAAGTAGTGATCAAGTACTCAACATGATAATCACAATTCCAACAACAACAACCAAGTATCACAAGCAAAAATCAAAACCAAATCGATCCTCCACCCCCTAATGGAGAAATTAGCCCAACACCATGCTCAAAACCACACAATAATCATAAAAGTCATTTATTCATAAACCAAAAGATAAATTCATACAACTTTTACAATATTGTTTGTTATCTCGAGAGTTTTGGGACAAATCCCCACAAATGGGCTAAAGCTAAAGAAAAGAATTACCAAAGTGGAGGTCCTCATTCAAGCTTAGCTTCCGCGGATGGCTTGGAGTTGGACTCTTCTTCTCGGGCCGTCATCAAAGTGGAACTCCTTCCGCAAGCCTAGCTTCCGCGGACGTCTTGGAGTTGGACTCCTCTTCTTGGGCCTTCCTCCTTAAGCTCTAACCCTCTTGCCTCTTCTCCTCCTCCTTTCTTTCTCTTTGGATCAGTGGTGGTGGAGGTGAAGGTGAATAGAAGTGAAAGAAAAAAAAGTGGTGAATGAAGAGAAGAAAAATGAAGTGAGAAATGGGTGTGTGTTATATTCCCCCCTTTCTTGAGTGGGGAGATCGTTTATTTATTTCTGGAAGAGAGAGAAAGTGAGAGATTGTGTGTGTGAGATGAGAGAGAGTGGGATTGAGTGGGATGGAGTGAGATAGGGTGGGATGAAATGAGATGGAGTGAGAGTAAGTGTGTGAGATGTTTTCAAAAAGATATGGAAATATATGGGAGATAAGAGGGAAGATTTGATGGAAGATTTGGGGACAAAAATCAAAAGGCTAGGAATTAGGGGAATTAAACCCTTACAAATCTAGGTGCCAAAACTCCACCCCTAATCTATTTTTCCAGCTGGCCATGTGGTGAGAAAATGAAGGAATCGAGCTTTCGTTCAAAACAGGGACTGATGAGGGAGTGTGGCAAAACTGATCGGGTGCGAAAAACTGATCAGGAGGAGCGGAACTGGGCACCAGAGCACCCGCAGGGTGCTGTGCGGGCGGGGACGAGGGAGAGTGTACCACGGCGGGGCTATGCGCAGGTGCGGGGGCTTTTTTCTGAGAGCCCCCATGTGCTGCGGCGGGCTGTGATAGTTCCATCTTCGGCAGCTTCCACAGTTTTGCTTCGTTCTCCCTCATTTTTTGGCCGATTGACCCGATCCAACTTGCTACGCACTCCTTATTCGATTCTCTATCTTTTCATTATCTTGAATCCCTCAAATATTTCAGTCATTTATCCTCCATTTTCTCAAGACATTGTGCAAATCTACATAACTCACCAAAAGAGTAAAAATGAAGGAAATAACATAAAAATCACACAAAAACAAAGGAGAAACACCAGCTAAAGATAAAAAATTCCTATGATAAAATGTGATAAATATACACTAAACAACTTCCCTACACTCAAGCAAACAAAATCATTCAAGATATGAAGCAAGAAGAAATTGTCCCCAAGAAGATTATACACACTAGGAGCATTCCACACTATTTCAAACTAGAAAGCTTATCATCGAAGAGAATGACAACATTTATTAAACAAGGCATGAGGCTCGTCCAATGAGAATAAGTAGACAAGTTGTTCTCAAGGCAAAATGCAACAATCATCTTGTAGAACATTCCCCTCACTAACTCCCCCACACTTTATTCAGAAAATAACTCGGGAATGCACTCAAAGGATATAATTCGTTAGGTGAAATCATCGAGGTAAACCGAGCTTCCCAACGTGGTTTCCCATACTCATCATGGAAAGATTCAAATGAATGACACACATGATAGGAGTAGAATCCAAAGTGCAATCCCATTATTACAACAATAAAATAAGAGGATATGGATCAAAATTCACAAGGTGTAGTCCTTGGGAATAAAAATTCCCAGTGTCCTTGTGTGGTTTCCCATGCTTGATGAGTGCATAAATTACACTCATTTGGACTCATTTTGAGTGCTTTTGCACTTGGTTATCTTGTATATATGTTGTATATATTGTTTATTTTTGTTTAATCTTTTGTTTAATGAAATGTGGCCAATATAGAGAATTTTTGGGATCTAAAGAGCAAAAAAAAAGTCAAATTTATAATGGGATCAACAAGGAATACACAAGGCATGGAAAAATGAAGAAACGAGCAAGAAAATGACCAACACTTGAAAACGTGACCTAGGGGGGTCGCGCTTCAAACGCATTGCGACACGCGACAGCAAAACGCGACCTAGGGGGGTCGCGCCTCGGCCTTGAGCTAAAATGCGACCCCCAAACGTGACGAAATGCTCACTTTGCAGACACTTCAGAGAGCTGATTTTCTTCGGGTAAAGCGCGGGTGCAAAGCGCGACTTATTGGGGTCGCGCCTCGGCCTTCAGTCGAAACGCAACCCCGAAACGCGACCTACATCCCGTGTTGCAGAGCCTTCAGAGACCTGATTTCCTTTGTTCTAAACTCGACCCTCAAACGCGAGTTCCTGGGGTCGAGTTCCGTACAGATGAAAATAAAAAGTGACTTTTAGCATTCAATTATTGGTCCATTCCTATATATATCATTTGGGCATTTCAAAATAGAACAACACACACCCAAAGAAACGAAAAATCACTTGGAGAATTAGCAAGAGAAGGGGTTTTTGAAGATCAAGAGAAAGGAAGAAGATTCAACATCCATTTGAGCAACCAAGCCATATGATTGAAGAAGGAGTATTCTACATTGGGTTTTATCACTTCTTCTCTCTTCTTAGACTTGTATTTAGAATGGGTTATGTTTCTCTTTATGTAATCTTGATTTTATTGTGAATATGGTTGGCTAGAGCCTTAGGGCTCTAGGATGTGGTGAACCAATGTGAATATTGATCTATGATTAGGGATATATATGTGTGTTATTACTTTGTCAAGATTTTGATCTATGCTAGGCCTTGAATGATGTTGTTTGGTTGGCCATCTCACTAACATCACATGTATGAATCACTTGCATCTAGTCAATCCCATGATCATAAGCATGCTTGGATCGAATCTACATATTTGTCTTCTTAGTCGAATGTCATTATGTGGAAGGAAATGTGACCCTTAGAGCCTTTTGTAGGTACGACCTTAGAATGCGTTAGAGATAGCCATCTTTGTCGCATTCGCAATTTAAGAGATATTCGAGAGATGCTCTTACTACATTTGTGGTCTTCCTATCTATGAACTTTGCATAAATGTATGTGTATTCCTACATTGTAGGTCAATATGAGTGTTGTGTAGCCATGTTCTAGAGTTTCGCCTTATTTATCATCTTCAAAGCTCTCCTTTGTTTAGCATTGACTCTTGAGTGAAAAATATATTGATAATTATTGTTGTTTATGTGTATGTGTCTTTTATTCTTGTTTGACACTTTGATTTAGTTAAATCACCCTCTCCTTATTGTTTGTCTGGATATTTCGCTCTTTTCACGTCATGGTATTTGCGTTGTCTGAATTTTATTCCATTTCTCTGTGGATCGACCTCGTATCATCTTATCTACAATCACATGCTTGTACACTTGTAGGCATTGACACGAGTTATAAATATTGAAACACATCACAGTAGGTTTAAGAGTAAATTAAACATTTGTCAAGTTTTTGGTGCCGTTGTCGGGGAAATGAAATTAATTTGATAAATGCAATATTGTGATAACAATTGAGTGGATTACTTTAGACATTTTTACTTGTTTTATTGTAAAGAGTTGTTTTTAATTTGTTTATCCTTTTTGATAGGAAGTGTATGCACACTCGTTCTCAAGGAGAACCACCTATTGCATTGGACTTAGAGATGGAAGCAACGGTTCGCCACAACAACGCACGTAGACAGAGGAGAATGGTGGATCTACCTCCACCGGTTGAAGACCTGATGATTGCCCAAATGCAAAGGCAATTGGAGGTGATGCAAGAGCAATTGAGAGCCCAAGAGGAGGCTCACAATAGAAATGTGAAGGCACCAATCTGGAATCTTTTTCATCCCATCATTGATCAAGGGGTGGCAAATGGACCACCCATTCAAGCCAACAACTTCGAGTTTAAGACCTCTCTCATACTGATGATCCAGCAAGACCAATTTCGAGGGACACCAATGGAGGATCCACATGAGCATATCCGTAAATTTCTCAATGTTACTGGGACAATGAAGATGAATGGAGTCCCGAATAATGCAATCCGCATCCGACTCTTTCCATTCTCATTGATCGATAATGTGGAAACATGGTGGTTAAGCCATGATCAAGGAACATTTCAAACTTGGGATCAATTGGTGACAAAGTTCCTACACAAGTTTTTCCCACCCGGAAAAACCCTCAAATTGAAAGGAGAGATCACCGTGTTCAAACAATGGGATGAAGAAAGCCTATATGAGGCGTGAGAGCGTTTTAGGGAGATGCTAAGGAAGTGCCCCGGACATGGTTTTGGAACCGATCATCAAGTATGCATTTTCTATGGAGGAAGCAAAGACGAAGTGAGAACACTCATGGATGCGGCCGCGGGTGGATCATTATTGGCAATAGGGCCAGAAGAAGCCTTGAGAATAATTGAAAAAATGGCCTCAAATTCCTTTCAATGGCCGGCCACAAGAGAGAGAGTCCAAATTCTAAAGAAAGTGGCTTCTGCTTCAAGTTCGGATGCACTCGGGCTTGTGGCGGCTCAAATGGCAACCTTGAATTCAAAAATCGAGGCCTTTACAAATCCAAAGGCCGAGACATCTCAAAGCCAATTTGAGGATGTAAACTACGTAAACCAACAAGGAGGCTTCTCAAATCAGCCAAGGCAATTCAATCAGGGGTACAAACCCCAATACGGAGGCCAATATGGAGGAAATTCTGGTTATCAAAATAAAGCTCAACACCCGAACTTCTCCTATGGTAACCCGAACAATGCAATCCAACCACCTCCGGGCTTCTCAGTCACAAATGGTGTAATTGATGAGGAGAAGAAGCCCAAGATGGATGAATTTCTAATGGCATTTATGGGGAAGACGGAGAGTTATATGAAAGACTCTCAAGCACGAATTGGGAAGTTAGAAAATACCGTCGGAACAATTGGCAACCAAGTTAACACTTTGGAGAAGCAAATGGGACAATTTGCAACTATCTTGGGAAGCCAACATCAACAAGGCAAGTTCCCAAGTAATACCACTGTGAATTCGAAGGATCAATGCAAGGCGATTACCTTGAGGAGTGGAACCGCTTATGATGGCCCCGAGATGTCGGATGATGAGGAAAGCAGAAGAAAGGTTGTTGAGCAACCAAGTAAGAAGAAGACAGAGGAGGGACCGAGTCAAGAGGACTTAAATCCCAAATTGAAGAAACATGATGCCCTTGAAAAAGGGAAAGAGAAAGAAGAACAAAAAAGGGTGATGCCGGAAGAATACAAAGTGCCCATACCCTACCCACAAAGACTCCAAAAGGTGAAGAGTGACGAGCAATTCTCTCGATTCTTCGACATCTTTAGGAAGGTACAGATCAACATCCCTCTTATTGAATCACTTCAACAAATGCCAAATTATGCAAAATTCTTGAAGGATGCGATTTCCAAAAAGAGGAGATGGGGGGAGTATGAGACGGTTAATTTGACCAAAAATTGTAGTGCTTTATTGCAAAGAAAGTTGCCCGCAAAGATGAAAGATCCGGGAAGCTTTAACATCTCGGTTACTATTGGAGAAAATCACGTTGGTAAGACTTTGTGTGATCTTGGGGCGAGTATCAATTTGATGCCCCTCTTGTTCTTTAAGAAGTTGAAAATGGGGGAGATCAAGCCGACCACCATTTGTCTCCAAATGGCCGACCGCTCTTTGACATACCCAAAGGGTGCGGTGGAAGATATGCTAGTGAAGGTTAACAACTTTATCTTTCCGGTGGACTTTGTGGTTCTTGATATGAAAGAAGACAAAGAAGTTCCCCTCATCTTAGGGCTACCATTTTTGTACACGGGTAAGGCCATGATAGATGTGGCTAAGGGAGAACTTACCTTGAGAGTGAATGAGGAGAGAATCACATTTTCCCTCCAAAAAGCGATGCAACATCTCGAAGAAGAGGCAAAGAATATCGAGGAGTGTAAAGTGCTCCAAATGGTGGATGAGTGCATAACGGAGGAAGAGTTGAGAAGCCCAAAAGATCCTCTTGAGATTTGTATTTCTAACTCTATCTTTAATTCTTTATTTAATGATGATTTTGGTCTATGTGATTCCGTTTCTATGATGAATTCATTTCAGGAATCCTATTTGAGGAAGCCAAAGTTCTTGCTATTAAGAAATGAGGACCAAACATCAAAGGAAGAGGACGAGTTGAAAACAAAAGAAGACATGGAGTTGAAACCCCTACCTACACATTTGAGGTATGCTTACCTTGATGAAGCCAAGCAAAAACCGGTAATAGTTTCTTCCCTATTATCCGATGAACAATGCGATAAATTGTTAAGGGTGTTGAGAAAATATCAAAGCACTATTGGATGGTTAATCTCCGACCTTAAAGGCATTAACTCTTTGATATGCATGCATAAAATCTTGCTTGAGGAAGATTATAAACCTAAGGTGCAAAATCAAAGAAGACTCGACCCTATTATGCAAGAAGTTGTTAGGAAAGAGGTTCTAAAATTACTTGATACCGGTATCATATTTTCTATCTCGGATAGTGAGTGGGTTAGTCCTACTCAAGTGGTTGCTAAAAAGGGGGGAATGACTATTGTTGAGAATGATAATAAAGAAACAATTGCTACAAGAGTAGTAACGGGGTGGAGAATGTGTATAGATTATAGGGCGTTGAACGCATATACTAGGAAAGATAATTTTCCATTACCTTTCATTGATCAAATGCTAGATAGGTTGGCGGGTCACGAATTCTATTGTTTCCTTGATGGGTATTCCAGGTACAATCAAATCATGATTGCCCCCGAAGACCAAGAAAAGACCGCCTTTACTCGTCCATATGGATTTTTGCGTATAGATGGATGTCGTTTGGGTTGTGTAATGCACCCGCCACCTTTCAAAGGTGTATGATGTCCATCTTTCATGGATTGATTGAAAACATCATGGAGGTATTTATGGATGACTTTTCTGTGTTTGGTGATACATTTGATATATGCCTTGATAATTTAACACAAGTATTGCAGAGATGTGAAGATACTAATCTAGTGCTCAACTGGGAGAAATGCCACTTCATGGTGAGAGATGGCATTGTTCTAGGACACAAGGTGTCGGGTGAGGGTCTAGAGGTGGACCGGGCCAAGATAGTGGCCATTGAAAAACTACCTCCACCAACAAATGAGAAGGGAGTTAGAAGCTTCTTAGGACACGCCGGTTTCTATAGGCGCTTTATAAAAGATTTTTCCAAAGTTTCTAAACCTCTTTGTCATTTACTTGAAAAAGCCATTGAATTTGACTTTGATACTAATTGTTTACAGGCTTTTGAAACGTTGAAGAAGGCCCTAATCACGGCACCCGTGCTTATCTCACCCGATTGGAGTGAGCCTTTTGAAGTGATGTGTGATGCAAGTGAGATAGCGGTAGGAGCCGCTCTTGGCCAAAAGAAGGATAAACTCTTCCGAGTCATTTACTATGGGAGTAGGACTTTGGATCCCGCTCAAGTCAACTACACCACCACAGAAAGGGAGCTCTTGACGGTCGTCTACGCATTCGACAAGTTTAGGCCCTATCTCATTGGAGCCCGAACAATAGTGCACACCGACCACGCCGCCTTGAGGCATCTCTTTACCAAAAAGGATGTGAAGCCAAGGCTTATCCGATGGATTCTTCTTCTCCAAGAGTTCGATATGGAGATAAAGGATAGAAAAGGATGCGAGAACGTGGTGGTGGATCACTTGTCCCGATTAGAACACGTGAAAGAAGAAGAGAACACATGGCCAATAAATGAAAGTTTTCCCGATGAGAGAATCATGTCGGCTTCAACAAAAGTTCCATGGTTTGCGGATATTGTCAACTACCTAGTTGCCAAGGTGAAACCGTTAGAGATGGAGAGCTATCAAAGAAAAAAATTCTTTCATGATCTCAAATTCTACATATGGGAGAAGCCCTATCTTTTTAGAAGATGTGCCGATTCCATCCTTAGAAGATGTGTGCCGGAGGAAGAATGGATCGAGATAATGAAGGCATGTCATGATTCACCTTGTGGAGGCCATTTTGCTTCCAATAGAACCGCTAGGAAAATTCTACAAAGCGGGTTCTATTGGCCCTCCATTTTTAAAAATTGTGAAGAGTTTGTGAAGACATGTGAGCGATGCCAAAAGATGGGATCTATTTCAAAGAGGGATGAGATGCCGATGAGTACAATTGTAGAAGGGGAATTGTTTGATGTATGGGGGATTGACTTCATGGGGCCGTTTGTGATGTCCGAAGGAAATCTCTACATACTCTTGGCGGTAGATTATCTGTAATACCCCGAAATATTTTAGAGGGGTTTTACTCAACTTATGTTACCTGAGGGTAATTTAGGTAAGAAGTTGGGTCCTTAAAGGACTCAAATAAAGGAAAATCGCAGCCAGGGAAATCTATTAAAATTTTTTTTGGTCAAAAATTGCTTTAAAAATATGTTCTGATATTTTTCTTGGGTTGATAGAAAAATTTTCAAGCATCGTGCCAAACTTTGAATTTTCCAATTTCGAGTTCAAATGAACACTTGGCACAATTTTAGGGTGAAAGGTAATAGATTTGGATAACTAAGGCACATCCGTCATTATCCAATTTCTTTTTCGAAATATTATCCTATTTATTTTTCTTCTATAAATAGGAGGTTAAGGTTTCATTTTTCATTCATTTTCAAAATCGAAACGCCGAGCAGCTTCTAGAGAAGGTACGTCTCTAGTTTCCTATTTCATTTCCGAAATAGTCATTTTGAAGATGTCAACACGTAGATCACGAATACGTGATTGAAATGATGACACGACGGACGATCACGATGGAAAATCATCGTGACCGCCGCCACAAGTCGCCACCACCTTTCAAATCGGTGACTCTTTCGGGTCATCGAATCAAAAAGTGTCTTTAGGGTTTTATGTTCTATGTATATTTATATACATTTTCCATGTTGTCACTTTTTAATTTCGGGTATATTTTGGGTATCCGATTATTAAATTGTAGTCTTTTTCAGATCTATCCTTCGTGGATAGCCCTATCGTATTTTTAAGCTCAAAAGTTGTTCCGTATCAAAATATAGTATTTTTATTTAAAGTTTCATATTTTTCCAATGGGCAGATCTTGCGGTATGAATTTATTTGTACCGAGTTAATTGTAGGATACGGGTTTGACCACCCCGTATGCCAAAACTTCCAAAAGGGTTTTTCTTTATAAAAATGCCCTGAGTAAAGTTCCCTTAAGAGTCAAAATATTTTGATGACCTGGGTGCTGCGTGTTAAGATTGTAGATATTATAATATTTACTTCATAGCTAAGAAAGGTTAGATTTTGACCTAATGGTAGTCTTTCATCGAAACTAAGTTGCCGGATAATCTTGTAGGCTCAGAAGAAGGAGACTTCTAGTTGAGACCAGAACCAGAATCTAGATCTAGCTATCCAGATCAGATTACCAGGTGGGTTTTTTTTATTATATAAAAATGTATTTCGGGTTATTAATCCCTGATATTTACAAAATGAATGTGATTGAATATCCAAATCATGATTGTATTTAATGTGCTCTCCTGACTCATGTAAGTCTTACTACTGTTTTTGGTGACGAAACTACAATGGTTCACGATATCGAGCCCCAAGCAAACAGGGCAGTGTCCAACCTTAAGTAGCCGGGTTGTGTACACGAACTGACTCACCGTAAGCGTTCTAGGGGAGAGTGGCGCGCAATGATGGAACTAAAATGATTTAGTATACATGGAATTCCCAAATTTTCTGTTTTGAAAGCTTTCCATGATATGCTTAAAATATGATTGGATATTCTGTTTTATAAAATGATTGTGAAGGTTTTTCTCAAAAGTACCCACTGAGTGCATTAGTACTCACGCCCAAATCTTTTCAAATATTTTCAGGATGAGCTGCGGGATGGTGGACGGCTGTGCTAAGGCTGAAGGGCTATCTTTTGATGTATATGTTTCTTTTATGTGTGGAGTCCAACTGAGAACATGGTTACCTTTTGTGTCTGAATAAATGCACTGCGTTTTTGTCCGCTTACTCTGATTATTGTTATGGAGTGTTCGGTTCTCCGAATCCCATTTTATTTACTGTTATGGAGTGTTCGGTTCTCCGAATCCCATTTTCTTTACTGTTATGGAGTGTTCGGTTCTCCGAATCCCATTTTATTTACTGTTATGGAGTGTTCGGTTTTCCGAATCCCATTTTCTTTATTGTTACGGAGTGTTCGGTTCTCCGAATCCCGTTTACTTTCTGTTCCTGACAGGCGAAAGCCTGGCATTTATTTACTTTCCTTATTCAGACAGGCGCAAGCCTGGCTTTACATTGTTTTCCATGTCAAGGCAAAAGCCTGGCTTTATATTGCTTTCACGACAGGCGGGAGCCTGGCATCTCTTTACTTCAAGTATTTGGACAGACATCAGTCTGGCCTTTTTCATGCCTAACCTATTAACAGTTAACCTTTGAACTGTTATTATTTACATTGAAGTTTGCCTTTGTTATTCTTTCTTGGGTTCATCCTAAGAGTCATGGTATCTGGTTTGAGTCATTTCATACGCTTTAAAAGCGTGGATTGATCCAATTATAGAGGTTATGCTGCCCAAATTTTTAGGGCACTAACCCTATTTCTATGATTGCTTCTGTTCAACAACCCCTTCCCCCTTCCCCCAAGTAGCGCACCGGTCCCCTGCCCTTCTCCCGGGACCGGGGCGTTACAGAGTGGTATCAGAGCAGGTTGCAACTCTGCAGGCCTGTCATATTGTTGATTGAGTCTAGTTCTCAGTGTAGTCTCTTAATTGATTGTCTGATAGCCTAGCACGTTGCCTGCACCGCACTCATCTGCTTCAAAAATAAAGGTACGTGAGTTAAAATATTTTTGAGATTCAATGATGTTTACTGATTTCGAAAAAAAAATGTAGATAAGGACCATTCTCCACATTGATGGTATTTATGAAAAGTTGCGCCAATGACGGTTTTGAAAGGATAATGGTATCATTTTGGGACAATATGTCCATGTGTTGATGGTTATGAATGAAAGGGACTCTTGTCCATGATGGTAAAATTTTGGGACTTTGTGCCCAGATGGTATTGAATGATTGTTTTGAATGGGAATGTATGTCCATGATATGTTCCGAAAGAAAGTGTGATGATATTAATCAATGCCCTATGATTAGAAATGTTACAATGTGTAAGTGATTGGAAATGTGAGAATGTTAAAGTGTTAGGAAACCTAGAATGCTTATGCAGATGGAATGTGAACATAGAATGATTTGACTGAGAATGTAGATGAACATAGCTAGCTGTGGCTTATGCACATAGATTGGATTTTAAGTTGATGATTGTTAAGATTCTTGTGGAACATAGGTTGATTAAGTGTTTTTCCATGTTCAATATTATGAGCTCACATGGATTGGTTCCACTGAAATGTGTCAATTTGTTATGATGTGAAGTTTCAAAAGAATGTGTTATGTCATGTTTGGATTGAATCCTACATGAAAGAGGGTTCACGGAAAGGCCGTGGTTCACCTATGGTTTTAATGGGATGTCTGGGACATCTAGATTCCGGTTTAACCGAGAAACTAATGAATGATTATAAAGAACAGATTGACTAAGAAGGTGGGAATAATTATGTAGTGGCTTGTAGACTTGAACATAGAAAGAACTTAGAATGGATAAGTATATTCTTTTAGATGGCTTGAGTTATATGGATTTCTAGGAAATGTCGTTCGCGTGCATATATGCATTTGAGGAGCATGTTGGGAGAATTTTTATGTCGATGAAGAATCGCGATAGATAGATCCGTTCTCGCTGCATCTACTTTTATACGTTTTTGATCAAGGAGCAAGGACAAGTGCAAGACTAGATGTCTCAAGTTCAACGTGACGTATACGATGATCGAGCTAGATAATATGCTTTGATTCAGGTAGATCGATATCTATTCTCTCTCTTTCCCTCTTTTCTCGACTCAAAGGATGATGCTAAAGAATATTCGAAGAAAAATGCAGAGAAGAACATATGAAGAATTATGCGCATCAAGTTAAAGTGGACCAAGGCAGAGTATACGTCTTAGTAAGATTTGCGACACGAGATAAATAGTGTTTTGGCTAGGAATGATGAGGTGGTTTATAAACTAGTCATGTTGCTGATTCTAGCTAAGGTTCATAATGTGATTGATGTCTCAATGTTGAGAAAGTATGTGTTTGATCCTACACACGTTATAAAGAATGAAGAGATAGTCCTGAATCAGGATTTATCATATGAAGAAAAACCAGAGGCTATTCTTGACCAAAAGGTCCAAAAATTACGGAACAAACAGATATCACTGGTGAAAGTCCTATGGAATAACCATGGGAGAGAGGAAGCTACCTGGGAGCTTGAAAGCAGAATCAAGGAGTTGTACCCTGATTTACCCTATAGAGGTACGCAAATTTCGGGACGAAATTTTTATTAAGGAGGGTAGAATGTAATACCCCGAAATATTTTAGAGGGGTTTTACTCAACTTATGTTACCTGAGGGTAATTTAGGTAAGAAGTTGGGTCCTTAAAGGACTCAAATAAAGGAAAATCGCAGCCAGGGAAATCTATTAAAATTTTTTTTGGTCAAAAATTGCTTTAAAAATATGTTCTGATATTTTTCTTGGGTTGATAGAAAAATTTTCAAGCATCGTGCCAAACTTTGAATTTTCCAATTTCGAGTTCAAATGAACACTTGGCACAATTTTAGGGTGAAAGGTAATAGATTTGGATAACTAAGGCACATCCGTCATTATCCAATTTCTTTTTCGAAATATTATCCTATTTATTTTTCTTCTATAAATAGGAGGTTAAGGTTTCATTTTTCATTCATTTTCAAAATCGAAACGCCGAGCAGCTTCTAGAGAAGGTACGTCTCTAGTTTCCTATTTCATTTCCGAAATAGTCATTTTGAAGATGTCAACACGTAGATCACGAATACGTGATTGAAATGATGACACGACGGACGATCACGATGGAAAATCATCGTGACCGCCGCCACAAGTCGCCACCACCTTTCAAATCGGTGACTCTTTCGGGTCATCGAATCAAAAAGTGTCTTTAGGGTTTTATGTTCTATGTATATTTATATACATTTTCCATGTTGTCACTTTTTAATTTCGGGTATATTTTGGGTATCCGATTATTAAATTGTAGTCTTTTTCAGATCTATCCTTCGTGGATAGCCCTATCGTATTTTTAAGCTCAAAAGTTGTTCCGTATCAAAATATAGTATTTTTATTTAAAGTTTCATATTTTTCCAATGGGCAGATCTTGCGGTATGAATTTATTTGTACCGAGTTAATTGTAGGATACGGGTTTGACCACCCCGTATGCCAAAACTTCCAAAAGGGTTTTTCTTTATAAAAATGCCCTGAGTAAAGTTCCCTTAAGAGTCAAAATATTTTGATGACCTGGGTGCTGCGTGTTAAGATTGTAGATATTATAATATTTACTTCATAGCTAAGAAAGGTTAGATTTTGACCTAATGGTAGTCTTTCATCGAAACTAAGTTGCCGGATAATCTTGTAGGCTCAGAAGAAGGAGACTTCTAGTTGAGACCAGAACCAGAATCTAGATCTAGCTATCCAGATCAGATTACCAGGTGGGTTTTTTTTATTATATAAAAATGTATTTCGGGTTATTAATCCCTGATATTTACAAAATGAATGTGATTGAATATCCAAATCATGATTGTATTTAATGTGCTCTCCTGACTCATGTAAGTCTTACTACTGTTTTTGGTGACGAAACTACAATGGTTCACGATATCGAGCCCCAAGCAAACAGGGCAGTGTCCAACCTTAAGTAGCCGGGTTGTGTACACGAACTGACTCACCGTAAGCGTTCTAGGGGAGAGTGGCGCGCAATGATGGAACTAAAATGATTTAGTATACATGGAATTCCCAAATTTTCTGTTTTGAAAGCTTTCCATGATATGCTTAAAATATGATTGGATATTCTGTTTTATAAAATGATTGTGAAGGTTTTTCTCAAAAGTACCCACTGAGTGCATTAGTACTCACGCCCAAATCTTTTCAAATATTTTCAGGATGAGCTGCGGGATGGTGGACGGCTGTGCTAAGGCTGAAGGGCTATCTTTTGATGTATATGTTTCTTTTATGTGTGGAGTCCAACTGAGAACATGGTTACCTTTTGTGTCTGAATAAATGCACTGCGTTTTTGTCCGCTTACTCTGATTATTGTTATGGAGTGTTCGGTTCTCCGAATCCCATTTTATTTACTGTTATGGAGTGTTCGGTTCTCCGAATCCCATTTTCTTTACTGTTATGGAGTGTTCGGTTCTCCGAATCCCATTTTATTTACTGTTATGGAGTGTTCGGTTTTCCGAATCCCATTTTCTTTATTGTTACGGAGTGTTCGGTTCTCCGAATCCCGTTTACTTTCTGTTCCTGACAGGCGAAAGCCTGGCATTTATTTACTTTCCTTATTCAGACAGGCGCAAGCCTGGCTTTACATTGTTTTCCATGTCAAGGCAAAAGCCTGGCTTTATATTGCTTTCACGACAGGCGGGAGCCTGGCATCTCTTTACTTCAAGTATTTGGACAGACATCAGTCTGGCCTTTTTCATGCCTAACCTATTAACAGTTAACCTTTGAACTGTTATTATTTACATTGAAGTTTGCCTTTGTTATTCTTTCTTGGGTTCATCCTAAGAGTCATGGTATCTGGTTTGAGTCATTTCATACGCTTTAAAAGCGTGGATTGATCCAATTATAGAGGTTATGCTGCCCAAATTTTTAGGGCACTAACCCTATTTCTATGATTGCTTCTGTTCAACAACCCCTTCCCCCTTCCCCCAAGTAGCGCACCGGTCCCCTGCCCTTCTCCCGGGACCGGGGCGTTACAGAGTGGTATCAGAGCAGGTTGCAACTCTGCAGGCCTGTCATATTGTTGATTGAGTCTAGTTCTCAGTGTAGTCTCTTAATTGATTGTCTGATAGCCTAGCACGTTGCCTGCACCGCACTCATCTGCTTCAAAAATAAAGGTACGTGAGTTAAAATATTTTTGAGATTCAATGATGTTTACTGATTTCGAAAAAAAAATGTAGATAAGGACCATTCTCCACATTGATGGTATTTATGAAAAGTTGCGCCAATGACGGTTTTGAAAGGATAATGGTATCATTTTGGGACAATATGTCCATGTGTTGATGGTTATGAATGAAAGGGACTCTTGTCCATGATGGTAAAATTTTGGGACTTTGTGCCCAGATGGTATTGAATGATTGTTTTGAATGGGAATGTATGTCCATGATATGTTCCGAAAGAAAGTGTGATGATATTAATCAATGCCCTATGATTAGAAATGTTACAATGTGTAAGTGATTGGAAATGTGAGAATGTTAAAGTGTTAGGAAACCTAGAATGCTTATGCAGATGGAATGTGAACATAGAATGATTTGACTGAGAATGTAGATGAACATAGCTAGCTGTGGCTTATGCACATAGATTGGATTTTAAGTTGATGATTGTTAAGATTCTTGTGGAACATAGGTTGATTAAGTGTTTTTCCATGTTCAATATTATGAGCTCACATGGATTGGTTCCACTGAAATGTGTCAATTTGTTATGATGTGAAGTTTCAAAAGAATGTGTTATGTCATGTTTGGATTGAATCCTACATGAAAGAGGGTTCACGGCAAGGCCGTGGTTCACCTATGGTTTTAATGGGATGTCTGGGACATCTAGATTCCGGTTTAACCGAGAAACTAATGAATGATTATAAAGAACAGATTGACTAAGAAGGTGGGAATAATTATGTAGTGGCTTGTAGACTTGAACATAGAAAGAACTTAGAATGGATAAGTATATTCTTTTAGATGGCTTGAGTTATATGGATTTCTAGGAAATGTCGTTCGCGTGCATATATGCATTTGAGGAGCATGTTGGGAGAATTTTTATGTCGATGAAGAATCGCGATAGATAGATCCGTTCTCGCTGCATCTACTTTTATACGTTTTTGATCAAGGAGCAAGGACTAGTGCAAGACTAGATGTCTCAAGTTCAACGTGACGTATACGATGATCGAGCTAGATAATATGCTTTGATTCAGGTAGATCGATATCTATTCTCTCTCTTTCCCTCTTTTCTCGACTCAAAGGATGATGCTAAAGAATATTCGAAGAAAAATGCAGAGAAGAACATATGAAGAATTATGCGCATCAAGTTAAAGTGGACCAAGGCAGAGTATACGTCTTAGTAAGATTTGCGACACGAGATAAATAGTGTTTTGGCTAGGAATGATGAGGTGGTTTATAAACTAGTCATGTTGCTGATTCTAGCTAAGGTTCATAATGTGATTGATGTCTCAATGTTGAGAAAGTATGTGTTTGATCCTACACACGTTATAAAGAATGAAGAGATAGTCCTGAATCAGGATTTATCATATGAAGAAAAACCAGAGGCTATTCTTGACCAAAAGGTCCAAAAATTACGGAACAAACAGATATCACTGGTGAAAGTCCTATGGAATAACCATGGGAGAGAGGAAGCTACCTGGGAGCTTGAAAGCAGAATCAAGGAGTTGTACCCTGATTTACCCTATAGAGGTACGCAAATTTCGGGACGAAATTTTTATTAAGGAGGGTAGAATGTAATACCCCGAAATATTTTAGAGGGGTTTTACTCAACTTATGTTACCTGAGGGTAATTTAGGTAAGAAGTTGGGTCCTTAAAGGACTCAAATAAAGGAAAATCGCAGCCAGGGAAATCTATTAAAATTTTTTTTGGTCAAAAATTGCTTTAAAAATATGTTCTGATATTTTTCTTGGGTTGATAGAAAAATTTTCAAGCATCGTGCCAAACTTTGAATTTTCCAATTTCGAGTTCAAATGAACACTTGGCACAATTTTAGGGTGAAAGGTAATAGATTTGGATAACTAAGGCACATCCGTCATTATCCAATTTCTTTTTCGAAATATTATCCTATTTATTTTTCTTCTATAAATAGGAGGTTAAGGTTTCATTTTTCATTCATTTTCAAAATCGAAACGCCGAGCAGCTTCTAGAGAAGGTACGTCTCTAGTTTCCTATTTCATTTCCGAAATAGTCATTTTGAAGATGTCAACACGTAGATCACGAATACGTGATTGAAATGATGACACGACGGACGATCACGATGGAAAATCATCGTGACCGCCGCCACAAGTCGCCACCACCTTTCAAATCGGTGACTCTTTCGGGTCATCGAATCAAAAAGTGTCTTTAGGGTTTTATGTTCTATGTATATTTATATACATTTTCCATGTTGTCACTTTTTAATTTCGGGTATATTTTGGGTATCCGATTATTAAATTGTAGTCTTTTTCAGATCTATCCTTCGTGGATAGCCCTATCGTATTTTTAAGCTCAAAAGTTGTTCCGTATCAAAATATAGTATTTTTATTTAAAGTTTCATATTTTTCCAATGGGCAGATCTTGCGGTATGAATTTATTTGTACCGAGTTAATTGTAGGATACGGGTTTGACCACCCCGTATGCCAAAACTTCCAAAAGGGTTTTTCTTTATAAAAATGCCCTGAGTAAAGTTCCCTTAAGAGTCAAAATATTTTGATGACCTGGGTGCTGCGTGTTAAGATTGTAGATATTATAATATTTACTTCATAGCTAAGAAAGGTTAGATTTTGACCTAATGGTAGTCTTTCATCGAAACTAAGTTGCCGGATAATCTTGTAGGCTCAGAAGAAGGAGACTTCTAGTTGAGACCAGAACCAGAATCTAGATCTAGCTATCCAGATCAGATTACCAGGTGGGTTTTTTTTATTATATAAAAATGTATTTCGGGTTATTAATCCCTGATATTTACAAAATGAATGTGATTGAATATCCAAATCATGATTGTATTTAATGTGCTCTCCTGACTCATGTAAGTCTTACTACTGTTTTTGGTGACGAAACTACAATGGTTCACGATATCGAGCCCCAAGCAAACAGGGCAGTGTCCAACCTTAAGTAGCCGGGTTGTGTACACGAACTGACTCACCGTAAGCGTTCTAGGGGAGAGTGGCGCGCAATGATGGAACTAAAATGATTTAGTATACATGGAATTCCCAAATTTTCTGTTTTGAAAGCTTTCCATGATATGCTTAAAATATGATTGGATATTCTGTTTTATAAAATGATTGTGAAGGTTTTTCTCAAAAGTACCCACTGAGTGCATTAGTACTCACGCCCAAATCTTTTCAAATATTTTCAGGATGAGCTGCGGGATGGTGGACGGCTGTGCTAAGGCTGAAGGGCTATCTTTTGATGTATATGTTTCTTTTATGTGTGGAGTCCAACTGAGAACATGGTTACCTTTTGTGTCTGAATAAATGCACTGCGTTTTTGTCCGCTTACTCTGATTATTGTTATGGAGTGTTCGGTTCTCCGAATCCCATTTTATTTACTGTTATGGAGTGTTCGGTTCTCCGAATCCCATTTTCTTTACTGTTATGGAGTGTTCGGTTCTCCGAATCCCATTTTATTTACTGTTATGGAGTGTTCGGTTTTCCGAATCCCATTTTCTTTATTGTTACGGAGTGTTCGGTTCTCCGAATCCCGTTTACTTTCTGTTCCTGACAGGCGAAAGCCTGGCATTTATTTACTTTCCTTATTCAGACAGGCGCAAGCCTGGCTTTACATTGTTTTCCATGTCAAGGCAAAAGCCTGGCTTTATATTGCTTTCACGACAGGCGGGAGCCTGGCATCTCTTTACTTCAAGTATTTGGACAGACATCAGTCTGGCCTTTTTCATGCCTAACCTATTAACAGTTAACCTTTGAACTGTTATTATTTACATTGAAGTTTGCCTTTGTTATTCTTTCTTGGGTTCATCCTAAGAGTCATGGTATCTGGTTTGAGTCATTTCATACGCTTTAAAAGCGTGGATTGATCCAATTATAGAGGTTATGCTGCCCAAATTTTTAGGGCACTAACCCTATTTCTATGATTGCTTCTGTTCAACAACCCCTTCCCCCTTCCCCCAAGTAGCGCACCGGTCCCCTGCCCTTCTCCCGGGACCGGGGCGTTACATTATCTCTCATGATGGATCGAAGCAATTCCAACCAAGACTAATGATTCGAAAATTGTGCTTAAGTTCCTTCAAAGGAATATTTTGACAAGATTTGGGGCTCCAAAAGCCTTAATTAGTGACGGGGGCACTCACTTTTGCAATAAGTGGATGACGAGCCTCCTAGCACGCCATGGAGTGAAGCATAAGGTGACGACTCCCTACCACCCACAAGTCAATGGGCAAGCTGAGCTTGCAAATAGAGAGGTAAAATAAGTCCTCCAAAAAGTGGTGAAGACGAACGAGAAAGATTGGGCAGGCCATCTCGATGAGGCACTTTGGGCCTATCGAACGACCTACAAGACTCCATTGGGAATGTCTCCCTATCAAATGGTATTTGGAAAGTCTTGTCACCTTCCAATCGACCTCACTCACAAGGCATGTTGGGCTATCAAGAAGCTCAATCTCGACTTTGAGATATCGGGAAAAGAAAAAATTTTCCGTTTGAATGAAATCGATGAATTTAGGCTTGAGGCCTTCGAAAATTCTTCCATTTATAAGATGAGGACCAAACTTTATCATGACAAGTTCTTAAGAAATAAAGAACTTGCACCAGGTGATGCCGTGTTGCTTTTCAACTCAAGGTTGAGGTTGTTTCCTGGGAAACTCAAAACAAAATGGGGAGGTCCATACTTCATCTCAAAGATCTTCGAAAATGGAACGGTGGAGTTGCAAGCCAAGGATGGGAGCCTATTCGTTGTCAATGGGCAACGAGTGAAGAAATTCTACAATGCGGAGGAACAAGCCAGAGTGTTTGTCCTCCATTTGAAAAATCTTTGAAGAACCGTATCCCGTCGAGCTCACGACGATAAATTAAGTGCTAATTGGGAGGCAGCCCAATAAGTTTTAAGTTTTTATTATTTTATGTTATTTTTATTATGCTTATCTATGCTTATCTATGTTTCATATGCCTAGTTAATTAAATTAGTTTGATTGCCTAAGTTAACTTAATTAGTTTGCAACTTTTGTTTTTGATAAGAAATTTATGTTTTTATAGTAAAATGTTGTAGGAAATGGTGTCGACGTTTGGGAATGTACATAGTATGAATAAGGATCCTAGAAATGCTCAAAAATCAAAAGAGAACGAAGACGCGAGTACAAAACGCAACTTCCTTGGTCGCGTTTTGACCCACAGTTGAAACGCGAGCTCTAAACGCGACTATCCAGGGTCACGTTTCTCACCGAAGGCAGAACGCGACTCCAAAACGCGAGAGAAATCTCATGTTGCAGATGTTTTCAGAGGACAAGAATCGTGAAGCAAAAATGCGACCCAGAAGCGCGACTTTCAGGGGTTGCGTTTCCAAAGAAGGGCCAAACACGGGTGTCAAACGCGACCCCTGTCGCACCTCGCCGCATTCCAAACAGGTTTTATTCTGTTTTCCCCTCATTTTACACTCACATTTCATACACTCTCTCACTCACTCACACTCTCACACACGGGCATTCAAAGTTTTGCACCTCCAACACTCAAGGTACGAGCTTTTCACTAAAATTCTCTTGATATTCTACTCCTTGGCATGAATAATTTGCTTTGTTCCTTTCCTACATTGGAAATTTGGGAAAAATTTATATATTTAGAACCCTAGGAGAAAAATGAGCGAAATTTTCATGAATGTCCCTTAATTATGCCTACATTGTGCTTACATTTGAAGAATTATACAATTGAGGCATGAGTTTACCGTGGATGGGAGAAAATTGTTGATTTATGATGGATATTGTTAAATTGTGGTGATTGTGATTTGAATTCTTCATGAATTTGGGTAAGAACTTTGTGGACTTCAAATTTTCTTATGATTTTGGTTTCAATTGTCCAACTTAATGCTTAAAAATTGATAGTTGCCATCGTGCATAAACTCGAAACCCTTTGTTACTCAATGTCAATACTTAACATCATAAAGAATGAAATTTTGAGCTTTGATTTTGAAAATGAGGTATACAATGCTAAATGTTTGCATCATTTGATCATCTTGATGAATTTTACTCACTCATATTCATCTTTATATAGTTCTAAGCACAAGCCATGAGAATGGGTTTTTGTTGAGAAGCATGATAGATGAACAAGGAGTCTCTTGTGGTTTGATTTTTTCATATGCCTTTTAAGACCCTCCTGCAAAAAGTTTGCACCTATTTGACTAATGAATGAGTTGAATTGAGTGAATATTTAGCATGTTCAATCACTTGGGAAAACTTTATTTTTATCCTTAACCAATTGGATGGGCTTTTGTATTTGATTTTGTCATATTTGTTTAGGTCCTTTCAATTGTGATAATGGTAACAATGATGTTGTTATAGAGGCACTTCTCTCTTGCAATTGATTTTGATATTGTTAAAAATGGTTTAAGGCCTTTTATGTCAAGAGAAATTTGTGCTCTATATTTAATGATTGTTGTTGGTCATGTGGTTGAATTTTGGCGAATAAACAACCATAGAAAACATGAGTTGCTTAATAGAGGTTGGAAACTTTTAATGCAACAAAGTTTAAAGTGGATGTATTAGATATTGTCATATGCGTTTATCACTTTATACCTTGTTGACATTGTGAAAATGAGTTCTACTCTCTTGCCTAAATCTTATTAAAATTTTCTGTAGGTACCACCTCTGCACATCAAAAATGCCAAGAAGAGGTAGAAAATCTTCGAGAAGAGCCGAGCCCGAAATTGAATCCGATCTCGAGGTCGAGGCTGAAGAGGAAGAACAAGATGAGGATTTGGCGGTGAGTCACCCGATGAGATTTCGGATTTACCTCGAAAGCGATGAATTTTTGAAAAATTGGCACAGACTTTCCAATGTTAACCTTGTCACGACAAGGTTTATGTGCCGTGAGACATATGAGGCTCTCGGGATCCAGGATGATGTGTGCCGACTTTTGGACCAAATGGGATGGCTCCAAGCCATGGATAGGAATTGCATGACATATCCTCTATTGGTAAGAGAGCTGCTGAGCACATTCGAGATGAAGAGGACGACAAGGAGGGGGCCTATCAAATGTACCTTCCGGATGGGAAACACGGACCGGGAGCTTACTGTTAATCAGTTGAACCAGATTTTCAATGCTCCTACAGACGGTATCTATCACCATCCTCGGGAGTACAATCAAGATGTTGCCTATCGCCTCCTATACCTCACAGAGTCGGAAATAGAAAAATACAACTCCAGCACAGTAAAGGCATCTGCAATGCCTAATCCAGTTTTCCGATACCTACACCGCATCTTGGCAAACACAGTGTTTTCACGAAGAGAAAACAGCAGGTTGAGGACTTCCGAGCTTTTTGCACTCTGGGCCATGTTGAATGGGATCCATTTGAGCTTTGGTGCCTTCCTCATGGAGCAGCTGTATAGGCAATCACATCTTGACAGCGGACACATTTGCATTGGGGGAATGATCACTTCGATTGCTGAACACTTCGGCATCGATCTTGAGTGCTATCTTCATAATAAAGGATCGAGGTTGATGAACCTCAACTATTTGAGGAATGTGAAAATCCTAAGCTCAGATTTGAACACATATTTGCTGAACATGAGAGCTGGAGGGACATTCCCACTGCCCAACACGGCACTCACTCATGTGTCGAACTATCAAGAGAGGGCAAATTGGAAGATGGAGACGATAGCTCACTTGGTGGCTATTGCTGCAGCTGGAGTACCAAGGGGGATTCGAGCCTCCGTTGAGGACCAAGGAGAGGCCGGTGGTGACAATGGGGGAGAGGGATCTTCTACAGCCACATTTAGACGAGGCCGGCGGTACACGGAAGAACAGAGTGCTGGTCATTTTGACGCATTTGATGGGTACATGACTTCCATGGATGAGACCATGCAGCATTGGAGGAGTGACGTGCATGACGAATTCAGCGCACTGAGGCAGGACATGTACACGAGGTTCGATGATATCCGACACGATATGTATGACCGGATGGGATAGATTCAGTCCAGCGTAGACAATAGATTTCATGCCATACAGACGGACATTGACGAGAGATTCACGGGCCTCAGAGGGGACATTAGGGGTCTAGCTGACAACATGGGCTCATTTCGATCCGACATTCAGGACCTAGCCGGGCTCTTCAGGGGAATGAACACCGGGTCTGGGTCACAGCAGCAGCCCTACATCCCATCTCAGCACCAGCAGATGACTCCCTACCATTCCTACCAGCCGCAGCAGCAGTTCCAGTAGCAGCCATTCCAGTCGATGCAGCAATTTCTGACTGGACAGTTTTTGTCGCACTCATCCTCCTCTCAGCAATTTCAACAGATGCCGACTGGGCAGTTCATGGCAACCTCATCTCAGCAGTTTCAGCAGTTCCAGACCTTACAATTCATGCCGTCATCCTCTTCACAGCAGTCCCCGCACCACCAGCAACATCCACCCCACTGAGCCGTTAGTAACCCTTACCACCACCCTTTTTGCCTCCAAACTTATTTCCTCCCTTGGATTAAAATAAGTTTGGGGGAGGGGGAGAGAGTAGTAGTGGTTGGCAAGGATCTTTTCTGCTCATTTTTACCCGCTTTATTTTATAAGACTTATTTATTTATTTATGCTTTCAGATATTGGAGCATGCAAGCATGCTTATGTTTTTATTTATGTTTGGATTATGTTAGGATTTTTAAGTTTTCATTGGAATGTATGGATGATGGTAGTTGATAGATAATGAAATCGCATGCCGTTTTGCTTCATGAACATGTGATATTTTATCTATGTTTTTGTTCAATTGCCTTATGATTATGGATTGGGGATGTTTTGACTTAAACATGTGTATGTTCTTATAACAATAATAGGGGTTATGAGAGCATGATAATTGATGAAATTGAAATCCTTGATGAGCATGAGTTTTTGTTGAAATTTTTTTGCAAAATTCTGATGAAAAGCATAATGTTATGGCATGATTTTGTAACCAAATATTCTTTAAGGTCTCAAAAGTACAATTTGGGAAGGAAAAGCTTACTGTGGGGAGATTTTGATCCAAAGATTACACGAGTGGAATCTTTTCTTTGTTGAGTGATTAATGGTCTTCATTGTGCACTAAGTTTCTCTAGAACTTGCTTTGTGACTTAATTGAGGTTACATTGGTGTGTTTGATCTCTTGAAAATGATTTAAGGCCATTTGTTGTCTAAACCTCATCAAAAATCCAAATTCTTAACCTTCCAATATAAATTTAATCTCTTGCAAGCCCTTTGAGCCTTGAAATTAGTTTATTGATTTTGTTGGGTTGGGAATGGAATAAGTGGCAAGATTCGTGGTAACTTTTTCAAATAAATCTTTTGAGAAATCTTGTAAAATGGAAAAGGTAAAACAATGAATATTCTTGTGATAGAAAAGAACACAAAGAAATGAATCATCTTGTTTACAATTGAAAATGAAGCAAAAGAAAGATAGTTCTACATATACATCACAAACAAGAAAGTTTGAAATATTGAAAGAAATTTGGAAAATCTCAAGGAGATTTAGGTTGTGAAGAAATAAGGGTAGAAGAGAACTTGATTTGTTCTACTTGCTTGGTAAGGAAATTGGTAATGTTGGGAAGTCACTTAGCCAAATTTATACCTACCCTTCCGAAAGGCCTTCAATACAATCCCAAAAGACCTTAATGATTCTTGGTTGAGAACACACACTAAGTAGTGGAGATGGAAGTCACTTTGCAAGCATATGATAGAATTCTAGTGCACTCTCGACCTTGAGCGATACACTTCTAGCATATACACTCGAGAATGAACGTCTATTGAACCTTGAGAGAATTTGAACTTCACAAATTGTATCATGATGATTTTGATGATCTTGTTTATGATTGATTGCCGCTATCATCTATGCTACTTTTATCTTTTGATTTTTGAAGCAAAATGCCATCTTGATTCCAATATGCTCAATTACCTTGTCCTTCTACTCTTGTGTTTGTTTGAGGACAAACAAATGTTTAAGTTTGGGGGAGTTGATGAGTACATAAATTACACTCATTTGGACTCATTTTGAGTGCTTTTGCACTTGGTTATCTTGTATATATGTTGTATATATTGTTTATTTTTGTTTAATCTTTTGTTTAATGAAATGTGGCCAATATAGGGAATTTTTAGGATCTAAAGAGCAAAAACAAAGTCAAATTTATAATGGGATCAACAAGGAATACACAAGGCATGGAAAAATGAAGAAATGAGAAAGAAAATGACCAACACTTGAAAACGCGACCCCCAAACATGACTTTAGGGGGTCGCGCTTCAAACGCATTGCGACACGCGACAGCAAAACGCGACCTAGGGGGGTCGCGCCTCGGCCTTGAGCCAAAACGCGAGCCCCAAACGCGATGAAATGCTCGCTTTGCAGACACTTCAGAGAGCTGATTTTCTTCGGGCAAAGCGCGGGTGCAAAGCGCGACTTACTGGGGTCGCGCCTCGGCCTTCAGTCGAAACGCGACCTACATCCCGTGTTGCAGAGCCTTCAGAGACCTGATTTCCTTTGTTCCAAACTCGACCCTCAAACGCGAGTTCCTGGGGTTGAGTTCCGCACAGATGAAAATAAAAAGTGACTTTTGGCATTCAATTATTGGTCCATTCATATATATATCATTTGGACATTTCAAAATAAAACAACACACACCCAAATGAATGAAAAATCACTTGGAGAATTAGCAAGAGAAGGGGTTTTTGAAGATCAAGAGAAAGGAAGAAGATTCAACATCCATTTGAGCAACCAAGCCATAGGATTGAAGAAGGAGTATTCTACATTGGGTTTTATCACTTCTTCTCTCTTCTTAGACTTGTATTTAGAATGAGTTATTGTTTCTCTTCATGTAATCTTGATTTTATTGTGAATATGGTTGGCTAGAGCCTTAGGGCTCTAGGATGTGGTGAACCAATGTGAATATTGATCTATGATTTGGGATATATATTTGTGTTATTGCTTTGTCAAGATTTTGATCTATGCTAGGGCTTGAATGATGTTGTTTGGTTGGCCATCTCACTAACATCACATGTATGAATCACTTGCATCTAGTCAATCCCGTGATCATAAGCATGCTTGGATCGAATCTACATATTTGTCTTCTTAGTCGAATGTCATTATGTGGAAGGAAATGTGACCCTTAGAGCCTTTTGTAGGTGCGACCTTAGAATGCGTTAGAGATAGCCATCTTTGTCGCATTCGCAATTTAAGAGATATTCGAGAGATGCTCTTACTACATTCGTGGTCTTCCTATCTATGAACTTTGCATAAATGTATGTGTATTCCCACATTGTAGGTCAATATGAGTGTTGTGTAGCCATGTCCTAGAGTTTCGCTTTATTTATCATCTTCAAAGCTCTCCTTTGTTTAGCATTGACTCTTGAGGGAAAAATATATTGATAATTATTGTTGTTTATGTGTATGTGTCTTTTATTCTTGTTTGACACTTTGATTTAGTTAAATCACCCTCTCCTTATTGTTCGTCTAGATATTTCGCTCTTTTCACGTCATGGTATTTGCGTTGTCTGAATTTTATTCCATTTCTCTGTGGATCGACCTCGTATCATCTTATCTACAATCACATGTTTGTACTCTTGTAGGCATTGATACGAGTTATAAATATTGAAACACATCATAGTAGGTTTAAGAGTAAACCAAACATCTGTCAATGCTCATAGTCAATTTAGACAACTAGAGGAGCAGAAATCCTTATTATTCTCACTTATTTCAACATACCTTTATTTCATTCATTTTTTCATTCATTTTTTTCTTCTTCTTTTTTTTTTTATATAAAATACATGATAGGAAGTTAGAGGAGAGAATGATTTTTTCAAGCATAGTTGACACATTTGACAAGACAATGAATCAAGCCTTCAAATTCTTATTGGACGAGACCCCACAACACAAATCATGTAAATATAATCATTTTCAAGACAACTTACATTCTACAATGAAATAATGGGAATGGTTTCATGCAACATGAACATCTTAACAATAATCCCTTGAAGATTCATATTCCGAATAATCAAGTTTGACAATTAGACAAGACAAATCATGCTAAGTGCGGGTATCCACTAATAAAACATAATCAAAGCAAAACAAAAATGACACATAACAATTTTGAATTAAAATTTTAAAATTCAACATAATTTCAAAAATAAAAAACACCATCCTAAAAACATATAACATAACATAAATTATAACATAAGTTCATCCCCCCACACTTAAATCATGCATTGTCCTAAATGCAAGAATTTAAAGGGAAGAGGAAACATTACAGAATGTAGAAGACCGGCAACAGGCGCAGGTTCATATAAAACAACACGAAGAACAACCGACAAGCAAGGAAAATAATACGAAAATTGGAAAATAATAAATAAAACAACTTCACTACTCTCGGTGGCTAAAAATGTTGTGGAGGTGGCCGCGGAACTTGTGAGGAGTAGGGATGAACTAGACTCTTTATTTGTGGGGTTGAGAGTGCAGCACTTGTAGAGGCTCCGCGCTCGCGGAGACCTACACTTAGTCATTTTGCATCAGTTTCCTTCCCAGCAGCGCACTCTCAACTCTTTGTCCCCTGTGAGACAACAACAAAAACAAACTTAAACACACAAAAGGGTAAAAATTAACTAAGCATGAAAGAAATAAAATCATGGGTTGCCTCCCATGCAGCGCTCATTTTAATGTCCCGAGCTGGACAGAGCCTTAGTAGATTATCATTGAGGATTATAGAGCACGATCAGCTCGAAGCCGTGCTCCTATAGTTGGCCTTCATTTTAAGCTTCGTTACTCTAGGAGTAAACTTCACTCGAACTTTCCTTTTCCTAGTTTGGCACTCCTCTCCTCCTTGGTCTGTGAATGTTTTTGAACACAGGGCTAGCTTCCTGTTTAGACATCTTTGACCTTGCATACATAGACTTAAACAAGAAAAAAGATCACACGCAACTGGGGAAGAAGAGTTGAAGGCTTAAAGAAAAATAAAAGAAAATAAACACGAAGAACAAAAAAAAAAACAAGACAACACAAAACACACAAAAATACAAGTACTTAAACAAACACAAAAACAATTACAACATAAAAAGACAATAAACCTAAAGGCTTTCCCGGCAATGGCGCCAATTGTTTGAACGATGTAGTTCTTTCCGGTCAGCTACACCCCCGCAAGAGGACGGGGTCGACTGTAGGGTGGTGAGCTGACTCGGGTCGTGTCTCTCGAGGAAAGCTTCATGTGGGAAATTATCTTTCTATGCCAAAATTGTTAATAAGCACATTAAATGAAATACAACCTAAACATCCTAATCACGAAGGAAAGAAGGGTTTTTAATAAACTACCTAATTAAAGCAACTAAAACTAACTAACAACACAACCAATCACAAAGATAGAGGATCAGATTATGAGAAGAGCATTAGGGTGCGAATTCTCTCATAGGTTTCTCATCAAGCTTGCTTCAAGTTGGCTATATTGACCTCAAACGCACAATAGACCTGTCAATTGATTTAACTTCAATTACTGTCATCGACTATCCATTAAACCTCTATCCGCTATATCATACGCGCAAGATCAATATATTAGGCTTATGAACCCAATTCACCTAATGTTGAAGGAACCTAGGTCGGGATTTAGAATCTCCTCTCGATCTCATCTAAAGCCTAGCAATGCTAAGTGGTGATCAAGTACTCAACATGATAATCACAATTCAAACAACAACAACCAACTATCACAAGCATAAATCAAAACCAAATCGATCCTCCATCCCCTAATGGAGAAATTAGCCCAACACCATGATCAAAACCACATAATAATCATAAAAGTCATTTATTCATAAACCAAAAGATAAATTCATACAACTTTTACAATATTGTTTGTTGTCTTGAGAGTTTTGGGACAAATCCCCACAAATAGGCTAAAGCGAAAAGAAAGAATTACCAAAGTGGAGGTCCTTGTTCAAGCTTAGCTTCCGCGGATGGCTTGGATTTGGACTCCTCTTCTAGGGCCATCATCAAAGTGGAACTCCTTCCGCAAGCCTAGCTTCCGCGGATGGCTTGGAGTTGGACTCCTCTTCTCGGGCCTTCCTTCTTAAGCTCTAACCCTCTTGCCTCTTCTCCTCCTCCTTTCTTTCTCTTTGGATAGGTGGTGGTGGTGGTGAAGGTGAAGAGACGTGAAAGAAAAAGAAGTGGTGAATGAAGAGAAGAAAAATAAATTGAGAGGTGGGTGTGTGCTATGTTTCTCCCTTTCTTGAGTGGGGAGATCGTTTATTTATTTGTGGATGAGAGAGAAAGTGGGAGATTGTGTGTGTGAGATGAGAGAGAGTGGGATTGAGTGGGATGGAGTGAGATGGATTGGGATAGAGTGAGAGAAAGTGTGTGAGATGTTTCCAAAAAGATATGGAAAGATATGGGAGATAAGAGAGAAGATTTGATGGAAGATTTGGGGACAAAAATCAAAAGGCTAGGAATTAGGGGAATTAAACCCCTACAAATCTAGGTGCCAAAAGTCCACCCCTAATCTATTTTTCCAGATGGCCATGTGGTGAGAAAATGAATGAATTGAGCTTTGGTTCAAAATGGGGACTGATAAGGGAGAGTGGCAAAACTGATCGGGTGCGAAAAACTGATCGTGGGGAGCGGAACTGGGCACCCGCGTGCCCGCGGGGTGCTGCGCGGGCGGGGCCGAGGGAGAGTGCGCCGCGGCGGGGCCATGCGCGGGCGCGGGGGCTCTTTGCCAAGAGCCCCCATGCGCCGCGGCGGGCTGTGATAGTTCCATCTTCGGCAGCTTCCACTGTTTTGCTTCGTTGTCCCTCATTTCTTGGCTGATTGACCCGATTCAACTTGCTACGCGCTCCTTATTCGATTCTCTATCTTTCCATTATCTTGAATGCCTCAAATCTTTCAGTCATTTATCCTCCATTTTCTCAAGACATTGTGCAATTCTACATAACTCACCAAAAGAGTAAAAGTGAAGGAAATAACATAAAAATCACACAAAAATAAAGGAGAAACACCAACTAAAGATAAAAAATTCCTATGATAAAATAGGACAAATATACACTAAATAGCCCACTGTATAATGCAACAAGGAAAATGATTACACGACGAAACCAGATTCACACAGTTTATGCCCATAAGCCTCATGGGTCTTACTTTTTCATTATGTTCTTATCTTTGTTCAATCCGGAATAACGAGTTTAGCCACTCATGATAGACTTAGAACAATAATAATAACTAAAAGAAATAAAAGAAAACATAATATAAACGAAAAACTTACTTATATTGAAGTGCAAAATAAATCCAACTCCAACGCTGGATTCAAGAACATAAACAGTAAAATTCTAAGTGTCTGCGGGCATAAGGCCCGATACCTATTACAAAAAAGTAAAATAAAACTAAAATAAATAGTTTGGTGCTATGGTACATAAGAGTTGTTAAGAGATTTTTTGTTGTCTGCCATGAAATCTACTTATATAAGAATACAAAGACACTAGGTATACTCCCCGACAGGCCGGAGATCTTCAGCCCAATTTGCAGCCCCATGCCCAAAGCTTTCCATATCTGGTATATTCTTCCCTTATTTAGAAGATCCTAAGTCGTAGATTCTGTACTCGTCGTGCCCTAGTTGCACCGACATAGCAACTTTCCTTATAGAGCCGAGCATCCTTCTGGAAGCGTCAACTTGCCTTTCGTGGCTCCTCTTTCCAACGATAGCTAGGGTGCATTGCTCCTGCTATAGCTGGCATTAGTCTCTTTTGTGCCCAGTCTCCTCTCCTTCTCCTCTCAATCACTCTGGGGTTGTTGTGGGTACGATCACAAACTTCTCCTTCAACTTTTGCTGGAATGGTGGGCGATTTCCGCCAGGCTAGAGAGAGAGCTTTCCGCTGATAATTTGTTGCCAATCTTGGTATCATTGGCACCATTGTGCCCTCGAAAAGTGATTCTCCTGCTTCCTACTGCCCCCTGTGCCCATTCTGACTCTTTCCAACTTAAAAAACAAAAAAATAAAGGACAAAAGAACGAGAAAAAGACACAAAAACATGAGAGCATTTGGACTTGTCAGGGACCAGTAGCATAGTCAGATACACTGTATTTGGGAGTAATTTTCCGTATGAAAGATGATCTGGCTCTCGCTGTCGGAATTTATCACATGCAGAATCGAGTTGAGTACGCCTTGTATCGATCAAATAAGACACTACTGGGCTATATCTGCAAGCGTAGCAGTGATTGTCCGTTCAGGTGCTTTGCCATTGTTGATAGATATATGTGGAGAATCTACAAGTTCAACGGGACTCACACATGTTATCTTGATATGAGTCGAATTGCTTCGCGCCAGGTTCTTGCACGAGTGCTTGCGAAATATTTTGTGCGTAAATTGGTCGATGAGAGGACGGTTCTAAAGCCAAAAGAGATGATGGCAGAGCTTGTCCGTGAGTTCGGCATCTATAGCGATTACAACTTTGCTCTGCGTACGAGGAACATTTCCATGGAGATGATATATGGAGATACAAACAAGTCCTACGAGCAGTTGCCTGTATTTCTGCACACTTTACAATTGCTGAATCCAGGGACTTTGATTGACATGCAGATCACGACTGAGGATAGGTTGAAGCATATGTTTCTTACTCTCGGACCATGTGTCAGGGCATTTCTCAATTATGCGCGTCCAGTACTTGTGATTGATGGGACACACCTTAAGGGAAAGAACAAGGGAGTTCTGTTTGTTGCCGTGATGAAGGATGGCAACGAACAACTCTTACCTGTTGCAGTAGGGCTCGGACTGATAGAGAATGACGAATCTTGGCTGTGGTTCTTAGGCCGAGTGCACATGGCTCTGGGTGATATAGATGACCTTCTCATCGTATCGAATCAGCATCAGAGCATTAAAAATGCTATGAAGGCCTTTTTTCCGAGAGCGTCGCATGGATTGTACTATTATCATTTGAAGAATAAGATGATGAAGAGAGGAAAACACATGACCGCACTATTTGAGGATGCCGTCTACAGCTATCGGACAGACGCATTTCAGGCGAGCATGTCAGCCTTGGAGCAGGTGTGTCCAAATACATATCGAAAGCTATGCAATATCAGCCTAGTGCATTGGTCCTATTCACAGTGTCCCGTACGGCGTTACGGTTTCATGACGTCTAATACGGTGGAGAGTCTTAATGCTCGCCTGTTGTGGGCTAGGAAGTTGCATGTTTGCTCACTGTTTGAGCTCTTTTGATCAATTGTTGAGCACTGGTTTGTCAAGTGATGTGCGGCTGCACTGGGCTCAAATCATGTGTTGACTGATGAAGTGGCAAAAAAACTGTCGGGTAATGTCGAGCAGAGGCGATGCTATGCCGTGCGGGCCATGACATTAACATATTTATGAAAAGTAAAGATCGAGAGGGACAGCTACATGGTCGATCTCTAGCACCGCACCTTGATTGTTGTGAGTTTGAGTTGGATTTGATACCCTGTTTTCATGTGACTACGATCATCTGGTATTGCATTTCATATTTCCTTTTTGTTCTCACCTTTTTTACATGAACATAATCACCTATTTATAACTTTATTTTTTTCCATTTCACAGTTGCACTGGTGGGATCATATATGATTATGTGGATAGATATTACATGGTGGAGAGCTTAGTTCGCATGTATGACTCGGTCATCATGGGGTTACCTCATCTAGAAGAATGGGTTGTGCCCGATGCCTACAAAGATTGAGTGGTGATGGCGAGTCATCCACCTATGTCCCAAGCTCGAGTACCATTCGAGGTATCCTCCAGTGCACGAAGGCAGTTTTGCACTAGATATCATGGATTAGGGCACAACATACGTGCATGCACAGCCTATCTACCTCTTTTTGGTGTGGATCTAAATACTCCAGCAGAGGACGTGTCTGTACGCAGGAGAGCGCCTAAGAAGTGCAGCATATGTGGTAGTACGACGTATACTCACCTGACCTGCCCGGTCTGTTTGACAGTGGATATCGACTGATTATCTAGGATTTATGTGAAGTGTATTGAATTTCTTTATATTTGGATCTGACGTGTAAACTATTGGCTGATTATCTAGGATTTATATAAAGTGTATTAAATTTCTTCATATTTGGATCTTATGTGAAACTATTGACTGATTATCTAGGATTTATGTAAAGTGTATTGAATTTCTTGATATTTGGATCTTATGTGAAAACTATTGAACTAATATTGATAAATGTCTGTAAGCAATCATAATATAACAACAAATGATAATAAAATATCAAAACATATCCTCAATGTCACATGCTCAAAGAGTAGGCCTACCACTATAACTCAATGAGTATATCCTAGCCCCTATCACTTTCCAATAAGCATGTACTTCGGGCTCCGATAAGCCCAGGTCAGGGCCTCCACCCAGCAGACGATCCACATATATACATGCATATACTCCGCAACTAGTGCTATCCATCTGCATATACTGATATGCTATGCTCTTGTCCAAAATCATCACAAAAGCACAGCGGGGTGGCATACGACTATCTCTCCAAAATCTGGCGAGCCAGAGTAGACGTGGTAGTAGATGAAGTAGAGGCATCAACTCCCTGTCTCACCTCTGGTACAGCTGCGGGTCATTTGGATCATCCATGTGAAATAGAAAGGAGTCATACAACTCCACCACCCAGTCTGTGAGCCTAACATAGACCACGACCCAGTACTGCTACTCGATGTTGCAGATCACGATCATCTGCAACATAATATTAAGATCATATTACGAACAATTTTAGTAAATTATAATCAAGATCCGATAAATTAATCCGTGAAGTAAACTTACATAATCTTTTCCCCTCCATGACACTTGATACTGGCCATCCTTACCCGTGATCCGATGTATAAGACCGGCATGAGGCCTCCACTGTCGGTAGTCATCATCCCCGTATGTCCATAAGCAATCAGGGTCAAGAGGATGAAGCATCTTCCACTCTCCGACGAGGGCCTCCTGCAAAAAATAATCACAATTAACTCACAATCAAAAATTAATTACATAATAAGCTGGAAAAAAAAGTAAATGAACTCACATATAGCCCAGTAGCAGCCAACGCTATCCTACACTTGGATTCTCTATTGATTCATCAACTGGCCACGGTCAGAAAGTAGCTAAGCATCATCTCATGTATCTCATCCTTTGGGTCCTCAAGCTCGTCAAACCAAGTCTAAAATACTGGCAGATTTTTGACCAACATAAGGACGTTTGCCCCAGGACCCAAACACCTAAAGCGTCCGTAGGCTGTCATGAGGACCACATCATCAGCAGCGTTCAAGATCTGCTGTGTTAAGCTGTATCCAACATGTCGTGGTCGGGCGATGCTAGTGCTAGAACCCTCCTGCTGTGGAGCATTACTGGCAGGTGGAGTGTGGCGCCTGAGGAGCTGCACTATGATCGCTCGGCTCCAGACTGTGGTGGCCCATATCAGGCGTGGGTGACCTCCGAAGGCGGCTACTCAGACTAGCTAATGCCTGCGCAACAGCCCGATCCACATACTCTTGGACACGGGGGATCACAGTATCCACAAACCCTCTGCAGGAAACTCTTTAAGGGCTCTCCACTACTCTGAGATCGATCCGTTCTCAAACACTTTCTTCCCCATGCTCGAGGAGGGCTCTCTCGATGAATCAGATCTATTGTGTGCTCTACTGCTTTCTCAGTGGGGGGTCGGAGACCAGGTATGTAATCTGGATCTGGCTCGTCCCTCAATGCCCGACTCGAAGGTCAATCTGTCCCCTATCGACCCTTCTGTGGTGTCTGAGCCCCTCTAATGCCTCGGGCTGATGGCCCTACAGCATCCACTGCTGAACTAGAACAACAAGATGCTACATTTGCAAGCATCTTCTTTATGTCCGTCGATCGAGTGGGAATAAATAGCACGCTCTAAGTACCGACCTGTAGCTGCATGCTCCTGAAATATGGAGTCGCCATCTCCTCCGGAGATGTTACAAATGACACCACCTGTAACTGCATGAAATTAATAATATCATTAAGATTAATTATAAAAAAATATAAATTTCATAATCTAAATTATGAAAGAAAATAAAAAACGCACCGATCCCTGCAATAAGGTCCTCGGGTCAGTGGTAGGGTGACTGGGTGTCCACCTCAAAGCTGGAGGAAGAGTGAGTTGTCCAGTATGCACACCAATCTCACGAGCCAAGTCTGTTATAACCTCACAAGCCCATATCTACAAAATATACGAACGGATATGTTGCATTCTGACTTGATTTAACTATGCATCACTAATTTAGAACAACAAAATTAAAGCTAAATGCCTGAAGTGCCCAGGTCGGCCCATATAAATGATACTGCCCTTGGCCTTTCCCGCCCATAGCCTCTCGCCTACAAAGGAGGATGCTGATCAAGTGCATCAGCATCTGGTAAGAGTACGCCCCCCATGGAAATGAATTCCACCTCTCCACATCCTCCAACAGTGCCCACACCCATGAATCCACGGATCGTTTCTGATCCAAGCACAAGATCATCCGGTATGCGAATAATATGTTCGCAACTTTCACGTAATCCGGAGCATCTTTGACCATCATCTGCGTCTTGAACCGATCCTCTATCTCCTTCACGGTCGTGCACTTCTCTTAAAATAGGCGATGGAAGATGGATATCTGCGGAACAACATGCTCCTCAACATTCGGATCGAAGCTTGTGCTGCCGAATTGTAAGCCTGACACCAGGTTGTACTCAGTCGGACCAAAACGCAGCTGGGAGTGATGAATCTAAAACCATGTCCCCCGTCCCTCCAGTGCATGATCCGACACGCGCACCTCACGGCTCATCAAAGCGTGAATCACCTTCTTTTAAACCTCACGAGCCCTATAGTCCAGAAAATGGCCGAAATATCCAGATCTGAACGACTACAGGGCTGCATCACCACCTATCATGTGTAGTGTGACTCTGATCGTGTCAAGTACCTCCGGTATAACATACACTATAACCGAAGGCCTCGCTTGCTGTAGCGACTGTCTGACATAATCAATTTGACAAGATTTACAAAATTAGAATTAAAATAAATACTTTTAATATTTCATATACTTTGAAAATTTGTAAAATTTAAATTAATATTGACAATGTTTTAATCGAGGAGATGCAAATTAATCGTGGATCATTTTAAATTAATCGAGGTAATGTGTTAAATTAATCGTGGATGATATAAATTTAATCAAGGCTCATTTCAACATAATCGTGGCTTTTTTCAATTAATCAATGCTCATTTAAATTAATTTTTAAATGAGCCTCGATTAAGTTAAAAATTGCCTCGATAATTTAAAATTAATCGTGGATTATAAAATGAGCCTCAATTATAAAATGATCCTCGATTGATTATAAAAATTGGCTCGATAATTTAGAATTAATCGTGGATTATAAAATGAGCCTCGATTATACAATCATCCTCGATTGATTATAAAAATTACCTTGATAATTTAGTATTAATCGTGGATTATAAAAATATAGTATAGTATTTAATATATGTACGTAGCTTGCATGTATTAATTGATGATATAGATATTGATGGTCGACATAAGGATAATATAATCGCATAGCATTTTGTTCATGTTTTTTTCATATCTGATGTCGATTCTCTATAACAAAGTATCACTATTTATTTCGTGAATAGTTTAATAGCATATCAGATAGTATGTGTCACTATTATTGATGATGAAACATTGGTTATCGAATCAAAAATAGATAAATGTCATTGACTATGAGTGGAGTATCATTAACTCAAGTATCATTATTTATGAGGTGGAATATCATTAACTCACATATGAGTATCACTAATTGCAGAAGAAAGTATCACTAATTAGAAAGAAAAGTATCAGTTTAAACATAATCTCAAATTGATCATCGGGTCTATGAATACAATAAAAACTCATTTTTGAGTAAAAATATTTATTTCATTATCATAGAGAAAAATATCATTGATTACAAAATAAAGTATCACTAATTACAAAAGAAAGTAACACTAATTATAAATAAAAGTATCATTAAAAATCTCCAACCACCTTGCAAGACTGACAATGACATCCTCCAACGCACCAGTGACAATAGATCGGAAGGGGATTCGAAAACTAAAAAAATCAGTTTAACTATCACATTGAATTGAAATATTGAGCTAGATACAGAGAGGTATCACTAACTGTGACCTGAAGATCACTAACTGAAACAATAACATTGAAGTGAAATAATGTTGGGAATTATTGAAAAACTATCAAAGTAACCCAACTGATGGTTTTGATGAAATGTCAAAACATATGGAAAAGGTATATGAAAAACTGTAGGTTATTCAGGCTGGAAGTCAGGAGTAATGAGCAAGTAAGACTTCAAATCTCAGCTCAGCTGAAGCGAAAATACTATCGTCTTGAAGCATGGTCAACCAGCTTAAAAGGATGTCGCATCCAGACCAGTCAAGGTCTACTCTTCAAAGATTAAGAAAAGCTGCAATGGGAAGAGACTGGAAGGCATCAACAGATGAGCAAGCCATCAGTCCAGCTGAAAGCCAAGAAAGACTGATGAGGAAAGAGCCAGCTTGAAAGCTCAAGACCAAACTGAACTGACCAAGATCAGTCAGTTGGGAGAAGAAGGCTCAAATAAATGCCGACTGGAAACATGAGCTGAAAGCTCTAAAGCTCAGCTGCCAAGGTCTCAAGCTAAAGGCTAAAGCAGCTGATGCAAGACATTCCAGGACTGAAGCATGAGGCAGCTGAGGAACTGCCAGCTGGACAACCTCAGAGCTGAAAGCCGAGACAGCTGAGACCCCATCAGCTGAAGTCCAAAACTGATAGCCAAAGTAACTGCTCTCCGACAAGCAGTTAATGAAGAATCCTGACACGAAATCTCAGGAAGATCCTGACGATCTTGGAGCAGAAGCTATTAAATTCAATGGCTAGTCCATTCAAGCTTCAACGGCTACAAGTATAAAACTGTCGCTGGTGGAATCAATTAAACCAACAATCTCAACGGTCACTAAGATCACTCATCTATATAAGAGAGTGAATCTCATTCAAGTGTAATACTTTTCAAGCACCAGACTTTTGCAAAACTAACTTTTGCTATTTTGCAGAGCGAGCTTTTCTTTCTCCCTCCCCACAGCTCAAAGCTTAAATCTCTTAAGTGTGAAAAGTTCCAACTGAGAAGGCGTGCTTCAAAGTTCCAAGCAAGCATCTAGCTGACGAATAATTCCAGCCAGAGGAAAGCTTCTCAGTTTCAGTTCTTCAAAGATCAACCACTCAGCTCAAGTTGAAGGAGCACTCCAGGTTGATAACAGATTTAAGACTACATTCTTGAAGATTAAGAGAGATCTAAAATCTTGTAAAGACAAGCAGTAGCACCTAAAGTCTCAGCTAGCAGTTGGGACCGGTAAGTGTGAGTTGTCGACTAGAAACCAGCTGAAGAGGGGCGTATTGACAAGTTCGTTCTTCCGGGACAACAACAGTTGGAAAGGAGGCCATGCTCGGTTTGAAGGGTGCCATTTTCAGGTCCAACAGGATTCTTCACTGTGTAACTGTAATAAAGAAACTTTACACCTGCACAGTGGATTGCCTTTTTGCGGAAGGAAGAGAGGATATAGAAGCAGGAAGCTTCGAACCTCTATAAGTTTTGTGTGTGTTGTACTTTATGCTCTTAACTCTTACATGCTCTTAAACTGCACACTAACACACAAGCTGCACTAGAGCTCTCAAGCTATCAGTGTCAATTAATTAGCTCACAAGCTTCAAGCTGACTGATCTAGACTGATCAGTTTGTCAAGCTGACTACTCTCAACTGATCGATGCACAGATAAATTGTCATAAGCGAGTCAGGGCCCTATATATTCCGCACAAGCTTAAAAGTTTTTGAGTCAGTTTATTCACCCCCCTCTAAACTGACATATACTCATACCGGGACCAACAAACAATATAAGAAACAAAACAGATTCATCATTGTCGATAGATGTTGTTTCTACATCTTCCACATTGTATTCATGATCAAGTATAACAATATCTGAAATTATAAAATTTAGATTAGTTCTAGAATTATTATAACACTAATAGATTAGTAAATCAAAATTTCAATGAATTAGTTTTAGGAACATTTTGTCGAACAATTGGAATGCATAATTTGATATACCTAATTATTGTCGCACAATTGGAACAAAATTACAAATCTCCTAAACTAGGAACACATACCTGTTGTTGCTAATGCTTCTTCACCGGAATCAACCAAAATTCCACCGGAGAGAACGTTACTTGCTTTTCCCAAATTATCATTAAAATCGTGCACAGATCGCGAGATTGAGTCGTCGGATGTTGAATCGCCAATGGTTAAATTGTCGGTGGTTGAATCTCAAGAAGTTAGGATTCAGATGTGGATTGCGAGGTTGAATGGGCGTGTGTGGGAGGAAATCACGATGTGTGAATCGCGATCTGGAAGAAAAAACGCCGCGAGCTTGAAGAAGGAAATAGTTTATTTTTAATATATATATTGCTGGGTCGGGTCGGATCCTGATCGGGTCGGGTGGGGATCCGTCTAACGTAAGAGACCCATTAGACGGTCTCACACAAGTGTGCCCCAATATTTAAATATTTAATAATTTAATTGATATTATTTTTATTCTCTCTCTAGGTCTCTTTAAAATATTTATTTCCCCATCAAAATTGAATTTGTTTAAAAAGAATTGTATCAATTTATTATTGTTATAGGAAACCAGGAAAAATTTACTACAATTACATAATGGATTTAATTTAAACTTCTAAGAATTTCTTATTGAATTAAGCAAAGAATCAATCGACATAATTTAATAAAATTCTCTATTTAATTTAATTAAGGTAATTAATGTAAATTTGTGCTTGGTTTTATTTAATTTAATTGAGAATAAAAATAATATGACAAAATTTAATAAAGTCCTCTATTTAATTTAATTAAGGTAATTAATGTAAATTATGTTTATTTTATATAATTTAATTTAAAATAAAAATGGTTTGTCAAAATGATGTAGATATTTAATGATCACTTCAGATTCGGTTCGTTGAAGTTTTAATAATGTAGTTAATGGTAATAAATTAGATAATAATGATAATAAATTAGATAATTTTGTCATTTAGTTAATGATAATAAATGGGCAGTTTGACAATTCCACTTCGCCATTCTTTGGTCCCTAGTTGCCGAAATGGGCTTTTTTCTGAAGAAAGAATTTTATAATACGGCGGCGCTGCCTTGGAATTCTGGTGACTCAGTTAATTTTGACTTCGTTAAATTCTGCCGGCGACGTTTTTTTCAGAAATGCAAAAATCAATCCACTATTTAATCGTGAAACCTCATCCATTGTATATAAAAGAAATAAGAAAATACAAAATAGAGCAATTTGTGATTTTATAAAAAAAGTTAACAATTTAGTAAGTTAATACACAATTTCCTATACAGACTAAAATAAAATGAAGTTGAAGAACCCTATAATTAGAAATTCGAATTGGATCAGTGGTCACAGTATACAAAATAAAGACTAGGAAGAAATCAGTCACTAATTAACAACAATGTTTTCACATCCTTAATTAAATCAAGGAGAATTTTCAACCCAACATCTGAATTGAATTATGAAAGATGATTATCTTTCAATATAGAACATGAAAATTGGATTCTATAAGTTCAAGAATTTGAAAGATCTAAAACTATCGATGTAATGCTCCAAAATTTAACAACATTAAAATTCCATCTAACAGAAACTGGAGTGATTATTAAAATATCTAAATAATCTTCATGTATAATATTCTTTACAATTAAATTAAACACATACTTACACATATTTACATTAATCTAAAACTATCGATTTAATGCTCCAAAATTTAACAACATTAAAGCTCCATCTAACAGAAACTGTAGTGATTATTAAATATCTATACCATCTTCATGCATAATATTCTTTACAAATAAATTAAACACAAACATACACATATTGACATTAATTAATTGAATTAAGCAAAAAAATAGTTCAATTTTGAATTATGAAATGAGAAACATAATAACAAATTTAAAGATCAATTTTTTAGTGAAAGACATGTAAGAGCAGGAAAAAAGAAGGAAAAATCATCAGTAGAAGGTAAAATATTTCATAATTAAAAACTGAATAATTTTTCTTCTTAATTTAATTAATTAATGTAAACTTGTGTTTAATTTAATTGTAAAAAATATTATGTGTGAAGATCTTATTGATATTTAATAGTCACATCAATTTCAGTTGAATAGAGTTTTAACATGCAGGATGCATGTAACAACCCTCGCAAAATGCCACCACAAATATCCTACATTTTCCATTATTAATTACCATCCCTCCAATATAATTCATAAACCCCAACCATAAAAGTTTCAAGAAAGAAAAAGAAAAACCCAAACATTCCAAAAGACAATAATTCACAATGAATTAAATTCCTTGTAATTATTTGAAAACGAAAAAGATAGAATATATGATGCTTAACGGATACTCATTTTTCCCAAATACTAAAATATGTGAAAACTCATTTCTCTAGTCGGGGTGACTCTTGGCTAACCCTTTCCAATTCCAACCATGTAACTCTCAATAGTAGTAGACGAGATCATTTATTTTATAATGACGACATTTCATCTTTTATTCCAACTGTTGACTTACTATTACGTGTATTTTAAAAATCTTTGCAACTCATTTGTTTGAGGCAAATATACGATTCCCAAATTACACATCACAATAAATCAATAAATAAAATAGAAGATGAAATACCATTTTAAAATAAATGATTCTCCTATACAATTCTGGATCCCATCCTCCAAACCACATTTTGGGTAACAATTAATGAATTTATGTTATGTTATCAAGGAATGCCCAAACCATAAAAATTATACATATATGTAAAAGAAAGACATCTCTTAGGTAGGAGACCACGGCTCCCCCCATTATAAGTTATAACTTAATGGTATTCCTCATCTTATAATATTGAGATCCTAGCTAGGATTTAATCGCTAAATCCCCTAACCCTAACTCCAAAAAAAATTAATAATAACAATAATAATTCATTTCTAATAACGTGTGTTGTTAAATGGCCAATTATTGAAGCCCAAACACCAAGTGGACCGGCCCAATACACTTAAGCAGCTCGGCCCAACCTGTGTATCCCTAACCCTAGTTCTGCGCTGACTTATTTAAGTCCTAGCCGTGGAACTGTTTCTCATACTTCACATACTTACTGCGTGTTATTCCAGAGAGTTCTAGAGAGAGAAAGATCAAGGGCTTGAGAGGTAAACTTTGTGTTTTCCATCTTTTTGTTCATCTTCTCCGTGAAATCTTCTTCTTCTTCTAGAGGATATTCCACTCTCTGTGCGGAATACACTGTCCTTCTCTATGTGAGATTGTGTCAGTTAGGGTTTGGTTTTGGTCTGAGGAGGCTGTGTGTGTTTGGGCTGTAGTCTCTGGTTTACGATCTCCGATCCGTAAGACTATTTGTGTGTCTCTCGACTGGAGTCCCGTGTAAATCAGTAGGAGTGCATGAGCCATATGTTTCACGCTTCAATGGCTGCAATCACCAGTGAATACAGGAGAATGATGTTTGGGGAAGTGGTGCTAGTGCCCAGTAGTGGTATCAGAGCCACTAATCCACTTCATCCCCATCCTCTGTCGGTGACAGCTCGTCTTCACGTTTAAAACATGTGTGGTAAGTCGAAGTACTCTCTCCTAGGGCTAGGATTTGGTAAAGCGGCTATAACCTCTCTGTATTTTCAATTCTAGTTCCGTGAGGGGTGATAGGCTTGGTATCTGGTATTTGACTACGTGATTTACTTTGATCATTGCTCTATTATGTTCTTGATCTATTTCTTAGATTGCAGTTAGGGTTTTATCTTGATATTCCTAGTGTTCTTTATTTCTGCTGTCATTCTCTGTGTCTTGCTACGATCTTGTGCAAATCTGTGTCTTAAATCATTTAAATCTTGAAGGATCTGAAGATCCTTGGTTGAATTCTGTGTGAGAACTTAAGGAATTTGTCAAATTCCTGATACTCTAGATCTGGTACTGAGTAAACCCTTATACCCTCCGTATAGTGAGTGTTGTAAACTGGGAAATCCTCTCACTGTGAAGGATCTAGAGTGTCACTGTCTGTGTGAGTGAGTTTCTATGTGTATTCTGTCCATGTGTTTATCTTCTGGTCTTTTTCTGTGCCTGTTCTTACCTTTACCTTTGTGGTTGTTTTGGTTCTTTGGTGAAATGATGGCTACCAATTCATTTGGTATTATTCCTTTTAATGGTGAGAATGACTTTAGCATTTGGAAGCAAAAGATGAAATGTGTGTTAGTTCACCAACATGTAGCTAAAGCTATTGATCAATCTTATCCTACTACTGAAATCACTGAAAAAGGCCTGAAATGGATGAAATTGCATGTTCTAGTATTGTGTTAAGCCCATTTGACTTTGTGATTAGAAAAGTTAGCACTATTGAGCATGCTAAAGCCCTGTGGGATAAACTTGAAGAGTTATACATTGAAACATCTTTCACTAGCCACGTGTATTTGTTGGAAAAGCTTTTTAAGTATAAACTTGATCTGTCTAAAGACATTGATGGAAATATTGATAGTTTTACTAAGCTTGTCCAAGATATTAAAAGGGCTGGTGACACTACTATGGATAACTATACTAGTAATGCCTTGATGAATGATATTCCTAATTCTTACTCTGATGTGAAATCTGCCATTAAGTATGGCAGGGACAGTGCCTCTGTGGATGTGATTGTCAGTGCTTTAAAATCTAAAGAGTTAGATTTACTTGAAAATGGGGGTAGTAATTCTTAGAAAAAGACAATGAATGTGAGGGGTAGGACTAAGAATAGGTCATCTGATAATTCTGAAAATGGTGGTAAGAAAAAGAAAGGTAAAAACAGGTCAAAATCTAGAAACAAGGGCTCCAGAAAAAGTTATAACTGTCATGAGCCCGATCATTATGCAACAAAATGTCCTAAGCCAAAGAGAAATAACAAGAATAAGAATAGTAATGAATCTAATATGGCTGATGTAGCCACTGGTGACAATCTGGGTGATTATTACATGGTTACTGATTCTAATTCTATGTCTATTAACTCTGCCAACTTTGTGCCTAATTCTATGAATGAATCTGAATAGCTTCTTGATTCTGGCTGCACTTACCATATTACCCCATTTAAGAATCTATTTTCTTATTTTAAACAAGTTGAAAATGGTTTTGTGTCTATGGCTAATGAAAATAAATGCAAATTAAAGTTGTTGGAATAGAAGATGTGTGCCCAAAATTTGAAAATAGATCTTGTTAGTGCCATCAGCACTTAAGTGTTCTAGATTGTCATAATCTGTATGGCAATATGGTAATATCAAAAGAACACAAAAGGTTTTGGTTATTCATGTTCGAATAACATGTTCTGGACATTACTGTGAACATTCCGCTGCCAATCTGATTGAAGATCAAGACATGTACTTCATGATGTTCAAGAACATGATCATGTACATGGTTATCTAGAGAATTTACAAGAGACGTAACATGCTAGAATCAAAGAGCTGGAGATACAGATTCAAGATAGATGTTTCAGAATAGAAGCTACCTTGTTCGTGATGAAGATCAAGAAGAAAAGAAAGAGTTATATTCAAGGAAGACATCTAAACTAGGAAAGTCCAATTTAATTAAGGAAAAAGTTTCCTTGTTGAATCCTAGTCAAAGTAGGACTTCTGATTACCTTGTTAAGGCTATATTTGTTGTTTATAAATAGCCTAGGAATCAGACTAGATTAGATGATGAGGTTTTACGAATACATAAAGGGTAGAAAGTCCAAAAGACTTCATATTCGAAGCATATAGTATTCGGGTAGACTAAGTTTGATCCGCGTGATCATTGTGTTTCTAGTCTGTGTTTGAAACTTAATTTCATATACACTTAGAGGAGTCTCGGGAGAGATTTCCTGTGGGTACTAGAGAGATTCTATGTTGTGAGGTGATGTGTCCGGTAGTAGCACCACCGACTTAAATCCAGAATTGCAGCTGCGAGGTCCAGTGATGAGACTTAGAGCCAAGAAGCTGCAGGGATATTTACAGTGCTACATTGGAAAAAAGTTGGAGGATGATAGGATCATGTCCAGGGAGCACAAGTTGATAAATTTGACAAGGATTGAAGAATGAAGGTCGTGTAGCTTAGCACAGATCGTGCCATCCATACCGAGACTTCAAAAATTCAGGAAACATGAAGAAAAGAGGGCATGTCAAGCGGCACGGACTGTGCCATCCAACATCCGAGATTATTTATTTTGTTTTATTTTAATTTAATTGGATTTTTGGGATTTTTAAGTTAGGGCCTTTATTTTCCGCCTCCCTATGTATAAATAGGGCTGAACATCATTGTTATTGCTTTAGACTGGAATTGAATGAAATTGGCTTTTACGCTACTTCCCGTCTCAAATACAAATCAATAGTTCTTGGTAGAGTTTGAGGTTGGCAATCCAAAGTTGAAATCAAGTGATTCGTTCATGCATCCAGTAGTGTACGGGTTAATCATGCCACGAAGTTCGCTCCGTACTCACGTTCCGAATTCAAGTAGATTCGGGATTCGTTTCGGGTAAGCTTCTTTATCCTCTCCGTTTTCCAATCACCTCCACATCATTTACTACCACCACTACGCCTCCACACACATCCCACATCATCCACCACATTGCCACCATCATCCATAATCCACCCCAAGTCCAGATTTCACATATACAATTCAATCGAGCCTTAAATCGCATAAAATTCACCATCGAGCCATCTTGCAAACCACACATGCATTTCATCTGATTTTTGGATATATTGTTACTGACTCTTAATTTTACCCTCTGTTAAAATTTGATCTTAATCTGACATTTTTTGATAGGTCAATTGATCGAGTCAATTTCTAGGGTTCTTAGCAGATAATTTAGGGATTTTGGCTGAAATTGCTATTTAATTCATAATTTGCATAATTAATCAGTTTAATTGAGTTAATTGTTCATTATTGTTCAGTTGATTGTTGGGTCGAATCATTCCTATAATTGACGTTGTTCGATTCTTAGCTTCCGCATCGTATTGGCCGCATCATGAGGAAAGCTCGCAATTCAGTTCAATGAAAGAGGTTGTCTAGGGTAGAAAAGGGGTCGAGTGATGGGAGTCTTTGTGTAATAGCCTTTATGAAATTCAACGGAGTAGTGAACTATTTCTCACGGACTTGTAAATTCCCCCTGACGTAGATCAGTTGATCAAACAAGGTTATCGACCTCGTGTCCTTTACTTGCTTTCAATTTATGTATTCTAACCTTGAATGCTCACAACAATGTACACGTACATGATTATGAATATGAACGCACATTTTATGTAACTTCAATTGATACCAGAGCGGGTCGCCTTTGGTTTAAGTGTGAAAATAGTCCTGAAAAGTACATAACTGCGTGAAGGTTTTGGTTGCAATTCAGTCATGAGCACAATCAAAGAAGGAGGATCTACGGTCAGACCACCATTACTAGAAGACAACAATTATCCTTACTGGAAAGTGAGGATGAGTGCGTTTCTGAGATCGATTGATGAACTCGTACGGAAGAGTGTGACTGAAGGATGGGAAAAGGCAACTGTTGCCAAGGAAGGAAAGCATGTGGAGATTGAAGAAGGTGAGTAGATTGTGCTGCAGAAGAACTGGTACAATGTCAATCTTAAAACTCTCAATGCAATATTCTCTGTAGTAGATCTTGAGACATTCAGTCTAATCTCAACTTGTGAGACTGCAAAAGCTACATGTGATATTCTGGAAACCACGTTTGAAGGAACCAGTTCTGTGAGGTTGTCAAGACTTTAGAATCTGACTTCAAAATTTGAAAGTCTCATAATGGAAGACTCTAAATCTATTGGTGAGTTTAATGCCAGACTGAGAAGCATATCAAATGAGAGTTTTGCACTTGGAGAGTCTATCAGCAATGAGAAGCTTGTAAGGAAGGTTCTCAGATCTCTTCCAAGGAAGTTGGCCTACAAAGTTGCTACAATTGAAGAAGCCAAGGACATCAAGAGTATGAGGCTTGATGAACTGATGGGGTCGTTGAGGACGTTTGAGATGAATCTGGAGGATGAAGACAATAGCTCAAGGGAGAGAGGTATTGCTCTTAAAACTGAAGTCTCTGAGGATGTACTGGAACATGTACAGAAACAAAAACCTGTACTTGATTCAGATACAATGAACAATATGGTTCTTATCACCAAGAACTTCAGTCGAATGTTAAAAAGAGTAAATAAGCAGTCTTCCAGAAGGTCCAACAATAGAAGACAATGTTCTAGTAATCCTCAGCAAGATAAAAAAACTCTAACAGTGAGCAGAAAGAGTTTCAACCTTCAAATACAAAGAGAGGAATTCAGTGCATAGAGTGTGATGGTTTTGGACACATTCAAGCTGAATGTGCTAATACTCTGAAGAAGAATAAAAAGAATTACAATGCATCTCTTAGTGATAATGAGTCTGAAGAAAGTAGCAGTGAATCAGAAGAAGAGTCCTATGCTTTTACAACAATTGTGTAAAAACCCTATTTTTCATGATAGAACCAAGCATATAGATGTTAGGTTCCATTTTATAAGGGATGTTGTTGAGAGTAAATGGGTTTTTTCGGAAAGATTCATTCTGAAGTTAACCCTACTGACATGGGTACAAAATCTTTGCCTCTTGAAAAACATGCTTCTTGCATGAAAATTTTGAATTTTGACCCATGTTAAGCTTTAGCTGTTTTATGTTTTAAGCCTTTTGAGATTGATTTTATTTGTTGATTTTGTTCTCAAAAAGGCTGCAGCCTGGTAGTTTCTTATCAGTTTGTCCCTTGGTGATTACCTGATTTTTCCCTAAGATCTTTGTGATCTGATTCAGACTTTGTGTTTGGAACTATCTCACCTATAGTTATGCTGTGTGATCTCTGTAGGTGGGATATATGGCAATGATGAACCCTACAAGTGTTGGCTCAAGTTGCAGTTGATTTCAAGTAGGCCAAGGTGGAGTTTGTTGTTACGTGGCCCATTATTAAAGCCCAGATACCACGTGGACCGGCCCAATACACTTAAGCAGCTCGGCCCAACCTGTGTATCCCTAACCCTAGTTCTGCGCTGACTTATTTAAGTCCTAGTTGTGAAACTGTTTCTCATACTTCACATACTTACTGCGTGTTATTCCAGAGAGTTCTAGAGAGAGAAAGATCAAGGGCTTGAGAGGTAAACTTTGTGTTTTCCGTCTTCTTGTTTATCTTCTCCGTGAGATCTTCTTCTTCTTCTTCTGGTCTAGAGCATATTCCACTCTCTGTGTGGAATACACGGTCCTTCTTTGTGTGAGATTGTGTCGGTTAGGGTTTGGTTGTGGTCTAAGGAGGCTGTATGTGTTTGGTATGATGTTCGATTTGTGAGGTTGTTTATGTGTCTCTGCGACTGGAGTCTCTTGTAAATCGGTAGAAGTGCCTGAGCAATATGTTTCATGCTTCAATGGCTGCAATCACCGGTAAATACAGGAGAATGACGTCTGGGGGAAGTGGAGCTGGTACCAACAACGTGGCCAAAAACCATAAATCATGCCGTTTAAATTTCATGTTGCATTCTTTCGTGTTTCACTGTCAAAATTTACAAATTTTTTTCATGATTGTGACTTTTTTTTTTTTTTTTGCAGTCAATTAAACATGCAGCACAGGACTTATTAGATAGTCACCCACCCTAACGATCCATGTTAAGCATCACCATCTTGGAGATTAAATGAAATTTTATGCACTTAATTAACACATTTTATTTTAGGAACAACGTTGTTTTTCTCCAAGTGATATAATAAGCTATAAAAATATATATTATTTCTAGAAAATTATTTTATTGAACATAAGTTGAATATTTTTATTTGATGTGATTAATTTGAGGAGGACGGCTCCATTCCTGTCTTGTAATAACCCTTGAAAAATAAATAAACTGTATCAGTATTATAATATAATATTATATATAAACGAACAAGTTAGACTTTACACTTCAGATAATTATTGAAAATTTAATCGCTAGTCAATTATAAATCTCAATCAATCGAAAACTGGAATTAAAGACAAGTGGAACGTATCTTATTATCTATATCTTATATGGCAGCTACAAAGACAATTCAGCTGTTGGATTATTCAACAGTTCCAATAACAAATTCAAGAGCCCCGTTTGTCTCACTCTCTAAATCAATTATTTTTCTTTCAACATGCTTTCTTTAAATATATATATATATATATATATATATATATATTCAAACTATACCTACCGGACTCAATTATTGTGTTGCAAATAATTTAGTTATTATTTTACCTTTTGGCAAATATATTCTAAACGGGCAAGTCTCATGTACATAAGATGTATATCAGATGGTCAATGCGTTGATCGGGTCAACGCGTGTTGACCCGGTCAATATTTTGACCAAAAAATCCGTCAAAATTAGTATCATTCATAATACTGAAATGTATCATTTCAAAGGCCCAAAAGTATCATTTGTATCAATAAAAAGTATTGGGTAAGAAAAAAAATAAAGAAAAAAACTGTTAAGATCAGTATCAATCGAAATATTAAAAAGTATCATTCAAAATTTAAAAAAGTATCACTTGTATCCGTAAAAAGTATCACCCGTTTTCACGATTTTTTTAGTCAATGTTTTGACCGAGTCAACGAACGTTGATCCGGTCAACATGTTGACCGTCTGATTTACATCTTATGTACAGGAGTATTTGCGATTCTAAATTGTACAAAAACAAAATAATGACGTTTGGCATGATATTAATATTGTGAATTCGTTCGGTTCATTTTCATTAAATTATGAAGATATATTTTCATTTAGTAGCTACAAGCCTATAATCCGAGTTAATTAGTACTAGAGGTGATCTCCTATATATTGAATATCTTATATCATATGAAAAATGTATCATTTCGAATAAAGGGTGGAGCCATATTCCCTCCTGAATTTTTTGAAAAAAATTAAAGGATTTCATATTTTAATTATAAAAATAACAAAAAAGAAATTAGCTTTTGTTTTCTCCATTCCTAGCAGTGTGTATATATATATATATATATATAGGGTTGGGTTCCAGAAGGAACCACACCCTAGGTGAGAACTGAGAACTAATCTAAGTCATAGATCCGGTATATTTGGACGGTCAAGATATGCTCCAGATTTTAAAAAACGCGGTGGCAATCTCGTAATAACGTCCAACTTCGCTGCCCCTGAATTTACGTGTATATTTTTCAATTTAGGGTTTTAGCATTGTCATTTCTTATTTTAGCACCGTCATGGCCTTTTTTAGCACTGTCATGGCCTTTTTTAGCATTGTCAGGCCTTATTTTAGCATGAAGAAATTTCAATGAAAGTAATGAAAGGGCAACTAAGATTAAGTTACTGCCAAATTGGATCAATGAATTTGTCTGCTTACGAGCAAACTTAATTCTATTTATACATAAAATTAAACACAAAGTATAGGAAAATGGGCAATTATTGACCTTGCTACTACCAAATATTGATGTTATATTCATTCAATATTTACAAAACTTGAATTTAACTACAGTGCTTAGATTGTTTAGTAATTTAACATACACAATTTTGAACTGAGTCTCATCCAAAAATTAAACCTCTTAAGAAGAAGATGATGAAGAATTAAGTTGAAAAATAATTAATTTAGAATGTTAGGTATTCTTACCTTTGCTCTCCCACTTCTTTCTTTTGTTGTTTTTCCTGATTAAAATAATGGAGGATCAGTTTAGGAGGAAATCATTATTGTGCCATCAAATATTAAAAGGTAAGAAGATTATTGATGATACATGTGATTTACGTGTATATTTTTTAATTTAGTATTTTAGCATTGTCATTCCCTATTTTAGCACTATCATGACTTATTTTAGTACTGTCATAACTTATTTTAGCACTAACATGACCCTTGTTTAGCATGACAATTGTTTAGCATTACAATGAAAAAATATCAATCGCCTCTGTAATCCAAAATAATCTACTGTTTATGCAATGTTATTATAGAATTTTGGATTTTTAGGTTTTTAGATTGGTAAAGAGAGGAGTTATTGGTGATCCTATTGATGTTAGGAGTTTTCTGAAATACATTTTTTTCTTCTATTGTCGTTCTATACATATTTTTTTCTGGTTGATTTTTGTTATATCTTAACAATGTGGAATAGAATTTGAGCCTCCTTCTATTGTGCTATAGATGCTCTCATATGTATATAGATATATATTGAAGAGGTTGGTGGCAAGGTTTCATGTGGCACTGATTCTATGATTATATAGATATTTCTAAGTTGGCTTTTTTCGCCTCGGCCAAGAGTTGTTTATCTTGTTGAAATTCAGGTGAATGAGAGAAAATGTTAGTAAAATAGGCAAATATGTATATATAAAACTCAATTCGCTCTAAAAATATTTGAACCACATACATTTCACATTTATAATTAAATATAAACCCTAACAATTGGGACATAAAATCTTAAACAACATTGTACCAAACTTTTAATTTCAGAAAGACAAAATGACTTTGAAATAAAGAGGAATTAATTGGGGCTTTTAACTTAATAGGTCAGATCGACTTTGAAATGAAATGAATTAAAATGTATGCAACTATATTCATAATTTAACAACATGTAACAATGTTTGTTCATTATTTTTTTACAATGCCGATGATTTTTTTTATTGTAATGCTAAACAATTGTCATGCTAAAAAAGAATCATGCTAGTGCTAAAATAAATCATGACAATGCTAAAAAAGGTCATGATAATGCTAACATAGGAAATGACAGTTTTCAGCAGTTTTATGCGATATTTAGCACTGGTAATTGAGGTTTTAGCACTTGTCATTCCTTTTTCAGCACTGGTATTTGAATTATGATGTTTTAATACTTTTATAAAGTTTTTTAGCACTTGTAGTTTCTACTTTAGCACTTACGTTTCCTTGTTTAACACTGTTGTTACACACCTGCTAGAAATATTAAAACCCTTATTAGCAATGCAAAAAATGAAATATCAGCTATGTCATTCCTTTTGTAGCACTAGTATTTGAATTCTGAAGTTTTAGCACTTTTATAAAGTATTTTAGCACTTGTAGTTTCTACTTTAGCACTTACGTTTCCTTATTTAGCACTGTTGTTGCACACTTGCTAGAAATATTAAAACCTTTATTAGCAATGCAAAAAATGAAAACAACTCATCAACATACAAAATAAATCCAAAAATAATCTCATCTCATAAATCAGTAAAACAAGAAAAAGCAAGTGGAAAATAAATCCAAATAAAATCCCACAAACATTAATTTTTTTATGTTTGCTATTTAATGCCATACACGAGAAAAGGCAAGTGCAAAATAAATGGAACTAATTTAAATATACACCATTTTTGCTCACTTCTATCGAATGTTCATATTATTTTCCCTCTATTGTGCAATGCTCTCGCCATCAATGTATCAACTTCGGACTTCCTTCTTGTAGCCATGTCGAGATTCAACTCCACCAACATCAGTCAAATCCTTAATCAATGCGTGCTCTTTCTCTTGCACAATTTCCTCTTCAATCCATTTGATTTCTGTTCAAGTCCAGCAGTGCTAAATTAGTTCACAATAGTGCTAAACTAGGTTAAAACAATGCTAAAATAGTTCACAGTAGTGCTAAAATACTGATAGTGAAAAATTCAAAATAACAACTTAATCAGCTTCGTCAACCTAAGTGCTAAAATAGTTCACAGGAGTGCTAAAATAGGTTACAACAGTGCTAAAATAGATCACAGTAGTGCTAAAGTACATGTTAGTGCTAAAACAGTTTACAGAAGTGCTAAAATAGACCACAGTAGTGCTAAAATGAATCTATCCACAAAAAATTAACAAATGTAACATCAAAAATATATACAGTTATAATACTCCTACATCTATGAGAACATTTGAATTCACCAAACAAAGATCATTTGAATTCACCAAACAATTCACCAAGAACTAAACTACCTACAAATTTTAAAGGATGGACTAAATCACGCTGAATCTTGTAATACTGTAGAACAAGTCAAAATCCCAAATGCCCAGCAGAAATCAACAATCAACAACCAAAACCTCCAAGAATTCACAGAGGGTTGATCTATTGACTATTAAGTCAACATAATATCTACTAAATCATAATATCCTATTTCCAAGATTGATCAGTATAAGTTCATACAATACTATACAAGATCACCGCTTTCCAACTCCAGCTCATTCTAACTTCTCGAAATCCAATAAAAAAAATAGGAGAAGACTAGAAAACAAGGAGATGATTCTAGAAAGTGTTGGAACATTTCAAATCCAATGAAGAAGAAATCGTGACCTTGGAAACCCTCCGGAAAATATGATCTGCGTAGCCAATCTTCAGAGCCCAGATGATATCTCTCTCTTCAAGAAACAAAGATTTGGAAATCTTGGACATTCAACAACTCCAGTGAGAGAAAAAGGGGGAGAAAGAGCAAAGAATTTTAGAGTGAATTCAAGAAAGTTTGGAGGAAGAGAGAAAGAGAGAGAGAGAGAGAGATGAGGGTTCAAGAGACGAGAATAGATTTCATACCAAAAATAATAGAATTCCTAAATTACGAAAATACCCTTACTTCATTAAAAAGTCAGTAATATTACAGTAATGCCACCGCGTTTTTTTTAATTTTGGAACAGATCTTGGCCGTCCAAATAGGCGAGATCTGTGGTTAAAATTGGTTCTCAGTTCTCACAGGGGGGTGTGGTTCTCACATGATCCCATCTCTCTCTCTCTCTCTCTCTATATATATATATATATATATACACACACACACAACAATGACAGAGATATGTCCTCCATTTCATTTACTTTCATCAATTCTTCTTCTTCTACTGTCAAAATTCACCAAATTAAATATGTTTATGTCAAGTTTAAAATCATTGATATTATTTATTTTACCCTTAACTCTAGATCTCCACCTTTAAATTAAGTATATTTTCTTTCCTCCATTATTGAATATAAGATTTATGATAGAGTAACTCTCGTATAAAAATAATTTTTTTTAAGGTTCAATTATTTTATCCACTCTTACACTTTATTTTTTATGTTGATTTTTTTAATTATTATGGATTACTTGCTTTAGTTTCTTTTTGTGGGGAAAATTGTTGGAATGATCGAACTGATGGTTTTGATGAAATGTCAAAATATATTTAATGATCCTATGAAAAACTGCAAGTTATTTAAAGCTGGGAATCAAGGGTAATGATCAAGTAAGACTTCAAACAAAGTCAAACTGAAATGAGAGTCAGTTATACTGAAGCATGATCAACCAGCTTAAAGGTTGTCTTGATCAGACTAGTCAGAGTAAACTCTTCAAAGCTTAAAAAGCTAGAGGAGGAAGAGGACTTTGGAGACTGGTAGGCATCCACAGATGAGTAACCATCAGTTTAGTTGAAAACCAGGATAGACTGATGAGAGCAGGGCCAACTTGAAAAGCTGAAGCTTAACTGATCAAGAATCAGTTAGCTAATCCTCAAACTGATCAAATTGACTGGGAGAAAGCTCAAAGAGCTTTGAGCCATTTCTGAACTGACCAATGATCAGTTCAATGAGAGAGAAGCTCAAACGGTCAGCCGTCTAGCAGTCCAAAACTGAAAGCTTTTAAAGATAAGTTGCCAAGGCAGCTTCACTGGACTGATCCAAGACTGAAGCTTAAAGCCGCTGAAGAATTGCTAACTGGATAATCTCAGAGCTGAAAGCCCATCAGCTGAATGTCTAGAACTGATAGCTGAAATATATGCTCTCTCTCTGACAAACAGTCAATGAAGATCTTAACAGGAAATCTTGGAAAGATCCTGATGATCTTTGAGTAGAAGTCATTAAAGACAAACGGCTAGTTCATTTAAAGCTTCAAATGGCTATAGGCATTAAACTGCAACCTGTGGATTAAACAGAATCACCAATCACAATGGTCAAAGTATCACTCATCTATAAAAAGAGAGTGAATAAAATTTTGATCAAGAATTTTTCGCCAATCTAAGTTTTGCTATCTTGCAAATATTGGGCTCTTCTTTCTCTCTCTCTACAGCTCAAAGCTTAAACCTCTTAAGTGTGAAAAATCCTAACTGAGAAGGCGTGTTTCAAATCTCAAGCAAGCAGCTAGCTGACGAAGAATTCCAGCCAGAGCAAAGCTTCTCAGTTCAGACCTTCAAAGATCAACTACCCAGCTCAGACGCAGACGTGCAAAGGAGCATTTTGGTTGATACCAGTTTCAAGATTGTACTCTTGAAGATGGAGCGAGATCTAAAATCGTGAAAAGACGGACAACAACACCTAAAGTCTCAGCGAGCAGTTGGGATCGGTAAGTGTGAGCTGTCGATCTAGAAACCGGCTGAGGAGGAGCGTGTACTGACGGGTCCGTTTTTCTGGGACAACAATAGTTGGAAAGGAGACCGCGCTCGGTTTGAAGGGTGCCATTTTCTGGTCCAACAGAATTTCTTCACTGTGTATTTTTAATAAAGAAACTTTACTCTTGCATAGTGGATTGTCCTTCTGCTGAAGGAAGAGAGGACATAGAAGCAGGGAGCTTCGAACCTCTATAAGTCTTGTGTATGCTGTACTTATTGTTTTAAGCCTTGCATGTTCTTTAACTGCACACTCTAGCACACAAGTTGCACTGACAAGCGAAGCTGACTTATCAAGCTATCAGTCCTAACTGATCAGCACATCAGCTTAGCTCTAAGTCAAGCTCACCCTCTCAACTGAATAGTGCAGATAAAATATTGAAAGCGAGTCAGGGCCCTAAACATTCCGCAACTAGTTTAAGTTTTTGAAGTCAGTTTATTCACCCCCTCTCTAAACTGACATAGTCTCGCACAGGGACCAACAAGTGGTATCAAAGTGGTTGATTGTAAGGATCAGCTATTTCTGCAGATCATTTGAATCAGATTTGTTTATCTGTGCTAACATTTTCAGCTATGGGAAACCAAAAGCTACCTCTCTTTTCAGTTGAGAATTATTACAACTGGAGCAGAAGGATGAAAGCTCATCTATGCTCTATCCATGAGAATATGTGGGAGGTGATTGAAGATGGTCCAATCATTATTATGATGGATAATGAAGCCCACATCATGGACGTCAACCAACCGGACAAGATCCTAAAACCAACACATCTTCTCACGGGTGAAGAGAAGAAGTTGAAGAATCTAGAGTTTGTTGCTCAAGCAGCACTTTTCCAAACTCTCGATGAGGATCGCATGAAAGACATAAAGAACTGCAAAACAGCGAAGGAGATATGGGACTTGCTTGCAGATCTGTGCAAAGAGTCCGAAGCTATCAAAGGAAACAAGCTCCAGCTTACAGTTGAAAAATACGATTCTTTCAAAATGCAGCCGGAAGAAAGCATCTCGAGCCTAGAAATAAGATTTCTTAGCATACTTAGCGAGATAAACAATCTGGGGAGAAACTATCCCAATAGTGAGATGAACTCGAAAGTTCTTAATAATCTCACAGATGAATGGGATATGAAAGTAATTGCTATTAAGGAATCAAGAGACCTAAATAGCATTATTCTCAGAGAGCTGTTTGGATCTCTCAAGGCTCATGAGTATAGCCTGAACCGAAAGAGAGAAGCATCCACTTTCTCTTCTCATGATGCTTCTTTCTATGCTGAAAGAAATCGGTTTAGAGAAGCCCACAGAAGAAACAATTTTCGACCAAGAGGCTCACCTGCTAGAGAGAATCCAGGGGGATCAGTGACTGACCAAAGAAGAGAGTCAACCGACAAAAAGGAGATCCTGACTGAAGATATACACGAGCAAATCCAGTCAATGACAAGATTACTGGAAAAGCTGAGGAAGGTCAGAGAATAACAATCAGCTCAACCCCAAACTGACTATGCTGCCAAAGGAGAAAGAAGCCAGCAGCCAGCTGAACGATCAGCTGAACAATTCTGGGTGGCTAGCCGAAACATAGAGAAATGTTTTCACTGCCACAAGCAAGGACACTACAGATTTGAGTGTCCCAAGCTTCCTGTAGATAAGAAGGCCAAAGTGAGAAGGAGCTTCTTCAAAATGAAAGCTATGATTGCTAACTCCGAGAATGCCGTCCTCAATGATTCAGACTATCCATCTGGAATCGACTCAAATGGATATAGCTCAGACAATGAAGCCCTACTATGTCTCATGTCTGATAAAGATGAAGAGGTTAGTATGTCTCATTCAATAACCTCTTTCTATCACATACATGAAGCTTCAATCTCTAGGAATGAACTGGATGAACAATTACGAATCATAGAAGATCAGCTAGCTTATGTATCAAGTATGCATATTGAACTGAAAAGTGAGAATGATGAGCTAAGGAGCAAAGTTAATGAGCTAAGTGTTGAAAATGAGAAACTGAAAAGTCTCGAAGCTCAGACAACTGAAATGGATCAGCTAAAGCTGAGAAATGCTAAACTGGAAGCTGAGAATGAGCAGCTCAAGCTAAGAATTCTTGAAAAAGAGAAATTAACCCTCAAATTCAAGAAGGGATCCCAGGCTCTAGATGAAATTCTGAGTCATTAGAGAGTCAAAGTTGGGAGTCCAGGGTTGGGGTATAGCAAGTACACTACAGCCAAAAAGGGTAAGGCAATAGCTCAGAGCTATGAATCTGGAATCCTGAAAGGATTCACAAGACCAGCTCATTCCCCCCAGTTGAGGAATCCAAAGAAAAGGCCATCTTGGAAACTCCTCAAGCTCAGCCCAAAAATCAGACTGATCAGTCGAGTAGGGCATCTCGAAGGCAATTAGTCTTTCAAAGGCTTGGGGCTCAGTCAAGGCCACCAGTTCAACACAGATCAGCTAATCAGCCCAGATCTACCGCTCGATCAAAAGCTCATCCTGTTAGTTTTGTATATTAAAAGACCTGTCTTTTGTATACATTATTCATGATGGTTTTATGATGATATATAATGAATACAATTGCAATCACTATTTGTATTTAAATTGTTATATTTACATGCATGTTCACTATACTTACATTGTAGATGATATGGTGTGGGTAAACACACGGTTAGATCATATCATCGGTTCCTTGTAAGTATTAAAAGGCTCACGGTCTAGATGACACTGAACCTGCTATCGGTACGCCGTAGAATAATCTGATAGTTATTTTGTCTTGACTAACTGATTATTTTAATACTCGGTCAAGTGTATTGAGGAGGATCTACTTAGGATTCTATTCTCTATTCTAACCTTAAATGAGAGAATAAGAATTCACAGAGTTCGGGTTCTTAACCCCTATATGTTGGCGAACATATACGTGTAGTGTTTGCAGCTTTGATTTATCAAAGGGTGAGATTCTTTCATAGAATCAATAATCTTGATATCTTGGGTTGTATCATTTACACTTATGATGGGTCGTGCAATATGTAGGGGCACCGTGTCCTGGTGCACCAGGTTGATGGTGTTCTCTTGAGGAAACACAAGTTCATGTTGAAACCTTGCAGGTGGAATTTATTTCGTACATGAGTAAAACTTGTGTGGTACTACTCAAGGATAAGATATTAATTAATTATAGCTGTCAGAAGCTTACATAATTAATTAAATAAATTATCAAGCCAATTTAATATACTTCTAGATCCCTGTTGTAGCCCAATATGACTTTAATGGACTGGAGATAGAAAAAGGGATAGAGGCCCAAGCCCAGTAGGGTTGGGACACTGAAATTCTGCCCACCCCCTTATAAATAAGGAGGTGAGGGACGAAATTTTAAGGTTACAGATCAGCTCCTCTTGTGTTCTCTTTATCTCCACAGATTCAATACCGATCTAGTAGATTTCAGCCTACCCTGTAACTAGATTCAGTCCGGGAATACAACAGAAGATCAAGGAGTGGAATATCACAGTGGGGCGCAAATTTTCATACATACAACAAGAAGATTAGACCTTTAATCTTGTCCTCAACCCGTCATTTAATTTGTAAGTCATTTTTCGATTTCTTTGTTTCCACTTTTAGTAGAATCGAAAACCTATGCATATTAATTGAACTCGGTTAATTAAAACATATGTGCTATATAAAATTATGATCTACATGACATTAGGATTAATGAACATCCAATTAGATCCTGCGGTGATTTAATTCAGAAAAATCCCAATACGTCCAAGGCCAAATTTTCAACAAAGGCCTTCATCTCACTCCAGGTCTTCAAACCAATTGAGACCTGATGATCACTCAAGGTCATTCCATCAGAGAAGACCATCAGTTCGAAACATGCCATCAACAGCTCAGCAAAGAGCTACAACGTCGTCCAGACAAGCATATCCTCAAAGGCCAGCTGTGCATCAACCTGGGAGTCCCTCAAATCCCAAGAGAAATATGCACACAAGATTGTACTATGCACGACAGCATAAATTAATCCCTCTAGAAGAATTTACTCCAAATGACTTTGCAACCCAGTACGATGAGTACTTGAACTCAAGGGATCAATCAACGGTCAATCCCAATCATAACTAGTTTGGAAAAGGGCCATCTCACAAAGGCCAAAAGGCTCAAAGTCAAAAGCCTACCAAAAAATGGCTAAGACAAAGAGCAACAAAGTCACAGGATGAGAGGATAATAGTTGAAGTCTTTTATCCTAACACTCATCGGAGATACAGATCAATGGACTTCAGTCGAAGAGTTACAAGAAGTCTAAGATTGATCAGGAGATCTAATTCTGAAGGATCTCTCAATCAACCAAAGCTAAAAGTGTGGTGAATGTGGATTTCCAAATATTTGATTAACCACTCAGGTCCCGATGTTATGCAGGTACCTAAAACCTGATCTTCATTTTACAGAAAAAGAGCATCCTATCCAAGAAAAAGGTCAAAGATACTTGGTATCTGGATAGCGGATGCTCAAAACATATGACTGGAGATAAGGAAGATCTCGACAGTTACAAGGAGGTTAAGGGACCATTAGTCACTTTTGGAGACAACTCAAAGAGCCGAACCATTGGAGAAGGGTTCGTGGTCAAGGGAAAGGTTGTCGTGAATGGCGTGTCATATGTTGAAGGATTGAAGCACAAGCTACTAAGCATCAGCCAGCTTTGTGACAATGGGTACTCAGTCGACTTCAGCAACAGCTCATGTGACATCAGAGACAAGTTAATTGGAGCCATACTCTTGACTAGAGTAAGAAAAGGCAACATGTACGTTGTTGACTGGTCAACAGGCTATTCAGAAGCTTACTTCCTCTCCAAAGGATCAACTGAAGCAAGTCAGATGTGGCATACACGACTGAACCATCTTAAGTACAAAACCATCAACTACCTGGCCAAGAAAGAACTAGTTGATGGGCTTCCCAAAGAAATCTACAAGAAAACTGGTGTCTACGGACCATGCTAGAAAGGGAACCAAGCAAATTCATCATTCAAGAACAAAAGTCATCCTCAAGGAACAACTGACATTCTTCAGTTGCTACACATGGACCTGTTTGGACTAGTGAAGCCACCAACCTCCAGAGGCAAGAAGTTTACTCTTGTAGTAGTAGATGAATACTCAAGATATACCTGGGTGGAGTTCCTAAGAAGTAAGGATGAGACTTTTGATAAGCTATCAACGTTGATCAGAAGACTGCAGGCTGACAAGGGAAAACCAGTTCAAAGGATAAGATCCGATAATAGAACTGAGTTTGTCAATCAGCAGATGATCAATTTTCTGAGTGAACTGGGAATCACTCATGAACACTCAGCTGCAAGAACTCCTCAACAGAACGGTGTAGCTGAAAGGAGAAATCGCACACTAAAGGAGGCAACTAGAGCAATGATAGCATATGCCAGCATAGTTGAATGCTATTGGGAAGAGGCAGTTAACACAACCTGCTATACACAGAACAGAAGTGCCATAGTCATCACACATGACAAAACACCCTACGAGTTATTCAAGGGTCGTAAGCCTTCTATCTCTTACTTCTAGGTATTTGGCTGTAAATGTTACATCCACAACAATGGCAAATCCCAGCTGAAAGCCTTCAGTGCCAAAGATGATGAGGGGATCTTTCTTGGCTATAATGTCTCTCATTCACAAGCTTACAGAGTGTTCAATAAGAGAACACTGACTATGGAAGTAACATGTCATGTAGTATTTGATGAGCTCACTGATGAGTACAGAAATAAGGAGAAAAACTGTACGTCAGTACAAGCCTTGCCTAGTGAAAGTCTACTAGATTATGTTGATCACATTATCCTAGAGCAGTTTGAAGCCTCACTAGAAGATGGCATTGAAACTGATTCTAAACCAGTTGAAGACAACTTGGTTAATGAGGACACAAATTGCAGTGAAGCCTCAAACCCCAAAATTAAAACATGGGGAAGAATCAGTGAAGATGACAAACAAGCCGGAGCTAAGGTAGCAGCTGAAGGAGTAGCCAAAGGATCAGCTGAAGGAGCAGCCGAATGATCAGCTGAAGAGGCAGTCAAATGATCAATTGAAAGAGCAACTGATAAACTAGCTGAGGACGCAGTAGAAGCCACCATACCCAAATGGCTCCGAAGCTATCCAGTCGATAAAATTGTCGGAAATCCAAGAACAGAGTCTAGAACAGGGCGCAGTAGAAGCCACCATACCCAAATGCTCTCTTTACATGCTTCATATCGCAGATGGAACCAGCCAATGTCAAAGAAGCATTAGAAGATTTAGACTAGATTATTGCAATGCAAAAAGAGCTGAACTAGTTCACAAGAAACGATGTTTGGTTTCTTGTTGACAGACCAAAAACCTAAAAAGTCATTGGGACTAAGTGGGTCTTTCACAATAAGCTGGATAAACAGGGCATGATCACAAGAAACAAGGCCTGACTGGTAGCCAATGAATACTCTCAAAGTGAAGAGATCGACTTTGATGAGATATTCGCACCAGTTGCAAGATTGGAGGCCATCAGATTGTTTCTCGCCTATGCTGCTCACAACAATTTCACGGTCTATAAAATAGACGTGAAAAGCGCTTTCTTGCAAGGAATGCTCAAGGAGGATGTGTATGTCAAGCAACCTCCAGGATTCAAAATTGGAGATCGAGTCTACAAGCTGAAGAAAGCTCTATATGGCTTGAAGCAAGCGCCAAGAGCTTGGTATGAAACTCTTACAACATTCTTATTGAAGAATGGATTTCAGAAAGAAGTCATTGATCGTACTCTATTCAGAATAGAATGACTAGCTGATATCTTAATGGTTCAAATTTATGTGGATGACATAATTTTTGGATCAAAGAGTAAAGATCTCTGCACTCAATTCGCTCAACTGATGGAAAGCGAATTCAAGATGAGCATAATGAGAGAAATGACATTCTTCCTAGGACTCCAAGTGAAGCATTTGGAAGACGGAATCTTCATCAGTCAAGCTAAATACACCAAAGAGCTTGTCAAAAAGTTTGGAACTGATAAGGGAAAAACTCTCAAAATCCCAATGAATACATCAGTGCATCTGACTCTTGATGAAGAAGGAGAATCAGTCAGGAACAGACGCACTACAGAGGAATCATTGGATCCCTTCTCTATCTTACCGCCAGCCGACCAGACATCTCCTACTCGGTTGGACTGTGTGCAAGGTTCAAGCTAACCTGAAGAAAAGTCATCTTGAAGCAGCAAAGAGGATCATGAAATACCTCAAAAGAATCATAAATCTTAGATTATGGTACCCCAGAGATGACAGCTTGAGTCTCATCAGCTACTCAGACTCAGACTTCGGAGGATGCAAGATAGACAGAAAAAACACCAGTGGAACATGTCAATTTCTTGGGAACAAACTGATATCCTGGTTTAGCAAGAAGCAACACTCAGTTACCACGTCAACAACTGAAGCAGAATATGTAGCTGCTGGAAGTTGTTGTGCTCAAATCCTATGGATGAAGCAACAGCTAAAAGATTACAAGGCGGAGACTGAAGAAGTGCCAATCTATTGTGATAACAATAGTGCCATTACAATATCTCAAAATCCAATATTGTATTCAAGGATGAAGCATATTGATATCAGGCACCACTTCATCAGAGGCCACATTGAGAAGAAAGACATATCCATCAAATATGTCAACATGGAGAAGGAGATAGCCGATATCTTCACCAAGCCATTGCCAGAAGCTAGATTTGTGGAGCTGTGCATCAAACTGGGATTGCTCGAACTAGCTTCAAAGGAGGATGACGATCAGCCAAGAGATGAAGTAAAGAGAAACACTCCAGCGAAAGATAAGAACTGACTCAAGATGGCATCAGTTAACTAAGCTTTGAAGCTTAAACTGATAAGCCCATATCAGTTCTAAGGAAACAGCAAAATCTACAAGAAAGCTGAGGAATGCAGATGAGTAAACTGATCATAGAAGGCATCAGTTCTCAACCAATCACATTCAACTGATGGGAGCAGTTGAATCCAGAACTGACAGAAAACAGCTCAAGCTGACTAAGGAGTCAAAGCTGAAAAGACTTCAGTTGGAACTGATCACTCCAAGCCAAGAGGTTCATCAGTCGCAAGGCCAACTAATGACGTCAGCAACTCAATGCCACGAGGAGACTGAAGGAGAGCTACAACCAGATAAGTTCAAAGTTGAATTTATTACTGAACGGTAAAATAACATGTTATCTTAATATTACCTTGGCCCTACCTACCCGTTCTCTCTCATTAATTCAGAACGGATAGATTTTGAACGCATTTTTTAGCCGACTCTTCAGCATCGCTTGATCAAAGCCGTTCAAATCAATTAGAGTTATAATTCTCTGGTCGTTGGATCAAAATCATCCCTTATCATAAATAGCTTGGCTGAAATCTCAAAATCACTTTTACCATCTCCTGACCCTTTGTCTTCAAGCACCCCTCTCTCTTCTCCAAAGAACAAACCCTACATCACTCCCAAGCTCTCACTCTCTCATCAACAAAGCCCTCAACCTAAAATCATGGCCCAGAACCTTGCTCGCCATGTTCGAAGAGAGTTCAACTTTCGCTTAAATAGAGAAGACTCATCTAAGTTCTGTGACAAGATGCTCAAGGATAAATTCTTCGAGCCAACTGTGTTCTCTGTCAATTGCGAGAACTCAGAGCTGAGTGGAGAAGTCATTACCAGGCTATATGATGCTCAGCTGTAAGTATTTCTCAAAGCTGTCCCCTCAGGTGTCTATTCAGAAGCAGTAGCTGAGTTCTACCTCAACTCAGATGGTTACAATAGAGAAGATTTCTTCACCACAAAAGTGAGAGGCCAAGAATTTAAAATAACAGCTGAAACACTAGGTGAAATGTTCAATCTCACAACCAATGGGTTGAATCTTGAAGATATTCACTCTGACTCTGAGAGTGATTACAAACTATGGAAATGGGTAGACGTAACCTCTAAATTCAAGAAGAATCACTATATATCTCTCTTCCAAGAGGAATATCAAGTGTTGGGCTCAATCGCTTCCAAAATAGTCGTTGGAACTGCTGGAAGCTGGTCAGAAATATCAGAGCCCAAATGTCAAATCTGCGCTGCAATCATGTATTAGATAAAGATCAACTGGGTTAAGTTCTTCTTTGGGAAACTTAAAAGATTTGTCGACTCCTGGAAAAAGAATGGAGATGATAAAAACTTTCCTCACGGAATGTACTACCTTAACAGAATCAGCCTCATTCTGGAAAAGCAAATTCCAGACTTGATGAAAGAAGAGAAGACCTTTACAATTATCACGTGGCAGGACTACATTCCAAACCACGTACAAAATCAATCTCCATCAACGAGCCTGTTTCTCAGCAGACTACTCAGCATAAGAAGAAAACTGCTTGTGAAGGAAAAAGGTAGAAAGCAGTAACTGAAGATCCAAGTGGAATTTTCACAGACTCTCATGATGATATTCCTCTATCTCAGAAATTCAGCACACCACTGAATGTTCAACCTCTCAGATCAGTCGACACCAGATCCATATTTCAGTCAACTAAGGCTGAATCATCAGCTCAACCGTCAGTCAAAAGAGCAAGAAAAACAATCATCATTGAAGAAAGCTCATCAGCTTAAGCTTAACCATCAGCAAGTCAAGCACAAGAAGGCAGAGCTAAAGCTGAATTGTCAAGGCTGGAAACAAGAAGACCTATCACTCGAGCAACTCAAAAGTTAACTGAGTAGCTCAGCAAGAAAAAGATAAGGAGTTCATAGCTGAGGACCAGAAGAGCTCAAAGTCCTCTCCTAGATCCTGCAATCCCCTCAAGGGTCACAGTTGAGGATCACGGTCATCAATCTATTACCGACTTTGGGCTATGTGCAAACACAAAAGACATTATTCCTGCTCAAGGAATACCTCATAAAGGAGCTAGGGCAGACTACTTTCAGTTCATGTGTCCTCCCATGCCTCAAACCGAAAGGAACATCAAAGCTTTCTCAAAGGGAGAAAACATACGAGACTAGGCTTTGGAACAAACCAACCAATATACGGCTCGACACTTTGCAGTAGAATTAACTAGTTATGAAGAGCTCTACAATACCTTACTAAGTTATGTCTATTGGTTTCTCTGGAGACACGTCTATGAAGCTGACCCATTTCTTATGCTCATGGGATTCCATGGAATGAGCTTCTGGAAATGAGAAGAAGGATGGAGCTCAGAATGGATGAGCACCAAGAATGCCTGGGCAATGAAAAGGAACGGGCTTAAACAACAACTCTATGTTCAAGGTCATCGAAGAAATAAGCAAGCTGAAAGGAATACAGCTCCCCGATTATCCTGAAGAAAATGAAGAGACAAATTGAAAGTACATCAAGATGAAGTAAAAATTGCTTTTTGAAGAACTGACGAAGCATCAGTCAATGAATCAAGCTGGAAACTCCTGTCGGAGAGAAGAAGAGATTCCAATCGATGACATCATTGATGAAACTGCAAGAGAACTGCAGTCTGGAGAGCCACCACAAGACAAAGAACATGAAATTAACATTCTTGACTCCCATGCCAAGCCAAAAGCTACAAAAACTGCTGAAGAAAGATTCAGCAGTGACGAGGAAGTTGACAAATCACTTAAGTCACCAGTTGATCAATATCTGGTCATATCGCAACCAACTGAAGAACTAGCGAACCCCTTAGTTTCTTTTGTTATCCAAACAGAGCCTTCTCCCCCACCAGCTGATGATCAAATCCCTACTGAAGATCCAGCTGATCAAGCTACTCAGCTGGATATACGGACTGATGTGCGGGACATAGTGATCTTTGCTGATCCTGTCCAAATTGCACTACAAGATCAGGCTGAATCTGACCCTGAAACTCCCCCTGAATCAAGCCACAATGATATTATTGATCTAGGAGATGTAGATCAGTTAGTGGCCACGTTAGTTGAGCAAGTAGTAGATCAGTCCAAGACAGTTCCTTGTGAGGAACTTGAAACATCATCTAGGGGAGATGATCTGCAACTGACAATCGCAACTGATCAGTCGAGTCCTGCAGACGATCAGTTAAAGAGACCACCAGGCCAATTAACAGCTCATAAAAAAGAGCTGCTTCAGAGCATTTAACAACAGTTGAAACAGCATGAGAAGCTGATCAGGAAGCTTCAAGCCCATACCGGACTCCAATTAACTGACGGTGAGTCCTCTAGCTCTGATGAAGGGGGAAACATCCCCATTATGCCTGCCGCCAAGAGAAGAAGAACTGAACACAAGGAAGACTAAGAGCCTGATCAAGCAAAGCTGATTCAAGACTCCTTAGTTACTATCTTGTCATTCAGTGTATTCAAAATTCTCTTTTAGAAAATAATAAGGAATTATTATTTCTTTTTTCAAAATGAATGACAAGTCAGCGTTTATTTTGAATTTTTGACCATTGATAAAAACAATGACAAATTTTAAAGTCATTAAAACTCAATGATTCAAAAATGATAAGGGAGCTATTTAATTCTTTCAACCAACACAAATTTATGAGTCATTTCTCTCACTCATAAATCCCCTTGCTCACAAAAAAAAGAAGCAATCCATACTCTTTTAAAAAAAAGAGTATTCTTTCTCTCTCTCTCTCTCTCTCTCTCTCTCTCTCTCTCTCTCTCTCAAGAAGCTTCAATTCAAACTTAGCCAAAAGTTTTCAAAGAAATGGCTGAATTATCCAAAGCTCTTACTTGTTTCAAAGAGCAAATGATGAGAGATAAATTTCTGGAAAGACAGAAATTTCAATTGATTCTTAAGGAATCAAACAATCCTTTTCTTCTGGTCAATCCTCACAAGACTGGAATTCCGCACTACCCTGAAACTCCTTCAAGATTCTTCAGACAAGACTTGGTAAGTGAGTTCTTGCTTTAAGCAAAGGTCACTATAGATGGAAAAGTCATACAGTCAGTGATTCAAGGAAAGAAACTTCAAATCACTGAAAGAAAGATTACAGAAATCTTTCAACTTCCCAGAAAAGGCTCCAGGGTTCAAGATCTGAAAAACTCAATTGAACCATACTGGAAAGAATGGCGTGCTTCAACTTGCACCAAGCAGTTCAGTTTTACCACAACTAAAACTGACTTGAAGCCCGAGTATGGAGTTATGTTCGATGTTACGAACAAAATGATGTTTGGCGCCATTGGTAGCTTGAGTCAGTTAACTCAAGAAAGATACAAGGTAATGATACACCTTGTTGAAGTATTGGAAGCAAATTGGGCAGAATTTATATTCTCTCAATTCAAGCATCAAGTCATCAAAGCTGCCGACTCAAAGAAGACTGAGAAATTTGAGTCCAAAGTAGGACTTGTTCTACGAATGAGCAAGCTACTGTAAGATATGCTGAATCTTCCAAATGATGAAGTGCTACCAGTCACTAAAGAAGAAAAGGAGTTCCAAAGCCAAAACTGGCAAAACAACTTTAAGCAGTTTAACTGCCAATGAAGTTCCATCTCCACACTCCAAGAATAGATCATCAGTTGACTTCAAGCACTGCACTGATCCAGATGAGCTCATTTCATTCATCGAAATTCCTCATTCAAATTATGGAGCTGACTACTTCAGGAGAACTTGTCCTCCTCTTCAGCTGACTGAAGACAATATTCGTACTTTTTACAGTGGTGAATATGCAGTCAAGAGTTCACAAAAGGATGTAACAAATCTCCTCTCACTCACTTCACTTATATTGCCAAGCAAGACAATCAATTGTTCAAACAACTGCACCGGTACTTCTACTAGTATAACTGTAGATATTCTATGTCAATCCAGTCGCACTTCTTGCTAATTGCCTTTCATGGCATGAGCTTTTGGCAATGTGAAGAGACTTGGAGCATTAAATGGATTGGGGAATCAAATCCATTTTCTTCAACTATTGTGCAAGTCCAGCGGATTATGAAGCATCAACTTGATAATAACATTCCAGCTAAGGCAATGCTAGCTGATGTTCAAGCCAACTTGAGATCGCAAGAAGTTGCAACTGACACTACAAGAAAATAGATTTTTAATGACAAAAAATTAATGACAGTATGTTAAACCTCTCACTAAAAGCATACCTTTGTACTATTAGTGAGAGGAAAAAAATCGTAATTAAAGAGTTAGATTATTAGTGACGATTTTTTTAATTTGCCAACAATTTAATAATAGTCCCGTAACTATTCATGTATAAAGATAAATTCCTCTCATAATTGGTTGTTTTTTGCGGCAATTTTCCCACTTTTTTTTTAGATTTTTTCGTATATAAAAAAAAGGAAGAAGAATTGGTTTTGTGTCTTAGGCGCCAACTTTCCAACCAAATCTTAATCAATTAATCAATTTCTATATATAAAAAATTAACAAAAAAAAAGACTAAAGTGAGAAAAACCTTACCTCCTTGCTGTTCGGTCCTCACTTGCAAAACGCAAAAAAATTTATCACTTTCTCTTCTCCCTCCGTAAGATCTTTCTTTCCACTAGAAACCCAATTTTCTTCCTCCAAAGAAGAAAATCACCTAAATATCCTTAAATATCTCTTCAATTTCCGTTCTCCACTAGATATGTGCATCAATTTGTGCTCTGCTAGTCATCAACGAAAGCAAGGAGGAGAAATTTCTTAGTTGCTTTGATTTTATTATCTCTTCCCACGACTGCAACAAGCAAGAGCCTAGACTCCTCTACAAGCATAGAAAAGGCCCAAAAAAGAAATCCAGGTTTAGTTCCAATTTTTCAGGTTATTTTTTTATTATTTTTTTTGTAATTTGATTTACTATTTCCGTATTGATTTTTCAAAGGGGTTTAAGCTATGATTTCCTTCTCTCTGCCAATTATTGAAATAAGAAAAAAATAGGAGTTATTTGAACAAAAAATAAAAAATCCCTAAATTGAAGTTTAGGTTTAGTTCCAATGACCAAATAAGGCTTATTTTAAGAAAGGGGGAATATGATGAGCACTTAACAAGTCATCTTATTGTTATCTACTTTTGTTATTATCTGGTCGTGTACTTACTGCCCAAGGTCATAGCTATTTATGAGATTTTTTTTTTACTTTTTTTATATGATATTCTTAGCATATAGTGGAATGCTTATATTATCTCGTGAATTTATTATGGCTTTGGTAAAGAAAATAATTGAAATTGTGTAACCATGTAGGCCGATTATGTGATTCTATCCCAGAAAATCAACAAGAGATTTATATACCAGGTAAGGGCCGGCTACATTTCCTGCCTTACATTTTTATATATGAGTTTCCGCAATAAGAAGTCATATGTTCTTCCAACGCTGTTAGGGTTCTTCACTTTTTTATTTTTTATTCAACTTGCAGTCTTATATTATTCATGTTTCTCTTTCAGTAGTCATAGAGAATATAAGGACATGAATTTTCATTGAGATCACTGAATATTTACTAGATAACACATTATTAAGTTGCGACATTAGTGGAGTTGATGAACTTGCTTGAAAATATGAATATATGTGAATAGTTACAGATCAATTTCTTATCGATATACTTAGTTATGATACTCACCTTTCTTTCTTTTCATTTGCTTTCTCATTTTGCAATTTGAGCTTTGGGTGAAATCTAATTAATTTTGCAACATAATGTTCTTTTTTGGTAGACATTTATACATTAATTACATTCATCTTTAATGATATGAGAAGTGCACTTAGCATGTAATGGAACTAGACTAAAGTGATAAAGGTAATTGTACGTACATGGAGCTCTAGACAAACTTTTCATTATGATAATTATGTGAAAGTTATGGATACTTTTCTCACACTTTTAGCATTTATACTTATATGCTATTGCAGTTTAATTGACAGATGTATTCAATAATTCAAAATAGAAGTAAAGGTAGTATCCACAAGCCAGCAAAATTTATTGCACCAGGTCACTTATCGAAGGCTCGTGTATATGGACCTAAAACATCAAGGATAGATGGAAATTCTAATTGTACTATCTCGAAATTCATATCTTCATTTCTTTTTCATTTAAATATATGTTTGAATAATTATTTGTACTTGAATGATATAGAATGTTATTTTAAATCTTATTGAACAGCTCATAGTACTAGTAGTGGAACATCTTTGCAGTTTAAAGATCAAGAACATCTATACACTAGCAATCATAAAGTTGGTAAGACCTCAAAATTTTAATATATAATGGTTGTGAGTTTCCAAATCATTTAAATTTCTTTTAGTAAACAAACTATTAATGCAATTTTTTTCTTGATTCTTAAAAGATGGAATTTCTACTCACACCCTTATTGTGGATTTTGGTGAGCATCAATTAAAGGAAAGTGATTTTACTGAAGATAGTTCAATGTTGGATATCTTGAAGATGTGTAAAAAGTTCATTGATGTTAACTCTGTGGGTTACAAAGTAATGAACGGGGATGGTAGGCCATTGAGAAATGATAGAGATGTGTTGGATATGTTCAAAGAACATGAATTTGTGGAGAATATCGATGTTTATGTAGAATTTGATGACGCTGCCAAACTATTGCCTTTCAAACTACCCGACGACAGTTCAACAATTGGTAGCCTTAACTTTGCCAAACCGTTTCCTTTCAAATTACCTGAAGACAGTTCAACAATTGGTAGGCTTAACTTGAATTGTATATTTTGTCCTTTTCTTTTGCATTAAGGTATCTTACAGACATATATCACTATCTTTATAGGGTTTGTTTCAAAAGTTCCAGAAGTGAGGGATGCCTCGATCTTGGATGAGTACAAATAAAGAGAAACAGTTATCCATATGCTGAAATGTATTCCTTTGTGAGTTTTCTTTTGATTTTAATATGTTTATTTATTTTTATTTCATGAATTAGATTCATCATCTCAAAAGGCCAGAAATGTTAGAGGGAAAAACAAAAATAAAAAAGTTGCAAGATTAAAGAGTGGAGAAAAGCTTGAGGTCGAATTCTACAACAATCGTGCTGTGGGAAAATACCACACTTCTTGGTCAAGACACTTGGAAAAAATTGTGAGAAACAAGCATGTATGCCCTGTGCTAGTACAAACATGGAAGGAAATCACTGAATTAGAGAAGGAACACATGTGGTGTGTAGTGAAGGTAAAAAATTGTGTGCTTAGTTCTTAGTTCTCTCTTATGCTGAAAATGTAAAAAATATGTGTTATCTTTCTAGGAGTATTTTTCCTATCCAAAAATGGAGTTATATCGTGAACATACCTTGGAGCATATGCATATTTTGTGGACAACATGGCGATCAATAAAATTTATGTGGTTTCCTACAAAACAAAATACGAAGCTATAAGGAATGTGCCGGAAGGAATGGATAAGAAGGATTGGGAATGGCTTGTAGTCAACAAGTACTATACTGACAAATTGCAGGTATGTTTATAGTTCATCATTTTATGTTGAATTTATGTTTAAAAAAATAAAGATTAGAATCCTGGTTTGCAATGTTTTTTTGTAGAAAATTAGTACTCAAAATTCTACTAATCGACACAATGGAGTTAGGCCTCATCGAACAGGAAGTCAACCGCATATACAACTTTTATATGAGATGGTATAAAAATGTTTAGAGTTGTACTTTTGTTTCTATTATTCTTGCTTCATTAATCTATGTTTTTCGATTTTAAATACTTTTTATGGAGGCAAGAATGGAAACCCACCTGATGTCTTCACAATTTTCAAAGTGACTTGCCAAAAAAATGGGGAGTTTGTTCAACCAGAAGCACAAAAAAAATATGTAAACTTAATTAAATTCATTGCTTATTATTTTTGTATATAATAAACAAATTCATTTACTTCTACTTTGTAGGATGAGATTGCGGAAATTGTCAATTCTAATCCATCATTACCACTTATTGACATGGTTGAGAGGAGTTTTGGACCCCAAAAGCATAGCAATGTGTTTACATTTGGGGGTGGCATGAAAAGGAAACATTTTAAATATCATAACGCTGCTTATATAGAGGACCTTGAGGTAAATCTACGTCAAAAGGAAGAAGAAAATAACATTTTGAAAACACGCATGGATAGCCTTGAAGTTAGACTTGCACTGATTGAAAGTGAAAATCAACCAGTTGATATGCCTCCAACATTTGCCAACTTTGAAGAGGTATATATATATTTAATAAAATGGTGTCAGTTATATATACACTTATTATTCTTACATGATTCAGGTGGAGTTGGTATTGGCTTTTGTTGGATCCTGTAATGCTAAATTTTCTTTTATCTACAAGTGGTAGCAATCAATGTGTTAAATTTGTATGCTGGTTAATGTTTGTCTCTCTGTCTATTGGTTGATATAGTGTTCAATACTTTTTATTATTTGAATTTTACTTGATTTAAACACTTGATTCATTTATTCCCACTTTAAAGATTGAATTTTGGAGAATCATGTAGATACATGCTGGGCTGGTTTTAGACTGAGTAATTATATTATCTTATGCAGTTGGTCATATTATTTTGCTAGTGATAAATATTTTTTTATTGTTTGGATTTTCTTGTAGGTTACTTAAAGGAATTACTCAAGCGCAAACTCAAAGTCGGGTGTTATTTTGTAGCTGCAACCAAGTCATCCATAAACGAGAATATCATATATTTTGTACTCCAAGGAGTTTATATCTAGATTTTATGAATTACATTTATCTTAGATATAATTCATATTTTGGACAGTTTATAATTATGTATATTTTGGATGTGATTTGCTTATATGAAATATGTCCACTTTTAAAATTATTTTTTGTAGGTATTTGATATATTAAGTATATTAGTATGTGCTTCTCTTATGTACTAATAATATATAATTAATCATTAAAAAATTCTTGATAAAAGTTGATCGTTAATGATGGGAAATGGTTATATAATGACAAATTGCTTCATCATTAAAGGACAATTTAGTGAGAAAATTATAGTTTAATGATGAAATATATTAAAATTCAATTAATATTTAGTGACGGGATAATGTAGTCACTAAATAGACTAGATCAATAGTGATGGGATATCAATACTGTCACTATAACTTTTAGCTAGAGAAACTACTTTGACGGGATCGTGACAGGAAATTTTCGGTCACTAAAAGTGATTAGTGAGAGGATTTGGACATTTAGTGATGAATTTTCCTATCATTAAAAATTAATTTTCTTGTAGTGTAAGCAGTTTGTTAACAATTCAGTCGATCAATGTTGTCTTAACTTGAATTTTAACCCAATTCAATCAAAAGAGGCATCACTACAAGCTGTGGGGGTAACAGAAAAGATAGATCAAGCTCTATCTCACACTGAAATTATAACGACCCCTAGGAGTCAACACCGTGGACAAAATGGAGCCAATAATGATAAGGATACCGCCACGTCACCAAATCTGCTGTCCCAAGGCTATGTTACTTCATTTATCAAGTCTTGCTCAAGAGCTACAAAACTGATGAAACATCAGTCCAGCTCATTCTACAGAGGAATTAAAGAGCTAACCACCTTGAAGCTGACCACCTCAGCAGTTGCTCTTAAGCAACTTCAGCAAGTTGAGACTGCAACCAGAACTGATCCTCTTAAGGACTTCTTCAATTTAGCTTCCAAAAGGAAAAGGTCAACCAGCTCAAGAGAATGCGGAGAAGCCTGCCCCATCCGAGCACTCAAGAAGAGGAAACTGATGAAAGGTTAATCAACAGCTGATCAACAAGACTAATTAAATCAGTTTGACAGGTGCATCATCAGTTAAGCAGGAAATTGACGCCTAAGCATTCTTCAACCTATCATCAACTGCATGATCAATCCTTCTTGATTAGCTTCTCTAGTCTTTATTCCTCATAGCTTATTTTTGAATAGTTACCATTATGACTTCAAAATAAGCTTACTATTCATCTGAGTTGCCATTAAAGTCTCTATACTAAGCATTAAAGTATAAAGAGACAAATTGTTTTGAGGGATCTAAATAGCAAATCTTCTCGCAAATATTTGGCTATTTATGGCAACTACCCAGATTTTCAAAACCCTTAGATCTCAGCCGCTTGATCAAAAAGCAAAAGTCCAGGTGGATGGCTGAGATTCATGCATTATTAATTAAGCTAACTTTCTATCAAATCAGATAGCTGATCAGCCAGAAGCACTCGATTGCTATGGTAGATGCATGCAAATTTACTGCTTTATAAGCAGCGGAGAAGTTGAGATGAAAAAAAGAACTCTCAAAATATTCCTTCTTCTTGTCTTCTTCACTTATCCAAAGCTATTCTCTAGCTCATATCTTCTGTCATTGAAAAATGGCTCTTCTATTTCACTCAATGAATATTACAGTTCTTGTACAGAAGCTCAGAAAGGATAAGTTTCTGAACTGAGAGTATCTTCAAGCTTGAATAGGTTCAGTAAGGACAAGCATGATCTTTCATCTGTTGAAGACATGCGGGCTCTTATCTTTTATGATAACTAAGCCTAAAAAGACATATCTTCTGCTTTTAGCTGAGTTCTACTACCATGCGAAGATTGAGGGAGACAACATAATCTCCGTTGTCAACAATCATATTGTTAGTGCCATCTGCACTAAGGTATTCGGGATTGTCATTATCTGATTAGATATTATGGCAATTTCAAAAGAACACAAAAGGTTTTGGTTTGTCATGTTCGGCAAACATGTTCTGGACATTTCTGTGAACATTCCGCTGCCAATCTGATTAAATGGTTGTCCAAAGAGTTTTCAAGAGACGTGCTTACGCGCGGTCATTTCGCGCTCAAAAATATATTTGTAAAATCCTGTGCCAACAGCGAGCGTAGCTAGCCAATGAGTACGGGTCGATCCCACAGAGAGCTGTCGCGATTCTATCCTCAAGTAACCAATCACAAAAGGGGTTTTGGTGTTGTCACTAAACTGAATTTAAATATGCAAAAGTAACTAAAGAAAATATCAAATAACAAAAGGTTCTGGCATTTGAATTAGAATTTGGTTTAAACATAAAACCACTCGATCATGGGCACACCGATTTTCATACATGATAGGTCATCTAGTTATGGTGACCGGATTCCTCTCTGCGTCTCCTCATCCATCCTTTCATTTTAGGTTTAAAAGTGATTCCTCTTCGATTAAACCCCTAACCAGTTACCCACCTCCCGATTCCTCTAAGAGATGTAAGCAAACAAGCAGCAGTGTGCCCTAGACGGACCCAGATCTATTGTGTTCAACTGATTCCTCTTGTGCCCACAACACCCCATTAATTCCCTTATTACTATATGAACCGACACACAGTCACGATTCGCCAATTCAATTAATAGTGGTATTCCCTCTTTACCTAACGAGTGATCAGCCACATTGGGCACTTCAGACACACACTCACGTGGAACAAGGCTCAAGAATTAACGGAAACTAATCATGCATTACTATGCCCATTTTGGCCTCACGAGTCCAGATTTATGCTCAAACCAATTTCATCGTTCAAATGCCAGAATTAAAGATCTAGCCGAGAAGGTTAGACATAATTAAAACTGCAGAATTTAAAGACATCAAAATAAACAAGAACTTACTGAATTAATTTAGCAAAAACTCGACTCCAACGTCAGAAAACATGAACATAACCTAAGTCCCGAAGGTTTAAGACCTTTCGGATTGTTTGGCTGCCTAAGCAGCGTACTGAAAGTAAAAAAATGCAGAAATGTAAATGTAAAATGTTTCAGACTGTCTACAGATAGTTTTTCTAGACACTAAACTTGTTTAAATAACTACATTTCTGAGTGGAGTTTCTTCTGCTGAAATTCTGGAACGGTGTGCCCTCTCTGACTTTGACTGGATAAGTTTCAGTTTTATCAAATCCCTATTTTTTAGGGATTTCTCTTATCTCCTTCGATTGAGCTTATGACTTTGCTGCAGCGCCTTCTAGGAGTCCAGCTTAGCTCCAACTCTCCTGCAGATATGTAGCTATCTTCCACCAGCTCTCCTTCAACTGATTTCTGAGTTTCACGGGAATGCCCATTCTGCCCTGTGGTCGAGTCTGTACGAGTACTGTGGGCATGGCATCATCTGTCAGTTCCATCCGTATCTGATATGCTCACTTTGCCGACCGAATGTGGGATGGATACTGGAGAAGTTCCATGTGCCTCTAATGATATATGTGTGGGATAAACGTGAATAACTGGGCATAAAATGCACCTTCTGCCAGACTCGACTCTTGGAATGCCCTTTGACCGCAACCTGGTTCTTTTCGACTCAAAATACACTAAAAAGGACATTTATAGAGGATAAAATGCCCATAAAAACACGAAATAAATGGACTTATCACGTGCCATGCTAGATTCAAGGAATTGAAGCTGCAGATTCAAGATGGACATTTCAGAATAGAAGCTACCTTGTTCGTGATGGAGATCAAGAAGGAAAGAAGGAGTTCTATTCAAAAAATATATCTAAACTAGGAAAGTCCAATTTATTTAAGGAAATTGTTTCCTTATTAAATCCTAGTCTAATTAGGACTTCTGATTACCTTGTTAAGGCTATAGCTATTGTTTATAAATAACCTGGGAATCAGACTAGGTTAGATGACATGAATTTTTATGAATATACCAAAGGGCTGAGAGTTAAAAGACTTCACATTTGAAGCATATAGTATTCGGGTAGACAACGTTTGATCTGTTAGATCATTGTGTTTCTAGTCTGTGTTTGAAACTCACTTTCATACACACTTAGAGGAGTCTTGGGAGAGATTTTCTCTGGGAACTAGAGGGATTCTAGGTTGTGAGGGGAGCTCAGAATTCAGTTTAGTAAAAAAGGTTAAATTGGGTTGGAAAACGGTCGAGTGACGGGAGTCTTCATGTAATAGCCTTTGTAACCATTCAACGGAGTAGTAAACTATTTCTCACGGACTTGATAAGTCCCCCTGACGTAGATCTATTGATCAAACAGGGTTACCAACCTCGTGTTCTTTATTTACTTCAGATGAAGGCTGTTAAAAACATTATCAAGTACATCAATGGAACTGCTGATTATGATTTGTGGTATACTTCAGATACAAACGCAAGTATTACTGCATACTATGATGCTGATTGGGCTAGATCTCCAGATGACAGAAAAAGCACTTCAGGTGCTTGTTTCTTTTTAGGAAACAATATTGTTTCTTGGTTCAGTAAGAAGCAGAATTTCATATCCCTATCTACAGCAGAAGCAGAATACATTGCAGTAGGAAGCAGCTCTACTCAGATTATCTGGATGATGCAGATGGTGAAAGACTATGAAGTTAGTCATGATACTCCGATTCTGTACTGTTATAATATAAGTGCTATCAACATCTTAAAAAATCCAGTGCAGCATTCAAGGACCAAACATATAGACATCAGACATCACTTCATCAGAGTGCTGGTTGAAGAAGAAGTGCTAAAGATTGAACACATGAAGACTGAAGATCAACTAGCTGACTTGTTCACCAAGGGATTGGATGCAGCTTGATTTGAGAAATTCAAAGCATCCATTGGGGTGTGCTTGGTTCAGTAATACCAAGAAGAGGGGTATGAGTGTGACTATTTCACACTCAGTAGGAAAGAACCATTCCTGCACAAAGGGACTGAACATTCCCATAAATGTTCCTACAGATGTACATGATCATGATTCAAACTCTGCGTACATCTTTGTCAACGTCTAGTTCTGACGTGCTATCGTCATCTCTGATTTTTTAGGATTTCCCTACGATTTTTTAGTCTAACGAAAACCTAAGAACGGAATACACTCTTATATATATGTTTAGCCGTTTAGAGAGAACGTTCACTTTTCAAAATTTTTGAAATAAAAAACACCCTTCTCTCTTGATAAATCCTCTGAGTTTTTTGAATTTCTTCAATTGTTTGCCATTGATTTTCTTGCTGTTTCACCTTGTCAAATACCCATATATTTCTCAAAGGCTCCGAAAATAAAGCTCGTACGTCCCAAGAAAGTCATAAAGCCCAGAATGAGGTATGAAAAGGTTACATACTCCAAACCTCAAGATCAGTTCTATGAGGAAGACGAGTTCGACAGGCAGGTTTGTGGAGAATCAACCTACAAGAAGCCTATTCAGAGGACACTTCGTGATGAATCCTCAAGCAAAGATAGAGACGAATTGATTGACACATTCCAAGGAGATGATGATGAAGAAGATTTGGAGACAGAAGAGCAAGAAATTACTTCTTTTGCAAAGAAATCAAAGACCCAAAGACTGTCAATCAATGATCTGTTAAAGAAAGCCGCGAAGTCATACGATGTCAACAGAAAGAAGGCTAGAACAAAGGGAACCACAGTCAAGAAATCCAAGAAGACTACAACCCCTTCATCAAAGAAGATCATCATAGCACCTACTGTCCGAGCCCTTCAGAAAGAGAAGAGATCTGCTGCTGATGATCACGTTAAGCCTTCAGATGTGCCTGAACATGTTGAGGCACATGTTACAGAGAAAAGTCCTACTGAGACATCTACTCCAGCTGGTGTTGTGCCGAAATCGCCTGTGCAACCTTCTGCTACAGAAGATGATGATGAAGATAGGGAAGATGATATTCCCTTAAGCCTGAAGATGAAAGCCATAGCTGCTGCTCTTGCCAAAGGAAAAAAGAAGGTCATTCACAAACCTTTAGTTGCTGATCATGTAGAAAAAGAAGTCATTCAGAGTTTGGTGCGTCGTTTTTCACCAAAAATAAATGTTCCGACTTTCGTCGGCAAGCCCACACTGCAGAGTACAGTGGCGAGTAGGATCGTCTCCCAAGGGACCGGCGAGGATTACTCTTGACTTTTAGTCTGCGTGCCCAAACTTCCAGAAACGTGTTTCGTGTGAATTATGTAACAAAATAAATCGAAGAATTTAAATAACCAACTAACAAAAATACGTGTGCAAATGAACTGAATTGAATCAAGGATAAAAAAGGGTATGCCGGATCCAACGAACTCCACTCCACTTATAACACCGATCACAGATGCAGGAATTAATTAATCAAACCATGCAAATCAGTTATAGTCACCGAAGACGCTTCTGACATGACCTCATCTCTCCATACTGTTTCGATAATTAAGAAGACGCTTCATTAATTACTTCCCTAATCGACTGCCAACTGTAAGAGATGCTCTATGAGTTTAATGAGCCGACAACAATGAGCACAAGAAAGACCCGATTCTTAACTTACAGACTCTAACGCAGGACTGTAAAATTAACTCTATTATTCCCCTAGTTATTTGAGCAACCGTTTTACCACTTATTAAACCTAAACCACGATTACGTATGGCCGATTTAATTGGCTAGTAATTAATCACAACCTATCAAATATTTGCAACTACTCAATAGACTTAGAATAATCACGACCCGAAATCCAAGAATAACAGATACATGCATCAATTAATTATGAACAAACAATTAGATCTCACAGTTATATAAGCAGAGCTTCGTTGTCGTCACCAGAATACAAATAATTTAGCTACTTTGCATGCTGGATTTAATCAACCAAAAGTTGTATAATCGCGTGATGATAATATCGAAAGAAAGAAGAAAATAAAACTGAATTGAAACTGGGTGCTGCTGCATTTCTCGCGTTTTTGGCGTGTGTCTGAAAAATAAACTAAATACCTAATATATATCTACAATCCATAAAAGAGATAGATTCTAATAGGAAATAAAATCCTAGTCTAAATAATTATGGCAATTCCCATGCAAAATACTCCTAGAGGCGAGAAAGCTTTTCCGCGTCCAGACTCGCGCATGGGCTGAGAATTAAGTTCAGCAAGCCCAAAACGTATTCTGGATTGGGCCTCCAGAAATCTGTCTTAATATTCCAGCTGCATGCCCTTGCAGCTCAGTTCGCTCGAACTTCTTCCTTTTCTTCACTTTTATCTTTTCTTGCACCAAAAACTTCCTCTTTTCTCCACTTTTACACCACATCCCTACACAACTCGACAACACATCATATATCCAAAATACACAACTAGGGGATAAATAATAAAGAGAAAAGGCACCAAAAAGTCATGATAATAACAAGTAGAATAAGTCCTATCAAATCCCCCCACACTTAACCCTTACTCGTCCTCGAGCAACACAAACAAGAACAAAGAAAACATCAAGAACAAAAAACAGACTCGATAGGGATAACTGACCAAGTATCAAATAGGGCGTCGGCGACCACATTGTCTTCGCCTTTCTTGTACTTGATAACATACGGGAAAGACTCGATGAACTCGACCCATCTCGCATGTTTCTTGTTCAGATTATTTTGCCCTTTCAAGTGCTTCAAGCTTTCATGATCCGTATGGAGGACGAACTCCTTAGGCCAGAGATAGTGCTGCCATGTGTCCAATGCACGCTTCAAAGCGTAGAGCTCTTTATCGTACGTGGAATACCTAAGGGAGACGTCATTTAACTTCTCACTGAAGTATGCAATGAGTCGTTTTTCCTGCATCAAAACAGCACCAATACCTATGCCCGAAGCATCACACTCGATCTCAAAAGTCTTAGTAAAATCAGGTAAACAAAGAACAGGAGTTGAACATAACAAAGACTTCAAAGTAGTAAAAGCATGCTCTTGTTGTTTACCCCACTCAAATTTCCGGTCCTTCTTACTTAGCTCAGTAAGAGGGGCGGCTATACTGGAGAAATCCCGTACAAAATGACGGTAAAACACAGCTAGACCATGGAATGATCGAACCTCAAAGGCGTTTTTCGGGGTTGGCCATTCCTCAATCGCTTTGATTTTGGAACGGTCTACCTCAATACCTCGTGAACTAACGACAAAGCCCAGAAATACAACTTCATCCATACAAAATGAACACTTAGAGAAGTTTCCATACAACTTAGCATCACACAATAAGCAGAATACACGCCTAAGGTGTTCTATGTGTGCCTGTGCACTGTGACTGTAAATCAGAATATCATTAAAGTATACAACCACGAATTTTCCAATCACATCACGCAAAACATGGTTCATCAATCTCATAAACGTGCTCGGTGCATTAGTGAGACCAAAAGGCATAACTAACCACTCATATAGACCATGCTTTGTTTTAAACGCAGTTTTCCATTCATCCCCTTCATGCATTCTAACTTGAAAATAACCAGATCTCAAGTCTATCTTAGAAAACACATTAGAACCACTTAACTTATCTAGTATATCATTAATTCTAGGGATAGGAAATCTGTACTTAACTGTTATCTTGTTGATGGCGTGGCAATCCATGCATATCCTCCATTCATTGTTCTTCTTTGGCACTAGGATGACTGGAACTGCACAAGGGCTCATCGACTCTCGGATTTGCTTATTCTCTAGCAACTCCTTCACTTGACGATCGATCTCCTTCATCTCTTCGGGTGAAGTGCGGTACGCCGGTCGGTTGGGCAAGACGGTGCCAGGTACGAAGTCGATCTGGTGCTCGATCCCACGAACTGGAGGTAATCCACTTGGAATCTCTTCCGGGAACACGTCCGCGAACTCCTCCATAAGTGGCTGCACATCACAAGGCAAAGAAACACCATTAGTAGCACTGTCCTTATAAGATAAAAGTACGAAAGGTAAACTTGCTTTTAGTGCTTTCTCTACGCCTTTAACTGAGATGAATAGGGATCGGTTCTTCTCTTTGCTTGGGGCTGATCTGGATACCTTTCCATTAGCTAAGGAATCATTGGAAGGCATCTTAGGGGCTGCATTGGTCGAAGAAGGTGTGGAATTCGGCTGAGAAGTGGCGACCGAATTAGTTCGGGCGGCGGTTGCAGCTTGCTTTGCCCGTTCTTATTTGAATCTCTCTTGCATCCTTTCTTAATCCTCTGTAATGGCTTTAGGAGTGAGTGGCTTGAGCACAGTGGTTCGGCCGTCTTGTGTGATCGAGTACGTGTTGGCTAGACCATCGTGAACCGTTTTTCTGTCGAATTGCCACGGTCTTTCTAAAAGTATGTGGGCTGCTTCTATGGGGATAACATCACACAAAACAGTGTCAGAATAATGACCTTTAGTAAAAGAAACATGTACCTGACCTGTCACTCGAATGGATCCGCGATCTGTGAGCCACTGCAGCTTGTAGGGCTTAGGATGTTTGGTTGTGGTGAGGGCGAGCTTATCGACGGTATACTGACTGATTGCATTGATCACGCTCCCACTATCTATAATCATCGCACAAGTTTGATCTTTGATGGCAACGCGAGTGTAAAAGATGTTCTCTCACTGCGATTGTTCTTCGTCTTCTCGATTGATGTTCAGACTGCGGAATGAAACTAGACTGACATGAGGTAACTCGGATTCCTCATCATCTGGCTCAACTTCAGGGACGTCGACTGCTTCAGGGACGACGGCCTGAGGCTCCTCTTCATCTTCACTAGCTGATTCAAGTCCATTATGTTCATTGAGGAACAGAACACGCCGGTTTGGACACTGATTCTGAAAATGACCCCAACCTTGAAATTTGTGACACTAGATGTCACGGGCTCGACTAGGGGCTGAATTCGGTGTTGGATTGGGCTGATTGGGCCATTGGAATGGTGGCCTTGGTGTGGACTCGGGTCTACGGTTTGCTTGCGGTGTAGAACGGTCGAAACGCCATTCCGGGGGTCCGGATTGACCTCGGGGTCGTGTAGACTCAGTAGAAGGGGTAGAAGGTGATGTGGAAGGTGTACCTTTACTCCAAGAATGGCGAGTAGGGGCTGAAGTCTGACTGGATCGACGGCGGCTTTCTCGCAACTGTTTTTCCACAATTGATGCATACTGCGCCATCCTCTATATGCTGGTGAATTCTTTGAGTTCTACTTCACATGCAATATCGGGATTCATACCTTCAATGTACCAAATAATGGTAGCATTTAAGGTCTCCTCCTTCCCGACTCGGTTCAAGGCAGTGTCGAGCTCTTTGTGGTATTCTTCAATCGAACGGATGCCTTGTTTGATCCGGTTGAGCTTCTTCTCAAGCTCTCTTTCATAGTGGACTGGAATAAAGCATCCACGCATGAATCCTTTCATCTCTTCCCAATTGTCGATGGGTGGATTTCAATTTCTTCGTCTTCTTTCTTGCTGCATTTCCCACCAAGTGGCTGCGTATCCTCTGAACTCCGAACATGCTAGTTGCACCTTTTTAGCTTCTGAGAAGTCATAGCATGCGAAAATCTTCTTTACCTTACGTTCCCAATCTAAGTAGACATCAGGATCGTGAAGGCCTTCAAAATTCGGGATGCTCGTTTTGATGTTGTTGAGCATTTGGTCTTCTCTATAGTCATCATTGTGGTTCCCACGCCTTTGGCGGTGCCCACGATCTGGAGTGTCATCTCCGGCATCTGTATTCTCATCAAAGTACTCCTCTTCTGGCTCGTTTTGACACTCTAGGCGCCGATTGGGGCCTCGAATGGCTTGAGGGAAAACGGGCGTTATTTTAATGCATTCAAGGGCATGCACTAAATCATCAATCTTGTTGGATAGAGCTTGGTGTTGTCTTTGAACATGTTTGGACAGCGCTTCAAAGTGATAATTAGGATCCCACGGTGCGGGTAGATCTGAGGAAGACTCCATGGGTGCTTTGGATGGATCTTTGGACGGGTCCAAAGGTGGTATGGTCGACTGGGGATCGATTGGAGGTGTAGAGGATAACTCGGAGCGGGTTTCTTTCTTCATGATACCTACAAAACGAACAAACGTAAAAGAAACAAGGTAGGACCTCACAATCTCACGTTCACTCTTTTATTTTCACTCTTGATTTTACCACTCGTGTTTGCACTCAAAGTGTATGGTGATGTGTGTGTATTGTGTATATGGAGTGTAGGAACTAGTTAAGAGATTCCGTTCTTGACTTGGGGAATAGGTGTCACGGATTTTGGGAAAGGAATGGAGTCACTACTCTAGAAACAAGGATGAATTTGGTATGTATAGATGAGATACGGGTTGGGTATTTGTGTGGGGTAGTGGCCGAATATTGTAAGGTTTAGGGATGGTGATGGCCGAATGGATTGGTGGTAGTTAGGGTTGGAGTTCGAGTAAGTGTAGGGTAGGAAAGGAAGGAAATAGAAGGGATAAGGGAAGAATAAAGAGATAAGGTAATTGGGTGATTTGGATATGTATCAATCTATGTGACACAATCTAAATACCTTAATTAGCCTAGACTCTAAAAGGAATGAACCAAGAATAAAATAAGACTCTTATGGAAGTTACCAAAAAGAAATAGAACGTTTATGGAAAGTTCCGAAAATAAAATTAATCTTAGAAGGAAACTACCAAAGATAAGAAAGACTCACTAGGTAATTACCAACTATAAACTAGTACCAAAAGGAAAGTACCAAAAATTAAAATTGAACTAAAAGGAAACAATGAATATTCTTCTTTTTTTTTTTTAAATTCGGATTTTTTTTTGAACAATCGGCTCTTCTTTTTCTTTCTTTTTTTTTATACTTTGATCGTGCCTCTTTTTTTTTGTTTTTTTGTTTTTTTTAACAATGAACAAAACGGAAATTAAATTAAAACTCGATCAAACGTAAAATAAAATAAAAACACAAAACACGAACCAAAGCCGACGTGGCTTTGATACCACTTTTATTATATGACCCGGGATTTAGGAACGAACACACGTTGACACACGTAATGTTTTGTGACTTCTATGACTCAAATAACTAATGGAAATATGCGGAATAACGAAACTAAAATAATGGGACAAACTAGACGACTAGGACTAAACAAAATACCTAGACTTAAGACACACAAAATAACACAAATCCAAAGGAATAAGGGGCTGTTTTGAACGATGGTATGGACGAGGATGAGGAAGGTATTTTCGACGTGAAGTTTGGGTGAAGAAGGGCTAGAGTAGATAGGGTATGATAGAGTTGTAACAGACTTACGGTTTGAACTATACGAGGGACGGCTTGAACACGATCTTGTGGATGACTTGAGATGGACGACGGTGATGATGATGATGGAAGACGTTGAAGATGGCTGGTCGGCGGTGGTGATGAAGGTATGAATCAAAACCCGAAACTTGCCTTGAATCTCGAACGTATGCAGGGCCAAATTCTTGAAGTTACTCTTCGATTAGCGAGTCTCCGGCGATCCCTCGAACATGGATGACGAATTCCCTTTGTAAAACCTAGAATTGTTAGTTCTAAGAGTATGAATTTAATATCTAAACTCACAAAGATTTTAAAGGGGATGAGACAATATTGAAGCAAAGCTTAATTAATCAAATAAAGTCTAAAATATGAATGTCACATGATACCTCTATTTATAATAGAGAGAAGGCCGAAAATCTATAGCTAAGGCCGAAAAACTAGAGTCCAAAACAAACTAGGATTGGACTAGGGAACTTCCTAAACTAGAATTCTATTTAAGGTAGAACTTGTAGATCTTACCTTATCTAAAATCCTAGTCAAACCTATGACTTATTAATACCGAAAATTACACCAAATTAAATAAATAAATCTGATTTGGACTATAGTCTAATTAAATAAAATAAATACTATAGTCTAAAATAAAATAACTCCTTAATTAAAAACATTAAGGCCGAAAACTTGATCTCTTCACTTCATGGCCGAAACTTCGTCAACATGCACACGTGCACATCATCATGTAGTGTTCTCCATGTCTTGATCTCCATCTTCCAATGTCAACAAGGTCATCATCTTCAAGCTTCCTTGCACGCCGTCTTCTTCTTCGAGCTTCTTGCGAATTGTGGCTTGCAAATAATCTTGCAACTTCTTAGCTCGTAGTCTCATGACGGGTCCTTTGAATTGCAGCTCTTTATTGATTTCCTCATTGCTATGGATGTCCTCATCATATTTAATGGTTTTTTATTTCAAATATAATTATATTTTTGAAAAATAATAAATTCAACAACCGATCGACTTATATTGTTTCACTTCAATCTTATTATTTTCAGTTAGTGATCTTTAGGTCACAGTTAGTGATACCTCTCTGTATCTAGCTCAATATTTCAATTCAATGTGGTGGTTAGAACTGATTTTTTTTAGTTTTTGAATTCTCTTCCGATCTGTTGTCACCGGTGCATTGGAGGATGTCATTGTTGGCCTTGTAAGGTAGAAGATCGAGAATTTGTTGAAGATTTTTAATGATACTTTTATTTATAATTTGTGTTACTTTCTTTTGTAATTAGTGATACTTTATTTTGTAATCAATTGTATTTTTCTCTATGATAATGAAATAAATATTTTTACTCAAGAATGAGTTTTTATTGTATTCATAGATCTGATTCTCAAATTTGAGATTATGTTCAAACTGATACTTTTTTTTCTAAATAGTGTTGCTTCACTACACAGATAGTGATACTTCGTTCATTAGTATTGATATTATAGTTTATAAGTTATGATACTAGATGATTACTAAAAATCTAGGACATTATTGATATATTGACAACATCATTACTGTTGCTGATATTTTTTTTATGATTTGTGTGTGCGTGTCTTTCTATTTTTTATTACTGATAATACACAAAATAAATAATTTTACTTCACTACACACATAGTGATACTTTTCTCATAAATAGTGATACATATTATCAGCAGCATCAACAAAATATATGTTCAAGAGTTCTAAACATGTTCATAACTACAACAAAAATATAATTCATTATAAAAAATATCTGGCTTGCATATCCCAAAATTTATAACTCCAACAAATAACTAAACATTACAAAAAAACATATTTCCAAAACATCTTCCCATCATAGTTACACAAAAACACATTGTTTCCAGTCATCGTTTATTACAAAAAAAAACATTGTTTCCAAACGAGTAAACCTTCTATCATTTCAATGTTTCCAACCATCATTCATTACAAAAGAAATTAAAAAATATCCCACCAACTTCTGCAGATAATCTTCTACATTCACACAACTACAACTCTCACATTCCACCAACTTCTGCGTTTATGTCCTGTTGCGAGCAGCTGCCAACAGTGTCTATTTTATTTTATTTTAATTATTATACTATCCTTTATTTTTTTAATTTAGGCGGCGCCTGGACTTAACTAACCCGTATAATTTTTCAAGTCAAGTTCAAGTTAAGGTAGGGATCCGATGTGACATACATTATTATTTATCCTTGTTATTCTTTTATGCAAGTTCACAATTATTAACTTACGGGTTACAATAATTATAGGCCGATGGGCTGATATGTCCCGAAATTAGTCGTGGGCTACTCATATATTAATTTGTTATAATTGTATGACTTGGATAAATGCGTTCACCACTGGATCAATAGTATTCACCCTAAACTATTATTCATTTTCAGGGTGGTGTCAGGCGATGTGCATGCATGGTGAGATGATGGTCATTAAGAAAAATAATTATGTTTTATTTTTAATATTTCAGCTAAAAAACTATGAATAAATATTTTATTATTATTAAATAAAGTGACTTTCATTTTATTATTGTTATTATTTTAGTTTATGAAAAATTAGAGAGTTACAATTTGGTATCAAAGCGGGTCTACGTTGTTGGGGTTTTTTCGAATTAAACCACCGCAGGATCTCTTTGGTTGTTCTTTAATCATAATATCATGCATGTCATATATTTATGCAGTTCATATGTTTTAATAAACTGAGTTCAATTAAACATGCAATCTGATTTTTCGATTATACTAAAAGCGGAAATATAGAATACCGAAAAAACTTACAAATGAACGTCGGGTTGAGGACAAGATTAAAGGTCTAATCTTGTTGTTGTATGTATGAAAAACTGTACCTCCCACTGTGCTATTCAACTTCTCGATCTTCTGTTGTATTCTCGGACTGTATCTAGATTAAGGGTGGGCTGGAATCTACTAGATAGGTATGGATAATGTGGAGATAAAGAGAACATAAAGGAGCTGATTTCTTGTCTTAATAATTTCAATCACCCCACCTCCTTATTTATAAGGAGGTGGTCGAAATTATTTTTCTCTACGTGGCCATCATAGGTCTTAGCCGGTAGGCTCTTCGTGAATGAATCAGCTAGATTATCCTCCGATGCAATCTTAACCACCGCCACATCCCCTCTCTTAACAATTTATCATATAAGATGGTACTTCCTTTCTATGTGTATACTTGCCTTATGGGCTCTGGGTTCCTTCAAATTTGGTACTGCACCAGATTTATCATAGTATATCGTGATACTCCTAGGCAAATCAGGAACCACACTCAAGTTCAATAAGAAGCTTCGGAGCCAGATAGCTTCTTTTGTAGCCTCAGAGGTAACTACATATTCAGCTTTCATGGTAGAATCAGCAATGCATTTCTACTTGATACTTCTCCATGCAATGACTCCACCTCCTAATGTAAACACATAGCCTGAGGTAGACTTACTCTGATATTTATTAGATTGAAAATCTGAGTCTGTGTAACCCAGAGACACGAGACTATCAGAGTGGCATACCAGTATATAATCTCGAGTCCTTTTTAGGTACTTGAGAATATTCTTAATTGCAGTCCAGTGACCTTGTCCAGGGTTAGACTGATATCTTCTTACCATACCGACAGCATAGCATATATCGGGCCTAGTGCATAGCATAGCATACATCAAACTTCCCACGGCCGAGGTATATGGCACCTTCTTCATCTCATCTATCTCAGATTGTGTTTGGGGACACATTTCCTTGGATAGATGGATTCCATGCCTAAAAGGTATAAAATCTTAGAATTTTTCATGCTAAACCTAGCTAGCACCGTATCGATATAGGTCACCTGAGATAGGTAGAGCATCCTTTTCTAGCGATCTTGAATGATCTTGATGCCAAGGACGTGTCCAGTTTCTCCCAGATCCTTCATATCAAACTGCTTGGACAACCACACCCTTATGTTTGATAATGCCTTCTTATTGTTTCCAATAAGTAAGAAATCATCAACATACAGTACGAGGAAAACCACCATGTTTCTGTCATATTTCTTGTACATGCAACTCTCATCCAGACTTTGTACGAATCCATATGACTGAATAACCTCGTCAAAACGGATGTTCCAAGACCTCGATGCATGTTTAAGTCTATAAATGGATCTCTTAAGCTTGCACACTAATGCTCTTGACCTTTAGTAACGAAACCCTCTGGTTGCTTCATGTGGATGTTTTCCTCAAGACTTCCATTCAGGAAAGCTGTCTTGACATCCATCTGCCAAATCTCATAATTTAAATGAGCGGCAATCGATAAGAGAATCCGGACTCACTTAAGCATGGCCACTGGCAAAAAGGTTTTCTCATAATTGATCCCTTCTTTCTGAGTGTAACCTTTCACCACAAGTCTTGCCTTGAAGGTTTCAACCTTCCCGTCAGGTCCTCTCTTGCGTTTGTAGACCCACTTACACCTAATGGGTTTTACCCCATCTTGTGGTTCTACAAGCTCCCAGACTTGATTGTGATCTATAGATCCAATCTCATATTCCAATGCAGATTTCCAATAATCTGCATCTTTGTCATGGACCACTTCGTCGTAGGTCCTGAGATCTAATTCATTCAGTTCTTCAGGGAAATCCGAAGATTCACCCAAACTAATGAATCTGTCAGGTTGGCGTACAATCCTCCCACTGCGATGAGGCAGTTCTCGTGTATCTGTAATATGTTGTGCACTGTCTTGTGGTATCTCTTCTTATACTACTAGTATAGGATTCGATCCTTCTCCTCTTAGCTCCTCAAGGATTATTTCAGTCCTTGGTTTGTGGTTTATGTTAGTTTTGCATACTGGAAAGACATGTCTTTGTATATTTTTCTAATAATATGATGATATGAATTGAAAGTTATTACAGTCACTGTTTGCATTTAGATTATTTTATATCATTCTTCTACGCAATGTTCCACATACTTACATTGTAGATGATATGGTGTGGGGAGTCACACGGTAAGATCGTATCATTAGAACCTTGTATTGTATTAAAGAGCTCACGGCTTAGATGGTTCTGAACACACCATCGGTACACTGTAGAATAATCTGATAAGTTAGTTTATCTTGACTAACCAATTATTGTAGTACACTTGTTAGTGTATTGGGGAGGATCACGACAGGATACTATTCTCTGCTCTAACCCGGATAGTGAGAGAATAAAGATCCACAGAGTTCGGGTTCTGAACTCATGTTTGTTGGCAAGCATATGTGTACATTACTTATTGCTTTGACTTATCAATGTATGAGATCCTTTCGCAGATCAATAAACTCGATATCTTGGGTAATAATAATGTATACATGATGTGTCGTGCAACATGCATGAGCACCGTGTCCTAGTGCTCCAGGTTGATGATGTTCTCTTGAGGAAACACAAGTTTATGTTGAAACCTTGTAGGTGAAATTTATTCCGTACATGAGTAAAGCTTGTGTGGTACTACTCAAGGTTTTAGATGTTAATTAATTATAGCTATCAGAGGCTGATATAATTAATTAATGAACATTATGTCTTAAACACGGAGAATAGCTGAACTAAAGGAGAAAGCATATTCGCAAATATGTATTAAATTGGTAGGTCAGTTTTACTTCTTTAGTGGAATAAAAGTAAAACTAAATTTATTTAATTATATCGTAAGTTTATTGGATATTGGATATTAAATAAATTAGTGGGTCAATTTAATATTCTTCTAGATCCCTGTTGTAGCCCAATATGACTGAAAGTGAACTGGATATAGAACTTGAGATAGAGGCCCAGCCCAGTAGGGTTGGACCATGATATTTTCGCCCACCTCCCTATATAATAAGGGGAGGGGGATGAAAATTTCACAGTTAATAAGCAGCCCCTCTTTGTCTCTCAAGATATCCACAGATCTCACAACCCTATCAGTAGTATACAGCCCAGTCTGTATCTGATATTCAGTCCTGGAATACAACAGAAGATCTCAGAGTAAAATACTGTGGAGGTGACCATCGATCACTGTGAGAGAAGGGGCGCCAGTTTCGTTTCATTCAACAGCAAGATTAGATCTGTAATCTTGTCCTCAGACCGTCTGACAATTGTAAGAAATTCAAATCGATGTTTTCCGCTTTATTAGATTCATTTTGCATGGTTTTGTGATAGACGTGTATAAACATGCATGAACATAAAAATATGTTTTGCATGAACATGGGATTAATGAACATCCAATAGATCCTGCGGTGGTTTAATTCAAAAAAACCCCCCAACAATTGGTATCAGAGCGGGTTTTGGCACTGTTCTAGGATTAATCCAAGCATAAATTCGATATACATAATTAAATTTGATGATATATTTATGGTGTTTAAATTTTCAGATTTAATTGTGCATGTATTTCGATTTTATAGCATTCAAAACTTGGAATAATTTTTGATTGAATTCGAAAATTCTAGTTTTGGAGTCTATGAAATTTTCGATAATCATGAAATTAAATTTGGGATGATATTTGATGTTCTTCAAATTTTCATATTTATTTTATGATGTTGTTCGAAAATTTGAGATCAAAATTTTCAAATTTTGATGTTTAAAAATTTCCTAATTTTGTGTTGTAAATTTTCAAAACCTAGGAATTGAATTTCGATGGGTTTTTGATCAAGATCAAAATTTTCAGATTTGTTTTGGAGGTGGTTCAAAAATTTTGGTGATTAGAATTAGGATTGGTAATTTTTGGTGTATATCAAAAGTTACCTAATTCTAATCTAGATAGGTTTGAAATTAGAATTTTAAATTTGGTAATTTTTGAAGTGAATCAAAATTTTCAGATTTAAATCTCTTGAAATTTTCGAAACCTAACTATATTATTTGGAATTATTTTTTGATTAATGTCAAAATTTCCAAATATGAAATACAGGGTTAATTTTTTATTTTAATAAATTAATTTGGAGTAGATTTTGATCAAAATTAAATTTTCAGATTTATTTATTAATGTGGATCGAAAATTATGATAATTGGATTAAGATTTGATATTATTTGATGTATATCTTAATTTACCTAATTTTAATCTAGATAGATTTGAAAATAGAAATTTAAATTTGGAAGAATTTGAAGTGGATCAAATTTTCAAATTTACTTTTTGGCAATTTTCGAAAATCTATAGATTTAAAATTGGATAAGGTAATTTTAGATATAGATAAATAATTATCAAAATCTAATTGTGATAAAAATTTAAATTAGGATAGGGTTTGGAAGATTTTGAAGTGGATCAAATCTCCAAACTTTATCCTTGAGATTTTCAATTCTTATGGGTTATTTTGGATTGGATTTTTGATTTATCCAAATATTATTTAATTAGGGTGGTTCATAAATATTTAATAAATTTGGTGGATAATTTTAAATAATTTTCGGGTTTATTTTGAGAAATTTTCGAAAATTACAAAGATTTAAATTGGTGGATAATTATTTTAATTTTTAATTTTTATCTTGTCGATAATTTTGAATTTATTAATTTAATTAATTGTAAAGTTCAAATATTATTATTCATACATAGATATCATATGTTATTTTATGTGTATCATATAAATATGATTGTCGGATTTGTAGACTGTGTTTGTTTGCAGGTTTACCAAATATCATGGCTCATTTTTATTTATGTGATGTATGTTTATGTTGAATGAATGATTGGATGTATGCTGGTTTGGCTACGTTAATTTTAATCTATGATAAAATCCATTGATTAGGTCTAGATTTTATTTTATGTTGTTACAATGTAATAGAAATAAAATTGTTAGACCAAGTTTTTGAGTTGTATTATTTATTTTAGAAATATTAGATTTTTCTTTTTGGAATAGATAGTCTGTATTGAATAAAGATCAGAATCAACTCAAAGAAGGAAAGTAGTACAATACCAAGAAGGAAGGTTCACCGATTCGCGTCCCGAAACCCTAATTGGAGCTACGGTTTTGGCAAGGCGCAGTGAAGAGGGCGGCGGTCAAGCCCTATTCCGGAGTTGACTTTCCTGTTTTATCTCATCAATCAACATAAGATATAAGCATGATAGTTGGAATATTACTATTGCTTATTATGTTGTTGTGAAGCATGCAATGTATGTTTATCATTTTATGTGATGATGTTTGCATGTTCTTTATAAGGGGATAAAATGAAACCTCAAGCATAAATAACCAAGTGGGATAGATTCATACCAAAGTATGTAGAAATCTCATACGGTCTCCATTAAATTTTATTTAATTGAGAAGTGATGGGCATGCACGTTGACATCGGTCTTCCTCCATATCGGATGTGTCATATCACAGATTTCTCTAGAAATTAAATCTCCGAAAAGCATAGTTGTAGAACATTATTAGAACTAACTTACTCCTCCATCTGGAACGATTAAATTCGAAATAGTGATCTTGGTGCGAAGATAATGGTGTGCACACTTAGATGTAATTTATTGATAAACGTCCACATATATCGTGGCTTATCAGTTAGACGATTACATAATCATGTTTATTATCTGGTTATTAATTTGCTTGTTATAAGGAAACTCAACTAGAGGCAAGTTAAAGATTTAATAACCTTTTTAAAAATGAATTTTATAAACGTCCACACTATCGTGGCTTATAAAGGATGCTTTTAAAGTATCGATGGAAAAGTATATAATTTTTGTGAGGCTTTCGGTTATATACTCTTTATCCTAAAGTTTGTGACTGTACTACATGTTTTAATTTCAGTTATTTCATATCATCAATGGCACTTTCCAATCTGTCATCAATCTTCAAAGAAAACAAACTCGTCCGTGAAAACTACAATGATTGGATTCGTAACCTTAACTTCGTTCTAGTTGCTGAGGGATACAAGTTTGTACTTGAAGAGGTTTGTCCTCAAAAGCCAGATGAGGGTTCTGACGAAGCCCAAAAGGTTACATATGATAAGTGGGTTAAGTCTGATGATATAGCACGCTGTTACATTCTAGTATCCATGTCGAATGTGTTGCAACATTAGCATCAGCCTATGAAAACCGCTTATGATATCATGTAGAACCTTAGGCAGCTCTTTGGTCATCAGAATCGCTCGGCACGCCATTTGGCAAGGAAGAAGTTAATGGATGTGGAAATGGCTGACTCCACACCTGTTAGGGATCACATTCTCATCATGATGGGATATCTGGCTGAGATCGAGACCTTGGGTGGAATGCTGGACGCCGATTCTCAAATCGACACTATTCTTCATAGCTTATCGTCAAAGTTTGAGCAGTTCAGGCTGAACTTTAACATGATCAAAAGGCATGTCAACATGACTGAACTGCTCATAGATCTTCAGACAGCTGAATTGCTCCAACAAAGCAACCCTTAGGCCCACATAACTAAGAAATGGGAGTCTTCTTCTGGTGGATAAAAGAAGAAGAGATACGCATCTAAAAACGCTGAAGATGCGGCGCCTAAGATGAAGAAGCTAAAGGCAAAAATTCCTCCTGAGGAGTTCAAGTCAAAGACTAAGTGCTTCAAGTGCGGCCAACTAGGTCACTAGAAGGCAGTGTGCCCTAACAAGAAGAAGAAGAGAGGTACATCTCACACTCTGGTTGTAGAAACATGTTTAGCAACTTGTTTTACCCAGTCATGGGTAGTAGATACTGGAGCCACTGATCATGTTTGCATGTCTTTGCAGGGGTTCCTGGTAAAAAGACAGCTGGGTGAGAATGAGATCACCGTCTACATGGGCAATGCTACAAGAGTGGCGGCTATTGCAGTGGGAGATGTTGTTTTACCTTTCAGTAGTGATAGAACTTTGGTTTTGAAGATTGTCTTTATGTGCCTGGTTTTAGGCGAAACTTGATTTCAGTTTCTAAATTGATTATGGATGGATATTCTGTTTCTTTTGATAACAAAGTAGTTATCTTTAGTGGTAAATATTTTATCTATTCTGGCACATTAGATGGACACTTATACTTTCTTAAACCAATTGAAACACTACACAAAGACAACTGTTGAATACATCAATCATAAACCCTATCAAGAGAAAAGAACCTTCAGACCTGAATCAAATCTATCTTTGGCATCTAAGGCTAGGTCATATTAACCTTAAGAGGATGCAAAAGGCTTGTAAATAATGGACCATTATCTTCTTTGGTACTGGAATTGTTTCCTTTCTGTGAATCCTGTTTGGAAGGTAAGATGACCAAACGTCATTTCCAGTCAAAAGGAAATCGATCCGAAGGGGTATTAGATTTGATTCACTCTGACCTGTGCGGCTTTATGTCAATTTTAAGCTCGAGGAGGGTTCGAGTATTTCATCACTCTCATTGACGATTACTCAAGATACGGATATATCTACCTATTGCGTCGCAAGTCTGAATGCTTTGAGAAATTCAAAGAGTTTAAGGTGGAAGCGGATAAATAAACAGGCAGAAGTATCAAGTCACTATATTCTGATCGTGGTAGCAAGTACCTCTCAAGTGAATTTAGGGATTACATGGCAGAGAATGGGATTACCTCCTAGCTGACTGAGCCTGGAATGCCACAGCAGAATGTCATGGCAGAAAGAAGGAATTGAACTCTGTTAGAGATGGTCAGATCGATGATGAGTTATTCAGAGTTGCCTTTTTCATTCTTGGGATATGTCCTGGAAACGGCAGCCTATATTCTTAACTTGGTTCTATCAAAATCAGTTCCTTCTACGCCCACAGAACTATGGACTGGACGAAAGCCCAGTTTGAACCATATTTAGATTGGGGGTAGCCCAGCACACGTGTTGGATAAGGAAGCTGATAAGCTGGCTCCTCGTACTGATTTAAGGTTATTCATTGAATATCCTAGGGGAACAAAAGGTGGTTTGTTTTATAGTCCTAAGGATCAGAAGATCATTATCAACACCAATGCTCGATTTTTAGAAGAAGACTATGTTATAAACCATAAATCAAGGAGCCAAATCATCCTTGAAGAGTTAAGAGGGGAAGGATCGAATCCTACACCAGTTGTACAAGAAGAGGTACCACCAGACACTGCACAACATGTCACAGAAGTATAGGAACTGCCTCGTTGTAGTGGGAGGGTCGTACGCCAACCCGATAGATTCATTGGTCTGGGAGAGACTTCATATTTCCTAGAGGGACTAAATGAATTAGATCACAGGCTCTATGATGAGGCAATTCAAGATAAAGATGTAAATTCTTGAAAAACAACAATGGAGTCTGAGATTGGATCTATGGATCGCAATCAATTCTGGGAGCTCGTAGAACCACTTGATGGGGTAAAACCCATTGGCTGTAAGTAGGTCTATAAGCGTAAGAGATGAGCTAACGGGAATTTTGAAACCTTCAAAGCTAGATTGGTGGCAAAAGGGTATACTCGGAAAGAAGGAATCGATTATGAAGAAACCTTTTCACCGGTAGCCATGCTTAAGTCAATCCTGATTCTCTTGTCAATTACCACTCATTTAGATTATAAGATATGGCAGATGGATGTCAAGACAGCTTTCCTAAACGGAAGTCTTGAGGAAAACATTCACATGAAGCAACCAGAGGGATTGATTGCTAAGGGCCAAGAGCACTTGGTATGTAAGCTTAAGAGATCCATTTATGGACTTAAGCAGGCATCAAGATCTTGGAACATCTGATTTGATGAGGTTATCCAATCATATGGATTCGTGCAAAGTCTGGATGAGAGCTGTGTGTACAAGAAATGTGACGGAAACGTGGTGGATTTCCTCATACTTTATGTTGACGATATCTTGCTTATTGGAAATAGTAAAAAGGCGTTGTCGAACATTAGAGTGTGGTTGTCCGAGCAGTTCGATATGAAGGATCTAGGTGAAGTCGGACATGTCCTTGGCATCAAGATCATTCGAGATCATCAGAAAATGATGTTATTTCTGTCCCAGGTGACTTATATCGATATAGTGCTAGCTAGGTTTGGCATGTAAGATTCTAAGAAACGTTTTATACCTTACAGGTATGGAATGCATCTATCCAAGGAAATGTGTCCCCAAACACAGTGTGAGATAGAAGAGATGAAGAAAGTACCATATGCTTCGGCTATGGAAAGTTTAATGTATGCTATGATATGCACTAGGCCTGATATATGCTATGTCGTCGGCATGGTAAGCAGATATCAATCTAACCCTGGACAAGGTCATTGGACTACGGTCAAAAACATTCTCAAGTACCTTAAAAGGACTCAAAATTACATGTTGGTATTCCGCTCTGATAGTCTAGTGTCTTTGGGTTATACGGACTCAATTTTCAATCCGACAAAGATCAGAGTAAATCTACCTCGGGTTATATGTTTACATTAGGAGGTGGAGTCATCGCATGGAGGAGCATAAAGCAGAAATACATTGCTGATTCCACCATGCAAGCGGAGTATGTAGCTGCTTTTGAGGCCACAAAAGAGGTTGTCTGGCTCCGCAGGTTCTTAGTGGGTTTAGGCGTGATTCCTGAGTTGCCTAAGACTGTCACGATATACTGTGATAATTCTGGTATAGTGGCAAAATCGAAGGAACCCAGAGCCCACAAGGTAAGTAAACACATAGAGAGAAAGTACCATCTTATACGAGAAATCGTTAAGAGAGGAGATGTGGTGGTGGTCAAGATTGTATCGGAGGACAACCTGGCTGATCCATTCACGAAGAGCCTGCTGGCTAACACCTTTGATGGTCACGTGGAGAAAATGGGAGTGAGATGCAGACCTGGAGGCGCAGTTTGAGTTGATAGTTTAGATTGGAGAGTTGGCAAGTTTTTTTTATACTTGAAAGACATGTTTCAAGTATAAGTGGGAGTTTGTTAGTTTTGTATACTGGAAAGACATATCTTTGTATACTTTTCTAATGATATGATGATATGAATTGAAAGTTATTGCAGTCACTATTTGTATTTAGATTATTTTATATAATTATTCTATGCAATGTTCCATATACTTACATTGTAGATGATATGGTGTGGGGAGTCACACGGTAAGATCATATCATTAGAACCTTGTATTGTATTAAAGAGCTCACGAGTTAGATGATCCTGAACACACCATCGGTACACCGTAGAATAATCTGATAAGTTAGTTTATCTTGACTAACTGATTATTCGAGTACACTTTTTAGTGTATTGAGGAGGATCACGATAGGATACTTTCTCTGCTTTGACCCGGATAGTGAGAGAATAAAGATCCACAGAGTTCGGGTTCTGAACTTAAGTTTGTTGGCGAGCATATGTGTACATTACTTATTGCTTTGAAATATCAATGGGTGAGATCCTTTCGCGGATCAATAAACTCAAAATCTTGGGTAATAATAATGTATACATGATGTGTCGTACAATATGCATGAGCACCGTATCCTAGTGCGCCAGGTAGATAATATTCTCTTGAGGAAACACAAGTTCATGTTGAAACCCTGCAGGTGGAATTTATTCCGTACATAAGTAAAGCTTGTGTGGTACTACTCAAGGTTTTAGATGTTAATTAATTATAGCTGTCAGAGGCTGACATAATTAATTAATGAACATTATATCTTAAACACGGGGAATGACTGAACTAAAGGAGAAAGCATATTCTCAATTATGTATTAAATTGGTAGGTCAGTTTTACTTGTTTAGTGGAATAAAAGTAAAACTTAATTTATTTAATTATATCCTAAGTTTATTGGATATTGGATATTAAATAAATTATTGGGCCAATTTAATATTCTTCTAGATCCATACATAATTAAATTTGATGATATATTTATGGTGTTTAAATTTTCAGATTTAATTATGCATGTATTTCGATTTTATGGTATTCAAAACTTGGAATAATTTTTTATTGTATTCGAAAATTCTAGTTTTGGAGTCTATGGAATTTTCGATAATCATGAAATTAAATTTTGGATGATATTTGATGTTCTTCAAATTTTCAGATTTATTTTATGATGTTGTTTGAAAATTTGAGATCAAAATTTTCGAATTTTGATGTTTAAAAATTCCCTAATTTTATGTTCTAAATTTTCGAAACCTATGAATTGAATTTGGATGGGTTTTTGATCAAGATCAAAATTTCCAGATTTGTTTTGGAGGTGGTTCGAAAATTTTGGTGATTAGATTAATTATGTCAGAGGCTGACATAATTAATTAATGAACATTATATCTTAAACACGGGGAATGGCCGAACTAAAGGAGAAATCATATTCGCAAATATGTATAAAATTTGTAGGTCAGTTTCACTTCTTTAGTGGAATAAAAATAAAACTTAATTTATTTAATTATATCCTAAATTTATTTGATATTAGATATTAAATAAATTAGTGGGCCAATTTAATATTCTTCTAGATCCCTGTTGTAGCCCAATTTGACTGAAAGTGGACTGGATATAGAACTTGAGATAGAGGCCCAGCCCAGTAGGGTTGGACCATGATATTTTCGCCCACCTCCCTATATAATAAGGGAAGGGGGATGAAAATTTCATAGTTAATAATCAGCCCCTCTTTGTCTCTCAAGATATCTACAGATCTCACAACCCTATCAGTAGTATACAGCCCACTCTGTATCTGATATTTAGTCCGGAAATACAACAGAAGATCTCGGAGTAGAATACTGTGGAGGTGATCATCGATCACTGTGAGAGAAGGGGCACTAGTTTCGTTTCATTCAACAGCAAGATTAGCTCTGTAATCTTGTCCTCAGACCATCTGACAATTGTAAGAAATTCAAATCTATATTTTCCGCTTTATTAGATTCGTTTTGCATGGTTTTGTGATAGACGTGTATAAACATGCATGAACATAAAAAAAAAATTTCATGAACATGAGATTAATGAACATCCAATAGATCCTGCGGTGGTTTAATTCGAAAAAACCCCAACAGTTTATGACATGGTCTTCTTCTAAGAATCGAGCATTGGTGCTAAAAATGATCTTCTGATCCTTAGGACTATAAAATAGACCACCTTTCGTTCTCTTAGGATATCCAACAAACAGCCTCACATCAGTATGAGGCACCAGCTTATCAGCTTCTTTGTCCAGCATGTGTGCTGGGCTACCCTAAATCCGAACATGTCCTAAACTGGGCTTTTGTCTAGTCCAAAGTTTTGTGGGCGTAGAAGGAACTGATTTCGATGGAACCAAGTTAAGAATGTAGGCTGCTATTTGTAGAGCATATCCCCAGAACGAAATAGGCAACTCTGAATAACTCATCATCGATTTAACCATCTCTAATAAGGTTTTGTTCCTTCTCTCCACCACGGCATTCTGCTGTGGCGTTCCTGGTGCAGTCAACTGGGATGTAATCCCATTCTCTGCTAGGTAGTCCCTAAATTCACTTGAGAGGCACTTGTCCCTGCGATCAGAATGCAGTGACTTGATACTTCTACCCGTACGTTTCTCCGCTTCCGTCCTAAATTCTTTGAATTTATCAAAGTATTCAGACTTGTGACGTAATAGGTAGATATAACCATATCTTGAGTAATCATCAATGAGTGTGATGAAATACTCATACCCTCCTCGAGTTAGAACTGACATAGGGCCACACAAGTCAGAGTGAATCAAATCTAATAGCCCTTCAGATCGATTTCCTTTTGATTCAAAAGGACGCTTGGTCATTTTCCCTTCCAAACAGGATTCACACAAAGGAAACAATTCTAGGATCAATGAAGACAAAGTTCCATCATTTACTAGCCTTTGTATCTTCTTAAGATTGATATGGCCAAGCCTTAGATTCCAAAGATAGATTTGATTCACTTCGGAAGGTTCTTTCCTTTTATTAGGGTTTGTGATCGATATATTCAGTAATTGCTTTTGCATAGTGTTTTGCATAGGATTAAGGAAATAAAGATGTCTATCCAATATGCCAGAACAGATAAAACATTTACCACTAAAGATAACAACCTTATTATCAAAAGAAACTGAATATTCATCCATAAAAATTTTAGAAACTGAAATCAAGTTTCGCTTAAAACCAGGCACATAAAGACAATCCTTTAAAACTAAACTCCTATCACTACTAAGAGATAGGGTAACATCTCCCACTGCAACAGCCGCCACTTTCGTAGCATTGCCCATGTAGACGATGATCTCCCCATCACTCAGCTGTCTTTTTACTAGGAACCCCTGTAAAGACATGCAAACATGAACAGTAGCTCTAGTATCTACTACCCAAGACTGAGTAGAACAAGTTGCTAAACATGTTTCAATAACAAGAGTGTAGGACATACCCTTTTTCTTCTTGTTTGGACACACCGCCTTCCAGTGACCTGGCTGGCCGCACTTAAAGCACTTTGTCTTTGACTTAAATTCCTCGGGAGGAATCTTTGTCTTGGGCTTCTTCACCTTAGGTGCCCCTTCTGCAGCTTTCTTTGGCGCGTTCCTCTTCTTCTTTTTAGTACCAGAAGAAGACGTCCTATTTTTAGCTAGGTGTGCCTCTGAATTTCCCTTCTAAAGTAACTCAGCTGCCTGAAGATCCATGAGCAGTTCAGATAAGGTAACGTCCTTCTTTATCATGTTGAAGTTCAATCTAAACTGCTCAAACTTTGGGGACAGGCTGTGAAGAACTATGTCTATCTGAGACTCGACGTCTAGTTCTCTACCCAAGGTTTCGATCTCAGCCAGATAACTCATCATACTGAGAATGTGATCCCTAACAGGTGTGGAGTCAGCCATTCTCATGCTCATCAGTTTCTTCATCGCCAAATGGCATGCCGAGTGGTTCTGGTAACCGAAGAACTCCTTAAGGTTGACCATTACATCATAAGCAGTCCTCATAGACTGATGTTGAAGTTGCAGCACAATTGACATAGAAGCCAAAATGTAATAGCATGTAATCTCATCAGACTTGACCCACTTAGCATAGGCCACCCTTTGCTCTTCACCAGAATTCTCATCTGGCTTCTGAGGAAATTCCTCTTCAAGTACGAATTTGTGTCCTTCAGTAGTTAGGATGAGGCTTAGGTTACGAATCCAGTCATTGTAGTTTTCACCGATTAACATGTTTTCTTTGAGTATAGAGGATAAATTTGAGAGTGCCATGATGATATAGAATAACTGAAAAATAAACATGCAGTACAGTCATAAACTTTAGGATAAACAGAATATAATCGAAAACCTCAGAAAAATTATATACTTTTTGACCGATATTTTAAAAATGTTTTCTATAAACCACGATAGTGTGGACATTTATAAAAATCATTTTTAAACAGGTTATTAAACCTTTAATTTGCCTCCAGTTGAATTTCCTTACAACAAGCAAATTAATAGCCGGAAACCAACATGGTCATGTAATCTTCTAATTAATAAGCCACGATTGTGTGGATGTTTATTAATAAATTATATCTAAGTGTGAACACCATCATCTTCGCCCCAAGAACTCAGTTTCAAATTTAACTGCTCCAGATGGAGGAGTCAGTTAGTTCTAACAGTGTTCTACAACTATCCTTTTAAAGAGGTTTGATATGACACATCCGATATGGAGGAATACCTATTGTAAACGCACATGCCCATCATTTCTCACTTAAACCAGATTAATGGAAACCATATGAGATTTCTACATATTTTGATATGAATCTCTCCCACTTAGTTATTTATGATTGAGGTTTCATTTTATCCCATTATAAAACATGCAAACATCACATAAAATGATAAAACAACATTGCATGCTTCAAACAACACAATAAGCAATAATAAATCAACAATCATGGATTATATCTCATGTTGATCAATGAGATAAAATTGGAAAGTCAGCTCCGAAAGTTCGAACAGGGTCGCCGTCCCCATCACTGCGCCTCGCTGATAACCCTTGCTCCAATTAGGGTTTCGGGACGTGAATCAGTGATACTTCCTTTCTTGAGCTGCACTACTTTTCTTCTTTGAGTTGATCTTTAAACTTTATTCAATATAGAATATCTATTCCTTTAACGAAAAATCTGATATATCTAGAATAAAATTACAACTCAAAAACTTGGTCTATATAATTTTATTCTTTCTATTACATTGGAACAACATAATAAAATAAAATTCGTAGACCTAATCCATGGATTTTCTCATGGATTAAAATCATATAGCCAAACCGGCATACGATCCATCATACATTCAACATAATTAAAACATACATCATATAATTAAGGAGCCGTGATAGTCGGTAAACCTGCAAACATGTCAGTCTACAAATCCAACAATCATAATTACATGATTAGCATAAAATAACATATGATATCCATACATGACATAATTTTCAAAATTATCATTTAATTAAATTAAATATTTCGAAAATCACTACAAGATATAATTTGAAAATTAAAATAATTATCTACCAAATTTAATCTTGTAAATCTCGAAAATCCCATAAGAATAAATCTGGAAATTTATTAAAATTATCCACCAAAATTTATTTCTTAATTTTCAGATAAACCCTAATTAAATAATATTTGAAAATTCGATATAGATCAAAATTCTATTCCAAATACTATAGCTAGGATCGAAAATTACACAAATTAAAATCTGGAAGTTTGATCCACTTCAAACACTTTCCAAATTTAAATTTTATTTTCAATCCTATCTAGATTAGAATTAAGTAATTTATGATATACATCAATAATTACTTTTCCAATTCTTATCTACCAAGATTTTGAAAATTACAAGAATAAAATCTGAAATTCGATCCACTTCAAATTTCTTCCAAATTTAAATTCTATTTTCAAATCTTTTTGGATTAGAATTTGTAACGACCCAATTCATTTTAAATTAGTCGTTACCCATTTTCCTGAGAATGGTTGTTCAAATAAAATTTTAATATTATGTTACACTAGATTGACCCCCCGTGCGGTGCACGGACCATTTCATATTTGAATATTTTCTGTTTAGATTATTTGATGGGTCAAAATTCATCCAAGAATACTTATTTTAAAATTTATTTGAACAAACTTTATTTATTTAAAACACATTAAACATTAAAGATAAATTATTGGTTTTTTACATCTTTTTTTGAGGGAAAAATGATAAATTTTTCTCTTTCAATACAATAACATAAAATATACAAACATTGAAGATAAATTATATTTTTAATTATATAGTTAACGAATTAACTAATTTAAGATAATATATTTAAAAAAATTACGGAAAGCCTAGTACATGCAAACACACAATGAGTGTATAATATGAGAAACTGGAACTAAATAAATATTTCAAAAGCATTACAAAAAAGCTAATTAATTATAATATCAGATCACTTAAACTTGCATCTTGAAATATAAAAACCACGTGAGGTAAATGCCAGTTGGACGGTAATGATAGCAACCTCCATCTTTCCTCTGTGGCTCTGCGGAGATTTTGATCTCCATTTTTCCAAAAAAAAAAAGGAGGGGATGGTTAGTTATAATCAAGTAACTAAAAAATCGTTATCAATATCATTATAAAAAACCATTTATGGATACTACAGTATAGAAAGATTCATAGAAGAGCAAAAATCATTATAAAAATTCCATCAAGTAACTAAAAAATCATTATCGATATCTCCATTTATGGATACTACAATATTGAAAGATGCATGGAAGTGCAAATCCTCATATGTGAATACATAATATCCATACATACCGACAATTTTGACATATCCTCAATAGGTTGTCTTTATAAATTAATTAATGTGAGGGTATATATAGTTGAAACACGAGAAATAATATCCCAAAATAATACTTGAAAAAAATGTAATCACGCAGCAACATAAATATATGTTAGCATATATAAGTAAAAACGATGACACTAAAATATTATATTTAGAGCATCATTCAATCATCAAAACAAACTACTTGAAGCAAATGAATATTATTAGTGAAACATGACAACCAATGATACAGTTTCAAGGTTATAGAAGTTACCATCCTAAATAAAATATGAAAATGCAAAGAAGAAAAAAATATAAAATTATGACCAGTAAAAGATCATCTTATCAATGGAATTATGACACAACTGTTAACATAGGGCAAGTATAAGAGGTATGAGAAAATATAAGATGTCCAATATAATATAACTAAGCTGATTTAAAGATTGATATATATCAAGGTACAATGGTGCATACCACCAAAGGCCCACTTATGAGAAATAACAATAGAATGAAAAAAATTAACCAATAAACCATGAACTTCAATTATCAAAAGGGGAAACTGCATATATCTTGATTTAGTTATTATCATCCCATGTACTTTTTTAATAAAGCTTTAGAAACTAAAAATGGCACCCGAAAAATATTACTTCACATACAACAATGTGGTCAAACAAATCATTTTACTATTCCATCCTATAATCAAAACTTACAAACTTATTGTTAACTAATTAGCAGTAGATATAGTCAAAAGAAAAAATAATCTAAATCTAGGGATGTCAAACGGGCTAGCCCGTCGGTTTCGGGCCAACCCTATCGGGTTATTGGGCTATTCGGGTCGGGCCATTTCGGGCTGAAATTTTTTCGGGCTAAAAAATCTTGGCCCTAACCCTAAAACTTCGGTTTTCGGGCTAGCCCGTCGGGCCAACATATTTACGATAAAAGTTAAGTGTAAGGAGAATACTCTTTCAAATAGTAAGTTTTCATGTCCTATATTAGATCCAAAACTATAACAGAGACACCATATGTTTATACAAGCATCATATAATTACAAGCAAAGTTGATACACGAGAACTTAAGCAGCACAGTCTATATAGATGCATAGGTTAAAATCCTCACATAATCTACAGTTCTATATTACGATGCATTACAATTTATTCATTGAGGAATTTCGTCAAATAGTGGAACTGCGCATTCTTCAGTGTCGAATTGATTGCAAGTTGTATTATATTTTTTTCACTATATTCTATAGAAGAGTTTCCAAAACATATATTCTAATTTATTTGATTGGATTTATCTCTTCCGCAGCAGTGACCATTTTCTTCAACAGTGAGAATTTTTTTTTGAGAAATTTAGATAATAGATAGTGGACTGAGAGCATAATCTAACTATTTTATAATAATTCATTTGTTTATTATAAAAAATTAAAATCCAAGTTCAACAGAAGGAAAGAAGAACAAAGAATGGTGAGTTACCAGTTGGAAGCATAATCTAACTATTTTCTAGTATCCATTTGTTTCTTATCAAATAATAATAAGAGCAGATTAAAAAAAAAAATTCAGCCCTACGGGCCAACCCGCGGACCTAGCGGGCTGGCCCGTTTAGCCCGTCGGTCCGTTCGGGCGGGCCCGTTCGGTTAAAATTTATTTCGGGCCTAAAAATTATGACCCTAACCCGTCTTTTTTTCGGGCGGTTCGGGCTAGCCCATCGGTTTCGGGCTAGTTTGACATCCCTATCTAAATCCACCTGAAAACCATCACATACATTCACTTGATTAATATTTCAAGAACATGTTCTCAAAGAAAATATCAAAATGCAAAAAAAAAAATGACTCAAGTCTCACCCATATTATATTGCAAGCACAATATCTACATATTTCGTATTCGACCCCCTCTTCTTCAACTTAACCTATGCATAGTACATGTAAACACACAATGTGAGCAGTAGAGAACTTCACCCTCTATACAAATAAATATGAAACAAATTAATGCTTCTTGCAATCTATGGAAGCAAACATAACAAATATCTATGTCTGATAATTGATTCCATGAAGAGAAGTGGAGAAACCTCATGCTGTAAAGCTACATCAGCAAAAATGCTCGTTGACCAATATTATTTGTTGGTAAGAGTTCAAATGATAACACACAAAATAAAGTAATGTGTAATTCTCATTTATTAATATAAGATGAAAATTGCATATCTGGGACAATCTGGTTATGACATCCAAAACTACGGTTTTATACTAAAAATGATTACTCATTTTTACCTATAACTAAAAAATAGACATTTATAATATCAAACACCTAAATCAATAGATACGATAAGCATAAAAGCAGAGTATAGTACCTTGGCCAAGGACTATGACTTCTTCACCATCCCCTCGACTTGTAAAACTTGGAAACATATTCTTGAACTCGAAATTTATGACTGGTAAAAAAAAATCTTTGTTAAAATTGGGATTTTCAAGAGGAATATGTGATTTACTCGTACAGAGGTCCAGAGAATTTTGTTGTGCCTGTTTGTCCAAGATTTTTTTTACATGGTCGCTCAAAAAATCAAAGTATAGGTTTCTCCAAAAAATGAAATTTGTTGGAAGGGATTCATCATAGTTACCTTGCGCATAAGACGATGCATATGCTGTATTTTCAGCCCAACTTCGCCACTTCTATGGAGATCTTGACCGGTGTACCTTAAGGAATCCCGATCCCTCGCTAGTGACACGTCGTCGCAACAATCGATCAATAGTTAGATATTACAGGCAAATGTCACCAGAATTACAAACGTAAACAAATCTTACAAAAACTCTAGTTTGAAAATTTGGAGGAGAGAGAATTATCAAAATTAAATTCTTGGAGAGAGTTTTTACTTTGAAGGATTTCCCTCAGTGGGGAGAAAATTATCAATTTGAATTCTTGAAAAGAGTGAGCAGTGTAGACTGTGTGGTGGGTAGTGGCAGAGGCGCAGAGAAGAGGTATTAGGCACGTGAATGAAGAAGATATAATTAAATGCACTTTTTATTAGACATTAATTGTGGCTAAGTTTGCACCACAACTTTTTTTAATGGCTCTGCATGTGCATGGCTTTTGGGCGGGCTATTTAGGCGGGCTTTTGATGTGGAACAGTGCTAGACTTTCTTGTTATAGTATATTAGATAGATTCCTATAAGTCGCGCCGATATAACTAGTAATATATATATATATGTATATATATATAAAGTTTATTACATCATTTATATTTTTTTTATATGTTAATTATTAAAGATTCTTATTTTTTTTAAGCTCAAATCAAGTATTTCAAGAAAAGCCCAAAATTTATTGAAACCCATGTTTTTTTTCTTTTAGCCCACTTGATTTTATAACATGTGATGATTTATGTAAAAGGCAAACATCAATTTACTCAATCAATATCTTTAATCCACCAATTTGTCTCCATTGATTTTCCTCCAATCATTACCAAATTAATATTTGATTTAATGTTTCCATTTTCATGCCCTAGCCTACTAGTATAAATAGTGCACTCAAATCACTTCTCTAATCAAACCGTAAACATTCTTCTCTGCTCCACTATAGTTTTCATTTGAGACGGCGCGCACGGATCTAACTAAAGTTCATTTTCAATCAAGTTTTAAAGTCAAGTAAAGGTGGGGAATCCAACGTGGATTATTATGCAAAATATTCATTTATCCTTATTATGCATTTTATGCAATTTATATGTGAAAATTATATATTCGGCCTACGGGCTGCAGGAAAAGTTACTCAACCTACGGGTTGTATGTTCGGCCTACGGGCTGCAGAAAAATGATACTTTATATACTATGTATTTATTGTTCATATGGTGTATAATCTGGATAAATGCAGTAACCCCACTGAGTCAATAGCACTCACCCCAAAGCTATTTATTTTTCAGGCTAAGGAAGCTCGGGCGATGGCGTCGAGACTGAGTGATGGTCAAGATTGATAAATATTATTTTATTTTAAATATTGCTTCTGCTGTATTAAACTCTTGTATTTAAATAAATGAGATATTTATTATTTATGAAATTTTGGGACGTCACAGTTGGTATCAGAGCGGATCTACGTTTCTGTAGACTTACTAATTTTTTTATTTATGGAAAAAAAATACCATCACTAGTCTATCGCATCGCGCCGAATAAAGGTAAAAGACGTTTAAAATATTTTTCTTATGTCAGTGACTTTCTACTCACATCTTTCGAAATAATGATTTAAAGGTGTTTTACTAATTTCAGGTTTACGAAGATAAGATTTCGAAATTTCTAAAAGTGTTTTACTTTTTCTTCGAGTTTTCGAATATAAGATTTCAAAAAAAAAATGAAGTGTTTTGCCCTTTCAGGTTTGTGAAGATAAGATTTTAAAATTTCGAGGACGAAATTTTCTTTAAGTGGTATGGTTGTTCATTCTTTTATTTCACTTAAAAACGATCCGCAAGTGTACGAGGCAAATTATAGTAAAATACGGTGAGAACAGATATCGTATCCTCGGGGACTAGACATGCAATCCAATTAAATACCTAATTATGAATTATTCCTCTCTAGATAGATAATCATAAAGAATTTTATGCTTGTAAATAAATAAACAAAACAGATTAGAATAAAGCAACAGGAAAATAAAGCTGCAAGTAAATTGAGGGAAGAATACGAGAATAAATGGATTCTAGGGAATGCACGCCTATGGAATTATCAATTTCAATTAACACACTGAACCATTTTTAATTTCTAAATGTACAGAAGAATCACGGATATGTCTAGTCCCTCTCTCTCGAGTAAGTACTAAACGTAGATTAAATGCCCAATTTTATCTCTCGATCTCAATCTGTCATTTAACTCCAAAACGAACAAAAGATTTATTATTCTCACATAAAATACCAATCTCTCGATCTAGCAATTACGTGTTACGTATTTCTAATCCATTAATTAATTAACCTCTCTCGAGCGATAAATAATCAACTAAACATGCGTATTTGATGGCCAAACAAATTCACACGGCAATTCAATCGAGGAAACGTAAGCAAATAAAGAAACGGAACAATATTACAAATCGAAATATCAAAAATCCATAAGTGTTACAAACCCTAGAATCACTAAGTGTTTAGCCACTCATGCTCGAATTACAATCCAAAGAAAATAATCGAACAATCAAAGCTAACATATTAAAACCAAACTAAAATTAAAGAAACAACTTATGCCGGGTTGAATCTCGAATCCAGTTGCTCTCTGCCGCTCTTTCGCCTTTTCTTTGCTCTTCAATAGGGTAAAAAGTTGTACAAATTTCGTGCAAAGCAAGGCCTTAAATAGTTGAGGAATATAGAGTCCAGAAAAGGAAAAACTCCAAATTTGTGGAAACACGCGGCACGGTCCGTGCCGTTTGACACTCTCGCCGACGCCTCTTGGCACGGTCCGTGCCGTTTGTGGCACGGGCCGTGCCATTTTACGCACTGCCTTAATTATGCTCTTTAGGCCCGTTTTCGCCTTCCCGGCCTCAACTTATGTACTCTTTTCCATCCGGTAACCTTGTACACCTCTAAATACGTCCAAACTAGGCGGTTTACCTGCCAAAACTCAATAAACCCGTGACCATACCAATACACCACAAATTCATTCAAAACAGCCACAAACACATGCATTTGATTCTCAAAATATGCACAAAACACACCCGAAATGCATGCAAACCCCGAGTTTATCAACTCCCCCAAACAAACCCATTGTTCGTCCTCGAATAATAAAAAGAAAGAATTAATCTCAAGCATAGAGGGGATGTTTTGACAGTTTTATTACCTCAAACATCAAAAATATTAATAATCCAAATCAAGTAAACATTGAGCAAAATAATCTCGCACAACACAACTACTAACTTGTCTTTAGCCTTGAACTCATGACCTCACCGGATTCGTGTATCACTCACTCTCAAGTGTTTAGGATAAATATAAAAGCACTCAGAACTGGATTAACTGAAGAATTAACCATACGCTTGCCCAATATCTAGTCTCACCTTTACATGCAATGAACGTAGAATTAGGATCAAAAAGGACTTTCTAATTTGGTTGTAATGTAGGCTTTTGGACAAGGTGGGGAAAATATAAGCCAAGTGACTAAATGGGACTCATCGAGTTGATCACTCTCAACAATTCCTCACTAACACTCAACCCCAGTATCGAACTAGTAAAGCTAGACTTTGTCTAACTTTCTTCCTCCCTTTTCTAAAACCATAAATCAACGGTATCCCCAAATTATAAATATGGCCACTTAGATTTTCTAAGAGCACAAAAACAATCAATTTTTTTCTTCTTTTTTTCGTTTTTTTTTCTTTTTTTTTTCTCTTTTTTTTTCTTCTTTTTTTTTTCTAAGTGCCATATCTTTATTTCAACATCTTCACTCCCTAACCTTTTTTATAACCACACTTCATCAATTTTTTTCTTTTTTTTTTCTATATTTTTTTTTCTCTCCCCAAATTCCACCAAAGCAGTTCATCCCTCCTATAACTATTCTACCCACTCAACAAGTCCGAGAGAGAAGACATATATCAACAAACAGGGTTGAATTAAATTGGCTATCAAAGAAACGGCTAAAGGCTCAACGGGGCTCACAATGGTATTTTGAAATGTTTTGGTCAATAATAACAGGACAAAATAGGGCTAACAAAAGATGGCCTTAAATCATCTCAAAATTCCACACACATTCTGTTAAACTTGAGCAGAACATAGGCAAGTTCTAGACATTCAACAGCAACTAGTTTTCACACACAAGAAAGGAATTATTATGCTCAAATTCTCACAGGATACTCATAGTTCAAGTCAACCAAGCAACTCATCGCAATTGCACCTATTAAGCTTAAAGTAAACCCAATTCAAACATTGTTTTCAATAATCCAAAACTCATCATAGGCAACCATCACAGTACACAGCAAGAGACCAACAAAATCCATCATACAACCGGCAACAAACTCGAAAATAGTAAACGTGTTGTAATACCCCAAAATTTTATTATCTAAATTTTATTAGGAATATAGATCTAATAGTTACAATAAGTGAAATATCCAAAACTTTTTAGTATTAAAATAATAGCTTAATAATTCCTAATCCGTTAATTAATTAACCTCTCTCGAGCGATAAATAATCAACTAAACATGCATATTTGATGGCCAAACAAATTCACACGGCAATTCAATCGAGGAAACGTAAGCAAATAAAGAAACGGAACAATATTACAAATCGAAATATCAAAAATCCATAAGTGTTGCAAACCCTAGAATCACTAAGTGTTTGGCTGCTCATGCTCGAATTACAATCCAAAGAAAATAATCGAACAATCAAAGCTAACATATTAAAACCAAACTAGAATTAAAGAAAAAACTTATGCCGGGTTGAATCTCGAATCCAGTTGCTCTCTGCCGCTCTTCCGCCTTTTCTCTGCTCTTCAATAGGGTAAAAAGTTGTACAAATTTCGTGCAAAGCAAGGCCTTAAATAGTTGAGCAATACAGAGTCCAGAAAAGGAAAAACTCCAAATTTGCGGAAACACGCGGCACGGTCCGTGCCAGGTGCGGCACGATCCGTACCGTTTGACACTCTCGCCGACGCCTCTTGGCACGGTCCGTGCCATTTGCGGCACGGGCCGTGCCATTTTATGCACTACGAAATTATGCTCTTTCGGCCCGTTTTCGCCTTCTCGGCCTCGACTTATGTACTCTTTTCCATCCGGTAACCTTGTACACCTCTAAAATCGTTCAAACTAGGCGGTTTACCTGCCAAAACTCAATAAACCCATGACCATACCAATACACCACAAATTCATTCAAAACAGCCACAAACACATGCATTCTATTCTCAAAATATGCACAAAACACACCCGAAATGCATGTAAAGCCTGAGTTTATCAATAGTCTGTAATGACCCAATTCATTTTAAATTTGTCGTTACCCATTATCCTGAGAATGATTGTTCAAATAAAATTTTAATATTATGTTACATTCCTATAAATCGTGTCGATATCACTAGTAATATATATATATATAAAGTTTATTACATCATTTATATTTTTTTATATGTTAATTATTAAAGATTCTTTTTTTAAGCTTAAATCAAGTATTTCAAGAAAAGCCCAAAATTTATTGAAACCCATGTTTTTTTCTTTTGGCTCACTTGATTTTTTAACATGTGATGATTTATGTAAAAGGGAAACATCAATTTACTCAATCAATATCTTTAATCCACCAATTTGTCTCCATTGATTTTCCTCCAATCACTACCAAATTAATATTTGATTTAATGTTTCCATTTTTATGCCCTAGCCTACTAGTATAAATAGTGCACTCAAATCACTTATCTAATCACACCATAAACATTCTTCTCTGCTCTACTATAGTTTTCATTTGAGGCGGCGTACACAGATCTAACTAAAGTTCATTTTCAATCAAGTTTTAAAGTCAAGTAAAGGTGGGGAATCCAACGTGGATTATTATGCAAAATATTCATTTATCCTTATTATGCATTTTATGCAGGTTATATGTGGAAATTATATATTCGGCCTACGGGATGCAGGAAAAGTTACTCAACCTACGGGTTGCATGTTCGGCCGACGGGCTGCAGGAAAACGTTACTCAACCTACGGGTTGTATGTTTGGTCTACGAGCTGTAGGAAAATAATACTTGATATACTATGTATTTATTGTTCATATGGTGTATAATCTGGATAAATGCAGTAACCCCACTAAGTTAATAGCACTCACCTCAAAGCTATTTATTTTTCAGGCTAAGGAAGCTCGGGCGATGACGTCGAGACGGAGTGATGGTCAAGATTAATAAATATTATTTTATTTTAAATATTGCTTCCGTTGTATTAAACTCTTTTATTTAAATAAATGAGATATTTATTATTTATGAAATTTTGGGACATCACAGAATTAGGTAACTATTGATATATATCAAAAATTACCTTATCCAACTCTAATCTTTGTAGATTTTGAAAATTACAAGAAGATTAAATCTGGAAATTTGATCCACTTCAAATTCTTCTAAATTTAGTATTCTATTTTCAAATCAATCTAGATTAGAATTAGGTAAATTTATGATATACATCAAAAATACCAAATCTAATTTTTAAACTCCATGATTTTCAAAACCTCCCACCAAATAAATTTAAAAATTTGATTGTCATCAAAAAGCTCTCCAAATTAATTCATTGAGATCGAAAATTACAAGAACAAAAATTAGGGAACTTGAATCTTTAAAATTCGAAAATTTTGAAGATCAAAATTTTGAACATGAACATTAATAAATCTGGAAATTTTAACATGATCAAAAAACTATTACAAATCCAATACCATCATGACTGAAAATTTCATAGATTGTCACAAATTCGAATTTTCGATAAAAATTAAAATTACATCTGAATTTGAATCTATAACGACGAAATTCATGATCCAATAAATCTAAAAATTTTAAACACATAAAATTCATCTACATATTTATTCATGAATATTGAATTTATCCTAGGATTAAATCTAGGACAGTGCCAAAATCCGCTCTGATAACAGTTATTGGGGTTTTTTCAAATTAAACCACTGCAAGATCTCTTTGGTTGTTCTTTAATCCTAATACCATATATGTCATATATTTATGCAGCTCATATGTTTTAATAAACTAAGTTAAATTAAACATGCAATCCGATTTTTCGATTCTACTAAAAGCGGAAATATAGAATACCGAAAACACTTACAAATGAACGTCGGGTTGAGGACAAAGGTCTAATCTTGCTGTTGTATGTATGAAAAACAGCGCCTCCCACTATGCTATTAGAATTCTCGATATTCTGTTGTATTCCCGGACTGTATCTAGATTCAGGGTGGGCTGAAATCTACTAGATAAGTATGGATACTGTGGAGATAAAGAGAACACAGAGGAGCTGATTTATTGTCTTAATAATTTCGATCACCCCACCTCCTTATTTATAAGGAGGTGGTCGAAATTATTGGGTTCCAACCCTACTGGATTTGGGCCTCAATCTCTTTTTCCATCTTCAGTCCATTAAAGTCATATTAGGCTACAACAGGGATCTAGAAGAATATTAAATTGGTCTACTAATTTATTTAATTTCCAATATCCAATAAAATTAGGATGTTATTAAATAAATTAAATATTACTTTTATTCCACTAAAGAAGTAATACTGACTTACCAATTTAATACGTATTTGTGAATATGCTTTCTCTTTTAGCTCAGTCATTCCCCATGTTTAAGATCTAATGTTCATTAATTAATTATGTAAGTCTCTGACAACTATAATTAATTAATATCTAAAATCTTGAGTAATACCACACAAGCTTTATTCATGTACAAAATAAATTCTACCCGCAGGGTTTCACATGAATTTGTGTTTCTTGAAGAGAACATCATCAACCTGGCACACCAGGACACGGTGCTTATATATATTGCACAACACATCATATATGCAAATGTTATTACCCAAGATATCGAGTTTATTGATTCTATCAAAGAATCTCACCCATTGATAAATTAAAGCAATCAACAAAGCATATACGTGCTCGCCAATAAATATAAGTTAAGAACCTGAACTCTGTAGATCTTTATTCTCTCATTAATAGGGTCAGAGTAGAGAACAATATCCTATCATGTTCCTCCTCAATACACTAACACGTGTATTAGAATAATCAATTAGTCAAGATAAACTAACTATCAGATTATTCTACGGCGTACCGATGGTGTATTCCGGACCATCTAAACCGTGAGCCTTTTAATATAATACAAGGATATGATTATATGATCTTACCATGTATTTATCCACACCATATTATCTACAATGTAAGTATATGGAATATGCATAAATAATAATGAAAATGCAAACAGTGACTGCAATAAGATTCAATCTATATCATCATATCATCAGAAAAGTATACAAAGACATGTCTTCCAGTTTACAAAACTAACATACGTTTCTATAGACTTGAAAATAAAGGCTTTACAAAATGTCATCATCGCGCCCGCCACATCGCACCGAAATGAGGTACAATGTTTGTATTATATTCATGACATAAATTCCATACAATATTGTGTTCTTGAAAAATAATCTCGAACTGTGTGATTGATGAAGAAATGACCATTAGAAAAGTTTGAAGTCAGACATCGCGCTGTTATGATCTCTGTGTTGACCCAAGAAGAGTATTTGTGGAAGAAACTGTAGTCTTATCAGTGGAAGAAAATGCGAGGGACTGAATGGAACTTGAGGAGATTATTGAAAATTTGGAAGAAACTGAAAAAACCTTCGGACAGGCCAGAAGGCCGGAAGGCTGTCGATGTGGGCTACAAATTGTAGATATACTCTCGAAATTCATGATGCCAAAGGGTGAGAAATATTTTGAAAGATACATTCTCTACAAGGTGGGAGTTGGTGGAGTCTTCAATATTGAAAGGTTTGTGGGGTATCTCCTAGCTTGGTGATATACAAAAGTTTATGGAGAGGACTCTGATGATGAGAATGATGCAAGCTCACATATGGACTTGAACAATGTTGAGGTGCACAACGTTGCTGGACCCAATGGGGTAGTTAAGATGCCAGGGGATGAAATCGTAGTTATTGACTGATGATGATGTTATATTTAAAGTATATGTCTCCAAATAAAATTGTTCACTTTGGAATAATAATAAAATAAATTATTATCATTTGCTTTTCAAATCCCCATTTACTTTTTCCCACTTTTATCCATTTGAATTTGTTCTAGTCATTCCTATTCTATATAAAGATTTGCAAAAATTATAGTCTCATAATACAAAGATTACAAAATATACAAATAAGAAAAAAAGACTCAAGAGAATATGGATCCTTACCAACACTGACACAGAGAGTTGCAAATATACTCACATTTCATTTGTAATGAAAAAAAAAATATACTTATTTCATATTTGCGTTATTATTATTGTTGTTATTGTTTTCATTATTATAATTTCTATGTTGAATATATTTAGAATAAATCGAATTTAAAGTAAGAATAGTTGATGAAATTTGAATTCATGACATCTGACCACAAACTAGCTCCTCTACGACTAGAGTACTACTTTTACTTTAAGGTATGAGTTAGACAATGTTAGTCGTGATTATCTCAAGTCGTATCAACTGTTGCAAAAAACACACTTGAATGCAATTACTTATTTATTCATTTATGATAAGTTTAAAATATATGTAGTGTGTGTTCTACTTGAAAATAGAAGTTCACAAATTATTTGAAAATGATAATGAATAAATTTATCCCAGCCCTTTTTTTTAAGCTTATGCGGCCCAATAAGAGATCCCACCATAATTGCTAAGTCCAAAATATAATGTTTGATCCATGATTTCCATCATGTAACAACATATAATGGACCCGGCCAGAATATGAATGTTATTCATAGAAATGGATAAATTCTACACCAACCTCATTTTATTCTTTATAGCTCCGTTTTTAATAAAATAAAAAAAATTATGCAAAATTATTTTTATAATATCATAAACTCTAGGTAGTTAATTTAATCATAACTTCCATCTCCTCAACTTCATCCTTAACCAAATCAGAATACATCACAAATTCACAGCCCTCAAATCAAAATATACCACAACCTCTCGAATTTTGCTAATGAAACCACCATTATGCTATGATCTTGGATTTTCTTTGCTTAATGACCGGTAAAAAGCACTAGCTTGGGGAAGAAGTAGTAGCTTGAGGAGAAGTATAAGAATGGAGAAGGATAGAGAGAGAGAGACACATGCAGAGGGAGAGAGAAATTGAGAGAGGATTTATGAGGTAATTTTTCTATATCATTTCCTAACAAAAACATAGGTTATATATGTTTTCAAATGGGACCACTTACACAATTCTAGAAGAAATAATAACTAAAACATTTCAACTAAAATATTAAAGATAGATATTAATATGATATAGTTTGGTCTATTAATCCATATGCTTATTCTCGAAGCCCATTTGATTTAGTCAAATCCAAGTTACTTCTTATTCTTCTTCTTCTTCTTCTCTAATTCCTGATTCTGGGTTCATGACAATACTCCCCCCTTGAAGGAGTCTTGTCCTCAAGACTCATATGTTGAACTTGTGGTGGAGGTTTCAGCAGAGGTCGATCAAGCATCGAAATGTTGCCTTCTTCAAATGAAAGCACATCAACTAAAAATGCATGGAGAGTGACACCATCACTCCAGCTATCAAAAGCTCATGAGAAACATAAGTAGGATTCCCAATGACAACATCCAGGCTCCGACCATATAAAATCCTCATAACTAATCCAAAATCTGCAAACTTCATCCAAATGTGCTCATAGTGAACCACACCCAACTTATGACAATATCGGACAACTAGCATCAATTCTTTAATTATATGAGCATTTTCCTCCTTGAAGTAAAGGCATTTTCTAGCCAACTGCTCGACCAACCATTTCCCAGTTGAATCTTTCTTCACGATTAATCCACTATTCTGATTTGTGGTCGTGTTTCTAGCAAAAATAACTAAAACATTAAGAAAAATGTTGATCCTTATCCAAATTTTTTGGCCATCAACTATCTAACCAACCCCAGCCTTTTTTGCAGTTGTTCTTATTGCACTTGCATCACTAGCATAATAAGATTTAGTTAGCCTAAAATATTTCTGCTTTTGTTCTTTTGATCCACAAAGTCTAATAATCAGCATTGCCAATGAAGAATACACCAATATGAAAGTAGAGCAGTCATCAACTCTTGCAATATCTACGTTAACAATGACATTTGCAGTTATGGAGAAATTGGGACAACCATAGCCCTTGATACTGCCACCAACAATATGCAACACACCAAGCTTCGGAATCACTTCGAATGGAAATTCTATGAAGTACATAATAAAGCCTCCATCTGTATCTCTTAAAATATATGTCACATTATAGACTTTGTTCTCTATCTTTGGGCTGTAGTGAACTTCTTTATTGCCCACGACATTTGCCACACTCCAAGCACTCACCTCATGGTCATCAATTAACATCATAACACATAGATTTCCTTCATTTTTCAATGACTTTATGACATCAAAAGGACCAACTCGTGACTCATCTTCAAAATGAAACATAATCACCTTATTATTGATTAAAGGAGCAGTATAAATTAAGACATCTCTAATGAAGCATTTAATCTCAGTTGACAAATGATCAGGTAAAAGTGCAGCCAAATTATGATTTTTTTGGCACCCTCTCACACCTACTACAACCATGAACTCTTTTTTTCTTGAAGAAATTTTATCAAACAATCATTGTTCTTTGATCATGGCACCTTCAACAATTGGATAACCATCATAATCTGAATTTATGACACTAAAATCTTGCAAAACCTCTTCTCTGGCCTTCATTTTCCATCTGGAATATCTGCTCAATAAAACCATCACCCACAAAAGCCATGATGAAGTCATCTCCTGCTCAGAAGGATAAAACAATTTGAACTTGTCAACCACTCCATTATTAGCATCAATATGTTCTTTTATGTGACCAAAAAAGCTCTTATCAATCCCCAAGTACCACCCATTAAAACCAACATCATTTCGGAGCCAATTCGGCCACTCCTTAGTATCACTCTGGATGAAATTATGTGAATAGCCAATATGTAACAGCCCGGTCCCGATATAGGGATTTACGAGTGGGGATGGGGTGTTATTATGGGATTAACGAATAAAGATGGGGGATTTACCAAGAGTTTTAAGAATCAAGACGTGCCTTAGAAGTTGTATGGAGATGCTCGGGTTTACTTGGATTAAAAAAAAACATGCTTAAGCGGAATGAAATGGCTAACTAATCAGATACCAACTTGTTAGGCCTCTTTACAGGTGAACGGAGGTCATGCTCAAAATAGAGATAAACATAATATGCATCTTATAGGTATTAAATCGTTTCTGGAGATTATTCATAGAGTCTTGCTAAACATAATAGGACTTGAACAGAATTGAAAGGAGTGTATCAGAGTAGCGGATCATAAAGTGGGATTTCATGGAAACATTAGATAATAGCAAAATAGTCTTGGCAGCCAACCCACATTCACAGCCACCAGCATCCTCAGCATCTCAACCTGAAAACATTTGAAAAGAGGGGGCATGAGCACTAATGTACTCAGTGGGTTTTAGCAAAAATGCTTTTATAACTTCAAGACATCCAATGATAAAAAGATGGTATACGGAGAGCAAAACGCAAAAGCCCTCTCCGTATCCGTAAAACCTTTTCTTTTCTTTGGGGCCCAACTTGGCTCAAACCTGTCGTCAACTGTACCCTTAGGCATGCCAGAGGATAGAAGAGGGATTACCTCAAATATCAGAACGAGTTTGCGAGGGAAAAACCCAGCAGTGACTACCTTAATAATTCTGAGCTCAAATCCTGCTTAAGTGAAAGCTAAGTTCCTTTTCTTCCTATTCTTGCTAGCAATACCGAGCTTAGAACAACATCTAATGCTAATACCTTATTGCTACATGACCTTAGCCTACAAAGGGTTAAAACTACTCTAATAAGGCAATCCTTTAATACTTAACGATACGAGCTTTAACAAGGCATAAGCATTCAAATACAAGGAAATGAACGCAGATAAACATTGATTGCAATTAAAGCGATTCTAAACACTTCATGCTAACATAAATTGCAAATAAACAATTCTAGCATATCTAAACATACTTGAGAGCTCACTTAACTTATACTAACTTTCTTAACTTATCTAATTCAACATAATCATGCTTATAACTCCATTTATTCATTTTCTTGTACAGAGATCAAACAGGCTGAGCAAAATACTTTATTGGATATCTCGTTCGTCCTAACATGCTTCTAGAGCTTATTAGCTCAAACTTTAGATGAGTATAGATTTGCCCACCTTGATTACGGAACGGAAGACGAGGCAACGAGCTGGTGGTCTTCCTTAGTATTTCTCCGAGGCTCGATTCCTCCTACAAGAGTCGAATCGTCGACTTAGAAGTTTTCTTCGAAGATTTCTAATAACATGATATTAAGTAACACCCAACTAATATTCCCTTAGCTAGGACTTAACATGGATAGCACGACTTTGACTTAATAAGGGGATCGAGAATGGTTTAATTTATTTAAGAAACTTCTTGACTCAATTTCTAAATTTTAGACGGAAAATAACTCAATATCTTAATTGAAATAATTTGAAATTAACTTGAATACCTTACTATAATTTAAACTTGAACATGGCTTAAAAGTACCATAATTTTAAAGACTCGAAAAGATCGGAAAGAAGGGGTACGGAAATAGCCAGAAAGAACAGAAAACGAAACAATACGGAAAAGGAGGGGGGGGCGCCACGGGCCTACCTTGCCCCGGCGGGCCACCCGCCGCCGCGGGGCCTCCAGCCCGGGCGGGCTCGGCGCGGCGGCGCTCACCCCACCCCCCCTCCCCCCCGCGGGGCTCTTTCTCTCCCTCTTTTCTCTCTCTCATCAACTGGGTTCCTTTCAACGTGTTCTTCGTGTTCGTTGATTTCTTCGACGAACACGAAGAACACGAAGAACAATTAACCCGAAATTTCTTTATGAAAATATCGTACTTGATTTTAACGTGCAACAACATGCTTTAACTTAAAAATAATTTTGGCATTATAACCGCACAAACACGATAATCCTCCAGAATAAATAAATATAACTTGAACGGTTTTTTAACGGAATGAACGAGGCTAACCTTCTAGAATAATAATAATGGAAATAAAACGAGAAATATAACGTAAGCGTTATTATTTTGGAACTTCAATAAGAATCGAAATACTACTTTAGACGAGCAATAATGAAGAACGCGAAGAACGTAATGAACGGAAAGTAAATGCGGAATTTAAAAGACAGAAAAAAGAAATAGAATCGAGATCGATCAACAAGAATGGACGGGGTCAGATGCGTCGAAGGAATGTGGCTAGTTCGGCGTCTTGTCGAGTCGCAATGGCGGCAGAGCCGCCTGCTATGATTTCAACGGTGCCCCTAGCACATTCCCTCACCACATCCCTTCCACGACACTCCGCTCGTCGTCTTGAAGAACACTCACGAAGAACGATTTTTACTTCGACAGAACCTTCTCGGCTTTCAAAGCTTTTCACTTCTCGATTTTAGAATTGAAGTGGATGTGAAATGAGCAAGAAATGGTAAAGGTGTGGTCCCCTATATATAGGAAAAGCTTTGGCTTCCCTTGGAAGCCATTGCTGTGCGGGAATGCTGGAAAAGTTACCCCGGGTTCGGTTAAAAGCTGCTTTATTTGATGTCGAGGTCCAAATGACTTCAGGCACGAAATCTAAAAATACCGGGAGACTCGTTGGCTCGAATACTAGTGAACCAACTTGTTTCGTGAAGAAGACGGGTTCGTCAGAAGGAAGACGAGCAAAGATTCCCTTTTTGGAATTACTTTTTACTATTCACTCAGACTGACAGATTCGGCTCCCGAGCGTTCGATTGACCTCGGAATGACAATCCGTGAACGCCAACGGAATCCTTGAGTCATTTCCCATAAGAGGGTCCTGACAGAACTGAACTTGAATAAACGAGGAGGATTTCATAAATTTCTCAAAACACGAACGCACGCAAAAGTTACTATTCATTCTTCTTTTAAATGCGTTTTTCATCACCGGGAACTCAAATGACTTCGGATTTAAAATCCGAAAACACCGGCATACTCTTTGAGTTAAAACCTTTCTAACGAGACCACGGATGGTCGTAAAATAGTTAAAATCACATTTCTCGAAAAAGACGATCTGACTCCTAAAGTCGTGACTGACATCCAACCTTAACTAATCTTAATTAAATTCCTTCTTTAATTAATTAACATTCCTCTAAACCTTATTCAGAAATCTGGGGTATTACATCCTACCCCCCTTAAAGAAAATTTCATCCCGAAATTTACTAACCATGATAAGCGATATCAGGGTACTTTTGGAGCAGTTCGGATTCAAGCTCCCAAGTTGCTTCCTCTGAACCATGGTGGTTCCAGATTACTTTCACAAGATCGATCTCCTTATTCCTCAGCTTCTGAATTTTTCGGTCCACGATGGCTTGGGGCTTTTCTTCATAGGCCAAGTCCTCATTCAGGACTATCTCTTCCTTGCTAATCGCGTGTTTTGGATCAAACACGTACTTTCGTATCATTGAGACATGAAAGACGTCATGCACGTTGCTCAGGTTGGGTGGTAAGGCCAACCTGTAGGCTACTTCATTCACCTTTTCTAAGATCTCAAAAGGTCTAATAAATCTGGGCCTTAATTTGCTTCGTTTGCCAAAACGAATTATTCCTTTTGATGGAGACACCTTCAAAAACACCTTATCTCCAACGTCGAAGCTGAGATTTGTCCTCCTTTCATCTGCATACACCTTCTGTCTATCCTGAGCTTCCTTGATGCGTTGACGAATGAGCTCGATTTTCTGGATGGCTTCCTGGACTATCTCGGCTCCAAGTATCCTTTTCTCTCCGACCTCGTCCCAATATAGGGGCGATCTACACTTCTTTCCATAAAGGGCTTCATAAGGGGCCATGCCGATCGATGTCTGGTAGCTGTTGTTATAGGAAAATTCTACCAAAGGCAGTAACTCCTCCCAATTGCCTCCTTGATCGATGACGACTCCTCTAAGCATGTCTTCTAGAATCTGGATAGTCCTTTCAGATTGGCCATCCGTTTGAGGATGGAACGCTGTGCTAAAGTTGAGCTTTGATCCCATCACATCTTGTAGGCTTCTCCAGAATCTTGATGTAAATCTCGAATCACGGTCCGATATAATCGAGACCGGCACTCCGTGCAAACGCACAACTTCCTTAACATACAACTGGGCTAGTTGATCTAGCCCGTCCGTCATCCTAACAGCAACAAAATGTGCTGATTTAGATAATCGATCAACGATTACCCAAATAGCGGTATTTCCCCGCTTGGACCTTGGCAATCCTACGAGAAAGTCCATGTTGATATGATCCCACTTCCATTCGGGAATTTCTAGGGGTTGGAGCAAACCAGAAGGTTTTTGATGCAAAGCTTTCACTTGTTGACAGCTCAGACACCTTTCCACGAAGGCGGCTATTTCCCTTTTCATGTTGTTCCACCAGAAATTCCTCTTGAGGTCTTGGTACATTTTGGTGCTTCCGGGATGTGCTGTATATGGCGTGTCATGTGCTTCGCACATGATTTCCTCCTTTAGTTCTCCCTTGCTAGGCACACAAAGCTTTCCTTTGAACAAGAGCGCGTTGTCGGCGGCTTCCGTGAATTCTTGAGAGTTATTAGTTCGCGCTTCAGCCCTCTTCTTTTCAAGAAACTCGTCTCCTCTCTGGGCTTCAATTATCCTTTGCCTTAGGTCGGGCCGAGCGACTGTCACGGCAATTTGAGCTTGAATGGTCTCGGGTGGTGTTAGCACCTCGATTCTTAATTTCTCGAACTCTTTGCGAAGATCTTCCTGAACTGAAACGAGTCCTAACTCTGCATTCTCCTTTCTACTTAGGGCATCTGCTACCACATTTGCTTTCCCTGGGTGGTAGTGGATCGTACAGTCATAGTCTTTTACGAGTTCTAGCTATCTTCTTTGTCTCATGTTAAGATCTTTTTGCTCGAAAAAATACTTCAAGCTCTTGTGATCTGAGAAAATCTCACACTTAGCTTCGTAGAGATAGTGCCTCCAGATCTTCAGCGCATGGACGATCGTTGCTAGTTCCAAGTCATGCGTCGGGTAGTTTTGTTCATGATTCTTAAGCTGTCTAGAAGCATAAGCAATCACCTTTGCTCTCTGTATTAGTACGCATCCTAATCCTTTACTTGATGCATCTGCGTAAACCACGAAATCTTCATTTCCTTCTGGGATGGCTAAAATGGGGGCTGTGGTTAGCATCCTCTTCAAAGTTTGAAAACTTTCCTCACATTTAGGCGTCCATTTGAACTTGGAATCCTTCTGTAACAATCGCGTCATAGGCCTGGATATAGTCGAGAATCCTTCAATGAATCTGCGATAGTATCCAGCGAGTCCTAGAAAACTCCTTATCTCGTTCACACTTCTTGGAGACTTCCAGTTGCTTACAGTTTCAATCTTGGCCGGATCTACCTTGATTCCTTTTACCGAGACTATATGACCTAGAAATCTTACTTCTTTGAGCCAAAACTCACATTTGCTGAACTTAGCATAAAGCTTTTCTCTTCTTAAGGTTTCCAGCACCACTCTTAGGTATTCCCGATGTTCTTCCTCATCCTTAGAATAGATGAGAATATCATCTATAAAAACTAAAACAAACTTATCAAGGTACGGGTGGAAAACCCGGTTCATTAAATCCATGAATACTACTGGGGCGTTGGTTAATCTGAATGGCATTACCACAAACTCGTAGTGCCCATAGTGAGTTCTAAAAGCGGTCTTAGGGATATCCTCCTTTCGGATCTTCAGCTGATGGTACCCAGATCTTAAGTCCATCTTGGAGAAGACACTTGCTCCCTTGAGTTGATCGAAGAGATCGTCTATTCTTGGGAGAGGGTATCGATTCTTGATGGTTAGCTTATTAAGCTCTCTATAGTCGATGCACATTCTTAATGTGCCATCCTTTTTCTTCACGAACAAGATTGGAGCTCCCCAAGGCGACACACTAGGTTGGATAAAACCTAGGTCTAGTAACTCTTGCAGTTGAACCTTGAGTTCTTGCAACTCCTTAGGCGCCATTCTGTAGGGGGCTTTTGAAACTGGGGTGGCTCCTGGTTCCAACTTGATAGCGAACTCCACCTGCCTGTCTGGAGGTAGTCCTGGCAGCTCCTTTGGAAATACGTCGGGGTATTCCTTTACGACTGGAACGTCTTCGATGGAAAGCTCTCATTCCTCCTTTCTTATTAGGTTAACTAAAAATGCTTGGCAGTTGTTCTTCCTTATCATCTTGGTGGCCTTTAGGGCGGATATCACTGGGATTTTGGCTCCTAGCCTTGATCCGTAGATTTTCACCTCGGGTTTCCCGGGTGGTCAAAATGTTACCTCCCTCTCGGGGTAGCTTATGGAAGCATTAGCCGAGGCTAACCAATCCATTCCTAGGATTATGTCGAAGTCCTGAATCTTTATCACATAAAGATTTGACTTAAAGTTTTCCCCTTCTATGTTCAATTCTAGGTTAGAGCAAACCTTCCTATACATCATTTTCTTTCCAGAGGGAATACTTATTTCAAGAGCATTCTCGGCATCCTCGGGTTCAATCTTTAGTTTCTTACAAACAGACTCAGCTATAAACAAATGCGATGTTCCTGTGTCAAAGAGAGCTAAAACTGGCGTCTCGAGGAGGGTAATCATACCTGCTAGATTACCTGGGGCCTTAGCAGCTTGCTGCTGATTGAGAGCATAAGTACGAGCTGGCTGAGGCGGCCTTTGTCCTTGGTTGGACCTTTGATCTCGTCCTTGGTTCGGTCTCGGGTTCAGTCCCGGCCTTTGACCCTGAGGTCCTCCTTGTTGCAGTCTTGGCTGGTTTCCAGGAAGTTGCTGAAGTGGTTGCGGGTACATGGGTTGCTGTGGTGTTTAAGATCGTTGGTTGTTTCCTTTAGGACACTCTCTCTTGAAGTGCCCCTCCTCACCACAGTTGTAGCACCCAGTTAGATTTGCTCGACAGACTCCAGGATGTATTCTTCCGCACTTTTGACATGGCCTAAAACTAGGGGCGTTGCCAAGCTGATTTCGAGGCACCCCTAACTCTCGGCTTTACCAGTGGGGTTTCTTCCTTCTGTCATCCCTTCTTCCTCCTTCCCACTTCTTTTTCTCCTTTGGATCATTAGACGACTGAGTGGGTTGAATCTTCTGAGGAAGGATGGCCTCTATGCTCAATGCTTTGGCTAAGGTTCGGGCATAAGACATGTCTTCTTGCCCAGTGAGGGCTATGCCAATCTCGGATCTGAGTTCTTTCTTGAACTTGCGTTCTTTCTTCCCGTCTGTGTCCACTAGATGTGGAGCATTCCTTGACAACTGGTTGAATTCTCTATCGTATTCTGACACCGTCTTATTCCCTTGCTTCAGATTCCAGAACTCCATCTCTTTTGCCTCTCGGTAACAATCCGGGATATACTTCTGATATAGATCGTGCTTGAAATCTTCCCAACTATAGTCTTCCCATTGAGCTGGGGTTATGGTCCTTCGTACAGACTCCCACCAGTAGTCTGCATCCTCCGTTAACATGAAAAGAGCGCAACTTAGTTTCTCCCCTTCAGAGCAAGCTATGAAATCGAAGATTCGTTCTAAGGAGCGAACCCATTTTTCGGCATCCATTGGATCTCCTAAACTATTAAATGATGGAGGGTTGTGTTTGAGGAACACACTTTCGGCTTTTGAACCGAGGTTTGGGACTTGCTCAAGTTCATTCTCATCCTCATTCTCGGCTTGACGTCTTCGAGGTGGCATTCTAAAGAACTAAATATTAGCGAGGCTTGATTAAATTTACACAAGCAGGAATGCCTTTTGATAAGGTCTTTTAATTGCACAAGATAGATCAAACCAAATGAAAATTTAGACGTTATTCAAGCATGATGGAAAATTGCCTTATTTTAAAGGACTTTGGCATCGATATAAAAATTATGGGTTACAACCGGGATAGGGCAGTCTCTTGGAAAATTCTTTGCCACTATTGGGTTTAGAAATCTTAAAGCATCTATTACATATTAAAAGTCTTGGTCAAAGCGGATATTAGATTACAGACAAACAGATGGATTAGATATCTAGATGTTCTAACAGCAACACCTCCTACACCTCCTTTCTATGCTTAATCATGAGTCGGGCCTTTACCCTTCTCCTTGCATGGCGATCCTAATTCCTCTTCGCCTTCTTCTGGGTCCTCGTCTTCTTCTTCTTCGTCTCTAATATCAACCGTTTCTGGGACGGTGAACTTGAATGTCCTCATGCGAACACTCCCTTCAGGATACTGATGGGGCATACATTGTCCCAGACCCTGAGAAGCGGACACAGGGGTCCACTGGTTCACTTACGGAGTGCAGGAGAATAGGGACTCGGTGTGGTTCACTATTCGGACATTTGAGGGTCCTGCTCTTGTGGTTCCTTCATCGTGAGGACGCGGCACTTGAAATCCAGGGGGACTGTTGAGAGTCACCCTTTGCAGTTCTAGCTCTACAACGAGAGAGGGATTTTGCTCATCTTCTTGCTGCTCGGCTAAGGCGTGCACGTGGCCATACTCCGATACCCAACGAGCCATTAAGGCTGATGAGAATTCCGTCAGATTTCCGATTTCAGCGTATGTCTCGGGATCGCGGGTGATCATGCTTTGCAGGATACAGTACATTATAGTCCTCCAAGCAGGTGGCGCATGCTCACACATGCGGATGCACGTTTCCAAGTCGGACACGCTTTCGGGCTCCCCTCTGTAGCCATTTGCCCAAGCCCACCTTTCGAGGTACCTCGCCATATAGGACAGCAACTGTTCGTTACCATTCCAAGTTTCTCTTCTGAATCTCTCAACTCTTTCTTGCACAGGACGGAAAAGAGGCACGCTCTTCCTAGCTGTCGAACGACACTTAACCATCTAGAAGAGGATAACTTAATCAGTCTAGATTCAAAAAGGGAGACCTAAGGTCCTCCTAATGTCTTGATTAATCTTGCATGCTTAATTCCCTTTTTTAAAGCAGTTGACAACTTTTATAAAAATTTTGGTGCCCAAAATTCTTTAAACATACATTGTTTACCTTTTCTTTTGAGTCAAAATTTCGAGAAATGATTTTAAGTCATTTTGGGATCAGAAATCTTTTCACAAACTTTCCATCTGGGAAATCATCTTACCCGAACATCTTTTACTTGGAATTTCATTCTCACGGTTTTTCTCTTGTCCATAAAACAGGTATGCTTGCTCAAATCTTTTTCCCTTCCTGTATTCCAAAATCATGAATCCAAAAATACAAAATTTCCATACTATCATACCTTGATTCTTGGTTGAGAATACGAGGGTGATGGCGAGCTGTGGGATGCTGCTTTAACTTATAAGAGAACAACTTATATCCACATAGACTTATTAACTTATTTCAAACAAAGAGACAGGTCTGCAGAGTTGCAAACTCGCTCTGATACCAACTGTAACAGCCCGGTCCCGAGATAGGGATTTACGAGTGGGGACGGGGTGTTATTATGGGATTAACGAATAAAGATGGGGGATTTACCAGGAGTTTTAAGAATCAAGACGTGCCTTAGAATTTGTATGGAGATGCTCGGGTTTACTTCGATTAAAAGAAAACATGCTTAAGCGGAATGAAACGGCTAACTAATCAGATACCAACTTGTTAGGCCTCTTTGCAGGTGAACAGAGGTCATGCTCAAAATAGAGATAAACATAATATGCATCTTATAGGTATTAAATCGTTTCTGGAGATTATTCATAGAGTCTTGCTAAACATAATAGGACTTGAACAGAATTGAAATGAGTGTATCAGAGTAGCGGATCATAAAGTGGGATTTCATGGAAACATTAGATAATAGCAAAATAGTCTTGGCAGCCAACCCACATTCACAGCCACCAGCATCCTCAGCATCTCAACCTGAAAACATTTGAAAAGATGAGGCATGAGCACTAATGTACTCAGTGGGTTTTAGCGAAAATGCTTTTATAACTTCAAGACATCCAATGATTAAAAGACGGTATACGGAGAGCAAAACGCAAAAGCCCTCTCCGTATCCATAAAACCTTTTCTTTTCTTTTGTGCCCAACTTGGCTTAAACCTGTCGTCAACTGTACCCTTAGGCATGCCAGAGGATAGAAGAGGGGTTACCTCAAATATCCGAATGAGTTTGCGAGGGAAAAACCCAGCAGTGACTATCTTAATAATTCTGAGCTCAAATCCTGCTTAAGTGAAAGCTAAGTTCCTTTTCTTCCTATTCTTGCTAGCAATACCGAGCTTAGAACAACGTCTAATGCTAATACCTTATTGCTATATGACCTTGGCCTACAAAGGGTTAAAACTACTCTAATAAGGCAATCCTTTAATCCTTAACGATACGAGCTTTAACAAGGCATAAGCATTCAAATACGAGGAAATGAATGCAGATAAACATTGATTGCAATTAAAGCGATTCTAAACACTTCATGCTAACATAAATTGCAAATAAACAATTCGAGCATATCTAAACATACTTGAGAGCTCACTTAACTTATACTAACTTTCTTTACTTATCCAATTCAACATAATCATGCTTATAACTCCATTTATTCCTTTTCTTGTACAGAGATCAAACAGGCTGAGCAAAATACTTTATTGGATATCTCGTTTGTCCTAACATGCTTCTAGAGCTTATTAGCTCAAACTTTAGATGAGTATAGATTTGCCCACCTTGATTACGGAACGGAAGACGAGGCAACGAGCTGGTGGTCTTCCTTAGTATTTCTCCGAGGCTCGATTCCTCCTACAAGAGTCGAATCGTCGACTTAGAAGTTTTCTTCGAAGATTTCTAATAACATGATATTAAGTAACACCCAACTAATATTCCCTTAGCTAAGACTTAACATGGATAGCACGACTTTGACTTAATAAGGGGATCGAGAATGGTTTAATTTATTTAAGAAACTTCTTGACTCGATCTCTAAATTTTAGACGGAAAATAACTCAATATCTTAATCGAAATAATTTGAAATTAACTTGAATACCTTACTATAATTTAAACTTGAACATGGCTTAAAAGTACCATAATTTTAAAGACTCGAAAAGATCGGAAAGAAGGGGTACGGAAATAGCCGGAAAGAACAGAAAACGAAACAATATGGAAAAGGAGGGGGGGCGCCGCGGGGCTACCTTGCCCCGGCAGGCCACCCGCCGCCGCGGGGCCTCTTGCCCCGACGGGCTCACCGCCCCCGGCGGGCTCACCCCCCCCCTCCCCCCCGCGGGGCTCTTTCTCTCCATCTTTTCTCTCTCTCATCAACTGGGTTCCTTTCAACGTGTACTTCAACTGTTCTTCGTGTTCGTTGATTTCTTCGATGAACACGAAGAACACGAAGAACAATTAACCCGAAATTTCTTTATGAAAATATCGTACTTGATTTTAACGTGCAACAACATGCTTTAACTTAAAAATAATTTTGGCATTATAACGACACAAACACGATAATCCTCCGGAATAAATAAATATAACTTGAACAGATTTTTAACGGAATGAACGAGGCTAACCTTCTAGAATAATAATAACGGAAATAAAACGAGAAATATAACGTAAGCGTTATTATTTTGGAACTTCAATAAGAATCGAAATACTACTTTAGACTAGCAATAATGAAGAACGCGAAGAACGTAAAGAACGGAAAGTAAATGCGAAATTTAAAAGACGGAAAAGAAATAGAATCGAGATCGACGAATAAGAATGGACGGGGTCAGGTGCGTCGAAGGAATGTGGCTAGTTCGGCGTCTCGTCGAGTCGCAACGGCGGCAGAGCCGCCTGCTACGATTTCAACGGTGCCTCTAGCACATTCCCTCACTACATCCCTTCCATGCCACTCCACTCATCGTCTTGAAGAACACTCACGAAGAACGATTTTTACTTCGACAGAACCTTCTCGGCTTTCAAAGCTTTTCACTTCTCGATTTTAGAAGTGAAGTGGATGTGAAATGAGCAAGAAATGGTAAAGGGGTGGTCCTCTATATATAGGAAAAGCTTTGGCTTCCCTTGGAAGCCATTGCTGTGCGGGAATACTGCAAAAGTTACCCCGGGTTCGGTTAAAAGCTGCTTTATTCGATGTCGAGGTCCAAATGACTTCAGGCACGAAATCTAAAAATACCGGGAGACTCGTTGGCTTGAATACTAGTGAACCAACTTGTTTCGTGAAGAAAATGGGTTCGTCAGAAGGAAGACGAGCAAAGATTCCCTTTTCTGAATTACTTTTTACTATTCACTCAGACTGACAGATTGGGCTCCCGAGCGTTCGATTGACCTCAGAATGATAATCCGTGAACGCCAACGGAATCCTTGAGTCATTTCCCATAAGAAGGGCCTGACAGAACTGAACTTGAATAAACGAGGAGGATTTCATAAATTTCTCAAAACATGAACGCACGCAAAAGTTACTATTCATTCTTCTTTTAAATACGTTTTTCATCACCGGGAACTCAAATGACTTGGGAATTAAATTCGAAAACACCGGCATACTCTTTGAGTTAAAACCTTTCTAATGAGACCACGGATGGTCCTAAAATAGTTAAAATCACATTTCTCGAAAAAGACGATCTGACTCCTAAAGTCGTGACTGACATCCAACCTTAACTAATCTTAATTAAATTCCTTCTTTAATTAATTAACATTCCTCTAAACCTTATTCTGAAATCTGGGGTATTATACAATATTTGGCATTGCATGAAAAATGTTGCCACTGAGAAATTGCCATGCCTAAGTGTTCGAAAATATCCTCTATTTTGTTTTTATCCAAAACACTAGTAGCATGCTTCAAAAGCTTATATGAAGTCAAGTCGCATCCAATGATCAACATATCAGACACTTGTGTACCAGCAGCACACTCAACATTTTACCATCAGAGAAAATGTTCATCGATCTTCTCTTTTTCTCATTGAGAGATCTTATATGGGCTCATTTTCCATTCAATAGCATGACATTGTGCTCCCTAAAAGATTCATTTATAGAGTTCTCACCCAAGTGCATAGATCCATAACCCTTCCAATTGTCTCCAGAACACGTTTCTGATGGCGACGGTTCGGGTGAAGGATGAGCCAATGATTTATTGATAAATAAATTCTTGATTGAGGGAATAGCACATGAGAACTCACCAAAATCATTCATGTCAGTAAACTTTCTAGTATGGTCTAGGGAGTCACGATCACCTTCATTCCAGAGCACACTTTCTCTTTTAGTCATTTCATCGAACACCTTCTGTGTTTGACGAACCAAACCCTCATTGATAGAAATATCTATCGAATCCTCCTCCCTATCAGCTTCATTCATCTCCTTATATAATAATTTCATCTCTTTGAAAACCAAATGAAGTCTTTTCAGAATTTCCGCATTTTCGTCAACCCCAACCTCCAATTTCGTTCCCACCATCTCAGTCTCATATGTTACCTTCAAGTTTGTAGCAGAGGGTGTTGCAGAGATGTATGAAGATGGTGATAACTAGTTTTTCTATCCCCAAATCTGATCAAAATTTGGTGTTGTATGGCAACTAAGACATCATCCAATCGACTGAATTTTTCATAGATTTTTCCAAATTGTTTCGTAATTTGGTTTTGCAATTTTAGTTCATATTCTTCTCTTTTCTGTAATTCTGATTGCAATTTGTGTTCAGATTTTCTCAACATTTCTTCCAAATCATCAAGATTGATATGGTTGGCCATCTTCCAAGGATCAATGGCTCTAGATACCAATTGTTATGATCTTGGATTTTCTTTACATAATGACCGGTAAAAAGCACTAGTTTGGGGGATAAGTAGTAGCTTGAGGAGAAATATAAGAATGAAGAGAGAGAGAGAGAGAGAGAGAGAGAGAAATTGAGAGAGGATTTTTTGAGGTAATTTTTCTATATCATTTCCCAACAAAAACATAGGTTATATATGCTTACAAATGGGACCACTTACACAATTCTAGAAGAAACAATAACTAAAACATTTTAACTAAAATATTAAAGATAGATATTAATATGATATAGTTTGGTTTAGTAATCCATATGCTCATTTTCAAAGCCCACTTGATTTAGTCGAATCCAAGTTATTTCTTCTTCTTCTTCTTCTCTAAGTCCTACTTCTGGGTCATGACACATTACTAGAGGAGGGGGGTCGAATGCCTAAGAATTGTTATCAGAGGTGTAGAGGTGAGCGTTGATGATGTAAAGGGCCAACGATGGTCAGAGTTGAAGAAGCTTCAGACTCGGTCTCTAGTGGATTCTTTAGAGTCGTTGTAAGTGTTGCTCGTAGAGTGCTTAAGGTTAATTTTCCATGACAACGATAAAGATGAGAATGTGACATAAATTGTATGGTGACATAGAGGGTTGAGGTTCATGCATGTATGGTGGAGGCTAGCATCACTTATTTTTGTAGCTGCTGCTAGCGATGGCGATGTCTAAAAAACTCATTGATAAGAACTCCATTAAGCCATAAGGGTAAGGGGATTGTAAAATAAAGGAAAAATTGTAAAAAAAAAGGCACCAGGGGATGTGAAATAAAATAAAGTTTGTGTACATAAGGCTAAAATAAGGTTTAATACATAAACTGTTGTTAAGACAAATAGAAACATATTTAAAATTTAATAAAAATAATGTTACAAAATTGCTTAACAAATAGGTAAATGTAATAAACTTAAATTTAAAATTGCTTCAAACTTACAAAATAATGTTTGGAAAACAAAATAAATTTACAGGTTCTAAAAAAATTTCTTATAAATAACGTTATGTGACTTCGTGCTCTAAAAATTGCAACATAAAGTTGTCCGTGTGAGAGTACTGATTTCTTAAGAATATACCCACATGTGATAGAGACTGTTATTGACTTTTGTTGATTGTCATTGCATACGAAATAATGAGAGGAAAATATTTTTGTTTAAACTTGAATGAGAAACATGGATCCAACGAGGTAGGTGACATTTGAGAAATCGATACCTTTTGGCTAGAATTACTTCTAGTCAGTATCTCAGCTTTCAGAACATGTTTGTCAAGCTTGATAAAAACTAAATGTCCCATTGCACAACCTAGCATAGTGGTTGACGTTTCTCAACAACATAATGGTAAACCTGAACACTTCAATCCACCTAAAAAATCGGTTATGTATGTTGTTCAAAACATTAAAAATTCCATCTGCATTACACCTGCTATCCGAACTTAAATACTTCATGCTATCTGATTAATTCATCGATATCTTATGTATTGATTCACCTCATCAACGAAATCAAGTGTTGGAGCCAATATTGATATTTTTTGTAAATAAGACAACTCATTTGTATCAGATAATTCTGATAGATAGATATTGTTAAAGATGGATACAATAGGGTCGCCTGAAAATTTTAAATGTACGTCACCGAGAATTTCAATCCTTGCATGTCCATTATTTGTACCTCTAAGAAGACCGACTCCTATAGCAGTAATCCAATCAAAAAAATTTTGTAATCCAGATACTTCAACCTTAGAATCAACAGTCTGCAACCTCATGTTTTTGGTCAACCTTAAGAAGAATTGATAGTTTCATTGACAACGTCTTGTGTGCTACCTTTTTGTATAACAGATAGAATTTGCCTAAAATCTTCACCAAAATAATGGTGATGCCTCCAAATGGTTGATGGTGGCTAGATAGATTCTTGAATCATATCACATTCCCAAAACTTCTATCTAGGTTATTTATCCCATATAACAAATTTACATATCACCAGAAGCTCGGTAATCCTAATTCCTTATTTGATATTGCACGTAGAATCTTCGTTAGCAGTAATAGGGACAACAAATCAGGAATGACAGTTCTTCCACCATGTAACGAAAAAGATGTTTTCTCACTTGAAGCAACATTTAATACTATGTCTCATTTCGATCTTAATGCAACAGATAATGTTCCGCAAATGAAAACTTTACCCGTACCTCCATAACATACATAAAATGAAACACCTGAATCCATTTGTGTTTTTTATATAATAAAGGCATACACATGATGATGTTCTTCAGTCAGATTAGCATGCATGATAGTATGTTCAGATGCTAGTTGTGACTGATCATAACGCTATTAATCATTTATTATACTATGATTTATCTGACAAAAATATTCTTCTGAAGGATACAACATATCGTCAAATTCACATAGACTACAACCATACTTTCACAATAATTTTTCCATCTCAAGAAGTGCATTGTTTCTAATCTACTCTTCGATCAATTTTAAATCTGATATAAAAATATTAGTTTTTATTACATATTACAAACACATAAACAAGGTGACAGTTGTGTATTTTACACACAACTTTTGGATATAAATTAATGATCTTTATAATGTTAAGTTGTGTATTTTATATATCTTTTGTGCTTTATTTGTTATCATTTGGATTTTTTGATGTGTTTGCTAGTTTTGCAGTAATAGTTGGATTTTTGTTGCATAATTAAAGCAAAACATTCAAATACGGGCATGAAGAGTTGAAGGAAAATTTAATTAAGCTCTTGGGCTTAATTAGATACTTAATTAAAGCCTAATGGACTGGATCAAATGATTAAAGCCTGTGAAAATCTGAAGCCCAGTGTGAAAATAACTTTTGTTAACCCGGAAAGTGTCGGTCGATCCAAGCCAGTGCAATTTACAAAGGTCCGGGTTGACCCGATCGAAGTCACTTGGGTCGACCCTGTGCAAAATCAAGCCTTTGGGTCAACTGAAATCCATGGGTCGACCCATGTGCCCGGGTCCGCGAGAATGCGATTTTTTATCTCCAATTCTGGGTTTTAAACCTATATATAAAAGCCTCCATTTTGATACACGCCCTAGATACTTGGATACAACCCCATATACATTAGAGAGACATAAGAGAGAATAGAGAAGAGAAGAGCAAGATGAAGGTTTACCAGCTACTCGAGAGGACGTGACAAGGTCGCTAAAGACGGAGTGCTAGTGCAGAGGAAACAAGGCAATTGGATTCCCCCGTGTTATTTGGTTTTATTGTTTATTTAGTAATGAATAATTTTACTCTAGTTTTTATTGTTTATTTAAGTATGTCTACCTAATTTCATAGCTAGGTTTTAGGGATTGGATGTTATGGATTTTATTAATGTGATTTGATTATTTTCTTCATATTATCTCTCGGGGCTTGATTTCTATGAGCTTATTTTATATCTTGTATGAATTCTTGATCATCATTTGTGTATGCTAGTCAATTAATTTGATGTTCTCATCGGAGAAAAATTAATTGATAGAAAGATTGAATTAAGGCTATATGTGCTTGGAAGAACTGAGCCCGTGAGTTGCATAGAGTTCAATAAATCTTCGTGTAATTAATTGTGAGTAATGACATGTGTGAAGAACTAACCAAGTGAAGTGCATGCTCATTATATCTATATTATGGTATATGCCTCAAGAAGCAACCTAATAACAAAGTAGTGATTGCCCAACATTGATAAATTAAAAACTAAAGTCGAGTTGCAAAAATTAATAAATATCAATAAATGAGATAATGATCCAGGTTCTCTAAAACCTAGCTTTTTCTCCATTAATAAGTTTAGTATTTTTATTTTTTTATTTTATTTGTTTTTATTTATTTCTTCTTTATCTTTGTATTTAGTGTCTAGATATTAGTTTGGTACTTGTGTTTGAGAACATAAGAGTTGCAATGTCTGTGGGATACAATACGCTTGCTCACTTGTATATTACAATAACACCGTGCACTTGCGGTTATTTATTTATTAATAAATAGTGTGTTATAAGCACACACAGACACATATGTATGTTTGAATATATATATATATGTGTGTGTGTGTGTGTGTGTGTTTGTGTGTGTGAAATTATGAAGATAATAATAATTTTGGGATAAATATTATACCTGAATAATTAAGAATTTTACATTGTCTATGAAGAATATTATCAGACAAATAATTCTCTAACACTTTTCCAACACAATCTCCAGTTTAGCCATAAAATTAGCGGCGAGCAATTTAGCAAATAACTATTTCAGTGAATGAGTAGAACACCATTGACTGGCCTCAATAATTTCATCATTGTACTTATTATCATCGTCTAACCAACCTAATGTGTAACACGTATTGCGAAATGAGTTGTATTGTATGTCATTCATGTATCTTAAATATTTAAATGATATGGATCCACATACAATATTGAGAGGGATTCTCAAATAGTACATCTCATTGGTGCCTAGATGAACATATAAGATTTTTCCAATAGAGAATCCTATTTTCTTAGGAATCCACTCCCAAATTTGCATTTTCCACACAAACTTAGTTGGAAATTCATAATACGTTAATTTTCTCACTTTTGGATACTTTTTATTAGCTTCAAACCAAGCGAGAAATACGCTATAATCAACCGACAAATGATTTACAATATTTTCAATTACATCATTATGAAAAAAATTATCTTCTCCTCATCTAGCAAATGAAAACTAAAATACTCAACTGGTGGATCTCTATAGTTAATATCAAATCCAAATGTTCTTCGCAATGTTAGTTTTGTATACTGGAAGACATGTCCTTGTATATTTTTTTGATGATATGATGATATAGATTGATTTTATTGCAGTCACTATTTGCATTTACATTATTATATAATTATTTATGCATATTCAATATACTTACATTGTAGATAATATGGTGTGTGAACACATGGTAAGATCATATCATCAGATCCTTGTATTGTATTAAAAGATTCACGGTTTAGATGGTCCTAAATACACCATCAGTACACCGTAGAATAATCTGATAGTTAGTTTATCTTGACTAATTGATTATTCTAATACGCGTGTTAGTGCATTGAGGAGGATCACGATAGGATACTGTTCTCTACTCTAACACTATAAGTTAGAGAACAAAGATCCACAGGGTTCGGGTTCTTAACTTATATTTATTGACGAACATATATATGCTTTGTTTATTACTTTGATTTATCAATGGGTGAGGTTCTTTTATAGAATCAATAAACTCGATATTTTAGGTAATAACATTTGCATATGTGATGTGTCGTGCAATATATATAAGCATCGTGTCCTGGTGTGCCAGGTTGATGATGTTCTCTTGAGGAAACACAAATTCATGTGAAACCCTGCGGGTGGAATTTATTTTGTACATGAATAAAGCTTGTGTGGTATTACTCAAGATTTTAGATATTAATTAATTATAGCTGTCAGAGGCTTACATGATTAATTAATTAACATTAGATCTTAAACACGAGGAATGGCTGAACTAAAGCAGAAAGCATCTTCACAAATATGTTTTAAATTGGAAAGTCAGTATTACTTCTTTAGTGGAATAAAAGTAATATTTAATTTATTTAATAATATCCTAAGTTTATTGGATATTGGGAATTAAATAAATTAGCAGGCCAATTTAATATTCTTCTAGATCCCTATTGTAGCCCAATATGACTTTAATGGACTGGAGATGGAAAAAGAGATAGAGGCCCAAACCCAGTAGGTCTGGGACTTGATAATTTCGACCACCTCCTTATAAATAAAAAGGTGGGGATCTAAATTTTCAGTGTTAGAAATCAGCCCCTCTTTAGTCTCTTGATCTCCATAGTATCCATACTTATCTAGTAGATTTCAGCCCACCCTGAATCTTGATACAGTCCGGGAATACAACAGAAGATCGAGAAGTTGAATTTCTAAGCTTGTGGGTGCCATTTTTCATACATACAACAACAAGATTAGACCTTTAATCTTGTTCGCAATCCGACATTCGATTGTAAGTATTTTTCGGTATTCTATGTTTCAGTTTTCAGTAGAATCGAAAAACCAGATTGCATGTTTAATTAAACTCAGTTTATTAAAACATATGAGCTGCATGAATTTATGATTTACATGACATTAGGATTAAAGAACAACCAAAAAGATCATGCGGTGGTTTAATTTGAAAAAACCCCAACACGCAATCTTTCACATGGAGAAATATATTTACAACCATAGTACATATTTACCTCATCAATTACTTTATCTTGAGTTCCATCTTCAGTGCTTCGACAAAAAAAAGTTGTTACACGATCATTACCCTTATGATGTACTTAAATGAGTACTTAATAAATGTTGATTGATTACTAACAGCTGTGTATTTTATACAACTTTTGGATATGAATTGATGATGTTTATTATATTAAGTTATGTGTTTTATATAGCTTTTGTGCTTCAATTGTTATCATTTGGAGTTTTTGATGTGTTCGCAAGTTTTGCCGTAATAGTTGTGATTTCGTTGAATAATTGAAACAAAACAGTCAAATACGAGCATGAAGAGTTGAAGTAGGATTTAATTAGGCTATTGGGATTAATTAAATACTTAATTAAAGCCTAATGGACTGGATTAAATGATCAAAGCCTGTGAAAATCTGAAACCCAGTGCGAAAATAGGTTGGGTCGACCCAGAAAGTATTGGTCAACCTAAGCCAGTGTAAATTACAAAGGGTTGGGTCGACCCAACCGAAGTCACTTGGGTCGACCTTGTGCAAAAATATCCATCTGGGTCGACTGAAATCCGTGGGCCGACCCATGTGCTCAGTTTCACGAGAATGTGAATTTTTATCTTTAATTCAGGATTTTGAAACATATGCACTAGAGAGACATAAGAGAGAAGAGAAAAGAGAAAAAAAAGGACGAAGGCTTGCCATTTACTCAAGAGGAGGTGGCAAGGTTGCTAGAGACAGAGTGCTACTGCAGAGGAGACAAGACAACTGGATTTCTTCCTGTTATTTGGTTTTATTGTTTATTTTGTCATGCATACTTATACTCTAGTTTTTATTGTTGATTTAATTATATATGTCTAGGTAATTTCATAGCTAGATTTTAGGGATTAGATATTATGGATTTTATTAATATGATTTGATCATTTTTTCCTGTTATCTCTCGAGGCTTGATTTCTACGAGCTAGTTTATATCTTGTAGGAGTGTCTGATCACCATTTGTGCATGCTAGTTGACTAGTTTGATATACTCACTGAAGAAGGATTAATTGATGAAAAGATAAAAATCAAGTTATGTGTGCTTGGAAGAATAGACTCAGTGAACAAGTATTGCATAGAGTTCAACAAATCTTCATGTGCTTGATTGAGAGTAATGACATGTGTGAAGAACCCACCAAGTGAAGTGCATGCTCATTATGTCTATGTTATGGTATATGCTTTAATAAGTTGCCTTATAACAAACCATTAATTACCCGCCATTGATAAATTAAAAACTAAAGTCGGGTTGTAAGAATCAATGAGTATTAATAATTGAGATAATAATCCAGTTTCCCTAAAGCCTAGGTTTTTCCCAATTAATAGTTTAAATATTCTTATTATGCTATTTTATTTGTTGTTATTTATTTTTGTTATTTATCTGCGTATTTAATGCCTAGATATTAATTTAGTACTTGTGTTTGAGAACGTGAAAGTTGCAGTCTCTATGGAATGTAATACTCTTGCTCACTTGTGTATTATAATAATATTGTGCACTTGCAGTCACTTATTTGTTAATAAATAACGTGTCAATTACACCATTCGATGTTAATATGATCTCCATACTTTATCAACATATATTTATTGTGAGGAACAACGTATATATTTTCAAGATACATACCATTCTTCAATATTGTATGATTGTTATCCTCCATCTATAGTTTTGGTAGCCGTCTTCATAAGTAGAAGTCATCTCAACAAATTTTTTGGGGAGTGTTTTTTATGCGATCCTCCCAGGAGTATCAGGTTACAACGGTAGATTTGGGGAAAATCTCAAACCCTAGCCTCACAACGATGTTGAACCACGAACTAATTGGATCCACAACCCGTGATCAATTGAAGACACGAACCCTCGATTGATGGTGACGCCACAAACAGTGATGGATTATCTATTTGATAAGTCATGAAGCCTCACGGTGTGTGCGTGAGAAAGAGAGAATTCTCCAGAGAGAAATGACTCGCTAAAATAAAATTTGTATAATGAATAATGTGTCTCGAATTACAATAGAAGAAACCCTTATATAGTTGGACCCAAAATAAATAATCCATAAATAAAATCCTAAGAGAAATAGGAAAATAAATCATAAAAACACGCCAATCCGGAACGCGCTTAGATGGGTGTGACACGGGGTCAGTCGCGCCCCGGGTCACGCTATGAATCGCGCTTAGTCCAAAGCTCAACACGTGGCTGGCGCGACTGGTTCACTCGCGCCTCAGGTCACGCTATGAGTCGCGTGACCGGCTGCTCGCGTCCCGACTCGTGCCAGTTCGTTCCGTAGCTTGAGATCACTGTCTTCCACTTGAGCTCGGTGTCCTCTCCCTCCATGGGTCGTTTGGACGACTCTTGGCTCCAGATCTCTTGAATGAATCTATTGAGGCTCTCCTTGAACCTCTTAGCTCGGGGTCTTGTCATCGGTCCTTCAGGCACCCTAATTAGGTCAATTCCTTCCTCGTCTCGGGTCATATCATTCCCCTCCTCTTGAAAAGGATTTGTCCTCAAATCCAGCTCATCACCTACATCAAAAGGGCTCAAGTCAGCAACATTAAACGAAGTACTGACATTATACTTACCTGGAAGATCCAGCTTGTATGCATTGTCACTGATGCGCTCCACCACTTGAAATGGCCCATCACCTCTGGGAAGTAATTTGGATCACCGTTGTGCTGGAAATCTCTTCTTCCGCATATGCAGCTAAACCCAATCACCAGGCTCAAACACAACTTTCTTTCGCCCTTTGTTGGCCTTCATGGCATACTGCTCAGTGCGCCTCTCAATGTTTGCCCGTGCTTTCTCATGAATATGTCTAACAAAATCAGCCTTCTTTTCTCCATCAAGGTTAGTATGCTCTTGCACAGGTAAAGTAATTAAATCTAAAAGAGTAACAGGATTAAAACCATAAGCCACTTCAAATGGAGAAAATTGAGATGCAGAGTGAACAGACCTATTATAAGCAAATTCCACATGCGGCAAACACTTTTCCCAAGTTTTAATGTTCTTTTTTATTAACGCACATAACAGTGTAGACAAAGTTCTATTAACTACCTCAGTCTGACCGTCAGTTTGTGGGTGACAAGTAGTAGAAAATAAAAATTTAGTACCTAACTTACACCACAATGTCTTCCAAAAGTAGCTCAGAAACTTTGCATCTCTATCAGAGACTATAGTCCTAGGCATGCCATGCAATCTAACAATCTCCTTAAAGAACAAATTAGCAATGCGGGATGCATCATTAATTTTGTGACAAGGAATGAAATGTGCCATCTTGGAAAACCTATCAACAACCACAAATATAGAATCCCGACCACGTTTACTCCTAGGTAGACCTAGCACAAAATCCATAGAAATATCTATCCAAGGACATGTAGGTATAGGTAATGGAGTGTATAAACCATGGGGTTGGACTCTAGACTTAGCCTGTCGACAAGTAATACATTTACCACAAATACGCTCCACATCACGCTTCATATGTGGCCAAAAAATGTTCATGCAAAACAGATAAAGTCTTAGCCACACCAAAATGTCCCATCAAACCACCACCATGTACTTCCAACAATAACAAATCACGGATAGAGCAGTTAGGCACACACAATTTATTTTCCTAAAACAGAAATCCATCATGCCTATAAAACTTGCCACTACCAGCTTGTTCACATGCATTATAAATTTCACCAAAGTCATCATCTCCCACATACAAGCCTTTCAAACTCTCAAAACCAAGTAGCTTAACATCTAGAGTAGCAAGCATAGTGTACCTTCTAGAAAGTGCGTCAGCTACTACGTTCTCTTTTCCTTGCTTGTACTTGATGACGTAGGAAAACGTCTCGATGAACTCCATCCAACGAGCATGCCTCTTGTTCAACTTGTGTTGTCCTTTGAAGTGCTTCAAGGACTCATGGTCGGTGTGGATCACAAACTCCTTCATCCACAGATAATGCTGCCACGTTTGCAATGCTCGAACCAACGCGTACAACTCCTTGTCATACGTCGGATAGTTCAAGGTCACCCCTCCCAGCTTCTCGCTAAAGTATGCAATCGGTCGAACCACTTGCATCAACACTGCACCAATGCCAACACCAGAAGCATCACATTCAACTTCGAAAGTCTTAGCAAAGTTAGGTAGAGAAAGTACCGAGGTGTGTGTTAATTTTTTCTTAAGCGTGTTGAACGTCTTCTCTTGTTCCTTTCCCCAGTAGAACTCGACATTCTTCTTGATCACCTCCGTCATGGGTGCTGCTATGCCGCTGAAGTGTGGCACAAATCTCCGATAAAAGCTTGCAAGCCCATGGAAACTCCGGATTTCTCCAACAGTGGTGGGGGTCGGCCACTCCCTAATGGCTCGAACCTTTTCATCATCCACCTGTACACCCTCTGTGCTAACAACAATACCAAGAAACACAACCTTATCTGTGCAAAAGGTGCATTTCTTAAGGTTAGCATATAACTGTTCTCTCCTCAAAGCATCTAATACACATCTTAAATGCTCAACATGCTCCATTTCTTTTTTGTTATAAATCAAAATGTCATCAAAGTAGACCACGACAAATCTACCTATGAAAGCTCGTAAAACATGATTTATTAAACGCATGAAAGTACTAGGAGCATTAGTTAATCCAAATGGCATCACCAACCATTCATACAATCCCAATTTAGTTATGAATGTCGTTTTACATGCATCCCCTTCTTTAATCCTAATCTGATGGTACTCACTCCTCAAATCAATTTTGGAGAACACACAAGCACTATGCAGTTCATCTAGCGTATCATCTAAGTGGAAAATGGGGTGTTAATACCTTACCATTATGTTGTTGACAGCTCGACAGTCGACACACATCCTCAGGGAAGTGTCCTTCTTGGGCACGAGTAGAACAGGACTCGCACAAGGACTCAGGCTCTCCCGTACTTGGCCTTTGTCCAATAGCTCATGAATCTACTTTTCTAGCTCTTTGGTCTCCTCGGGATTACACTGATAAGCGGGTCGGTTTGGTAAGATGGCACCTGAAATGAAATCGATTTGGTGCTCGATCCCACGAATTGGTGGTAGACCCGGTGGCATCTCTTTGGGAAAGACATCTTCGTATTCCTGCAAAAGAGACATCACAGAACTAAGCAAAGATTGGTTAAGTTGGTTAGTGTTCAAAAGCACATTTTTGCGGATCAATAGATACAACGGCTGCTCGTGTTATACGGCCCACTTCAGATCACTAGCCGTTGTAAAACAGGAATGGTGGATAATCTCCTTTCTATTCTTTTCTCCCTTTCCATCCTTCTTCATCAAGTCGACCTCCATCTGCAGTTTCACTTGATCCTCATACACTTGGGATGATGTAAGAGGTGCTAGTGTCACCGTCTTCTGATTAAGTACAAATGAGTACTTATTAGTGAAGCCATCGTACTTCACTCGCCGATCATATTGCCACGGATGTCCTAACAGAAAGTGTTCAGCTTGCATTGGCACAATGTCGCATAATACCTCATCCTCATACTTTCCAATTTTGAAGGGAACTCGAACTTGCTTGTCCACCTTCGTCTCTCCACTGTCATTTAGCCACTGCAACTTGTATGGCTTCGGATGCTTCAAAACCGGAAGTCCTAGTTTGGTCACCATCACCACACTTGCTACATTGGTGCAGCTCCCTCCATCAATGATCATACTACATACCTTATCTAGAATATAGCATCGGGTATGGAATATGTTCTCTCGCTGCTCCTCCTCGACACTCTTAGTATGCAAGCTCAAAGATTTTCTTTCCACCAAAGTAAGTGTTGCGAGCGCTGCATATTCTTCATCACTGGACCCTCCTGACAATGTAGGCATCTCATTATCCGATGCTTCATCTTCAGTCATGATCTCTCCACTGTCCTTCAAAATCATCACCCTCCGATTTGGACATTGGTTAGCCATATGTCCTCTACCTTGACACTTGAAACACTTGATGTCCCGATTTTGATTTGCAGATGACTCCGGGTTGTTGGAACTGGGCGTGATAGGTGTCTCGATTTTCGGTTTGGAGAAAGGCTGCTTCTCCTCTTTCTTTCCTTGGTTCGCCTTCCATGGAGGTGTGTTGGTATTCTGATTTTGCCTCCAATTAGATAAACCGGCTCGGTTCTGGATACCCCTCCTCTTGAGCTGGTTCTCCACTTTGATCGCCAACTGTACTACATCATTTAGGTCCACATAGGGCTGCAGCTTCGCTGTGTCTCGTATCTCTCTGTTTAGGCCAGCTAAAAATCTAGTTGTGGTCGCATCATCATCTTCTATCACATTAGCCCCAATCATGGCTATCTCCATCTCCTTGAAGTACTCGTCTATGCTACTTGAGCCTTGCCTCAAGGTCTGAAGCTTAGTGTGTAGCTCTCGGTAGTAGTAGCTCGGTACAAACCATCTTCTCATGATGACCTTCATCTCAGCCTACCCATCGATTGGTGGTTCTCCATTGTGCCTCCTAGAGGTTGTCAACTGTTCCCACCATACTAGAGCATAATCTGAGAACTCGACTGCTACCATCTTCACTTTCTTGAGTTCTGAATAGTTGTGGCAGTCGAACACCATCTCCACCTTGCACTCTCATTCAAGATAGGTTGTCAGATCATTCTTCCCATGGAATGATGGAATGTTCATCTTAATGTTTCCTAGATGATCATCCTCTCGGTTTTGACTTTTCCCATGCCGCCGTCCTCCTACTGCAGAAGCTCTATCTTCCTCTTCATAGTCTTCACTATAGGAGTCATAATATCCTCCTCTTTCCCTCTCTACATGTGGGTATCGCCTAGGTTTTACTCGGCTGCCTCTGCCTCCTCTTCCGCTTCATCCACCTTGCTGAGTCTTCTCCTATACTGAATTTTCCAAACTATCAAGTCTCTTGTTCAATGCAGTCAACTCAGTTCGGAACAACCTTGTCATGTGTTGTTGTATGGCTTCAATTGTGGATTTAGGATCAAAATTCTGGACTGCATCCCCTCCAGCTTCTGCTGTTTTCTCTCTAGCACCTGCAGACTTGTTAGACATAATCGACTTCTTTTTTTTTCTTTTTTTTACTCAAATACAACTGCTGTTGTAATCAAAAGAACTGAACAAAATAATTAAAATGCAAGACAATGAAAAAAGAAAGGAATGGATCTTACACAATGTTCTAGCTCTCCCTCACGTGTATGCACTCGTGTATCACTCAATTTGGCTTTTTTCGCTCGATTGATCTCATCTCTCTGCCTTTTACCACTCCAATTTCTCTCTACAGAAATTCAACAATCTCACAACCACACCAAATAATACTAGAACAACTTATCCAAGCAGTATCAATAATGTCACCACAATTTTCATTTTTTTTTCAATAACAATATTACTCGAATCACTCCCAAACACTAAAATACAACTTCCCAAACAATATATATCAATACCACAAAATGCCCAAAATTATCTACCGAAAATTCGAAAAATTTTGAAATTTCGCGAAAAAAATTTCGACTTTTCAACAGACGATTTATAAGCCTCCGGGAACCCAAATAACAAAACAAAAATCAATGAAATGGCAAAAATATTTCCCACCTTTTTACTCTTTTTTTATCAGCGTCTTTTCTCTTTTTTTTGTGCTGATTCGACTTTTGCTCTTTTTTTTAAATAGGCGAGAAGAAGAATTATAGAAACTAAATAAAAAATTAAATACGAGATAAAATTTGGAACCTGATACAAAGCTAAAGCTTTGATACCACTTGATGCGATCCTCCCAGGAGTATCTGGTTACAACGGTAGATTTTGGAGAAATCTCGAACCCTAACCTCACAATGATGTTGAACCACGAACTAATTGGATCTGCAACCCACGATCAATTGAAGACACGAACCCTCGATTGATGGTGATGCCACAAACAGTGATGGAGTGATGGATTGTCTGTTTGATAAGTCGTGAAGCCTCACGGTGTGTGCGTGAGAAAGAGAGAATTCTCCAGAGATAAATAACTCGCTAAAATAAAATTTGTATAATGAATAATGTGTCTCGAATTACAATAGAAGAAACCCTTATATAGTTGGGCCCAAAATAAATAATCCATAAATAAAATCCTAAGAGAAATAGGAATAAAGCATAAAAACACGTCAATCCGGAATCCGCTCAGATGGGTGCGAAACAGGGTCAGTCACGCCCCGGGTCGCGCTGTGAATTGCGCTTAGTCCAAAGCTCAACACTTGGCTAGCGTGACTGGTTCACTCGCGCCTCAGGTCGCGTTGTGAGTCGCGCGACCGGCTACTCGCGTCCCGACTCGCGCTGCAACTCGTGCCAGTCTGTTCCGCAGCTCGAGATCACTGTCTTCCACTTGAGCTCGGTGTCCTCTCCCTCCATGGGTCGTTTGATATCCAACTGAATTTATTTTTAAATTAAGTTAAATTAGTTTTGCTAAGATAATGGTATAACCTAATTCAAAGCTAATCTCCGACATAATTGAGACAACTTTCAGCCATTTTATTATAATACACACACACACACACACACACACACATGTTTGCCATTTGGAAGTAATATAAGAAGACACTAATCTACCTAAATAATTTCAGGAAAACATTTAATCTCAGCCAACCAACTTTGGCCACATGGAAGATGTTTGATTGTGCAGTTGTCCTTCTTTTTGTATACGTGTAGATGTATATTCTGAGGTTTAGGAGTTTAAAAAAAAAAAGAAAACGAAAGAGAGAGAAAAAAAGAACTTCAGTTTCTTCGTTTTAAACTTCTCATTAGTGCAAACGGCACGATATGCAAAAAGTTCTATGATGCATACTTTTTTTGCTTCCACTCATTTCAGACTCTTTTATACTCCTCTTGTTTTACAATGAGTGTCATTCTATTACTTTAATTTTGTTTCACAAAAAATTTCATTCTACACAATTGGGGTAAAAATTTCACATTTTTCTCATATTCGCCCTCATTTAATGCATTCAAACAAATCATATTTAATTCATTTAATATATTCACATAAGGGTGTATAAACTAATTTGATTATCTAATTAATATCTTTATTAATATGTGTGCATTCATCGAGAATGACACTTATTTAGAAATGGGGGGTATAAGATAATAATACGTTTTCTCTAAAACCATATTTTTCATACTGAAAAAATAAAGGATGTTGGTGCAATAAAAGAAAGATGTGTTTCATAAATACGTTTTACTATATCATTTTAACGATCCCGTCCTATAAGGGGGTGGTACTAAACGAGGGACGAAGTATTAAGAAAAAAGTAAAGAGGTTTAGAGAATGGAATTAGTGAAATTCCCTATTTATAAATAGCTTATAAGAAAGGAATGCAAGTGAAAACAATTCAATAAATCTATTCACAGGCCAATGGAAAACATTTAAACAGATACTAACATGCTCAGCAAATAAGGCCACTTCATAAGCCGAAAGTGATTATAGAGATGGATAATCAAAAGATGGGATTTTCCTACCCTTAATTAACGAATATACTAGACATCAATTATTTACAATAGGGATGGCAAAGTGGGCCTCCAGGCCTGACTGACCTGGGCCCGTCGGGCCAAGCATAAAATTCAGGCTGTGATTTCGAGCTAAAATATTGGAAGCCTTGCCCGGCCCAAAAGTCGGGTCGGGCCGCCCACGTGCCATAATGTAATTTTTCTGTTTTTGGGCTAGAAGGTCAGGCCCATTCGGGCCATTCGATTTTCAGGCCAAAAAACTATTTGGCCAACCCGACCTAAACTTCGGCTGGATCGGGCCTAAATTGCCACCTCTAATTTATAGCACGTAAAACATATTATTATCAGTACTGAATAAAGTTGTTCAAAAATAGAATAACAATATTATAGTATTATGAGAATAATAAGAAAACATACTGCAAGATAACAAAACGAGGACTCGGCACCCAACTCACATTCTCAGCCACCATCAGCCTCTGCACTTCAACCTGATAAATATTTGAGAAAAATCAGGGCATGAATACTAATGCAATTAGTGGGTAATTTTGAAAGCAACTCTTAAAACAAATAGAAATATCCAAATTTACAACACACAATATAAAAAGCAAAATGCGAAAGTCCTTCCTATATTTGTAAAGCCTTTCCTTCATGTGGGCCATTCTTGGCTCAACTTGATGTCTACTATATGAGGCATGCCTATGATAAAAGAGGGATTTCCTCAATTACCTGAAGTAGTATACCAGAGTTATCTGGCAGTGACTCTTATCTCATCTGATCACATGAGATTTATCATTATTGTAGTATAATTTAAAAGTGGGGCTATAATAATCTTGTATGTTTTTGCTATCTCTTTTAATTATAATTATAAAATAGGATTGTGGCCATATTATGTGCAGGGGTTATGTCTGATTTTTAAGTGTCGAGTACTGAGGGATAAAAAAAAAATCTTATTAAATTAATATGTATATTTTATAAATTAGCAAATGTAAAAAGAAAAATGAGACTGTGTTTAGAATATTCCCTTTATTGTTATTTATTTTATTTTATTCAATTAATTTTAATAGATAGAGGAGTTTTGATAAATTTCTCTATGGGAAAAAAAATTAAACTCACTAATAAAAAAGCATTTCTCACTATGATTTTATAAAGCTTCAACTTCTACTCAAATGTAGTGTAAATGAACTAAGTTGCCCTCAAAAGTAGTTAAATGTGTAAGAGTTACACATTTCTTACACATCCTTATATGTTTTTCCTAGAAGCTTAATCATTGGTGAAAGTGATGTTTATTGTCTAAAAAAATAAGTATAAATGACGAGTTCTCATTGGTGGAATTAACAGATTATTAGGGTTTTATCTTGTGATAGCACTCGAGTGAACATTCTTACACTTCTTACACATTCTTAATGTTTTTCCTAGAAAATAGCTTAATCATTGACGAAAGTGATGTTTATTGTCTAAAAAAATAAGTATAAATGGTGAGAATTCTCATTAGTGGAATTAACTAAAAATTAGCGTTTTATCTTGTGATAGCACTCGACTGAACTCAATAGCACTAAGTCAAGATTATACAGATTCAATCTCACTCGATAGCACTCATTCATATTATTATTATTATTATTATTATTATTATTATTATTATTATTGTTGTTGTTGTTGTTGTTGTTGTTGTTGTTGTTGTTCAATTGCACTCGATACCACTCAGTTTATATTATTATTATTATTATTATTATTATTATTATTAGTGATCGCACTCGATAGCACTAATGTAATTTACAGTCAAAGTGCATGTTTGTACAACTTTTTTCCCGATTATTGTGCACTTGCAAAATCTGAAAAATGCTGAAAACAACCTTACACATTCTGATAAATTTGGTTTGCATAGATTTTTTAAAAAGTAGGATCATTTTAGTACAAATGGGTAGAACTTAGAAGTTGAAGCTTTATAAAACCCTAATGAATTTTGCTTCTTTCATAAGAAATGTAGTGACTTTTATGCATTTTCACTTTATCTATTAACCTAAACTTTTATCACGCGAAGTAAAATTTGTATTATATTTGAATGATATTCATATCACACAAAAGTAACTAAGATTGTATTTGTGAAGCCAAAAGGATTAAAATAATTAAAAAAACAGAAAAACATTGAGTATACATGAGAATTCGATAATCAATTGGCCGTTACTAAATGAACTATCGGTTCTTCAAAAAGAAGGTCAATAAGGAGTCAAACTTAAATTACAATTTAATTTCTAATATTTGAAGATTTTAATAAAAACATTCAAACGTTTTAATAGTTATAATTTAATTCTCAACGTTTGAATATTATAACAGAAATAATCCAATATTTAATATTAATAATTTAATTCACAATGTTTGAATATTTTAACAGAAATGACCATTTCGCTTGATTTCAATCACATTTACTCTCAAGTGAACTAGAGACTCATATAATACATTTTTACCAAAAAAATGACCAAAATGGTTTTTTTTTCATCTAAATTGTTGGACCATTTCCATTAAAATGTTCAAACGTTGGGAAGTAAATTGTTTATATTAAATGTTGGGTTATTTATGTTAGAATATCGAAACGTTGAAAATTAAATTGTAAGTATGAAAACGCTGGATTATTTTTGTTAAAACCTTCAAATGTTGGAAATTTAATTGTAATTAGCCCTAAAAAAACATTACCGAAAAGCTTGAGAAGATTTTTTTACTATTTTTATTTTTTGAGTAACGCTTCAGAAGATTTGAAATTGAACATTTGTCTCGGAAATTCTTTGTCAAATAACGCAGCAACTTTTTTATTTTTTGAAGTTTTTCATTGCATATACATGGCACATCGTTATAGAATTTCCTTATTTATAGTTCAACCCTGATAAATGAAAATTGGGCTGAGCTGTTAAATATTTTAATTAAATTTAAATATCGATAGGAAATTATTAATTATCAAAATTGACAATTAATTATCATAAATTTTAAGACAAATGTTGTGTGTTGGGGAAAAAAAAGGTTGAGACCATAGGCCTGACATATACTATCAAGGTTGGAGGCTCCAAAACTACAATTTATTCTGACATTCAAGTTGAAAACATCTACCCAATTTACACTTTTCATTTAACTAATTCGCATGAGAAATCCTCAAATAGAATCATATTTTATTTCCAAAAACTATTAATTTTCAAATAAAAGAATCAACAAAGTAAGTTCAAAAGTTTTGAACGTTACATGAGAATATGACATACTTTTCAAAGAAATGGGCCCCACCAAAGACTAAAAAAAATAACAAGAAAAAGATAAGAAAGCAATTAAAAAATAGTGGTCACAGTCTCACAGAATGATCCTTCCACAGTTCCACTGTTCTCTCTCACATCTCATGGCCTACACTTTTTTCTCTCTCTTAAGTTGAGCTCAACGTTTGCTTTTTAATTTAAATTTCAAATTTAAGAACTAAAGACAATCATTACAAGCCACAATAAATAAAACCCAACTTTCATACCACAACAAACATTAGATTTTTGTTAAACTGTTTTTTAATAATAATTTCATCTCCATTCTGTAAAATCCCTGCAAGAAGAATGGGAGATTCAGCTTGTCTCATGCATGGCTTCTCTTATGCTTCTGCCATTCCCAATCAATCAAAGCAGGTAACAAGAATACACAAACTAACAAATCCCTCTTCTTTCTTTTTTGTGCTTATTAATATTTTCTTTCTCATGTCTTTGCATCAGTATCATGAGTTCTTGCATCATAATTGTTGTAAATAACACAGTGGTCCGAGTCTTGAAGGTAGTTAATTGCTTGTAGAATGTAATAGTTTGTGTGTGTGTGTAAGCATGATTTCATACATCAATTTTGACTAATGTGGGAGATTACACGATTCCTGGAATGGTTTCAACACTTTCTTGAAACTTTGCAAACTAAAAAATAGCAAAAGTTTGGCATTTGTAGATGAGTTAATGTCTTAACCTTTTCTTGAAACCCAAAACCATGTAGTAGTCTTTTGTGAAAAGTGGAGGTTTTGATGCGTTGCAGGGGAACCCCATGCGTGTTCTTGGTGAATCAGTTTCATTTGGAAGGTTTATGAGTGAGACTGAGCCCTTATCATGGGACAAATGGTCCTCATTTTCGCACAAGAAATATGTGGAGGAGGCGGCGAGGTATGCGCAGCCGGGCTCCGTGGCGCAGAAAAAGGCTTTCTTTGAGGCTCATTACAAGAAAATTGCTGCCCAAAAAGCAGCTGCAGCTGCTGCTGCCTTGCTTGAGCAAGAAAATGCTGCAAGAGCAGAAGCTGAGGGAGCAATCTTGAATTTTGAAGTTGATGTCGATGCCAAAAATAGTTCAGTTGATGTAATAAGTGGCAATGAGGAGGGCTCAGAGAAGAGAGTTTCAGTTAGTTTGTCTGAAAATCTTGAAAATCAGGACATAACTTCATGTTCAGAGGGAAATGGAACTCCACAGATGGAGAGGCCTTTGCTAAAGGTGGTGTAGCTGTTGGCTTTGTTTTGAACTTTTGATCATCTTTTTGCAAGAATGTGAGATTGATTGTTGTGCTGTGATTTGTAAATGCAGGAGAGCTGTGTTGGTAGTGTGGATATCTCATCTGCAATGAGCAAGAAAAAATCGGGTTTCTCTTCACTGAAGTCATCAATTAGGCGCAAAACATGGAAAGTTCCATCCACACCTGTCAAGCCAGTTACTCCTCAGTTGAAGAAAGAAAACAATGTGAGCCAAAGTGCTAAGAAATGTAGTGTGGGATCCATGGACAAGAAGAGGCCCTCTCCCAAGTCTTTGCGTGGATTAATTAGTTTGACTCCGATCAAAGAACCTGATAAAGAACCGGTTTCTGCTGCCAAGAAAGCTGCTAGTTCAGGGATTCCTCCTAGTTTCTCAAGAACACCTAAAGATTGCAGGACTCCTCTGAGGACTCCTATTGTGGTGATTTTATGACACTTGTGCCTATGATTGCTAGATTTGTTGGTGTTGTTTTTGTTACTAATTTGTGATGGCTTGTTGATTGAAATTGTTTTTTTCAACTGCAGGCAGCTGCAAAAGGTTTGGCCAAGTATTCTGCTTCGACACCTCGATCAGAGAATAGAAGGTGCCTATTTTTTCACCTGATATTACTTCTCTGAAGATTATTATGCATCTTAAGTGATCAAGGGGAACATTATTCATTGTCTAAGATTTATAAGATTGTTTTAACAATACTTATGCAAAATACACAGGATGAAAACAAAAACACCAACTGATGATCCCTCTGACCCTGGAAGCAAAACTGCTGGTCCTAAATGGCACATTTTGTCTACTGTGTAAGTTTAACTGTTTAAGCTTTGGTTTCTCAACTGATCATGTGACAGATTGAAAAATATCAGTCAATAATGCACGATGATGGTTGTAAACAGGAAGATTGAATCAATGAAAACATACGACCACAGATAGCAACTGGACTCACTCATTTAGCTTCCTTTAAGTTACTACATGGACTATATTTGCATTGAATCGGGATTATTAGCTTAACCTAGTGTATGAACTTCAAGAAGAAAGAAAATCGTTGCTTCATTTATTTTGCATTGTGTTTACTGTTTTATAGATGCAGTGACAAATGACTAATGATCTTTCCTAGCATGAATGAATGACAAGAAGCAAATTAGTTCAAAACTGACCTGAGCGATGATGCCTTTTCTTTGCTTTGCGTCTGTCGATTACACGAAGTGCTGGAGTTTCTTATATGTTCTCGTATTTCAGTTACACGAAGTCATTGACTGCCTGTCGGAACAAGTTGCAGTCACCAGCTTCGTCTACTCCATTTATGCTGAGAACAGAAGAAAGGGCTGTAAAAAGAAAACAGGCAAGAATCTTGTGCATACTTTCTATTTAGGTATTTTCCTGTAGTTGATGTACAGCTCGTTTTAACTCGTCTCCCTCTTATGTCTTTGCCTCAAACACCTTCAGAAACTCGAGGAAAAATTCAATACCAACGAGGAGCAGGAGCAGCAGCTGCAGAAGACAATAAAGGTTATACAATTGAAGCCTGCTTTGATTGCTGTTTCAATAGATGATATGTTGTTTCTGAGCTCATATATAGACATGAACTGTTTGCAGGAGAAAGCAGGAAACGAGATTAGAAAACTGAGCTATAGCTTTTGCTTCAAAGCTCGCCCGTTACCTGACTTTTACAAGGATAGAGAAACTTCAATCAATCAGATGAAGAAGGTAAAATGCCTTGAATCCATTGCTGTCCAATACTAGGTGGCCTTCTGCATCACTGTAAACAGCATTTTGAATCTTAAGTTCACCTATTTTGTGATTTAACTTGAATTTCAAGAATCCGTGCACATCAAGAAACATGAAGCTTTACGTAGTCATTGAATCTTCCCATAATGCAGACGCCAGTGACTCGACCTCAGGCGGCAGTACTAGGAAGAAGCAATTCGAAGAAGCAGCATGGCACCGGCACCGTCTCAATGCCATCTCCGCCTCCGCCTCCAAAATCTTCAACCAAGAATCCATCAAAAAAGAACGCTGCAAATCTGAGCAGATTTCTTACTACTTCATTACCGCAAAGGATTACACATGAGAACAGATCACCAAATATTCAGCATTGAACAACAATGGCTTATTGGAGGATATGTGAAATAGTAGGACTATTCTTTTTTCTTTTTTTCCACATTTTGCTTTAGGCAAAATCTTTGCTCCATGCATTTGAGCCATTAAGTTTTTGGTGAGTGTGTTTTAATGCTACCATCTTAACTTAAGTAAGAAAATGTGCATAAAAAGTTATGAATTTGAATATTCAAGAACATATTTAAAGTCGAGCTTGAATATTCTCTGGCTGCATGTTTCTTGAGAAATTGAGTTGTTACAAACTAATTACTGATATAATAATGATAAATATAGTACATAATAATGTATGCCAAATAGCAAATAATGATAAGTGGAAATCCATACAGATCAAGAAAGTCATATGTGACTTCCCACGCCAGAGAAATTCAAGAATGCCTTCAATACACAAGTCATTAATTTATTAGCAGTTTGCCCCAAATAATTTGGCAATCAATCAAATAAAAGGTAATATACAAACAGAAGCAAGTTGAATTAAATTAGTAGACTTTACATACTTGATCAATAATAATTAATCAAATTTCTTCCACCAAACACCAACTTTCATCTCCATCCACAGCTTGCCAAACAAATCCCACCTCACAGAAACTCATTCGATCATCATCATCATCATCAACCCCATCATTGCTATCATCACAGCCATCAATTTCTTCAATCTCAACCCCACCACCACCATAAGATGAGTTCTCATGATAATCATAATCATATGATCCATCAATACCAACATTATGATCATAATCACGATCTTCATAATCATGATCATCCACATAATCCAAATAGTCCAAAATGCCCGTGGCAGAGAACCCGGATACCTTGAAACCGGGTGCAGAATCCACCACCCTCCAAGTGATCAATCTATAGTTCGACACAACATCCAACGACGACCTTATCTTCTGAGCGCCCTTGACCTTGTCCTTGGACTTAGACGCCGGATGAATGTGGCAATCATAACACTTGGAACGGCCACACTTGCCGGTGAACTTGGAGTGATTAGTGGGCTTGGAGGAGACCTTGGCGAAGAGGCCGGCCGTCGGGGGCGAGCGGACCTCGTTCAGGCTTCTCTGTTTTCGAGGTGGCTCCGGATAAGTTCGGACCATCCCATGTTGACGACCTTGTCTCTTCATTTTTTGCTATGCTATGTTTCTTGCACGCTTGGATGAATGAATTTGGAACTTATCTTTTCTTTAAATAGACAACAAGATGCTTACATAAATGGGAAGCTCAGCTTGGGAAGCAAGCGACTTCTTCATTGGTCAACTGCACGCAAATTCTTGATGTGCGTGTTGGCTAAATCTATAGATATAAAGATTATACGTATAAACTACTCCCACTCTTTGCACTAATGAAATAAAATACGAAACAATAAAGCGTTGATGGAGAAAGAATTGATATCTTCAATATCACACTTTGACATATACATGTATGAAAATGACATTATATGAGTAGTTATGACTAGTGTTATCAAAAGCTGGTGTTACGTAACAAGCAGGTCTCAATAATAGTATAAAATTTAATACACGAGTTAATTATTCGAGCTGGAATGATCAAGATCGTGTTACATCTTCTATTTCAATATCGTACAACATTAAGATGCGTAGCAGGAACACAGAGGAAAGCTGCACGCATAAATCTTGAGAAATCTATAAAATTGGAGAAATTCCAGTTGTAAACTAACAGCTTTGGAGGAAATCTATGATCTAAGTTGATAATCAAAGCTACACATCTGAGCTACGGAGCTTGCTTTCCTCTTTCAACTGTGTAGCATCTACTTCTGACTGACAACAAACAAAGGCATCACAAAAAGAAGTAGAGCTGTTGGGATTGAGTTGTGAATGAGGTGAGGCTACAAAAATGTGGAGCCACACAGTTCATTACACGCTCTCTGAGTGAGGGCCGTTGGAGGTTTCGAGTAGTGGCTCCTTGCTTACCGATGTAGGGCTAGAAGGAGGGGTCATTCTCCTAGTGGTATATAGCACGTAGTGCTGAATCATGAAAAGAATATCGAATACGATAGACACCTGCAAGAGAAAAAAACACAGCTCATCATCTTTTCAGCAGATGCATCAGATCTCGAACATAGCCATGTGAGGTCTAGGGAAACTCGAACATGGGCCAGGGTTCTCAACCGTGCTTCTTGGTTCTTGGTTCTTACCACTTTACAGAGGCTGATCATGGTTAGTGGTTCTTTTATTGCTACGCTACAGTCCCAAACTCGATCAGTTTATCATTTTGGGTACTTACTTTGTTTGCTAAGTAGTGGGTGAAATGCAGCATTAGGTTCTAAGACAAGCAGGAGATAAAAAGAATGAGAAGATGTAATGCAATTTAGTACCAGAGATATCATCGTTTTCCCGATGTTTCCATATAAGTTAACCCAGGAATCTGTGAAAAGCAAGTGAACATTAGCCTCAGATATCTCTCTAATACAAGAAATTGATACAGTAGACACGGAATAACTTACTTTGATCTATGGATTGCACGACCATCTGACAATAGTTAGCTACTCCCCCAGAGAAATCGAGCAAGATGTTCCCAATGCTGAACCCAACCGTGCTTTTTCGACGAAAATTCAAGAAGGCCTAAATTTATCAATAGAATCCAATGTGAGACCATCAAACATTTATGCTCAAGAACACATAACCAAAGATTAAAAAAAAAAAGGAATTTAGAAAACCATCAGCTGAATGATCATGGAGCAGAATATTTATATAAGATGTAAATTTCTGACACACCTGAGGAATGTATTTGATAGTCGTCATAACAACCTGAATAGTGCTGCAATAGGAAACAATATATTTGGTCAGCCATTGATAGAGACGAGCACAGTTGCTTATTTGCACCTCATTTCTTCCTAGATTCTAGGCAATTCTTCTCTTAATCCCCACTTCACCGCATCAAGGACAATGATACAGTAGGAAAGAGCTAATGAAACTAATACAATGCTCATCTAGTCATAAACACAAGAGAAGGCTACTCACTTGAAGCACGACACCAGCCAATACCAGGAATGTCTCGGTATAGCCACGAAAACACAAACTGCAGCAGATAACCATGTCACAGAAACAATTACTGCAGCAGTTTTTGAAACTTTTTGGTTCCCACGCTGTAAAAAACAATCAAAATTAGCAAGGAGGAAACGTGTTCTGGTTAGGAACATACTGGCACTAGGAAGACTGGAAGAGAGTTCTTTACAGCATTGAGGAAATCAATTTAACATTTTTTCAGAACACCTCCTATAAAGACTCTACTGTACCAACAACCAGTTTCAGGTTCTCAACACTGATAACGTTGTACTTTCACATGTGCTTGTAAACCATGAAATTTGAAAGGAAAGTGAAACAAACTCCCATTGTCAAATTCTTGATGTAAACGTAAATGCAAGAATAGATTTAGAGTTTAGACACAAACCGCCTATTTTTGAATGATAATTGTTGCTAACCAGTGAACTAACCAAGCTTTAGAGAGACTACCACTTCCATTCCAACACAATCTTATACTAACATAAAAAAATCCAAACACAGTAGGGAATACAATATGCATGAGTATAAAAATGGTATTATATATTGATAATGTTTCAATCCTGTTTCACTCAACCCTGGTATGCATACATTGATAATGCTGCACTTTCACAAAGACGAGTGCTCATGATGAACCATGAAATTTGAAAAGGCATGCAATCATGTGTACTCAACCATGTGATGCAACACTTGTACTGCATGATCCCGCATTCCGTTTTCCAGTCCAGGAGAGTGAAATAAAATCCCATTTGTCCCATTCTTGATGTGAACATAATGCAAGAATAGATATAGAGATGGCACACAGACAATGAACTAAACAAATAGAGACACTACCTTTAACATCACATAACACCAACTTTCATGATATAAATAAGGGTTAATTGCCTTAAAATACATAAATTTTAGGGCATTTTTGGTTTTTCACACGATTTAAAAAATGTAGTTTTAATAACATGAACTTAACATTTGTTTGGTTTTTCACATAATTTTCAAATTTGGACACTCTAATCCGAGCAACCGCGATCAAAAATTCATGTATTTTAAGATAATTTGGTGTCCACATAGATGTATATGTGGAAATCTCCGACAATCAAGTCATTTCCATTGATTGAAATTTGAAAATCATGTGAAAAATCAAACAAGTGTTAAGTTCATGTTATTAAAACTATGTTTTTTAAATCGTGTAAAAAATCAAAAACACATCAAAGTTGATGTATTTTAAGGCAATTAACCCTATAAATAAAACACAAATTTCACATATAGTATGAAATACAAGACGCATCAGTAGAAAATTGTATTATATAGAGAGTGAACTAAACCAATTGAAGAATAGCACCAACTTACATCATATATTACAATCTGAAACAGAGTAAAAATAGTCAACAAAACAGCATGAGCAGAGAAAGCCACATCATTAGCAGCAACAGGTATCATCTGCAATCAACAACACCAACACATTAACCTCTCAAACAAATCAAGAAACCAAACAACCCATTAAAAAATAAAAAATGAATAAAAAAAGCTTCTTGATCACGATCCATCTTAATACAAGAATCACCTCATCCAAACCAAATTTCTCGCGGTACTGACGCTGCACAGTCGAGCTAAAGAAGAGGGAAGCATTGTAGATGAGATAAGACGAGTGCTTCGTCAAATTCAACACCACGAAATCAAAATTCAACCCCACCACACTGCTACCAAAAAAGAATCATCAATATTCATTCTTGCAATCCAAAACCCCACAAAATAAAAAGAAGAATTCAACGAAATTATAGCGAAAAATCGCACCTTTTTCGTCGGAAATTCAAGATCACTTGAGGGTAGAAGCTGATGGACCAAGAGGCAAAAGCAAGCCATCCCAAAACGTTGTAAAGAACCTCGAGCTGAAATGAATTCCAAGACGCCATGAATTCTATCTACTATTTTCTGTCGATGTGGAGATAATTATGTTATTCCATTTTTATACGGAAATGCCCGCCCGCCAGAGAACTTCCCCTCAAAGGGGTGAGCTCTGACGTAAGCAGAGCCGAAATCGCGATTGATAACTGCAAGAAGATAGTGACAACTACTCCCCATCATATTCAGCTCGACAGATGGAATACCCCTGTTACAGTTTCATTGGATAAGGTACAAATAGCCTTCGACTTGAGCACTATTATCGAAGCCTCACCCTTGCCTCACGTTTAAAATTAAAATCACTCAGATTGCTCTTTTTTTATGAAAATTTTAATACAAATTATATTTAATGCCACGACGTTTGTAATTTATAACAAATAATTTATTTCCATATTTTATTTTTATCACAATTTTACCGTCAATATATTTTTCTGACAATTGAAAGCTGGGTCACTATATTGAAGAACAGGTGAACAAGAAACTTGCTCGATTTCCCATGTAAGTTGCTAAATCTTGCTAAAAATTAGTATTAGTAAATTAACTATGTTGTATTATATATACACACATGTATACTTGTATATGGCCGTTTCAATTTATTTAATTATGACTATGGATTGTATATATTGGAAGGCTTTTAATCGGTGCAATTAATTTAATTTAATTTAATTTAATAATTAATTTTTCATTCAATTTTATAACCCCTTCCCAAAAACCAATACTCTAATTAAGATCCGGCTACACTAATGGACTTAATTATGGAATATGAGTAATTATTTTGTGGTAATACAATATGGATAGGGAGTTTCTATTTGCACCACAGTTTTTACTCTTTGCACCACAACTTCTCCATGCACCACTTTTTTTACTCTTTGCACCACCAATATTCACTATAATACCCTTCCATATAAAATATGTTTTTAACTTAAAAAAAAAAATTAAAAATAGTAAAAAAAAAAAATGTAAAAACATCGAAGTAACTGCGACATTTTCACTGCGGAGAGAGTTCAAAATCGAGCCGAAGGAAATTGTTCGACATTGCACAGCGATATTGTTCCAATGCCGATAACTTCCAAGCTAGATTCATGGATCGATTTGGTGAGTTTCATGTTCTTTTTTGGTTACTTAATACATTTTATTCCATAAGATTAAAAATTGTTGGGTTATTGTTTAAATCAAGTTTTTCAATAGTTTAAGATGCTAGGATAGTTTATTATAATGATTAGATGCTACTTTGAGTTGAATGTGGTAAAAAAATCGAGGTTTATGTCGAGTTGTTGCTTTGATTTTGCCCCTGCTCCGCGTTTTGTTCGAACTGTAGTGTTCGAATTTTTTGGTGTTGTTTGAACTTAGGACACCGAACACTAAGCATATGTTCAGTTTGTATAGTTCGAACCATACTTAGGCAGATTTCAAGTAGGCAGCAGGTTCGATAACTTCCAAGCCAGATTCATGGATCGATTTGGTGAGTTTCATGTTCTTTTTTGGTTACTTAATACATTTTATTTCATAAGATTAAAAATTGTTGAGTTATTGTTTAAATCAAGTTTTTCAATAGTTTAAGATGCTAGGATAGTTTATTATAATGATTAGATGCTACTTTGAGTTGAATGTGGTAAAAAAATCGAGGTTTGTGTCGAGTTGTTGCTTTGATTTTGCCCCTGCTCCGCGTTTTGTTCGGACTGCAGTGTTCGAATTTTTTGGTGTTGTTCGAACTTAGGACACCGAACACTAAGCATATGTTCAGTTTGTATAGTTCGAACCATACTTAGGCAGATTTCAAGTAGGCAGCAGGTTCGATAATTCCATAAAGTGAAGTTCCATGACATGGGTTGCCTGACTTTGCTAGTTTTTCTCAAATACCAAGATTGGATACACTGTTAATGACTGATGTCCGTTATTTTTTACCCCATCAGCTATAAGGTGTTCCTAAATCCTAGCACCACCGATGTAGTCTGCACAACAGCAGTTGAGGCATTGGCGATGGGCAAAATAGTTGTGTGTGCTAATCACCCCTCAAATGATTTCTTCAAGCAGTTTCCAAATTGCCGAGTGTATGATGACAGTGAGGGCTTTGTTAAGGAAACATGCAAAGCACTGCAAGACCAACCTGATCCGCTGACAGATGCTCAAAGGCACAAGCACTCTTGAGAGGCAGCTACAGAGAGGTTCCTAACATCTGCACAACTGGATAACACGATAAAGAAATTGGTAAAGAAACCCTCAAAACTTTATATGTCGACATCCTTCAATTTGAAGAACAATCTTGAGGATGCATCTGTACTGCTTCATTATGTTGGAACTGGAATCGTGAGTAAAGAACCGGATGAAGAGCTTAGCAACCAGGTTGGCTTGTCTGTTCCTTCAATGAAAAAGTCATATCCTTCAAGAAAATGGGCTTTCTGAGGTTGGAGATTGCCTTATTACCGGCTTCCAGAAGCATTGTTAAAGTTCTTCATACTTTCGTTGGTGACTTGTGTAGTTTAGACTTGTTAAGATTTTTCAGTATTTATTGTTTAAAATCTTTTTGTTACGATAATGGTGGGTGGGAAAGATTGCATAATCTAGGGGTAGTTGACAAGACTGACTTCTTGTGTATGGCTCTTATGTTATTTCCTCTCTCTTTAATTTTTTCTCATTGTAAACAAACATGTGGCCGTCATGATTTCTGGCAACAGGTCGATCTGGGGGTAGTATTGTCTCTTTTCTTGTATTGGTAATTATCTTGAATAAATTGTTTTGGAGCATCATCTGCAGAATCATCATCTTTTTCTTGTTCTGATAATGAAATATGTTCCATTTGTTTAGCCAAGTTGATGTCCGAAAACCCGCACTACAAGAAAAAAGATCATACACAACACTAAATATACAACGGTAATTTTGAATTACTGTTACGTATGTGAAAAATACAACGGTTTTTGAAAAAACTGTTACGTATATGCGTGCACCTTCTACTAAACATAACAGTAGTATATATACCGTTGTATATACATTCAGAATACGCAACACTGATTAATGTTACTGTTGTATATACATATTAAAAAATAAAAATTAATGTAATTATTATTACGATAAAATGAAAAGATTTGGATTTTGGACCTTAATTCTATTCCCGCTCACTTCCTTCTCCCATTAGACTAGAAATTCCCCAAATCATCTTATTTATCTCAGTTCTTCCCGCTCACTTCCTTCTCCCATTAGACTAGAAATTCCCCAAATCATCTTATTTATCTCAGTTCTCTCAGTCCCAATCGCCGGCGGTTTCACCGGATCTGACCTTGTCAGCGACGGAGAAGGTGTTCTCCTTGTCTTCTCTTATTCAACTATGCCCTAACCCGCTTTCTCTCTATTTATGTCACTCAATCCTATGCCTTAGATAAACAAATGCACCCACCCTTCCTGGACCGACTGCACGGTCAAGTACATACGTGCCAAGCTTGAAGACGGTGGCGCCGGAGATATAAAGTGCCCTGCTGTCGGGTGCGGACACTCACTCAAATCGGTGGTGTGCGCAGAGGTGGTGGGGCCGGAGCTGTTCGTGCGGTGGTGCGACGCGCTATGCAAGGTGGCGATTTTGGGGAGGAAGAGGCTACTGCCCGTATAGAAACTGCGGCGGAATTGTGGGGAAGAGATTGTTTTGCTTTCAGTGTAAGAGGGTTTGGCACGAGGGGTTTGGCTGCGAGGAGAGCGGGGAGCTCAGGGACGGCAATGACGTCACTTTTAGGAGGCTCGTCAAGCAGAAGAAGTGGATGAGGTGCCCCGCTGTAGGTATTTCATCGAACTGCTGGAGGGCTGTCGGATTGTTAAATGCAGGCCTCTCTCTCCCTCTCTGGGGTTGTGAGTGGTGCAGTGTTGAGTGTTCAGTTATGTCTTTCTTTGTTTCTTCAATTTTTTTTGGGTTTTCCTCACAATTATGTTGTGGAGAAATGGTTTGGTAGGTGATTAACCGCTGATATTAATCTTATATTTGAGGATTTTTTGATTGTGGATTGAATGGAGTGATTATGATAAGTCAAATGTAGCATAAATGCAGACAAAGAGGGAATGTATCATATTTATGATTTGAATTAAATTTGACTAAATTAGTTTCCAAGTGGTGTGTGTGTTTAAAAGAAAAAAATCTAACATTTAGTGATTTCTATGAAAAAAAAATGATGATCAATGGGATTTTTTGGGTTTTGGGAGAATATAGTGATTTCCCAAGTTTGCTTGGCTGGGCATTATTAAGAGCTAAAGTCTCTTATAAGTAAGAGAGAAAGGCCAAGTTTTGCTTCTTGTTTAATGTGGTGTTTGGTTTGGCTAAATGATAAATTGTTGATACTTGTTTCTTGGTGGATTTTGGTGTATATGAAGCTTTCATGTGCTAAAGCCTTCCATATTGGCTATTTTTATATCTAAGACGACAGACTGCTAGACATATTGAATACCATTGTTCTTTGAGAACTTATAGAGATATTGTTACATCTTTACAGATGACCATTAACTATCTATTGGGGAATTTGGGCAAAAAGTACTCCAATATTGTTGGAGTGATTGATCTTGGGGGTGGTTCTGTACAAATGGCATATGTCATCTCAGAGTCAGCTAAAGTCCCAAAGGTATCAGGTGGGGAGGAGTCATATGTGCAGCAAATGTATCTCAAGGGAAGAAAATATCATCTCTACATTCACAGGTCTGTTGTCCCTAATGTTTTTATTCTTAACTCTCAGCTTTCTTGCATGCTGTTAATCACGGTGGCTTGTGTTTGATTTCAATATTCTTTATTGTTTCTTAATGAGTCTGATTGCCTTTCTAATTTGGAATTTGGTTAAAAACATTGCTACATTAAATCTTACAGAGCAAAATGCACTAATGAGTAATGATACTTATATATGCACTTAATTTTGTATGCATGTTTGTGTTTAGTAAACTAGCATTTGTTATGAAGGGTTTGGTGTGTGCAAGTTATGCTTTGATGGCTTGAGTGTGAAATGGTTTTAAATGAGTTTGTTCAGACTTAAAAAATCCTCTGCTATTCTTACACATCCCTGCTAGAGATTAGGGGGTTCCAGGACCTCTTTCACCTTGTCCAATACATTTTGAATTGGATTATTAAAAAGTAATGCCGGGTTGTTTAAAATCATTTGAATATTTTACTAGCAAAGGAGTTTGGAACTTTTTTGCTATAAAAAGCAACTATTACAGTGGTTTAGAGCATTTTCCGCGTTTATTGTAACCGAGAGGTTAATTGTTTTTTATTACTTGTCATCATATACTTTTCATCAATATTATAGTTGGATCTCACAAATTATAGTTTTTGAGTCCGAAACCTGGTCTAGTAGTAGTAGAAACATTTCAATGCTAAGTTCCAGTGCTGGAATTTTGGTTGTGAAAATGGCAAGAACAGAAGTAATAGTTGGTGAGAGTAGCCAAAGAGGCAAGGGTGTGAGGAACGCGAAGAGGGAAGAAAGTATGCTTGAGACTCGGAAGAGCAGATTGAGGTTCTTGAGAAAGCTTATGCAGTGTCCTCAAATCCATGCCATTTCCAGCGCTGATTCAGATGTGAACCTTAAATATTGGTACTTGGTAATTAGTCTTAAATTTCCGTAACACATTTATGTCATGGTTGACTACCTTTATCAGTCATCAGATAAATTCTGCGGTTCTTGTTAGTCTACTAGGTCATTTTGAATATTGCCACACACATTTTTTCAGAAAATCACCTACATGGAAATATTGTCGGATCAAACCACAAAGTTCTCGGTTTGACAATAAAAGATAGCTTCATTATTCAATGATCAACTCGCTGGAGCAAAACACATTTATGGATGCTGATCAAGTACGCTACATAGCCATCTGCATTTATAACCTGCCTTTAGAAAAGCAATATTAAAAAATTTGAAACGTGTCGCTAGTTCAATTATTGAAATCTATTTTGAACTCAATTCAAGTATACATCTGACCTAGTTTTTAATTGGTAATAGATGGATATTAATTACAGTAGGGCCATCAGCTGCAAAGTTTCATTTAAAGGAATGAATTATGATTCTCTACAGTCTCAGTTGATAACTAACTTGACAGAATTAAAAACCTTTATTTAATTTGTTTGTGTCAGATGTTGTGAAAAGCAGAAGAAAGAAAATTGTAATGTTGCATTAGAAAACAGGCGTCTGACTGCGGCAAACATAATTTTAAATGTTGTGAATGAAGTGGACATCTTGCTTGATACAGGTTTACTAAAAGTGGGAGTGAAGTTGTGTGCATGCTAGGATAATTATGTGATTCTTCTACTTGATTTCTGAATTTTATTTTGTAGACAAGATATTGGGAACTTTATAAGCTACTTATTAATAAATCTCTGATGCAGTTGACTTCTACAATTTCCACCTATGAATTGGGCCATCAGCCTGAAGCTAATAATCCTGAGCTTCTCATGAGTATTGCCGATAACAAAGGGTACTGTGGAACACCACTAGAATATGTAAAATTCAAATAGTTACCATCTTGCATTAGCAAGGTTTTTGTCTTCTTGTTATGATTAGAAGCCTGTAGAAGTACTAAATGATCTCAATACTTTTTTCTTTCTGATACGGTTAATATTTCCTTCTTGCAGTTACCTACACTATGGTTTACTGGCTGCTCGAGCTGAGATATTAAAAATTGATCAAGAATCTGGCAATCCATGTCTACCCGCAGGCTATGATGGTGTGTACAAATCTACTTGAATTTTTTTTGCTTCTTATTTTGTTTTTGCTCATAATTTTTTTATTTTTCTTACCGCCAGATTCACCTTTTACCTTAAAAACTAGCTATTAGTGGACCAGGCATGCATGATTATAGGAAATGAAAATGATTTAACATGGTAATTTTCTATGGACAAAATTTTTGACATTCCGTAGGCATGTGACAGCCTTTAAATACTATCAAATGAACTGTGTATTATTAGAACTGGTGTATGCAGTATTGTCTTGTTAATTGCATTTTTCCTTCTTCAAGTTGCATCAAAGAAAGTTAAGAAAAAATGTGCCATGTTTCTAACTACAAATTAGAGATGAAAAAAGGGGGGAAAACTCGTAAATTTCCTACAGATTAGATCAGTCCTAGTCTTGGCACCTTTATAGTGGACGTATTATAGCAATGCAGATATACTAGTTACAATGGCTTTTTTCATAAGTGTTGCACCGTACAATTTAACTTTTTGTCATAAAACATTAAACTATGTACGTAATAATAATATAATACTATCTGGAATGTCTATGTTGGCATGTTAAAGATAATATATGTTGTTTGTTACTGCTACTAAACTCTACTATCTTCTAGCCTTTACTCAACTGATCATAATTTGATTGAGTCCTTTATTTAGTTTATACTCTAGCCAATGACCTGTTCTTCAACGCAACTAACCCCGTGACTCTTGAAAATGGGAACTGAAATGAATGAGTTTTTAAATGAATTGTTCCCAGAAACTTGTAGTGTGCGGTCAGTTTCCATCGATGCAATTATAGTGTATAAAAGGCTTTGTTTCTTTTGACCCTGCTTACACAATCTTATTGCAGCAAGTTCTTCTATACCGGAAAATAGTGGAACAATTTCAGATGTTATTTGAATTTAATAATAAATTGTCTATATAGTACATGTACTTACTAGTAATCAGGTGATGTTATTTAGCTCTTGTTGCGGCCTCATCGCCTCTCGGAGTCATTACAAGTGTACTTGCTGGTCATGGAGGGGCAACCTTGGTATGCTTGCAATATTTTTACCCTTTAAAATCTTTTGGATTTTGATTATAGCTCTTTTGGAGCTGTTTTGTATTAGATATTAGAGATGACAGACATTTAAATGTTTTAGGTTATCTTAATATGTTTATGGATAATATTTCATAATATTGTATTTTTGAATAATATTTGACGATGTTTTTGATGATTTGTAAATTTAATTTTATTTATTACATTATGGTTCACAGGTGATGAATAACCCTAAAAATAATATACAACGGTTTTTATAATTCTTCCACAACAATAATTGTCATTGTCTATCATAATTATCTACAACACTAAAATATCCATTTACAACAGTAAACATAGTGGTATATGTAGAAAAAATACAACGGTAATAAAATGTCACCGTTACGTATACTATTAATATACAACGGTAAATTAAAAAAATGTTACGTATACTGTTAATATACAACGGTAAATTTCATTTTTACAACGGTAATTACCGTTGCGTATGATTACATTATACAACGGTAATAATAGAACAAACCGTTACATATAATCACTATACACAATGGTAAATTTCATGAGTACGACGGTATTTATCGTTACATATAAGTATCTTATACAACGGTAAATGAAATGTTACTGTTATCTAAAGTACATATTACACAACGGTAATAATAAGAAACCGTTACATATAATGTGAATATACAACGGTATTTACGCAAAAGACAACGGAGATTCTACGTTGTATATTAGTAGAATAGACCACGGAGATTCTCCGTCGTGTAAAAAGGGACTATAGACAATACCACTATATACAACGGTAGAAAAAATGAATAGACCACGGAGAATCTCCGTGGTCTATGGCGTTTTTTCTTGTAGTGCCGGTCAGGAACATGCCGAGCTCACCTACGTCCTGCTTGTCGGGATCAGTTAGTCGAGCACAGGTGCATTAGTTTTTAACGCATCACTAACGAGCTAGAGACGCCACTTATCATAATTCATAACCATTACTTTAGCATTACTCCATGCATTACAGTAATATGAAAATCTCAGAAGTTTAAGCATATGACGTTCTCCTTTTTTTAATTCACTCATTGCAGTTACAATCTGTGTATCACACAACAGTAACATTAACAAGTATGATGAATATAGATACCAGGAAAAAAGTAACTTTTATAACACTTTATTGAATCTCCAAATCTGCCACAAGTTATACATTGTTCTGCTTATATTTGAGGTTTGGTAAATAATTCTAAACAGGGCAGTTGGTACAATGAAACTTTGTTACAAGAATATTGCTCAAGATGCTAAAACATAAACTTCTCTTCATCACACAACATCACTCCATTGTTGATGATGGTTTCCATCTGCCCAAATCCTCTCCAGAAAACCCCCTGCTTCGTATTTTCTGCAACAACAAAAACATCGGTACCACTTAAAACGAGTAAAATCCAGCAACAGTATTTGTGAAATGCCATAGTAAAAGGTTGTATGTAGAAACCTGGTGAGTGAACTTGAGGCTGACATTTATCCCTCCACATAATGTCCCAACCTTGACAACATTGTACATAGTTACTGGAACTCTTTCAACTTCGAACGCAGGCTCCAGAGGAACTCTGATCATCCAAGAAAATATCAAAACACAGTTTGCAATATCAGCCAACAAGAGTTTATATGAGCAGATTAGGAATTCTAAGCATCTAAGTCTAAAAAATGAAACAGAGTTTGCAATATCAACTAACAAAGAGTTACGCACGTCACTTCACCAACAAAATCATCAGAAGTGAGAGTATCTTTATCCATTATCCTGATCTTCAGTACCTTCACATCCTCAGAGATGGCAAACATGAAGGTTTCGTTCCACGTGGGAGCCGATCCTTCAACTGCAAGTAAATTTTGAGGGGATTGACAACAATTTGCAGATATCATCCGCTAAGATTTACAGAAACTATCCACATTACAATTTACAACACACGATCCATGATAAACGAGTGGACACTATGTGTGCGACAAAATTCAAAATGGCAAAGAATCAACAAATGCAGAAATTACGAGTGAGAATGAAAATGAACATGAACATGCACCTGTTGCAACTTTGCTGGTTTTCTCCTGATCTTGGCATTTGATAGTAGCATAAGCATCAGTGTTGACTGTCTCAGACCAAACGAACAAATTCAATACACAATAATGGTTTTTTTTTAATTGAGGATATAGCAATTGCCAATAATCGTATGTAATTTATTACAAATGCACGTTCCTATGGCCATGCAAAAAGAAAAAAGAAAAAAGATAATCAAGAAAAGATAACCAGGAATGAGATTCATCAGATCAGATGATGTAATATAAAAATGAGGGTGCATTGATAAAAGAGATATCATACTTAAAAAATTTGTGTTCTCCAAGCCATTGGCGCTGACAAGAACAACTTCAAGTTTTCCGTGCAGCATTTGGAGGAGTACAACAGAAACTGCAGACACAATACAGAGAGAGAGGTGAACATTCTTAAACATGGATTTTATTTGATTTATGAAATTAGGGAAAAGAGGTGAATCGTAAACTGGAAGAGACGTTGAGAAAAGCGTTGATGAAAGACAACAAAACGGTGATAATCACGACTCTAAATGCAGCGTGAACGGAACCGAATTCCATGTTCGATCTGTTTTTGGAGAGCTTCAGAGTCAGCAATGGAATTGCCCCTGATAATGTCGTTCGAACTCACAAGTTCGAACATTGCAACAACGTTCGACTTCCAAAGTTCGAACATAACTCATGTGTTCGGCCTTCGTTGTTCGAACGCATTGAAACATGTTCAATCTGTAAGTCCCGAACAAAACGCGAAAACATGTCTAAAAAATTTGCGAAAACTCGTAATTCAATCGGTACAAACTACTCAAAATGACTTACATTGCTATGTTCTTTTTCATTTTCATTTTTGCCACCACAATTGCACAACTAGAAACTAGGTTTTTGAGTTCAAATTGTGTTCAAATAATGCTAACTTTTTTTTGTTTGGATCGTCTTATTTTCAATTTTAATATGTTTAATAATATATTTTCTATTGTTTTAATTTTTATTTTTATTTTTAATTTTATTTTGTGGTGCATTAAGTAATTATTGTAGTGCATACAAGTAATAAAATGGTAAATATGTCATTTCGTATTTATTTTATTTTTCATTTAATTTTTTAGTGGTGCAAAGAGTAAATTAAGTGGTGCATTTAGGAACTCCCATATGGATAGGCATTTTGTGGTAATAATATAATCTCATAATAGAATATTGTATGTTATTGGATAAATTACTATATGAAATAGATATGGGTGGATGCTTGCATATGGAATATATACATTATTATATCTATATATTTAATTATTGATTCAAAATTTCTAATATAGCTAAGCATAATTAGACGATTTATGTATATATGGAAGCTAACACTAATTAGCCTCATATTTATACATTCCCTCCGTCGTTTTGTTTGTTGTTTTAGAATTTTAATCTAGAATTAACAATTGATTTTTTGGACTAATATATACCTCCCTTTTATATTACATAAAATCATATTCACTTATATTTCTCTAAAAAGTTGAGATTTTTTTCTCTCTCCATATATTTGTAAGGTTAAATTTGAGAAAAAGTGTGTCAAAATATATAAAACAATAAATATTTTGACACAAAAGAAAAAACCTAAAACAACAAACAAAATGAAACGGAGAGAGTGTATAAATGTATAGTAAGATTTAAATAATAAATCCATTAACCTAAAGATTGCTTTAATCTTTATTAATCATCGAATGTTGCGCACATTATATATATAACCCACCAAATAAAAGCTAATTTTATTAATTACATTGATTGCATAATAATATCAATATATCATTGTATGTCATGGAGTCTATAAATTGATTGTGGAGTCAGACATCCACACATCAGTTAGAAAAGAAACATAGCTCCAAGTTTTTTTGTTTTTTGTTTTTTTTTTTTGCTTTTATTTATTAGATATCTGAATATAAGATATGTTCGCTTGAATTCTTGTGTCAAATTTCATATTAGAGATTTGAGTTTTAATTTATTTAACTTTTTTTGTTTTGGTATGCTTTAGAGATTGTTAAACTTTTGGCACTTTTGATTATTACTGGATGGGGAATGAATCATGCGACTACAATCTCATTCTACATTTTTTGTGACGAGATCAAATTTGTGTTGGTTTTTTTTTTTTACTCACGCACACAACCTGTGGTATTGAGGAGATTCGAACTCGTGACCTTTGGTCTTCGAGCAATCTCACTCCACCACTAGGTCATCCCCACCGGGATTTGCGTTGGTAAACTCTAATAATCCTACATAATATTATATAATATTAATTTTAATTTCTTAACATAATTTATGTTTTAGTTTTAAATTAACCTAGATATTTTAATTGCGAGCATTCATGTTTTGTAATTAAATTTAGATCAAATTAATATATTACGTGTGTGTGTGTGGCAGTAGAAGTAGTAGTGTGTGGGAATCTACATAATCAACAAAATTGAATATTAATTAAATATATGTTAATATATTAATTATACGTATATTATAATATATAATCACATTATTGATGTAAAATTAATGCAATCTAAAAATATAAAAAGTGATATATCTTTTTATTAATTAGACAAGACAATCATAATATCTATATATATAATTGGTTGCTAGTGCATTTCTTTTTATATCTTATTACGACTATATGTCACTATATATATGTTTGTTATGTTATATTATGTATGCATATTTAATATATTGCTAGCAATTGTTTGCGTATATTTTATAGATATTAATTATTATATATTAACTATAACTACTTATTATATTCTAATTATAAACGTAATTATAATGAAATTAAGTTTGATTCATCATGAATTAAATGTATTTATTTCATAATTTGGTATTTACATAATAATCTATAGTAACCGTAAATTATTCCCACTCATTTTGTACCTTCCAAAGAAGTGTTCGCCTTATGATTTTTCGAATATTAATAGGCAATTGTTTATTTGCATTGCTGGTTCTATAAATACTCGAATGTAACATGACTCTTCGACAATCCGAGTTCTTTTGTGAGAAATAGATATTAATGCTATCACTTATTAGATTGAATTTATTTTTTTACTTTGATTTCTATATGTAGCGCCCCGAACTCGGAGGTCCGGTGCGCTAACGGGAGCTCACACACTATAATAGAAAATCACCATAAAATTTTCGCAAACTAATATAAATCTTTTTTTCGAATTATAAAAATTCGGACAACACTTCATTTAGAATCATACTAAATTTCACGCTCATAGGCGTTTACCATTCAACAACCAATCGGACAAAATAAGACTTTTCAATCAACCTATCATTTTAAAACACCACATTTCGAACAACTAATTAAAACATATTCAACATTGACTAGTCAAAAATCCATTTTCAACATTTATAATATGCCAGTAAGACCATGATGATCACATGCATCCATAAAATATTTAAATAATCCATAAACATACAACGGAAGCATATATAATCATATTTGTTGACCACAACTAAACAAAGTCAATATTTCAAAAATTAAAATATGGCCAACCATACAAGATGTCCCTATTAGTCCACGTCCGCCACCTGTCGTCATCAATTACCTGAAAACATTTTTAAATAGTGGGGCTGAGTGCCAGAAAACTCTCCGTGAGAATACTCATACATTCGTCCAATAATTTGCATTAAGAATATCAATAAATTCATATTTGACATGTCATAAATCATACGTTCAATAGACATAGTGGAGACCGACCCTAATGTGATCACATATAAACTATAACATATTCATAACATGAGCATATTCATAAGTAATTGCACCAAAGTGCCATATTCAGAATTCCTCATATAAGTCGTGTCAATCCACATTGAGCAACATAAGCATAAATAATTTTTCATAGCGGACGAAAGTTTAAATATATTTTCGAAAGCATTTTAGTAAGTAAACTCACCTTATAGCTAAATTAGCTGAAGCTTTATTCACAACTTCTCGTCCTAAGCCTGCAGTCACGGATTAGGACCTTATGCTTAAATATATGAATCGTCTTAATCGTCGTCCTAAACGAGTCTCGGGTTAAGACCTATACATAAGAACTATGTCTTAATAACATATTAATCTTCTAAACATATACCATAACGTAAATAAGGATCTAGGGAACAATTCCCTAAAGTAAGAGCGTACCCTGACGTCGCCTAAAAGTTGAACGAGATCCTAGCTTAAGATATATTGGAGTCCTCGATCATATAAATAGATGGCTTAAATTCATAGAGGCAAATTATAAAACTTAATTTAAGATTTAAAGGATCATAGAATATTAATATGAAAATATTGATTTATTATATCATACACTTAATTTTGAATTTAATCTAAATTAAACAAAATAGACCAAATAAAAATAAGGTAAAAATATAATATAATTATGTAGTCGAGAGGGCTTGAACACTTGACCAAAAACATAAGTGAAATAATAAACACTTAAACACTAGACTAAAAGAATTTATGTAAAATTAATTAAACTGCTTTAATTAAGTACACTAATAAATGCTTGAGTAAAAAGAGGATTATGAAATGCATTAAAGTGAATTGAACCTTAGACCTCTAGCATAAAATCTAAACTCTCACCATTAGACTAAACTCTATTTTCAAAAATTGTTTAGTGATTTTAATTAAATAAAGTTCATAATTATCTTGGAATAAAAATAAATAAAATGCATTCTAAATGTTTTGAACATTTGACCTATCATAATAAAATGCAGAACACAACCATCGGGCCAGAGGCCATTTTCCAAAATCATAACATATTTTTATTTATATATAGTGCAGAATCATATTGGAATAAAATCCATAAATAAAATGTTCAAAAAAGGTTTTGAACCCTTGACCTATAATTAATAAAACTGGAATTCAACCATTAGACTAGACATTACTATTTGAAATCTTTTTCACACTTTAATTTAATAAGGCAGAAACTTGAAATGAAATAAAAAGAATCTTAAAAATGCACATAATATGGTTTGATCCTCAAACATCTTTACTAAAAATTTACAATACCTAACCATTAGGTCACATAAACTTACACGAAAATTAATAATTTGAATTTAATTAAATAAAGTCATAACTTGTGCCTTAGACCTCATAACATAAAAAAAAATGTATTTATTTAGTCCCCTTGGGGATGGCCTAGTGGTGGAGTGGTACGATATCTTGAGGCCAAAGGTCTCAAGTTCGAATCCCACCAACACCATTAGGTGTGAGCCTGTCACACCTGGCTTGCCAAGTATGGTTTACCTCCCCTGTGCGGTAGCGGCTGCGGGTTACCTTCGACAAAAAAAAAAATGTATTTATTTAGGCTATAATTGAATTTTAAAATATATCCCAAGATTCATAATTAATATGTCATAATGAAATATATGACTCAATTAAAATTAAATTGCTATTAACAAAGATTGATCCATAAACCTTACAATTTAATTGAGATTGATTTATTCATGAGACTAACATCAATTTTTGATAACATTTCTAAGCTTTTCAGTTATACCCATCTATATTATGATAGCATAAAATATAAAATAAATAAATAAAATAAAAGAAAACAAAATTGTAAAACTCACGCACACACATCCAACACACACACGCACACACCCACACCCACAACACACACGCACACAAACAATTACATAAATTGTAAAAAGTTTATTAATTTCAATAATATTTCCACCAATATTATCAATGAACATTCATAGTTTTTCATCTCATCATTCACCCATTTTATTTTTAATGTGTTTAAGAACATCCAAAATAATAAGAACATTGGATAAAAAAGAAATATCCTTTAAAATGGGCAATCAAAACAACCCGTAAATCTACATTTATAACCATAAAAATCGAAATAGAAATTGAAAAATAAAGAAGAAAAGAGATTCTAAAAGGTTAGGGTTTAACCCACTCTTAGATCCGAAAATCGGATACCTAAACCTCAAATTCTTTCAAAAATAATCAAAGAAATGGAAAGAAGAGAATGAGGGGAATCAAAAACTGTAATTGCATGTCAAAAATTCCGCCAGAAAAATTTTCCGACGGTGGAGGGGACGACGGCGACCGACGGCGGTGGTGGCCGGCAGCGAAGGTGGTGGTGGCGAGGGGAGGAGTAGAGAGAGAGGGAGAAGGGGCTGTTCCCCTTTGAGATAATTGTGAAATGGTAAAAATGAGACTCAAAGTGGTATTGGGGGTATTTATACTACATCTTAAATAAACCATAATTAGAATTTAAATTAGAGAAAAAACCATATCTTAGTCAATTGAATTCCTATATTAGTGAAACCAAGTTCTATGGATTCGTATCGACGAGCACTATCGTCTAATATATTCGTTCATCTTGATCGGATAATAATTGGGTCGTAAATAATTAAAAACATATTTGGGCTAGAAAGCCCATCATTTGGGTCTTTTATTAAAAATGGATTTGGGCTCTAGAAAATTAATTGGGCCTCTATAATTGGTTTTGTGGTGGTACACTATAAGTGAAATTATGTTATGTCCATATTGATATTGCAATCTCATACATTTTAGCTTTGGGAAGCTTGATCAGAAGAAAATAATCTTAGAGGCCCTCCAGGTTCCAGAAAGTTGAGTGGTTTTCAGTTTTATTAATTTATCTACGAAAAACAATGCGTGTGATTGTTAGTATTAGGTCATTGGGTAATTTTCTTTTTCATTTTTCGCATTCCAAGCACTGTACTCTCTTATGTTATATATATTTTATGTAATTGTTGTTTTGCATATTGTAAAAGTATAAGCCAGATAATGGTTGAAGCTTACAAAATTTTGATTGTGATTTTTTATTTTATTTTTTTATGTTTATAAAATATGAAAATAGTTCGAATAGTGTATCACCACTTCATCAAGTGAGAATCATTAATAAAAACATTCATCAATTCGTAAATTTTTAACCATTTTTTAGAACTGATAAAAGCAATTAGATGTTTGTTTCTAAATAGTTGTTTTAAGTTATTTTTACCATATTTTAATATTCATTTTTTTTTATCGATCGTTAAAAAAATATTGTAATAAATATAGGAAAATTTTGAAGAATTAACTATTTTATTCAATTTCTATACAAAGGATGTTGATGGATGATTTAATTCTAATGGGTTCTAATTATATAGAGGATACTAATGCAAATAGTGATTTTTTATTTAGTTTTCAATGTTAATGGATGAATAAAAATTGTAATTTAATTTGTATTTGCTACGTAAATATATACTAAACTCAAGGGGGAAAAAACTATTCATATCATCTCACATATGTTTTACATTATACTTAAGATTTGAAATTGTGTCTATTTTAATTGCATTTGAGGATTATATATATTGTAGATTTATTATGTATTTACAAAAATATCTAACACGTGGATTATAAAGTTTGAACGAAATATATACCGTATGAGTTCATATACACGTTGAAAAAAAAAAGTTCACATCAAATTTTCAATTGTCGAAAAAATTTAGGGATGTTGAATTTACTACAAATAGAAAGGAGATGTCATTATTGCAATGTTTCAAAAGTGGTGTGAAAATTGCAATTTGTGATTTTTTTTTTTTTTGAGTTATCAATTCGTTAGAGTATCCATCAATCATTGAAAATTCTCAATATGAATCTTTTGATCAAATAACACTATACCAGTTACCACAAAACTTGTGGAAATGAAATTTGGCTTGGCAATTGTGTTTGCAAAATACAGGCGGTGTGAGTCGTATGATTTGAATATTTTTCATATGATATTTCAATAAAATAAATTATACATATTTTATCTGTGCATCGCACGGGCGAAATGCTAGTTTTGTACAAATTACTAAATTTTCGGGACCCACAAAGAGGTTTCGCGGTCAGATTTTACTGAACTTACGGGACCCACATTGTTCTTACTTATTTGGAATATATATTTTTTTATGTATGATAAGTTTGTCATATGGGCTGCGCCGGGCTAGCCTGAGCCCATGGGCCAAATTTAATTAGGCGGCCCAACCCATCCTAACTCGAAATATTTCGAGGCTCAAAATTCATGACCCAACCTAATCTAAAATTCGGGGTCGGGTCACCCGTGAGCAGAAGACTAATTTTTCACTTCAGTGGGCTGATCCAACCCATTCGATCCAATTTTTTTTGGGCGAGGCAGCATTTTGGGCCCGTGAAATTGTAGCCCAGCCCAACTCAAAATTGGGTTGGCTCATCGGCCCGGACTGATTTTGACACCTCTAGTGTATGTGATTTTCAAGGTGATGACATGGCTTTCACTTGTGGAAAAACTTGTGGATGGTAGAATTATGAAAGATAAAACATTGGGATAAAATTGCTACCAGATATAGGTTGGATATTATAATAACTTTATTTTAAATATGTTATTACTACTTCAATTCAAACACACGCCCCATATATATGATTTAGTTCAAATAAACACTCATTTTTGTGTGAGAACGTGAACACTATGCTTATTTACTATATTTTATTGCATATTTTATTATATTTTAGTTCTATTTTTTTTATTTCTTATATTATTAAATTTTAGTGATAATTGTATTTAGTGCTAAATGCTAATTATAATTAAAATGCACTATATAGGCAATAAAATTATTCTAGTTAAGCATAGTATTGTCCCGGTGGGGATGACCTAATGGTGGAGTGAGATTGCTTGGAGACCAAAGGTCACGGGTTCGAATCTCCTCAATACCACAAGTTGGATGCGTGAGTAAAAAAAAAATGAAAAGAAAGCATAGTGTTTAGTTCTTACACCAAACACAATGCTTATTATAGTCAATCCCTATATATATTAGAGTTCAAATGAGAACTCAATTCCCTCTTAGGAACTAGGAATAAATCAATGCCACACCCATTCATTTACTTTATACGGTCAAGATTGATCTCTAAAAATGGAATTAAAATGCAATTAATTTATTGTTCTATTAAATACGGGTATAGTAATAATTCAAAATGATCTAGAATATCAAATCCCGCATTTTATGGGATTTTTTATCATCATTCATTATTCTTTGTTTATTTCATTTATTCTACACGTATTACTCCATCAATTTTTGCTACAGAGTAAACTATCTGGAATATTTTTCGTCTCCACCATTTTCGTTTTTACCATTTTATATCCATCATTTTTCTGAACTCGTCTCTGCCATTTTAGTTTTTATTCCAGCAGTCTCGTTTCCAGTATTTTCATATTCTCGATTATTTCTTGTTACAACAAGAATTATTTCCATGGAAGATCCAGGTATTTATTAAAAATTCATTATTTTTTTTGTTTCGTAATAAACTGTGTTTAGTTTAGTTGAAGTCATTATTTTGTATATTAATGTTTGATTTGATTCGTGTATTTTAGTAATAAATTAATGTAATTTGTTTGATATGATAGGAAATTACTCTATTTTTTTTAGTGGTGTAGGTGAGTTATTACTTATTAGCGCTTTGTATATTTTACATTAGCAAAGACGAGTGCTCGTGAGCCATGAAATTTGAAGCGATGCAACACTTGTACTGCACTGCACGCACTCCTTTTTCCAGTCCAAGAAAGTGAAACAAATTCCCATTTGTCATTATGGGAAATCTTACTACATCATGTTTTCGTTCAGCTAACAAATATATTAATGGATAAATAAATAATATAAATATTATGTAAATAACTGAAATCTTATTTAAAATAATGAAAAAGTTAACAACTTTACCAGTTTCATTGAATGAGGACCTGATAATATTGAATATTTAGAAGTAGAAAGATTTATTAAAAATCTTTGTATGAAGACTTTCGAATAAAAAAATACACAGAAATGAGAAATATCTATCGAAACAAAACATAAAAGTAAAAAAAAAAATCAGGAAATGTGTTTTGCCGGTTAGATATTATATATATGGGGGAGACTTGTGTGAGACCGTCTAACGGGTCTCTTACGTTAGACGGATCTCCCCCGACCCGATCCGGTTCGGACCCGACCCGGACATATATATATTAAAAAAAAAAATCAGAATTTTTTTCTCTCCCCGCTCGCTCGATCGCTCACGCCTCGTCTAGGTTTTTACGTCCAGTTTCGCCGCCCCGACCACGATTCTGTCCAGCTCGCCGCGCCACCTAGCTTTCCCGTCGAGCTCGTGGCGGCGCCTAGATTTTCTCCCACCAACTCGCGGCAGCAGCGCTGCGCATATCTCTCATTACTCGCGATTTGTTCAACTATTAAATGGATGATTTGGGAAAACTAACTACGGTTCCTTCCGGAGGAATTTCCGCCAATTCCAGCAAAGAAACGATAGGTATGTGTTCTTATTTTATAAAATTTGTAATTTTGATTCAATTTTTCATCAATTATTACATATATCAAATTTTGCATTCAAACTGTTTGATAATATGCTAGTGTGAACTAATTCATTGAAGTTTTAGTTTAGTAATCTATTATTGTTATTGAAATCCTAAAAGTAATTTAAATTTTGTAAATTTCAGATATTGTTATACTTGATAATGAAGACAATATTGAAGATGTAGATACAACATCTATCAACGAGAATGAATCTGTTATGTTGTAAATTGAGAGTAAGTAGTACTATAGTTCTGTTCTTTGTAATTATGATTCTGCCTAAATAATTACATACAGTATAGATACTTTTATGGTATTTAGTGATACTTTCTCTCACGATAGTAATCCTTAGCTATGTATTATTGATATTTTATAATTGTTTCACTTAAAAAATAATTATGATTCACTCGATAGTACTGATACATCAACTGTGTTTTTTTTATACAACACTACTACTTATTGAGACTAATTTATTTGTTACTGATATATTGTTATTTCTTACTGCATAAATCAAGAAAAGTGTGTATCACACGCATATATTGACTTTTGAACAATGGTGATACTTCTATGCTATTTAATGATATTTGCTCTCATTATAGTAATCATTCGCCATATATTATTGATATTTTACAAATGTTTCACTTAAAAAATAGTTATATACAGTAGTGATACTTATATGGTATTTAGTTATACTTTCTCTGATGATAGTAATCCTTCGCTAGGTATTATTGATATTTTGCAACTGTTTCACTTAAAAAATAATTATGATTCACTCGATAGTAATGATACATCAACAATATGTTTTTATACCTCACTAGTACTTATTGACACTATTTTATTTGTTACTAATATGTTGTAGGTGATTCTTTTGATGTAAGAGGTTGTCTTCTTGGTTTGAAAAGGAAGAAAATTGATGATATATATGACTTATATTGTAGTCATGCTCTTAAAAATGGGTTTAGTGTTAGGAAATCCACAACAAGAACTGAAAATGGAAGTGTAGTTGAGAAATACTTTTTGTGTTCTTGTGAGGGAGCCAAAAAATCTAACAATCCTACCTCAAGAAAGGTAAATCTCACACGCACAGGTTGTAAGGCATATTTAAGATCAAAGATCAAAGGGCACCTTCAAAAAAAGAAGAAGAATACAAGTGACACTTCAATTTCAAAGGAGTTTGGGTCCAAAACCCCTAATCCCAGATTGTTTTGAGAATGCATTTAGATTGTTTTAAGAAATGTATCCCAGATTATATTATTGAAACTGTGATGATCAAATAGTGTTACTTGACGAATGCTTAATGATACTTTATTCATCAGTATTGATACTATGATTTTCTTCATCATATAACTTGTGATTTTGGGTCCAAAACCCGTAATCCCAGATTGTTTTGAGAATCTATTCAGATTGTTTTGAGAAATGTACCCCCAGGTTATATTATTGAAACTGTGATTATAAAATAGTGTTACTTCATGGATGCTTAGTGATACTTTATTCATCAGTATTGATATTGTGATTTTTTCATCATATAACTTGTGATTTTTGGTCCAAAACCCGTAATCCCAGATTGTTTTGAGAATTTATTCAGATTGTTTTGAGAAATGTACCCCAGATTATATTATTGAAACTTTGATTATCAAATAGTGTTACTTGACGGATGCTTAGTGATACTTTATTCATCAGTATTGATACTGTGATTTTCTTCATCATATAACTTGTGATTTTGGGTCCAAAACCCATAATCCCAGATTGTTTTGAGAATTTATTCAGATTGTTTTGAGAAATGTACCCCAGATTATATTATTGAAACTGTGATTATAAAATAGTGTTACTTCATGGATGCTTAGTGATACTTTATTCATCAGTATTGATACTGTGATTTTTTCATCATATAACTTGTGATTTTTGGTCCAAAACCCGTAATCCCAGATGTTTTGAGAATTTATTCAGATTGTTTTGAGAAATGTACCCCAGATTATATTATTGAAACTTTGATTATCAAATAGTGTTACTTGACGGATGCTTAGTGATACTTTATTCATCAGTATTGATACTGTGATTTTCTTCATCATATAACTTGTGATTTTGGGTCCAAAACCCATAATCCCAGATTGTTTTGAGAATTTATTCAGATTGTTTTGAGAAATGTACCCCAGATTATATTATTGAAACTGTGATTATCAAATAGTGTTACTTGACGGATGCTTAGTGATACTTTATTCATCAGTATTGATACTGTGATTTTTACTTAATGGTATTCATAGTGATACTTTCTTGAATCACTAATGATACATCACATATAATTTATCAATTTATTATTTTTTATAATTGAAGGAGAAATCATTGAAATAATTAAATGCAATGTTCTTTGCCAGTGTCACAATCAACTTTGGTAAAATGCGCACAAAAAATATTCAAACAATGTGAAGAATAACTAGTCATGCAAAGGAAAATAACAAAAATATCAAGCCACTTTCGAGGTCAAATATTAAAAACTAACCAAACACTAATTGTTCATACTAGTTGTTCAAACTAACACATGTTAAATTCCCACCCCCAACATTTCAATATTTCACATCCAAAAACCAACACACATTCATTACAAAAACTAACCAAACATCCAAAAGATTAACCTAGCATGTTAGAGTATCCACACATCATATCTCCAGCAATCAACTACATTCATACACCAACACCACCAGCAACTTCTAATTGTTTATATTTCTTGTTATTCTTAATGATTTGAAGAGCATCATGTTGAATCTTTTTTCTCAACCCATTTAGAGGTGAAAGCAAAATCCTTGCAACATATTGGGCTCTCAATCTCCTTCTTCCATCAAGCTGCAATAGAAAAAAATGTGTCACATTACCACAAAAAATATTAAAACTGTATTTAAATTTCAATTACATCATTCCATATATACCTTAGACAACTCCAAACTCTCATAAGGAGCACCAAGGAAGTTTTCCATTTGGTGCATGATATAAATTGCACAATTGATGTTTCGACCAGTTCTGTTCCAATTGAAAGCTGAGAATTCAACACCATATGACTCAAAATCTGCACATTTTGGATGACTGATCTGATTCAGGAAAACCCCCATCTATTCACACTGCACAAGATAAATATCTCAGCAATTTATGCAGTCAAGTATCACTAAGCAAAACTAAGAGTACCACTAACTAAAACCAATGTATCACTATGTGCAAAATACGGAATCACTGAGATAAACTTAGTGAATGTAAAAGTATCACTAAATAAGTATAAGCTATCACTAAATAATTATAAAATATCACTAATAACTATCACCACATAATGTAAGTAACATAAACGTATCACTAAAAAAATATCAAGTATCACCATTTATCACCATTTTAAAAATAAAGTATCACTGTTTATAACAAATCCAACAATCACCAAACATGATCTTCATCACTAACATGATCCTTACTAATAGTGGATCACATATTGTCTTGTCTTTAATTAAAGGAATTTAATGATAGTTCGAATCACTCTCGAATTCTACAAAAATCATAACTTAAATCTGATTTGGCATTGACAACCACAAAAGCAAATAAAATGACAAAGAACATGTAAAAATCCCTTTTCCTGGCATATTCTTTTTATGGCTCTAACAAAAGCATGAAATGACCAACAGCCTGCAAACCCTATTTGCCCACTTACGGAACTCAAAATTTACAAATGCAGAGAGACTTTCGAGAATTAGAGATAGAAAAACTTACTAATCTGATTGCAGAGAAGGAATGGACGTTGTAGTGGTGGTGGTGATTGTAGCGGTTGTAGCGACCCGGATGGAGGGTCGCAGAGATTTGGGCGAATTTCTATGACAACATTATGTGATGATGTTTTCAATGGCGGTAGTGATGGTTATAATTGTTGCAGAGGCAGAGGTGGTGACGATTTCTAGCAGTGGTGGACATGATTTCTAGCAGCCGTGATGGTTTTAACGTTTGCAGATGCGGTTGCAGAGATTTGGGAAAATCGCAGTGGTGATGGTTTTAGCATTTGCAGAGATTTGGGAAAATCGCAGTTGCAATGGCAAAATTGTAGTGATGGTGTAACGGCGGATGTTGAGAATCGCAGAGATAGATGAGATTTGGGGGAAATTGCGAAAGAAGAGTCGGTAGGTTGAGATTTTTTTAATATATATAGTCAATTGGGTCGGGTCGTAGGATTCGTCTAACGGAAGAGACCCGTTAGACGGTCTGATACAAGTTTTTGTCTATATATATCTAGCTGAGTATATTAGGTACGATATTAATTGTTCTTTACACATAAGATATCCATTATATAAATCAACATGTTAGACAGGTGTTTTTTTAAGGTATTTAATTTAATAGCGATCTATTTTAATTGTCGGCCATATAAATGATAAATCTAGTACTGTTCTGCTTTATCACAATGAACCAGTTAAAAGTATACATCTGAATATGGAATAAATTATAGATCACATACTAATGAAGGATTCCTATTAGTTTTTTTCCAAAATATTAAAATATAGAACGGCTACTCTTTTTCTGAGACTTGCGAAATTGAAACTTATATCTCGCACCTTTCAATTTTTTGACATATCAGAAAACCAATTTCTTAATCTTTTCGTTTTAGTTGTAAGAACTTTAAGTCTTCTTTAAATTGAAACCTGTTGTAGACACTAAGAAGTATCCAATTCGAGTATTTTCCACTTTCCAATTGAATTGAATCACTTTTTTTTTAGGAAAAAGTCTAATTTTATTACGTGATTAACTCCCTCAACCAGTGTTTCTTCAAAAAAAAAAAATCCATTGACCAGTGAGAAAAATCCTTATTCCAGATAAACATATCTACACATTTTGCACCAACATTTGCAAGATTATGTGCAACACAATTAGTTTCCCTATACATATGATGGAAGACATTAATAAAACCGACATCAATAACCTCAACTAATGGGGCGAGATATGTCTGGATAAACACCTCTCCATCAACACCACCAACCAGAAGTCGAGTCCGAGTATACAACAAAAGGTACCAACCCTTCCTAAAGACATAACCCAACACCATACAAGATAACATTGAGCTCTGCATCGAGCATCGATGAAGGCCAAGAAATCGGTTTTGCTAACACTGTACAACACATAACCTGCCATGCCGATCTCTCATTACTGCCCCCACCCGAAATAAGTGGTCCTCCTCTTTTACTGCCGCACCCACATCCAACCGAAACACTCCAGTGGATGCTGAAGATTTAGTAGGAAAATATAGAGTTCATAGCTAACAAGCTAAAGAAAATATCTCAGTTTTTTTTTCTTCAGAAAATCAGTTTACAAACATAAGCAAGATGACTATTTATACAAGCTACATTGCGTGAGATTAAAGTTGGGAAATGGTTATACTAGGACTATGAACAATAAAACTAATTTCTCAATAAATTAATACAAAATAAATAACCTTAGGCCAAAGCCATTGTTGGCAATCCACGACCAAAAATAGCTCCAAGAATCCTGCAAAATCAAATAAGTCAAGATTAGATCCTAATATAGAGTAGTTTCCTTAAATAATGTTTTGAATCTCTTTATTTACCTCAGCTCTGTAATTATCTTGTGTAACACAATATACAGCAATACAAACTGAGTACAATTCGACTTCCTAAATCTGCATTCTCAACGTTAGCAATCTTTATATTCAATTAATCATGCTCAAACCACGGGTTAACATGGTATCAGAGCAGTGAGATCCATTCGGATCGCTGTTCTGCTTCATCATTTACCCATCCGAATACCAACCATGACTGAGGGAGGTGGCAGCCTAGAGAATACACAGGAGCCTCAGCCAGAGGCCGAGGCTTTGGCACACCAACTGGCTACACTACTCCGACAGTTTAGCCAACCAACAACCAATAGCAATCAAACCCCAGAACACAGTCAGAATCAAACAGTGACAGTGAGTATCAAACCCAATGAATTCAACTACTCACTATGGTCGAGAATGATGCATCTCGCCATCGAAGGAAGGGGATGCCTCAATCACATCATCGGCCACCCTCCTCCTCCCGATCAAACCGATCCCGCATATACAAAATGGTATCAAAATGATCTAACAGTTATATCATGGATCATTCAGAATATGGAACCGGCTCTAGCGAGCAATTATGTGCAATACAAGACAGCAGAAAGTTTGTGGAAGGGACTAGCCACGACATACAGCATCAAACGGGACTCAGCACAGATCTTTGAACTTACGGTTCAAGCCAATAGCATTAAACGGAGACAGGGAACAATTGAGCATTTCTACAGCACGCTTCAACGTATTTGGGCGGAAATAGATGAACATCATCTAAACCATATGGATTGTGAAAAGGACGTCAACACTTACCAAAAAATATAGTCGGAGACACGGCTGTTCCAACTCCTTGCCGGAGTCAGCGAGAAGTATGAACCCGAATGGAGGGATGTTCTGAAATTAGACCCTCTTCCGAGTGTTGAAGCAGTGTATGCACATCTCCGAAGAGGAGCGACCGACGCGGCATCTGAGGGTCCGAGACAGAGGAAGGAATTGACAAAGAAATTGGAAGCGGGCTTGTCACCCATCATGAGAGTGAAGCTCTCGGCCTAGCATCGAAAGGAAATCGGCCGCCATCCAACCGGTCCGGCCAAACCCTCAAGCACGGCGGTGGAGGCAGCGCGTCATTCCGGGAGAAGATAGACAAAACAAGGCTGAAATGTTCCCATTGTGGCATGAGCAAACACACGAAGGAGACGTGTTTCCGGCTAGTTGGGTACCCGGAGTTGTGGGAGGACAATCACAAACCTCCTAAAGAAAATCGAGGGAAAGCAGCCATGGCGGCGGGCAACACAGAGGTCACCGACACCAGACACGGCGGTGATGGGTGTGGTGGTGATGGGAAAGGCGGCGGCGGTGGCAGATCGGAGAGTTTTGGGACAGTGGCCAGGGTTTCAGGAGAAACCAGTGAGAGAAAAGGAGAAGCAGCTTATCCGCCTTATCTGAATTATGAAGGTAACGGGTCGGATATCTCTCTATCCGATCCGCGCGCCCCTTTTCCTTTAAACTCATAAACATGCGGCCCATCTCCTTTAATTTCAGAAATATACGACCTAGTTCAGCATGACTTAATTCACGGCCCAACTCATAATTTGGATAAACATAATTCCTTAGCTCTAGCTCAAGTTGCTAAAAATGGGTGTCAAGATCAGTCTAAAAATACTGCCTGGATTTTTAATTGTGGTGCCACTAATACAATGAAATTTGATGCCTCTTATATTTGTATTCCCTCATCACCCCGTAAAACCTATGTCCAAACAGCCAGTGGGGAACTTACTCCAGTAACCGGTGCATGAACTATAGAAATTTCTCCAACTCTTAAAATCTCAAATTGTTTACATGTCCCGGTGTTATCTCACAAATTGCTCTCCATCAGCCACATTACCAAGGAGTTAAATTGCATTGGGCGTGGCATTGAGCGCCGGGGACTGTATTACGTGGACGAAATTGCTCAAAAAGGCACGGTGATGCTGTCTACCAGGATTCCCTCACATGCTACTTGGCTTTGGCACCGTCGGCTTGGACATCCGTCTGCGGGTTATCTCAACATTCTTTTTTCTAAGTTATTTCCCAATTCTAAATTGTATTGTGAAACTTGTGTTTTGGCTAAAAGCCACAGACAAACCTTTAAGCCTAGTAATACTCGTGTGTCGTCTATGTTTTCTCTTGTTCACTCTGATGTTTGGGGTCCTGCACCTGTTGTCGGTGGTCAAGAATTCACTTATTTTTTACTGTTTATAGATGATCACACACGTATGACCTGGGTTTACTTCCTGCGTCATAAATCTGGAGTTTTCTCCAAATTTTCTCATTTCTACACTATGATCCAAACTCAGTTTCACACTAATATCCAAACTCTTCGATCCGATAACGGGGGAGAATTTGTGAATTTCTCCATGACCAAATTCTTCCACGATAACGGATTAATCCACCAAACAACCTGTCCTTACACACCCAAGCAAAATGGGGTAGCTGAAAGAAAAAATAGAATTGTTCTTGAAATCACCCGAACATTACTTATTGACTCATGGGTGCCATCTCACTTCTGGCCTGAAGCCGTTGCCACAGCTGTTTACCTCCTAAACTAGTTACCTACAAAAATCCTTGATCTTCAAACTCCCATTCGGTGTCTATCTCAGCTCACTCAAATTCCTGTTCCTCTTACCCCTCAAACCTCGTGTCTTTGGTTGTTCTGTGTTCGTCTATCTTCCCAAACACACTCGCACCAAACTTGATCCGTGTGCTGTTAAATGTTTGTTCGTCAGATATGGCGTTCACCAGAAAGGCTATCACTGTTATGACCCCAAATCTCGTCGCTTGTTCACTACCATGAACTGTGATTTCCATGAAACTGAGTTCTTTTATCACCACCACCACCTTAGCAGTCAGGGGGAGAATCCTAGAGTTGACCCGCTAAGCTGGCTGCTAACTCCAAACAGCTATGTGGAGGGAGTTCCAATAGAGATAGTTAACCATACCGCTGAGATAATATCTGAACCGTCATTACAGTCCACCGGCCTCACTGCTCTGGACAATGCTCTCTCCAATCTGATATCTGAGGAGGTAAGAAGGTCAATTACTCCTCTTAATCATAGTGTTGATTCTTTGAATGATTCATTTGATTCTTCTTCCGATGAACACACTAATACCACTAATGCTACTAATGATACCATTATAGTAGACTCTGGTACTACTAACCGTGAGATTTCAGATACTCAGATACAGGATTCCAGGAGGTATGTGTTGCCTCCTAGAAGCAATAGGGGAGTTCCTCCAAGGAGGTATTCTCCAGAACGAATTCCCAGAAAATCCAGATATCTAATTGGCAATAACACTCAAGGAAATCTCACAAAGTTAGCAGCAACATTTCAGACGGCATTATATAAGGAGGAGAGTCCTCCTAGAACTACCAAAGAAGATGGATGCCCTTGCCCGGAATAGAACATGGGAAAAATGTGAGCTGCCACAAGGAAAAAAATCAGTTGGTTGCAGATGGGTCTTCACAATCAAACGGAAACCCGATGGGTCAATTGAGAGGTACAAAGCTCGGTTAGTTGCGAAAGGGTACACCCAAACCTATTGAGTAGATTATGCTGAGACTTTCTCTCCAGTTGCCAAGATGAGTACAGTCAGGGTCTTACTCTCAGTAGCAACTAACAATAATTGGGGTCTTCACTAGTTTGATGTCACCAATGCCTTTTTACATAGAGAGTTGACTCGGAAAGTATATATGGAAGCTCCACCTGGGTTCGAATCTCAGTTTGGAAATAAAGAAGTTTGTCGGTTGAAGAAGACACTCTATGGACTCAAACAGTCACCCAGGGTTTGGTTTTGGAGATTTACTAGCGCTATGAAGACTTATGGTTTTAGGCAGAGTAATTCGGATCATACATTGTTCTTGAAAAGAAGAGGAAGTCTTGTCAATTGTTTGATCATTTATGTGGATGACATGATCATCACATGTAGCGATATAGAGGAAATCAAGAAGCTGAAGGAATATCTGTTTTTGGAGTTTGAGATGAAAGATCTAGGAGCTCTCAAATATTTCCTAGGAATTGAAGTCCTTAGATCTACCAAAGGGATCTTCATACGACATCAGAAGTATACTCTAGATCTTCTCACTGAGACAGAAATGCTTGATTGCAAACTTGTTGATACTCCTATTGCAGTTAATCACAAACTGCAGATTGTCGAAAGTGCAGAGTTGACAGACAGAGAGCAATATCAACGGCTGGTAGGGAAACTTATCTATCTTTCTCACACCAGACCTAATATAGCATATGCAGTGGGAGTGGTAAGTCAGTTTATGCATAAATCCTAGGTTGATCACATAGAGGCGACAATCTGAATTGTGCGATATCTTAAAGGCACATATGGGTACGGATTCTTTTTTGGAAAACACGGACACATAAAGATATGTGGTTACACGGATGCTGATTGGGCAGGGGATCCTATGGATAGAAGATCAACTGCAGGGTACTTTACCTTTGTCAGGGGAAATTTGGTCACTTGGAGAAGCAAGAAGTAGAAAGTGGTAGTCCTATCTAGTGCTGAAGTTGAATTTAGAGGAGTGAAAAGTAGGTTGACAGAGATTCTGTGGCTACAAAAATTGTTAGTGGAGATCGGCTTTACCCCAGATCGGCCGTGTCAATTATTTTGTGATAATAAGGCTGCCATTAGTATTTCTGAAAACCCAGTCCAACATGATCGAACGAAGCATGTTGAAGTGGACAGACACTTCATCAAGGAGAAATTAGAAGCCGGAATTGTTGAGTTACCATTTATCAGATCAGAGGACCAGCTGACGGATATCCTTACCAAAGCCGTGAATTCAAGGAGTTTTTCGAAGGTTCTTGACAAGTTGAGTATTAGAGATCCTACTACTCAACTTGAGGGGGAGTGTTGGCAATCCACGACCAAAAATAGCTCCAAGAATCCTGCAAAATCAAATAAGTCAATATTAGATCCTAATATAGAGTAGTTTCCTTAAATAATGTTTTGAATCTCTTTATTTACCTCAGCTCTGTAATTATCTTGTGTAACACAATATACAACAATACAAACTGAGTACAATTTGGCTTCCTAAATCTGCATTCTCAACATTAGCAATCTTTATATTCAATTAATCATGCTCAAACCACGGGTTAACAGCCATTACAAATTACAATCGAGCTAAAGAGGCAAAATATTAAGTAACCACTAACTTGCAGCCTGACCCATGACCCGATTTAAAGATCTAACACCTTGACGTCACCAGATTCCCTTTTCGATTTGGAATGAATTACACCATTCATTGAGTAATTTCCAGTGCCATTATACCACCGCTGCAACGCCTCCTTGGAACTTGAACTTGTAGTAAGGATGGGGTTGCAGCTTCTTTTGAGTCGATAGTATAACAGCGATGAACGCACAACACGTTACTTCTCCCGGATTGGGACTTTCTCAGACGAATGGACAACAAAGAATCTGCATCCACCCTTTTCGGATAGGAATCCTCTCTCATTATCGGCAGTTGCAAAGAACTGTTGTGTTTGGTGAATCAAGGCGATAACTTTGTTGTTTGGAACCCATCAACCGATAGGTTTCGATTGATTCCTCCTCCCAACTTGAAACCTGCTCCTTGTCATTGTACCCTATCAGATCATAAAAATGTTAGCTTGGAGTCTTTCATTTGTGGATTTGGTTTCGATGATGAATCTCAAGACTACAAATTTGTAAGATATGTTCTTACTTCTTGTTGGAAAATAGGATTTAATAAATTGAGTTTTGACTCATTTTATCTGATTTTTCGTGACCGGGACATTTAATTTTGGAGGAATTAAATACCATACGATTGTTATATGTTTTGAGTAGATAATCGTAGTATTTTTATTTACTCAAATCCAATTTTCGGTGAGTGAGAAATAAATGGTTGAAGTTGGTCACACGATTGGGCATTTATGGTGTGTGGGATAATGTGTTTAAGACACATTAAATAATCCCACATTGATTTATTAATCAAGTTAAGAAGTGTATTTAAGTGTATTAACACTTAAGTGAAGTAATTAAGTGCACAAGGATGTGGGCCATGAGCCCACACGCGCACACACACGCGCGCTCGCCCGTGCCCGTGCCCGAGCCCGTGCCCGTGCCCATGCGCATCTCAACTCATCCTTAGACTTAGATCTTGGCAATTGGACTTTGGGCGTACGTGGGCTTCTGGGGCTTAGCCGTACTAGTTTTACGGTACAGAAACGGTCGGGTCGTGGAGCGGGTTGGCTATCCGGGTCTATAACGGCTGTGGACCGGGTCGTGGGTGCACATGGTGCCTGTCCAGCTTTGAAGGGGTGTAACTCCCATGAGTTAAGAGCCTTCAAATCCATAACTGCCACCTGGAGCTGGTGGAGCCTTCAAGTAACTGCCACCTGGAGCTGGTGGAGTTAGTGGGCTGGACAGTAATCGAAAGTAACTCCTGTTGGGAGTCAAAGTCTGCAGCTGACTTGGACACATGTTGGGATCCGAGCCGACATGGGACACCTGTCGGGATCTGCAGAAGGTAACTCCTGGAGGGCTTAATGGCAGAGCTGTAACTCCAGGGGGTTACAACACCTGGTTTGAATGCCCTCAAACCCTAGCTGTCCCCTGCAGTGGAGATGTGCCTATAAATAGGACATCCTGCATGGATCTAAATGCCACATTTTGCATAAACGATCACATATTCATATTGTTGCATACGAGTTCCTTCGAGTCAAAAGCTTCCAGTTCTCGACGTTGTCTAGTTCGCCGGAACCTTGCCGGATTTGTGGTGCTACTGCCGGAAGGACGAAGCCGTTTCATCTTTGAAAGAAAACCGCCAAACCGTGAGCACTAGCCAAGGCGTATTTCTCTTGTGGAAAGAGGTCCCCTCGACTCGGCTTGCGGGAATCTGCACATCGGTTCTAGTCTATTTGCTTTGTTTAAATTCAGTTTATATTGTAATTATTATTCTTCTACTCCTTCTACCTTCTTGTACTTTAGTTGTAATTCCAGTGAAGTGTAACACACGATAACACTTCTTATGATACATATTCCGAATACCATGAGCATCCTATTGCCCCTATGCAAGTTGCGGTTTATTCATTTAAAAATAATTCATGAAATGAGATCCCTTATCCCAGGAAGTTCAATTTTTACATTTGTGATATTAGAGGTGGAAATTGTGATTTAGATAACTTGCATACATATGCTAGCCTTAGATTCTAGAATTGTAATCTACCGATCAGATTAAATGTAAAACAATCAATACATATATTTTTACGTATATGTTTCTAAGATTCTCTCGTTCACATATATGCCGTGCACTTGCAAGCATAACTTCCAAACATCAAAGTTGAAGAAAAACAAAGCTCAAGTATGAAGTGTCCTTCAGAATGTCACTACCCTAAATGAGAGTTCAACATCGATAAAATAAAGTGGAGAATCACTATAAATATACTGCGACACCGAAACCGGCGAAAATAACAAGAAGTCTAAATGAACGACAAATATGCGAATAATAAAAAAAAATCAGCCATGCGCTGTATAGCTCCATCACCCTACGATGCATCGTCGCCATAAAGGAAAGACAAATCAAGATCAGGATTCTTGTCCTTGATCATTCCTACTAAGCCTTCAGCTATCTTCATTTCCATGTCAGCACGAATTGATTGAAAAGCTTCAGAATCAGCTATTTTCTGGAGGTCGATCCCCTCACTTTTTTTAGCGGCATCAAGGGCCTTATCACGAACCGCCAATTCGGATTTATAATGGTCCTTGACAGCATCAAACTCCTTTTGCAGTTTGGAATGAGAAATCTTCACTTTGCTCAGACGACTTTTGTATGTTTCGGATTCTTCCAATGTCGTTGCCGCCTTCTTCTCAGCCTCAGCTTTCCCCCTCCTGACTTTTTCTACTTCAGTTTTCAAAGCAGCTACCTCAGCCTCAAGCTTGAAGGTTGAAGATGACTCAGCTTCAAGATTTGCCCGAGCACACGATAGTGCCATGGTAACCTACATTCACAAAAATTGTAACAAATTAATACGTCAAATTATATGTTAAAAAAAATTATTATTGGATACATGCCTGAACAGAATGGTTGAGTGCGCGAGCAATCTGAGACTTCAATCCAGCCGCTTATAGATTGCCAATGTCGACCGTCACCATCTCATTCTGCATTTTAGACTAGACAATGCTGGAGGGATCGAATGTAGCTGAATTTCGAGGAACTATCTCATTCCCTAATTCATCGAGCATCGGGCCCACTGGCCCATCAGCAGCAGAGGGAGAACTAAATCCCACCTCAACTACCACTGAATCTGGTTTCTCTCGAGCAGGTGTGGCATGTGGGGTAGGACTAGGAGCTGGGGCCGATGTCCTCGCCTTCTTACTTGAGGGGGCGTCAGAGGAACGCCGACTCCCAGACGGGGCTGCAAGCCCCAAAGCACCTTCCCCATTCGATTTATCTTTGACTTCATCTGCCATAGCTTTGATCTCTGTCAATCGGAGGGTACGAGTACTACGAGGAGGCATCATGATAGCACTAACAGTTCATCTAGCTCGCAAGATATTCAATGAACGATAGGCCTTAGGAACTTGGAGGGCTCTCTCAATTCGCTCAAGTGAGATACCCTGCGGCATAGGTTTCTCGAAAAATGCTACAAAAGAAACAAATGAAGATAGTTAAAAACGATAAGAAAGAAGTGAAGTACTATCCCCACAAATTAATGAAGAAAAAACGCACAAGCCAATTTAAAAGATCGAGGTGGACATTCTTCACTGGATTCACCACATGTTACCCAAAACCATTTAGGCTTCCATTCACCGGAGGATGAGATACAATCTTTCACAAGCCCTGGGACCCCACCAGTCCATCTAGTGAAGTAATAGAAGCCCGGATTATCCGGCACTCTACTGATCCTATACAACGAATGCCACTCATCCAACGTCGGCTCACCAAACTTCAGGTCATACCATATCAATAGCATACCCACCATATGGCCATAACCATTGGGAGAAATTTGGGCTGGAGAAATCCCATAACTAGTTGCGACCTTCCTAAAGAAGTTATGTAAGGGTAATCCAACCCCTCTCTTAAAAACATCAGCATAAAACGCAACAGAATCCTGTGTAGGCCAACAAGCTCTTTTCGAAGACTTTGGGACCCTCACCTTCAGTTGACAAGCGACCCCGTAAGATTGTATTAAGTTTTTTAGCTATCTTTGGTTGATTGTAGACGGCACTGTTTCTGCCTTGAACCCTAAAGATCTATGGTTTTTTAGATATCATTCAAAGCCTCGATCGTCCTACCTTACAGCTTGCGCTCAAAGCTTAGGCGTTCGACCTCTAGGGTCATTTTCATGTACTGGGGTGATCTTTTCTAATTTTTGCTTGGGCTCGATATTCGGCCTCACGACGAACGTCTTATGTCATTACCTGTTTATTTGCATTACTATTCATTGTCCAGCTCCCATGCTGAAACCTAGACAATGAGGGGCTAACTGTAATGGTCATTTTTTGTCAATCCGATATGCTGGCCCAGAAGGGTTAAATGATAGCATACAATCGGTATTCCAATACATAAGCATTCAATTTAAAATTTGAATTAACGATCAGTTCCGCCTTATCCGGTAAGATTGACGGGTTCAGAGGAGTCGATAAATATGGTGGGACCTCAAAAAATTATGTATGTACTATATGTATAATGGGTGATTGGAAGGGAATGAGTATTTAAAAAAATAGGTACATAATTTTTTATATGACGGTGACGTGGCGGAGTTATGTACCAAATTTTGGGTACAGTATTGGAGATGCTCTAATCCCCAAGTATAAATCAAGTGTGATTGAGTCATTATTCAAACAAACTGTGGGAGAATGACGACGACGGGGCAGGGCAAAATTGCAATTGAAGGCAAAGTCATGGAGGGGGATCTTCATAGTCATAGTGCCTAATGCCTATGCTTCTCTCTGGGCATAAATCTCCAGTTCCAATTTCCCATTTAGAGAGGGAAAGCTCTAGAGAATGTAGGAAGAAAGTTGCAAAAATCTATAATAGAGCGACTATATATACACGTAGCGATACTGGCCAAAATCTGTCTACTATATAAAACGGCGTTGGCTCCCATAAATCCCCCCCAACCCAAAATGTCTTGTTATGCAAGCATTGTCATAATCTTGCTCCATCATATTGTAGCTCTTCAGCATATTGAGAAAAGAATTATAAAATTTCTTATAATGGAATGATAAGTGCATGATAAACATAATTTCTTTAGCTCTTCTGCTAGAGGGTATCACGCATGTAAGTGCTCATGATTGCCAAGCCCTCCAATGCAGAACATTCTAAATCAGCCCTCCCTCCATATGATAATACTGATGCAACACTCAAGTTAAGTGGGCGTTTGGCTTTCCTATGTGCCATCCAGTAACAGAATCCATCTACATAAGTAGCACATTCATCAACAATATCATATGCATTACTCTCACCACTATCAATTCCCTTCCAACAATCATTTTTAAGTGAATAAACCTCAACTCGTTTTGTAAACCCATGCTCGTAGTCCGTATAACATTTACAGTGCAATTGGAATCGCAATTGGGGTGGGGGTTTGGAGTGGGAAGGAGGAAGGAGTTTAAACTCACTCGTAGATGGATTCCAAACAGAATAAACCTTTGCAATAACCTACGACTTTGTGTTTCCTTTCCGGGAAGGGTGCGTATACATCATTCGTCAACAACAAATCTCCGCACAAATCAAATCCAGAGAAACAATGTTTTTCGCGATCGGACAAACGCCTCAAAAAAACCGCCATCAAAAAAGATCGCACCTTAATTCTTCTTAATTAGGCTTCTTTGAACTTTCTTTAATATATATTATAAAAAACTTAAAAATCAATTAGGATTGGGCCAGAAAGAAACAAACCTTATGCGGATCTAAGACTATGTTTATTGGTAACCATGATCTCCACATGATCTATGCCATGTAGGATATTGGCAAATAAAAAAAAAAAAAAAGGGAAGCAACCATGAGATCAAACAAGATCAACCATGGAACAAAATCAACCCAAAGCAACCATCGTGGTTTCTTCTATCGTTTATTCAATAAATTCCACATGGCAAAAAATGATTGGCCATTAAATTTTATTTGATATATTTTTAATTAATTTTTAATATCTTTTGACTATTTGATTATTAATTGGTTTATAAATTAATTTAATATTTAAAATTTGAATAAACATTAGAATATTATTTTTATGAATTAAATTATATGTATATATATATAATTTAAAAATACAAACAAAGCATAAAATTTATTAAGGATGGTTTAATTATATAAAAAATATATATAAATGAAAACATATAATGAACCATAAAATTTATATTCTTGGTTTGTCGTATTTTGAAATTTTATTTCTTTGTAATTTTATGAGTTTTTTTTTCTTATTTGTGCTATTATTTTATTTTAATTTTAACAAGTTGATATACTTCATAAAATTATATTTAAAAATAATTATATATAATATTGTGGTTGGATGGTTGGGTGGTCATTGATAAACTATCAAAATTAAATATGATTGGGTTGTGATAAGTAATAGTGATGTGGAAAAGAGAAATAAATTAAATATTAAAAAAGTTGGATGATTGGGTGGTTGGAGTGGTTGCTAATAAACATAGTCTAAGCTCTCGAAGAGCAGCCTAAATTATAAAAAGAAGGGGTGGGTCTATTCACAGCACCACCCAAAATTATATAAAATATAAATAATCTTTTATTAGAAAATTTTATCATCACAACTCCTTTTAACCCACGTAAGATCTCTTATTTCAAAAATTGTGTGCAATCATGTATTAAACATAAAAAAAAAAATTCTTCTTTAATTTTAATTTTTTTTTTCATTTGGTATAATTTTACATTATTATTTAGGATTATTCCACCCAATTAGGGTTTATAATTATTTTTTAGTATTTAATTTTCATTTTTTAGTTAATATAATTGATTTTTGGGGTTGATTATTCCAAACTTAAGATATTTAATTTTTTAAAATTTCAATTTTTATCAATATATATTAATTAGGATTAGTTATAATAAATTTTATTTTTATGAAAACATTATTAACACTATACAATTTTAATGTTGATACACGTAAATTAGGGTTAGTGGATCTTTTATCCCTTTTGGGCCTTTGGATTAGACTTAGTGAAAAGCCTGATAATTTCTGAAGTCCAAGTTGAGCCACACGTCGGGTCGACTTGTGTCTCGGTTGACTATCTTTAGGACAAAAGAAAAAGGATCGAATAGACCCAACATTGCATGATCGACCAGGTCATAACTGAAAACAACCCCTCTAGATCGACACAGATGGTGGGGACAGTGGGGTTGGGTTGATCCAATCTATTCAGCCTGTAGGATTTTTTTTTATTTCTTTCTCCACTTAGGGTTCCAAATCTACTTATATAAGAATTTATTCTTACACAACAGAGAGAATGAATTTTGGCGTATAGAGAGAGATAGAATGCAATAAGCAGACACGTCAACTCGTTGGAGAGAAGATTAGGAACTACCAAACCATTTTCTCTACTGATCGCATCTCTTAATATTCTACCATCAGCAGTTGACCCTTCCCAGCCTACTAATGTAATGGTCATTTTTCATCAATCCGATATGCTGGCCCAGAAGGGTTAAATGATAGCATACAATCGGTATTCCAATACATAAGCATTCAATTTAAAATTTGAATTAACGATCAGTTCCACCTTATCCGGTAAGATTGACGGGTTTAGAGGAGTCAACACGTCTTTCAACCTCCTCCGCGATCCTCGTGAACCCTAGCTGCTACCTCTACCTTTAAAAGGAGGTCTCCCTCCTCATTTGAGAGGTACGCTGAAATACCCACAAGCTTCACATCACACCTTAAGAATACTGAGCTCACAATTTTCTAGGTTAATTCCACCCCGGCGATTCAACATCCGGCCTTCTTCCTACATTCTTCTAGGATCGAACGACATTTCCCTAGATTTCTAGTCACGTTCTGGATAAAGATTATCGTCATTAAGCACCTTAATTATTTAATTATTCCGTATTTTGTTTCTTTCTACACTTCTTCTTTTCCTGACTTGACCGTCGGAGGCCCAACGATCGTCAACCCCCCGACGGTCTTTGGCTCTTACGGTGTTTTCTATTTTTGTTTCACAGATTGGCCGCTGCTCCGGACTGAATCAATTAATTGCAGATTTCTGGATCTACAATTTGGTGCCCACCGTGGGGCAGCGATCTATTCGTGAAACGAAATGACAACGCCTAATGAGAGTCGCAGAGATGGAAAAGGACCCCAGCAAGATGGCAGAATCGCTATGCCTTCGCCCGATGTTGATCTGTCACTTGCTGATGTTCTGAGGAATATACAGCATCAAATGGCAAACACCACGGGGGAGTTAGCGCTTTTGAGATCAGAGAACGCTTCACTCCGCAGTAAACTTGAAGATCTGACCATCAATGACAACACGCGTCATCTGAATTACATTAAACCCACAAATCTGTTCGGCGAGCCAAATTCGGTATATTCTGAGCGTCGTCGATCTGTTACTTTTACTGATCCATTTATTGCAGGTACTACCGCGTCAGCACAGAAGGTAGACACCAGACAACAAATAGAAGAGAGCCCACTAAGGCCACCTCCAGGGTTTGAGTATCATGCTTCTGGGCAGGAAAGGTTCCGACACCAGACCCTCGAGCAAGAAAGGGTTGAACAGCAGCGCAGGTTTAACCAGGGATTCGATCAGAGAATGATCGATCACCCAAGTGAATTGGAGCAATGACTGTCTGGTATCGAGGCAATGATAACGTGAATTCCCGGTGTACCTCTACCAATCCGCAAGGCTGCACCAAATAGCTTTGCTAACTCACCGTTCGTGGATGAAATTGGGTTAACAGAGATGCCGTCAAAATTTACCCTACCATCTATGAAGTTATTTAACGGAACCTCAGATCCAGATGACCATATCGCACAGTATAAACAGAAGATGTTCATCGCAGCAATACAAAAGTACCTCAGAGAAGACTGCATGTGCAAAGGTTTTGGGTCCAGCCTATCAGGAGCCGCACTGCAGTGGTTCACGAACCTTCCTAATGCTTCGATTGGATCATTTGCACAACTCACAGATCTTTTCGTAGAACAATTTGCCAGCAGCCGGAAAATTGAGAAACATTCAGATGACCTCTACGCCATTATTCAGTATCCAAATGAAACACTTAGGAATTATGTTGCACGATTCAATAGAGAAAAGGTAGAGATACCAGGCTGCAACGCTGACACCGCCATATCAGCCTTCAGAAAGGGGCTAAAGAGGGATTCAGACCTTTACAAAGAACTCACAAAGTACCCGTGTAAGACAATGGATGATATTTTAGCAAAGGCATGGGCACAAATTAAGTGGGAGGAAGACGAAGACCAATATTATCGACCCAAGCCAAGAGGTCGAGATGAAGGAAGAGACTCCCGCAGAAATGATAGAAGAAGAACCGACCCTTACCCCCGCAATGATCGCTACAGACCTCGAGGTTGAGAGGATATTTCAGATCCATATGATCGACGCTTGCCAGAATACAACCTGTGCATCACACCCTCAGAAGCCGTCAATGCCTTGAAGGAACTCGGTAGTACAGTGAAGTGGCCGCCCAAGATGAGGAGTCCAGATCATGAATGTGACAGAACAAAGTACTGCGAATTCCACAAAGATCACGGCCATAGAACAGATGATTGTATCGCATTGCGTCGCGAAGTCATCGACCTACTCAAGCGAGGCCATTTGAAAGATTTGCTGACTGATAAGGGGAAGCAGACCTTCAGCAAAAATGATGAGAATCTGAGAGATCCACCAAAGCCCCCACCAATTGAGCATGTGGTTAATTGCATAACTGGAGGATCCGAGGTTAGCGGAGTGTCCCAAGCATCAGCAAAATGACACTGCAGATCTCTGAAATACACGCCCATGATACCAAAGCCCGATACCGAAATGGAACTCATAACTTTGAGTTTCACCAACAGCGAAGCTTCTGAACTCTCACACCCGCACCACGATGCACTTGTTATTTCAGTCCTTATTTCTAACTGCATGATCAAGAGGACTCTCATCGATGGTGGGAGTTCGACTAATGTCATTTTTTTATCTACTTTGAAAGGAATGCAGGTCCCCGAGGCTAACATCGTCAAAAAATCAATGATCTTGATTGGATTCAGCGGCGAGCACAAAGCCACCATAGGTGAAATTACACTACATGTGTATACGGAAGGGGTTAACCTATACACCAAGTTTCAAATTATCGATGCACCCTCAGCATACAACGTCATCCTGGGGAGACCTTGGATTCACGAACTAAAAGTTGTACCCTCGACCTACCACCAAGTCATACGCTTTCCAACCCCATAGGGAATTAGACAGATCCGTGGAGAGCAAATTGCATCAAGAGACTGCTACAGATCGGCTTTCAAGACTAACCACGTGCAGGTACAAGAAGTAAACCAAATTGATGAGGCATCGACGTCAAACTCAAAATATGAATACGGAGAAAGCTCAAATTCAAAATATGAGCAAGGAGAAAGTTCAGGGTCGACCTCCTACATCGAACCTGAAATGGAAGATCTCGACGAAATACAGATTCATCCCGACTACCCAGACCACATCGTTCAAATTGGGTCGAGACTGACTTCTGAAATGCGAGCAGAGTTAATCGCGTTTTTGTCAGAACACCACGATTGCTTCGTATGTTCACACGCCGACATGACAGGTATCGATCATTCTATCATAACTCACAGGTTACAGGTCGATCCTGATCACCCACCAGTCAAACAAAAAAGAAGAAAATTTGCAGCAGAATGAAATCAAGTGATAGAGGAAGAAGTTCAGAAGCTAATCGATATCGGTTCAGTTCGAGAGGTGCAGTACCCTGATTGGTTAGCTAATGTTGTGGTAGTAAAGAAGAAGAATGGAAAGAACATAATGTGTATTGACTTCACCGATCTAAATAAGGCATGCCCAAAGGATTCATTTTCACTCCCTCACATTGACACGCTTGTGGATGCAACAGCAGGGCATGAGATGATGAGCTTCATGGATGCTTTCTCTGGGTATAATCAGATTTTCTTACATCCAGATGATCAAGAAAGAATAGCATTCGTCACAAGTCGAGGCATCTACTGCTACAAAGTCATGTCGTTCGGGTTAAAAAATGCAGGAGTCACATACCAGAGGCTGGTTAATCGTATGTTTGAAAAGTTTATAGGTTCGACGATGGAGGTCTACATAGATGATATGCTTGTAAAATCACTACAATCCAAAGATCACATTGGGCACCTGAGCCAATCATTCGAAGTGTTAAGAAAATACAACATGAAGCTTAACCCCTCCAAATGTTCTTTCGGAGTAACGTCGGGAAAATTTTTAGGGTACCTCGTCACAAAAAGAGGAATCGAAGCTAATCCCGACCAAATCAGGGCAGTGGAAAATATAAAGGCATCCCGCAACATCAAAGAAGTACAAAAGCTCACGGGTCGTTTGGCAGCACTTAGTCGTTTCATATCAAAATATTCTGACAAGAGCCATCAATTCTTCAACACACTCCGAAAGGGAAAAGACTTCGAGTGGACACCAGAGTGCGACCAAGCTCTCAACCAACTTAAGTCCTATCTCTCAAGTCCGCCTTTGCTCTTGAAGCCTAACTCAGGTGAGCTACTTTTCGTTTATTTATCCGTATCTGCTAACTCTTTAAGTGCAGTGTTAGTTCGTGAAGAACAGGTAAGACAATACCCTGTCTACTATGCCAGCAAATCGCTACTCGATGCAGAGACCAGATACACTCAACTTGAAAAATTAACCCTCGCACTAGTCATGGCCTCGCGAAAGTTGAAGCCGTACTTCCAGGCGCACCCAATCACGGTGGTGATGACCTTTCCACTAAAGACTGTGTTGAGCAAGCTAGACTTATCCGGCAGATTATCAAAGTGGGCAGTAGAGCTTGGAGAGTACGACATCACCTATTTACCCCGGACTGTAATAAAATCACAGGTTTTGGCCGATTTTATTGCAGATTTTTCATCAGAGCAGCATGAGCTTGCCGAAAAAGAACTACTCTCAATAACCGAAGGTGATAATTCAAATCACTGGACCCTTCAAGTTGACGGCTCCAGTAATTTCAAGGGGAGTGGATTGGGTATAGTATTGATCTCTCCCAAAGGCGACGTTGTTGAAAGAGCGGTTCCATGTGGATTCAAGACAACAAATAATGAAGCAGAATGAACCACTGATCGCCGGACTGACCTTAGCCAAAGATATGAAGATACCAAACATCAAAGTACAAAGTGACTCACAACTTATTGTAAGTCAGTTCGGAGGAGATTTTCAAGCAAAAGATTCTAGAATGTCAGCATACCTTACCATGGTGAAGGAACTATCAAAATCGTTCACAGAAATAGAAGTTACCCACATGGTGAGGGAGGAAAATCGACATGCAGATGCACTAGCCAACCTAGGGTCAGCAATTGATTGGCAGTCATCGAAGCACATACCCTTAACATATGCCCAATGGCCAGCAGTGTGGAAAGAAGAAACAGAAACCAAATCGGTGGAAATAGTTGAGGTTGAAGTCAGTTGGATGACTCCGATCATCAAATACATTACCGAGAATGAATTACCTGAAGACAAGACAGAGGCTAGGAGGATCAGAGCTAAGGCAATGAAGTTCAACATGATCAGTGGGTCTTTATACAGAAGTTCTTACTCAGGCCCCTACCTGAAGTGTGTAGGCCCAAATCAAGCAAAATATATCCTTGAAGAACTACACGAGGGAGAATGTTGAAATCACTCTAGACCACGAAGCCTAGCAAACAGGGCCCTAACAGCAGGTTTCTATTGGCCGACCATGAGAGCCGATTCAAAGAGTTACGTTAAAAAATGTGATAAATGCCAGAGATTTGCTCAGTCCAATCACACTCATCCAGAACCACTCCACCCTTCAATAACGCTCTGGCCTTTCATGAAGTGGGGCATGGACATTGTAACGCCCCAAACTACTCCGTTTGGCCACGTCACTTAACATACAATTTACATACATATTTTGTGTTTATTTTAATATGAGCAGAAGCTTAGGTCAAATATGATAATATACATAGCATGATGAGGTAAGGCATCATAATTTTTCAATATAAATTTTGTCCTATTAAGCATGCAATCACCTAACCTATCGGGCTCATAGGTTTACGCAACCCGCCCGTCTAGCACCCTAAATTAACAAACATAATAAAGGGGTTCATCAACATAATTCACACATAGAAGGCTCCAAGGTCAAACGACCCGCCTTTAAGTTGTTCTACATAATATCAAGTTATATATACATCATGGCCTACAAAAGATCGGGCTATTCCCATCCCCAATAATCATCGATCATAAGGCAAAAGAGTGATCAATGTAATAATAACAATATTAATATGAGTGTTATCAAAAGAAGAGCATGCAAAAGATAAACACAAGCTTGTGGGGTTCTCTTGTGTTCACAACGCTCCTACTCGGGCTCCGACTCCTCAACCTGAAATTCATTGAATGAATGGGGTGAGTATTTAACAACATACTCAGTGGGGAACACTGTAAACAGTTATAGCTAATTGCACAAGTGAAAATATAACATATGGACTTTTCATTACATTGTGGAGACTAGTCTCAACCCCGTAGGGTCTAAACATCATGATGCCCCCGTTAATGAACATCTTTATCCCTGTAGGGATGCCCGCAGACATCCTACCCCCCAGGGAGGACATTAACGAGTCTATTATCGATCCCAAAGGATCTCTACCCTGAAGGGTCTCTTTGTCGACCCCGAAGGATCTCTTTCATTCACCGGTCCGAAGACCCTTCATACATATACAATCATAGTACAACAATAACTATAACCTTACACGTGTTCACAGTTTAGAGTTAACCCACCTTAAAAGACGCTTTTGAATCCTTTTAACCTTGAATACTCCTTTGCCGTGCACAAGTTATCCTCCTCGAGCCCCAACACGTCACCTAGCACCTTTCAATTCTCTTTTCATTTTAGACGTCGAGTTATTCAATTAAATCATAATTTAGACTAAACTCATACTATACTTTTCTTTAAAGTCTTCAAACATTTTCACATACACAACCAAGTATATACAAGCTCATACTATGATTTTGGACTCAAAATACACACTAAAACTCTTTGAAGCATTTGATCGAACACATCACGGGCACACATTTAAACCACAAGCTCATGACTCATTTTAAATCCTTTAGACCCAACATTTCAAATACAAACACCTTTATCCTAGGGCTCTAACATACATGAAACTCAACCCCATACAACCCACACAACATCTCCAAACGATTATCAACAAAACAAAGGGAAATAAGGGCAAAAGTCCAAACTCTAGCAACAATGAACCATAGGAATCCAATATAACTTCACATATAGCTTCAATGGAGTAAATAAACCATATGTTTGAGATATCAAAGTATGGAGATCAATAGAATTGAAAAACCCTAATTTTTGGAAACAAACCCTAGGTTTGATTCAACAAGAAATTGGTGTTTAATCCCCAAGTAGAAGAGATATAGGGGTTACCTTAGTTGATGGATGATGATGGGAGATTCCACTCCAAAACTAGAAGAACTCCTTGAGAGAAGTTGGGAAGAAATCGTCCAAGAGTGAAGAGAATGGAAGGAATGGGTGAAGTGTGGTATTTATAGGGTGGAATTTCCGAAATAGGGCGCGACCAAAGGTGGTCACGTTTTGGGGTCGGGTTTTAGCCAAAGAAAACTGGCTCTCTGAAGCTGGTGACACGCGACCGAGGGGGTCGCGTTTCATGGTCGCGCTGTAGACCCCTCAGAACGCGACTCGAATGGGGTCGCGCTTTCTGGTCGCGCTCAGACTGTAGATTTTTGAAAGAGCTTCGATTTAAGTACTTATGGGCCTCGTGGTTCCAACCGAGTCAAAAGTTATGACTTCCGGACGAAACCCTACCAAAACTCAGCGAGACGCTCGATTTATACTATTTTCGAAAACGCATACAATACACAACTTAAATTTTTAAAACATCATCACTACTTATTTAATGCACATACCAAAATTACATAAAATTGAGGTATGTCAAATCAAAATTAAATATAAACACACTCATTCATTATCATATAACCCGACAATTTAAATGTTAAATTTCAAATTCCATTATGCACTCAGCATAGTGTAACCGTGCTATGACGTATCAGCTCGAGTGGAACAACCTGCATTAAAACAACGGCATAATACACAAACATACTCACATGATCAATATTCAAACAATATTAATTCAAATTCATTTTCCAAAATTATAATTCATAATTTAGAAAAAGAGACGGGGTATCACAATCTCCCCAACTTTTAAAAATTTCGTCCTCGAAATTAGCCTAGCATTTCTGTTACATTTGGATATCGAGCTAAGATATCAACTTCTTTCTCCCAAGTGGCCTCTTCAGGTCCGTGCCGACTCCACTGCACTTTTATTAAAGGAACCTCACGGGTTCGAAGAGTATGAACTCTTCTATCTAACACAGCAACTGTGACTTCTTCATACGTCAAGTCCTTAGAAACTTGCACCGTGCCATATGAGATGACATGACTAGGGTCAGACACATATCATCTTAGCAACGACACATGGAAAACATCGTGCACACCCGCTAAATCCGGGGGTAGTGCTAAGCGATAGGCAACATCACCTACTTTCTCTAGAATCTCGAACGGTCCCACATAACGTGGCTGCAACTTACCCTTCTTCCCAAATCTAACCACTCCTCTCATGGGTGCAATCTTCAAGAACACTTTATCACCAATCTCAAAGCTCACATCCTTTCTCTTTACGTCAGCATAGGATTTCTGACGATCTTGAGCTACCTTGATTCTTCTTCTTATCTTCTCAATTACTTCCACCGTCTTCTCAATGATCTCGGGCCTAAGAGTCGACGCTCTCCCACTTCATCCCAATGAATAGGGGATCTGCACTTTCTCCCATACAAAGCCTCGTACGGGGCCATTCCAATCGATGCTTGAAAACTATTATTGTAAGCAAACTCCACGAGTGGCAAGTGGCTCTCCCAGCTTCCACCAAAATCGAGAACACATGCACGAAGCATGTCTTCCAACGTCTGAATGGTCCGCTCAGACTGACCATCGGATTGAGGATGATACGCTGTGCTAAACTTCAACTGAGTTCCCATAGCTTCTTGCAGACTTCGCCAAAATTTGGACGTAAACCTTGTGTCACGATCTGACACTATCGACACAGGAATGCCGTGAAGACGTACTATCTCATCGATATATATCTGAGCTAATCGATCCATGCTAAACGTCATCTTCACCGGAAGAAAATGAGCAGACTTGGTCAACCTATCGACAACAACCCAGATTGCATGATGACCTTTGACTGACGGAGGTAATCCTACCACAAAGTCCATTGCAATGTGTTCCCACTTCCACTCGGGAATCTCGAGTGGGTTCAACAATCCAGAAGGGCGTTGATGCTCGGCTTTCACTTGCTGACAAGTGATACACTTCGATACGAATTGGCCAATCGACCTCTTCATATTTCTCCACCAGAAAACCATCTTCAAGTCCTTGAACATCTTCGTGCCTCCTGGGTGCACAGAATACGGAGTATTATGTGCTTCTTCAAGAATCTCCTTTCTGAGCTCCTCGTTCTTCGGCACACACAACCTTCCCTCGAAGAGTAGCGTGCCATCACTTGCAACGGAAAATCCCTGAATAGAACCCTCCAATGCTCTTTTCTTCATTTTGCATAAGAAAGGATCGTCGACTTGAGCTTCACGAATTCGATCACGAATTAGTGGTCGAACCACTAAGGCTGCTAAAATCCCTTGAGTGGTGTTGGAAGGATCCACCACCTCTAGGTTCATCTTCTCAAACTCCTTGATCAGCTGCTCTTGCCTGGTTGGAAGATAGATCTTTCGGCTTAAGGCATCAGCTACGACATTCACCTTTCCAGGATGATATAAGATCGTACAATCGTAATCCTTCACCAACTCTAACCATCTCCTTTGACGTAAATTCAGCTCCTTTTGGGTAAAGAAGTACTTCAAACTTTTGTGGTCGGTGTAGATCTCGCACTTGCTTCCATAGAGGTAATGCCTCCAAATCTTCAATGTATAAACCACGGCTGCTAACTCAAGATCATGCGTTGGATAATTATGCTCATGCACCTTCAACTGTCTTGATGCATACGCTACTACCTTTCCATGCTGCATCAAAACACAACCAAGTCCTTGCTTCGAGGTGTCACTATAGATGACAAAGCCTTCTGTCCCATCAGGAATAATCAACACTGGGGCTGACACGAGACGTCGCTTCAATTCTTGAAAACTCTGCTCACACTTTTCACTCCATTGGAACTTCTCATCCTTCCTTGTTAATCTTGTCAAAGGACTTGCTATCTTGGAAAACCCCTCGATAAATCTTCTATAGTAACCCGCTAGTCCTAAGAAGCTTCGGACTTCATTAACATTTGATGGCGTCTTCCAATTGCTAACAGCTTCCACTTTCGACGGGTCTACTTCGATTCCATTTGATGTTACCACGTGGCCAAGGAATGCCACTCGTTCCAACCAAAACTCGCATTTTGAAAATTTCGCATACAACTCTTCTTTCCGTAGCGTCTCCAATACGATTCTGAGATGCTCTGCGTGTTGCTCCTTACTTCTTGAATAAATCAAGATATCATCGATGAAGACTATTACGAACTGGTCGAGGTACGGATGGAACACTCGATTCATCAAGTCCATGAAGACTCCAGGCGCGTTAGTCAATCCAAAAGGTACCACCGTGAACTCATAGTGACCATACCGCGTTCTAAATGCCGTCTTTGGAATGTCACTCTCCTTGATCTTCAATTGATGATAACCAGACTTCAAGTCAATCTTTGAAAACACACCGGCTCCCCTCAATTGATCAAACAAATCTTCAATTCTTGGCAGCGGGTACTTGTTCTTGATCGTTAACCGGTTCAACTCTCTATAATCAATGCACATCCGCATCGATCCATCCTTTTTCTTCATGAATAGCACAGGTGCTCCCCATGGTGAAACACTTGGCCGGATTAGCTTGTTGTCAAGTAACTCCTGAAGTTGAACTTTGAGCTCTTGCAACTCCTTTGGCGCCATTCTATACGGAGCTTTAGATATTGGTGCCGCACCTGGCACTAGGTCGATGGTGAACTCGATCTGACGGTCAAGAAGAATCCCTGGCAACTCGTTTGGAAATACGTCGGGAAATTCATTCACCACTGGCACATCTGACACTTGGGCTTTAGTGGACGTTGACTCCACAATGCTAACGAGAAATCCCTGACACCCTCTTTTCTTCAACAACTTCATTGCCTTCATTGCTGTAATGATCCTCTTAGTTGACCTCGTTCTTGCACCATAGAAGATGAGCTTAGGCTCATATGGAAAATTAAATTCGACCTCACGATCACGACATCGAATCGTGGCATGATTTCCACTCAACCAATCCATACCTAGGATTACGTCGAAATCACGCATCTCCAAGACATGGAGATCTGCTCTCAGCACCCTATCATTGATTTCTAGTTTCAGGCCATACGCAATCTTACTAGACGAAACTCTCTTCCCCGAAGGAATACTGATCTCTAACAATTCACCACTATCCTTGCATATAACACCAAGCTTGGAACAGAAACTTGTAGATATAAAGGAATGAGATGCACCGGAATCGAATAATACTAGAGCTGGAACATCTGATACTCGAAGAATACCTGACATAGTATCCTCACCTGACTTAGGGTCCTTTTCCTCGCCCTCCAAGGCAAACAGTCAAGGCTTCACCTTTCGTTCTTGCTCCTTCTTCTTCTTCGGGCAATCATAGGACATGTGGCTCGGGTCCCCACATGTAAAGCAAACCCTCTGTCCCGCACGGCACTCTCCTAGATGGAACTTTTGGCATTTAGGGCAAGGAGCCCTATCGTTGTTTCCTCTCTGTGGGACAGGCCTCTGCTGCCATGACTTATTTTGCATAGGAGCTTTTCCTTTTCCTTTGTCCTGCGGCTCCCATTTCCTCTTGCCAAAGGCCTCACGCTGCCTTTGGTCCTTCAAGTCCAGCTGGAGCCCGTGAGAAATGGCTTGGGCTCTCTCAATCACTTCACCATAGGTTCTCAACCTTTGGCCTAACAGGATCCCTGCAATTTCAGGACGCAAACCACGCTCAAAACGTCGAGCTTTCTTTTCATCCGTATCCACAACGTATGGAGCATAGCGGGAGAGACGATTGAATAGTCTTTCATATTCGATCACAGTCATTCCTCCTTGCCTTAGATTGAGGAATTCAGTCTCCATCTTAGTCTTGAAAGACTCAGGGAAGTATCGAGTGAGGATCAACTCTTTCAAGTCGGTCCACACCAAAGCTTGGCGTTGCTCGGGCGTCATAGTTCAGGAATGGGTTTCCCACCAAAAGCTCGCCTCTTTTGCAAATTGGAAGATAGCACATGAGGCTTTCTGCACTTCGGTGCACTGAATATGCTCGAAGATCCGCTCCATTTCCCGGATCCACTCCTCAGTCGCTTCAGAACCTTCACTTCCTTTGAGCCTAGACGGCCCCATTCTTCTAAACTGCTCGACTACGTCGAACGCCTCTCTTTGGAGCCTTTCTCCTTCATTCACTCCTCCTCGCCCCATTTGTTGGGCCATGAGACCCCGGAGCGTCTCTAGGAAACCTCGGGCAAAATCGGGCCCGTTCTCTCGTGGTGGAGGATCATGAAGACCACCCTCTTCATTACTTGATTCTTCTACCTCTTGAGGAGCAGGAGCACGACGCGGAGGCATCCTAAAGCCTTTAGGCACACTTGCTCGTTAGGTTAATGTCATTCTTAAAGCTAATTCGAGGACTACTTAAACACTTATCATCATTTCATAATCAAGAAAGCACACAACTTCCAAGATTTCATTTCTTTAAAGCATGCATCGGGAATTTAAAACATCATAGTTGATCGTGACAACAGATACATTTCGTTCATCTTTATTGTCCAACTTCGGACCATTCTTTTCTTTCTTTATCATGCTATCACGATTACTCAACTCTTTCACTTCTTTAACTTCTTTCCCGACACACTCTATATACACACCCCCATTACATAAAACTCATACTTGAAAATCTTTGAGAGTACATACCTTAGGATCGGAGTCAAGCCGAGTAGCCGTTGTGAACAACCACCCACATTTCTCACACATAAATCAACCACATACAGAACAAGTCTACAGGAGCGTAGACCTGCTCTGATACCAATTTGTAACTCCCCAAACTACTCCGTTTGGCCACGTCACTTAACATACAATTTACATACATATTTTGTGTTTATTTTAATATGAGCGGAAGCTTAGGTCAAATATGATAATATACATAGCATGATGAGGTAAGGCATCATAATTTTTCAATATAAATTTTGTCCTATTAAGCATGCAATCACCTAACCTATCGGGCTCATAGGTTTACGCAACCCGCCCGTCTAGCACCCTAAATTAACAAACATAATAAAGGGGTTCATCAACATAATTCACACATAGAAGGCTCCAAGGTCAAACGACCCGCCTTTAAGTTGTTCTACATAATATCAAGTTATATATACATCATGGCCTACAAAAGATCGGGCTATTCCCATCCCCAATAATCATCGATCATAAGGAAAAAGAGTGATCAATGTAATAATAACAATATTAATATGAGTGTTATCAAAAGAAGAGCATGCAAAAGATAAACACAAGCTTGTGGGGTTCTCTTGTGTTCACAACGCTCCTACTCGGGCTCTGACTCCTCAACCTGAAATTCATTGAATGAATGGGGTGAGTATTTAACAACATACTCAGTGGGGAACACTGTAAACAGTTATAGCTAATTGCACAAGTGAAAATATAACATATGGACTTTTCATTACATTGTGGAGACTAGTCTCAACCCCGTAGGGTCTAAACATCATGATGCCCCCGTTAATGAACATCTTTATCCCTGTAGGGATGCCCGCAGACATCCTACCCCCCAGGGAGGACATTAACGAGTCTATTATCGATCCCAAAGGATCTCTACCCCGAAGGGTCTCTTTGTCGACCCCGAAGGATCTCTTTCATTCACCGGTCTGAAGACCCTTCATACATATACAATCATAGTACAACAATAACTATAACCTTACACGTGTTCACAGTTTAGAGTTACCCCACCTTAAAAGACGCTTTTGAATCCTTTTAACCTTGAATACTCCTTTGCCGTGCACAAGTTATCCTCCTCGAGCCCCAACACGTCACCTAGCACCTTTCAATTCTCTTTTCATTTTAGACGTCGAGTTATTCAATTAAATCATAATTTAGACTAAACTCATACTATACTTTTCTTTAAAGTCTTCAAACATTTTCACATACACAACCAAGTATATACAAGCTCATACTATGATTTTGGACTCAAAATACACACTAAAACTCTTTGAAGCATTTGATCGAACACATCACGGGCACACATTTAAACCACAAGCTCATGACTCATTTTAGATCCTTTAGACCCAACATTTCAAATACAAACACCTTTATCCTAGGGCTCTAACATACATGAAACTCAACCCCATACAACCCACACAACATCTCCAAACGATTATCAACAAAACAAAGGGAAATAAGGGCAAAAGTCCAAACTCTAGCAACAATGAACCATAGGAATCCAATATAACTTCACATATAGCTTTAATGGAGTAAATAAACCATATGTTTGAGATATCAAAGTATGGAGATCAATAGAATTGAAAAACCCTAATTTTTGGAAACAAACCCTAGGTTTGATTCAACAAGAAATTGGTGTTTAATCCCCAAGTAGAAGAGATATAGGGGTTACCTTAGTTGATGGATGATGATGGGAGATTCCACTCCAAAACTAGAAGAACTCCTTGAGAGAAGTTGGGAAGAAATCGTCCAAGAGTGAAGAGAATGGAAGGAATGGGTGAAGTGTGGTATTTATAGGGTGGAATTTCCGAAACAGGGCGCGACCAAAGGTGGTCACGTTTTGGGGTCGGGTTTTAGCCAAAGAAAACTGGCTCTCTGAAGCTGGTGACACGCGACCGAGGGGGTCGCGTTTCATGGTCGCGCTGTAGACCCCTCAGAACGCGACTCGAATGGGGTCGCGCTTTCTGGTCGCGCTCAGACTGTAGATTTTTGAAAGAGCTTCGATTTAAGTACTTATGGGCCTCGTGGTTCCAACCGAGTCAAAAGTTATGACTTCCGGACGAAACCCTACCAAAACTCAGCGAGACGCTCGATTTATACTATTTTCGAAAACACATACAATACACAACTTAAATTTTTAAAACATCATCACTACTTATTTAATGCACATACCAAAATTACATAAAATTGAGGTATGTCAAATCAAAATTAAATATAAACACACTCATTCATTATCATATAACCCGACAATTTAAATGTTAAATTTCAAATTCCATTATGCACTCAGCATAGTGTAACCGTGCTATGACGTATCAGCTCGAGTGGAACAACCTGCATTAAAACAACGGCATAATATACAAACATACTCACATGATCAATATTCAAACAATATTAATTCAAATTCATTTTCCAAAATTATAATTCATAATTTAGAAAAAGAGACGGGGTATCACAGACATCGTAGGAAAACTACCCAAGGGTAGCAATCAGAAAGTTTTTCTCTTGGTCATGACAGATTACTTCACAAAGTGGATCGAAACAGACGCATTCGCACAGGTCAAGGACCGTGAGATAAGAGGTTTTGTGTGGAAACATATTTTTTGCAGGTTTGGAGTACCAGCAGAGATCGTCACCGACAACGGGCCTCAATTTATCAGTTTTGAGTTCCAAGACTTCTGTAAAAAATGGGGAGTCAAGCTAACCTATTCCACCCCAAGGTACCTAGCCGCTAATGGTCAAGCCGAAGCCTCCAACAAAATAATAATGAACACCCTGAAGAAAAAGCTAGATAAACACAAGGGAAAATGGGTCGAGCATCTCCCCAGCGTGTTATGGTCTTACCGAACCACAACGCGAACAGCTACGGGAGAAACTCCTTTTTCTCTAACATACGGATCTGAAGCCGTCCTACCTCCAGAGATAGGGATCAGGAATGCGAGGACCTCAAGGGTGAACGAAAAAGAGAATAATCAGGAGCTAGAACATAACCTAGACACAATCGATGAGCAACGGGATCAAGCAGCAATGAGAATAGCTTCATACCAGAAGCAGATAGCCCGACATTATGATAAACACGTTCGGCTCCGCAGTTTCAAGGTCGGAGATCGGGTCCTTAGAAAAGTTTTTCAAAATACTGAGGAAGTCGGGGCTGGCAAACTAGGGCCTAACTGGGAAGGTCCATACCTGATCATGAAGGTAGTAGGAAACGGGGCTTACAAACTGCAAACTGTTGAAGGCAGAGAAATTGCAAATAGCTGGAACGCAGCTCACCTCAAGCAGTATCATTTCTAAACCCTTAGCTAAATTTTCCAAATTTTGTGTTGTTTATTTCTTTATTCGAACTGTTACTGACTTGAGCGTCGGAGGGTCGATGGCTATGCCATCGACCATCTAGGCATGCTGCATGCAGGTTGAAACTCAACCATGATAACTGAGGTTCAGTAAAGAAGCCCCTTTAAGGTCGATCCCGCAGTCCTTAGGGTGAACATCGATCCTGAAAGAATGAGTTTGCGTTTCTATTTCATTTTCTTTTACTACTTTCAGTAATTTTCAAATTGATTTCCTACTTCAGCTACTGACTTGAGCGTCGGAAGGTCGATGGCTCTACCATCGACCATCTAGTCATGTTACGTGCAGATTAAAACTCAATACTGACAACCGAGGCTCAATAGAGAAGTCCATGAAGGCTGACCTTGCAACCCCTAGGGTGAACATCGACCCTGAAGAAATGAGTTCGCATTCTCGTTTGTTTCCTTTTACTACTTTGAATTATTTTCAAACTTATTTCCTACATCAGTTACTGACTTGAGCGTCAGAGGGTCGATGGCTTAGCCATCGACCATCTAACCCTGTTTTCTATAGGTTGAAAATCAATGTTGACAACTCGAGTCAGATCTTGACATGCATTCGATGACAATGTTGATAACTCAAGTCAGATCTTAACATGCATTCGACGACAAATCCTCAAACGATGTTCAATACCAACATCTCTAAGGCATGGTTCAACCTCAATGCAAGTTCAGCCTCGATTCAAAACAAATTGTGATTTAGATAACTTGCATACATATGCTAGCCTTAGATCCTAGAATTGTAATCTACCGATCAGATTAAATGTAAAATAATCAATACATATATTTTTACGTATATGTTTCTAAGATTCTCTCGTTCACATATATGCCGTACACTTGCAAGCATAACTTCCAAACATCGAAGTTGAAGAAAAACAAAGCTCAAGTATGAAATGTCCTTCAGAATGTCACTACCTTAAATGAGAGTTCAACATCGATAAAATAAAGTGGAGAATCACTATAAATATATTGCGACACCGAAACCGGCGAAAATAACAAGAAGTCTAAATGAACGACAAATATGCGAATAATAAAAAAAAATCAGCCATGCGCTGTATAGCTCAATCACCCTACGATGCATCGTCGCCATAAAGGAAAGACAAATCAAGATTAGGATTCTTGTCCTTGATCATTCCTACTAAGCCTTCAGCTATCTTCATTTCCATGTCAGCACGAATTGATTGAAAAGCTTCAGAATCAGCTATTTTCTGGAGGTCGATCCCCTCACTTTTTTTAGCGGCATCAAGGGCCTTATCACGAACTGCCAATTCGGATTTATAATGGTCCTTGGCAGCATCAAACTCCTTCTACAGTTTGGAATGAGAAATCTTCACTTTGCTCAGACGACTTTTGTATGTTTCGGATTCTTCCAATGTCGTTGTCGCCTTCTTCTCAGCCTCAGCTTTCCCCCTCCTGACTTTTTCTACTTCAGTTTTCAAAGCAGCTACCTCAGCCTCAAGCTTGGAGATTGAAGATGACTCAGCTTCAAGATTTTCCCGAGCACACGATAGTGCCATGGTAACCTACATTCACAAAAATTGAAACAAATTAATACGTCAAATTATATGTAAAAAAAATTATTATTGGATACATGCCTGAACAGCATGGTTGAGTGCGCGAGCAATCTGAGACTTCAATCCAGCCGCTTGTAGATTGTCAATGTCGACTGCCACCATCTCATTCTGCATTTTAGACCAGACAATGCTGGAGGGATCGAATGTAGCTGAATTTCGAGGAACTATCTCATTCTCTAATTCATCGAGCGTCGGGCCCACTGGCCCATCAGCAGCAGAGGAAGAACTAAATCCCACCTCATATACCACTGAATCTGGTTTCTCTCGAGCAGGTGTGGCATGTGGGGTAGGACTAGGAGCTGGGGCCGATGTCCTCGCCTTCTTACTTAAGGGGGCGTCAGAGGAACGCCGACTCCCAGACGAGGCTGCAGGTCCCAAAGCACCTTCCCCATTCGATTTATCCTTGACTTCATCTGCCTTAGCTTTGATCTCTATCAATCGGAGGGTACGAGTACTACGAGGAGGCATCATGATAGAACTAACAATTCTTCTAGCTCGTAAGATATTCAATGAACGATAGGCCTTAGGAACTTGGAGGGCTCTCTCAATTCGCTCAAGTGAGATACCCTGCGGCGTAGGTTTCTCGAAAAATGCTACAAAAGAAACAAATGAAGATAGTTAAAAATGATAAGAAAGAAGTGAAGTACTATCCCCACAAATTAATGAAGAAAAAACGCACAAGCCAATTTAAAAGATCGAGGTGGACATTCTTCACTGGATTCACCACATGTTACCCAAAACCATTTAGGCTTCCATTCACCGGAGGATGAGATACAATCTTTCACAAGCCCTGGGAACCCGCCAGTCCATCTAGTGAAGTAATAGAAGCCCGGATTATCCGGCACTCTACTGATCCTATACAATGAATGCCACTCATCCAACGTCGGCTCACCAAACTTCAGGTCATACCATATCAATAGCATACCCACCATATGGCCATAACCATTAGGAGAAATTTGGGCTGGAGAAATCCCATAACTAGCTGCGACCTTCCTAAAGAAGTTATGTAAGGGTAATCGAACCCCTCTCTTAAAAACATCAGCATAAAACGCAACAGAATCCTATGTAGGCCAACAAGCTCTTTCCGAAGACTTTGGGACCCTCATCTTCAGTTGACAAGCGACGTCGTAAGATTGTATTAAGTTTTTTAGATATCTTTGGTTGATTGTAGACGGCACTGTTTCTGCCTTGAACCCTAAAGATCTATGGTTTTTTAGATATCTTTCAAAGCCTCAATCGTCCTACCTTACAGCTTGCGCTCAAAGCTTAGGCGTTCGACCTCTAGGGTCATTTTCATGTACTGGGGTGATCTTTTCTAATTTTTGCTTGGGCTCGATATTCGGCCTCACGACGAACGTCTTATGTCATTACCTGTTTATTTGCATTACTATTCATTGTCCAGCTCCCATGCTGAAACCTAGACAATGAGGGGCTAACTGTAATGGTCATTTTTTGTCAATCCGATATGCTGGCCCAGAAGGGTTAAATGATAGCATACAATCGGTATTCCAATACATAAGCATTCAATTTAAAATTTGAATTAACGATCAGTTCCGCCTTATCCGGTAAGATTGACGGGTTCAGAGGAGTCGATAAATATGGTGGGACCTCAAAAAATTATGTATGTACTATATGTATAATGGGTGATTGGAAGGGAATGAGTATTTAAAAAAATAGGTACATAATTTTTTATATGACGGTGACGTGGCGGAGTTATGTACCAAATTTTGGGTACAGTATTGGAGATGCTCTAATCCCCAAGTATAAATCAAGTGTGATTGAGTCATTATTCAAACAAACTGTGGGAGAATGACGACGACGGGGCAGGGCAAAATTGCAATTGAAGGCAAAGTCATGGAGGGGGATCTTCATAGTCATAGTGCCTAATGCCTATGCTTCTCTCTGGGCATAAATCTCCAGTTCCAATTTCCCATTTAGAGAGGGAAAGCTCTAGAGAATGTAGGAAGAAAGTTGCAAAAATCTATAATAGAGCGACTATATATACACGTAGCGATACTGGCCAAAATCTGTCTACTATATAAAACGGCGTTGGCTCCCATAAATCCCCCCCAACCCAAAATGTCTTGTTATGCAAGCATTGTCATAATCTTGCTCCATCATATTGTAGCTCTTCAGCATATTGAGAAAAGAATTATAAAATTTCTTATAATGGAATGATAAGTGCATGATAAACATAATTTCTTTAGCTCTTCTGCTAGAGGGTATCACGCATGTAAGTGCTCATGATTGCCAAGCCCTCCAATGCAGAACATTCTAAATCAGCCCTCCCTCCATATGATAATACTGATGCAACACTCAAGTTAAGTGGGCGTTTGGCTTTCCTATGTGCCATCCAGTAACAGAATCCATCTACATAAGTAGCACATTCATCAACAATATCATATGCATTACTCTCACCACTATCAATTCCCTTCCAACAATCATTTTTAAGTGAATAAACCTCAACTCGTTTTGTAAACCCATGCTCGTAGTCCGTATAACATTTACAGTGCAATTGGAATCGCAATTGGGGTGGGGGTTTGGAGTGGGAAGGAGGAAGGAGTTTAAACTCACTCGTAGATGGATTCCAAACAGAATAAACCTTTGCAATAACCTACGACTTTGTGTTTCCTTTCCGGGAAGGGTGCGTATACATCATTCGTCAACAACAAATCTCCGCACAAATCAAATCCAGAGAAACAATGTTTTTCGCGATCGGACAAACGCCTCAAAAAAACCGCCATCAAAAAAGATCGCACCTTAATTCTTCTTAATTAGGCTTCTTTGAACTTTCTTTAATATATATTATAAAAAACTTAAAAATCAATTAGGATTGGGCCAGAAAGAAACAAACCTTATGCGGATCTAAGACTATGTTTATTGGTAACCATGATCTCCACATGATCTATGCTATGTAGGATATTGGCAAATAAAAAAAAAAAAAAAGGGAAGCAACCATGAGATCAAACAAGATCAACCATGGAACAAAATCAACCCAAAGCAACCATCGTGGTTTCTTCTATCGTTTATTCAATAAATTCCACATGGCAAAAAATGATTGGCCATTAAATTTTATTTGATATATTTTTAATTAATTTTTAATATCTTTTGACTATTTGATTATTAATTGGTTTATAAATTAATTTAATATTTAAAATTTGAATAAACATTAGAATATTATTTTTATGAATTAAATTATATGTATATATATAATTTAAAAATACAAATAAAACATAAAATTTATTAAGGATGGTTTAATTATATAAAAAATATATATAAATGAAAACATATAATGAACCATAAAATTTATATTCTTGGTTTGTCGTATTTTGAAATTTTATTTCTTTGTAATTTTATGAGTTTTTTTTTTCTTATTTGTGCTATTATTTTATTTTAATTTTAACAAGTTGATATACTTCATAAAATTATATTTAAAAATAATTATATATAATATTGTGGTTGGATGGTTGGGTGGTCATTGATAAACTATCAAAATTAAATATGATTGGGTTGTGATAAGTAATAGTGATGTGGAAAAGAGAAATAAATTAAATATTAAAAAAGTTAGATGATTGGGTGGTTGGAGTGGTTACTAATAAACATAGTCTAAGCTCTCGAAGAGCAGCCTAAATTATAAAAAGAAGGGGTGGGTCTATTCACAGCACCACCCAAAATTATATAAAATATAAATAATCTTTTATTAGAAAATTTTATCATCACAACTCCTTTTAACCAACGTGAGATCTCTTATTTCAAAAATTGTGTGCAATCATGTATTAAACATCAAAAAAAAAAATTCTTCTTTAATTTTAATTTTTTTTTTTCATTTGGTATAATTTTACATTATTATTTAGGATTATTCCACCCAATTAGGGTTTATAATTATTTTTTAGTATTTAATTTTTATTTTTTAGTTAATATAATTAATTTTTGGGGTTGATTATTCCAAACTTAAGATATTTAATTTTTTAAAATTTCAATTTTTATCAATATATATTAATTAGGATTAGTTATAATAAATTTTATTTTTATGAAAACATTATTAACACTATACAATTTTAATGTTGATACACATAAATTAGGGTTAGTGGATCTTTTATCCCTTTTGGGCCTTTGGATTGGATTTAGTGAAAAGCCTGATAATTTCTGAAGTCCAAGTTGAGCCACACGTCGGGTTAACTTGTGTCTCGGTTGACTATCTTTAGAACAAAAGAAAAAGGATCGAATAGACCCAACATTGCATGATCGACCAGGTCATAACTGAAAACAACCCCTCTAGATCGACACAGATGGTGGGGACAGTGGGGTTGGGTTGATCCAATCTATTCAGCCTGTAGGATTTTTTTTATTTCTTTCTCCACTTAGGGTTCCAAATCTACTTATATAAGAATTTATTCTTACACAACAGAGAGAATGAATTTTGGCGTATAGAGAGAGATAGAATGCAATAAGCAGACACGTCAACTCGTTGGAGAGAAGATTAGGAACTACCAAACCATTTTCTCTACTGATCGCATCTCTTAATATTCTACCATCAGCAGTTGACCCTTCCCAGCCTACTAATGTTATGGTCATTTTTCATCAATCCGATATGCTGGCCCAGAAGGGTTAAATGATAGCATACAATCGGTATTCCAATACATAAGCATTCAATTTAAAATTTGAATTAACGATCAGTTCCACCTTATCCGGTAAGATTGACGTGTTCAGAGGAGTCGACACGTCTTTCAACCTCCTCCGCGATCCTCGCGAACCCTAGCTGCTACCTCCACCTTTAAAAGGAGGCCTCCCTCCTCATTTGAGAGGTACGCTGAAATACCCACAAGCTTCACATCACACCCTAAGAATACTGAGCTCACAATTTTCTAGGTTAATTCCACCCCGGCGATTCAACATCCGGCCTTCTTCCTACATTCTTCCAGGATCGAACAGCATTTCCCTAGATTTCTAGTCACGTTCTGGATAAAGATTATCGTCATTAAGCACCTTAATTATTTAATTATTCCGTATTTTGTTTCTTTCTACACTTCTTCTTTTCCTGACTTGAGCGTCGGAGGCCCAACGATCGTCAACCCCCCGACGGTCTTTGGCTCTTACGGTGTTTTCTATTTTTATTTCACAGATTGGCCGCTGCTCCGGACTGAATCAATTAATTACAGATTTCCGGATCTACAACTAACACATAGATAAATTGCATATCACGTGAACACACTCCTAAGACATTAGTAGCAATTTCATTTTTACGTGTATGGTATCTTGCTATGTCTTCCTTAGGCACTCGTACTTTGACATAGGTACCATCTAGAGCTCCTAAGCATCCCTATAATAAAAACTATAATAAATATATTGTTTTATATTAGATAATTAGAAAGTAAATTAAATAACATACCTTAAACCATTTCCATCTCTCATCTGTAGAGTCGACAGGTACTGGCTCGGGCTTCTTAAGTAATTGGTCTTGAAGTGTAATGATACCATTTATTACCTGTCTAAAATGCCTACTGATTATTTCCCTAACTCGTCCAAAATTAATTTTTATAGTTCTTTGCTTTTGGTGATGTGTCAAAATATGTAATGTTATAGCCACTTGTTCATCTACTAACATATTTTTATTTCATGTTACTATACCAGTAGCCTCAAGTTTAGAGCATAAATGAACAAATGTTTGTCTATTCATCCTAGTGATGTTTATGCATGGATTGTCACTCGCATAAATTATTTTATTGATATATTTTCTTCGCTCAAAAAAATTATATTCATACATTGGTCTTAAACTGATTGACCGAACATAGTGGTCTACTTGTTTAGCACCAACGAACCAAAAGCAATTCACTAATTTTATTATACTATGCCAAAATGAAAACATTGCAATGCATTTCTTTCTTCTTGCCAATTTTCTTGTAGCTAAACTTAATTTTATCATCACTGCAAATAAATTATATAACACATGTATTAGATGTCTTTAAATATTTTAGGAGACAACATAAACTAATGAAATATACAAATAAATTATATAAAACATGTATTAGATATTTTTAAATATTTTAGGAGACAACATAAACTAATGAAATATATAAGTTACAAAAAAGATCATCAACAATGAGTGGATTATGCTTTTGATAACAGTAATTCATAAACATTATAAACAATTTGCACATTAGATTAATTTCTTCCTCACCAATGACTGCCAACAAACTTCCACCATTGAATTATAGTAGAATTAGATTTGGATTGGATCAAAATTGTTGTAGAAAGTTACAATGGATGAATCTTAATTTGTGGAACACAGTGAGTTTTAAAAGTTACTTTCTTTGCATAAAAAAACTGGACTCAAGACCTCAGCAATGACGCATGTACAAATCAAAATTTTCGGATTTAAAGAAGAATTTTTCAAAGTTCAGCGCAAGTAATAAAAAAATAAGAATTTGGGGGGTGGAAACAAATTTTTCAGAGCAGCACAATGCCATCGAGAAAAAACCTCAGATTTTACATTCGATGCAGTGCAACGGTGCGTAGGAAATGCACCCACATGTTAAGCCATCATAATTATCACTTTATTCCATACCACTTAGGAAGAGTATTTAATTACTTATTTTGGAATGGCGAGCTCGTTGAAGTTGCAGAATCCAGAACAACATATTGTACGAAATTACAATCGCACAAACTATGAAGAGAATAATAATTTGTATGATGATTTTCCAAAATATTTATTCATTGAGACATTCACGATGATGGCGAGGACTAAGAAAATAGGCGAGGATATGGAGTGACATTTTTGAGGTTGAACCCCTAATAATTCAAATTGGACTATATCTCAAGATAAGCAGGCTAGAGTTATACTGAGTTAGAAAGCTTTTAATGGAGGGGTCTCTCCATTTACTACAATAACATATATTATTGCTATATTAATCTTTATCAATAATATATATATATATATATATATAGAGATGGGATCATGTGAGAACTAGACATTCATGTGAGAACTGAGAACCGATCTCAGCCACAGATTGCTCTGATTTGAACGGTCAAGATCATATCAAAATTAAAAAAAACGCGGTGGCATTATTGTAAATTAGCGAGTTTTTAATGAATCAAGGCTATTTTTGTAATTTAAGAATTCTGAATCTCCTTCCATCTGCAAGTCGTCTTCTTTCTCAACATCTCCCCATTTTTCTTCCTCGCAATTACGCACCAGGTCGAGCCGTAGGTATTTCAAGCAAATGGGCACCGCTGCAGCGGGAGAGGGAGAGCGGCGACCGGTGGTTGCGGAGGTACTGCCCGAAGGTTGTGGCTGTGAAGTGTATTTGAATAATCTGCCATAATCCATTGTAATCATTATTTGGTAATTGTGGTGGATTAACGAAGTGTCTATTCAATGAATTTGGCAATTTTTTTATGAATTTTGACACCTAATCATCACTAGACCGAGACTAGTGTTTGCATGCTATTGTGATTCAATCGAGCTGTAAGAATCGTGTACTTCAATTCTGAATTATAAGATAACTTCTTTACTTATGTTTGTGTGTTTAATGGTTGCAAGATGAATTTTCGTGGAAGGAATAATAAACCAAATCAAGCAGTCCCAAAAATAAGAGAAGAAACGCCCATTTCTTCTATTGTTCAATTAAAATTCCCCCCCCCCCCCCCTGAATCTGTTGCAAGTAACGACCCAAATGAGATCCTCGATCTCACGTTAGATAATTCAGAGCCTGTGGAAATAGGCTGGGGTTATTATTTTGCATGTCTTTACATCGGACATTTCTCCGAAAAAAAAAACAATTGACGCATTAGCCAAGTCATGGGTTGCAAAGCAGAGTGTTTCTTTTCACTCTAATGAGAGTGTTTCTTTTCACTCTAATGGTTGGTTTGTTTTCAGGTTTAAAGATCGCAATTCCATGCTTGAAGCATTTGAGAAATGCCTTCAAACTCAGAGAATCGCCGCTGGTATGGGTGCGGAGAAGGCCCTGGAGATGTGAATTTCACAGATGTAGGAATCGCCTTCTTATGGGAACGATGAATATGGTGAGTCATCTCTCACTCGATTTCTTCTATTCAGCGATGGGCGTAGATGATGGTTGTGAGCCTCTTCAATTTCTTATGTTTTGCAGAAGAATCGTTAAGAGTGATCGCGGAGTGAATAATAGAGAGGGATGCTGTAATGAAATAGACTAGCCGTCCGCTCTACAATTTTAGCACTGTTGTAACCTATTTTAGCACTACTGTGAACTATTTTAGCACTTGAGAATTTACAACTTTAATCCAAGTAAGTTGTACTGATTTATTTCTGCATTTAATAGAAGGGGAAATGCTAAATAGGTATAGATGGTGTTTCATTTTTTGAATTGCTAATAAAGGTTTTAATATTTCTAGCAGGTATGTAACATGAGTGCTAAACAAGGAAACGTAAGTGCTAAAGAACAAACCATCAGTGCTAAAATTCAAACTTTCAGTGCTAAAGTAGAATTTGAAATATAGGATTCAAATACTAGTGCTAAAAATTTAATGTCAAGTGCTAAAAAATGATTTGTAAGTGCTAAAAGATTTAATGCCATATATTGTGCCATATATTTCATAGAGTTTAGATCCAAAATCATTCAAACTTCTTTTTATTTTGTTTTATTATTGTTGGTATTTTTTTCCCACAAATAGTTTAGATCCATCATTTCAACTTTTGAATATATATGTCCGGAGAAATGTGACATATATATTAATACAACGAAATGTGCAGTGCTAAATAAGGAAACGTAAGTGCTAAAGTATGAACCATTAGTGCTAAAGTAGAATTTCAAATTTATAATTCAAATACTAGCGCTAAAAAAGAAATGACAAGTGCTAAAAAAGGATTTGTAACATTATAAGTAGGAGACTAAAAACAGGAATTCCGACAGCCACAAGAATCACAAATATCAAACAATTGATGCTTTCTCTCACAGACATTCTTGCTTCTTTCTTCTTCGAATCAAAGTTTTGTGTAATCGAAACCCAAAATGAATATGAAAGATATATATAAATAGGAATTAAGTTTGTTCCTGCAAAGTAGCGAGATAGCTGTCTATATACGCGTTTATTTGCCAAAGAAAATTGGGATTATGAACAAATCTTCGCTTTTGAGTGTGGCAATTAAACCAGTACTACGTGCACTCTTTGGTGCGGGCGTCTATGATGAGAGAGAGAGAGAGAGAGAGAGAGTGGTGGTGTGGGTGGTATGGCTAGACACGGGCTCAGAATGTGGAGGAGTTTATCCTTCACTTGTATTTGCCAAATATATACGTAAGAATACATACATATATACATAACCACTAAAGTAACAGTCTTTTATTAAAAAAAAACAATCCAAATTAAATATTGTCATTTGCCACTATGTTTTTCTTTGTCTCGAACAACTAAGCTATCTGGTTTCTCCAGAATCATTGCCGCCCGCAGCAATCACCTTTTTCACGGGTGAGATTTCTATCATTGCCGCCCGCAGCAATCACCTTTTAGCACTATTGTGAACTATTTTAGCACTGTAATGTACTTTAGCACTACTGTGATCTATTTTAGCACTGTTGTAACCTATTTTAGCTCTACTGTGAACTATTTTAGCACTTGAGAATTTACAACTTTAATCAAGTAAGCTGTACTGATTTATTTCTGCATTTAATAGAAGGGGAAATGCTAAATAGGTATAGATGGTGTTTCATTTTTTGAATTGCTAATAAAGGTTTTAATATTTCTAGCAGGTGTGTAACATGAGTGCTAAACAAGGAAATGTAAGTGCTAAAGAACAAACCATCAGTGCTAAAATTCAAACTTTCAGTGCTAAAGTAGAATTTGAAATATAGGATTCAAATACTAGTGCTAAAAATTTAATGTTAAGTGCTAAAAAATGATTTGTAAGTGCTAAAAGATTTAATGCCATATATTGTGCCATATATTTCATAGAGTTTAGATCCAAAACCATTCAAACTTCTTTTTATTTTGTTTTATTATTGTTGGTATTTTTTTCCCAAAAATAGTTTAGATCCATCATTTCAACTTTTGAATATATATGTCCGGAGAAATGTGACATATATATTAATACAACGAAACGTGCAGTGCTAAATAAGGAAACGTAAGTGCTAAAGTATGAACCATTAGTGCTAAAGTATGAACCATTAGTGCTAAAGTAGAATTTCAAATCTATAATTCAAATACTAGCGCTAAAAAAGAAATGGCAAGTGCTAAAAAAGGATTTGTAAGTGCTAAAATAGTTGAAACTCGAAATTTAAAATGATTATGCAACTAGTGCTAAAAAAGAAAATGCAAGTGCTAAAACCTCAATTACTAGTACTTATACTAAAATATTGACAAGAATAAAAATTTCGGCGACGTTGGGTGGTTTGGCAGAGTACTCTCTCTTGTAAGCGGGAACTTTCATTCAAATTTAATTACTCTCCAACACTAATCCCCATCTTAATGCCAACAAAAATAAACGTCAAAACAAGTTGAATATATTAATTGATGTTTTTACCAAGAGTCTGGCAAGTTTTCTTATTAATTGATGTTTTGATAATAAACGTCAAAACAAGTTGAATATTCTATAAACACTACTACAAAGGTACTAGAGTAGAATAATATACTTGACACTTCCACAAAAATGAAAATGAAAATTAGTAACAAGAAACTAACAAATCTCAAAATAAATAGCTGCTGGTGACAATGCATGATAAAAAAATATTAATCTAGATATAAAAATACAACCAACAGAAATAATACGTCCAAACGTCCAACATTAAATTGCAATACAACTACTAAACCATGCAGCTTTTACTAGATAATTAATTAATAAAAACCAAGAAACTAAACAAGAGCAATAACCAAAGCCGCCGCGACGCCGCCCAAAACCCCAAATTGCAGCGTAGCACCGCCGTTGTGAGGCGCCGGTGCAGGGGCATGATGGTGGTGAGCGACTGGCGATGGGGCAGGAGCCACTGTAGAATGAGGGTGGTGGTTAGCGGAAAGAACTCTGACTTCCAACTTTTGGCCCTTTTCGCAGTGACCTTCGGCGCCGCTAATGAAGAAAAATAAACCAGATTTTTCGAGAGTAATTTTGGTGTTTCCGTCGTTATTTGTTTTCATGGGATTTGCTTTAATGCAGCTTCTGTAGTCTGCTTCACTCACTTCCACCACTGAATCTTTCTTGCCGTCGTACTTCAAAACTATATACAGAAAAAAAAAAAAACAAATAAAACTTTAATTGAGAATTGAAGGAAATAAAATATGCAGGATGGTGGGATGGGAAACACAGAAATCTAGAGAGCGTTGCAATCAACTTTTGGAAGTGACTATTAATCAAATCCAAATCTACGTTCAAATCCTTTTCAGGCAAAGCCCGAAGCTGCCTCTTTGATTCTTCTCCAAAACTCTCATTTTCTTTTCATTTCCTGTCATCCTGCTCTCGCCTTAACCGCCACCATCACTATCCTGTTAAACAAGAATCACGTTAGTGCTAAAATAAGTAATGACAGTGCTAAAATAAGTCATGCTAGTGCTAAAATAGAGAATGATAATGCTAAAAACCTAAATTGAAAAATACATGCATGAATCACATATACATCGAAATTTCCGATTTTACCCTTACTAAGATTCAGGGGCAGCGAAGTTGGACGTTATTACAATTATGCCACCGCGTTTTTTTTTAATTTTGGAACAGATCTTGACCGTTCAAATAGGCGAAATTGTGGCTGAGATTGGTTCTCGGTTCTCACATGGGGTATGGTTCCTTCTGGAACCCAACCCTATATATATATAGGTAATTAAAAAGCTCTAGATATATCTCTAGCAGGTTTACATACTTAAAATCATCTGTTATTCAAACCCAGACTTTCATCTCTTACTATCTCGTATGCCTACACTCTCTCAAGCTGTCAACCCATTCTGTCAAGAAACCATGGAGTCGCTCACGGGAGGCACTCATTTGAGGCGCCCAGCAAATCATTTCACACCTAATATAATAATCAATTATACAAATAATTCATGTCATTAAAATACTAAAAGTACCCTTAGTAAATCTGAATTAATTTTTTACTTGTTCATAGAAAAGATGAAACCAAAAAAAATTCACAGAACAATCTATGTTTATCCCTTAACCCAGAATTTACCATACAACCCATGTTTCTCCAACCGGGAAAAAGAGGTGTATTTTTTTTTTCCTTTTTTATTTTTAATTCACCAATCTCTGTCTGCATCCGGTGTTCAAGCAAAAAAAAAAACTGCAAATCTATATTTTCATCCAATTATGATTTTTTCCATTTAATTAGGGTTTATTAAATCAAATTAGGTTTATAATTAATTTTTAGAATATATTTTTCGCTAACAATATTTGAAAAATTTAATTAGCATCACTATAATGCTTCGTTAGCATGATGATAATACTATAATGCTTCGTTAGCATGATGATAATACTTCATTAGCATGACCATCTCTTATCAAATCCTCCGCGATTTTTATAAGAATTATAAAATTACGTTAATACCCTCGAAATTTTTTTTAAATTTTACAGAATTATCACCGCTTTTTTCATCAAATCTGAACCTTTAATTTTTCATGGATATGTGGTGTTAGACATAGTCTCATTTCTCACACTAGGGAATGTTTTTATATAACCACTCCCATATATATATATATATATATATATATATATATATATTCTCTGTATCTACAAATTTGCACTAGTTGGAAAGTACATGAATATTGGAAAGACTTTAAAACCAAATAAAACTGCATAAATCATCTGGCGCCTCGTCAAATTCCTTGGGCTATTCGAACTTACTCGGCATTTGATTGGGCCATACACTTCACTCTCAATATTAACCTAACTATAGCCCATTCATTTCCTGAGCCACATTATTTTCGAAATAGTATAATTCCCAAGGTACAGATGAGATGAAATTTGCAAGAAAATACAGTCCTTATTCAACTTAATCAATCAGCCACCCAACAATTCCTGCAGAAAAAAAACAGAGCATGGTTTGCTAGTCTGTAAATTTAAGCTGTGCGCTCGAGTTTCTTGATGTTCTGGATTTGCATTCCAGGATTCAATCCCTTGGGGCAAGCTTTGGCACAATTCAAGATTGTATGGCAGCGATACAGCTTGTACTCATCATTAATCGCGTCGAGCCGCTCTTTTGTGTATTCATCACGACTGTCCATTATCCATCTGCATAAGGATATTTAAACCAAATCAGAAAGAATTTAAATTATACTGCCTTATCATTTTGATTGAGCACAGATTCGGCTGATTTGATTAAATTACCCGTACTGGAATTCATTGCAAAAACCAAGAACTACACAACTTTCAGTGAGGCCTAAAAGCAATATAATTGAAGCAGAAGGGATATTACATGCATGGTGATAAATTGACAATCATATTTAGAACCGTAAATTCTGTACAATCTAACTGACGGGTATACACTACACTAGATGTTACATATATGCTGAGTTGGTTTCTGCAATTGGTAACATTTTCACAAATACCCTAAACGCTTTTATAAAGGTTACAAGTATATTAACTGTTTACAAGGAGAGCAATTAGGTATGCCGAGAATGATACTAAAGTACAATCTCATTCTTGAAAGCTTTCTTGAACTGAAAAAGGTTCTAATGATATAACACATTAAATGAACAATACAACTACTCTAGTGTTATGTTGAAGAAGAGCACAATTTTTCTAGCTCATAACATGAATACATGTTCCCAGACATAGAGGGTGTTTGACTAAAAGCTTATAAAATAACTATAAGCTCCTATTTGGTTATATCTTAGAAGTAACATTGTCTTGAAAAATAAATCAGAAGTCTCCCTACATTTTCAAGAAAACCTACGAACTCCTAATATCTATTTTGGAAGCACATACGATATTTGTAAAGATGGTTACCAAACACTTTGAAGACGCTTATCAGCTCTAAAACATCTTATAGGTTGCTTTAAATAGATTACAAGCCTCCAAACAATCTCTTACTCACTCTTCACTCTCCAGTCTGGTTATGAATATAGATAATAAGATCATTTTAAGTAGGAAGCAGAGTATGCATAGCTCAATGCGAAAGAAAACAGATACCAATAGAAGGAATGGCACGTAATCTCAAGAGATCCCGGTGCTACATACAATAATCAAACACTCAACGAGCTATTGAGACATCTTATATACTATTCAAGATCCAAAGTATATAGATATAGAACAGAACTGAATGTGTTAATGTGTTAAACAATAACACACAATAGAATGTGTTGTGTACAAACACACTCGAAAATTTACAGAAGCAATCTGAAGCCAACACAATCGGTAACACCTGAACCAACAATTGCAAAACTAAATTGAATTGAATACAGACTGAACATTAAAATGGGTGCCGTATCACTTATCTTCAATAATCCACTAACCAAATCACACATTTTACCAAAATCTGTGTGCCCGTATCAAGGGCTCTTTCCTAACACTCATGAAATTCTCAAATCGGACCAACAATAACTATATTCATAAAATCACATTTCAACAAACGTCACAAATCCTCACAACAGCAACACGAAATTAGGTGAAAAACGAGGTACCTGTTGGCATGAAGAAGCGCGGCCGGGCCCAAGTAAGACTCCGGATTCCACCAGTAGCTGGGGCAGGATGTGCTACAGCAGGCGCACAGAATGCACTCGTACATCCCATCTAGCTTCTTCCGATCCTCCTTGCTCTGCAAAACCTCCTTCCCGGGGTTCTCCGGCGGGTTCTTCCGCTTCAGCCACGGCTCAATCGACTTATACTGGTTGTAGAAGTTGGTCATATCCACCACCAAATCCTTAATCACGAACATGTGCGGCAGCGGCGTAACCATCGTCGGCCCGCCGGAGGGTATTTTCGTCAGACAGGCGAGGCCGTTGCGGCCGTCAATGTTCATGGCGCACGAGCCGCAGATCCCCTCACGGCAGGAGCGACGGAAGGTTAGTGTTGGATCGATCTCATTTTTAATCTTGATTAGGGCGTCGAGGATCATAGGGCCGCAGTCCTTTAGGTCAATCTCGTAGTTTTGGAGCTCAGGTTTCTGCGGAGAATCCGGATTCCATCGGTAGATTTGGAAGGTTTTGGGGGTGGAGCTCGGCTTAGCCTTGGGATCCAACTGTTGCGCCGCCGCCTCCGATGCGTGCTCCCGGTAAACGAAAGCTCTAGCCGCCGGTGAAAGTGCCGGAACTCTAGATATCGCTCGCCGGACCAATCCAGTCGCCATTGATTGGAAGAGATTGAATCCCGAGCTTTCTAGAGAGAGAGAGAGAGAGTAAAATACGACAATACGATGATGAATATTGGGGCGTGTGTATGCGGAATGCCTGACCGGTTACCACTATTGGTTTATCAAGGGAGCGACTAAATGACGTAAATGGGTTTGGGACTTTCGGAGGATTATATTTTTCGTTTTTTTGAGGATTATTATATTTGTCGTTTCACACTCATTCTGTACAATAAGGCAATGTTTGGTAGTCTGGATAAAGATATATTAATATAGGTATCCAGCAAGAATCGTGTGTTTGGTAGCCATTATTCGTTCACGCGAGGCCCGAGGTGTAATTTACTGATTCGGCTGGATAATGTATCCGACACACCCGTCGGATACAGTTTCTAGCGTAGCAATCTTAGTATATATGCCTTTATCTAGGCTACCAAACATTGCCTAAACTAATTTACTCATTCCAGAACTTAGTCTACCAAATAAAACTATATATCAAACAGATGTGTGAAACAATTTTAGTATATTTATCTTAATAACCAAACACACAATTAAAATAACTAATACGCAATTATCTTTCAAAGCAATCCAGATTTTATTAATGAATTCAAACAATCATATTTAAGTCATTTAAGATATTTAAATAAGAGTATATAAAGTAATTTAATCATTTAATTAATATTTTTATTAGTATATGTGCATTCATTCATAATGACATCTATTCAGAAATAGAGGGAATAGCAAATTAGACTTTGACCTGCATTTTTTGCTCTTTTCAAAATTAAAGAATTAAGATTCAGTATTTCATAAAAAAAAAAAACAAATCTAACAGTTTATCGATTATACTTGCCTGAAAATCATAAGTAATTGATTGTATTTTAAATTTTTTAATCACAAGTATTTTTTTCAACGGTTAATACAATCAATTATACGGTGTTTTTGGCAAAAATATTAGATTTATAATTTTTTTTAAAAAGTGGATACTATTTCATTAATGGTAGCAAAATGAATTATTTTTTAAAATGGGTGCAAAATGTTGATATGAAAGTATAATTTTCTGAAAAAACATTTAAAAGAAAAATTGGGAGGATTATATGGCGGTGAGAGTGATGATGGGTAGTTTGGGTAGATCGCAACTGTCAAAGGGATGGTGTGACGTGGCTGAAGATTAGATAGAGAGTGGAATAAGACGACGTGGTTGGCTCTTGCAATATTTGAGTTTTTGTGCTCCATGGGACTGAAACGTCGCCGTTTCTTGATCGTAACATCACTAACATCTGTCAAGTCTGGAGCCTATCGTTGTCATTTTGATTTCTTTTTCCCCTTTTTATGTCTAATTTATTAAAAACTCTATCTTTTCAATTTATGACTAGTTTTTCCCCCAAGGATAATGTATTTAAGATTTTAATATTGTAATTATATATGTTTAAACAGTGGAAATATATAAGACTACCCATATCTCTTAATAAAAACCTTTTTTACCCACGTCTAAAAATTACCCAATTTTAATTTAAAGTCATTAAAATACCCTCAAAAAGTTATCACTTTCATATTTCTTACACAAATGTACTTTATTGTGCTAAAAACCATGACAAAAGTACATAATAATTGACTGAAACATTTGATAAGGAAGACTAAATCATTGCACAGATTCCGGACCTAATACCGGCCGATATTCGAGCGGTATACCATTATACCGCCTGGTATTCGGGCGGTATTGGATTTACCGATCGGTACGTGAGCGGTATAATGTAATACTGCTGGATTAACGAACCTAATACCGGCCGGTATTTCAGCGGTATTATATTATACCGACCGGTATTCTAGCGGTATTACATTATATCGGCCGGTATTGCACAAATTTCGGCCATAATACCGGCCGGTAGTACAGCAATATGTGAGCGGCCACAAATTTCTAGCGGCATCACATTATACCGGCCGGTATGTTAGCGGTATGACATTATACCGGTCGGAATGTGAGCTGCCTGAAATTGGTCCGGCCGGTATGTTAGCTGTCATGTTCACATGTGAATACTGTCTTGTTTGATTTATCTTTCTCTTAGACGTTTGTACTTTGATGTATAAAAAATAAGATATTATGACTCATACGAGCCTACAATGATATTCTATAGTTAAATTCAATGATTTTGGGCAAAAAATCGAGAGAAAATTGACGATACCACCCATATACCGCTCGTGGGCGATAGCCGAGCGTGATTTGAAATTTTCTAGCAATCGTCACTAAAACGATCATAACTTTCTACACGGTTAATATTTTTTGAAAATTCTTTTTTGCTAAAAACTAGACTCGACTAGCTTTCCAACAAGGTATTATTCATGATCTAATTTCATCCCAATAAAAGTCGGTGATTTTTTCAATTTTGTACGATGTTTGTGACCTATTTTTAGGGCACTCGTTCGTAAAACGGCCATAACTTTTTTCATGAATATAATTTTATCAAAATTATTTTTTAGTTGAATCATATAATCACATACCTTTAAATCATTTATGGATCATCATATAATTCCTTCTCAATGAAATTCATTATTTTTTTCAATTTGGGATCACATTCGCTACTTTTTTTGGGGCAATCATTCGTAAAATGGTGATAACTTTCGACGCAGATAATATTTACTAAAAATTCTTTTTTTTGTTGAAATATAGACTTAAATATCTTTCCAAACATATAGGGATCATGACTTAGTTGTTTGGCAATAAAATTAATTTTATTTTTCTAATTCGGAAAAAATTCATTACCTATTGTTTGGGCTAGAAATACGTTTTCACTCTCGTTCCTAACTCCCGCGTGCATTAGCTTCACTCTCCTATTCTTTCTCATGAAAATATGTTATTATTCGAATATTATAGGTTTTTCGAGGCATAACATATACTTTTGTCACTCGCAAATTTTTTTCATATTGGAAATTCCACACCGCTCTCATCATTTAGCCTACGGTATTACTTTCATTCTTGTTAATGAGGAATTGAGATAAAATAAGATATTATGACTTATACGAGCCTAAAATGATATCCTATAGTTAAATTCAATAATTTTGAGCAAAAAATTGAGAGAAAACTGACGATACCGCCCGTATACCGCTCATGGGCGGTAGCCGAGTGTGATTTTAAATTTTCTGGCAATCGTCACTAAAACGGTCATAACTTTCTACACGGTTAATATTTTTTAGAAATTCTTTCTTTGCTAAAAACTAGACTCGACTAGCTTTCCAACAAGGTATTACTCATAATCTAATTCCATCCCAATCAAAGTCGGTGATTTTTCAATTTAGTACAATGTTCGTAACCTGTTTTTCGGGCACTCATTCGTAAAACGGTCATAACTTTTTTCATGAATATAATTTTGTCGAAATTCTTTTTTAGTTGAATCATATAATCAAATATATTTCAAACCCTATATTGATTATCATATAATTCCTTCTCAATCAAATCCATTATGCTTTTCAATTTGGGATCACATTCGCTACTTTTTAGGGCAATCGTTCGTAAAACAAGTGATCATTGGCCTTGTAATTGAAAGCTTGAATTATACACTTGTGGGTCCACTACTTTATATTGAGATAGAAAAAGAAGTAGGGGAATGTTTAATTACCTTTTAAATTACATACTCCTTCATTTTTAGGAGTTCTTTGGACTAAATTTATAAAAAGACTATGATAGGACAAAATTAATACCACTTTATGCTCCGAATCACGCTTGCATACCGCCCGACGGTATCGTGGGTGGTACTGCGCCTCCTCAGCAGTATTGTGAATTCACACGCCAATTAGGGGTGTATTGAATTAAATTATCCATCCTATATGACTTGAGTATCAAATCACAATGTAATCTTTCAATTTATTATTGATTTTCCACTTGTGATGCCAAGTACTATACTCTTGAGACATTAGCACTACACTCTTGAGACATTAGTGTAGTATTGCTAGTGATCATTTGTAACAGCTTGGTCCCGAGGATGGGGACGGGGTTGTTGTGCGTAAAATAGCACGAAAAATCAGAAATCCAGAAGGGTGTTTTTAGAATTAAACTAAGTTAGCGCCTCAAGAACTTAGGCAACTTAACTTTATGACTTGGAAGAACTAATTGATTTCAATGAATCCAAGGGGTCAAAGGGTTCAAACAAGTCGAAGGGGGGGGGGGTCAAAGGATTCAATCGAGTCAAAAGAACGTCATATCATAGGCCAATCGAAATTTAAACAGAATCCAATGACAAGCAGATAAGAATTTGACTATTCAAATAAACAAGACCTCATCATAGGTCACATCAACTAAGACCCATAAATAGGTCAGAGTCAAATATATCTTATTGTCCTATTCATAAGACGGATCAAGAAAACAACTTAAGATTAACTGAAAACAAGCAGAATCATGCTTGGAAAGAAAAGCCCTTTCATAGGCAAACAACAACAACAGGCATGCAAGGCCCATTTATAGGTCGACTGAAACTGAATAGATACCAATATGCTCAACAAGTAAGACTCTTCAATTAACTTGGAACCAATAAAGGAATACTGGGATGTCAAAAGAACATGCTTCTAATTCTCAAAACTTTATTGATTTTTAGGAATCGTAGCATTTAAGACATGCTAATATCAAGAATCAAGTTACATATATCAAGACTAAATACTAACATCAAAGTACTTAGCAGAAACATAGCGAAAGAAAATTATGTAACCATATAGAGTAACAAACTTGAAACCTCAAACAACTCAAACAACCTCACCAGCAACACATCACCGGCCTCAGCATCTCAACCTGAAAATATTTAAAAAAAAGGGTGTGAGCACTAATGTACTCAGTGGGGTTTTATGAGAAAACTCTTGATAAACTTTAGAAATATCCAATTAATAACTGGCAGCATATGGAGAGCAAAACGCAAAAGCCCTCTCTATACCCGTAAAATATTTTACTTCCTTTCCTGGCGCCTTTCTGGCTCAAACCTGTTGTCTACTGCACCCTTAGGCCTGCTTTGGGATAAGAGAGGGGTTACCTCAAGTATCCTTCTGAGTATGCGAGGGGGTTACCCAACAGTGACTCCCTTTACTTTCAAATGTTCAACTTGGTGACTCGAAGGTCACGGCATGATAATGCAAATAAACTGTTCTTTGAGCTCGATAACCTGCTTACAACAGAAGCTATATTCTTTCTTAACTTCCTTCCTTACTTAACCTTAACATTCCTTACTTAACCTTAACATTCCTTACTTACTTGACTTAGCTAGCAATACCAAGTCTAGAGCAATCGTCTAAGGCTAATACTTTTAATTGAGCATGATCTCGGCCTATAAGGGATTTATAACTTACCCTAAAAGACAATACTTAGCTAAATAATCTTTAGCGAAATCCAACATTTCAATACGAGGAAATGAATGCGGATAAATATCGATTGCAATTAAAGCAATTATAAACACCTCATGCCAGCATAAATTGGATATAAACAATTCTAGCATATCCTTAGCTAATTAAGCTTAGCAAAACCCAATAATCAAATACTAGGAAATGAATGGGCATAAATATAGATTGCAACTAAAAACAATTCTAGATCTCATGCTAGCATCAATTGTATTTAAACAATTCTAACACATCTAAACATGCTTGAGATCTCACTTAACTTACAATAACTTTCTTTACTTTATCAAACTCAAATAACAATTCAACAATATCATGCATATAACTTTTTTCCTTCCTTTCCTTGTACAGAGACTAAATAGGTAGAGCATAAAATAATTTTATTGGATATTTTCCTTGCCTTCACATGCTTCTAGAGCTTACTAGCTCAAACCATATATTTGGTTTAGAATCATCCACTTCTATGACGAGCACCTTGATAACGAGCACGTGGACGAAGCAACGAGCCGAAAATCCTTCCTCGGGCCTCCTTGGGGTTCATCTCTTCTTTACGAAAGTCGATCAATGACTTGAAACCTTATTTGAGATCCTAACAAGAAATCTAAATGATATCTAAACCCTTGACCCTTAACTATAACTTAAAATATGAGAATTTAAACGATTAAGACATCCGAAATTACCACAAAAAGGGACGGAAAATCCGACTTGAAAAATCGATATTCTGGATGATTGGCCACTGCTACATGGTAGATCTTCGAAAGAGCTTCGATTTGAGTACTCATGGGCCTCGTGGTTTAAACCGAGGGGAAAGTTATGGCCTCCGCACGAAAATGTGCCGGAGCTGCCGCACTTGCACATGCGCCGCGGCGGGGGTGCACGTGCCAGCGGCACCCAGCGCCGCGGCGGCCCCTTGCGCCGTGGTGGCCCCCTTGCACGCCCGCGCACCTCCTTGGCCGAGGGGCTCCGCCGCCGCGCTCCCTGCTCCGCTTCTCTCTCTCAACTGGGGGTGCGCTCACGAAGAGCGCTCCCCTCTCTCTCAAGAAATGGGGGTGAAGAAGTGAAATGAGCGAGAAATAAGGGAGGGAGAGGAGCTATATTTATAGGAAAAAATCAAGGCTTCCTCGAGAAGCTACTGCAGTGCAACAATACTACTTTAAAAATATCGGGTTCCGTTAAAAGACGTTTTATTCGATGTCGATGTCCAAATGACCTCGTTCACAAAATCTGAAAATACCGAAAGGTTCGTTGGCTCGAGTACTATTGAACCAACTTAACTCGGGGTAAAGAACGAGCCATCTTGAAGGAAAACGGGAAAAGATTCTCTTTTCAAAAATAAAGTTACTATTCCACAAAGGGACAAATAAAATTCTCGAGCGTTTAATTGACCTCAGAATGAAAATCCGAGAACGCTAACGGATTCCTTGAGAAATTTTCTATAGGTTAGGCTTGAAAAAACAAGGCTCGGGTCAACACACGAGATTTCGCAAATTCCTAACGATCGCGCTCTTACGGAAAAATATTATTCATAACTTCTTTAAACGCGTTTTAAATCATCGGGAACTCAGACTTCAGATTCAAAATCCGAAAGCACCGACATGCTTCTTAGGTCAACGCCTTTCAAACATGACCAAAATCGGCTATAACTGAGCTTGGATCGAAATTCTCGAAAAGACGATTTAACGAAAAATAACTCCTAAAATCGTGGTTTAGAACCGAAACATCTTTATCTAGGTTCTAATTAATTTCTTTAATTTTCTAAATAAACTCTGAAAATCTGGGATGTTACATCATTGGTCTTGTAATTGAAAGCTTGAATTATACACTCGTGAGTACACTACTTTTATAATGAGATAGAAAAAGAAGTGGGGGATGTTTAATTACTTTTTAAATTACATACTCCTTCATTTTTAGGAGTTCTTTGGACTAAATTTATAACAAGACTATGATAGGACAAAACGAATACCGCTTTATACCCCGAATCACGCTTGGATACCACCCGACGGTATCATGGGCGGTATTGCGCCTCCTCAGCGGTATTGTGAATTCCCACACCAATTAGTTGTGTATTGAATTAAATTATCCATCCTATATGACTTGCGTATCAAATTACAATGTAATCTTTCAATTTATTATTATTTTTCCACTTGTGATGCCAAGTACTATACTCTTGAGAACATTAGCACTACACTCTTGAGACATTAGTGTAGTATTTCAAGTGATCATTGGTCTTGTAATTGAAAGTTTGAATTATACACTCGAGAGTCCACTACTTTTATAATGAGATAGGAAAAGAAGTAGGGGAATGTTTAATTACTTTTTAAATTACATACTCCTTCATTTTTAGGAGTTCTTTGGACTGAATTTATAGTAAGACTATGATAGGACAAAACGAATACCGTTTTATGCCCCGAATCATGCTTGGATACCGCCTTATGGTATCATGGACGGTATCTGGGCGGTATTGCGCCTCCTCAGCGGGATTGTGAATTCCACACCAATTAGGGGTGTATTGAATTAAATTATCCATCCTATATGACTTGAATATCAAACTACAATGTAATCATTCAATTTATTATTGATTTTCCACTTGTGATGCTAATCACTATACTCTTGAGACATTAGCACTACACTCTTGAGACATTAGTGTAATATTGCAAGTGATCATTGGCCTTGTAATTGAAAGCTTGAATTATACACTCGAGAGTCCACTACTTTTATAATGAGATAGGAAAAGAAGTAGGGGAATGTTTAATTACTTTTTAAATCATATACTCCTTCATTTTATCACTACCGTCCATATACCGCCCGTATACCGCTCGTGGACGGTAGCCGAACGTGATTTGAAATTTTCTGGCAATCGTCACTGGACTCGACTATCTTTCCAGTAAGGTATTACTCATAATCTAATTCCATTCCAATCAAAGTCGGTGATTTTTTCAATTTGGTACAATGTTCGTGACCCATTTTTCGGGCACTCATTCATAAAACGGTCATAAGTTTTTTCATGAATATAATTTTGTCAAAATTCTTTTTTAGTTGATTCATATAATCAAATACCTTTCAAACCATATATGGATCATAATATAATTCCTTCTCAATTAAATCCATTATTTTTCAATTTGGAATTAGATTCGCTACTTTTTTCGGGCAATCGTCCGTAAAACGTTATAATGTCATACCGCTCACATATCGGCCGGTATAATATCATACCGCTCAAATACCGGCTGGTAATGATATCTTATAGTTAAATTCAATGATTTTGGGTAAAAAAAAAATAGAAAATGGACGATACCGCCCATACACCGCTCGTGGGCGGTAGCCGAGCGTGATTTGAAATTTTTTGGCAATCGTCACTAAAATGGTCATAACTTTCTCTACAGTTAATATTTTTTGAAAATTCTTTTTTTCCTAAAAACTAGACTCGCTAGATTTCCATCAAAGTATTACTCATAAACTAATTCCATTCCAATCAAAGTCGGTGATTTTTTCATTTTGGTACAATGTTCGTGACCCATTTTCGAGCACTCGTTCGTAAAACGGTCATAACTTTTTTCATGAATATAATTTTGTTGAAATTCTTTTTTAGTTGAATCATATAATCAAATACCTTTAAAATCATATATGGATCATCATATAATTCCTTCTCAATTAAATCCATTGTCTTTTTCAATTTGGAATTATATTCGCTACTTTTTTCGGGCAATCGTCTGTAAAACGGTATAATGTCATATCGCTCACATATTGGCCGGTATAATGTCCTACCGCTCGAATACCGGCCAGTATAATATGATACCACTCGCATTCTGGCCGGTATAATGTGATATCACTCGCATACCGCCGAATATATAATATGGACGGTATTGAAATATTTCAACTCTATTTCGGTTCCCTTGCAATACCGCTGAGATACTGCCCGTATTAAAATTATGGGTTTTGAGCGGTATTTCATTTTTCGAGGTTTGAGCACACACGTGAGGAATCACTTTATATATTTATTAGTCTGATTTGAGCTGAAAAATGAGTACGTTTTCTTACTATTTCTGAAAAGTGAGAGAGCCCATGTTTGAATGCATTGAAAAATGAAAAAGTAGGGATATATTAGACAAAATGGATATTTCTTGAATGTGTGTAATAAAGTGGGTAAAAGAGATTTTTTGTTAAGAGATGTGAGTATTTAAATTAAGAACTCGTTTAAATATGTAATGCTAATTACAGACATAAAATAATTTTAATGTCTGCTCATATATTAGTATAATAAAAACAAATGATTTTCTTCTAACAATTGAAGAAACAATTTATAATTTACCCTCATTGATTTTTTTTTTGGCAAATTTGAGTACTGGTTAAAATTGAAGATGAAGATCTGTATTGCAATACCAATTTTTAGGGAAGAAATGATAAATTCGAATATGATTTAAATTTTTAACTCTTTCTTTAAATTTTTCACTTTCTATTCTCGGTATCTTCACTTCTAACTCTATTTTTTGTTAGATAAGTACATTCACTAAATTGCACACACACACACACACATATAGTTTAAGTCAGTTATTTTTCTTCCAAATAACATATCATGTGGTCTAAATTAATTTATAGTCATCGCTTATAATTTCTAATCACTTGTTCATCTGCATATTCTCTGTTTTTCTAGAATTACAATGCACACATACACTATCTAGACTTTTCTCTTTTCTTTTTTAGCTACAATAAAACCTCAGTAGATTAATACTCGTTAAATTAATAAACTCTTTAAGATAATATTTTTCTTTAGTTCTGACTTGAGCCTGATGAAAATATCATAGATATTGATAAGATAATAAGATAACATGATTTTAGAAGACCCTACATAAATATATAGTCCTTTCAATATCATAAATTAATAATTCTTTAAAACTACAAGCATAATGAAATCATTTTAGTGAAATATGATTCTATTATTGTTTGTTTTTTTTTTCTTAAAGGTACTACCGCATGAACTGGTTCCAAAGGTACTACCATATCAACTTTTAAATGAATTTGTTCATCAAGCCATAAATCTTTTTGAATGTATTTGGAATGCTTTCTTTGTACTTACATAAAGTTCTACAAATTTCATCTGTCATTGTTCATTTTGAAACACCTTTTCGATGAAAAATCATTGTCGGATACAATTTTAAGAATTTTGCTATGTTGTTTATGTAGTGTAATCTATCACCATCACATAATAAATGCTTTTAGTAAAAATACAATGAATAGTATTAAATTATTAAGAAACAATGAGCATTATTTTTAATTTTCATTAATAACACGTGAAATGAATTTATTTATATTATAAAAGATCATGTTTAATTCAATAAATAAGTTTAATCTTTAACAAATATAGTCCTACTATATCTAAAAGTAGGATAGTTTAAGATTTTATTTTCCTACCAAACTTATCCTCCTTATTAAAATCATAAAATTTATTTTAAACTAAATATCAATATCAACTTAATAATGTAAAAAAATAATATATTACAAAAAATCATCACGGAAATTAATCCAAATGTATTGAATCCCTTAATAGTGTTATACGGAAAATAATGATCATCATTAATAGATAATTAAGATTATCGATTACTTTCAAAATAAATAGTGTATTACAAAGTTGTCAAAGTTTCTAAAAGTTTAGGTAATTTATTTTTTTATTCATTTATGTATTAAATAAATTGACTTAGTTCAATTTAGATAATAATAAAAAATATTAATATACATAATTAATTTATAACAAATGATTTAAATTGATGAGAGATTTATGATTAATCAATCATCTAATTAAGTGATAGCACGTTATGCTCAATTGGTTCCAATTAACCAATTTTTATTGCCTTAGTTATTGTATCAAAAATCAATATACGGCCTTCCGGCTTTGATTGCATGAATGAGTGGGAAAAAAAGAAAAGAAAAAGAAATTGACGCTTTAATTTGTAACCAATTTCTCTCTTTGCATGCATGATGCATCATTTTAAATTGAAATAAATTTTGGAGATTGGTTGTACTCGTCATAACAATCTGCAATCTCTTCTTGAAGATTATATATATTCTTCTATTCCTTTAATTCATATTTGATTATAATTTTAACGCAAATCGAATTTTATTAAAGGGAAACACAACCTTTTTTTTTTTTTTTTTTTACTCACGCACCCAGCTTCAAGTGCATGGTTTATCTTCAAATTTAATTATATTAATATATTTTAAATAGTTAATCTTATATATTTTATTTTTTTTCAACCTAAATTTACATTACATTGAAGAGTCAATGAATAATTTTATTTTATTTTTTTGTGGGAATTAAAACACCAAACATATATGAATAATAGGACTCGCCTAAAAGAGCAAGCTATATAAGTCGAACAACATACAAAATAATCAAATTTGGCTAAATGGATATCAATTATATTTTTTTTATTTATCAAATAATGAACACATTCTACCACTAAAGCTCCACAAAATTAAAAGAGTTGATTGTAGGAATTGAAGATCTCTCATCAGGATATATATCTTTTATTGAGTTCAAATCTTTAAATTAAAGACATGTAGTTCACTTTTTATGAAAAAAAATATATATAATTTTTAAATCACTTTTCATTCCTCTTTTAAAAAAAAATTGTGAAAATCTAAATATGCATATACAATTTCGGGGCTCATGGTATTTTGTTTATCTTATCTACACGTGGGTTCAATAAGTTACATGTAATAATATATAAAAAGAAAGATGAAAATGTCATAACAATCTATCATATCTCAGTGGAGGTCTTTTTTTCAGTAATGTCAGAAGATATGATTGATACATATTGTATAAAAAATATGCAAATAATTTCATAATTCAATCGATATAATTCACATATTTATATATTAAGTTCATGATTGAATATAAGTTTATTGTCGTAAATAATTTTTTTAATAACATCACTATGCATCGCACAAGTGGTATACTAGTTGTTTCAATAGCTAAACATTTAGCACTATGTATTACCAAAATATCATACAAGATCTAGTTATATTCACTTGAAAAGAATGAATAGTTGTCCTATTATATATAGGGATACTGTTGTACCAATTTCTCAATCATACAACACGTGACACCCATGCACCCGATTTTTTTTTTAATCTATGTTTTTCCCAAAAAATAAATACCATTAAATCAAAGAAAATTAATTTAATTTTTTTGATGCAGTATATTCGCTCGACGCTAATGCATGGACTCGTGTACTGAGTTGATATCCCTTGAAAATGATTTTTACCGTGTCTGGGAAGAGGTCCTTGGTTGATCCAGATAAATTAGACCCACAAACAAATAATAATTTAAATTTTAAACTAACAATTATGAAGAATTGTGAGAATTCACCCCAAGTGATAAATTAAAACAAACAATCCAAATAGTAAATAAAAATAAAACAATTCAATATATGTGTAAATGCAATAAATTTGGCATTATTGGAGACTAAACTTTTTAAAAAATTTGAATGGAGGAAAATCTTACTGCTATAATAAATCATAGATTTACACTCAATTCTAAAGCAGATAAAATAACAAGATCAACAAAAAATAACTATAAATTTGATCTTGATACGAAAATTTTATGTGAAATTAAAAAAAGAGCAAAAATAAGTAAAAGAGCGAACAAAGGAAATGGGGAGGGGAAAATGAGAGAAACAAGGATTCTGAGCCGTCAAAATGGGCTAAGCCCGTCGGGCCGACCCGTCCCCGCCTCTGTTTTAGACGGGTAGGGCTTTAAATTCGAGGCCCGTTTAGTTGGCGGGCTTAAGCGGATAAGCCTGCGGCGGGGCAAGCTTTGGTGGGTAAAACCCGTGGCGGGGCGGGTAAGCCCGCCTATAATAATTTTTTTTTTTACATTTATTTATGAAAAAGAAAGTAGAATTAGACCTAATTTGTAATCCTAAATTTCTAATTTCGCGGAGGTGCCGATGTAGTGGACCCTTGATTTATATAAAAATATTTTGATATTAAATTTGTATTGTGGTAGAAATAGCAGAAAGGGAGGAAAATAGAGAAGAAGGATTAGGAAGAAGAATTGTTTATCTCCAAAGCTGATTTTTCCTTTCATTCTAAAAGTAATATATAGCGTTAGGGACCATAGTCCGTACAAGGTAGGGTTATAACCCTAAGTTGATTTAATATGGCAAAACAGAACAAAATAGCAATTGGGCCGATGGCCACTTAATTTAAATAAGCTAATGGGCCTCTTAGCCACTTTTTCTTCCAAACACTTCCGCTCCGACCCGATTGTCTGCCCCGGATCCTTCGGTAAAATCATTTTTTCCCAAATCAAGAATAGGGTTTGCGGTCCCCTTCATTTCAAGATCGAATTTTTCATTTTTCAAAGCCTGAACTCCCCGATTAATCACCAAATTCGTCGGATTCACGACAATACGCCCCCCATCGTGAGATCCTTGTCCCCAAGGATCGGTCTTGGCCCTTGGTGAGGATACAGTAGTCACCAGACAAGAGTTCACCGTTGAGTTCAAGCTCGTGTCTTTCGCCGGAGTTGCTGTAGTGGGTTGACCTTCAACGTGGGATGTCGCAAGCAGGGAGAGCTCATCGCCGCCGTCAATTAGCGGAAGATTAGAGGTTGGCTGGATGCGCGGGCTCAACATGCGTTTAAGCAGGGACACGTGGAACACCGGGTGGACCTTCGCTCCTTCAGGTAAGTCTAATCTGTAAGCTACCTTTCCAATTCGTTGCAGAACCTTATAGGGTCCGTAGTAGCGAGTAGATAGTTTTTTATTCCTACGGGCAACCACCGACAACTGCCGATAAGGTTGCAGTTTTAGATAGACAAAATCCCCCACTTCAAATTCCCTCTCGGTCCTATGCTTATCAGCATAGACCTTCATTCTGTTCTGGGCAGCAGCCAAATTATCTTTGAGGTCGGTCATGAATTGTTGTCTATCTGTGAGAAATTCCTTAACTTCCTCGTTCATAGACTGGAAATAGTTATGGAGGGCATGGTGAGGAGGGCGGTAGCCATAAAGTGCCTGGAAGGGCGTGGTCTTGAGGCTGGAGTGGTATGTGGTGTTGTACCAGAATTCAGCCAAGGGCAGCCATTTAGTCCACTGCTTGGGCTGGTTGTGGACCATACACCGTAGATAGGTCTCGAGGCACTGATTAAGTCGCTCAGTTTGGCCGTCTGACTGAGGGTGATAGGAAGAGGTCATGTCTAGGTTAGTACCCATGAGCCTGAAGAGTTCCTTCCAGAAGGAACTGGTGAAGACCTTGTCCCTATCAGTGACAATGCTGATAGGTGACCCATGTAGCTTGTAGACTGAGTCCAGGTAGAGGGTGGCAACAGACTGGGCAGTGTAGGGGTGAGTGAGTGGGAGGAAGTGCCCAAACTTGGTGAGTCTGTCTACTACCACTAAAATTACACTCTTCTTGCAAGAGGTTGGGAGGCCTTCTATGAAATCCATAGAGATATGGGACCAGGGTTCATTGGGTATGGGCAGAGGCTGGAGGAGCCCTGGATAGGGGCCTCCCTGTGATTTGCTGAGGCTACAAGTAGAGCAACCATTTACCCATTGAGTTACATCTTCCTTCATCTTAGGCCAATAAAACAACCTCTTAAGTCTGACATAGGTAGAGTATATCCCAGAATGACCCCCATAGGGTGAGTTATGCATCTCTTCCAACAACATTTGCTTAAGGCTAGAAGTATTGCCCACAACAATCCTCCCTTTAAATTTAAGTAGCTCCCCCATGAGTTCAAAATCAGCAAAAACTGTAGTATTCTGCCTTCTGGCTTCCAGTATAGGGGTGATAAAGGGATCATCCCTATAGCTATCAATAACCTGCTGGAGCCATGCAGAAGAGACATTAGTGAGAGATAAACAGTCTTCTTCAGTATAGGGTCTCCTAGAGAGTGCATCAGCCACCTTGTTCTCAACACCCTTCTTGTAGGTGATCTCATAATCCATCCCTAGTAGTTTAGTAATGCCCTTGTGTTGCATGGGAGTCATAATCTTCTGGTCTAGCAAGTGTTTCAGGGCCTGCTGGTCTGTCTTGATGAAGAATTTATGTCCATGGAGGTAATGTCTCCATTTTTGGACTGCCATCAAAATAGCTAAGAACTCCCTTTCATAAATAGAGAGTGCTTGGTTCTTAGGGCACAGTGTCTTCCCCATGAATGCAATGGGCCTTTGTCTCTGCATTAGAACAGCACCAATCCCTGTTCCACTGGCATCAGTCTCAAGGACAAAGGGAAGAGTAAAATCTGGTAATGCCAACACTGGAGTGTTGACCATAGCATGTTTTAGTGCATTAAATGCCCTTGTAGCTTCTTCAGACCAGAGAAAAGATCATTTTCTTAAGTAGAGAGGTGAGAGGTTTACTCAGAACTCCATAGCCTTTTACAAATTTCCTGTAGTAGCCAGTCAGGCCCAAGAAGCCTCTCAGGAGTTTAGGAGTTGTAGGAATAGGCCAACTGAGCATGCTAGCCACCTTTTCTGGGTCAGTTGAGACCCCCTCTGCTGTGATAACATGGCCCAGGTACTCAATTCTAGATTGACCAAATTGGCACTTGTTTTTCTTTGCATGAAGCCTGTGCTGCTGTAAAATAGATAAGACTTCCTTGAGGTGCTTAAGATGATCTTCCCAACTAGTACTGTAAACTAGTATATCATCAAAGAATACCAATACAGTCTTTCTTAGTTGGTTCTTAAAAACCTAATTCATGAGGAATTGAAAAGTAGCCGGTGCATTGCACAAACCAAAAGGCATCACTAGGAATTCAAAATGGCCATGATGTGTGCTGAAGGCAGTTAAGTACCTATCTTCAGGTCTCATCAAAATTTGAAAATAGCCTGATCTGAGGTCTATTTTAGAGAAATAAGTGGCTCCATGCAATTCATCCAATAACTCATCAATGATTGGAATAGGGAAATCATGTTTGATGGTGAGTTGATTTAGGTACCTGTAGTCAACACACATCCTCCAAGTACCATCATTCTTTTTTACTAGCAACACTGGTGAGGCAAATGGGCTTTTGCTGTGTTGTATCATCCCACCTTGGAGTAACTCAGCCACTATCCTTTCAATTTCATCTTTTTGTTGATGAGACACCCTATAGGGATATTGGTGTCTAGGGATGCTCCCAGGTTTGAGCACAATCTGGTGCTCAATACCTCTGCTGGGGGGTAGGCCTTTAAGCTCTGCAAAGACATCTTCAAACTCTTCTAGTAGTGATTCCATGTTTTGTGTATTCTTTTGTGTATCTGGTTTAAGTCTGACCCAAAATATCTCTTCCACAGGGGATGGTGAGGAGTGGTGTATCATCTAGAACAAGGCTGGGCCTGTGATCAACTGGCAGCTGGCCTCTTTGGTAAGTGCTTGCAACATGATTTTCTTACCCTTCCAGTGAACTGTGAATGTCATATCTTCATAGTGTAGGCTGACAGGTGAACATGTCCTTAGCCAATCTCCCCCTATGATTAAGTCATACCCATCATGTGCTAGAGTTCTTATGTCATAGGTAAACTGATTTCCTTGCATGTCCCACTTAAACATAGGCACCATATTTGAGCTTACCAATCTGTCACCACTGGCCACCTTAACTAACAGAGGCCTTGTCTTCTCCAGATGACAACCCAAAGCCTTAGCAGTAGTCTCCTTGATGAAACTGAGAGAGCTCCCTGTGTCTATTAGTATAGATAGCTTAGTGGCACCAACCGAGCCAACCAGGCTAAAGGTAGTCAAACCTCCATTTCCAGAGATAGTATTCAGTGCGACCTCCATCTCCTCATCTGGTGGTTCAATGTCAGTAGGAACTGAATCACCCTTGAGAGACATAAGGTTCTCCACCTCCTCATCTACAGTCATAAGAGCATAGGCTAACCTCTGTTGTTTACATCTATGCCCTGTACTCCATTTTTCATCACAATTGTAGCATAATTGCTTCTCTCTTCTAGCAGCCATTTCAGCTGGTGTCAGCAGCTTGAACCCTGGGTTTTGGCTGGCCAGTGGGGCCTTGGGGGTGCCAGAACCCATATCATTTCTTCTGTTGAGGTTGGGTAAGGGTTTTTGGGGTCCTCTGAATTTCTTTGCCATGGCTTCCATGTTAATGATTTGTTGTTGACCCAATTCTATGGCATGAGATAGGGTAGCAGGCTTGAACATATAGATTGCTGATTGGATTTCCTCTCCCAAGCCACTAATAAAACTGGAAATGAAATATTCTTCACTGAAATGGACTCCACTGAGCATGCTTAGGCAGACCTTCAATTCCTCAAATTTATCCACATAGTCTGTGTAGGCCCCTGTGTGTTTTAGTTTGTTGAACTCAGCAATAATCTTGGAGTCCTTGAGGTCCTCAAACCTAGCAGATACTATGTCCACAAACTGTTCCCAAAGAAGATCAATGTTTACTAAGGTGGAAGTTTGGTACCATTGTGCAGCTTTATCCTCAAAATTCATAGTGGCTAATGTAATTTTCTGGGAATCAGACAAGTTGGTGATCATGCTAAAATACCCATTACATTTAAGCACCCAAGCCCTAGGGTATGACCCATCAAATTTAGGGAAATCCACCTTAGGATATGGGGAGTGGTGATTTTCCCTAGATCCATCATAAACTACTCTACCCTTGCCGGAGTAGGGGGTCTTCTGAACTTGCATTTCCAATTGTTCTTTGTACGGTAGGTCATCCAACAGGGATCCAAAACCACTGTCTTGATGCTCTTTGATTTTACCCAAGTTTGATAACTGTAATTGCATCGAAGCAAGGGTATTGGACAAATTAATAGACAAGACATCAAATTTACCCGTGATATGTGTGGATTGTTTGTCCATTTCTTTTTTAATCTGTTGCTCCACACCTTGGCCTAACTGCAGAATTTGTTCTTGTAGGCTCTTTTCCACAACAACTCTTCTGTCAGTTTCAGCTGAGATGGCCTTCTCCAGTTGTTTGTGTGCTTCCTGTAGCTCACGGACACGAGTACCTTCAGCCATGGCAGGAACAAGGCTCTGAGATACCAAATGTAGTGGACCCTTGATTTATATAAAAATATTTTGATATTAAATTTGTATTGTGGTAGTAATAGCAGAAAGGGAGGAAAATAGAGAAGAAGGATTAGGAAGAAGAATTGTTTATCTCCAAAGCTGCTTTTTCCTTTCATTCTAAAAGTAATATATAGCGTTAGGGACCATAGTCCGTACAAGGTAGGGTTATAACCCTAAGTTGATTTAATATGGCAAAACAGAACAAAATAGCAATTGGGCCGATGGCCACTTAATTTAAATAAGCTAATGGGCCTCTTAGCCACTTTTGCTTCCAAACACTTCCGCTCCGACCCGATTGTCTGCCCCGGATCCTTCGGTAAAATCATTTTTTCCCAAATCAAGAATAGGGTTTGCGGTCCCCTTCATTTCAAGATCGAATTTTTCATTTTTCAAAGCCTCAACTCCCCGATTAATCACCAAATTCGTCGGATTCACGACAGCCGACTCCCAGCCCAAACCACACCCAACTCACACTCACAACCCCAATTTTCACAGCAGCAGCAGCAGCCTGGATTTCGCTCTCATCCTCTCCAAGTGCTTGAACAAGAGACGGCATCATTAAAGATTTTCGCAGCAACAGCAGCAGCCCAGATTTTCGCTCTCATCCTCTCCAAATTGTCATTCACGAATGTGAGAGACTTCATGGTGCTCATGATCAAAGTTGAAAACGCAAGAAAATATAGAAAGTGCTTCCAACATAGAAAATAAATCTGCCCATGAACGAGGCTGCCTAGCTTCTTGTAAATCTTTTGTTCTTTCCTACTTTCTGCAAAAGTTCTTGCAATAAAAAATCGTGTCAACGACAACCAACTCCCCATTTTTCTACTCCAAAATGTTCCTAATTAAACTGTGCCCAAATTCAATCATTTGGTGCAGTTTACAACACAAATCATGCAAAAAATAGTTTACAAAGCATGAACTAAGAACTTGTTGTTAGCACTTACCAGAAGAAAAAAAAATATATCAAAAGCCCGCGGGTCGGCCCGCCAACCCGCGGGTACAGGCTGGGGCGGGTAGGGCCTTGTTTTTCAGGCCCGCCACCCAAGCGGGCTTACCCGCCAGCCCGTTTTGACAGGTCTAATTATTTCTGGTATTCATTAGATTTTCTGCAACCTAATTAGTCAAATTGTAAGGAATTTTTTTTTGGGTATAAATGTGAAATGACATATATACTCCTATTTTTTTTTTAAAAAAATAATCCTGGGGCAACCCCCTTGGCCCTAAGGTGCATCTGCCTGTGATGCTAATGCACAAGCTCGTGCACCGTGTTCGTAATCAATTTTTCCAAAATAAATATATATCTTAAAATGAAATTAGTGAATTTTAAAATTAAAGTGAATTAATTTAATCTTTTTAATGAGTGTTTGTGTAGTGTTCGCGCCCGACGATAACATGTGAGTTTATTTGATTTTTTTGAATTAAATATAAATCATAGTTGATTTTAATAAATCGTAATTAAGATAAAAATATTTTTGAAAAAAAAGGGTGTGTGGCGCACATGCACATGACGGAAATGCGGGTTAATTCTGGTTAAGATCATTTTTTCTTTTTTATTTTTATGTCTTGTTTGGCGATCTAATATAAATTTTGTCTTTTTTCTAAGATGGTTGTACACGAATACTTGCGTGCGTCAATTGACCGAAGTCCTCCTTTTCTTTAGTCTTAATATTGTAATACAGGAACAATAAAATAAAATAAATTGGAGGGTCATTTATTCTTGACATGATTATCCATTTAATAACGCTTGGTTGTGTATTTAGGCTGGTAGGCAAATTGTGTTAATTCCGTGTACGACGTAGTATTATTAAAATCATACCACAGACTGGATTATATGCCTCTGTTTTGTCTATTAGCTGTCTCTCTCTTTCTCTCTCTCCCTCTCTCCCAAGGATCTCTTTTCTGCATTTTCATCAATCTCTCCCTCTCTCTCTCTCCAAATTCATTTCTGCAAATTCGGCAGCAAGCTAGTCTTCATGACGTCTGTAAGTTCTTTCAATGTTGACCCAATCTTGATTCTTTGATTAAATTTCATGCATTTCTGTTGCAATTTGTTGACATTTTTTTTTCTGATTGATATATTTATTTTGGGGTTCATTGTGCTGACTTCGTATTTTATTCCACAAACATGCATTTATTTAAATTGGCAAAATAAAATTAAAAGCAACAAGATGATAGATCGAAATGCTAAATGGAGACGGATTGCTACAGAAAAATTTGTTCATGGATATATATTAGTTATAATATATATAATTCCTATGCAGGTAGACATATATATATACATATATGTGAAATAAGCATTATACATTACATAATATTAATTTTGATGACATGTATTAATAAAATGAAATAGGAGAATTGATGAGATTTTGGTAATTAATTAATTATATTGTAGGGCGAAAAAGGTAAGCCATTGCCAAAATTTGGTGAATGGGATGTGAACAATCCAGCATCGGCCGATGGGTTTACCGTGATCTTTGCCAAGGCTAGGGATGAAAAGAAGGGCAAGACTGTCGTCGGAAGTCCGGCCCCGCCCAACAAGGAACCATCTAGGTCACGGTCCAGCCAATCTTATGACCCTAACAAGGTTTTCTACTTCCAATAATCAATCACAAAATTAAATAATTGTAATTCTTTGTTATATAAGGGTTTAATTTGCCAATATTTTGCAGAAAAAGTGGCTTTGCTGTTTCTGAAATCTCAAAGCCGAATTGCCATTGAAGCCTACAAATGGAATAGGAAAATTGGGCAGCGTGGGAGAGCTAGCTTACGTTGAGCAGAGAAAGGGCATAAAATTATACATTTTCTGTTTCAATTATATTCGATGTTACATGATGTATTATAATCGATCATCATTATACACATGGCGTGTTATTTACAACGAGTATTCAGGAATTAATGGAGGAATTGCCACAAATTAATTAGGACATCATGTCTCCCTCTCATCTATGTTAATTTCCTAGAATACAATTAGGTTTTTCTTGATCAATTAATGAACAATATTATATTGTAAGCTGATTTTAATTCTTTACAAATTGCTTTCCCGCTATCTTAATTTAAATATATTGCTTACGAGAGTTATTTCTAGCAATATTAATGAATCCGAGAACAACTAGAATCTCCAGAAAAAAAAAATGTCAATCCTTTAATTTTGATGAGAATATATAATAAAATAAAAGAATAATATAGAAAGAAAACTTGAAAGCTAAAGAAATGCAACGACTGAGTGGAAAACTAGGTTTATTTCATTGAGAAAAAAGTCAGTTTAAAAAAGACAAAATATATCTTCAACTCCCTAAACTATTAACTTTCGTTTCAATGGGTCCTTAAATAATTATTTTGTTTTAAGAAATATCCTTAACATTAGAAAAATGGGGTCTTAAGATCCGTTTTAGTTTATTGACCTATTAAAAAAATAAAAATTTCAGGACATATTGAAATAAATAAATGGCATAAATAACTTATTTAGATGCAGAATATAAATCACTAGAAACAAATATATGAAATAATAAAAACCGTAATATACATTAATTGATCCCTAAATTAAATACAGAAATTATTAAATTAGCATAGCCCCAAATAAAACATTAACAAGTTAGTGTATGTATAATCTAATAATATCGAAAGTTAAATAGTAGGCTAATTAATTATAATAAAAGAAATGAAAAAGTAGTATTATTAGAAGAAATCCATATGAGAAAAGGGCGTTTGAATTTGAAGCATGAGAGGTTCCACCGGAGCCATCCTGTGCCACAACCCACACGATCATACGCTGCCCCTTCTCACAGTGGCCGGTCGCCCCGCTTATGAAGAAGAAAAAACCGGACCGGTCTAGGGTGTAGACTGTGTTGCCCGTGTTCGAAAAGAAGTTCGGCCGGTTTGAGTTGCACTCTTTGTAATCTCTCTTGCTCACCTCCATCACCGACCCTTTCTTGTAATTGAACCCTAAAAAAATTAAACAATGAGAATTATGTATTTTATTATATTGCCATTCAAATAGATGGAGTTTTTTTTTTTTATCATAGTAAAATGATCAAATTAGATAATGATTTCTTTATAAGTTGAAGACAGCATAATACAATATTGATAGAGTCAAAAATCTATAGCATATATGATGAGATCCTCTATCACCAATAATATATTTTGGTTTCCTAATCCATTGAATCACAAAAATTTACAATAGAGAGGGGAGAGGATAAAAGTTGGATTCTAGTCTACAATAATAAGTAAACTCCATTAACTAAGTCAAATTTCTTTATCGTCTCAAATTGAATTAACTTTTTACACGAAAACGCCGTATTATTTATTTTCATAAATATTTGATCATTTGTTAGAATGAATATTTCATGTTGTGTTACAATAAATAACTTATGAAATACAGAAAATCTTACAATAGGAAAGTTATATAGTACGTTATCAAGTACAAAATCAACTATTAACATTGGCATTCATTAACTTCCAATAATACTTGCATGCATGAAATAAATCCTAAATGTTATAAAAGAAATTAAATTAGTTTGTATGTAAATACTTACTAATGGTGTCGTCAAGCTTAAATCTCTTCTTGGAAGCCCACTCGTTGTAGAAATCAGTGTCGTTTTCCGGCGGGACGGCCCAACCGTTTCTCTCTCCGACGTCAAATTCCGTGCAATAAACGCTTTGCAACAAACACAAAGTCGCCGTCGCGACGAACAGAAGGCAATAATTCGACGCCATTGACGTACGTACGTAAATGAACAAAATCTTGAGATGTCGTACGTATTAATCTTAATCTTAAATCTTAATTGTTGTTGAATGAGAGTGATTAAGTAGTAAATAATAAGGAAGGTAGTTGCAGTTATGGAGTGAGTTAACTGAAGGTAAAAACGTGGGGGAGATCATGGTTTAGTGGGAAAAGTAATTATATAAACGGTTTAATTAGTAGCTTCTTTATCTTTGTTTTCAATAATTATGTTTGTTATTTATTTATTTGGGCTAGTTATATATAATTCGGCTTTATTTTTTAAATTGTATATTCTTGAATTTCTCAATTTAAATTTGTCATTGGTGAGTTTTTTTTTTAATTAATTAACCTAATTAATTTGGAGCAATGTAACAGTTGACGGTATCGAACATGGATGAGTTATGGTAAAATGTGAATGGAATAGATTCGGTAGAGAAACACAAGCACATGAACTAATTAGTTAGAGATGTAAACGAGATGAATCGCAAGCTCCAGCTCGACTCGAGCTTCTTTGATCAAAGTCGGTGAGCCGAGCTAACTAATGTTTCGTCCATATTTCATTCTTGAGAAAAAGACTTGGAATGAAAACATTAAAATATATTTGTATCATTGTATGCATTAAAAGTTTCTTGAAATGTTCTCGATATGTGGTCGTCGAAAACTAAAATCAAACTACGTAATTCAATAAATATGTTGTAAAGGAATTTGAATCAACGACTTAACCAGACGCCTCTCACAAATATTAGTTTACTTATTGATTTCCTTAAAATATTTCTATGATGTTGCAAAAGTATTTGAATCGTGAGGGTACATGTATTTATATGGAAGTACACAAATTTGAACAGTCTGTCTGTAGAATTATGGGAAAATATTGAATCAACTCAAATTTGAACAAATTCTTACAAACTGAGGTCATACAAATTTTGGACACAAAGAAATACATGAGATGCCCTACTTAATCATAGATACCTCTTTACAGAAATCAGAGGAAATCTATCTATATATAATAATGATTAAAGAAAAAGAAAACCATCTATATGCATATATATATATATATATATATATATATATATCTTGGACTATAAATCAAAGTTCTGCAATGTAAGAATTCACAGAGCTAATGCCTAATGTGGCAGCTGAAACAAGAGTAAACACAACACAATCTTTTTACCCGATTTCTACGTCTCTCTCAGAAGCCACCCGATTCTCTTGCGAAGACTCATGCTCGTTAGTTTTTCCCTTGAAGGATTTCTGGCTAAATATTCTCTCAAACATACTTCTTGATCTCCGTACAGGTGGAGCAGGACTGTGGCTGTCTCCGTTCTTCCTAGCAAGCTCGTCTAGAATGCACTTTATACTAGTATCAAAACGACGTCTATATGTTGGATATCTTGATATAGATTTAGTGATTCCTCGAAGTCTTTGATGAACAAAAGCAGCAGAATAAAATATCAGAACTGACACAATAATAGAGTTTAGTAACTTGAACTTGAACAGAGAGAGACTATTTTCTTTACCTTCGAGCAATTGCATCAAGTTCGGCTTGTCTAAGTTCGGATCCAGGTGCTGGTCCGATATTTGAGTTCTTCAACCTTACGGGATCTCCACTGAATAAAACTAACTTGCCAAGGTACTGCTCCTCTTCTTCGGAAAGTTTGTCGGCTTTAACCTGTTCTTTGATGATCAAAAGTGGATTAAGAAACCACTCAAAGATTGTATCTGAAGGCCTATTTGAAGAAGTTATTTCAGTAACATTGTCACCTGCATCAATGAGAAGACCAAAATTCATTATCATGATCCGGTTGATCCGAAGAAAATCGAACGTGAATGGAGAGACCTCACTTACCTAGTAATATACCACTGGTATTGGCTTTTGCTGAGCGTACAAGTGCTTGAAGAATGCAATAAGCAGGTAAGCCGATGTTTATCACTCCGCCACCAGATTTGTCATTCTTCGCATCCTCGATATCTTTCAGGGTTATTGTCCCTTCTGAAGCCATAGCTTCACCATGGCGTTGACACTCCTTGAACAAGGCCTCAGCTAACTACAGAAATTGTGGTTTTGATGGCAAAACACAAGTTCAAGAACAGTCTTGGTTAAGATTCTCAATTCCACAAACTTCAGAGGTAAGGTGGGACGAAAAGCATACCTCGAGTGGTTTCAACTCGACCATAGGTGCCATCATAGAATTTGTTCGTGAGGGTGCCTTTTTGAAAGAGCTGGGCCTTGAAAAAGAAGCAGACGAGGTAGTGTGTGATGGGGGCATCTTTGATTTCTTTCTATAACGCGGTCTGTAGCAATTCCATGGAGAAGAAAGGATTAGTTGCACATTTTATAATTGCTTGTATAAGTTATGAAGCAATATGCATTTCGGTGTTGAGGATCAGAACCTAGGAAAGCAGGACCCTTCAGGCATGTCAAGGATATCATTGCTGTATTCGTCGTAAATAGAAACCGAAGCAACAATATAACACAATCCAAACCAGAGAGACCTCTCCTGCAATCAAAATCCAATGATAAGATTTTGTTTCCAAAAGCCATACTAGAAATATACAAAACAATATCAAATAACCAAACTTCATTTTCTTTCAACTTATACACATCTGCTACCCTAGAAGAAATATTTTCACCTCATTTCTGTCATTTTTTTGTCAAGGGAAGGGGAAGGGGTTTCGAAGATCCAAGCAAAAGAAATCTAACCTGATAGACGATCACAGCAGCGTAAGCACCCAAAAAGATGCTTGCAACCATGGAGCCCAACACTGCCCCTACAACTGCCGAAGGCCATAGTAAAATGGCAAGACCAGCGAATGGCACGCATATAGTCTCCAAGAATGGCCCTTCACGTCCGATGCAATCATGAAACAAGCGATGCCAACCCTTGAAAAGCATGTAGGGGCTCTTACACAGGGCTGTAATTGATATCACTGGGAAATCAACCAGTGCGCCGAGTGCCCCAGCTATAAGAGCTAGGGGAACATAAAGCAATCTGTGACATAGAGCATAAATTCATTGACTACGTGAGACATTATCAAAAGAAACACAATTTCGACATCAGGTAAGAGAAGGATACAACTTGCAGCCTCTAGTTATAGTTATATTCACTTCCTTGCATTGGAACCAAATTTTGTGGCAAGTTGGTAGATTATCCTTATTAGCTAACATGAGCAGCAATACCAATATATAATATTAGTAGAAAAGCTTGACTGGGTAAGTAGAGGAGTCAATGCTTGACAGTTAGAAGCAAAAAATAATTTCAAGATATACATACTCTCATATAAAATTTATCAGTAGTTCGAGCAGCAGCATTATGCTATACTGAATAGAAATCTGTCTAAGTAGATCTAGCAAATTGATGAACAATATAACAAAAATAACAATGCATGACCAGAAATGCCCGTTTATCATGAAATTAGAAGCTCTCCAGTAGAATTAAAAAGCTATACGCAATGAAGAGATTCTATGGTTAAGAAGACATAATTTTTGCAATGCAAGAACTTCATTGTTATACAAGTCATTATACCTATCATTTGCACACATAACAGGAAAGTCAAAGACACAATTTTAATTGCACGAAAAAAAAAAAGCAGACCTAATCTCATAATATTTTCCCTCTGCAGGCCCATGACGCCGTAGATCATCCATAATTGAGAAATAAGAATAAAAACAAACATCCAAGAAGTCTCTAATGATAGTAAAGCTTCCTTTCATAGTGCTCCAAATTCCGTCCTGCAAGCACAGCGAAATAAAATCAATAATTCAAAGTCACTAGAGAAAGGGAAGCACGACTTAAACATGGAAAAAATTACATACACAGATACAGTGATAGAATTTGTCTGTCTTTCCTTCCTCAATAGCCTGGAAAGTGGCAAACATCGGTGCAAGCAGGCCATAAGCTGCGCCACCAAAGACGCTACAGGCAATTCCAACAGGTGGCCATGCTATTGTGATGACAGGAATGCAAATGCAGAGTACAAGCTTCAAACCCGGACCAAATTGTTTTGTGCTGCAATCATGGGAATGCATCAGTTCTATGACGATTGCACAATATATGAACTATGCAGTTAGTATGCAAGTAAAAACAGCAAGAGCTAACCTCAAAATGCAATAATAGGTATAAAAAAAGTGAATAGGCAAAAGGCCGAGTATTATCACAGAGATTCCAAAGGTGATAATAAGAAATATCACAGGGAACATAGTGATACCTGAAACAACAAACAGAAAAAGTTAATTAAAACGATCAACTATTCAGCAGTTGCGTTATGATTTCCAACCATAGCTATTCAGCAACAGATCTATTTCTTGAAACTATAACTAGAACAAATATAGTGAATTTCCACTGCATTTCCACTAAACATGCTCAATTTACAAAAGGCAACATCTCTCAATCAAGCGATAATCTTGAAAAACAACTAAACAACGTAATCTAAGTCAACAACAATTTCGCATTGGAAAATCTCAAATTGCCTCACAGCAATGCACATTACATCCAACTCAGATTCTGTTGAACATTGATCATGCCTTGAAAAGTAATCTAACCCTTAAAAACACCCCCTTTCACAAGCATAAAAACCACTGATGAAACTTACTAAAACATTAGGCATTTATTAACCAACAATTTGTGCAACCATGACAAAGAATTGGCATTTATCACAGAACACACATGGTAACCCACGGCAAATTCTTACACAACATTTTTTAAATGAATCATAACAATAAATGGAAACATACATCCCAAACTCAGCAAACAAACAGAAATTGAATAAGCAACGAATCATACATACCTTTAAGAATTCCAAGAATGAGAAGGCCAATGAAGAAAGGCAAGAAACGTATGAAATTCCATAAAGAAGCCCACAACCCCATGGGGGGTTCCATTTCTATTTCTCTCAGATCTTTCAATCAAATTAACCACAACCCCCCTCTCAAAATCAACCAAAACTCTCAAATTGCCCCAGAAAAAATGATAAATGTTTTTTCTTTTTTTTTTTTAAAAAAAAAGATAACTTCGTTTTCCTTGTGCTTCTACTTCAAGTCAGTTCTAGAACCAGATGCGCACCCAAAACAAAGACAGGAGAGGTGGGTTTTTTCCAATCTTATACCTTATGCTTTGTTCCATAATAATTGAACCCAAACAATTCGAAAATGGAAACTATTTGAAAAAGAAAGAGATGAAATTGGATAGTGGATACGGTTTTAATTTGGGTTCTTGTAAATTGTGGGATTACTGAGAGAGCAGTTCCCTTCTCAGGTTTAGAAGCAAAGAATACAGTTATTTCTTTTTTGATTTTATAATTCAGTTATTTTCTTCACTGCGTGCTTTGAATTTCCTTCTTTTTATTTCTATTATTCTTACCGTTATTTGATTTTGGATTATTCGCACAAACTTCACCCTTTCTGTAAATTTTATACGAATTTTTAACTTGGGAGCGTACAGTTTTACTAATTATGCATGCAAAAAATACACAAAGTCTATTTTTCAAACTATTTTTTATTCTTTCAAATCTATTTTTAGGTAACACTTTTTTTTAGTGAAATACCTAAATTATTTAAAAACTAATCAAATCTAATATTGGACAATGCATTTATGGCAAAAAATATGTGTAAATGGATCTTTGTGATCAAATGATAATAGAAAAATCTTTTCTAACCAAGATTTATGATTACCTTTCTAAAACAAACTTTAATGTTATCACATATAAATCCTTACTAAAAATGGTGGGCTTTTGGAAAAGATTCGACTCAACTTTTGCATTTTAATAAAACACAAGTTTCACAAAAAAAATAAAAAAAAATTGAGACACAAACGAGAGCGTAAACCCGAAAGTGAAAGTTCTAGATTTTTTTGCCCGACATTCTTCGATCCGAATTAAATCACGGGTGATGTGTGAATTTATTACACTCATTTTGGCTGTAATTAGTTTTAGAAGTTGTTAGTTTAATGTGTAAATATGTCGTAAATATTGTAAATATGATTTAAATCCTAGTTTCTTATAAAGTGTCGTTAATACATGAAAAATAATCTTAAGGGATAGAATTAAAGCTAAAATGGAAATTTGACCAACGTGGGCTGCGAGAGTAAAAAAAAGACGAAGAAAAGGGATCAAAATGAAACGCAAGCTCGAACGCGCCCCCGAAACGCGAGTTCCTAGGGTCGTGCCAGACAATGAAGCCAAATTCGACCTACAAACTCGACCAAAATGTCGTGGTGCAGAGCTTTCAGAGAGGCATTTTTCTTCGGGTCAAACGCGACCCCAACACGCGAGTACCACCGGGTCGCGTCCCAATGCTTAGCCAAACGCGACTTACTCACGTGATCACCAAGGGGTCGCGTCTCTCAACACGCAACAGCACGAGAACCAAACTCGACCCACATGTTGCGCTTTGTGTCTTCAGGGGGTCGATTTCATGTGTTTGGAATGCGACCTACGTAGGTCGCGCCCCACTGCATGGCCGAATGTGGCCTACACACGTGACCCCCTGTGGTTGCGTTTCGAGCGAAAAAAATTCGATTTTTTATTCATTTTGACTTTAAATCTATTTTGACCTACTATTTAAGGGAACTAGATTTTTGGAAGAAGAAGACTCCTGATTTAGAAAATCGTATCTTTTTTGGGAGAACAAAAGGGAAAGCAAGGAAATGGAATATCTTCTTGAAGAATCAAGCCATTGAAGAGAAGTTCTTACCCTGATCAGATTTACTGATGTAACCCGGACAATTTGTACAGGATACGAGAATGCGCGGATGACTTCTAGGAACGAACACGTCAACTAAGGAAGGATGCAATCCTACTCTAAGACTCGAATAAACAAAATAAACTGAACTAATAAACTAAAAGACTCGAAACTTTTATAGATGTAGAACTAGACCTAATTAAGACCTCTAGACTATGACACGATAATAGCACACAAATCCAAGGAATTTGGGGCTGATTTGGAATGATGATTTGGAAGGGTTATATGGGAAGTATGGAATATGATGGTGAGGTTTAGAAATGCTTGAGTAGATAGGGTATGATAACGATAAGAAGAACCTACAGTATGAATGAAGAACATGTCGAATTGAGCTTGAATGGAACTTGAACTCTCGGTGTTGATGCACGATCGGTCTTGGAATGTTGAAGAGTGCTACGGACGTTGATGGATAGTGTAGGACGTCGAGATGGTTGATGGCTTGTGTAAGTGTTGTGATTTGCAACCCGATTAATTCCCGGCGTATCTTATACGATGAAAATGAATCTTCAAGTTACTCCTCGGTAGCGAGTTCACCCTAATTCCTCGTGTGAATTAGAACGTTCCCTTGATGTAACACTTAAATTTGCTAGGCTTCAAAAATGGTTATTTTTGAGAAAATAAACAAAAGCTTCAAAGGGGTTGAGACACAATTGTATGCGAAGGCAAATTTAATTCAATAATGTCTAAAGTAACAATGTAGCAAAGGTCCCTTATGTATATATCATAAGGGCCAAAAATCCTAAGCTATGTAGACCGAAAATTAGAGTCCAAAAAGAATTAAATCTAGACTAGGAAACTACCTAAATTAGAATTCTATTTAAGGTAGGAATATGCCTTAAATATAACTCTAGTCAACTCCTAATTAAAAGGACCGAAAATTACTTAATAAATTAAATAAAAATATGATCTAAACTATAGTCTAAATTAAATAAATAAATACTATAGTCTAGATAAAATTCAACCCTTAATTAAATTACTAAGGGCCGAAACTATTCCGGGTAGTGTGGGCATACTGACTGCGTGTAGTGTGGACATACTGACTGCGTACACGCACACGCCATGCACGTCGATCATGCATATGCACACATACACTCTTCATCTTCATCTCTTCAAGTGTGATACTCCATGGTGTGATCTTGATCTTCAATAGTTAATAAATTAACTATCCTTAAGCCACCTTTAACTTCATCTTCCTCAACCTCGAGCTTTCTTCGAATTGTCACTTGCAAGTATGCTTGAAGCTGCTTAGCTCTTGATCGAGTAATTGGATCTCGAAATTGCAGCTCCGGATCTTGCTCTTCATCGCCTCTCATGGCCTCATCATTTACTCTTCTCCTCATTTTCTTGTATTGTTTAGGATGGATATTGTTATCTTCTTCTTTTGTATTAGCCATGGATGTAAATATGGTTGGTTAGAGCCTAAGGCTTTAGGATATGGTGAATCCTTGTGAAACTTGTTCTCATCCATGAGTTATATTATTTTTATAATTTGTTCAAACTTTTATTTCCTAAACTATTGAGTATGATATTGTTTGAGTGACCTTCATTTGGCATCACATGTTATGATTTACATTGCTTGAGAGAGATTGTGATCATGTGAACATTTATGAGCCAAATCTATGCACTTGTGTCTTTGACAAAAGATTGAATATGTGGAAGAAATCTTGACATTTTGTGCTTTTGGAAAATGCAATATTGGAATGTATTAGAGATAATCATCCGTATTGCACCCTAATTTAGGTGAGATCGAGAGATGAGCCTATGTACTTCTGTGGTCTTTCTAGCTTGAGTAATTTATAATTATAGTGATAATCCTAGATTAGAGCAATTAGAGAAAGGTGCCCATGTCCTAGAGTCTTTCCTATTCCTTTGTTTACTCTAAGTTCCCTAGATTGTGTGATTCTAAATTGTGTTTCGGTATTTGAGTTTACTTGTTGGTTAAATTCATTGTAAGAAATCAAACCTTATCCCGAGAGTCTAGATAATTCAATATTCGAAATTGTGATAATTGGTGTTGTTAATTTAAATATAAATTTCCCTGAGAATTGATCTCGTTTCATCATATTCTACAAATTGCTTATATACTTGTGAGCATGATGTGAATTTAAAAATAAAACAAGAAGAAAATAAGCATCAATGGACAAGTATTAAAATGTTATAATTCAATGATTTACATACTTATAATCGTGATTGGAATTAAAAAATAGATTTATTACCTTCCTTATTTTCCCATAATTTTTGGGCATATATATCCGGGTGAATTTATATACCCTAAATTATGTATTCGGGTCAATAGATCCGAAATCATAGTTTTCGGGTCTATATAAACCCGATAAGCGTAGCATTTTGAAATTTTGTTATTGATTGATTTATTCATTTGAAATTATAGGAAATTACATTATATTATTTCATTTGATTTGAAATTATAATAAATGTAATAAATTACACTATATATGAGTTCATTCTTTTCGAAATTATAAGAAATTACATTGTATCAATTCATTTCATTTGAAATTATAAGAAATTGCACTATGTAACTTCATTTCATTTGAAATTATAAGAAATTATATTATACAAATTCATTTTATTTAAAATTATTATATAAGTTCATTTCATTTGAAATTATAATAATTTGCATTATATTAGTTCATTTCATTTGAAATTATAGTAAATTGCACTATATAAGTTCATTCTATTCAAAAATATAAAAAATTGCATTGTACAACTTCATTTCATTTGAAATTTAATAAATTACGCTATATAAATTTATTTCATTCGAAATTATAAGAAATTACATTTATCATTTTATTTTATTTGAAATTATAATAAATTACACTATATAAGTTCATTTTCAATCGAAATTATAATTAATTACACTCATTTTTGGGTCTATATTTAGATGAATTCTGTTTTATTTTTTTATCAATATATCCAACTGGATCCTTGTTATCATCATTTGACACTCATGATGTTGTGGTTTCTCGAATAATTTTTTTGTAGCATATACAATGAGATCATGCTATTGCACTAAGCGAGCTAGATCAACATCACTTTTTAAGATCACCTTCAATATCATCTTATTGGCTGCTCTCGTCAAATAACCGATTCATGAAAGCACCACAAGTTGATCGTGTCCATCTACTTAATTAATTCTTTCTCATCTACCACTGTGGCATACAACCACACGTTGCCAAGGCATTTACAAATCAAAATTATAGAGGAATTAGAAAGTTGTCAGGAAATCACAGGTCTATATTAACACGAATAGAAATTATCAGGTCTATATTAATATAGACCCAGTAGCATCTTATCGGCTACAAATATAGACCCGAAAATCCTGAAATTTCATCATTATTTTTACCATTCGATTAATTTGCGAAAGTTTATGTTGCATATGCAAAAACCTGTTGTCAATAAAATTAAACAATTTGTACGGTACAATGCAAAAAATTAAAGAAAAAAGAAAAAAAAACATACCTAAAAACACTTGAGATCCTCTAGCTAGTCTCAATTTGTATGTATCAAATCTTTATTGTAAATCGAATTCCAGAATCATACTTAAGATGTAAATATATGAAAGTAGAAAAACACAAAATATAGGGACAGATGATTTTTTTGATCGGTGTATATTCTGTGTGTTGATATACAGAACAATACAATATATATATATATATATAGGACTAGAAATCAAACCCTAGAGTAGGAAACAAGTAATGTTCATATATAATAAATATATTTATAATTATTACGTTTTTTTTCATTTTTTTCTTCAATTTTAATTTATTTTGGTTTAATATAATTTTATTTAGGATTTATAATTATTTTTTAATATTTAATTTTCAATTTTTAGTTAATATATTTAATTTTTGGGGTTGATTATTCCAAACTTAAGGAATATAATTTTTAAAATTCTAATTTTTAGTAATACATATTAATTATGATTAGTTTTAATATAATAAATTTTATTTTTACAAAAAATAGTATTAACAATATATAATTTTAAAACTGACGCACAAAATTAGGACTAGAAGATCTCTACACCTAAAAAAGGTTTGTGACTGATTCTGCTCCCAAAAAATTCGAACAAATGAGATATTTTTGTTGAAGAAATGTGTATTTCCATAGGATATATTATATGTGACATAATTGTTAGAATTACTAAACCATAACCAATTTTCTTATTATTTTTTTTTTGAAAAAGTTGAAATTAGTGGGTCCATTTATTTATATGAAAAAATGGGTTGAAGACCCCCTTTTGACTTTAGTAAGGGAAATGAAAAGTTCTATTACATTTTTTTGTTAGACAAGGTGGAATAATGAAATTGATTAGAAAATATTTTTTCTATTTGTTTTTGGTCTTTTTAAAATTTCCCCTCAAAAAATATTTTATGCTTCAGTCGAATGAGAACATTTAACCTTCTTTTTTATAAGTTCTTGTGTTGTTGTGATCAAATTAACCCCCGCATCTATAACGTGAAATATTTATTTTAAATTTTTGTCAACTTTTGCGGCCAGTAAATACATCTAATATTAGATTTGATTAGTTTTTAATAGAATTAAGTATTTTATTTAATGTGGTAGTGTGGAGTAACTTAGATAAGTCGAGCGAATATAAGTGTATATATAGATTTAGTAAATTTGTTGCATACGTTTTGGCCAGAAAATTAATTTTCTTTAAATGTTAAAAATAAAAATCGAATCTTGGTATGATCGTTAATCAAAGCAAGTTTGAAAGGAGAATAATAAAGTAGAATTATATAGATCTGATTGGAATAATTCAGTTTCTATATATACTACTTTATTACTTAATGCACCTTTTACAACTCACTCACATAAATATGTTTGTACTTTATTGGCCATATCTTTAATAGACTAGAACATTCATTTTTAATAATGTTTCGCATTAAAATTGTGTAAGATTAAATAATAATAAGGGTAGTGCTACACATTTAGAATCTGGATATCCAGAATTAATTAATTTAAAGTTTAAAGATAATTAATAACATGTAATTACCCAAACGCTCTCAGACAATTTTGGTTCCAAACTCTAATTTTTTCAGAAGAGATTCAAACCCGTGACCTTTGGCCTCCAAGCAATCTCACTCCACCACTAGACCATCCCCACCGAGACTAAAGCAATCAATACATTCCCACCTCTTTTTCCTGTTCCAAACTCTAATTTTTAGAAGCAATCAATACATTCCCTCATCTTTCTTGCACTGATTTTATCAATAGGCAAAAATTATTAAAAACAAACAAACATAAAAAATCATATCCAACCCAGGCTCTAGCAACTCCCAACTCCTCCATCTTTAACTCCAGTTTATATTAAAAAAAAAAAAAGAGAGAGAGATTAACAATTAAATTAACAAAAATTCAGACCACCCATTGAATCCAAATGGTGGTTTCGTTCGTATCTTATGAAGATTAACAAAAATATAAACCACCGACAGAATTAGTCGGTAATTTTGTTCCTTTTTGGCGAAGATTAGTAAAATATTAACCAACATCAAATCAGATCCATGGCGTCGTTGCGCTCGCAACCGCGACCAAATCCATATCCGGCGAGAGAGAGAGAGAGAGCAAAGTGTCATCGCGTCCGACGAGCTCGCCTGTAGCAATGGCGGAAGAGCATCGTCTGTGGTGGGTCAGGTAAACCCCAAGATTCGCTCATCCTCAGTGGCGGATCCAGGGGATTTTCTAATATTTATAATGTATCATTTCCGACCCTAAAACTTATATAATTGACTATTAAGATCATAAATATTTATATTGATTTATTGTAAAACTAAATATTAGATTATGATACAATTGTATTTGTTTATTATTTAATGATGTACAATCGATAATTTAGCCACCCCAAACATTTTTTCTGGATCCGTCACTGCTCGTCCTGTGTTGTTCGCCGTCACAACCGATTGTCGTACGCCCCCTTGGCTAGAGTGCGCTCATCGTAGATAGATCGAATTTAGAATTTCCTTGATTTCTCGTTCTGAGATTTGGAAAAGACGAGAGATGGGAAGATGGGGAAGATGATTAGATGGGAAAATGAAATTCTATAAAAAAAATCCCAGTAATACAGTAAAAGATTATATAGTAAAATTTAATATACTATAAGGTCAATTGAATAGTATATAGTTAAATTTAATAATTACACTATTGGAACTAAACATATATTGTTGGTTTTTTTTCTTCAATTGTGAAAATAAAATATGTATTTAAGCATAATAAGAAGATAAATTGTATATAGGACAAACAAATATATTGGACATTGTATTATTTAATTTGAAATTATTATATAGTATAAGGTCGGTTAATGCATTGTATACAAATTCACTTATTATACTATTCAAATTGAAATTATTGTATTATTTAAATAATACAATAAAATTAGTTTGTTATATTTCAAATTAGAATAAATTATATTATATTAACACATTCCATTTGAAGAAATTACAACAAAATACATTATATTAATGAAGAAGAATAATCGAGAGAATAAACCGATTAGTTGATTTCGGCGGTGTAGATTAATTTTAATTAAATAAATTTAATTGAAGAAACTTTGATTGGATATACATTATGAGAATTATTAGATTATATATGGTAATTATATATGCTATAGAAGTATGTATTTCGGAATTTAATCAAAATATGTAAATGATATATGGCCGTTTAAATTTAAACTTCTTATGTTTTTAATTTCTTGTGCAATATTTATTTTGGAATTTAACCAAAATATGAAATTTGAAGACTAATGATAACAATTGAATAAATATTTATAACTAATGATAACTATTGAATAAGCACGGTCATTTTAATTTTGAAAAAAAAATTATGAAACCTAGCTTGGAAATATGATTTTGACATGAGTGATATGTAATGAAGATTGTTGAATCACTAAAATTAAAAATTGCAAATTAATAATTGTAGTCTTGATAATGATATTAATAGTAACAATAACAACTATAGTTTTTAAGATAATCACAATATCAAAATATGATGTGCCCTTTACATCCATTCCTCTTTTTACACTAGACCCTAAACCCTAAACCCTTGCCCTTACCCTTGCCCTTGCCCTTCAACAATATTACTAACAATATGTTATAAACTTCTCAAGCGTCCGTAATTGTGAAAGTGCCACATTCGTAAATTGTGAAATTTACAATCAATTCATCATTTAAATTATAAGAAATTACATTTTATTAGTTAATTTCATTCAAAATAACAATAACTTATATTATATCGATTAACTTCATTTCAAATTAATGAAACTAAATTATATTATTTCATTCGTTTCAAATCACAACAAATCACATTATTGATGTTCATATTTAATTTCAAATTATAAGAAATTGTACAATTTAAACGAACCAATTTATTTTCATTTGAAATGAAATTAACTAATATAATGTAGTTTCTTATAATTTAATTTTCAAATCAAATGGACTTATATAATCTATATTCTTATAATTTTCAAATAAATAAAAGATTTCGTATTAAACAAAATGAATAATATAATAATTTATTTAACCCCACAAAATTATAAAACTAAACTGATTTATATAAGTTCATTACAAACTACAATAAATTGGTTTATATAAGTTCATTTCATTTCAAATTACAAGTAATTTCATTATATAAGTACATTTGATTTGAATTATAAGAAATTAAGCTATGTTGGTACATTTCATTTCAAATTACAATAAATCGGATTATATAAGTTCATTTTATTTCAATTGATTATCAATTGAAGCTATACATTATAATATAATAAAATCCATTCTCGAGTAAACACTCTCAATTGGACCCATACACTTTAGTATTATATGAAATTCATTATAACTAATAGTTGAACATATACATTATAGTATAGAATGAACTTATAACCCATGAATTTTTTTTCTCAAGATATAATTCCAAATTGGACATATACATTATAATACAATATGAACTTATACTATAGCTACATTTTTTTAATGGTCTGTTAGCAAGATTTTGTATTTTATTTTATACTATAGCTACTAATTACGATTTAATTTGTAGTTACAAATTATCATTATTATTTGTTATGGGCATTTATCTACAGTGTGTGATGAAATATTATTTAATTTTGTTATAGTTATGAATTAATAATTAATTTATATTATGGCTACAAATTAATATTTAACTTACATTATAATTACGAAAGATCCTCATTATCATTCACTTTGAATCTGAAAGGTTTATTTCATACATTTTTTTATGAACTTTATATATTAAATAATATTATATACATAACATTGTACTCTTTAGAAAATAAATTTATGAAAAAATTATAATAATTGAAGACTGACATTTTCTAAAAATGAAATTATAATTATACATGAAATTTATATTATATGAAACCATTCAATTTATACTATAGTGTAAATGTTGATGAAAGTGAGTATATGAAATGTTTAATATTTGTATGAACAAAAGTAACATAATAATAGCACTATCTTGGTATTATAAAAAGTAATACCACTATCTTGGTATTTTCAAAAAAGTAATTTGAAGAGAGAAAAAAACAAATTCAAATTTGAATTCTGAAAAGTAATGTGGAGAGAGAAATAAATTTGAAAATTGAGCAAATGGTATTCATGACATTTACTAAGACTTACTTTTTACAATATTACCAAAATACCTTTTCTGGATGTCCAGAATCTGGACACACATCTTTTCGGTAATAATAATGATGATGATGATGATGATGATGTCTATTCAAAGAAGAAGAAGAAGAAGAAGAAGAAGATATGGGGTGGATGAATCATTGCAACTAGCTGGTAATTTCTTACATAGTCGATAGCATGACACAAACCGGATCAGATCCTCTGTTGCAATTCCTATTCCATTTGGTGTTGCATAACTAGATTTTTTTTAAAAAATATTAATATACCCTAATTGGGGATGGATGAACCCTAAAGGGAAAATTTTAATTAAATAAAATCATAATAAAATAATTTTTTTTTTAAAATGAAGGCTTGGAACAGAAAATGTAATAGGAAATGTAACAGGTGATCTGGTGTGTGACACAAACATATGACCATATGAAAATGATTGGTTGATAATCTTGGTTACATATATAAAAATCTGTATCGAAACAACTCAAAATCCGTCCAACAAATTTTCACACTCATATTGAATTGAATCTAAAAAATATCATTTTTAATGATAAAAATATAAATTTTACTAATGAAAAGTACTAAATTTACATCCACGCGTTACGTGCTCCCATATGAGATTTTTTTGTTTGTTGATGTATATGTCACTTTGTAATAATTATTTAAAATTTATTTCTATTATATTACAAAAAGATTTAATATAGGAGACGGAGTGTGAGACACCAAAATTTTAACAAAATCGATCAATGTTGACCTTGGAAAAATATAAATTCATTGTTTGATAAAGATAGACAAAAAAAAAAGAAAAAAAAAATCCTGCATATTATTTAGTTTTTACAAGTCTAAAATTCATTATTTCCTTTCCCATTTGCAGTTTTTTTTTTTGTGCAATTATCTTAAACATCATGTATAATTATTTTAAAAACTGCAAATCTACATTTAACTAAAACATTACACTACAGTAGATCAGTGATTTTGTACACTAAAGATAATCTTATGTTAAAATAGAACAAAATTTGATATCGTACAACATATAAAGAATAAATAAAAAAATCATTATTTTGTATTAAAATACGTTTTATATCACATATTATTATTCACTAACATAAAAGTATTCATTATATAAAAAAATCATGTTTGTTTATGTTGACTAAGATATTCTCCATCCGTTTCGTTTTGTTTGTTATTTTAGAATTAACAATTAATTTTTTGGACTAATATATCCCTCTCTTTTATATTACATAAAATCCTATTCACTTATATTTACCAAAAAAGTTGAAAAAAAATTCTCTCTACATATATTTGTAAGGTTAAATTTGAGAGAGGGTGTCATAATATATAAAATAACAAACATTTAATTTGATAAAAAAAAAATCCTAAAACAACAAACAAAACGAAACGAAAAGAGTATATGTAATAATTTTGCATCAACAATTTAATAAATGTACATAACCTATTTTCTATACGCACAAATCAGAATCAAAATTACAATACATGGATACATGTAATAATAACTATTAAAATTGCCAGTTTGCTAAAAAAACAAAATATTAAAATTGCTAGAAGAATTAGATTTTGGGTTGAAAAATTATTAAAATAGCCCAGCAAATTAAGAAAATAAAAGATTCAAAAGAGTACCGCCGACCCAGACCATCACATAACACTACCACGTCAGAAGTTAAAACCTATTGATAATTGGTATATTTGCACCAATTATTGAGGTTTAGATGATTAAAATATACAAATTAAGTGTGTGCTTTGATATAGTTTTAAGGGAAAAAGTATAATTTGAACCTTTAACTATACCCGAAATCTTAGTTCAGTTCCAAAATAAAATTTCATCCTCCCTTAAATTTTTATAAGGCATATCAGGCTAATACTTCCATTATTCTCTAAACTGATGCCCTTTAACTTCCGTCATTTGCCCGACTAACGACCTTTAACAGTCTTATTTTAATAGGGTTTGTTGAAGAAATCCCAAATCAAGAGGCTGTTTTTCGCGGCGATCTTCGACAACCTTTGTTTTTGTTGGTCCCGGGCGAGTCGATGTCAGTTTAGAGGGGGGGGGGTGAATAAACTGATACAAAAACTTTACTTCAAATGCGGAATGATAAGGGCCCTTGACTCGCTTAGCAACTTATCTATGCACAGATCAGTTGAGCACTTTTAGACAGCTTGAGTGCAGATTGTGTGAGCTTGTGTACAGTTCAAAGATATGCGAGTATAAGCAAAACAATACAGCACATAGACGATTTATAGAGGTTCGAAGTCTCAAACTTCTACGTCCTCTCTTCCTTCCACAGAAGAGCAACTCCACTATATAACTTGAGTTTCTTTACAAATTATACAATGAAGGACAGTTGGCTGAACCTGGTAACTGCTCGCTACCTCAGCGGGTCGACGACTCACACTTGCAGTCCCTAACTGCTTGCTAGGGAGGTAGGTGCTATTGACGTCTTTTCAAGGTTTTATATCTCTTTCGATCTTTAAGATGTTAGTCTTGAACAGGGGATATCAACTGATGTGCTCCTTCAATTGAGCTGGGTAGTTGATCGGTATATTGCTGGAACTGAGAAGGTTGCTCTGGCTAGATTATCAACAACTAGCTGAATGCTTTGATTCTGTGGATTCTTTTTCTCAGTTGGACTCTCGCAGGTTTAGCAAATGCTGAACTTGAGCTATGTGGAAGGGAGAAAGAAAGCTCAGTTGTAAGTTGAAACAACTTGAGTGAAGGTTTCAAGAATGAAAGTCGCGAAAAGTCATTTGAAAACTTTGATTCACTCGTCTTTTATAGAGGAGTGATTTTGTGACCGTTGAATTCCATTGATCGATGGCTCTATTGATTCATCAATGGCAGATGGTCTTTATGATCGTTGGAGCTTTTGGTTGAAGTAGCCGTTGCTTTGTCAATCGATCTCTATTGAATATTTAATTCTAGTAGCCGTTACTTTGCCAATCGATCTCTGTTGGATATTTAATTCCAGGATCTCTGCTGGAGCATTTATTCCAAGATCTTCATTTGAGCATTACTCCAGGACTCTCTGGCTGGCAGTTCTGAGCTCCAGTTTAGCAAGTTTGAGTTTCAGTTGGTAGTTCTGAGCTTTTCTGCTTAGTTCGGCTATCACTCCAGTTGGTAGTTCTGAGCTTCTTTCTCTAGTTCGATTGATCATAAGCTGTTGAATAGCTTGTCAGTTCGACTGGTCTTTCTTTAGCTTTCTTGTCAGCTTAACTGATCACAAGCTGTTGGCTAGCTTGTCAGATTGACTGATCTTTCTCGAGCTTCCTCGTCAGATGTTTGCTTGTTTTCTCCTACAAGCTGGCTGACTTCAGTTCTGGCCTTTGATTGATTCATCTGTCTACTTCAATTCGGCTGAAGTTAAGTTTGGGCATCAGATGGATACTTCCAGTCTTCAGTTAAACTGATCTCTTATCAGTTTCTTCAGTCTTGTTGATTTTTCTCTCAGCTCAGCTGACTTAGCTGTCAGTTTGTTTTGACTGGTTCGACTTCTTTAACCCTCAGTTAGATTGAGTTCTGACTGGTTGGCGTATCCTTCCAGTTGGTTGACCATGCTCCAGTTGGGTTGACTCTGGCTTCAGTTGAGTTCCTTCTTGAGGCTCTAGATTGGTCAGCTCAGATCTACAGCTTGGATCTTGGTCAGTTTTTCAGGAATAGTTTTGACATCTCATCAAAACCTTATCTAGGGGTTCCTTGATAGTTTTTCCTAACAATTTCCCCTTTTTGATGATGTCAAAACCCTGTCAATGATGATGGAAAAACTACAAATGTTCGTCTGAAAGACGTGCTGTAGTTCGCTTATAGGCAAAGCTTGATATCAGAACAAATTAGAGCAGGAATTCAAGTATCAGAGCATACTTTTATTTTAAACATACTTTCATTTTGAACTATCAGAGCATGATTATCAAGGTATCAGGGAATATGCATAAGCATGAGCAAGGCTTGATATGATATTGAAGCATGATATTGAAGTATTCGAGCATGTACCATATATAGTTCTCAGAGCATGATATTGAGGGATTAAATCAGAGCATATAGATCAGAGCGTATAGATCAGAGCATATAGCTTTTAATATCATAGCTATCATATCAGCTTTTGATAGTAGATAGAACTACTACTTCACTTCCTCAGCTGCTTCTTCTTTTCCTGTTTGATTCTCCTTTTTCTTTAACTCCATGTGTTCTCCAAGCTTCTCCCTGAAGCTGAGCTTCCCCCTCAAGCTGTACTTCTCTTTGGATCTGCTCCCAAAGAGTTAAATTTTCATCATCATACCTTCCATTTTCCCCCTTTTTGGCATCATCCAAAAGGGTAAACTGGTGTAGATCGTATGATGGCATTGATAGATTTGGCAAGAAGGTGAATGCAGTTGCCAAGTTGTCATCACAGACTGAGGAAACTGAAGGAATGGGCATGGGCGAAGAGAACCATGCATAAGCTTCTTCAGTCATCATGAACTGACCACGATTAGTGGTGAGAGAGAGATCTTGCTCTCTGAAGTCCATGGATACCAGGTTGGTGAAGATCTTATCGTTTGAGGTGATTGGTAGGTCTTCAATAAATGGGATGCAGGAGGAGTTGGCTGGCTCATTGTCTGAAAGAGGAGCGTCGGCTGGTATACTGTACTGGATTTGTTTGATCATTGAATCCATTATTTCTGAGAGTGTTGGCGGTGAGCTGAGTGGATGGTTCATCCAATTTCTACTCCAGTGGCCTTCGTTGATCCAGAAGAAGGATCCACGAGTGTGGATGAGGTGGAACATAGTGGCCTCATCGATTTGAAATCTCCAGAGATGATACTGGAGGTATCTTCTCAAGTGCTCGAATAATGAGGGGTTGCTGCCCTCAATTAGACCGAAACAGCTGCGTAGCTGATGGTCTAGAACTTGCTCGAACTCATCCTCAAATAAGTCGCGATGGACTGAGGTGAGAGGTTGTGAGCTGGCTGGTATTGTAGACTGATCGCTCAGTCTAGAGAGATGCTCACTCTCAATCAACAACTGCCTTTCGTCTGAGGAGCTGGCAGTTGTGACCAACGATCTCTTTCCACGACTTGAGTCGGCAGATCATGATTGTTGCGATTTCTTCGGGACTGGATGGCAGTAGATGGTCGGGAGCATATCCCTTCATCCGATTGGCTCTCCGGTTGGAATCGCCTCGTCAAATTGACTCAGAATGATGTGGCTTATGCGACCCATAAATCCAACATTCTCTCGGAATGTGCCAGTTGTCGGATCATATTCTGCTCGGTCTATATTTCTTCGCAGTTGAGCAAGGATGAAGGAAGCCTAGTCGGCTTTACATCCGAGGAATAAAGCGGCCATTAGATGAGCTTTGAGTTCGGAGAACTGGACCGTCTCAAAGTTCCCGTGCAGGATGTGACTTGCGATATCCAGGAGTTGGATGATCTCACTAGGCAGACTTTCCTTCAACTTGTATGAGTAGTCATGGTGATGCACGTGTAGATGTTTCCATAGACTCCACAGTGCATATTTGCTTGGAAGTTCTAGATCCAGCACGTCTTGGCCTTCATCGGGGAGGAGGAATGTAGACATCATAGTGTCTTTCATCACCATTATGACTTGGTTCTAAACGGTGGAGATGATGTTGTTGCCAGAGATGGTTGCATTGTGGTAGAACTCCACAACATGGGTGGGTAGATTCTTGACTGGCATGATCGTCAAGAATGGCAACAACCCAGTTTCCTCCAATGGCCGAAAGATCCTTTGGAATTTCTCTGGACCTAGGCGTGCGTGAAGAAGCTCTAGGTTAAGAGTCTTGTCTTTCTTCAGCTTGCTTACTAGCGACTTGACATTCACCATCTGAAATAAGGGTTTCATTTCTGCAAAGAAATGGTTGCGTTAGATTTGCAAGTGCTCTGGTTAGACGATATCAATGCAAGGGGAGAGAGAGATTTTGCAGATGATCTGAGCCTTCATCTCCTTGCATATATATATTCAGCTCTGCATGCATTGATCGAGGACACTCGATTACTATCTTAGCTGATCAGCTATTTGATTTGAATGACGATTAGCTGAATAAATGATGCATGCATCCCAGCCGTCTGATTGTGAAGCAACTTTATGATCATGTGGCTGAGAGAGAGCAAATTTAAAAATGGGGTGGTTGTCATAAATAGTAAAATATTTTCTACTGATTTTGCTATTTATATCTCATAGATAATCATTCCCTCATTTTCACCTTTGTGGAGTTGATTTAATATCAACGCAGAGATATTAATGGCAACTTGTGAGAGAGGAACCCATTTTCAAATTGTAACCATTGGATGTAATATAAGGAATTTTATAATCACAATGGAAACAAATAAGTTAAGATAAGCTTGAGGATTAAGAAAAACTCATCCTGAATCAGTTGGGATATAATCCAACTGATTGGCTTGATGATTCAGCGGTTGGATGATCAGTTTCATCACTTTTCCAGTTGCCGCTGATGAGCTGACTTTGAGGCTCTAACTGAGCTGAATTAATCAGTTCGTTTGGTCAGTTGCTTAGCCTTCTTTGAGTCAGTTTCTTCTTCTTGAAAGGCCGAACTGGACTAGCTGCACTGCTTCCTTTCGAGCAGTTTAAACGCTTTTTCGTCGATGCAAATCCAGTTTTGTTCTTTGGCAGTTCGGGCCTTGCTGTCCTCCCGGCTTGGTGAAGTTGCTGAATGGCAACTGATGAGTTTTTCAGCCTTTGATTAAGGGGTTGTGAAATTCCCTTCGGTGACTGTCTAAACTGATCAATGTTCAGAATCAGTTGCACGCCTTTTGAGCTGGATTTGAGTAGGGGAGTGACATAGCTCTTAGATAGGAGACTTGGTAATGTGGCAGTATCCTTATCATCACTATCTCTTTTATCATCATGCCTTTGATCCTTCTGAGGAGAAACCTCTATCCTCTCTGTGGCAGTTGGAGTTCGTCGTGATGGCTCAGCTGACTCACTTGATAAATCATCAAAGTTCAGTTTTCGGCAGAGGGAGCCAATTGGGCAGTCGACTGATTGATTTGCGACCACAGCTCCTTGAGGCATGATGCTGGTTTTGAATTCAGCTAATAAGGCAGCTGCTGGAATTTTGTTGGCGAGCCTGTGATTCATGATGTGCTGAACTTGCACAATGGTTGGAGGGAATGGATTTGACGATCTTATCCATTTAATGCTCCAAGTTTCTTCATGTTGCCAGTAGCTCATGCCATGAAAGACAGTTAGTAGAAAATGAGACTGGATGGACATAGAATGTCTCCAGTTGTACCAATAGAAATACCGGTGGAGTTGTTTGAACAACTCTTGGTCACGTTGTGCAACAAAAGCGAAGTGCGTGAGAAGAAGATTAGTCACTTCCTTTTGTGCACTTTTGACTGCATATTCTCCACTATATAAGGTGCGAATATTTTCTTCAGTCAGCTGGAAATCAACTGGTGATCCGTTCTTTGATTTCGGAGAATGAACGGCGTTGGCAGTTAAATTTCTCGAAGTGATGTTGCTCGTCTTTATCTTGGCTCTTTGTTTCTTTCTGAGTGACTGAAGATGGGCATTTCCCTTCTTGGGAATCCAGTCAGAGATGAGGACTGGTAGTGCTTCGTCACTTGGAAGATTCATCAGATCTTCAATCATTTTGCTCATCCTTAGAACAAGTCCTACCTTGGACTCAAATTTGCCAGATTTTTTCGAGTCATAGGCCTTGACGACTTGATATTTGAATTGTTGGAAGACAAATTCTGCCCATTTTGTTTGTCGTCCTTCAGAAAGGTGAATTATAACCTTGTATCGCTCTTGGGTGAGTTGACTTAGGCTTCCAATTTCCCTGAACATCATCTTGTTCGTTATGTCAAGTAGAAAGCCATACTCGGGCTTCAGATCAGTTTTAGCTGTCGTAAAACTGAATTGCTTGTTGCAGGTGGGAGCTCTCCATTCTCTCCAGCATGATTCTACAGGTCGCTTCAATTCTTGAACGGATGATCCTTTCTGTGGAAGTTGGAAGACTTCTGCAATTGTTCTTTTAGTGATTTGGAGTAGCCATCCTTGAATCACTGATGACACTGTCTTTTCATCTGCAGACAGTTTTGCTTGAAGCAAAAACTCACTCACCAAATTTTGTCTGAAGAACTTTGGTGGTGTTTCCAGGTAGTGAAGAATTTCTATCTTGTGAAGATTTGACAGAAGGGTTGGGTTGTTTGATTCGTTTAGAATCAACTGAAATTTCTTCCTTTCTAAGAATTTGTCTCTCAGTAGTTTCTCTTTGAAGAAATTTAAAGATTTGGGTAATTCGTCCATCTTTGGGGTTGGCTGAAATTTTGGGGGATTTCAAGAGCTTTGAGAGAGAGAGAGAGAGAGATAGCTTTTGAGAGCGTAGGAGGGGTATTTCTGAGAGGCTTATAAGAGAGGGGTTTTTATGAGTGATTGGGCAGGCTCATAAATCTGATGGTTGGAATGGTACTGGCCCTGGCCTCTTTTATTTTGGTCATTGGCATTTAATGACTTTGAAACGTGTCATTGTTTTGCAACGGTTAAAATATTCAAAATAAATACTGAGTCGACATTTATTTGAAAGTAAAAAGATAATCTTTTTATAGATCAAAAAGAATGTTGACAAACTGAGTTACAAGAAGTAAACTTAGGGCTTTCTAATCAGTTGAACTTGATCAGGCACTAGTCCTTCTTGTGCTCAGTTTTTCTTCTCTTAGCAAGCGGTTCGATGGAGTCTTCTTCACCATCCTCGTCACTGCTTGAAGATTCAGTTCCTGCTGACTGTAGTCTGGGGTGAGCTTGCAGCTTCTGAATTTGCTCTGTGTTCAGTTTTACCTGTTGCTGCAGGCTGTGGATCAAGTCTGCATAGTAGGTAGGGAGCTTGACTGATAAGCTGCTTGGTTGATCATCGAGCTAAGCTGCTCTCGAGTCAACCTCTTCTTCATCTTCAGTTCCTATCAGTTCCTCACATGGAACTGTGTGGGATTGCTCAGCATTCTCCATACTGACTGATTTATCATAGCTGGGCTCTAGTAGAGTCTCCGGTGCAGCAACTTGGGCTTCAGCTTGAAGAGCCCTTTGAACTGGATCAAAGTACACAGTTATAGCTAGCGTACCTTGGTAGGCAGGTTGATCATCCTCTTGAGCTAACTGATCAGCTGGCTCGTCAGACTCAGCTGGCTCTGTTACTGGAGCAGTTGGAGGAATAGTTGAGGGAGCTCCTTCATCAGCAGTTGGCTCTTGGGGAGGAGCGATTTGGGGTTCAGCTGACTCCTCAAACTGTTGAGCCTTTTCAGCTGGCTCTTCTGACTGCTCAGGAACGAGATTGATCTCAACTTCAGCTAAGTGAGGAGATCTCTCAGAGTGGAGTTCTCTTGCTACTTCATCAATGAGATCATCCATTGGGGTGGATACTTGATTTCTTTCTGTAGTTGATTCTGATGGCTGTCCAGACTGATGGCTTTGTGATTTCTTCTTCAATTCATTGAATAACCATTTGTGTTGAACATGAAAGTGCTTCCATCTTTCACGTTCTCTCTCTATGGTGATGGCGGGTAGTTTTAATCCTTGAAGTTTGCACAGTTCACCAAAAACATCTTTTATTGAGCCTTCTGATGGATTTGGACATTCTTTTCTAAGCTGTAGCTACCTTATTAGATTTTTGCCCTGAGTGATTCTAGCATTCTCACTGTCTATCCACCACAGACTCCATTTTCCTTCTCGCTTCCAGAAGCTCATCCCATGAAAAGCGAGCAATGAGAAGAAGGGTTCTGAGAGATACACGTGTCTCCACAAAAACCAGTAGATGTACCTAGTCAAGGTGTGGAAGAGTTCTTTGTGGCCAGTTAGTTCCTGGACGTAGTGTTGAGCTACATATTTCTGTGTTGTCTCATCAGCCAATTTCTTCACGGCTTCTCCTTTTGAATATGCTCTTATGTTCCCTTCAAATTGAGCCATTGTGGGGGCATGTCATTTGAAAATAATCAGCCCCAGCTCCGACGTGAAGAATTCCTCTTGCAGGGATGATATCTTCTGAGTTTTCACAGGGAGCCATATCTTCAACGGTTAGATTTAGCGGAAGCGTTCGATCTGGCATGGGGATTGGTTCCTTTCTCTTCTTGGGTTGAGGAGGTGAGACTTATCTCTTCTTTGTTTGACCAGCTTGCTTCTTCTTTGAAGCTGATCTGGTAGCTGGTCGTCTGGCTGATTGTCCAGTAGTGTCAGCTCTAGTTGCGACTGAGCTTTGTTGTCTGGTAGATGATCTCAGTTGAGCTGATGTGCCGGTTCCAGCTGCGATGGAGCTTGAATCAGCTTACTATCTTAGTGTTAAGGAACCGACTGGAGACCTTTATATCTGAGCTAGAGGAATGTTATCATCAGAAACATTCTGGGAAGTGCCAGTGACCTGCTTCTTTCCCTTGCCTTCAGCTGCAGGCTTCTTCTTCTTTCGCTGGTCAGCTTGCTCAAGATCAGTTTCCACGATTGTAAGCGATTTTGAGATGAAGTCATTGCTGACTATGCTCTTGAATTCTGTTTCTTCAGTCATCCAAGGGAACTGTTTCTCCAGAATTATGCTAACTCGACTAATGTACCCAATCTTTTGTGGGAACTTTTTATCATCCCAGCGATTTTGAATGATATCAACATATCTCTTTAGTTGATCGAAGAAGTATTGTGCCCAATTGATCTCCAGCCGATTGTAGATGGCGGCACAGATCTTGTATTTGGGTTCTGACATTTCGGATTGGCTGCCAGTTGTCCTTACCATTATTTTTGAGGCTATGGCAGCTAGTACTTGATACTCATCTTGAAATCTTGAGATGAGATGGTTACTTTTATATGGTCGGGTCTCGCCTTCCTTCTTCCAGAACTCATAGGCTTTCTGAAAGCTTAGTTGAACTTCTTCCAACTTGAGTCCTTTGATAGGTAGATTAAACATGTTGCTTAGAGATTCAGCTGTGACGATGATCTGCTGTCCTCTTACATCAGATCTGATTTCTTTGGGATCTGAGGAACCATTTGAATTCAGGAAGAATTCTGCAACTGGTTTTGGATATATGCATTCTGGAAATTCTTCTAGGAATGTCTTCAGCCTTGCCTAAGAGAGCTTTTCGATAATTATCCCACTCAGAGGGGAAGCATTAGAGGCTTGAATGAATCCGGCTGGGTTAAAGAACTTATCTCTGTCAAGTTTCTCACAAAATAATGTGGAGTTTTCTCCGGATTGGCGGAAATTGAACCTCTTGTGAGTGTGACCGGTTGGGTTTTGAGCCATGATACTTTGATGAGAGGTTTTGATAAAAAGAATTGAGCTGGAAGACTGAGGAATTGATCTCGAAGGCTAAAGGATTTTGCTTTCAACCGGAGAAAAAAGAGAGGTAAGTCGGCAGTAAAAAGTGTGAAGCTTATCTCGAAGATTCAGTCGACTTATTTATATAGAGAGGTGAAGCTCATCCAACGGTTGGGACGTTTTGTATGCCCTGATTTCAACGGTCAGATTTATTCAATCGACCCGTCGATTGGCTTTCGATTCTATCCGTTGGGGATTAATGAGGAGAGAGAGTGAGTCCAATGGTAATATTGGAGTGACACGTATTTTTACCGTTCCCACTATTGAAAATTTTGAACTTATCTGTTTCTCTCTTGTGGCTTCCTCTTGGCTTGAAACTGATTACGTCATCAGTTAGCTTCGACTGTAGCTGATGATTTCCAGATTGATCAGCTCCAACTGAGATGTTTTCTCATCAGTTCCTTCTTGGCCTTGCCTACTGGAGTTTTAATTCAGCTGATTCTCAGTTTAGCTGCTCCTTCAGTTCTGCTGCTTTCCTTTAGCTGATTTAGAAACTGATGTCTCCTGTTGAGTTGATTCCAGTTCCTTTGACTTCTCCATCAATTTGAGCATTTTGCAACTGGCACGTTCTGCTTGACTGACTGGATCATCAGTTGAGACCATTTGGCTGACTCTGCCTTGCTCCTTGCCTCAACTTGAGCAAATGAACTGATGATTCAGTTGAGCTGATGAGGTAGAGTGATCAGCTTCAGTTTACTTTCTTTGCACAGCTTCTTACTTCAGTTCGAACTGATAGCTTATGTGTCCAACTGATCAGTTCAACAACTTTCTTAGTTGTGAACTACTCATTCTGATGAGTTAAAAGTCTTTCGGTTCAGTTCCTCTCTTTAGCTGGAATAGTTTTTTGACATTTTCCTTCCAGTTGACTATTTTCATCCTTTTATGCTAGTTCAAGTAGTCCCAGTTGTATGCATAGCTCCATAAACCTTGCTTCAGGCAATGGTTTGGTGAAGATGTCGGCTATCTGCTTCTCCGTGTTGACATATTTGATGCATATGTCCTTCTTCTCGATGTGATCTCTGATGAAGTGGTGTCTTATGTCAATGTGCTTAGTTCTTGAATACAGAACTGGATTCTGAGATATTGCAATTGCACTATTGTTGTCACAAAGTATAGGTACTTCTTAAGTTTCGACTTTGTAGTCCTTCAACTGTTGCTTCATTCAGAGTATCTGAGCACAGCAACTTCCTGCAGCTACATATTCTGCTTCAGTTGTTGACGTGGAAACTGAGTGCTGCTTCTTGCTGAACCAGGATATCAGTTTGCTTCTAAGAAACTGACATGTTCCATTGGTGCTTTTTCTGTCAATCTTGCATCCACCAAAGTCTGAGTCTGAATAGCCAATTAGACTCACACTATCATCTCTAGGATACCATAGTCCAAGATTTATAGTTCCTTTGAGGTATTTGATAATCCTCTTTGCCGCTTCAAGATGACTTTTCTTCAGATTGGCTTGGAATCGCGCACATAGACCGGCTGAATAGGAGATGTCTGGTCAGCTAGCCGTTAGGTAGAGTAGCGACCCAATGATTCCTCTGTAGTATGTCTGGCTAACTGATTCTCCTTCTTCATCAAGAGTTAGCTGAACTGATGTGTTCATAGGAATCTTGAGAGTTTTTCCTTTATCAGCTCCAAACTTCTTGACTAGCTCCTTAGTGTACTTGGCCTGGCTGATAAAGATCCCATCTTTCAGCTGCTTCACTTGGAGTCCTAGGAAGAATGTTATTTCTCCCATCATGCTCATCTCGAATTTGCTTTGCATCAGTTGAGTGAATCGTGTGCATAGATCTTTGCTTTTTGATCAAAAAATTATGTCATCCATATAAATTTGAACCATTAAGATCTCAGTTGATCGTTCTATCTAGAATAGAGTTCGATCAATGACTCCCTTTTGAAACCCATTCTTCAGCAAGAAGGTTGTGAGAGTTTCATACCACGCTCGAGGAGCTTGCTTCAGTCCGTAGAGAGCTTTCTTCAGCTTGAAGACTTGATCACCAATTTCGAAGCCTGGCGGTTGCTCGACATACACGTCTTCCTTGAGCATTTCTTGAAGAAACGCACTCTTGACATCCATTTGATAGACTGTGAAGTTGAAGTGAGCTGCATAGGCTAGGAACAGTCTGATGGCTTCCAATCTTGCAACTGGTGCGAATGTCTCATCAAAGTCAATCCCTTCACTTTGTGAGTATCCTTTGGCTACCAGTCTTGCCTTGTTCCTTGTGATCACACCTTATTCGTTCAGCTTGTCACGAAAAACCCATTTTGTGCCAATGACCTTCTGGGTTTTTGGTCTATCAACAAGAAACCATATGTTATTTCTTGTGAATTGATTCAGTTCTTCTTGCATGGCCATGATCCAGTCTGAATCTTCTAAGGCTTCTTTGACGTTTACTGGTTCCGTCTGAGATATGAAGCATGTGAATAGTGCATGCTCAGTTGAACTTCTGGTTTGGACTCAGCTTCTTGGATCACCAACTATCTTGTTAGTTGGATGGCTTCGGAGCCATTTGGGCAAGATAGCTTCAGCTGGGTCTTTAGCTGATTCTACTGTGGTGACGTCACCAGTCGTCCTTTTATCAGTTGGTTCGGCATCTTCATCAGTTCTTCCCCCTGTTTCAGTTGTGGGGTTTATGGTCTCAGTACAATTTGTGTCCTCATTGACCAGATTGTTTTCAACTGGTCTAGTGCCAGTTTTATTGTCTTCTTCTAGTGAAGCTTCAAGCTGCTCTGGAACAATGTGATCCACATAGTCTTGCGAGTTTTCAGTTTCACTAGGTAGTACTTGAACTGATGTGTCTATTGTTTCTTTGTTCATGTACTCATTAGCAAATTCATCAAATACCACATGACATGTTATTTCCACAATAAGAGTTCGTTTATTGAACACTCTGTAAGCTTGTGCGTGAGGCAAATTATACCCAAGAAATATTCCCTCACCAGCTTTAGCACTGAAAGCTTTCAGTTGAGTCTTGCCATTATTGTGAATATAACATTTACAGCCAAATATTTTAAAGTATGAGATAGAAGGCTTACGACCCTTATACAGTTCGTAAGGTGTTTTATCATGTGCGGTGACGATGGCACTTCGATTTTGAGTGTGGCAGGCTGTGTTAACTGCTTCAGTCCAGTAACCTTCAGCTATGTTGGCATCAGCTATCATTGCTCAAGCTGCTTCTTTGAGTGTCCGGTTTCACCGTTCAGCTACACCGTTTTGTTGTGGAGTTCTTGCAGCTGAGTGTTCATAAGTGATTCCAAGTTTGCTGAGAAAACTGATCATTTGCTGATTTAAAAATTCAGTTCCATTGTCGGAGCGAATCCTTTGAACTGATCTCTCTTTTTCAGTTTGCAGCCTTCTGATCAGTGTTGTTAGCTTGGCGTAAGTTTCATCTTTGCTCCTCAAGAATTCCACCCACGTATATCTTGAGAAATCATCAACTACTACGAGTGTGAATCTTTTGCCTTTTGGGGTCTGTGGTCTGACTGGACCAAACATATCCATATGTAGCAGTTGGAGGCATTCAGTTGTTCCTGGTGGATGACTCCTATTCTTGAAGGATGACTTCACTTGCTTCCCTTTTTGGCATGGTCCATACACGCCTGTTTTCTTATATATGTCCTTGGGAAGCCCCTCAACTAGCTCTTTCTTAGCCAGGTAGTTGATGGTTTTGAAGTTGAGATGGTTCAGTCATCGATGCCATAGCCAGCTTGCTTCAGTCGATCCTTTTGAAAGGAAGCAAGCTTCTGAGTAGCTGGTTGACTAGTCAACAATATACATGTTGCCTCTCCTTATGCCAGTAAGAAGAATTGCTCCAATTGACTTGTCTCTTATGTTGCAGGATTTTTTGCTGAAGTCAACTGAGTGGCCATTGTCGCACAGCTGGCTGATGCTGAGTAGTTTGTGTTTTAGTCCATCCACATGGGAGACTCTATTTACTACAAATTTTTGCTTGACCACGAACCCTTCTCCAATGGTTCGGCTTTTGGAGTTGTCTCCAAATGTGACAAATGGACCTTTGACTTCTTCATAACCGTCGAGATCTTCTCTGTCTCCGATCATGTGCTTGGAGCACCCGCTATCTAGATACCAGATATCTTTGGTTTTCTTCATAGATAGAATGCTCTTATCCTGCAAAAGCAAGGATTAGCATTTAGGGACCCGTTTCATATCGGGTCCTTGTTGATACATCAAGCTCTTTGGAATCCAAACTTGCCAAACTTTCGGCTTTTTATCATTCAGAGATCCAACTGATTTGGATCGCTTGAACAGTTTAGATTTTCTTTCAACTCTTCTATTTTGAGTTGAATCAGTTGAATAGCACCTACGTTGAGAGTTAGTAGGATAAAATAATTCAACTAAAATGCTTTTGTCTTGAGACCTTTGAGCTCTTTGATCAGGCCAATGCCTTGTATGTTTCCAGTTTACTGGATTGAACCCTTTTGTATCAACTCTCGGTTCATTTTTGGAATCCAGGTACTCGTTATAGTGATGGTAGGGTTCAAACGAGTTTCGTTGATCTCTCCTATAGGTGTTCTGATTGAACTTCTTAGTAGGATAGGTTTGAGATCTAAGCTGGTTTTTCTTTCTGAAGTGGACTGATCTATCAGTTTGCCTTGGGGGCATTCTGTGTTGAGCTGGTGGTCTTTTGTGAGCTGATGGTCTCTGTTGAACTGAAGACCTTGAATGAAAGGATTGGTTTGGATGAACTGATGGTCTTAACTGGAATTTTGGCTTCAGTTGACCTGGTGTTTTTGGTTGGGAGAACTGTCTGAATTGTCTGGGCTGAGTTTGAGGATTTCTCAATATTCCTTTGCCTTTGGATGTCTCAGCTGGCTGATCATGAGTTGATCTGGTGAATCCTTTTAGGATTCCTTTATCACTGGGTTGAGCAACTGCCTTTCCTTTCTCTAAGGCAGTGAACTTGCTGTATCCCAGACCTGTGCTGCTGGTTCCGGTTCTCTGATGATTCAATATCTCATCTAGAATTTGAGATCCCTTTTTGAACTTGAGAGTTACTTCTTCTCTCTCATGGATCTCTTGCTTGAGTTTTTGATTCTGAGCTTCTAGATCAACAGTTCTCAATTTCAACTTTTCAAATTCCACAAACTGAGATTCAAGATAATTCATTCTTTCATGATCAATGCTCAGTTTTCTAACTCTATTTCTTAGTTCATTGTTTTCATCTCTCCATTCAATATGCAAGCAAGATATTGAAGCTAATTGATCTTCTAGCATCATAAGTTTCATGTCAAGTTCATTGCTAGAGATAGTTGCTTCATTAATATGATAGAAAGAGATTTGAGAGTCAGCTGTACTAACCTCTTCATCATTGTCAGCCATGAGGCAGAATAACACTTCATCATCTGAGCTGTAGCCGTCAGAATCAATTCCAGATGGATAGTCTGAATCGTCTAGCACGGCATTCTCGGAGTTTGCAATCACTGCTTTCCTTTTGAAGAAGCTTCTCCTCACTTTGGCTTTCTTGTCTTCAAGGAGTTCTGGATATTCATATCTGTAATGTCCTTGTTTGTGGCAGTGAAAGCATTTTCCTAGATTTTGATTGCCACCCCTGAATGGTTCAGCTGATCGTTCAGCTGGTTGATGAGTTCTCTCATCTTTTGGGACTTCATCAGTTTGAGGTGGAACTGATTGTTTATCCCTGACTTTTTGCAGCTTTTCTAACAACCTGGTAACTGACTGAATTTGATCATTGATGTCTTCAGTCAGGTTTTCCTTCTTTTCGGTTGTGTCTCTTCTTCGTTCAGACGAAGATCTGCCTTGATTCTCTCTGGCTGGTGAGCTTCTGGGCCGGAAGTTGTTCCTTCCTCGAGTATCTCTAAACTGGTTCCTTTTGTTGGGTACCTGTTCACGGACTAGTGGGCCTCGAGTTCACCTTTCCCCCACATTAGTACGATATTGTCCGCTTTGGGCCAAGCCCGCACGGTTTTCACTTTAGGCATCTCCTAAAAGGCCTCATACTAATGGGGTAGGTGAACTCCTTATATCTAAGCTAACCCTTGGATATATTTCCGATGTGGAACTTGGATTGCTAACCCAACAATCCTCCCCTCAAGCCAAGGAACACATCCAACCCTCCAACGATACACAGTCACGAAGACACAGTCACAGAGATAACCGCGAGGTCACGTTTGAGATGTCCCATCCCACACCATCGTGGCCCACTATCCCAGACCGAACCGTGCTCTGATACCAATGTTGGATACCCGTTCATGGACTAGTGGGCCTCGAGTTCACTACTGTAGGGTAACAATAGCTGTCAAGGGTTCACTTCCACTGACTTCACCGGGCGCAGCCATCACCACACGTTGCTCAGGCAACACCTCTTTCAAGCTAACTGTAGAGGAAGCAGATAAAGAGGAAAGGAGAGATCGATTATTAGCTCAAGTAACCCACAAGTTACCGGAGCTCCTCACAGATGACCGAAATACACAGAGCCTCAAAGGATCACCACAGAGGTGATCGGAGACCGACCCAAAATCGGCAGCCCTACTGACCTACTCGGCAAGCCCCTCATCACTCAACCACTGACACTCCGGTAAGGCTACGGTATCACAGAGATACAAGGTTCTCGGAGGAAGTAGCCAGAGAAGGGAGAGATAACACAATCAAGCACAAAGCTTAGATCTAGGGTTTGCTAAGAGAGAGAGAGTGAGAGCGGTGCAAATTAGAAAGTGCAGATAGTATTAGGTTTAGCTAATACTAATAGTGTTAGGGTAACACTCAAGTGGGCCGAGAAGAGAGCAGGGCCGCCAGGGTAATGGGCCAGGAGACAAGGCCCAGAACAAAATAGGTTGGGCCAATATAACTAACACCTTTCACCATAGAAGGCTGCATCTTGAGCTGATGATGTTGATGCTTCCTTCTTCCGGTTTAGGCTGTACTCATGAGCTTTGAGAGAGCCAAATAGTTCTCTGGGAGTGATGCTGTTCAGATTTCTTGATTCTTTTGTAGCTATCACTTTCATGTCCCATTCTTCGGTAGAATATCTAAAATATTGGAGTTCATCTCAGAATTGGGATAGCTTCTTCCCAAGTTGGTCATCTCACTGATGATGCCTAGAAATCTGGTTTCAAGGCTTGAGATGGACTCTTCTGGCTGCATTTTGAAGGACTCGTATCTGTCGACTGCTAGTTGGAGTTTGTTTCCTTTGATGGTTTCGGACTCTTGGCATAGATCTGCTAGTAAGTCCCATATCTCCTTGGAAGTTGTGCAGTTCTTTGTGTCCTTCATTCTGTCTTCATCTAGAGTTTGAAATAGTGCAGCCAGAGCAACAAACTCTAGATTCTTCAACTTCTTCTCTTCGCTAGTGAGAAGATTAGTTGGCTTTGGGATCCTGGCTGGTTGATTGAGATCAACTATGTGGGCTTCATTGTCCATCATGATAATGATTGGACCATCTTCAATAACTTCCCACATGTTCTCATGAATCGAGCAGAGATGCGCCTTCATTCTCCTGCTCGAATTATCATAATTCTCAACTGAAAACAAAGGTAGCTTATGGTTTCCCATAGCTTGAAATGTTAGCACAAATAAGTAGATCTGATTTAGTTGATCTGCAGAAATGGCTGATCCTTAGAATCAACCGCTCTGATACCACTTGTTGGTCCCAGGTGAGTCGATGTCAGTTTAGAGGGGGGGTGGATAAACTGATACAAAAACTTTACTTCAAATGCGGAATGATAAGGGCCCTTGACTCGCTTAGCAACTTATCTATGCACAGATCAGTTGAGTACTTTTAGACAGCTTGAGTGCAGATTGTGTGAGCTTGTGAACAGTTCAAAGATATGTGAGTATAAGCAAAATAGTACATCACACAGATGATTTATAGAGGTTCGAAGTCTCAAACTTCTACGTCCTCTCTTCCTTCCGCAGAAGGGAAACTCCACTATATAACTTGAGTTTCTTTACAAATTATACAACGAATGACAGTTGGCTGAACTTGGTAACTGCTCGCTACCTCAGCGGATTGACGGCTCATACTTGCAGTCCCTAACTGCTCGCTAGGAAGGTAGGTGCTATTGACGTCTTTTCAAGGTTTTAGATCTCTTTCGATCTTCAAGAGGTTAGTCTTGAACAGGGGATATCAACTGATGTGCTCCTTCAATTGAGCTGGGTAGTTGATCATTGTATTGTTGGAACTGAGAAGGTTGCTATGGCTGGATTATCAACAACTTGCTGAATGCTTTGATTATGTGAATTCTTCTTCTTAGTTGGACTCTCGTAGGTTTAGCAAATGCTGAACTTGAGCTATGTGAGAGGGAGAAAGAAAGCTCAGTTGTAAGTTGAAACAACTTGAATGAAGGTTTCAAGAATAAAAGTCGCGAAAAGTCATTTGAAAACTTTGATTTACTTGTCTTTTATAGATGAGTGATTTTGTGACCATTGAGATCCATTGATTGGTGGCTCTTTTGGTTCATCAATGGCAGATGGTCTTTATGATCGTTGGAGCTTTAGGTTGAAGTAGCCATTGCTCTGTCAATCGATCTCTATTGGATATTTAATTCTAGTAGCCGTTGCTTTGCCAATCGACCTCTGTTGGATATTTAATTCCAGGATCTCTGCTGGAGCATTTATTCCAAGATCTTCATTTGAGCATTAACTCCAGGACTCTCTGGCTGGCAGTTCTGAGCTCCAGTTTAGCTAGTTTGAGTTCCAGTTGGTAGTTCTGAGCTTGTTTGCTTAGTTCGGCTATAACTCCAGTTGGCAGTTCTGAGCTTCTTTCTCCAGTTCGACTGATCACAAGCTATTAAATAGCTTGTCAGTTCCACTGGTCTTTCTTTAGCTTTCTTGTCAGCTTAACTGATCACAAGCTGTTGGCTAGCTTGTCAGATTGACTGATCTTTCTCGAGCTTCCTCGTCAGATGTTTGTTTGTTTTCTCCTACAAGCTGGCTGACTTCAGTTCTGGCCTTTGATTGATTCGTCTATCTACTTCAGTTCAGCTGAAGTTAAGTTTGACCATCAGTTGGATACTTCCGGTCTTCAGTTAAACTGATCTCTTATCAGTTTCTTCAGTCTTGTTGATTTTTTTCTCAGCTTAGCTGACTTAGCTGTCAGTTTGTTTTGACTGGTTCGACTCCTTTAACCCTCAGTTGGATTGAGTTCTGACTAGTTGGCGTATCCTTCCACTTGGTTGACCATGCTCCAGTTGGGTTGACTCTGGCTTCAGTTACGTTCCTTCTTGAGGCTCTGGATTGGTCAGCTCAGATCTACAGCTTGGATCTTGGTCAGTTTTTCAGGAATAGTTTTGACATCTCATCAAAAGCTTATCTAGGGGTTCCTTGATAGTTTTTCCTAACAGTTTCTGTCGCATCAGTTGATTTTGTTATGTTCTTTATATGAAGTTCTTTCTCTTTTGTTTCACCTTAATTTTTGAACTCTAACCATGTGAAGGATTTTCCAGAGTTGAAACAACCCCCTCTTTGAATTTCATCCCAAACCGAAGAAAAAATATGTGTATTCATTCTCACGAAAAACATATTCACCTCATTCCTAAAGCGATCTCTTGTGACCGGATATGAAGAAAAATTAAAAAAAAGTGAATTATGTGTTGTTTACGATTGGAATGAGATTATTGGAAAGAAATAACCAAATACATGGATAATGATGATGTTGTTCATACATGGAGAGAGAGAAAAATGTGAATTATTTAGATGCAGTGCCGTTTTCACACCGGGAAAATGAAATTGATTTTCAGCAACATCATCCAAGCAGTACCGTTTTAGGCACAACAACAAGTGTTGTATTTTCAAGCACAACGGAGGAGCGCGATTTTTAAGAAAAATTAGGGTTAATTAACAAACTTAAATAAACTTGTCATTTTCGGAGGTTTTGGAATTGAACTTTGGGAGATTGTAGCACTAACAGGTGGCAGTGACGAGAGAGAAGAATCTCCCATGTTTTATTTTTGGAGTCATCTTTTTTCAAACAATTTTATCTGGAAGTCAGATTTTTGGATGATGCGTTAGTGTTTTCATCCGATAAAAAATATGTTCAATTAATGTGTGTGTTAGTGTATGAAATAATGACAAAAATGTATAATTTAACGGTTGATATTGACAAGAAAAGATAGAGATGTTGGATATGGTCCCAACTCGACAATTAATTGCACCAAGGCCTTTCACCATGCCAGTACATCATGGCAACATAGGAGAAAATTACAAATTTGGTCCCACAGAGCATGCTCTTATTTGGTTTTGGTCCCAAACAAATTAATTTGGTCCCACTGGGCCACCATATGCAAAAACGGTCCTAACGTCACATTTTCCGTTAAATTGAAATACAATTTTAGTCCCAAACAAAATGCAATTTTAGTCCTATAAGAAACATTATTCATCGGAGTGAATTTTGAGGGAAAATTCAACTTTTGGAGGGAAAAATTAATACTGATCTTTATCAAAATATACTACAATAAATATTTGAAGAGCCAAACAAAGAGCATATATTACGCACTTATGATGATGTTTACCTAGAACATAGGCCAATAAAGAAGATTTTCCTGACCTAAGTTACAACAATGACGACAAGCTCTCATTTCTGGACCCTCAAAACTCAAATCTTTAAGCAAACATGCCTTCTCTCACCTTGACTACAATCTCACCACGACACCATTCCTCCCTCTCGACATAATCCTCCAATTCGAGGCTAGTCAAGTAGCCATCCAACCTCCCCAAAAGATCTCATTGCTTGAGAAACTAAAATGAGTGTTTGAGGAAAAGTCTGAATAGGCTCCTACAAGATCTTGAAAATTAAAGTTGCGGTGAAAACCGTGGTAGGATCAAGTGAAACATACAGCATAGCTGCAACTCCTAATGTGAATGCAATTATAAACTAATAGCAAGTGACACACTCCAGAGCAAGATTATGTTTACAAAATAGTATACATGAATTTACTCAGTCATCTATACTATTTCTCTCTAGCAGATTGGATTTTCTTGCAGAAGTGCTCTTCCCAAGCTTGAGACTTGATCACACGCATATTGTTGAGCAGCTCAGTCATGGCCTTCATACTTACATTACGGTTCATCATCAAATTGAACTGAAATGAGTTGTTCTTGCGTGTGATGAGTTATGAACATAATTGACATAACTACAACCAAAGACACTCCTAAGTAGGCATACAAAAACAACAAAGTAACTCCAACTTTAAAAGACATCAGCCATAATGTGTGCAGTTGATATACCGAATTAGAGAGTTGCTGGCAATCAACAACCATGTAATTTGAGAGAACATCACGATCAATAAAACATTTAACAGAAGCAGGTGCGCTAGTTGCAAGAGTTTCAGCCACTCGTTCAAGCATTTCATCGAACATGTTAGTACCACCATTTATGCACTAAGTGTTCATGTTGTTTTGTTGGTGAGATATGTTTGACAATATATGCTTGGGTATGTCCCTGAAGCTATTCATTCCGCTGTGCGTGAAAAGAAGAACAGTTGGCAAATTGTTTCCTTTGATGTCCCAGACAGAATCAGGGACACTTGTATATGGCAGTTTCCATAAATAGAAGATCTTGCGTAGATCTATTTGTGAAAGGCAAGATATGTTCGATTGACTACCTTGTGGAGTAGATACCGAGCTGCTAAAAACTCTCTTATCCAAAGAAAGTATCTACACATGTTTGGGAAGATCACAAACCATCATTCACTTACCATATTGACGGCGGATGAAGATCGATGTCAATCTTGAAGTGAAGACTATATAAAGGCCTATTCATTGTGCAATTGGTAGACGTTTTTCTTAGATTCTCTGAGCATATTATTTGAGAGTCATTATAGTTTGTGTCCCAAGTATTTACTAGTAGTTGTTCCTTAAAATAGTTCAACGTAATAGGCTAGTTTTGAGTGTTTTCGAGTAAAACATGTGAGGGGTTTTTATTAATCCGTTTTGTACGCAATCTTGGGAAAGATTGTGAGTTGAAGTCTTGGGTAGCTAGAGGGAGTCTAGTATCACGGTTGTAAGGGGATCTTACAGCTTTCGACTAGCGAAAGAGGTCGTGGAGAAGAACGGACGACATAAGGAGGGAGTCCTGTATGTATAAGAACCCTAATACACTTCATGAAGGAGTAATAGTCGAATCTTCAAGTTTGGGAGCAATCCCCCTATAGTAGGTTGTTTAACCAAACTAGGTTACCAATCTCATGCGTATTTTACTGCTTTACATTTTATGTTCTTACATCTGTCCCACACATATCGTAGAACAGTTAATAAGCAGTACTAATTAAACACTTGTGAGCACAGATTATCATTTTTCAATTGGCACCAGAGCTGATCACCTTTCTTAAGGTGTGATCGTGGGTTTTTAATCCATGTATTTTGTGTTGTTTTGCCGAAATGGACACAATGAAAGAAGGAGCCTCGACGGTGAGACCTCCGCTCCTGGATGGCAACAATTATACCTACTGGAAAGCTAGAATGACAACTTTCATACATTCAATTGATGAACGGGCCTGGAAGATGGTGACTGAAGGCTAGAAGCCTCCCACCAAGAAGGATGATAAAGGCAAAGTGGTGCTGAAACCGGAAGAAGAATGAGAGGATTCCAACTACCATGTCATGGGGCTAAATGCTAAAGCCATGAATGCTATCTTCTCTGATGTTGACATGAATGTCTTCAAGCTTATATCCACCTGCGATAAAGCTAAGGATGTGTGGGATATCTTGCAGACCACGTTTGAAGGAACAAGCAGTGTTCGTGCCTCTCGAATGCAACTGCTTACCACCAGATTTGAGAACCTTCAGATGGATGAAGGTGAAAAACTTGTTGATTTTAATGCCAAGATTTGTGATCTCGCTAATGAAAGCTTTGCCCACGGAGATGCAATCTCTGAAGAGAAACTTGTGCGAAAGGTTTTGCGATCTCTGCCTAGAAGATTCACGTATAAAGTAACGGTCATTGAAGAGGCCAAAGACGTGAGCAAGATGAAATTGCAGGAGCTGATGAGGTCTCTCCGAACATTTGAAATGAGGCTGACAGATGATGAGACAGTGCAGAAGAAAAGCATAACTTTTCAGGCAGGTTCCAGTACTGATGTGCCAAGCAATGTCCCTGACATAAATGATCTTGCCGAGACAATTGCTATGCTGTTGAAGAACTTCTCAAGATTTGCCAAACGTTATGAGAAGTCCTCACAAAACAATTCTGGCAAAAATAAGGTGTTTAAACCTCGAAGAACAAAAGATGAAGATTCAAATAAAGACAAACATAAAGATGTCAAGTGTAGAGAGTGCGGTGGTTTTGGTCACTACCAAGCCGAGTGTGTCAATACTCTTAAAAAGAAGAACAAATCACACAGTTATACTCTCAGTGAGAGTGATGACCCTGATGATAGCGGAAGTGATGAAGAATGTAAGAGCAATCATATTGCTTTCATGACACAGTCTGTCAAAGAAACTATGTCCGAGTCTGTTCCTGACAGTCAAGATGACAAGGTGTCTGAATGCAGCGATGAAGAAGAGTTCACTGAAGAATCTACCATGGAAGCATATAAAAAACATACGAGTTGGATCATGATGGTTCAAGCCAATGAAGGGCTGATGAAGGAAAATGCCGATCTCTTGAAAGAAAGAGATAATCTTGTCATTTATCTCAAGGAAGCGCAAAGTGACTTACTGCAGTTCAGAAAAAACAGTCACTCTTAGACTGGTGAACTTTAACATCTGAAGAAGCTTGTGAAGATGATGAACTCTGGATCATCTCAGCTGAGATTCTTTTCAAGGGAAAGAGCCCTCAGGATCATTCGGGGCTTGGATACAATGGTGGTCATACTTATGGCGAATACTGTCAAGGACAGTCCTCTGGAACAAAAGATTCAACAGTTCCAGAATCTAGAACTGAGCCAATGAATAAGCAACAACGAAGGATGTATCCTTAAAAGACACGTGTTGTGTGTCATTACTGTGAGAAACCTGGTCACATTTGACCACATTACAGAAACTATATCAATGACCTCCGAAGGATGAAAAGAAGAGGTTTTGCAGAATCTGATCAGTTTCTCAGAAGAAATGTTTGGAACAGATCCAGGAACAACCACATAAATTATGTGGTTCATACTGCTCTCAATATTCATGCAAAAAGTAGCTGGTACTTTGACAGTGGATGCTCTCGACATATGACTGAAGATGCTAGCATGCCAAGTAACATCCAAAAAGATTGCTCATATCAATTTGTTACCTTTGGAGATGGTGCTAAAGGTAGAGTGCTTGGCCATGGATGTCTAAATGTGCATAGGATGCCCAACCTGGAGGACGTGCTGCTTGTAGAAGGACTGAAAGCTAATTTAATTAGCATTAGTCAGTTGTGTGACCAAGGTCTCTTGGTACATTTCACTCGAGACAAATGTCTTGTCAAGAACAAAGAAAGTATTCTTCTGATGGACGGGGACAGATCGATGGACAATTGTTATCTCTTTAACATGAAGGGGACTTGCTTCAGATCTCAGAATTGTGAAGCAAATTTATGGCATGAAAAGCTTGGCCATATCAGTTTTTGAAACCTTCAGAGACTCATGAAGACTGAAGCTGTGATAGGTGTTCCAGAATTGAGTTTTGATCGGGGGAAAGTCTGCGGACCATGTCAAGTTGGAAAACAGATTCACACATCTCATAAATCTGTTAAAAAGATTACCACTTCAAATGCCTTGAAGCTGCTGCATATAGACTTGATGGGGCCTGTCTAAACTGAGAGCATCGGACGAAAAAAGTTCATATTTGTTTGTGTGGATAACTACACAAGATTCACATGGGTGGAATCCCTAAGAGATAAGGGAGAGACCTTTAAGACATTCAAGAAATTGTGTCTCAAACATGAAGTGGAGAAAGGAACTAATGTTGTAAGAATAAGAAGTGATCATGATGGTGAGTTTGAAAATGCTTTCTTCAGGTGTTTCTGTGAAGAAAGAGGAATCGGTCAAGAGTTCTCAGCACCAAAAATACCTCAACAAAACGGTGTTGTTGAGAGGAAAAATCAGACGCTTCAAGAGATGAGTCGAGTCATGATGAAGGCCAAATTTGTCCCTGACAACCTCTGGGCTGAAGCGGTGAATACAGCCTGTCATGTCATTAATCGGGTGTACTTCAGACCCAAGACGAGAGTAACTCCCTACGAGTTGTGGAAAGGGAAAAAGCCTAACTTAAAGTACTTTCATATATTTGGGAGTACTTGTTACATGTTGCGAGACCGAGAGCAGCTTGGTAAGTTTGATGCCAAAGGTGACGAATGTGTGTTTCTCGGGTACTCAAGGAATAGTCGGGCCTACCATGTTTTCAACAAAAGGACCAAGACTACGATGAAGTCCATTAATATTGTTGTTGATGATTTGGAAGAATCTGCCACCCAGATTAATGAGAAAAGCATTGATGCTACTATCTATGTTCCAGCATCTGTTCCTGATAGTTCGGAACACAGTATGCCGACAGAAGCAAGTAGTGAGAAACTGGATGTTTCCAAACCTTTGAAAGGTGTTCAGAAGAATCACTCTGCATCCGATATCATCGGTGATATGAGTGAAGGAGTTCGAATAAGAGGAATTCGAAAGAACTATCGAGAATTGATAGCCAATGTGTGTTACACCTCAACTGTGGAGCCCAAAAGTGTGAAAGAGGCATTGCAAGATGACCGATGGATTCAAGCCATACAAGAAGAGCTCTTGCAATTTGAAAGAAATAAAGTGTGGGATCTTGTTCCACGACCTGAAGATGTTAATGTTATCGACACAAAGTGGATCTTCAAGAATAAAACCGATGAAGAAGGGAACATGAAAAATGATAATTCATGTAATACGTGTTTTAGTTACCTGCTTAAAATCTGTTCTATATTATGTGTGGGACAGATGCAAGAACATAAAAGAATAAAGCAGTAAAAACGCATGAGATGGTAACCCAGTTTGGTTCAAACAACCTACTCTGGGGAATTGCTCCCAAACTTGAAGTTTTGATCGTTACTCTTTCGAAGAGTGTATTAGGGTTCTTACACATACAAGTCTCCCGCCTTATGTGGCCCGTTCTTCTCCACGAACTCTTTCGCTAGCCAAAAGTTGTAAGATCCCCTCATAACCATGACACTAGACTCCCTCTAGCTATCCACGACTTCAACTTACAATCTCTCCCGAGATTGCGTACAAAACAGATATAAAAATCCCCTCACATGTTTCACTGAAAACTAGTTTATCACGTTGAACTGTTTAATGAACAACTACTAGTTACAATAACTACAAACTGACTCTCAAACAATCTATCAAGAGAATCTAAACAATATATGAGTGGTACCGATTGTTCCTCAATTCGGCCTTCATATAGACGACTCTTCAACCTTGGCATCGATCTTCTTCCGCCGCCAACATGGTAAGAGAATTGATGATTTGTGATCTTCCAAATGTGTGTAGATGCTTTCCATGTGTAGTAGGGTTAATTCAGCATGTAATCTACACCACAAGGCAGTAAAATGAATCTATCTTGACCTTCCAAATTGGTTCGACGCAAGATCTTTCCAACATGGAAACTGCTATAAATAGAGTGTCCCTGGTTCTGTCTGGGACATACTCTGGAATAGTTCACCAACTGTTCTTGTTTTCTTGCACAGCGGAAAATAAGGTTTCTTGGGACATAGCCAGGCACACATTGTCGAACATATCTCACCAATACAACAACACAAATACTTAGTGCATAATTGTGGTACTAACAATCTCTCCTTTTGGCGTTTATGGTCAACAATTATCATCACGATCAGCACAACACTTGAATAAACATCACAGATCAAATATATCAGAGCAAACGATATATTTAACAAACTGTCTGGGACAGTTTCAAGCACACTCCCCCTTAACCTATTCTGGGAGTGTCTTCATCACGATCAGAGCATTGATTCACAATGTAGAACTGCATTGTCAGTTTATCAAATAATAGTACAAACCAACAAAAATAAACATGGGGTAAACAACATCTCCAATAAAAGTTTGTTAAGAAAACATCAAAAATTATAAAATAATGAGCACATGCTCAAAGCAGCAGCAGCAAAGGCTATTCACCAACATCGTCCTTCTTTCACCATCATTCTTCTCCCCCTTAATTGTTGTAAAAAATGGCAAACATCCTTTTTCAGACCGGGGAGGCATCAACAGCATCAGCACCAGCGACATCGACATCAGCAGCAGCAGGCTCACCAGTAACGGGAACAGCAGAAGCACTCGGCACATCAAGCGGCAAGGCAAGTCCAAGGGCTCTGGCACGGAGATCAATCAGCAATGACTCCAACTCCTACTTCCTAGTTTTGAAGGTCCGAATGGACTTGCTCAAAAACACCACTTCACGCTCAAGGGACTTTATATACCTGTCAAAGAAAGCAGATGTGATAGGAAAAGAAGCAGCAGATCTGTCGGGGATAAATAATGGCACAGGTCCAGAGCTTTCATCAGCATCTCGAGCAAGAACATCCGGAGCATACTGGGATGAAAAGAGTTTGTGGCTGTTGATCAGAGGCTGCGCAACAGGTGCATAAAAATCATTCGCAGAAACCACATCATGCTGGGCATGATGATGCTAAAGATCGATCCAGGAGAGCCGATCGGTTGCTGGGCATGAGAAGATTCAGCATGAGCAAACACATTCTCAAAAATGATCAGACCGAGGTTGATCCCTCATCGAGTGCCCACAGAAAATAGCAGCAATGCCATATGCTTGCTCACCGTAGAATCGTGGGTACTGGGCAACCAGTTCCGAACAGCGATCTTGTGAAGGATCGAATACTTCATACTTAAGTCAGCAGATAGAAACGAGCGGCCAGATGGCCAAGTACAGCGACTCCCACCAGTCAATTCAGACACCACCTCATTCAGATCCAAAACTGGTGTAGGCACAACCACATTCTCACGACCTAAAAATTCATTTATCACAGCAGAGGAGAAAGTAATCCAATTACCCCATACAAAAATAGAAAAGGCATGCTCATATGAAGCATCACGCATGTGTTTAGACAAATTTGCATAAAACTCATGAACAACAACAACAATAAAAGGAGGTGCAGAGTAAGCAGTTTTCTCTAAGTGAAGATCATGCAGCAATAGATCAATGCTAGTCCCCTCTATATCAGACTTAACCAAACAACGCTCGGAAACCAATGAGTGACCAACAACCAACTTGTATTGCTTTTGATGAAAAGTAGAGAGAAACTTACTTGCATCAAAATCTTCAGAATCAGAGTCAGATCTGTCCGAGACATCCACGGGGATACTTTCAGATTCATCCTCAGAGAGAGGTGGAGCACTTGTCATTTTCATCAATGGCCTTCGTCTCTCAGAGACCAAGCCAGTCTTCTGCTCAGATACACTCCCAGTCACACGATGAGGAACAGCAGACATCTTTCTTGCATGAGCTTTCTTCTTATCACTCTTCTTTACAGAGGGCTTTTGAACTTTGGGGGCAGCAGAGGGCTTCCCTTTCTTCTGAGACAACTTTGACAGCACTTTAGATTTCAGATTAGCCAAAACAATGTGATCATTATCTTCTGAGGCAACATCCGCATCCCGTAAATCCAGTTTGCGCTTTGCTCCTCGACGTCGGGAGGACAGTTCAGGAGACTCAGGCTCAGACAAGTCAAGGAAGGACACATCAACATCTTTAGCATCTTTTCTTTTGTCTGTAGAAGGAGGAACAATTACTTCAACAGCAGGTGGAGAGACCTCTCTTAGAGGGACTTGAATCGTGACGACTGGAGCGTTACTACACACAGGAGTACCGGAAAGAATAGACGGTGCTTGAACAACCTTCATGCATCAATTGCCTCAGCAAACTCAGCAGCAGAGGCAGAGAAATCACCTTCATTGGGTGCTAAGGAGACTTCAGCATCTCCAACAGTCTCTATTGCAGCCGTAATTGAAGCATCTACGGTTTCCGTAGACACCATAGGCGGAGAGGATGGCTCGTCAGAAACCCTAGAGGAGGGTTGAACAGTGAGATCTGTCTCAGACACAGATCTGGGTGGCGAAGCAGCAGGAAGTGCCACAGATGTAGGCACAGAAGCAGGGGCTTCAGAGGTAGAGACAGATGGCTTCACAGGAGCAGAGACAGAGGAGCTCAAAGTAGAGAACATAATTGGTTGAGATAACTCAGCCAGTTGGTGCCGCGAATTCTCTATGGAGATTCAGGGTTTCTTGGCTTGAGATGGTTTAGAGGAAACTGATTTGTCCGTCATTGAATTCAAAATTTAAGCAAGCACCAAGAGCAAGAGAAGATTTCAAAGATGTTGTTTCCTTTGAAAAAATAAGGTATAGACCTTAATTAGGAAATTATGGATAGAAATTTCCTTAACTCACTCACCCCACAAACACCACCCCGCTGCTCGATATGGGGAAGTGTAATCGATCGTGGCACGAAAATCAAGGTACTACTAGCCGTTAAAAGGTAATCGTTCCTTCATAGAACAAACTGTCAGAGACAGATATTGGAACAACACTTACAGACCATATTGACCATGGTCATTTTATACTCTCTATACATACATCACTGACCAAGACTGTATAGAGAGTCTTCTCACAGTGGAGAAGTTTTAGAGAACACAAAGACCCAAGGAGGATCTTAGTGTTTCAAACCTGGCACTATCAAGTTGATGAGGACATCTATAGCAACGAGGATCTAAACCTGGAGTTATAATTCAAAGGTCCTGTCACTCGACTAAGAGCTAAGAAGTTACAAGACTATTTGCAAGCAACAATTCGCAAGAAGCTCGAAGAAGAAGACGGCGTGCAAGGTAGCTCGAAGTTGATGATCTTGTTGACATTGGAAGATGGAGATCAAGACATGGAGTACACAACATGAAGAGGTGCACGTGTGCATTAGGACGTGTGCATGTATGCATGTGTTGAAGAAGCCACGACCGAGTGAAGAGATGGCCAAGTTTCGGCCTTGATGTTTTTATTCTAGTAGTAATTTTATTTTAGACTATAGCATTTATTTTATTTAATTAGACTATAGTCCAAAATCAGATTTATTTAATTAATTGAATGTAATTTTCGGTCATTATTAGTCCAAGTCATAGGTTTGACTAGAATTTTAATTAAGGGAAGAAACTACCTTAAATAGAATTCTAGTTTAGGAATTTTCCAAGTCCAATTGGAGATCTATTTGGACTCCAAATTTTCAGCCATATACCTTAGGATTTTCAGCCTCCCTATGCTTATAAATAGGGGATCCATGTGACATTCATACTTTAGACTTTATTTGATTAATTAAGCTTTGCTTCAATATTGTCTCATCCCCATTAAATCTTTGTGAGTTTAGATATTAAATTCATACTCTTAGAACTAGCAATTCTAGGTTTTACAAAGGGAATTCGTCATCCACGTTCGAGGGATCACCGGAGACTCGCTACTTGAAGATCAACTTAAAGAATTTGGCCTTGCATACGTTCGAGATTCAAGGCAACTTTCGGGTTGTGATTCTCATCTACAATTCATCCTTCATCCAACCATACTCGACACCATTCATCATCACCGTACGTCCGTGTTCAAGTCAGCCCCCTTCGAGTTCAACAAGATCGAGCCAAGATCATCGTCGTTCCATTCAAATTGTAAGTCCGTTACAACTCTAACATATCCTATCTACCCAAGCCGTTCTTCACCTACTCAACACACACGAAATCCTATTCCCAAACCTCTCTTAAACTCGTCCCAAAACAGCCCCCACCTCTTTGGATTTGTGTTATTTTGTGTGTCATAATTCTAGGTATTTTGTTTAGTTCTACTCGTCTAGTTTGTCCGTTATTTTGATTACGTATTCCTCATTCTTCCATTAGTCATTTGAGTCGTTAAACCCTTACTTGTCGACGTGCATTCGATCCTAATCTTGGGTCACATCATAAAAGTGGTATCAAAGCCACGTCGACTTTGGTTCGTGGTTCCGTGTTGTTCATTGTTCAAAAAAAAAAGAAAAGAGCTACGATAAAAAAAAAAGCCGATCGTTGATAAAAAAAAATCGGATAAAAAAAAGAGAGATATCCGAAAATCAAAAAAAAAGGAAGAATATTCATTGTTTCCTTTTGAGTTCAATTTTAATTTTGGTACTCTCCTTTTAGTACTAGTTTATAGTTGGTAATTACCTAGTGAGTCTTTTCTTATTTTTGGTAGTTTCCTTTTAGATTAATTTTATTTTTGGAACTTTCCATACAAGTTCTATTTTCTTTTTGGTAACTTCCTTAGGAGTCATATTTTATTTTTGGTTCATTCCTTCTAGAGTCTAGGCTAATTATGGTATTTAGATTGTGTCACATAGATTGATACATATCCAAATCACCCAATTACCTTATCTCTTTCTTCTTTCCTTATCCATTCTATTTCTTTCCTTCTTCTACCTAGATTTATTTGTGGAATTCCTAATCTAAATTGGAACTTCATTAATTGATCTATTTCCTTCCTTTCCTACCCTAACCCCATTCGGCCATCACCATCTCTAAACACCACAATATTCGGCCACTACCACACACACATACTCAATCCATATCTCATCCATACACTCCAAATTCATCTGTGTTCCGAGAGTAGCAATCCCGTCATTCCTTAGCACAAGACAACCAATTTCTCTACTTCTTATACACAATTTCCACACACTGTGCACCCATATATTGAGTGATACACGAGTGGAAAAAAATCAAGAGTGAAAAAACAAAAGAGTGAACGTGAGATTATGAGGTCCTATCTTGTTTTCCTTTACGTTTGTTCGTTTTGTAGGTATCATGAAGAAAGGTACCTGCTCTGAGTCGACCTCGACTCCACCCATCGACCCCCAGTCGACCTTGCCACCTTTTGACCCGTCCAAAGATCCATCCAAAGCACCCATGGAGTCTTCCTCAGAACCAACCGCACCGTGGGATGCAAAATACCATTTTGAAGCGCTTTCAAAGACAGCAGTAGGCGCTTTTCGACAAGCTTGATGACTTAGTGCATGCCTTTGAACACACTAAAACCACTCCAACCATTATACAAATTGTTCGAGGACTCGCTAGACGTAATGAGCGTCAAAATGAGCCAGAAGAGGAGTACTTTGATGAGAATACTGATGCCGGATATGATACTCCAGATCGTGGTCGCCGTCAAAGGTGTGGGAACTACAATGATGATTATGGAGAAGACCGAATGCTCAACAACATCAAAATGAGCATTTCGGAGTTTGAAGGCCTTCACGATCCCGATGTCTACCTAGATTGAGAACGTAAGGTAGAGAAGATTTCCGCATGCTATGACTTCTCAGAAGCTAAAAAGGTGCAACTAGCATGTTTGGAGTTCAGAGGCTACGCAGCCACTTGGTGGGAGATGCAGCAAGAAAGAAGACAAAGAAATCAAAATCCACCCATCGACAATTGGGAAGAGATGAAAGGATTCATGTGTGGACGCTTCATTCCAGTCCACTATGAAAGAGAGCTTGAGAAGAAGCTCAATCGGATCAAACAAGGCACCCGTTCGATTGAAGAGTACCATAAAGAGCTCGAGACTACCTTGAACCGAGTTGGAAAGGAGGAGACCTTAAATGCTACCATCATTCGGTACATTGAAGGGATGAATCCCTATATTACATGTGAAGTGGAACTCAAAGAATTCACCAGTATAGAAAGGATGGTGCAGTACGCATCAATTGTGGAAAAGCAGCTGCGAGAAGGCCACCATCGATCTAGTCAGACTTCAGCCCCTACTCACCAATCTTGGAGTAAAAGTATGCCTTCCAAATCACCTTCTACCCCTTCTTCTGAGTCTACATGACCCCCAGGTCAATCCGATCCCCCAGAACGGTGTTTCGACCATTCTACACCGCAATCCAGCCGTAGACTCGAGTCTACACCACGACCAACATTCCAACGGCCCAATCTACCCAACACAATGCTGAATTCAGCCCCTAGTCGAGCCCGTGACATCCAGTGTCACAAATACCAAGGTTGGGGTCATTTTCAGAATCAGTGTCCAAACCGGCGTGTTCTGTTCCTCAATGAACATAATGGACTTATATCAGCCAGTGAAGATGAAGAGGAGCCTCAGGCCGCCGCTCCTGAAGCAGTCGATGTCCCTGAAGTCAAGCTAGATGATGAGGAATCCGAATTACCTCATGTCAGTCTAGTTTCAATCCGTAGTCTGAACATCAATCGTGAAGACGAAGAACAATCGCAGCGAGAGAACATCTTTTACACTCGAGTTGCCATCAAAGATCAGACATATGTGATGATTATAGACAGTGGGAGCGTGATCAATGCAATCAGTCAGTATGCCGTTGATAAGCTAGCCCTCACCACAACAAAGCATCCGAAGCCCTACAAGCTGCAGTGGCTCACAGATCACGGATCTATTCGAGTTACAGGTCAGGTACACATTTCATTTACTAAAGGTCATTATTCTGATACTGTTTTGTATGATGTTATCCACATGGAAGCAGCCCACATACTTTTAGGAAGACCGTGGAAATTCGACAGAAAAGCAGTTAACGATGGTTTAGCCAACACGTACTCGATCACATGAGACGACCGAACTACTGTGCTCAAGCCACTCACTCTCAAAGCCATTGCAGAGGATCAAGAAAGGATGCAAGAGAGATTCAAACAAGAGCGGGCAAAGCAAGCTGCAACCGCCGTCCGGACCACTTCGGTCGCCACCTCAGAGCCAAGTTCTACCCCTTCTTCGACCAATGCAGCCCCTAAGACGCCTTCCAATGATTCCTTAGCTAATGGAAAGGCATCCAGATCAGCCCCAAGTAAAGAGAAGAATCGGTCCCTGTTCATCTCAGTTAAAGGCGTAGAGAAAGCACTAAAAACAGGTTTACCTTTCGTACTTTTATCTTATAAGGACAGTGCTACTAATGGTGTTTCTTTGCCTTGTGATGTGTAGCCACTTATGGAGGAGTTCGCGGACGTGTTCCCGGAAGATATTCCAAGTGGATTATCTCCAGTTCGTGGGATCGAGCATCAGATCGACTTCGTACCCGGTGCCGTCTTGCCCAACCAACCGGCGTACCACACCTCGCCCGAGGAGACGAAGGAGATCGACCTTTAAGTGAAGGAGTTGCTAGAGAAGAAGCAAATCCGAGAGTCAATGAGCCCTTGTGCAGTTCCAGTCATCCTAGTGCCAAAGAAGAACAACGAATGAAGGATGTGCATAGATTGCCGCGCCATCAACAAGATAACAGTTAAGTACAGATTTCCTATCCCTAGACTTGATGATATGCTAGATGAATTAAGTGGTTCTAATGTGTTTTCTAAGATAGATTTGAGATCTGATTATTTTCAAGTTAGAATGCATGAAGGGGATGAATGGAAAACTGCGTTTAAAACAAAGCATGGTCTATATGAGTGGTTAGTTATGCTTTTTGGTCTCACTAATGCACCGAGCACGTTTATGAGATTGATGAACCATCTTTTGCGTGATGTGATTGGTAAATTCGTGGTTGTATACTTTGATGATATTCTGATTTACAGTCACAGTGCACAGGCGCACATAGAACACCTTAGGCGTGTATTTTGCTTATTGCGTGATGCTAAGTTGTATGGAAACTTGTCTAAGTGTTTGTTTTGCATGGATGAAGTCGTATTTCTAGGCTTTGTTGTTAGTTCACGAGGTATTGAGGTTGACCGTTCCAAAATTAAGGCGATTGAGGAATGGCCAACACCAAAGAACGCCTCTGAGGTTTGATCCTTTCATGGATTGGCTAGATTTTACCATCGTTTTGTACGGGATTTCTCTAGTATAGTCACCCCTCTTACTGAGCTAAGTAAGAAGGACTGGAAATTTGAGTGGGGTAAACAACAAGAGCATGCTTTTAACACTTTGAAGTCTTTGTTATGTTCAGCTCCTGTTCTTTATTTACCTGATTTTACTAAGACTTTTGAGATCGAGTGTGATGCTTCGGGCATAGGTATTAGTGCTATTTTGATACAGGAAAAATGACCCATTTCATACTTTAGTGAGAAGTTAAATGGCGCCTCCCTTAGGTATTCCACGTACGATAAAGAGCTCTACGCTTTGAAGCGTGCGTTGGACACATGGCAGCACTATCTCTGGCTTAAGAGTTCGTCATCCACACAAATCATGAAAGCTGGAAGCACTTGAAAGGGAAAAATAATCTGAACAAGAGACATGCGAGATGGGTCGAGTTCATCGAGTCTTTCCCGTATGTTATCAAGTACAAGAAAGGCGAAGACAATGTCGTCGCCGATGCTCTATCAAGAAGGTACGCCCTTTTGAACTTAATGCATGCTAAGATGCTTGGTTTCGAGTCCATTAAGCCATTATATGTTGAGGACGCCTATTTCAGCCCCATTTATGCTTCATGTGTGTCAAAATCTCGTGCTCTAGATGGTTATTATGTGCATGATGGGTTCTTGTTTAAGGAGTCTAAGTTATGCATTCCTGTTTGTTCTATGCGTGAGCTATTGGTGTTAGAATCGAATGCGGGGGGTTTAATGGGTCACTTTGGTATGCATAAGACATTAAACTTGCTGCATGAACACTTCTTTTGGCCGCATATGCGTAAGGATGTAGAGAATGTGTGTAGTCGTTGCATTACTTGCCGTCAAGCCAAATCCACTTCATACCCTTTCGAATTATACACGCCCTTACCCGCCCTTTCAGCTCCTTGGATCGATATTTCTTTGGATTTCATCTTAGGATTGCCTAGATCTAGGTCGGGTAAGGATTCTGTCTTTGTTATAGTTGATAGGTTTTCCAAAATGGCGCATTTCATTGCATGTAGGAAAACTGATGATGCTGTTTACATTGCCAACTTGTTCTTTGTCCATGTTGTTCGTTTGCATGGAATTCCTCGTACTATTGTTAATGATAGGGATTCTAAGTTTTTAGGACATTTCTGGCGTGTTTTGTGGGGAAAATTAGGTACTAAGTTATTATTTTCTACTGCATGTCATCCACAAACCGATGGTCAAACTGAGGTTGTGAATCGTACATTAGGAGCTTTACTTAGGTCTCTAATTACGAATAACTTGAAGTCATGGGAAGAATGTTTACCATATGCTGAGTTTGCTTATAATCGTGTAGTGCATTCTTCTACTAACATGTCTCCTTTTGAGGTAGTTTATGGATTTAATCCACTAACTCCTACTGATTTGCTTCCTTTATCCGTTGAGCATCTAACGAGTGTTAAAGGTATGAAGAGAGATGATTTTATTCGAGAGATGCATGAGAAGGTACATGCCCGGATTGAGCAACAAGGCTCGAGGATTGCCGCCGCACGCAACACGAGGCGCAAACGTATGATATTCCAGCCCGGAGATCGTGTTTGGGTTCACTTGAGTCCTGGCCGATTCTCGAACTTGAGGAAATCAAAGTTTTCGCCCTGTGGAGATGGTCCCTTCACTGTTTTGAGCCATGTTAATGATAATGCATACCGCATTGATCTCCCAGGTGAGTATAATTGTTCTTCTACGTTTAATATTGCTGATTTGTCTCCTTTTCTTGCAGATGAATTTGACCATGATGAGGATCCAAATTCGAGGATGAATTCTTTTCAGAAGGGGGGGAATGATGAGGACCTCCATAGCAACAAGGATCTAAACCCGGAGTTACAATTCAAAGGTCCCGTCACTCGACTAAGAGCTAAGAAGTTACAAGACTATTTGCAAGCAATAATTCGCAAGAAGCTCGAAGAAGACGACGACATGCAAGGTAGCTCGAAGTTGATGATCTTGTTGACATTGGAAGATGGAGATCAAGACATGGAGTACACAACATGAAGAGGTCCACGTGTGCATGAGGACGTGTGCATGTGTTGAAGAAGCCACGGCCGAGTGAAGAGATGGCCAAGTTTCGGCCTTGATGTTTTTATTCTAGTAGTGATTTTATTTTAGACTATAGTATTTATTTTATTTAATTAGACTATAGTCCAAAATCAGATTTATTTAATTAATTGGATGTAATTTTCGGTCATTATTAGTCCAAGTCATAGGTTTGACTAGAATTTTAATTAAGGGAAGAAACTACCTTAAATAGAATTCTAGTTTAGGAATTTTCCAAGTCCAATTGGAGATCTATTTGGACTCCAAATTTTTGGCCATATACCTTAGGATTTTCGGCCTCCCTATGCTTATAAATAGGGGATCCATGTGACATTCATACTTTAGACTTTATTTGATTAATTAAGCTTTGCTTCAATATTGTCTCATCCGCATTAAATCTTTGTGAGTTTAGATATTAAATTCATACTCTTAGAACTAGCAATTCTAGGTTTTACAAAGGGAATTCATCGTCCACGTTCGAGGGATCACCGGAGACTCGCTACTTGAAGATCAACTTAAAGAATTTGGCCTTGCATACGTTCGAGATTCAAGGCAACTTTCAGGTTGTGATTCGCATCTACAATTCATCCTTCATCCAACCATACTCGACACCATTTATCATCACCGCATGTCCATGTTCAAGTCAGCCCCCTTCGAGGTCAACAAGATCGAGCCAAGATCATCATCGTTCCGTTCAAATCGTAAGTCCGTTACAACTCTAACATATCCTATCTACCTAAGCCGTTCTTCACCTACTCAACACACACGAAATCCCATTCCTAAACCTCTCTTAAACTCGTCCCAAAACAGCCCTCACCTCTTTGAATTTGTGTTATTTTGTGTGTCATAATTCTAGGTATTTTGTTTAGTTCTAGTCGTCTAGTTTGTCCGTTATTTTGATTAAGTATTCCGCATTTTTCCATTAGTCGTTTGAGTCGTTAAACCCTTACTTGTCGACGTGCGTTCCATCCTAATCTTGGGTCACATCACAAGTGCCTTAGTGAAGATGTCCGCAAGCTGGGCATCTGCTCCAACATATTCAATCATAAGAGATCCGTCTTCAACAAGCTCTCGGATGAAGTGGTGATGAATGTCTATGTGCTTTGTACGTGAGTGCTGAATAGGATTCTTCGAAATATTTATCGCACTCATATTGTCACAGTATATGGTAAGGACAGACTGTGGGACATCATAGTCATGCAACATCTGCTTCATCCACAAGAGTTGAGTACAACAACTCCCAGCAACAATGTATTCTACCTCGGAAGTAGAAAGCGAGATAGAATTCTGCTTCTTGCTAAACCATGAGACCATGTTATTTCCAAGGAAGAAACATCCTCCAGAGGTACCCTTCCGATCTTCAGTACATCCGGCCCAATCTGCATCGCAAAACCCCACCAAACTAGGGTTTGTATCATAGGAAAACCAAAGTCCCAACTCAGCAGTACCTTTTATGTACTTGATTATGTGCTTGACAGATTTCAAGTGACTTTCTTTGGGATCAGATTGGTACCGAGCACAAACTCCAACGCTGTAACAGATATCCAGCCGACTTGCAATCAGGTAAAGCAAGCTACCGATCATGCTTCGGTATAAGGTTTGCTCAATGGACACTCCAACTTCATTTTTTGTCAACTTCAAGTGGGTTCCCATAGGTGTCTTCTTTGGGCTGCAACTTTCCATGCCAAATTTAGTGATCAAATTCCTTGCATACTTTGTTTAAGACACAAAGATGCCATCATCCTTTTGCTTCACTTGAAGCCCCAGAAAATAGGTCATCTCACCAACCAAGCTCATCTCGAACTCAGATGTCATGTCTTTGACAAACTCCTTCACCAATCTGTCTGACACTGATCCAAAGACAATATCATTGACATAAATCTGAACAATGATCACTTCAGATTTTTCTCTTTTAACAAAGAGTGTACGATCAGATGCACCACGAACATAACCTTTCTCCAACAAAAACTTCGTGAGTCACTCGTACCAAGCACGAGGAGCTTGTTTGAGACCGTAGAGGGCCTTCTTCAGTTTGTATACATACTCAGAATGATACGGGTCTTCAAAGCCTTTGGGTTGGCTGACAAATACGTCTCCAGACAAGTACTAATTCAAAAAGGCACTCTTCACATCCATTCGGTACAATTTAAACTTCATCCATGCAGCCATGACGAGAAGTAACCTGACTGATTCAAGACGAGTAACTGGAGTGAAAGTCTAATCAAAATCCACATCTTCAACTTGGGAATAACCCTGGGCAACAAGCCTTGCCTTGTTTCTGGTTATGTTCCCTTCTTCATCGGTTTTATTCTTGAAGATCCACTTCATCCCGATCACATTTACACCTTTAGAACATGAAGCTAAATCTCATACTTCATTTCTTTCAAACTGCAAGAGCTCTTCTTGTATGGAATGAATTCATCGATCATCTTGTAAAGCCTCTTTAACATTCTTAGGCTCAGTTGTAGAAGTGTAACAGACATTTGCTATCATCTCACGATAGTTCCTTCGAACTCCTATCATTCTAACTCCTTCACTCATATCACCAATGATGTCTGCTGCATAATGGTGTTTCTGCACACTTTTTGAAGGTTTGTAACCATCTAGTTTTTTATTCTTCACCTCAGTCTGGTCATTGTGCTCCGAACTGTCTGGCACAGAAGCTGGTACATGAATGGTGACATCAACACTTTCCTCATCAATCTGGGCAACAGGTTCTTCCAGATCATCTACAACAATGTTAATGGACTCCATCACCGTCTTGGTCCTTTTGTTGAAGACTCTATAGGCATGGCTATTCCTTGAGTAACCAATAAATATACATTCATCTCCTTTGGCATCAAACTTGCCAAGTTGCTCTTGGTCTCTCAACATGTAGCAAGTACTTCCGAAGATGTGAAAGTACTTTAAGTTTGGCTTCTTTCATTTCCACAGATCGTAGGGAGTAACTCTCATCTTAGGTCTGAAATACACCCAATTGATAACATGACATGCTGTGTTCACAACTTTAGCCCATAGGTTGACAGGGACAGAGTTTGTCTTCATCATGACTCGGCTCATCTCTTGAAGCGTCTGATTTTTTCTCTCAACAACACCATTTTGTTGAGGTATTTCTAGTGCAGAGAACTCCTGAGCAATACCTCTTTCTTTACAAAAACATTTGAAGAAAGCATTTTCAAATTCACGACCATAATTACTTCGAATTCTCACCACAGCAGTTCCTTTCTCCACTTCGAGTTTGAGACATAATTTTTTAAATGTCTCAAAGGTTTCTCCCTTATCTCTAAGGAACTCAACCCACGTGAATTGAGTAAAGTCATCCACGCACACAAAAATGAACTTCTTCCATCCAATATTTTTAGTTTGAACAGGCCCCATTAAATCTATATACATCAGCTCCAAGGCATTTGAAGTAGTAATCTTCTTGACAGATTTATGAGAAGTGTGAATCTGTTTTCCCACTTGACACGGTCCACAAACTTTGCCATGATCAATATTCAACTTCGGGACTCCAACCACGGCATCAGTCTTCATGAGACATTGCATGTTTCTGTAACTAATATGGCCAAGTTTTTCATGCCATGCGTTCACTTCACCAAGCTGAGTTCTGAAGAAATATCCTTTCATGTTGAGAAGGTAACAATTGTCCCTCGATCTGTCTCCATCCATTAGCAGCACACTTTCTTTGTTCTTCACAAGACACTTGTCTCTAGTAAAGTGAACCAAGAGACCTTGATCGCAAAGTTGACTTATGCTAATTAGATTGGCTTTTAGTCCTTCGACCAGAAGAGCATCCTCCTAGTTGGGCATCCCTTCAACATTTAGATGACCACGACCAATCACTCTTCCTTTGACACCGTCTCCAAAAGTAACAAATTGATAAGAACAATCCTTTTGAATATTCGTCAGCATACTGGCATCTCCAGTCATGTGGCGTGAGCATCTGCTGTCAAAGTACCAGCTGCTCTTTGCATGGATATTGAGGGCAGTGTGAACCACATAGTTCCTGTGATTGTTCCAGGATCTGTTCCTCACATTTCTTCTTCTGGAATTAAGGTCATTCTGAGATAGGCCTTTCCTCCTCATTTTTCTGAGATCATTCATGTAGTTCCTACAGTGTGGTCGAATGTGACCAGGCTTTTCATAGTAGTGACACACAACACGCATCTTTCGTGGTTGTGGCTTTGGCAGCTGCCGAGTTTGTGACTGCTTGTTCTCAGGTTCAGCTTCGGATTCAGGAACTGGTTCATCATGCGCTTCAGATGTTTGTCCTAGACAGAATCGGTCATACACCTTCTTATCATTGTAACCAAGACCAGTATGATCCTGAGGATGTTTTCCTTTAGCAAGGATTTTATCAAGCTGAGATGATCCAGAATGCATTATCTTGACAAGCTTCTTCAGATGTTGCAGTTCACCATTTTGAGAGAGCGTGTTATTTTTGGATTGCTGAAGATCATTCTGCAGTTCACTGAGGCGCATGGATAGGTTATCTCTTTGTTTTATAAGATTAGTATTTTCTTTCAGCATCCCTTCATTGACTTTTGCCACCATGATCCAGCTTTCATGAAGCTTTTTGTATGCTTCTATGGCCGATTCTTTAGTGAACTCATCATCATCACTGCATTCAGATACCTTGTCATCCTGACTGTCCGGGATAGATTTAGACACAGGTTCTTTGGTAGACTGTGTCATGAAAGCAATATGATTGCTCACACATTCTTCATCACTCCCACTATCATCTGCATCATCACTTTCACTCAGAGTGGAACATTAGGATTTATTCTTCTTCTTGAGAGTGTTAGCACACTCAGCTTGAAAGTACCCAAGGCCACCACATTCCCTGCACTTCACATCTTTGTGTTTTTCTTCACTAAGATCTTCATCTTTAGATCTCCAAAATTTAGAGAACTTGTTCTTGTCCGGATTGTTTTGTGAAGATTTCTCATAGACTTTGATAAATTTTGAGAAATTCTTTGTCAGCAAAGCAATTGACTCAGCCAGATCATGTTTGTCTGGGACAGAATTTGACAAATCAGAACTTGAGCCTGCCTAAAAAGCTATGCTTTTCTTCTATATTGCCTCATCATCTGTCAGGCTCATTTCAAAGGTACGCAGAGACCCCATCAACTGTTGGTTTTGTATACTAGAAGACCTGTCTTTTTGTATACATTATTGATGATGGTTTTATGATGATATAGAATGGATACAATTGCAGTCACTGTTTGCATTTAAATTGTTATATTTACATGCATGTTCACTATACTTACATTGTAGATGATATGGTGTGGGTAAACACACAGTTAGATCATATCAGCAGTTCCTTGTAATGTATTAAAAGGCTCACGGTCTAGATGACACTGAACCTGCTATCAGTACGCCGTAGAATAATCTGATAGTTAGTTTGTCTTGACTAACTGATTATTCTAATACACGGTCAAGTGTATTGAGGAGGATCTACATAGGATTCTATTCTCTATTCTGACCTTAAATGAGAGAATAAGAATCCACAGAGTTCGGGTTCTTAACCCCTATATGTTGGCGGACATATACATGTAGTGTTTGCAGCTTTGATTTATCAAAGGGTGAGATTCTTTCATAGGATCAATAATCTCAATATCTTGGGTTGTGATATTTACACTTATGATGGGTCGTGTAATATGTAGGGGCACCGTGTCCTGGTACGCCAGGTTGATGGTGTCCCCTTGAGAAAATGCAAGTTCATGTTGAAACCCTGCAGGTGGAATTTATTCCGTGCATGAGTAAACTTGTGTGGTACTACTCAAGGATAAGATATTAATTAATTATAGCTGTCAGAAGCTTACATAATTAATTAATGGGCATTATATCTTAAACACGGGGAATGGCTGGACTAAAGGAGAAAACATATTCAGAAATATGTATTAAATTGATAGGTCAGTATTATTTCTTTAGTGGAATAAAAATAATACTTAATTTATTTAATAATATCCTAAGTTTATTGGATATTGGAAATTAAATAAATTAGCAGACCAATTTAATATTCTTCTAGATCCCTATTGTAACTCAATATGACTTTAATGGACCGGAGATAGAAAAAGGGATAGAGGCCCAAACCCAGTAGGGTTGGGACACTGAAATTTCACCCACCCCCTTATAAATAAGGAGGTGGGGCATGAAATTTTGGTCATGATAGATCAGCTCCTCTTTTGTTCTCTTTATCTCCGCAGATTCCATACCGATCTAGTAGATTTCAGCCCACCCTGAAACTAGATTCAGTCCGAGAATACAACAGAAGATCAAGGAGTGGAATAGCATTAGTGGCGCTGTAACGCCCCAAACTACTGCATTTGGCCATGTCACTTAACATACTTATAACGCCCCAAACTACTCCGCTTGGCCACGTGACTTAACAAATAATTCATTTACATGCATTTGCGTTCTCATAATAAATTGAGCGGAAGCTAAGGTCAAATTTCATAATGAGGTATAACAACATAATTCCGAATATAAATTTTTCTTCCACAATCATAACATGCAACCTATCGAATCTACCTTGTCACACAACATAGTATTTAATGGAAGCATAGAATAAATCCATCCACATCATTCATACAATCACCTAACCTATCGGGTTCACAGGTCTTAGATAACCCGCCCGTCTAGCACCCTAAATTAACAAACATAGCATAGGAATTTGACGACATTTATATACACCACGTAGGCTCTTAGGTCAATTGACCCATCCTTAAAACACTAACATAATATATCGAGTTAAACATAGTAATACCACAAAAGATCGGGCTATTCCTATCCCCAATAATCATTGATCATAAAACAAAAGGATGATCAACGTAATAATAATATCATGGGTACTTCAAAAGCACAAAAGAAAACACAAGCTTGTGGGGGTTCTCTTGTGTTCACAACGCTCCTACTCAGGCCTCAACTCCTCAACCTGAAATTCATTGAATGAATGGGGAGAGTATTTAACAACATACTCAGTGGGGAACACTGCAAACAGTTATAGCTAATTGCACAAGTGAAAATATGACATATGGACTTTTCTTTTCTTTGTGGAGACTAGTCTCAACCCCGTAGGGTCCAAATATCATGATGCCCATGTTAATGAACATCTTACCCCTGTAGGGATGCCCGCAGACATACTACCCCCTAGGGAGGACATTAACAAGTCTATATCGATCCCGAAGAATCTCTGTATGCCCCGAAGGGTCTCATTCTTTTCTCTTGGTCCAAAGACCCTTCATACTCATACAATCAAAGCACAACAATAACTATAACTTTACACGTGTTCACAGTTTAGAGTAACCCCACCTCACGAGATGCTTTCACAATTTCTCAACCTTTGAAATACTTCTTGTCCGTTCACAAGTCATCCTCCTTGACCTACAACATGTCACCTAGCACCTTTTAATACCCTTTTTCATTTTAGATGTCGAGTTATACAATTAGTTCATAATTTGACCAAACACAAGTTATACCTTTCTTTAAAGATTTCATACATATCCATATACATAACCTTGGATATACCAACTCATAATATGATTTTGGACTCAAAATACATATTAAAACTCTTTAAAGCATTTAATCGAGCACATTACGTGCACCCATTTAAACCACATGATCTTCACTCAATTTAAATCATTTAAACCCAATATTTCAAATACAAACACCTTTATCCTAGGGCTCTAGCATATATGAAGATCAACCCCAAACACCCATCACAATACCTCCAAACAAATATCAACATATCAAGAGAAATTAGGGCAAAAATCCAATCTTTAGCAACAATGAACATGGAGATTTCAATTTAACAATACATATAGCTTCAATGGAGTAAATAAACCATATGCTTAAGATGTCAAAGCATGAGGATCATTAGAATTCAAAAACCCTAGTTTTTGGGATCCAAACCCTAAACTCAAATCAACAAGAATGGAATTAAATCATCAAGAGGGAAGTGGTATTGGATTACCTTAGATGATGGATGATGATGGTAGAACACACTCCAAAAGTTGAAGAAATTCTGGAGAGAAATGAGAGAAAAATCGCCTAAATGGAAGAGGAGAAATGAGGAGAAATGGATAAGTGTGGTATTTAAAGGTAGAAATCCGGAAGGGAAAAATCCCCGGACCTGCGCGACCGCGCAGCCCCCGCAACCGCGCAACCATGCTCTCGGCCAACGCTCCCCGCGAGTGCGCAGCCCCGTACCGGCGTGCACAGCCTCCCGCGGCCACGCACGGCCCCGCGGGCACGCGACATGCCAACATCAATCCCCGAACTTAAATCGACTCCCGGACATTTTCAGCGAGACCCCCGTCCAGCTTAGCATTGGGGTGCTCAAGGTATGCAATCATAAAATTAAATTCAATAACATTCATCCTTTAACACATAACTCGACACTTTAGTATTTAAAATTCAAACTGTATTATATACTCAGTATAATACCACTGTGTGCTATGACGTATTGGCTCGAGTGGAATAACCTGCATAAAACAACGGCATAATACAAACATACTCACATGATTAATGTTAGGAAAAACTATCAAGGAATCCCTAGATCAGGTTTTGATGAGATGTCAAAATTATTTGTGAAAAACTGACCAAAGCTCAAACTGTAGATCGAAGCTGACCAGCCCAGGAGGGCATTATCAAAGAAGAACTCTAGAAGAGTCAAAGTCAACCGATCTGAAGAATGGCCCAAATTGAAAGACACGTCATCTAGTCTAAAGTTCAACTTGGCTAAGGAATCATATCAGTCAAAGCAAGCTAACAACCGAGTCAACTGAACTGAGGGAGAAAGGAGTTGACCAAAGACTGAAGAAACTCATAGAATGTCAGTTTATGCTAGAGACTGGCAGTATCTAACTGGAGCAATGGCCAATCTCAGCTGACAAGCCTAGAACTGCCAACTGGAGCGATAGCCAATCTCAGCTGATAAACCCAGGACTGCTAACTGGAGCGATAGCAAGACTCAGGTGATAAGCCCAGAACTGCTAACTGGAGCGATAGCCAGACTCAGCTGATAAGCCCAGAACTGCCAACTGGAGCGATAGCAAGACTCAGCTGATAAGTCCAGAACTGCCAACTGGAGCGATAGCCATATTCAACTGATAAGCCCAGAAGTGCCAACTGGAGCGATAGCAAGACTCAGCTGATAAGTGAAAAACTGCTAGCTGGAAAAATAATCTAACTAAGCTGAGATATTCAAAACTGCCAACTGAAATTCCAAACTGTCAAGAGAGCTGAAGCCAGAAGACTCCTGGACAATATTGCTTAAATCAACATATCTTGCAATAAATGCTCCTTCAAAGATCCTGGAATTTAATGAAAATCGATTGACAGAGTAATGGCTACTTCAACTAAATGATCCAAGCAATCATTAAAGACCACCTGCCGTTGATGAGCCAATAAAGCCACTGATCAAATGGAAAATGGAGCTCAACGGTCATAAAATCACTCCTCTATAAAAGACGGGTGAATCAGAGTTTTAAACACTTTTTGCAATCAAAAGCTCTTGCCAACCTTCGTATATACAAGTTAAGATCTTTTCTTTCTCCCTCCCACTCAAGCTCAAGTGCAACATTTGATAAAAACTGCGAAAGTCAAACTGAGAAGAAGAATTCACTGAATCAAGACATCCAGCCAGCTGTTGACGATCCAGCCAGGGCAGCTTTCTCAGTTCCAGCTATTCAACGATCAACTACTTAGCTCAATCAAAGAAGCACATCAGTTGATACCCCCTTGTTCAAGACTAACCTTTTGAAGATTGAAAGAGATCTAAAACCTTGTAAAGACGACAATAGCACCTACCTTCCTAGTGAGCAGTTAGGGACTTCAAGTGTGAGCCATCGACCAGCTGAGGTAGCAAGCAGTTACCAGGTTCAACCAACTGTCCTTCATTGTGTAATTTGTAAAGAAACTCAAGTTATATAGTGAAGTTGCCCTTCTGCGGAAGGAAGAGAGGACGTAGAAGTTTGAGACTTTGAACATCTATAAATCTTTTGTGTGCTGTACTATATTGTTCATTGCATATCTCTAACTGCAGACAACATCACACAAGCTGCACTTAAACTGTCTCAACTGACTATCAAATTTTTGCATAAATAAGTTTCATCAAGCGAGTCATAGGGCCCTGTTTTCCGCATCTAAAGTAAAAGTTTTTGAATCAGTTTATTCACCCCCCTCTAAATTGATACCGACTCGCCCGAGACCAACAAGTGGTATCAGAGTGGTTGATTCCAAGGATCAGCCGTTTCTACAGATCAACTGAATCAGATCTACTTATCTGTGCTAACATTCCAGCTATGGGAAACCATAAGCTACCTATATTTTCAGTTGAGAACTATGATAATTGGAGCAGAAGAATGAAGGCGCATCTCTGCTCAATTCATGAAAATATGTGGGAAGTCATTGAAGAAGGCCCAATCATCATCATGATGGACAATGATGCTCACATAGTTGATATCAATCAACCGACAAGGATCCCGAAGCCAACTAATCTTCTCACTAGTGAAGAGAAAAAGTTGAAGAATCTAGAGTTCGTTGCTCAAGCTACATTATTCCAAACTCTAGATGAAGATCGTATGAAGGATACCAAGAATTGCACAACTGTCAAAGAGATATGGGACCTACTAGCAGATCTTTGCAGAGAGTCCGAAGCCATAAAAGGAAACAAGCTCCAATTGGCAGTTGACAGGTATAAATCCTTCAAAATGCAGGCAGAAAAGTCCATCTCAAGCCTTGAAACTAGATTTCTAGGCATCATCAGTGAGATGAACAACCTCGGGAGAAGCTATCCCAATTCAGAGATGAATTCCAAAATACTGGATAATCTCACTAACGAATGGGATATGAAAGTGATCGCTACTAAGGAGTCAAGAAACCTAAACAGCATCACTCCAAGGGAATTATTTGGTTTTCTTAAAGCTCATGAGTACAGTCTAAACCGAAAAAGAGAAGCGTCAACATCGTCAGCTCAAGACACAACTTTCTATGGCGAAAGGACCAAGTTTAGAGACGCTCGAGGAAGAAACAACTTCCGACCTAGGAGCTCACTAACTAAAGAAAACCAAGGCGGATCTTCAACTGAAAGAAAAAGGGAGGCAACTGAAAAGAAGGAGAATCTAACTGATGACATCAATGATCAGATCCAATAAGTTACCAAGTTGTTAGAAAAGTTGAAGAGAGCTCGGGATAAACAATCAATTTCACCTCAAACTGATGAAGTCCTAAAAGTTGAAAAAACCTACCAACCAGTTGAACCATTCAGGAGTAAAAATCGCAATCTTGGAGAGTGTTTTCATTGTCATAAACAAGGACATTACAGGTTTGAGTGTCCAGAAGTCCTCGAGGACAAGAAAGCCAAGGTAAAAAGAAGCTTCTTCAAAAGAAAAGCAATGGTCGCAAGTCTTGAGAATGCGGTGCTGGATGATTCAGACTATCCTTCTGGAATCGATTCTGACGGCTACAACTCAGATGATGATGAAGTATTATTCTACCTCATGGCTGACCATGATGAAGAGGTTAGTACAGCTGACTCTCAAACTTCTTTTTATCATATCAATGAAGCAACTGTCTCTAGTAATGAACTTGATGTGAAACTTATGATGCTAGAAGACTAATTAGCTTCAATCTCCTGTTTGCATGTTGAACTGAAAGATGAAAATGATGAACTGAGGAACAAAGTCAGGAAACTGAGCATTGATCATGAAAGATTAAATTATCTTGAATCTCATCTTATAGAATTTGAGAAATTGAAACTGAGAACTGCTGATCTAGAGGAAGAAAATCAAAAACTCAAGCAAGAGATCCTTGAAAAAGAAAAGGTAAACCTAAAGTTCAAAAAGGGATCTCAGAGTCTAGATGAAATACTCAGTCATCAAAGAACTGGAACTGGCAGCTCAGGGCTAGGATATAGCAAGTTCACTGCCCTAGAAAAGGGAAAAGCAGTTGCTTAACCTAGTGACAAGGGTATCCTAAAAGGGTTCACGAGATCTCAGGATCAGCCAGCTGAGTCAAACAAAGGAAAGGGAATATTGAAAAATCCCCAGACCCAGCCTAAGAAGTTTGGTCAGTTCTACCAATCTAAAACACCCAGTCAGCTAAAGCCCAGTTCCCAGTCAAGACCTTCAGTTCACTCAAGTCAATCCACTCGTCCAAAGCCTACAGTTCAACAAAGGCCACCAGCTCAGTATAAAATGCCCTCAAGGGAAACTGGCAGATCAGTTCACTATGAAAAGAAAGACCAGTTTAGATCTCAAGCCTACCCTGCTAAGCAGTCTAATCAAAGCACTTCTAGGAGAGATCAAAGAAAATCATTTCTACCCTATCATTATTACGATAAATATTTGGATTCCAGAAATGAACCAAGAGCTGATCCAAAAGGGTTCAATCCAATGAACTGGAAACACACAAGGCATTGGCCTGATAGAAGAGCCTAAAAATCTCAAAATAATTGTGTGCTAGTTGAATTGTTTTATCCCACTAACTTTCAACGCAGGTACCATTCAACCGACTCAAGGAGAGTTGAAAAAGAGTCGAAACTGATGAAACGATCCAAATCAGTTGACTCCTTGAATAATAAGAAGCCAAAATTTTGGCAATTCTGGATTCCAAAAGACTTAATGTATCAAAAAGGACCTGATATGAAATGGGTCCCTAAATGCTAATCCTTTTCTCTGCAGGACAAGAGCATCCTATCTATGAAGAAAACCAAAGACATTTGGTATCTAGATAGCGGGTGCTCCAAGCACATGACCAGAGATAGAGAAGATCTCGACGGTTATGAAGAAATCAAAGGTCCACTCGTCACATTTGGAGACAATTCCAAAAGTCGAACCACTGGAGAAGGGTTCGTTGTCAAAGAAAAAGTAGTAGTGAATGGAGTCTCCCACGTGGACTAAAGTACAAATTACTCAGCATCAGCCAACTATGCAACAATGGCTACTCAGTTGACTTCACCAAAAAGTCCTACAACATAAGAGACAAGTCAACTGGAGTAATCTTGCTAACTGGCATCAGGAGAGGCAACATGTACATTGTTGACTGGTCAACCGGCTACTCAGAAGCTTGCTTTCTCTCAAAAGGATCAACTAAAGCAAGCTGGCTATGGCATCGATGACTGAACCACCTCAACTTCAAAATAATCAACTACCTAGCAAAGAAAGATCTAGTTGAGGGGCTTCCCAAGGAGATATACAAGAAAACAGGTGTATGCGGACCATGTCGAAAAGGGAAGCAAGTGAAGTCATCCTTTAAGAATAAGAATCATCCACCAGGAACAACTGACTGTCTTCAACTGCTACACATGGATTTGTTTGGTCCAGTTAGACCTCAAACTCCAAAAGGCAAAAGATTCACTCTTGTAGTAGTTGATGATTACTCAAGATATACTTGGGTGGAATTTTTGAGGAGCAAAGATGAAACATATGACAAGCTCACGGCGCTGATCAGAAGATTACAAACTGAAAAGGAAAGATCAGTTCAAAGGATTCGTTCCGATAATGGAACTGAATTTGTGAATCAACACATGATCAGCTTCCTCAACCAGCTTGGGATTACTCATGAACATTCTGCTGCAAGAACTCCACAACAAAACGGTGTAGCTAAAAGGCACAATCGAACACTAAAGGAAGCAGCTCGAGCGATGATAGCTGATGCCAACATAGCTGAAGGGTACTGGCTGAAGCAGTCAACACAGTTTGCCATACTCAAAATCGAAGTGCCATTGTAGCAGCCCATGACAAGACACCTTATGAACTGTACAAGGGTCGTAAGCCTTCTATCTCATATTTTAAAATATTTGGCTGTAAATGTTATATTCACAACAATAGCAAAACTTAATTGAAAGTTTTTAGTGCTAAAGCTGATGAGGGAATATTTCTTGGGTATAACTCTCCTCATGCACAAGCTTATAGAGTGTTCAATAAACGAACTCTTGTTGTGGAAATAACATGTCATGTGGTATTTGATGAATTTGCTAATGAGTACAGGAACAAAGAAACTATAGACACATCAGTTCAACTACTACCTAGTGAAACTGAAAATTCGCAGGACTATGTAGATCACATTGTTCCAGAACGGTTTGAAGTTTCATTAGAAGAAGGCAATGAAACTGGTACTAAGCCAGTTGAGAACAACTTGGTCAATGAAGACACAAATCGTGCTGAGACCGCAAACCCCACAAATGAAGCAGGGGAAAGAAATGATGAGAATGCCGAACCTACTGATGAACAAGCAACTGACGATGTCATCACAGAAGAACCAGCTGGAGACTCAGCTGAAGCCATATTGCCCAAGTGGCTCCGAAGCCATCCAACTGACAAGATAGTTGGTGATCCAAGAAGTCGAGTTCAAATCAGAGGATCAACCGAGCATGCCTTATTCACATACTTCATCTCTCAAACTAAACCAGCCAACGTCAAGGAAGCCTTAGTAGATTCAGACTGGATCATGGCTATACAGGAAGAACTGAACCAGTTAACACGAAATGACGTATGGTTTCTTGTTGACAGACTAAAAACCCAGAAGGTCATTGGCACAAAATGGGTTTTTCACAACAAACTGAATGAACAAGGAGTGATCACAAAGAACAAGGCTAGACTAGTAGCCAAAGGTTACTCACAAAGTGAAGGGATCGACTTTGATGAGACATTTGCGTCAGTTGCAAGATTGGAAGCCATCAGACTGTTCCTAGCCTATGCAGCTCACTTTAACTTCACAGTCTACCAAATGGATGTCAAGAGTGCTTTTCTTCAAGGAATGCTCAAGGAGGACGTATATGTCGAGCAACCGCCAGGCTTTGAAATTGGTGATCAAGTATTCAAACTGAAAAAGGCTCTCTACGGACTGAAGCAAGCTCCAAGAGCGTGGTATAAAACTCTAACAACACTTGCTGAAAAACGAGTTTCAAAAAGGAGTCATTGATCGAACTCTATTCAGAATAGAACGATCAACTGAGATCTTAATGGTTCAAATTTATATGGATGACATAATCTTTGGATCAAAGAGCAAAGATCTATGCACACGGTTCGCTCAACTGATGCAAAGAGAATTCGAGGTGAGCATGATGGGAGAAATGACATTCTTCCTAGGACTCCAAGTGAAGCAGCTAAAAGATGGAATTCATATCAGCCAGGCGAAGTACACCAATGAACTAGTCAAGAAGTTTGGAGTAAGTAAAGGAAAAACTCTCAAGGTTCCAATGAACACATCAGTTCAGCTAACTCTTGATGCAAAAGGAGAATTAGTTAGCCAAACTTACTACAGAGGAATCATTGGGTCCTTACTTTACTTAACAGCCAGCCAGCCAGACATCTCATATTCAGTCGGTCTATGTGTACGGTTTCAAGCCAATCCAAAGAAAAGTCATCTTGAAGCAGCTAAGAGAATCATCAAATATCTCAAAGGAACCATAAATCTTGGATTATGGTATCCGAGAGATAACAGTCTGAGTTTAATTGGATATTCAGACTCAGACTTTGGTGGATGCAAGATTGACAGAAAAAACACCAGTGAAACATGTCAGTTTCTTGGAAGCAAACTGATATCCTGGTTTAGCAAGAAGCAGCACTCAGTTGCCACGTCAATAACTGAAGTAGAGTATGTAGCTGCTGGAAGATGCTGTGCTCAAATACTCTGGATGAAGCAACAGTTGAAGGATTACAAAGTTGAAACTGAAGAAGTGTCTATCTACTCTAACAACAATAGTGCAATCGCGATATCTCAGAATCCAGTTCTACATTCAAGAACTAAGCACATTGATATAAGGCACCACTTCATCAGAGATCACATCGAGAAGAAAGACATATGCATCAAATATGTCAATACTGAGAAGCAGATAGCCGACATCTTCACCAAACCGTTGCCTGAAGCAAGGTTTATGGAGCTATGCATACAGTTGGGACTGCTGAAGCTAGCATCACAGGATGAAGATGATGAACTGGAAGAAAAAGGCCAAGGAACCACTCCAACTGAAGAGAGAAAATGAGTCAAAAAGACGAAAAACTGATCAGTTCGTCACATAATCCATCAGTTTGGTGTATATGCAAGAAGATGCTGAGAAATAAGCAAACTAGAAATGATCAGTTTACCCTAACAGTTCAATTGAATCATCAGTTCAGTCGCTCAGACTAATGATCCAGTCAGTTATGCAGAACTTACAAGTTGCAAATTGATCAAACTGACGAAGAAGTCATAGGAACTGAAGTAAACTCAAAAGGAGATATCAGTTCAAGGAGCAGCTCAAGGAGAACAGCTGAACTGAGAAGGAGCTGAATGAAGATCTGAGCAGTTAAGATCAATCAGGAACTGATGAGAAGATATCCCAGTTGGAACTGATCAACAGAAAAACCATCAGTTACGGTCATACCCAACTGATGACGTAATCAGTTTTCAAGCTAAGGAGAAACTGCTGAAGAGAAGAGATAAGTTCAAAAATCTCAATAGTGGAAACGGTAAAAACACGTGTCATCCAAATGTTACCGTTGAATCGTCTTTGTCTCTCCTCTTCACTCCCAACGGATAGAATTGAAAAGCCAATCGACGGGTCGATTAATCTAATCCGACCGTTGAATTTGGAGAGACCAAGCGTCACAACCGTTGGATGAGCCAAATCTCTATATATAAATAAGTCGGCTGAACAATCGAGATAAGCTTCCCAATTCTTACCACAAAGTTACTGGCCTTCTATCTACTTCTCATCAAAAACTTGTTTAATCTTGAAAGATCAATTCCTTAGCTTCACAAGTCATTCTTTCTCGAAGAATCATGGCTCAAAATCCATCACGCAGAAGATTCAATTTTCATCAATCCGGAGAAGACTTTAAAGCTTTCTGTAATAAGCTCGATAGAGACAAGTTTTTCAATCCAGCCAGATTTCTTCAAGCTTGCAAAGCTTCTCCGCTCAGTAGAATGATCGTCGAAAAGCTTTCTCAGGCCAGGCTGAAGAAGTTTCTGGAGGTGTTTCCAGAATGAATCTACATCGAGCCAGTTGCTGAATTTTACTTAAATTCAGACGGATCCTCGAATTCCAGGGAAATTAGATCGGAAGTAAGAGGACACGCCATTGTCGTAACAGCTGAGTCCCTGAGCAACATATTTGAACTACCCAACAACGGACTCAAGCTGGAGGACGTTCAAGTGAATTTCCAGGAAGCTTATGATTTCTGGAAAAAGGAGGGAGAGCTTCAACCATATAAGAGCAATCATCTTATCTCAAAGTTTCAAGATGAATTCCAGGTACTCGCTGCTATTGCTTCAAAAATCATGGTTGGAACAACTGGTAGCCAATCAGAAATGACAACAACAAAGTACAAAATCTGTGCTGCCATCTACAGCAGAATGGAAATCAACTGGGCACAGTACTTCTTCGAACAACTGAAGAGGTACGTTGATATCATTGAACGAAGCTGGAATGGTCAAAGGATTGGATATATCAATTGGGTCAGCATAATTTTGGAGAAGCAATTCCCATGGATAGCTGAGGAAAAGGAATTCAAAATAATAGTTAGTAATGACTTCATCTCGAAACCTCTCAAAATTGTTGAGATTGATCTGGAACAAACTGACCAGTCAAGAAGAAAGAAGTCTGCAGCTGAAGGCAAAGGAAAGAAGCCAGCTACTGCTGACTCTGATGATGAAATTCCAATAGCTCAGAGATTCAGGTAACATAGTTTAGTTGCTACCAGACCTGACATGATCGGACAGTCAGCTAGGCCAATTGCTGTCAGATCAGCTACAAGGAAGAAGCCAGCTGATCAACCACGAAGGAGAAGAATATTACTTTCTCAGTCCAGAAGGAGAAAATGATTAAGTCCTATACTAGATCCAACAATTCCACCAAACTTAACTATTGAAGATACAACTCCATGCGACAACCCAGAAGATATCATCCTTGCAAGAGGGGTCCCTCACAATGGAGCCGGAGCTAATTACTTTCAACTAACCTGCCCACCAATGGCTCAAGTCGAAGGAAATAAAAGAGCCTACTCCCAAGGAGAGTCCATGAAGAAATGGGCTGATGAAACCACGCAGAAGCACATGGCTCAACATTTTGCCCATGAGCTAACTGGTCATGAGGAGCTCTTTCACACCTTAACCAGGTACATCTACTGGTTTTTATCGAGGTACGTATACCAGTCAGAACAGTTTCTATCACTGCTAGCATTTCATGGAATGAGTTTCTGGAGGTGGGAAGAAGAATGGAGCCTATGGTGGACAGACAGTGAGAATGCCAGTATCACTAAAGGCAAACACCTCATGAGGCAGCTACAGCTGAGGAAAGAATGCTCAAATCCAGCTGAAGGATCGATGAGAGACGTGTTTGATGAACTGTGCAGAATTCAAGGATTAAAGCTGCCAGTTATTACTACAGAAATGGAACAAGAAAGATGGTTGCACCCTCATGTTCAACATAAATGGCTATTCAATGAGTTACTGAAGAAATCACAAAGTCACCAAACTAAACAGCCATCAACTGCAGTACGAGATCAAACACTCATTCCAGTGGATAATCTCCTTGACAAAGTAATTCAAGAAATTCATGCTAAAAAGACCACTCAAGGAGCTGAAGTTGAAACTAACCTCATTCCAGAAGAATTAGAAGAGTCAGCTGATCAAACTTGTCAGTTTGATAAGACAGCTGAGCCCCAAACAGTCATGACACAAGAGCCAACTGCTAAGAAAGGAAATGCCTCACCTATTCCTCCAACTGATTCAGTGATGGATAAGACTGATCAATCAACTGATCAGTCAGCTCAAAATAACTAGGCTATCTGCCAACGCAGTATGGAGACAGACGAGATTTTGCACACAGTTCCTCGTGAGGAACTTGTTGGAACTGAAGAAGGAGAGGAAGCAGACTCAAGAGCAGTCCATTTCATGGCTCAACCCAGCAGTTCCATGGTCCAGCTCCCTCTACATTATGTGGAACTGATTAAGACCCTGCATCAACAGGTTAAACTGCATACTGAGTAAATCAAGCAGCTGCAAGCCCAACAAAGACTTCAGTTTGCTGAAACTGAGTCAGCTAGAAGCACCGAGGATGAAGATGAGGAGCCCACCGAGCCGTTGGCCAAGAGAAGAAAAACTGATCACAAGAAGGACAAGAGGCTGATCACTCTTAAACATGATTAGAAAAGCCTTAAGTACACTTCTTGTTAATCAGTTGTAATTATCTTTTGATTATAAAAAGTTATTTCTTTTTATTTTCAAAAAATGTCAAGCTTTACATTTATTTTGAAATTTTGACCGTTGCAAATCAATGACACATGTCAAGGTCATTAATTGCCAACGACCAAAAGAAATCAGAGGCTAGTACCATTCCAACCATCATATCTATGAGCCTGTCCCAAAACTCATAAAAGTCTCTCTCTCTCTCTCTCTCTCTCAAGCCTCTCAAAAAGCCTCCTCCTCCAAAAAGATCTCAAAACCTCTCTCTCTCTCTCTTAATCAATCTTGGAATTTCAAAAATTTCAGCCAACCTCAAAGATGGCCGAATTATCCAGATCTTCAAACTTCTTCAAAAGCCAACTTATGAGAGATAAATTCCTTGACAGACAGAAATTTCAATTGATTCTTGATGAATCAAAGAATCTAACCCTTCTGTCAAATCTTCACAAAACAGGAGTTCTTTACTACCTGGAAACACCACCAAAATTCTTTAGACAAAATTTGGTGAGTGAGTTTTTACTTCAAGCAAAATTATCTGCAGATGGGAAGATGATATCTTCAGTGGCTCAAGGAAGGATGTTACACATCAATGAGATAACAATTGCTGAAGTATTCCAACTCCCACAAGAAGGCTTATCCGTTCAAGATCTAAAGGAATCTGCAGAGTCACACTGGAGAGACTGGAAAACCTCAACCTGCAACAAGCAATTCAGTTTTACCACCGCTAAAACTGATCTCAAGCCTGAGTATGGAGTTCTACTTGACATAATGAACAAGATGATGTTTGGAGCAATTGGAAGTTTAAGCCAACTCACCCAAGAGAGATACAAAGTCATGATTCACCTTGCCGAAGGAAGACAAAAAACTGGGGCAGAATTTGTCTTTCAACAATTCAAGCATCAAATCATCAAGGCTGCAGACTCAAAGAAGTCTGGCAAATTTGAGTCCAAGGTCGGACTTGTTCTAAGGATGAGCAAAATGCTTGAAGACCTGCTGAAACTCACAAGTGATGAATCACTATCAGTTCTGATCTCCGACTGGATCCCAAAGAAAGGAACTGCTCATCTACAGTCCCTGAAGAAGAAGAGAAAAGGAAAGGCCAAGATGAGCAACCAAAGTTCGAGCAGCTCAACTGCCAATGCCGTTTACTCTCCAAAATCAAAGAACAGATCACCAGTTGATTTCCAGGTTTGCTCTTATCCAGATAAGCTTATTCCATTCATTGGAATACCCCATCCAAACTATGAAGTAGACTACTTCAGAGGCACATGCCTTCCGCTCCAGCTGACTGAAGAGAATATTCGCACTTTCTACAGTGGTGAATATGCAGTCAAAAGTGCACAAAAGGAAGTGACCAATCTCCTTCTCATGCACTTCACAGTTGTTGCACAACGAGATCAAGAGTTGTACAAACAACTTCACCGATATTTCTATTGGTACAACTGGAGACATTCTATGTCTATCCAGTCTCACTTCTTGCTAACTATCTTTCATGGCATGAGCTTCTGGCAAAGAGAAGAAACCTGGAGCATCAAATGGATAGGATCATCAAATCCATTCCCTCCAACCATTGTGCAAGTTCAGCACATTATGAATCACCGGATGGTGAACAAGATTCTAACAACCGCCTTACTGGCCGAATTTACATCCAGATTCATGTTTCAAGCAGTTGGAACTGCAGGTCAACCAGTCAACTGCCCAACTAACTCACTTTGTCGACAGCTGAACTTTGATAATATATCAAGTCAGTCAGCTAAGCCATCTCAATGAACTCCACCTGTTGTTCAGAGGATAGAACCCCACCTATCCCACACTGCAGTCATAGCTTCTCAAAGGAAAACAAGGCATAATAATGCAAGAGACAGTGACGATGAAGATACTGCCACGTCACCAAATCTCCTATCCAAAGGCTATGTGACTCCACTGCTCACGTCATGCTCAAAAGATGCGCAGTTGACCAAGAAACATGATCAGTTTCGGTCATCGCCAAAGGGAATCTCACACTCCCTTAGTCAAAGGATGAAGAGCTCGTTAGTTGAGATCTAGCTTCATCTTTACAAAGACAAGAAGACGGAAAGTCCTGGACCATCAACGCATAAAACTGCATCTAAAGAAAGCAATGCAGCTGGTCCAGCTAGGCCATTCAAGAAGCGATAATTGTCTACAGAAAAGCCGAGCAACTAAACAAACTGGTTGATCAATTCAGTTGCAGCCAGTTCAGCCATGACAAATGAGTGTCAAACTCAACTGCTCAACCAACCGCCACGTCATCAATCAGTTGGATTGTATCCCAACTGACTAAGGATAAGTCTTCATTTTTTTTCAAAAGCTTATCTCAATTATATTGTTACCGTTGTGATTATGAAATATCTTATATTATATGTCAATGGTTACAATTTGAAAATCGGGCTCTATTTCACAAAGTTGTCATTAATATCTCTACATAGATTTTAAAACCTACCCTTCAAACAGACGAAGAAAATATATTTTATTGCGCTATAAATAGAAAGATCTGCAGAAAATATTTCGCTATTTATGGCAACTACCCCATTTTCAACACGATCTCATCTCAGCCATACGATCATAAAGTCATTTATCGATAAACGGCTGAGATTCATACATCATTAATTCAGCTAATCAACCATCAAATCGGATGGCTGATCAGCCAAGAAAATTAATCGAGTACTCTCGGTTCTTGCATGCACAAGATACATAAACATGAGTACAGAGATGAAGGCTCCGATCATCTGAAAATCTCTCTTTATTATTCAATCTTTTGCTGAGCCTTTTCTCACTCATCAAAACTCATGCATTTCTAAACTGAATATCATATCTTTGCATAAATGAAGCCTCCATTTCGCCGGGTGGATGCTAAATCTCTTGAACGCAAAATGAGAAAGGACAAGCCTCTAAATCTAGAGATGCTAAATGCATGTCTTGGCCTGGATGTCTTTCAATAGATTTATTGACCATTGGCGGTGACTGGATTGCTTCCTTTCTTGACCCAGTTACCGGTCAAGAACATACCGGACTATGTCGCCGAGTTCTACTACAATACAACTATCAACGGCGAAAACATCATCTCCACTGTAAAGAATTAAGTGATCACAGTCACCAAGGACACGATGATGTCCACTCTACACCTCCCCGGCAAAGGTCCAAACGTGATGAACCTAAATCTGCCATCCAAACATGAGTTATGGAAAATCTGGAAGCTTCCTCATGTGCACCACAACGACAGTTCGCACAGATTAAAGGAGAGCTTGCAAAGTGATATCATCCAACTTCTGGATATCACCAGCCATATTGTCCATGGCAACTTCGAGATTGTTCATCTCTCTGAGATCAAGGCTCATATCATAGCCACCATCTACTTTGGATGTCAAGCTGACTGGGCTTCCTACATCCTGGCGCAACTGAGAGCCAAAGTCGAGTGAGCGACGTTTGATCCGTCAACTGGCACATTCCGAGAAAGAGTTGGCTTTATAAATCGACTAAGCCACATCATACAAAGCCAGTTTGATGAGATCATACCAACTGGCGAACTACTTGGAAGACAGGACATGCTCCCCATAATATACTGCCATCCGACCCCAAAGCGTCCACACCCACAAGGGCCTTCCAGCTCAGATCATGGAAAGGCATCTTTGGAGGCCACCGTCATCTCCACTGACGAAAGAGAGCTGATGCTGGAGAATGCATCTCTTTTAAGGCTAAGTGATCAGCCCACAATATCAGCCAGCTCCCAACCTCCACCTTTAGTCCATAGCGACTATATTGAGGTTGATTTTGAAGCGGTTCTAGACCATCAGCTCCGAAGCTGCTTTGGTCTCATTGAGGACACCGAATACTCCCTCTTCGCGCAACTGCGGTGGTACTTGTAGTACCATATCTGGCACTTTCAACTGGATGAGTCGACTATGTTTCACCTCATCCACACCCGTGGCTCAGCCTTCTGGATCAGCGAGGGCACATGGAGTCGAAACTGGATGAATCATCCACTCTCATCACCTCCAGCGCTCTCGAAGATCATGGATTCGATGATCAAGCGACTCCATCTTGGTATATCTGCTGATGCCCCTCTCCCCGACAATGAACCAGCCAACTCCCCCTGTGCACCTTTCGTTGGTGATCCACCACTCCCTTCATTTGATGAGATCTTCACCAGCTTGGCCCCTATGAGCTTCAAAAAACAAGACATCTCTGATCCAGGTCAGTTCATGCCAACTAAAAATGCCTATGCATGGCTTTCTCCACCCATGCAAATCCCTTCAGTGCCTACAGCTCATGATGACAATTTGGCAACCGCCTTCACTTTTCTGCCAAATTTGTCATTACCCTCATGTGATCCTCTTCACCTTTTGGATGATGCTAAAAAGGAGGAAGATGGACAGAATGATGATGGACAGTATAATCATGACTCTTTGGGATCAAATTCAAAGAAAAATTCATCATGAGGGGGAAGATCAGCTTCAGGGGGAAGTTTCATCATGAGGGGGAAGATCAACTTCAGGGGGAAGCATAGACACTACAAGGATTCCAAGAAAGAGGAAAATCGAGCAGAAGGAAAAAGAGCAATCGAAGCAACATTCAGGAAGTAGACTAGTAGTCTTAACTACTAACTCTTGAATCTCTTGAAGTCATGCCAATAAAATGAATATATAATACAAGTTTTGATCATGATTTTAATTCAAGCTTGAATGCCTTGACATAATTCTTCATGCTCTAATACTTCAGCCATGCTCTAATATTTGAAAGATAAGCATGAATAAGCCCAAAATTGCTCTTAAAATTGACATGCTCTGATATATGAATGATAAGTATGAATGACAATTGCTCTAATAATTGAATGAAAATCATGAGTCAATGTGTCACAATATGCTATGAATATGACATGCTCTGATATTTGAAAGATATGCATGAATGACAAATGCTCTAATAACTGAGTGAAAATCATGAGCCAATTTGTCTCAATATGCTACGAATGTGCACTGACTAAAAGATTCTATTTAAAGCATTTGCTACACTTGCAGTTTTTCCATCATCATCATCAACAAAGTTTTGACATCATCAAAAAGGGGGAAATTGTTAGGAAAAACTATCAATAAACCCCTAGATCAGGTTTTAATGAGATGTCAAAATTATTTGTGAAAAACTGACAAAAGCTCAAGCTGTAGATCGAAGCTGACCAGCCCAGGTGGGCATCATCAAAGAAGAACTATAGAAGAGTCAAAGTCAACCGATCTGAAGAATGGCCCAAATTGAAAGACACGTCATCCAGTCTAAAGTTCAACTTGGCTGAGGAATCATATCAGTTAAAGCAAGCTGACAACCGAGTCAGCTGAACTGAGGGAGAAAGGAGTTGACCAAAGACTGAAGAAACTGATAGAATGTCAGTTTATGCCAGAGACTGGCAGTATCCAACTCGAGCAATGGCCAATCTCAGCTGACAAGCCCAGAACTGCCAACTGGAGCGATAGCCAATCTCAGCTGATCAACCCAGGACTGCCAACTGGAGTGATAGCAAGACTCAGCTGATAAGCCCAGAACTGCCAACTGGAGTGATAGCCAAACTCAGCTGATAAACCCAGAACTGCCAACTGGAGCGATAGCAAGACTCAGCTGATAAGCCCAGAACTGCCAACTGGAGCGATAGCCAGACTTAGCTGATAAGCCCATAACTGCCAACTGGAGCGATAGCAAGACTCAGCTGATAAGTGCAGAACTACCAGCTGAAAAAATAATCTAACTAAGCTGAGAAATTCAAAACTGCCAACTGAAATTCCAAACTGCCAAGAGAGCTGAAGCCATAAGACTCCTGGATTTTATTGCTTAAATCAGCGTATCTTGGAATAAATGTTCCTTCAAAGATCCTGGAATTTAATGAAGATCGATTGGCAGAGTAACGGCTACTTGAACCAAATGATCCAAGTAATCATTAAAGACCACATGTCGTTGATGAGCCAACAGAGCCACTGATCAAATGGACAATGGAGCTCAACGGTCATAAAATCACTCCTCTATAAAAGACGGGTGAATCAGAGTTTCGAACACTTTTTGCAATCATAATCTCTTGCCGACCTTCGCACATACAAGTTAAGAGCTTTTGTTTCTTCCTCCCACTCAAGCTCAAGTGCAACGTTTGATAAAAACTGCGAAAGTCAAACTGAGAAGAAGAATTCACTGAATCAAGACATCCAGCCAGCTGTTGACAATCCAGCCAGGGCAGCCTTCTTAGTTCCAGCTATTTAATAATCAACTACTTAGCTCAATCAAAGGAACACATCAGTTGATACCCCCTTGTTCAAGACTAACCTCTTGAAGATCGAAAGAGATCTAAAACCTTATAAAGACGACAATAGCACTTACCTTCCTAGCGAGCAGTTAAGGACTTCAAGTGTGAGCCGTCGACCAGCTGAGGTAGCAAGCAGTTACCAGGTTCAACCAAATGTCCTTCATTGTGTAATTTGTAAAGAAACTCAAGTTATATAGTGAAGTTGCCCTTCTGCGGAAGGAAGAGAGGACGTAGATGATTAAGACTTTAAACCTCTATAAATCTCTTGTGTGATGTACTATATTGTTCATTGCATATCTCTAACTGCACACAACATCACACAAGCTGCACTTAAACTGTCTCAACTGACTATCAAATTTGTGCATAAATAAGTTTCATCAAGCGAGTCATAGGGCCTTGTTTTCCACATCTAAAGTAAAAGTTTTTGAATCAGTTTATTCACCCCCCCTCTAAACTGATACCGACTCGCCCGGGACCAACAATTAATATTCAAATAATATCAATTCAAAACCATTTTCCAAAAATTATAATTCATAACTTAGAAAAAGGATCAGGGTATCACAGGCGCCGATCATCATCATACACAACAAAAAGATTATACCTTTAATCTTGTTCTCCACCTGTCGTTTGATTTGTAAGTCATTTTTCGATTCTATGTTTCCACTTTAGTAGCATCGTTCAAACCGGATTTGCATGTTAATTGAACTCGGTTAATTAAAACATATGAGATGCATGAATTTATGATCTACATGACATTAGGATTAATGAACATCCAATTAGATCCTGTGGTGGTTCAATTCGAAAAAACCCCAACAACTGGTATTAGAGCGGGTTTTGGCACTGTTCTAGATTTAATCCTAGGATTAATTCGAAAAATATGTATAAATTTGATGAAATGTTTATGTTGCTTAAATTTTCAGATTTATGTGTTCATATTTTCGAATTGGTTGTGTTCAAAACTTGGATGAATTTTTGATCTTGATCGAAAATTTTAGTTTTGAGTATTTGTGTAATTTTCGGTTCTATTAAAATTATATTTGGAATAGGTTTTTGAGATATCAAAATTTTCAGATTTATTTTGATAGATTTCGAAAATTATGGTACCATAGTTTTCGAAACTTTGGGGTTTAAAATTCCCTAATTTTGCCTATGTAATTTTCGATTCTATCAAATTAATTTGGATAAGTTTTGGATGAAAATCAAATTTCTAGATTTATTTGGTGGGGGTTTTCGAAAATTATGTGAATTAAAATTAGATTTGGTATTTTTGATGTTTATCTTAAAATTACCTAATTCTAATCTAGATAGATTTGAAAATAGAATATTAGATTTGGATAGAATTTGAAGTGTATCAAATTTCAAAATTTAATCTTCTTGTGATTTTCAAAATCTACAAAGATTTGAATTGGATAAGGTAATTTTTTATATATATCAATAGTTATCTAATTCTAATCCTAAAACATTTGAAAATAGATTTTAAATTTGAAAGAATTTGAAGTGGATCAAATTTCCAGATTTTTTATCTTGAAATTTTCGAAATTCTTGTAGATAAGAATTGGAAAAGTAATTTTTGATGTATATCATAAATTACTTAATTCTAATCTAGATAGGATTGAAGATAAGATTTAAATTTGGATGGAATTTGAAGTGGATCAAATTTCCAGATTTTATCTTTGTGATTTTCGATCCTAGCCTATCCAAATATTTGGGATAGATTTTTTATTTATATCAAGATTTCCAAATATTAATTAATTAGGGTGTTATCCGAAAATTAAGAAATAAATTTGGTGGATAATTATAACAAATTTCCAGATTTATTCTTAAGGGATTTTCGAGATTTATCAAGATTAAATTTGGTGGATAATTATTTTAATTTTCAAATTAAATCTTGAAGCTATTTTCGAAATTAATTAATTTAATTAATTCTAATTTTCGAAAATCATGTCATGTGTGGATATCATATGTTATTTTATGCTAATCATGTAATTGTGATTGTTGGATTTGTAGACTGACTTGTTTGCAGGGTTACCGACTATCATGGCTCCTTAATTATGTGATGTATGTTTTAATATATGTTGTATGTATGATGGGCCGTATGCCGGTTTGGCTACATGATTTTAATCCATGAGAAAATCCATGGATTAGGTCTAGTTTTTTTTATGTTGTTTTAATGTAATAGAAATAAAACTGTTAGACCAAGTTATTGATTTGTAATTTTATTCTAGATATATTAGTTTTTTCCTCTAAGGAATAGAAATTCTATATTGAGTAAAGTTTGAAGATCAACTTAAAGAAGGAGAGTAGTACAGCTCAAGAAAGGAAGTGTCACTGATTCACGTCCCGAAATCCTAATTGGAGCAAGGATTTTCGGCGAGGCGCAGTGATGGGGGCGGCGGCCATGCCTGAGTTTCCGGAGCTGACTTTTCAGTTTTATCTCATTCAGCAACATGAGATATAAGCCATGATAGTTGGTTTTTATTATTATTGCTTATTATGTTGTTTGAAGCATGCAATGGTGTTTTATCCTTTTATGTGATTTTTGCATGTTTTACAATGGGATAAAATGAAACCTCAATCTTAAATAACTAAGTGGGAGAGATTCATACCAAAGTATGTAGAAATCTCAAACGGTCACCATTAATCTGGTTTAATTGAGATGTGATAGACATACGAGTTGACAATAGGTCTTCCTCCATAACGGATGTGTCATATCACTGTCATCTCTAGAAATTAAACTTCTTTATCAAGATAGCTGTAGAACACTACTAGAACAAACTAACTCCTTCAACTGGAGCAGGGAATTCGAAATGGTGGACTTGGTGCTAAGATGATGGTGTTCACACTTAGGTGTAATTTATTAATAAACGTCCACACTAACGTGGCTTATTAATTGGAAGGTTACATGACCGTGGTTATTTCCGACTATTAATTTACTTGTCATAAGGAAAATTGACTGGAGGTAAATTAAAGGTGGTTTTACCTATTTAAGGATGAATTTTATAAACATCCACACTAACGTGGCTTATAAGAAACATTTTTAAAATGTCGGTGGATTACATATAATTTTTTGAGGTATACGATTATATGTGAGTATCCTAAAGTTTGTGATTGTACTGCATGTTTACTTTTCAGTTATTTTGTATCATCATGGCACTCTCCAATCTGTCCACTATTCTCAAAGAAAACAAGTTAATCGGTGAAAGTTACAATGATTGGATTTGAAACCTTAATCTTGTTCTCACTGCGGAAGGACACAAATACGTACTTGAAGAGGTATGTCCTCAGAAGCCAGATGAGGGTTCTGACGAAGCCCAAAAGGTTTCATATGATAAGTGGGTTAGGTCTAATGAGATAGCGCGCTGTTACATTCTGGCATCCATGTCGAATGTGTTGCAACATCAGCATGAACATATGAAAACCGCTTATGATATCATGTACAACCTTAGGCAGCTCTTCGGTCATCAGAACCGCTCGGCATGTCATTTGGCAATGAAGAAGCTAATGGATACGAGAATGTCTGACTCCACACCTGTTAGGGATCACGTTCTCACGATGATGGGGTATCTGGCTGAGATCGAGACCTTGGGTGGAGAGCTGGATGGCGATTCTCAAATCGACATTGTTCTTCATAGCTTGTCCCCGAGGTTTGAGCAGTTCAGGCTGAACTTTAACATGATTGAAAGGGATGTCGGCCTGAATGAACTGCTCATGGATCTTCAGGTGGCTGAGTTACTTCAAAAAGGAAATCCGGAGGCACACCTAGCTGAAAATAGGGCGTCTTCTTCCGGTACTAAAAGGAAGAAGATGAACGCACCCAAGAAAGCTGCAGAGGGGGCGCCTAAGGTGAAGAAGTCCAAGACTAAGATTCCTCCTGAGGAATTTAAGTCAAAGACAAAGTGTTTCAAGTGCGGCCAACCAGGTCACTGGAAGGCGGATTGTCCTAACAAGAAGAAAAAAAAGGGTACGTCTCAATCTCTTGTCGTTGAAACATGTTTAGCTACATGTTCTACTCAGTCATGTGTAGTAGATACTGGATCTACTGATCATGTTTGCATGTCTTTACAGGGGTTCTTGCCAAAAAGACAGCTGAGTGATGGAGAGATTTCAGTCTACATGGGTAATGCTACGAAAGTGGAAGCAGTTGCAGTGGGAGACGTAACCTTATCTTTTAGTAGTGATAGGATTTTAGTTTTAAAGGATTGTCTTTATGTGCCTGGTTTTAGGCGAAACTTGATTTCAGTTTCTAAACTTTTTATGGACGGATATTCTGTTTCTTTTGATAACAAGGTTGTTATCTTTAGTCATAAACATTTTATCTATTATGGTATATTAGATGGGCATCTTTATTTACTTAATCCTATGCAAAACACTACGCAAATGCATTTACTAAATACATCGGTCATAAACCCTAACAAACGAAAAGAACCTTCGGGAATGAATCAAACCTATCTTTGGCATCTTAGGCTCGACCATATTAACCTTAAACGGATACAAAGACTAGTAAACGATGGGCCCTTGTCTTCATTGGTCCTAGAATCATTCCCTTTGTGTAAATCCTGTTTGGAAGGTAAAATGACCAAACGACCCTTTAAGGATAAAGGGAATTGATCTGAAGAGGTACTAGGTTTGATTCACTCTGACTTATGTGGCCCTATGTCAGTTCAGGCTCGAGGAGGGTATGAGTATTTCATCACGTTCATTGATGATTACTCAAGGTATGGATATATATACTTGTTACGCCGCAAGTCAGAATCCTTTGAGACTTTCAAGGAATTTAAAGTGGAAGTGGAAAAATGTACATGTAAAAGTATCAAATCACTACGGTCTGATCGTGGTGGTGAGTAGCTCTTGAATGAATTTAGGGACTACTTAGCAGAGAATGAGATTATATCCCAATTGACTGCGCCGGGAACGCCACAGCAGAATGGCGTGGCAGAGAGAAGGAACAGAACATTGTTAGAGATGGTTAGATCGATGATGAGCTATTCAAATATGTCTATTTCATTCTGGGGATATGCCCTGGAAACGGCAGCCTATATTCTTAATGTGGTTCCATCAAAATCAGTCCCATCTAAGCCCACAGAACTTTGGACTAGACGAAAGCCCACTCTTGGACATTTTCGGATTTGGGATAGTCCAGCACATGTGCTGGATAAGGAAGCTAATAAGCTGGCACCACGTACGGATGTTAGACTATTTGTTGGATATCCCAAAGGAACGAAAGGTGGTTTATTTTATAGTCCTAAGGATCAGAAGATCATTGTGAGTACCAATGCTTGATTCTTAGAGGAAGACTATGTAATAAATCACAAGCTAAGAAGTGAGATAGTACTCGAGGAAATTCGAGGGGAAAATTCGAATTTGACACCAATAGTACAAGAAGAGGAACCACAAATTACTGCACAACATGTCACAGAAATACATGAACTGCCTCGTCGCAGTGGGAGGGTTGTACGCCGACCCGACAGATTCATTGGTTTGGCTAAGTCTTCGGATTTCCCTGAAGGACTGAATGAATTGAATCCCAAGACCTATGATGAAGCGATCCAAGACAAAGATGCAGATTCTTGGAAAATTGCAATGAAGTCTAAGATTGGATCTATGGATCACAATCAAGTTTGGGAGCTTGTAGAACCACAAGATGGGGTAAAACCCATTGGGTATAAGTGGGTTTACAAATGCAAGAGAGGAGTTGACGGGAAGGTTAAAACCTTCAAGGCAAGATTGGTGGCGAAAGGGTACACTCAGAAAGAAGGGATCGATTATGATGAAACCTTTTTGCCGGTAGCCATGCTTAAGTCAATTCGGATTCTCTTGTCTATAGCCGCTCATTTGGATTATGAGATTTGACAGATGGATGTCAAGACAACTTTTCTTAATGGAAGTCTTGAGGAAAACATCCACATGAAGCAATCAGAGGGTTTCATTGCTAAAGGCCAAGAGCACTTAGTGTGCAAGCTTAAGAGATCCATTTATGGACTTAAGCAGGCGTCAAAGTCTTGGAACATCCGATGTGATGAGGTTATCCAGTCATATAGATTCGTGCAATGTCCGGATGAGAGCTGTGTATACAAGAAGAGTGACGGAAATGTGGTGGCTTTCCTCGTGCTATATGTTGATGATATCTTACTTATTGGAAACAGTAAGAAAGTATTATCTAACATAAGGGTATGGTTGTCCAAGCAGTTCGATATGAAAGATCTAGGAGAAGTCGGACACATCCTTGGCATTAAGATAATTTGAGATCACCAGAAAAGGATGTTGTGCTTATCACAGGCGACATATATCGACACAGTGCTAGCTAGGTTTAACATGCAGGATTCCAAGAAAGGTTTTATACCTTTCAGGCATGGAATACACCTATCCAGGGATATGTGTCCCCACACACAGGCTGAGATAGATGAGATGAAGGGCATTCCATATGCTTCGGCTGTGGGAAGCCTTATGTATGCTATGCTATGCACTAGACCTGATATATGCTATGCAATCAGCATGGTAAGCAGATATCAGTATAACCCTGGACAAGGTCACTGTACTGTGGTTAAGAATATACTCAAGTACCTGAAAAGGACTCGAGATTATATGCTGATATACGGCTCTGATAGTCTAGTGTCTTTAGGTTACACGGACTCAGATTTTCAATCCGATAAAGATTAGAGTAAATCTACCTCATGCTATGTGTTTACCTTGGGAGGTGGAGTCATTGCATGGAGGAGCATAAAGCAGAAATGCATTGCGGATTCCACCATGGATGTCGAATATGTAGCTGCCTCTGAGGCTGCAAAAGAGGTCGTCTAGCTCAAGAGCTTCTTATTGGACTTGAGTATGGTTCCTGATTTACCTAAGAGTATCACGGTATATTGTGATAACTCAGGTGCAGTGGCAAATTTGAAGGAACCTAGAGCCCATAAGGCAAGTAAACACATAGAGGGAAAGTACCATCATATACGAGAAATCGTTAAGAGAGGAGATGTGGCAGTAGTCAAGATTGCATCGGAGGACAATTTAGCTGATCCATTCATGAAAAGCCTTCAAGCTAAGACCTTCTACGGTCACGTGAAGAAAATGGGAGTGAGATGCAGACTCGGGGTTGCCGTTTGAGATTTTAGTTAGAGTTGGAGAGTTAGCCAGTTTATTTTATATTTGAAAGACATGCTTCAATTATAAGTGGGAGATTGTTGGTTTTGTATACTAGAAGACCTATCTTTTTGTATACATTATTGATGATGGTTTTATGATGATATAGAATGGATACAATTACAGTCACTATTTGCATTTAAATTGTTATATTTACATGCATGTTCACTATACTTACATCGTAGATGATATGATGTGGGTAAACACATGGTTAGATCATATCATCAGTTCCTTGTAATGTATTAAAAGGCTTATGGTCTAGATGGCACTGAACCTGCTATAAGTACGCCGTAGAATAATCTGATAGTTAGTTTGTCTTGACTAACTAATTATTCTAATACACGGTCAAGTATATTGAGGAGGATCAACTTAGGATTCTATTCTCTATTCTGACCTTAAATGAGAGAATAAGAATCCACAGAGTTCGGGTTCTTAACCCCTATATGTTGGCGGATATATACGTGTAGTGTTTGCAGCTTTGATTTATCAAAGGGTGAAATTCTTTCATAGGATCAATAATCTCGATATCTTGGGTTGTAACATTTACACTTATGATGGGTCATGCAATATATAGGGGCACGTGTCCTGGTGCGCCAGGTTGATGGTGTCCCCTTGAGAAAATGCAAGTTCATGCTGAAACCCTGCATGTGGAATTTATTACATGCATGAGTAAAGCTTGTGTGGTACTACTTAAGGATAAGATATTAATTAATTATAGCTGTCAGAAGCTTACATAATTAATTAATGGGCATTATATCTTAAACACGGGGAATGGCTGGACTAAAGGAGAAAGCATATTCAGAAATATGTATTAAATTGGTAGGTCAGTATTATTTCTTTAGTGGAATAAAAATAATACTTAATTTATTTAATAATATCCTAAGTTTATTGGATATTGGAAATTAAATAAATTAGCAGGCCAATTTAATATTCTTCTAGATCCTTGTTGTAGCCCAATATGACTTTAATGGACTGGAGATAGAAAAAGGGATTGAGGCTCAAACCCAGTAGGGTTGGGACACTGAAATTTCGCCCACCCCCTTATAAATAAGGAGGTGGGGGACTAAATTTTTGTCATAATAGATCAGCTCCTCTTTTGTTCTCTTTATCTCCACAGATTCCATACCGATCTAGTAGATTTCAGCCCACCCTGAAACTAGATTCAGTCCGGGAATACAACAGAAGATCAAGGAGTGGAATAGCATTAGTGGTGCCGATCATCGTCATACACAACAACAAGATTAGAGCTTTAATCTTGTCCTCCACCCATCGTTTGATTTGTAAGTCATTTTTTGATTCTATGTTTCCACTTTAGTAGAATCGTTCAAACCGGATTTGCATGTTAATTGAACTCGGTTAATTAAAACATATGAGATGCATGAATTTATGATCTACATGACATTAGGATTAATGAATATCCAATTAGATCCTGCGGTGGTTCAATTCAAAAAAACCCCAACATCAACTCCTGTAGCTTCATCTTGCTCAAGTCTTTGACTTCTTCAATCGCTATGACTTTGTAAGCGAATCTTCTAGGCAGAGATCGCAGCACTTTCCGCACAAGTTTCACCTCAGAGATTGTATCACCAAGCGCAAAGCTTTGGTTAGCAATGTCACAAATTTTGGCATTGAAATCAGCAAGCTTTTCCCCTTCGTCCATACGGAGGTTCTCAAATCTGGTGGTGAGAAGTTGCATGCGAGATGCACGAACACTACTTGTTCCTTCGAACATGGTCTGCAGGATATCCCACACATCCTTGGCCTTGTCATAGGTGGAGATTAGCTTGAAAACATTCATGTCAACAACAGAGAAGATGGCATTCATGTCTTTAGCATTTAGTCCCAAGATCTGATACTCAGCATCCCCCCATTCTTTTTCAAGCTTCATCACAGATTTGCCTTTATCATCCGTCTTTGTGGGAGGCTTCCACCAGTCAGTCACCATTTTCCAGGCACGCTCATCAATTGAGCGAATGAAAGCCATCATTCTCGCTTTCCAATAGGCATAGTTGTTGCCATCAAGGAGCGGAGATCGTACCGTCGAGGCTCCTTCTTTCATCGAATCTATCTCAGCAAAACAACACAAAATACACGGATTAATACCCCAAGATCAACTTTGAATGTAGGCAACCCGCTCTGGTGCCAATTGAAAAATGATATTCTGTGCAATACGTGTTTTAGTTATCTACTTAAAATTTGTTCTATATTATGTGTGGGACAGATGCAAGAACATAAAAGAATAAAGAAGTAAAAACGCACGAGATGGTAACCCAGTTCGGTTCAAACAACCTACTCTGGGGGGATTGCTCCTAAACTTAAAGTTTCGACTATTACTCCTTCGAAGAGTGTATTAGGGTTCTTACACATACAAGTCTCCCGCCTTATGTCGCCCGTTCTTCTCCATGAACTCTTTCACTAGCCGAAAGTTGTAAGATCACCTCACAATCATGACACTAGACTCCCTCTAGCTACCCACGACTTCAACTTACAATCTCTCCTGAGATTGCGTACAAAACAGATATAAAAATCCCCTCACGTGTTTCACTCAAAACACTCAAAACTAGTCTATCACGTTGAACTATTTAATGAACAACTGCTAGTTACAATGACCACAAACTGACTCTCAAACAATCGATTAAGAGAATCTAAACAATATATGAGTGGTACCGATTGCTCCTCAATGTGTGTAGATGCTTTCCATGTGTAGTAGGGTTAATTCAACATGGAATCTACACCACAAGGTAGTAAAATGAATCTCTCTTGACCTTCCAAACTGGTTCGGCGCAAGATCTTTCCAACATGGAAAGTGTCCCTGGTTCTGTCTGGGACATACTCTGGAACAGTTCACCAATTGTTCTTCTTTTCTTACACAGCAGAAAACAAGACTTCTTGGGACATACCCAGGCACACATTGTCGAACATATCTCACCAATACAACAACACAAATACTTAGTGCATAATTGTGGCACTTATAAAACATAACCAGAATAAGGCAAGACTTGTTGCCCAAGGTTATTCCCAAGTTGAAGGAGTGGATTTCGACAAAACTTTTGCTCCAGTTACTCATCTTGAATTAGTGCGTTTGCTCCTTGCCATGGCTGCTTGGATGAAGTTCAAATTATTCTAAATGGACGTGAAGAGTGCTTTCTTGAATGGGTACTTGTCTAGAGACGTGTTTGTTAGTCAACCCAAAGGCTTTGAAGACCCTCACTATCCTGAGTATGTGTACAAACTGAAGAAGGCCCTTTACGGCCTCAAACAAGCTCCTCGAGCTTGGTATGAATGACTAACCAAATTCCTTCTGGAGAAAGAATATGCTTGTGGTGGAGCTGATAGAACTCTCTTCATCAAGAGAGAAAAATCTGATGTGATCATCGTCCAGATTTATGTGGATGATATTATCTTTGGATTTGTCTCAAACAAAATGGTGGACAAGTTTGTAAAGGACATGACTTCTGAATTTGAGATGAGTTTTATAGGTGAACTAACCTACTTTCTGGGGCTTCAAGTGAAGCAAAAAAGATGATGGAATCTTTGTGTCTCAAACAAAGTATGCGAGGAACTTGATCAGCAAGTTTGGTTTGGATAGTTGCAGCCTGAAAAGAACACTGATGGAGACATCCTCAAAGATGTCAAAAGATGAAGCTGGTGTTTCTATTGAGCAAACCTTGTACCGGAGTATGATTGGCAGTCTGCTCTACCTTACAACAAGTAGGCCAGTGATGAAGCCATGTAAGGCATTGAAGGCCTTGAACCTGAGCTGCAATTCAAAGGGCCAATAATGCGACTTCGAGTGAAGAAATTGTAAGGTTATCTACAAGTGTTGATTCGCAAGAAGTTTGAAGAATTGGAAGATGCGAAGGACAGCCATATGTTAGTTAATTTATTAACTAATGAAGATCAAGATCACACCATGGAGAATATAACTGGAAGAGTTGAAGAAGAGATCAAGAATAAGTGCACGTGTGCATGAAAAAGTTGACGTGCATGAAGCTATTTTTCGGCCCTTAGTCTAATTAATTAAGGGTTGATTTTTATCTAGACTATAGTATTTATTTAATTAATTTAGATTATAGTTTAGATCATTTTTTATTTAATTTTATGTGTAATTTTCATTCATAATAATATAGGTTTGACTAGAATTGTATTTAAGACAATTTCCTACCCTGAATAGAATTCTAGTTTAGGTATTTTTCTAGTATAGTTAGAAAGCCTTTTTGGATCAGATTTTTAGGGCTTTTTATTCATTAATTTTGTGCATTATTAACCCTATAAATAGGGAAACCATGTTACATTGATATTTTAGACATTATTGATTAAATTTGCATTTGCATACAATTGTGTCTCTCCCAAATATTTTCGTTTGTTGTTTTCGATATAAAACACCATTCTTAAAGCTAGCAACTTTAAGTCTTATATCAAGGGAACGTTCTAATTCACAAGAGGAGTTAGGGTGAACTCGCTATCCGAAGAACAACTTTGAGATTTGTTTTTAGCGTACAAGATACGTCGGGGATTAATCGGGTTGCAATTCAACAACACCATCACCAACTCCACCATCAATGATTTCCTTCACCTTCCAAACAATTCCCATATCACCTTCAAACATCCAGATTCGTTCGTGCTTGAGTTCAGGTTCGTTTGAGTTCAATTCAAGGTTCGTTTGACGTAATTCACATCCTGAACGTAAGTCCATCAACACCCTATCATATCCTATCTACACCTAGCCTTTCTTCACCATCACACGCGTCTCCATACCTCCTTTTTTTCAGCCATATTAAACATCTCAAATCAGCCCCTTTTCGTTGGATTTTGTGTATCGTTTTTGTGTCATAGTCTAAGTGTCGTAATTAGGTCTAGAATAGTTCATACAATTATTTAGAGTTATATTTCATTTAACTCAGTTTATTATCATTTATTTGAGTCTTAGAATAGGATTGAATCCTTCCATAGTTGATATGTTCGATCTAGAAGTCTTCCGCACGTCTCTTATATCATGTACAATTTGTTCGGGTTACATCAGCCAGACATTTGCTATAGTGTGGGAGTTTGTGCACGGTACCAATCTGATCTCAAAGAAAGTCATCTAAAATTTGTCAAGCAATAATCAAGTACATAAAAGGTACTGCTGAGCTAGGACTTTGGTTTTCCTATGATACAAACCCTAGTTTGGTGGGGTTTTGTGATGCAGATTGGGCTAGTTGTACTGAAGATGGAAAGAGTACCTCTGGAGGATGTTTCTTCCTTGGAAACAACATGGTTTCATGGTTTAGTAAGAAACAGAATTCGATCTCTCTATCCACTGTTGAAGCGGAATATATTACGGCTGGGAGCTATTGTACTCAACTTCTTTGGATGAAGCAAATGTTGCTTGACTATGGTGTGCCACAATCTGTCCTTACCATCTTCTGTGACAATATGAGTGCAATAAATATTTCAAAGAATCATGTCCGGCACTCACGAACAAAACACATAGATATTCGTCACCATTTCATCCGTGAACTTATTGAAGATGGATTGCTTGTAATTGAATATGTTGGAACTGAAGCACAACTTGCGGATATCTTTACAAAGGCACTTGATAGTGCAAGGTTTGAAACACTTTGATCCTCTTTGGGTCTTTGTGTTCTCTGAACTTCTCCTCTGAGAGAAGCCTCTCTGTACTATCTTGGTTAGTAATGTGTGTACAGAGAGAGTAAAATGACCAAGTTGATGTGGTCGATACAATGTCTGCCAAAGTATGTCTCAGACAGATGATGAGACAGTTTGAACAGTTATTTCTCAATGGCTAGTGGATCCTTGTTTCCCGTGCCGAGTTCGGTTCCACTTCCCAAGAATGAGCAGAGGGGTGTTGTTTATGGGATGTGATAGTTATAGGAATTTTCATCTTAAAATTCTCTAATTAAGGGTAAAATCTACTGTTCAAATTTCTTAAGTCAGTGGATTTTTTTTAAACAAAATTCTCTTTCTCCTCAAGCCTTTCTCTCTTGAACTTCCTACTATCAAGAGTCTTTCTCCTTAGAAATCAATGGCGGACAAAATTGAATCTTCCAAGCCATCTCTTTTCAAGAAGCTGAAGATTTATACGCAAGATTTGTGGCTCAAGTTAGGAGAGCTATCAAAACCGTTGGTGTTTGCTCCCTTTGGCTCCACCGCCCCTGCTTTGGAACAGTCGATTGAGGTGATTCTCAATGTCCCTGCTTCTGTGCCTCTTTCTGTGGCATCATCTGTTGAAGCTGTTGTTAGATCTATGTCTGAGAAAGATTATGTGGTTCTTCCCTCTCCCAGGGTTTCTAATGATCCTCCTTCACCGCCTCTAGAGAATACTGAATCGGTGGAAGCTTTGATTGCCTCTGCTGTTGATGATATTTCTGCCTCAATTGAAGAATTTACAGCATCGATTGATGCGTTAAAGTTTGTGTAAGAAACTGCTGTTCTCGCCACCTCTCCGGTGATTAGTGACTCGCTTGTAGTCACCATTCAAGTTCCCTTAGGTGAAGCTTCACCCCCTGTTGCTGTTGATACCCTTGATAAAGGGGAATGAGAAGAAGATGTTGACATCTCCTTCTTGGATGATGTTTCGCCCATGGCCGAGTCTGTTTCTGTCCCATCTTTAGAGAAAACTCGCGGGACCAAACGCAAGCTGCAGTTGCGTGATATACCAGTCAGCTCTTCAGTGTCTGATGATGAAAATGACACTTTCATCGCCAACCTAAAATCGAAAGTGCTGGCGAAAGTTGCTACGAAGAAAGGGCCACATTCTAAAACCCCCAAGTCCAAGAAGGTAGCTGCAAAGAAGGGGTCGTCTTCAAAAGACCCCACATCTTCAAAGAGTTTTGGTAAAAAGGCTCTGCCTAGGAAGTCTGTTGTTGTTCCTGTTCACCATGTTACACGGATTTTATCTGAGCAGAGGATGGGATTGGTGTCGAGTCCTCACCACCTGTTGATGAAGTAAGCCAGAGCACCTTCTCCGTCTGATGATAAAGCAGAGGATATCACTGTAGATGTCCCTGACAGATCTGATTCTGAATCTGAAGCGTATGATTCGAGTAAGTTCCTTTCTGCTTTTCACCAGAGTCAGTATAAGTTGGTTGTTGGTCGCTCCTTAGTGTTTGAGCGCAAGTTGATTAAGACAGATGTAGAAGGTATTGGGGTGATTGAAATTTTGCATGATCTAAGATTGGAGAAGTCTGCTTATTCTGCCCCTGTCTTTGTTGCTGTAATTGTGCATGAATTTTATGCCAATTTGTCCAAGTCTATTCGTGATGCTTCTTCTGAGCATGTTTTTTCTGTATTTGTGCGGGGTCATTGGATTCCATTTTCTCCTTCTGTGATCAATGCATATTAGGGTCGTGAGCATGTGGTTGCTCCTGCACCAGTGTTTAATTTGGATGAGGTTGTTGCTGAGTTAACGGGATGTAGTAGATGTGTGTGGCCTTCAGGCCGAGCTTTAATGGCATCAGATTTGAGTGTGAAGTATTCGATACTTCACAAGATTGTTGTTCGTAATTGGATCCCCAGTACGCATAACTCAACGATTGGGAAGCCCCTTAGTCTGTTGTTGTTTAAGGTTGGAACTCGAATGGAATTCAACCTTGGCCAACTCATCTTTGAGCATGTTGTGGCGCATGCAGAGTCTTTCTGGAGTCAGCAGCCGATAGGATTCCTTGGCCTGATTTTCAGCTTGACTATGGCTCAGTGGGATGTTGTGAATGCTGATGATTTTTATGAGCCAGAGGCGCCGCTCATAATCAGCCAGAAGTTGTTTTCATCCCAGCACGTTCAAGATATCCCTGTCAGAGATGATGCTGGTGGCTGTGGAATTGTGTCACCTTCTATTCCTCACAGATCTGTCACTTCTGTTTTCTTTGACAGACACATAAAATCTCTGGAGCGTGAAGTGCAACTGCTGAAGAAGTCCATCAAGGCTTTTAAGATTTGAGAGCAGGAGTTGGAGTCTCTCTTGGTTGATCTTCGAGCTTGGGCTCTTGGACTTGCCTTGCCATTTGATGATGCTACTGCTGGACCTTCTACTGATCAGTCTTCCACTGTGGCTGATGCACCTATCGATGTTGATGCTGATGCTGATGATGATGATGATGCCTCCCTGCATTCAAAGCTTTTGCCGTTTTTGGCAACAATTAAGAGGGAGAGGAAGCAAGGAGAAGAGGAAGAAAGGGGGAGTGAAGGTCAAGCTTGTTGCTGTCTGTCCACTGCTACTGCTGATAAGAGCTTGTGTGCTCTTTTTATATTTTTGCTACAACTTGTTGTTGAACAATTTTTTTTTGTTGGTCTGTAATTAATTTGTGATCCACCAGATAATGTGGTCGTGACCGCACAAACAATGTTCATGATGTTTGAAGGCACTCCCAGATCAGACTTAAGGGGAGTGTGCTTGGAACTGTCCTAGATAGTTTTTTTAAAATATATTGCTTGTTTTGATATATTTTGATCTGCGAAGTTCATTCAAGTGTTGTGCAGATTGAGATGATAATTGTCGACCATAAACATCAAAGGGGGAGATTGTTAGTGCCACCGTTTATGCACTAAGTGTTCATGTTGTTTTGTTGGCGAGATATGTTCGACAATATGTGCTTGGGTATGTCCCTGAAGCTATTCATTCCGCTGTGCTTGAAAAGAAGAACAGTTGGCAAACTGTCCCCTCTAATGTCCCAGATAGAACTAGGGATACTTGTATATGGCAGTTTCCATAAATAGAAGATCTTGCGCGGATCCGTTCGTGAAAGGCAAGATATGTTCGATTGACTGCCACGTAGAGTAGATACCGAGCTGCTAATAACCCTCCTATCCAAGGAAAGTATCTACACACGTTTGGGAAGATCACAAACCATCATTCACTTATCATATTGGCGGCGGATGAAGATCAACGTCAATCTTGAAGTGAAGACTATATGAAGGCTGATTCATTGTGCAATCGGTGGACGTTTTTCTTAGATTCTCTAAGCATATTATTTGAGAGTCATTGTGGTTTGTGTCCCAAGTATTTACTAGTAGTTGTTCCTTAAAACAGTTCAACGTGATAGACTAGTTTTGAGTGTTTTCGAGTGAAACACATGAGGGATTTTTATTAATCCGTTTTGTGCGCAATCTCGGGAGAGATTGTAAGTTGAAGTCATGGGTAGCTAGAGAGAGTCTAGTGTCATGGTTGTAAGGGGATCTTATAACTTTCAACTAGCAAAAGAGTTCGTGGAGAAGAACGGGCGACATAAGGAGGGAGCCCTGTATGTGTAAGAACCATAATACACTTCATGAAGGAATAAAAATCGAATCTTCAAGTTTGGGAGCAATCCCCCCAGAGTGTATTTTACTACTTTACATTTACTACTTTACATTTTATGTTCTTACATCTATCTCACATATATCGTAGAACAGTTAATAAATAGTATTAATTAAACACTTGTGAGCACGGATTATCGTTTTTCAGAACACATTCCTCACATTTTCCAAATCAATATTCTCCAACCACATTTTGATCATTACATTAAACAAAACTCGATTTAACAAATGATTAGACACTATATTACAAAACATGAAGAAGAAAAATGAAAAAGTAATGTTTCACTGAAAATATATCAAGAGGCTTACCATTTCCATTCATTGTTAAAACCTTGACTACAAACCCAGTAACCTTAGCTGTCAATTTCTTCCCCTCCACCAAAAGCATCTTCCTTGGCTTGCAACAAAACATGAGCAATACCATCACCGTTATCCACGTCACCATGGTGGCTGGCACCGCCAGCGTTGCCGCCATGGAGAACAGCCCGAACGTTTTCCCTAACAACACGAAAGCGTACTATGCCGGCCACCCTGATGAGAAGGATGTCGTCGATTGAAATTTGTACCAGGAGATCACAGATTTTTGAGGAGATTCCACAAGAGGAATAGCAGAAATGTGTAGACCGATACGAAGAAGAAGACCCAAGTTCACTGCTTTCTCATGAGCCGGAGCAGCAGCACTGCTGAATTAATGGAGGCGGCGCCGAAGGCTCTTCCGCCATGAAGCGGAATAAATTTGGGGATTTTTTTTCTCAATTAGGTTGAGTGATATCGTGAAATTGGGAATAAATTTAGGAAATAGTCTTAATTTGGGGATTTTTTTTCAATTAGGGTCACTAAAAGTCATGTGAGTCTCACGTGCTAACATTCCATCAATCGTTAACTAGCCCGTTAAAAATTTTGGGACTATATTTGCATATCATAGTCTTTTAGGATCATTTTGGGTTCAAAAATAGAAAAAGGGTCACAGTTACATTGTTTGGAACCAAAACCAAACACGGACATGCTCTGTGGGACCAAATTTACAATTTTCTCACCAACATAGGGATGAAAGCGCAGGTGCAACTGTGGCTGGTGGCCATGTTTCTGACCCTCAACCATAGTCTCCTCGACTGCGATCCTCACCACATATACAAACTCTATTTCAAAATTCAAGGAAATCCATCCCAGTTTTGCCTCATTTAGATTTAGAAAGAGTAGAGATATAGTGCAAGGGTTTAAGAAAAAGAGCAAGAACAAGAAGGGTTTGAGATTTAATGCCTGATTAAAATTGTCTATGATGGGAATAAATTCTATATATTTGAATATAAGACCAAATTATGAGGGATATCTCATTTTAAGGGTGCATTGAATGTGCATCTCATCATCGATTCGCACATGTATTTATATATGAATATGTTTGATAAAATAATTCATTGAATATATATAACACTTCACAGATTGAATCATTTTATTATGATTTCTTATGCATCATGCTAACTTGCCCAAAATGGTCAAAATAGAGCTACTATTTTACTTTATAGAAAATAAATTATTACACCTGATATTCAGATTAATACAGACAATGAGAAGAACCATCCCCCAACCAAACCAAATAATTAATAACTCATAATTGAAACTCATTACATCCAAAGTAAATAATTACTATTTTATCTCATATATTATTTTATTTTGTTTATATACAAATTTTAAAATAATGATTACTTATTTTTGTTATGAAATTATTTATTTTTATCTAATCCAAGCTTATGATTTATATGTTGCAAAAATTACAAGTGAAATATCTCCTTATTTTAAGGAAATTCTAAACAAGTAGAAATCTATTGTAAGACGTATAACGAAGTTCAATCCTCTAAGAAAGAATACTTATTCTGTTATACGCATACCTTCTTCAAATCGAGTAATTGATGGATTGTATGCCACCAGAGCCTGAAAAGGTTAAATTCAGTTAAGCACAGAAGTAATAAAGGGAAAAAAAACATTTAGCAGGGCAAGACACCCTTATAACACAAAATAATTTACTAAGTAACTAGAATGTATAGGGCATTAAAATGAAGCTAAATGGAGATTACTGCTTTCACAACAAGTACACCTGCTGCAATTCCAGTGTAGAATCCAATGTCTTCTTTGAGTACTTAGTTGAATTACATAGCTAGTCTCCGTGGATACGATATCTGTTCTCACCATTATTTTGCTACAATTTACCCCGTACACTTGTGAGTCATTTTTTAGTGAAATAAAAGAGTGAACATTTTTGAAATAAATATATACCTAAATTAGATTTAGTGAACCCTAAAATTAAAGTAAATTAATATAATATTTTATCAAGTGTTTGGCGTAGTGTACTCGTCCGATGATAACTCGCAGGCTCGTGCACTACACTTGATAATTATTATTTTTAAAATAAATATATACCCTAAATTGGAAATAGTGAACCCTATTTTTTTAAAGTGTTAATTTTTTTTTAATTTTGGTGTCTCCTGGATTTGCTCAATGCGAGAAAATTTCACTTTTGGTCCCATAGGACACGCCTTGCTCCCCTTTTGATCCCAGAGCTGTCTATTTTGGTCCCAAAAGTTACGAACTATCAATTTTGACCTCGACATTACGGTTTCCGTTAAATTTGCTATCAATTTTGATCCCATTGCACTATCAATTTCGGTCCCAAATGAAAACTTAACCAAATGAGAGTAAAATTCATTGGACGGAATTTCATAGCTTTTTGACATGCTTTTGGAGGGAAAGTTTCACAGATTTTGCCATGCTTTTGGAGGGAAATTCCACATGGTTTTCGAGGGAGAATTGCCATCTATATAATGTTAACTGCAATCTCACATTCTTCAACAAATGAACAAAACCAAACATAAATTGAACAAATCTGAAACTGCAATTGAACAAAAGCTGATAGGCAAAACTTTATACTTTTAAGAGAAGTACAGTTCCCACTACATGTTGATTTATTGAGCAATATGCATCAATAACAGGGAAATTAAAATGGGAAAGTAGATACTATAGAAGGTCTATAATGCTATTGCTGCTATGAGATAGTCTTAAATGAATAATAAAGCAATGCCTAGCTTGTATGAAGAAGCAAGAAAATTCTAAGCAAATATTCACCTGCCAGCACAATTACAAGCACCAGAACTTGTTAGAGAGTGAGAGAGTTTAAAATATTCAAGCACTATCTCTTTATGAATATTGAACATAAATTTTGTTTTCAGATACCTTCATAGGCTCCCAGAGATTTTCATTAATTATTTTTCACCTGTCAGCACAATTACACAAAGAACAAACCTGTTCAAAGTAGCAAATATAGTTTTTTTCTTTTACCAATGCTTAGCATAGAGATATAAAAAGCATTGCAGAAGAAACTAGCTTCACATCTTTTAGTAGGAATATGTAGTTAAAGGTCATCAAAAAAGCAACATAGATAATATTTGTTAAGATTGTTGGCTTTATAAACCCTACAAAATAAATCCATTTAATTTTGGAACTTTCACTACTCTAAGAAAGAATACTTATTCTGTTATACGCATACCTTCTTCAAATCGAGTAATTGATGGATTGTATGCCACCAGAGCCTGAAAAGGTTAAATTCAGTTAAGCACAGAAGTAATAAAGGGAAAAAAAACATTTAGCAGGGCAAGACACCCTTATAACACAAAATAATTTACTAAGTAACTAGAATGTATAGGGCATTAAAATGAAGCTAAATGGAGATTACTGCTTTCACAACAAGTACACCTGCTGCAATTCCAGTGTAGAATCCAATGTCTTCTTTGATGAAGCAATTAGATCTGAATATGCTTCACTGACTTCACTATCAGCACTACAATATAAGGACTTGACACGTGCCTGCAGGCAACTCCTTCATCAGAGTAATGTTTCAGTGAATGTATGATGTTAAATGATTTGTAAAATAATGGATCAGAACCCGTGGAAGTCTATTACAACTTGAGAATGGTTTCTGCAGCAAGAATCTAAACTAAAGTGCCTTGTCCTACAGAGCCTAACCACAAAGAGGAGATGGATTATGTCAACATAAGATCTCAGGAACAACAAAATGACCACACAAACAAAAATAAGAAGCCCAGCAAGGAGATCAGTGAAAGTAATAGAAAGATAAAATATTTGTACTCTTAAGAAACTAGTAACTTTGTTGGATATCATCATAGGAAACTGGATAGTAAAGAGCAAGTCCAGAATTAGATTTCTAATGAAGGAGTGAACTGAACGTGATGAAAATGTAATGGGAGTAATAGATCCTGCTTCTCAAACATCTCATCTATACTTCAATATGAATTAGATGAAGTATTGAGATCTTTTACTTGAAATTACTATATTTGAAAAATTAAGGAGCATACACATACATGACCATCGCAATACTAAGAAGGTGAATTCTTGAAAGTATAACTGATAGGCAATTAAGTACGACACATATTTAAATAGATTGATGAGGAAAATAGGAAAATCCATGTTCCAATTTCTCCAAAACGCAGCAAAATATATAACATTAAATTTAGAATTGGTGATTAAAAAAAACCCACACAGGACAATTCGAAGAGACCTACGTTTAGAAGTTGTTGCAACTCTGGGGCGTTAAATAATGAAGGATCCATCGAACAATTACTTCTCTCCGTCCACCGCACCACCTCTATGACTGTGATGTTAGTCTTGTATACTGGAAGGCTCGTCTTTGTATACTTTTCTGATGATATGATGATATGAAATGAAAGTTATTGCAGTCACTGTTTGCATTTAGATTATGTTTTATAATTGTTCTATGCAATGTTCCATATACTTACATTGTAGATGATATGGTGTGGGGAGTCACATGGTAAAGATCATATCATTAGAACCTTGTAATGTATTGAAGAGCTCACGGCTTAGATGGTCCTGAACACACCATCGGTACACCGTAGAATAATCTGATAAGTTAGTTTATCTTGGCTAACTGATTATTCTAGTACACTGGTTAGTGTATTGAGGAAGATCACGATAGGATATTATTCTCTGTCTCTGACCCAGTTTCTAAGAGAATAAAGATCCACAGAGTTCAGGTTCTGAACTCATGTGATATTGGCGAGCATATGTGTGCGTTGTTTGTTACTTTGATTTGCTCATTTTAAAGGAATTTGATGAAATTTATTTTATGAGACTTAATTGAGCTTAAAAAGTACTTGAAGATAGAGGATCGAGTTAGGAGCACGTGGAAACTGGAAACAGGTCAATCGGATGAGAAACGAGCGAGAATGAAGCAAAACGGTGAAGTGTATCGGGTGGCGAAAAAGAGCATGGTCCGTGCTCCTGTCTTGGCGAAGCATACATGTTTTTTTTTCAATTAAGAGCACGGACTGTGCTCCCTGTTGCACAGTCCGTGCTCTATTCGGCGATTTCCGACGAGTTTCCTTTCTGGACCGGGTTTTCTTCCATTCTTGGGCTTGAACTTCCTACACTATATTAGGGTTCTTTATGCACTAAAATTTATGAACTTTTACCCTGTAGATGAGCAGAGAAGAGCAAGAGACAATGGAGAACGACAGAGAGCAACTGAGATTGAAGATTCAACTCGGCATAAGTTGCATTTACAATTTCTAGTTTATGTTTATCATGTTAGCTTTAATCATCTATTTATTTTCTATAGATTGTAATTTGATGATGAGTGGATAAACATTTAGAGATTCTAGGATTTGAACACAACTATGGATTTTTGTGATTTCAATTAATACTATTGTTCCTTTCCTTTATTTGCTTATGCTTCCTTAAATTAATTGTCTTGTGAATTTGTTTGGCCATCAAATGCGCATGTGTAGTTAATTGATTATCGCTCGAGAGGGGTTAATTAGTTGATGGATTAGGAATGCATAACACGAGCTTGCTAGATCGAGAGATTTGGCAGGTTATTGTAAGGAGAATAAATCTTGAGAACCGTTAGGAGTTAGATGCTAATTTGAGATCAAGAGATGATAATTAGGATCTAATCTATGTCTAGAACCTACTCGAGAGAGAGGGTTTAGATAATTTAGTAATTTTCCTGCAAATCTAGGAATTAAACTTGGTTTAATATATTAATTGAATTCATAAAATCCATAGACGTGTAGACCCTAGAATCCATTTTCTCCCTGAAGTTCCCATTTGATTTTTGTGTTCCTATTTTATTATTCATTTATAGCTCTTAGTTTTAATTTAGTTTAATCAACCAAACATTTGATCCGGTCATCTAGATAAAGTAGAATAGTTAAATTGAGTACTTAGTTGAATTACATAGCTAGTCTCTGTGGATACGATATCTGTTCTCACCATTATTTTGCTACAATTTACCCCGTACACTTGTGAGTCATTTTTTAGTGAAATAAAAGAGTGAACATTTTTGAAATAAATATATACCTAAATTAGATTTAGTGAACCCTAAAATTAAAGTAAATTAATATAATGTTTTATCAAGTGTTTGGCGTAGTGTACTCGTCCGATGATAACTCGCAGGCTCGTGCACTACACTTGATAATTATTATTTTTAAAATAAATATATACCCTAAATTGGAAATAGTGAACCCTATTTTTTTAAAGTGTTAATTTTTTTTTAATTTTGGTGTCTCCTGGATTTGCTCAATGCGAGAAAATTTCACTTTTGGTCCCATAGGACACACCTTGCTCCCCTTTTGATCCCAGAGCTGTCTATTTTGGTCCCAAAAGTTACGAACTATCAGTTTTGACCTCGACATTACGGTTTCCGTTAAATTTGCTATCAATTTTGATCCCATTGCACTATCAATTTCGGTCCCAAATGAAAACTTAACCAAATGAGAGTAAAATTCATTGGACGGAATTTCATAGCTTTTTGACATGCTTTTGGAGGGAAAGTTTCACAGATTTTGCCATGCTTTTGGAGGGAAATTCCACATGGTTTTCGAGGGAGAATTGCCATCTATATAATGTTAACTGCAATCTCACATTCTTCAACAAATGAACAAAACCAAACAGAAATTGAACAAATCTGAAACTGCAATTGAACAAAAGCTGATAGGCAAAACTTTATACTTTTAAGAGAAGTACAGTTCCCACTACATGTTGATTTATTGAGCAATATGCATCAATAACAGGGAAATTAAAATGGGAAAGTAGATACTATAGAAGGTCTATAATGCTATTGCTGCTATGAGATAGTCTTAAATGAATAATAAAGCAATGCCTAGCTTGTATGAAGAAGCAAGAAAATTCTAAGCAAATATTCACCTGCCAGCACAATTACAAGCACCAGAACTTGTTAGAGAGTGAGAGAGTTTAAAATATTCAAGCACTATCTCTTTATGAATATTGAACATAAATTTTGTTTTCAGATACCTTCATAGGCTCCCAGAGATTTTCATTAATTATTTTTCACCTGCCAGCACAATTACACAAAGAACAAACCTGTTCAAAGTAGCAAATATAGTTTTTTTCTTTTACCAATGCTTAGCATAGAGATATAAAAAGCATTGCAGAAGAAACTAGCTTCACATCTTTTAGTAGGAATATGTAGTTAAAGGTCATCAAAAAAGCAACATAGATAATATTTGTTAAGATTGTTGGCTTTATAAACCCTACAAAATAAATCCATTTAATTTTGGAACTTTCACTACTCTAAGAAAGAATACTTATTCTGTTATACGCATACCTTCTTCAAATCGAGTAATTGATGGATTGTATGCCACCAGAGCCTGAAAAGGTTAAATTCAGTTAAGCACAGAAGTAATAAAGGGAAAAAAAACATTTAGCAGGGCAAGACACCCTTATAACACAAAATAATTTACTAAGTAACTAGAATGTATAGGGCATTAAAATGAAGCTAAATGGAGATTACTGCTTTCACAACAAGTACACCTGCTGCAATTCCAGTGTAGAATCCAATGTCTTCTTTGATGAAGCAATTAGATCTGAATATGCTTCACTGACTTCACTATCAGCACTACAATATAAAGACTTGACACGTGCCTGCAGGCAACTCCTTCATCAGAGTAATGTTTCAGTGAATGTATGATGTTAAATGATTTGTAAAATAATGGATCAGAACCCGTGGAAGTCTATTACAACTTGAGAATGGTTTCTGCAGCAAGAATCTAAACTAAAGTGCCTTGTCCTACAGAGCCTAACCACAAAGAGGAGATGGATTATGTCAACATAAGATCTCAGGAACAACAAAATGACCACACAAACAAAAATAAGAAGCCCAGCAAGGAGATCAGTGAAAGTAATAGAAAGATAAAATATTTGTACTCTTAAGAAACTAGTAACTTTGTTGGATATCATCATAGAAAACTGGATAGTAAAGAGCAAGTCCAGAATTAGATTTCTAATGAAGGAGTGAACTGAACGTGATGAAAATGTAATGGGAGTAATAGATCCTGCTTCTCAAACATCTCATCTATACTTCAATATGAATTAGATGAAGTATTGAGATCTTTTACTTGAAATTACTATATTTGAAAAATTAAGGAGCATACACATACATGACCATCGCAATACTAAGAAGGTGAATTCTTGAAAGTATAACTGATAGGCAATTAAGTACGACACATATTTAAATAGATTGATGAGGAAAATAGGAAAATCCATGTTCCAATTTCTCCAAAACGCAGCAAAATATATAACATTAAATTTAGAATTGGTGATTAAAAAAAAACCCACACAGGACAATTCGAAGAGACTTACGTTTAGAAGTTGTTGCAACTCTGGGGCGTTAAATAATGAAGGATCCATCGAACAATTACTTCTCTCCGTCCACCGCACCACCTCTATGACTGTGATGTTAGTCTTGTATACTGGAAGGCTCGTCTTTGTATACTTTTCTGATGATATGATGATATGAAATGAAAGTTATTGCAGTCACTGTTTGCATTTAGATTATGTTTTATAATTGTTCTATGCAATGTTCCATATACTTACATTGTAGATGATATGGTGTGGGGAGTCACATGGTAAAGATCATATCATTAGAACCTTGTAATGTATTGAAGAGCTCACGGCTTAGATGGTCCTGAACACACCATCGGTACACCGTAGAATAATCTGATAAGTTAGTTTATCTTGGCTAACTGATTATTCTAGTACACTGGTTAGTGTATTGAGGAGGATCACGATAGGATATTATTCTCTGTCTCTGACCCAGTTTCTAAGAGAATAAAGATCCACAGAGTTCAGGTTCTGAACTCATGTGATATTGGCGAGCATATGTGTGCGTTGTTTGTTACTTTGATTTGCTCATTTTAAAGGAATTTGATGAAATTTATTTTATGAGACTTAATTGAGCTTAAAAAGTACTTGAAGATAGAGGATCGAGTTAGGAGCACGTGGAAACTGGAAACAGGTCAATCGGATGAGAAACGAGCGAGAATGAAGCAAAACGGTGAAGTGTATCGGGTGGCGAAAAAGAGCATGGTCCGTGCTCCTGTCTTGGCGAAGCATACATGTTTTTTTTTCAATTAAGAGCACGGACTGTGCTCCCTGTTGCACAGTCCGTGCTCTATTCGGCGATTTCCGACGAGTTTCCTTTCTGGACCGGGTTTTCTTCCATTCTTGGGCTTGAACTTCCTACACTATATTAGGGTTCTTTATGCACTAAAATTTATGAACTTTTACCCTGTAGATGAGCAGAGAAGAGCAAGAGACAATGGAGAACGACAGAGAGCAACTGAGATTGAAGATTCAACTCGGCATAAGTTGCATTTACAATTTCTAGTTTATGTTTATCATGTTAGCTTTAATCATCTATTTATTTTCTATAGATTGTAATTTGATGATGAGTGGATAAACATTTAGAGATTCTAGGATTTGAACACAACTATGGATTTTTGTGATTTCAATTAATACTATTGTTCCTTTCCTTTATTTGCTTATGCTTCCTTAAATTAATTGTCTTGTGAATTTGTTTGGCCATCAAATGCGCATGTGTAGTTAATTGATTATCGCTCGAGAGGGGTTAATTAGTTGATGGATTAGGAATGCATAACACGAGCTTGCTAGATCGAGAGATTTGGCAGGTTATTGTAAGGAGAATAAATCTTGAGAACCGTTAGGAGTTAGATGCTAATTTGAGATCAAGAGATGATAATTAGGATCTAATCTATGTCTAGAACCTACTCGAGAGAGAGGGTTTAGATAATTTAGTAATTTTCCTGCAAATCTAGGAATTAAACTTGGTTTAATATATTAATTGAATTCATAAAATCCATAGACGTGTAGACCCTAGAATCCATTTTCTCCCTGAAGTTCCCATTTGATTTTTGTGTTCCTATTTTATTATTCATTTATAGCTCTTAGTTTTAATTTAGTTTAATCAACCAAACATTTGATCCGGTCATCTAGATAAAGTAGAATAGTTAAATTGAGTACTTAGTTGAATTACATAGCTAGTCTCTGTGGATACGATATCTGTTCTCACCATTATTTTGCTACAATTTACCCCGTACACTTGTGAGTCATTTTTTAGTGAAATAAAAGAGTGAACATTTTTGAAATAAATATATACCTAAATTAGATTTAGTGAACCCTAAAATTAAAGTAAATTAATATAATGTTTTATCAAGTGTTTGGCGCAGTGTACTCGTCCGATGATAACTCGCAGGCTCGTGCACTACACTTGATAATTATTATTTTTAAAATAAATATATACCCTAAATTGGAAATAGTGAACCCTATTTTTTTAAAGTGTTAATTTTTTTTTAATTTTGGTGTCTCCTGGATTTGCTCAATGCGAGAAAATTTCACTTTTGGTCCCATAGGACACGCCTTGCTCCCCTTTTGATCCCAGAGCTGTCTATTTTGGTCCCAAAAGTTACGAACTATCAGTTTTGACCTCGACATTACGGTTTCCGTTAAATTTGCTATCAATTTTGATCCCATTGCACTATCAATTTCGGTCCCAAATGAAAACTTAACCAAATGAGAGTAAAATTCATTGGACGGAATTTCATAGCTTTTTGACATGCTTTTGGAGGGAAAGTTTCACAGATTTTGCCATGCTTTTGGAGGGAAATTCCACATGGTTTTCGAGGGAGAATTGCCATCTATATAATGTTAACTGCAATCTCACATTCTTCAACAAATGAACAAAACCAAACAGAAATTGAACAAATCTGAAACTGCAATTGAACAAAAGCTGATAGGCAAAACTTTATACTTTTAAGAGAAGTACAGTTCCCACTACATGTTGATTTATTGAGCAATATGCATCAATAACAGGGAAATTAAAATGGGAAAGTAGATACTATAGAAGGTCTATAATGCTATTGCTGTTATGAGATAGTCTTAAATGAATAATAAAGCAATGCCTAGCTTGTATGAAGAAGCAAGAAAATTCTAAGCAAATATTCACCTGCCAGCACAATTACAAGCACCAGAACTTGTTAGAGAGTGAGAGAGTTTAAAATATTCAAGCACTATCTCTTTATGAATATTGAACATAAATTTTGTTTTCAGATACCTTCATAGGCTCCCAGAGATTTTCATTAATTATTTTTCACCTGCCAGCACAATTACACAAAGAACAAACCTGTTCAAAGTAGCAAATATAGTTTTTTTCTTTTACCAATGCTTAGCATAGAGATATAAAAAGCATTGCAGAAGAAACTAGCTTCACATCTTTTACTAGGAATATGTAGTTAAAGGTCATCAAAAAAGCAACATAGATAATATTTGTTAAGATTGTTGGCTTTATAAACCCTACAAAATAAATCCATTTAATTTTGGAACTTTCACTACTCTAAGAAAGAATACTTATTCTGTTATACGCATACCTTCTTCAAATCGAGTAATTGATGGATTGTATGCCACCAGAGCCTGAAAAGGTTAAATTCAGTTAAGCACAGAAGTAATAAAGGGAAAAAAAACATTTAGCAGGGCAAGACACCCTTATAACACAAAATAATTTACTAAGTAACTAGAATGTATAGGGCATTAAAATGAAGCTAAATGGAGATTACTGCTTTCACAACAAGTACACCTGCTGCAATTCCAGTGTAGAATCCAATGTCTTCTTTGATGAAGCAATTAGATCTGAATATGCTTCACTGACTTCACTATCAGCACTACAATATAAAGACTTGACACGTGCCTGCAGGCAACTCCTTCATCAGAGTAATGTTTCAGTGAATGTATGATGTTAAATGATTTGTAAAATAATGGATCAGAACCCGTGGAAGTCTATTACAACTTGAGAATGGTTTCTGCAGCAAGAATCTAAACTAAAGTGCCTTGTCCTACAGAGCCTAACCACAAAGAGGAGATGGATTATGTCAACATAAGATCTCAGGAACAACAAAATGACCACACAAACAAAAATAAGAAGCCCAGCAAGGAGATCAGTGAAAGTAATAGAAAGATAAAATATTTGTACTCTTAAGAAACTAGTAACTTTGTTGGATATCATCATAGGAAACTGGATAGTAAAGAGCAAGTCCAGAATTAGATTTCTAATGAAGGAGTGAACTGAACGTGATGAAAATGTAATGGGAGTAATAGATCCTGCTTCTCAAACATCTCATCTATACTTCAATATGAATTAGATGAAGTATTGAGATCTTTTACTTGAAATTACTATATTTGAAAAATTAAGGAGCATACACATACATGACCATCACAATACTAAGAAGGTGAATTCTTGAAAGTATAACTGATAGGCAATTAAGTACGACACATATTTAAATAGATTGATGAGGAAAATAGGAAAATCCATGTTCCAATTTCTCCAAAACGCAGCAAAATATATAACATTAAATTTAGAATTGGTGATTAAAAAAAACCCACACAGGACAATTCGAAGAGACTTACGTTTAGAAGTTGTTGCAACTCTGGGGCGTTAAATAATGAAGGATCCATCGAACAATTACTTCTCTCCGTCCACCGCACCACCTCTATGACTGTGATGTTAGTCTTGTATACTGGAAGGCTCGTCTTTGTATACTTTTCTGATGATATGATGATATGAAATGAAAGTTATTGCAGTCACTGTTTGCATTTAGATTATGTTTTATAATTGTTCTATGCAATGTTCCATATACTTACATTGTAGATGATATGGTGTGGGGAGTCACATGGTAAAGATCATATCATTAGAACCTTGTAATGTATTGAAGAGCTCACGGCTTAGATGGTCCTGAACACACCATCGGTACACCGTGGAATAATCTGATAAGTTAGTTTATCTTGGCTAACTGATTATTCTAGTACACTGGTTAGTGTATTGAGGAGGATCACGATAGGATATTATTCTCTGTCTCTGACCTAGTTTCTAAGAGAATAAAGATCCACACAGTTCAGGTTCTGAACTCATGTGATATTGGCGAGCATATGTGTGCGTTGTTTGTTACTTTGATTTGCTCATTTTAAAGGAATTTGATGAAATTTATTTTATGAGACTTAATTGAGCTTAAAAAGTACTTGAAGATAGAGGATCAAGTTAGGAGCACGTGGAAACTGGAAACAGGTCAATCGGATGAGAAACGAGCGAGAATGAAGCAAAACGGTGAAGTGTATCGGGTGGCGAAAAAGAGCATGGTCCGTGCTCCTGTCTTGGCGAAGCATACATGTTTTTTTTTCAATTAAGAGCACGGACTGTGCTCCCTGTTGCACAGTCCGTGCTCTATTCGGCGATTTCCGACGAGTTTCCTTTCTGGATCGGGTTTTCTTCCATTCTTGGGCTTGAACTTCCTACACTATATTAGGGTTCTTTATGCACTAAAATTTATGAACTTTTACCCTGTAGATGAGCAGAGAAGAGCAAGAGACAATGGAGAACGACAGAGAGCAACTGAGATTGAAGATTCAACTCGGCATAAGTTGCATTTACAATTTCTAGTTTATGTTTATCATGTTAGCTTTAATCATCTATTTATTTTCTATAGATTGTAATTTGATGATGAGTGGATAAACATTTAGAGATTCTAGGATTTGAACACAACTATGGATTTTTGTGATTTCAATTAATACTATTGTTCCTTTCCTTTATTTGCTTATGCTTCCTTAAATTAATTGTCTTGTGAATTTGTTTGGCCATCAAATGCGCATGTGTAGTTAATTGATTATCGCTCGAGAGGGGTTAATTAGTTGATGGATTAGGAATGCATAACACGAGCTTGCTAGATCGAGAGATTTGGCAGGTTATTGTAAGGAGAATAAATCTTGAGAACCGTTAGGAGTTAGATGCTAATTTGAGATCAAGAGATGATAATTAGGATCTAATCTATGTCTAGAACCTACTCGAGAGAGAGGGTTTAGATAATTTAGTAATTTTCCTGCAAATCTAGGAATTAAACTTGGTTTAATATATTAATTGAATTCATAAAATCCATAGACGTGTAGACCCTAGAATCCATTTTCTCCCTGAAGTTCCCATTTGATTTTTGTGTTCCTATTTTATTATTCATTTATAGCTCTTAGTTTTAATTTAGTTTAATCAACCAAATATTTGATCCGGTCATCTAGATATAGTAGAATAGTTAAATTGAGTACTTAGTTGAATTACATAGCTAGTCTCTGTGGATACGATATCTGTTCTCACCATTATTTTGCTACAATTTACCCCGTACACTTGTGAGTCATTTTTTAGTGAAATAAAAGAGTGAACATTTTTGAAATAAATATATACCTAAATTAGATTTAGTGAACCCTAAAATTAAAGTAAATTAATATAATGTTTTATCAAGTGTTTGGCGTAGTGTACTCGTCCGATGATAACTCGCAGGCTCGTGCACTACACTTGATAATTATTATTTTTAAAATAAATATATACCCTAAATTGGAAATAGTGAACCCTATTTTTTTAAAGTGTTAATTTTTTTTTAATTTTGGTGTCTCCTGGATTTGCTCAATGCGAGAAAATTTCACTTTTGGTCCCATAGGACACGCCTTGCTCCCCTTTTGATCCCAGAGCTGTCTATTTTGGTCCCAAAAGTTACGAACTATCAATTTTGACCTCGACATTACGGTTTCCGTTAAATTTGCTATCAATTTTGATCCCATTGCACTATCAATTTCGGTCCCAAATGAAAACTTAACCAAATGAGAGTAAAATTCATTGGACGGAATTTCATAGCTTTTTGACATGCTTTTGGAGGGAAAGTTTCACAGATTTTGCCATGCTTTTGGAGGGAAATTCCACATGGTTTTCGAGGGAGAATTGCCATCTATATAATGTTAACTGCAATCTCACATTCTTCAACAAATGAACAAAACCAAACAGAAATTGAACAAATCTGAAACTGCAATTGAACAAAAGCTGATAGGCAAAACTTTATACTTTTAAGAGAAGTACAGTTCCCACTACATGTTGATTTATTGAGCAATATGCATCAATAACAGGGAAATTAAAATGGGAAAGTAGATACTATAGAAGGTCTATAATGCTATTGCTGCTATGAGATAGTCTTAAATGAATAATAAAGCAATGCCTAGCTTGTATGAAGAAGCAAGAAAATTCTAAGCAAATATTCACCTGCCAGCACAATTACAAGCACCAGAACTTGTTAGAGAGTGAGAGAGTTTAAAATATTCAAGCACTATCTCTTTATGAATATTGAACATAAATTTTGTTTTCAGATACCTTCATAGGCTCCCAGAGATTTTCATTAATTATTTTTCACCTGCCAGCACAATTACACAAAGAACAAACCTGTTCAAAGTAGCAAATATAGTTTTTTTCTTTTACCAATGCTTAGCATAGAGATATAAAAAGCATTGCAGAAGAAACTAGCTTCACATCTTTTACTAGGAATATGTAGTTAAAGGTCATCAAAAAAGCAACATAGATAATATTTGTTAAGATTGTTGGCTTTATAAACCCTACAAAATAAATCCATTTAATTTTGGAACTTTCACTACTCTAAGAAAGAATACTTATTCTGTTATACGCATACCTTCTTCAAATCGAGTAATTGATGGATTGTATGCCACCAGAGCCTGAAAAGGTTAAATTCAGTTAAGCACAGAAGTAATAAAGGGAAAAAAAACATTTAGCAGGGCAAGACACCCTTATAACACAAAATAATTTACTAAGTAACTAGAATGTATAGGGCATTAAAATGAAGCTAAATGGAGATTACTGCTTTCACAACAAGTACACCTGCTGCAATTCCAGTGTAGAATCCAATGTCTTCTTTGATGAAGCAATTAGATCTGAATATGCTTCACTGACTTCACTATCAGCACTACAATATAAAGACTTGACACGTGCCTGCAGGCAACTCCTTCATCAGAGTAATGTTTCAGTGAATGTATGATGTTAAATGATTTGTAAAATAATGGATCAGAACCCGTGGAAGTCTATTACAACTTGAGAATGGTTTCTGCAGCAAGAATCTAAACTAAAGTGCCTTGTCCTACAGAGCCTAACCACAAAGAGGAGATGGATTATGTCAACATAAGATCTCAGGAACAACAAAATGACCACACAAACAAAAATAAGAAGCCCAGCAAGGAGATCAGTGAAAGTAATAGAAAGATAAAATATTTGTACTCTTAAGAAACTAGTAACTTTGTTGGATATCATCATAGAAAACTGGATAGTAAAGAGCAAGTCCAGAATTAGATTTCTAATGAAGGAGTGAACTGAACGTGATGAAAATGTAATGGGAGTAATAGATCCTGCTTCTCAAACATCTCATCTATACTTCAATATGAATTAGATGAAGTATTGAGATCTTTTACTTGAAATTACTATATTTGAAAAATTAAGGAGCATACACATACATGACCATCGCAATACTAAGAAGGTGAATTCTTGAAAGTATAACTGATAGGCAATTAAGTACGACACATATTTAAATAGATTGATGAGGAAAATAGGAAAATCCATGTTCCAATTTCTCCAAAACGCAGCAAAATATATAACATTAAATTTAGAATTGGTGATTAAAAAAAAACCCACACAGGACAATTCGAAGAGACTTACGTTTAGAAGTTGTTGCAACTCTGGGGCGTTAAATAATGAAGGATCCATCGAACAATTACTTCTCTCCGTCCACCGCACCACCTCTATGACTGTGATGTTAGTCTTGTATACTGGAAGGCTCGTCTTTGTATACTTTTCTGATGATATGATGATATGAAATGAAAGTTATTGCAGTCACTGTTTGCATTTAGATTATGTTTTATAATTGTTCTATGCAATGTTCCATATACTTACATTGTAGATGATATGGTGTGGGGAGTCACATGGTAAAGATCATATCATTAGAACCTTGTAATGTATTGAAGAGCTCACGGCTTAGATGGTCCTGAACACACCATCGGTACACCGTAGAATAATCTGATAAGTTAGTTTATCTTGGCTAACTGATTATTCTAGTACACTGGTTAGTGTATTGAGGAGGATCACGATAGGATATTATTCTCTGTCTCTGACCCAGTTTCTAAGAGAATAAAGATCCACAGAGTTCAGGTTCTGAACTCATGTGATATTGGCGAGCATATGTGTGCGTTGTTTGTTACTTTGATTTGCTCATTTTAAAGGAATTTGATGAAATTTATTTTATGAGACTTAATTGAGCTTAAAAAGTACTTGAAGATAGAGGATCGAGTTAGGAGCACGTGGAAACTGGAAACAGGTCAATCGGATGAGAAACGAGCGAGAATGAAGCAAAACGGTGAAGTGTATCGGGTGGCGAAAAAGAGCATGGTCCGTGCTCCTGTCTTGGCGAAGCATACATGTTTTTTTTTCAATTAAGAGCACGGACTGTGCTCCCTGTTGCACAGTCCGTGCTCTATTCGGCGATTTCCGACGAGTTTCCTTTCTGGACCGGGTTTTCTTCCATTCTTGGGCTTGAACTTCCTACACTATATTAGGGTTCTTTATGCACTAAAATTTATGAACTTTTACCCTGTAGATGAGCAGAGAAGAGCAAGAGACAATGGAGAACGACAGAGAGCAACTGAGATTGAAGATTCAACTCGGCATAAGTTGCATTTACAATTTCTAGTTTATGTTTATCATGTTAGCTTTAATCATCTATTTATTTTCTATAGATTGTAATTTGATGATGAGTGGATAAACATTTAGAGATTCTAGGATTTGAACACAACTATGGATTTTTGTGATTTCAATTAATACTATTGTTCCTTTCCTTTATTTGCTTATGCTTCCTTAAATTAATTGTCTTGTGAATTTGTTTGGCCATCAAATGCGCATGTGTAGTTAATTGATTATCGCTCGAGAGGGGTTAATTAGTTGATGGATTAGGAATGCATAACACGAGCTTGCTAGATCGAGAGATTTGGCAGGTTATTGTAAGGAGAATAAATCTTGAGAACCGTTAGGAGTTAGATGCTAATTTGAGATCAAGAGATGATAATTAGGATCTAATCTATGTCTAGAACCTACTCGAGAGAGAGGGTTTAGATAATTTAGTAATTTTCCTGCAAATCTAGGAATTAAACTTGGTTTAATATATTAATTGAATTCATAAAATCCATAGACGTGTAGACCCTAGAATCCATTTTCTCCCTGAAGTTCCCATTTGATTTTTGTGTTCCTATTTTATTATTCATTTATAGCTCTTAGTTTTAATTTAGTTTAATCAACCAAACATTTGATCCGGTCATCTAGATAAAGTAGAATAGTTAAATTGAGTACTTAGTTGAATTACATAGCTAGTCTCTGTGGATACGATATCTGTTCTCACCATTATTTTGCTACAATTTACCCCGTACACTTGTGAGTCATTTTTTAGTGAAATAAAAGAGTGAACATTTTTGAAATAAATATATACCTAAATTAGATTTAGTGAACCCTAAAATTAAAGTAAATTAATATAATGTTTTATCAAGTGTTTGGCGCAGTGTACTCGTCCGATGATAACTCGCAGGCTCGTGCACTACACTTGATAATTATTATTTTTAAAATAAATATATACCCTAAATTGGAAATAGTGAACCCTATTTTTTTAAAGTGTTAATTTTTTTTTAATTTTGGTGTCTCCTGGATTTGCTCAATGCGAGAAAATTTCACTTTTGGTCCCATAGGACACGCCTTGCTCCCCTTTTGATCCCAGAGCTGTCTATTTTGGTCCCAAAAGTTACGAACTATCAGTTTTGACCTCGACATTACGGTTTCCGTTAAATTTGCTATCAATTTTGATCCCATTGCACTATCAATTTCGGTCCCAAATGAAAACTTAACCAAATGAGAGTAAAATTCATTGGACGGAATTTCATAGCTTTTTGACATGCTTTTGGAGGGAAAGTTTCACAGATTTTGCCATGCTTTTGGAGGGAAATTCCACATGGTTTTCGAGGGAGAATTGCCATCTATATAATGTTAACTGCAATCTCACATTCTTCAACAAATGAACAAAACCAAACAGAAATTGAACAAATCTGAAACTGCAATTGAACAAAAGCTGATAGGCAAAACTTTATACTTTTAAGAGAAGTACAGTTCCCACTACATGTTGATTTATTGAGCAATATGCATCAATAACAGGGAAATTAAAATGGGAAAGTAGATACTATAGAAGGTCTATAATGCTATTGCTGTTATGAGATAGTCTTAAATGAATAATAAAGCAATGCCTAGCTTGTATGAAGAAGCAAGAAAATTCTAAGCAAATATTCACCTGCCAGCACAATTACAAGCACCAGAACTTGTTAGAGAGTGAGAGAGTTTAAAATATTCAAGCACTATCTCTTTATGAATATTGAACATAAATTTTGTTTTCAGATACCTTCATAGGCTCCCAGAGATTTTCATTAATTATTTTTCACCTGCCAGCACAATTACACAAAGAACAAACCTGTTCAAAGTAGCAAATATAGTTTTTTTCTTTTACCAATGCTTAGCATAGAGATATAAAAAGCATTGCAGAAGAAACTAGCTTCACATCTTTTACTAGGAATATGTAGTTAAAGGTCATCAAAAAAGCAACATAGATAATATTTGTTAAGATTGTTGGCTTTATAAACCCTACAAAATAAATCCATTTAATTTTGGAACTTTCACTACTCTAAGAAAGAATACTTATTCTGTTATACGCATACCTTCTTCAAATCGAGTAATTGATGGATTGTATGCCACCAGAGCCTGAAAAGGTTAAATTCAGTTAAGCACAGAAGTAATAAAGGGAAAAAAAACATTTAGCAGGGCAAGACACCCTTATAACACAAAATAATTTACTAAGTAACTAGAATGTATAGGGCATTAAAATGAAGCTAAATGGAGATTACTGCTTTCACAACAAGTACACCTGCTGCAATTCCAGTGTAGAATCCAATGTCTTCTTTGATGAAGCAATTAGATCTGAATATGCTTCACTGACTTCACTATCAGCACTACAATATAAAGACTTGACACGTGCCTGCAGGCAACTCCTTCATCAGAGTAATGTTTCAGTGAATGTATGATGTTAAATGATTTGTAAAATAATGGATCAGAACCCGTGGAAGTCTATTACAACTTGAGAATGGTTTCTGCAGCAAGAATCTAAACTAAAGTGCCTTGTCCTACAGAGCCTAACCACAAAGAGGAGATGGATTATGTCAACATAAGATCTCAGGAACAACAAAATGACCACACAAACAAAAATAAGAAGCCCAGCAAGGAGATCAGTGAAAGTAATAGAAAGATAAAATATTTGTACTCTTAAGAAACTAGTAACTTTGTTGGATATCATCATAGGAAACTGGATAGTAAAGAGCAAGTCCAGAATTAGATTTCTAATGAAGGAGTGAACTGAACGTGATGAAAATGTAATGGGAGTAATAGATCCTGCTTCTCAAACATCTCATCTATACTTCAATATGAATTAGATGAAGTATTGAGATCTTTTACTTGAAATTACTATATTTGAAAAATTAAGGAGCATACACATACATGACCATCACAATACTAAGAAGGTGAATTCTTGAAAGTATAACTGATAGGCAATTAAGTACGACACATATTTAAATAGATTGATGAGGAAAATAGGAAAATCCATGTTCCAATTTCTCCAAAACGCAGCAAAATATATAACATTAAATTTAGAATTGGTGATTAAAAAAAACCCACACAGGACAATTCGAAGAGACTTACGTTTAGAAGTTGTTGCAACTCTGGGGCGTTAAATAATGAAGGATCCATCGAACAATTACTTCTCTCCGTCCACCGCACCACCTCTATGACTGTGATGTTAGTCTTGTATACTGGAAGGCTCGTCTTTGTATACTTTTCTGATGATATGATGATATGAAATGAAAGTTATTGCAGTCACTGTTTGCATTTAGATTATGTTTTATAATTGTTCTATGCAATGTTCCATATACTTACATTGTAGATGATATGGTGTGGGGAGTCACATGGTAAAGATCATATCATTAGAACCTTGTAATGTATTGAAGAGCTCACGGCTTAGATGGTCCTGAACACACCATCGGTACACCGTGGAATAATCTGATAAGTTAGTTTATCTTGGCTAACTGATTATTCTAGTACACTGGTTAGTGTATTGAGGAGGATCACGATAGGATATTATTCTCTGTCTCTGACCTAGTTTCTAAGAGAATAAAGATCCACACAGTTCAGGTTCTGAACTCATGTGATATTGGCGAGCATATGTGTGCGTTGTTTGTTACTTTGATTTGCTCATTTTAAAGGAATTTGATGAAATTTATTTTATGAGACTTAATTGAGCTTAAAAAGTACTTGAAGATAGAGGATCAAGTTAGGAGCACGTGGAAACTGGAAACAGGTCAATCGGATGAGAAACGAGCGAGAATGAAGCAAAACGGTGAAGTGTATCGGGTGGCGAAAAAGAGCATGGTCCGTGCTCCTGTCTTGGCGAAGCATACATGTTTTTTTTTCAATTAAGAGCACGGACTGTGCTCCCTGTTGCACAGTCCGTGCTCTATTCGGCGATTTCCGACGAGTTTCCTTTCTGGATCGGGTTTTCTTCCATTCTTGGGCTTGAACTTCCTACACTATATTAGGGTTCTTTATGCACTAAAATTTATGAACTTTTACCCTGTAGATGAGCAGAGAAGAGCAAGAGACAATGGAGAATGACAGAGAGCAACTGAGATTGAAGATTCAACTCGGCATAAGTTGCATTTACAATTTCTAGTTTATGTTTATCATGTTAGCTTTAATCATCTATTTATTTTCTATAGATTGTAATTTGATGATGAGTGGATAAACATTTAGAGATTCTAGGATTTGAACACAACTATGGATTTTTGTGATTTCAATTAATACTATTGTTCCTTTCCTTTATTTGCTTATGCTTCCTTAAATTAATTGTCTTGTGAATTTGATTGGCCATCAAATGCGCATGTGTAGTTAATTGATTATCGCTCGAGAGGGGTTAATTAGTTGATGGATTAGGAATGCATAACACGAGCTTGCTAGATCGAGAGATTTGGCAGGTTATTGTAAGGAGAATAAATCTTGAGAACCGTTAGGAGTTAGATGCTAATTTGAGATCAAGAGATGATAATTAGGATCTAATCTATGTCTAGAACCTACTCGAGAGAGAGGGTTTAGATAATTTAGTAATTTTCCTGCAAATCTAGGAATTAAACTTGGTTTAATATATTAATTGAATTCATAAAATCCATAGACGTGTAGACCCTAGAATCCATTTTCTCCCTGAAGTTCCCATTTGATTTTTGTGTTCCTATTTTATTATTCATTTATAGCTCTTAGTTTTAATTTAGTTTAATCAACCAAATATTTGATCCGGTCATCTAGATATAGTAGAATAGTTAAATTGAGTACTTAGTTGAATTACATAGCTAGTCTCTGTGGATACGATATCTGTTCTCACCATTATTTTGCTACAATTTACCCCGTACACTTGTGAGTCATTTTTTAGTGAAATAAAAGAGTGAACATTTTTGAAATAAATATATACCTAAATTAGATTTAGTGAACCCTAAAATTAAAGTAAATTAATATAATGTTTTATCAAGTGTTTGGCGTAGTGTACTCGTCCGATGATAACTCGCAGGCTCGTGCACTACACTTGATAATTATTATTTTTAAAATAAATATATACCCTAAATTGGAAATAGTGAACCCTATTTTTTTAAAGTGTTAATTTTTTTTTAATTTTGGTGTCTCCTGGATTTGCTCAATGCGAGAAAATTTCACTTTTGGTCCCATAGGACACGCCTTGCTCCCCTTTTGATCCCAGAGCTGTCTATTTTGGTCCCAAAAGTTACGAACTATCAATTTTGACCTCGACATTACGGTTTCCGTTAAATTTGCTATCAATTTTGATCCCATTGCACTATCAATTTCGGTCCCAAATGAAAACTTAACCAAATGAGAGTAAAATTCATTGGACGGAATTTCATAGCTTTTTGACATGCTTTTGGAGGGAAAGTTTCACAGATTTTGCCATGCTTTTGGAGGGAAATTCCACATGGTTTTCGAGGGAGAATTGCCATCTATATAATGTTAACTGCAATCTCACATTCTTCAACAAATGAACAAAACCAAACAGAAATTGAACAAATCTGAAACTGCAATTGAACAAAAGCTGATAGGCAAAACTTTATACTTTTAAGAGAAGTACAGTTCCCACTACATGTTGATTTATTGAGCAATATGCATCAATAACAGGGAAATTAAAATGGGAAAGTAGATACTATAGAAGGTCTATAATGCTATTGCTGCTATGAGATAGTCTTAAATGAATAATAAAGCAATGCCTAGCTTGTATGAAGAAGCAAGAAAATTCTAAGCAAATATTCACCTGCCAGCACAATTACAAGCACCAGAACTTGTTAGAGAGTGAGAGAGTTTAAAATATTCAAGCACTATCTCTTTATGAATATTGAACATAAATTTTGTTTTCAGATACCTTCATAGGCTCCCAGAGATTTTCATTAATTATTTTTCACCTGCCAGCACAATTACACAAAGAACAAACCTGTTCAAAGTAGCAAATATAGTTTTTTTCTTTTACCAATGCTTAGCATAGAGATATAAAAAGCATTGCAGAAGAAACTAGCTTCACATCTTTTACTAGGAATATGTAGTTAAAGGTCATCAAAAAAGCAACATAGATAATATTTGTTAAGATTGTTGGCTTTATAAACCCTACAAAATAAATCCATTTAATTTTGGAACTTTCACTACTCTAAGAAAGAATACTTATTCTGTTATACGCATACCTTCTTCAAATCGAGTAATTGATGGATTGTATGCCACCAGAGCCTGAAAAGGTTAAATTCAGTTAAGCACAGAAGTAATAAAGGGAAAAAAAACATTTAGCAGGGCAAGACACCCTTATAACACAAAATAATTTACTAAGTAACTAGAATGTATAGGGCATTAAAATGAAGCTAAATGGAGATTACTGCTTTCACAACAAGTACACCTGCTGCAATTCCAGTGTAGAATCCAATGTCTTCTTTGATGAAGCAATTAGATCTGAATATGCTTCACTGACTTCACTATCAGCACTACAATATAAAGACTTGACACGTGCCTGCAGGCAACTCCTTCATCAGAGTAATGTTTCAGTGAATGTATGATGTTAAATGATTTGTAAAATAATGGATCAGAACCCGTGGAAGTCTATTACAACTTGAGAATGGTTTCTGCAGCAAGAATCTAAACTAAAGTGCCTTGTCCTACAGAGCCTAACCACAAAGAGGAGATGGATTATGTCAACATAAGATCTCAGGAACAACAAAATGACCACACAAACAAAAATAAGAAGCCCAGCAAGGAGATCAGTGAAAGTAATAGAAAGATAAAATATTTGTACTCTTAAGAAACTAGTAACTTTGTTGGATATCATCATAGAAAACTGGATAGTAAAGAGCAAGTCCAGAATTAGATTTCTAATGAAGGAGTGAACTGAACGTGATGAAAATGTAATGGGAGTAATAGATCCTGCTTCTCAAACATCTCATCTATACTTCAATATGAATTAGATGAAGTATTGAGATCTTTTACTTGAAATTACTATATTTGAAAAATTAAGGAGCATACACATACATGACCATCGCAATACTAAGAAGGTGAATTCTTGAAAGTATAACTGATAGGCAATTAAGTACGACACATATTTAAATAGATTGATGAGGAAAATAGGAAAATCCATGTTCCAATTTCTCCAAAACGCAGCAAAATATATAACATTAAATTTAGAATTGGTGATTAAAAAAAAACCCACACAGGACAATTCGAAGAGACTTACGTTTAGAAGTTGTTGCAACTCTGGGGCGTTAAATAATGAAGGATCCATCGAACAATTACTTCTCTCCGTCCACCGCACCACCTCTATGACTGTGATGTTAGTCTTGTATACTGGAAGGCTCGTCTTTGTATACTTTTCTGATGATATGATGATATGAAATGAAAGTTATTGCAGTCACTGTTTGCATTTAGATTATGTTTTATAATTGTTCTATGCAATGTTCCATATACTTACATTGTAGATGATATGGTGTGGGGAGTCACATGGTAAAGATCATATCATTAGAACCTTGTAATGTATTGAAGAGCTCACGGCTTAGATGGTCCTGAACACACCATCGGTACACCGTAGAATAATCTGATAAGTTAGTTTATCTTGGCTAACTGATTATTCTAGTACACTGGTTAGTGTATTGAGGAGGATCACGATAGGATATTATTCTCTGTCTCTGACCCAGTTTCTAAGAGAATAAAGATCCACAGAGTTCAGGTTCTGAACTCATGTGATATTGGCGAGCATATGTGTGCGTTGTTTGTTACTTTGATTTGCTCATTTTAAAGGAATTTGATGAAATTTATTTTATGAGACTTAATTGAGCTTAAAAAGTACTTGAAGATAGAGGATCGAGTTAGGAGCACGTGGAAACTGGAAACAGGTCAATCGGATGAGAAACGAGCGAGAATGAAGCAAAACGGTGAAGTGTATCGGGTGGCGAAAAAGAGCATGGTCCGTGCTCCTGTCTTGGCGAAGCATACATGTTTTTTTTTCAATTAAGAGCACGGACTGTGCTCCCTGTTGCACAGTCCGTGCTCTATTCGGCGATTTCCGACGAGTTTCCTTTCTGGACCGGGTTTTCTTCCATTCTTGGGCTTGAACTTCCTACACTATATTAGGGTTCTTTATGCACTAAAATTTATGAACTTTTACCCTGTAGATGAGCAGAGAAGAGCAAGAGACAATGGAGAACGACAGAGAGCAACTGAGATTGAAGATTCAACTCGGCATAAGTTGCATTTACAATTTCTAGTTTATGTTTATCATGTTAGCTTTAATCATCTATTTATTTTCTATAGATTGTAATTTGATGATGAGTGGATAAACATTTAGAGATTCTAGGATTTGAACACAACTATGGATTTTTGTGATTTCAATTAATACTATTGTTCCTTTCCTTTATTTGCTTATGCTTATACTTTTCTGATGATATGATGATATGAAATGAAAGTTATTGTAGTCACTGTTTGCATTTAGATTATGTTTTATAATTGTTCTATGCAATGTTCCATATACTTACATTGTAGATGATATGGTGTGGGGAGTCACATGGTAAAGATCATATCATTAGAACCTTGTAATGTATTGAAGAGCTCACGGCTTAGATGGTCCTGAACACACCATCGGTACACCGTGGAATAATCTGATAAGTTAGTTTATCTTGGCTAACTGATTATTCTAGTACACTGGTTAGTGTATTGAGGAGGATCACGATAGGATATTATTCTCTGTCTCTGACCCAGTTTCTAAGAGAATAAAGATCCACACAGTTCAGGTTCTGAACTCATGTGATATTGGCGAGCATATGTGTGCGTTGTTTGTTACTTTGATTTATCAATGAGTAAGATCTTTTCGTAGATCGAATTTGATATCTTGGGTAATAACAATGTATACATGATGTCTCGAGCAGTATGCATGAGCACTGTGTCCTGGTGCACCAGGTTGATGATGTTCTCTTGAGGAAGCACAAGTTCATGTTGAAACCCTGCAGGTGGAATTTATTTCGTACATGAATAAAGCTTGTGTGGTACTACTCAAGGTTTTAGATGTTAATTAATTATAGCTGTCAGAGGCTTACATAATTAATTAATGAACATTATATCTTAAACACGGGGAATGGCTGGACTAAAGGAGAAAGCATATTCGTAAATATGTATTAAATTGGTAGGTCAGTTTTACTTCTTTAGTGGAATAAAAGTAAAACTTAATTTATTTAATTATATCCTAAGTTTATTGGATATTGGATATTAAATAAATTAGTGGGCCAATTTAATATTCTTCTAGATCCCTGTTGTAGCCCAATTGACTGATAGTGGACTGGATATTGAACTTGGGATAGAGGCCCAGCCCAATAGGGCTGAAACATGAAATTTTCGCCCCTCCCTATATATAAGGGGAGGGGGGCACGAAAGTTTGATGATGAAAATCATAGGAAATCAGCCCCTCTTTGTCTCTCAAAGTTATCCACAGATTTCACAACTCTATCTAGTAGATTTCAGCCCACTCTGAATCTAGATACAGTCCGGGAATACAACAGAAGATCTTGGAATGGAATTGTGCAGTGGCCGTGTGTGACATAGGTGGCGCCTTCACTGTATTCATTCAACAGCAAGATTAGATCTTTAATCTTGTCCACAGACCGTCTATCGATTTGTAAGTAGATTCGTTTTCTATGTCTTCCGTTTTATTAGATTCGAATCTGCTTTGCATGCTTTTTGATTAGACTGTGATAAACATGCATGTTACATAAAATTATGATTTGCATGAACACGGATTAATGAACAACCAAATGGTCCTGCGGTGGTTTAATTCGAAAAAACCCCAACAACTGGTATCAGAGCGGGTTTTGACACTATTCTAGAATTAATTCATGCATGAATTCGAACCACATGTATAAATTTATTGATAAATTTATGTTCTTTAAATTTTCAGATTTATTGTTCATGTGTTTCGATTTTATGGTATTCAAAACTTGGAATAATTTTTGATGTATAATTCGAAAATTATAGTTTTGAATAGGCTTGAATTTTCGGCCACTATGAAAGAGGATTTGGAATGATATTTGATGATCTTCAAATTTCCAGATTTTAAAAAATTCCCTAATTTTGTGTTCTATATTTTCGATACCTAGAATTAAATTTGGATGGATTTTTGATCAAGATCCAAATTTCCAGATTTATTTTGGTAGAGGTTCGAAAATTTAGTTGATTAGAATTAGGATAAGTAATTTTTGGTGTATATCAAAAATTATCTAATTCTAATCTAGATAGGTTTGAAATTAGAATTTTAAATTTGGTAATTTTTGAAGTGGATCAAAATTTTCAGATTTATTATTTGGTAAATTTCGAAACCTATGGTATTTATTTGGAATAGTTTTTTGATTAATGTCAAAATTTCCAAATGTGTTAACTTTATGTAATTTTCAAAATTAATAAAATGATTTGGAGAAGATTTTGATAAAAATCAAATTTCCAGATTTGTTTATTGATGTGAATCGAAAATTACATGTGTTGGATTAAGATTTGATATTATTTGATGTATATCTTAATTTACCTAATTTTAATCTAGATAGATTTGAAAATAGAATTTTAAATTTGGAAGAATTTGAAGTGGATCAAATTTCCAGATTTATTATTTGGATATTTTCGAAATCTATGTATTAAAAATTGGATAAGGTGATTTTGGATATATACAAATAATTATCAAAATCCAATTGTGATAAGAATTTAATTTTGGATAGGTTTTGGAAGATTTTGGATTGGAATCAAATCTCCAAACTTTATCCTTAAAGATTTAGATTCTTATGGATAATATTTGGATTAGATTTTTGATTTATATAAATATATCCAATTATTATTTAATTAGGGTGGTTAGAAAATATTAAATAAATTTGGTGGATAATTATTAATAATTTCCAGATTTATTTTGATGATATTTTCGAAATATACAAGATTTAAATTGGTGGATAATTATTTTAATTTCCAATTTTTATCTTGTGGATAATATCGAATTAATTAATTTAATTAATTGTAAAATTCGAATATTACTTAATATTCATGCATAGATATCATATGTTATTTTATGTGGATCATATAATACATGATTGTTAGATTTGTAGACTGTGTTTGTTTGCAGGTTTACCAACTATCATGGCTCATTTATTTTATGTGATGTATGTTTATGTTGAATGAATGTTTGGTCGTATGCCGGTTTGGCTACGTGATTTTAATCCATGAGAAAATCCATGGATTAGGTCTAGGTTTTATTTTATGTTGTTTTAATGTAATAGATATAAAGCTGTTAGGCCGAGTTTTTTGAGTTGTAATTTTTATTCTAGCAATATTAGATTTTTTCCTTTTGGAATGGATAGTCTGTATTGAATAAAGATCGAAGATCAACTCAAAGAAGGAAAGTGGTTGAGCACCAAAAAGGAAGGTTCACCGGTTCACGTCCCGAAACCCTAAATGGAGCTAGGATTTTTGGCGAGGCGCGGTGAAGGGGGCGGTGGTTCCTAGCCTGTTCCGGAGCTGACTTTCCAGTTTTATCTCATCAATCAACATGAGATATAAGCCATGATGGTTGGAATATTACTGTTGCTTATTCTGTTGAAGCATGCAATGGATATTTATCATTTTATGTGATGTTTGCATGTTTGATAATGGGATAAAATGAAACCTCAAACATAAATAACTAAGTGGGAGAGATTCATACCAAAGTATGTAGAAATCTCATTCGGTGTCCATTAAAATCTGGTTTAATTGAGAAGTGATGGGCATGCGCGTTGACATCGGTCTTCCTCCATATCGGATGTGTCATATCATAGATTTCTCTAGAAATTAAATCTCCTAAATGGATAGCTGTAGAACACTATTAGGACTAACTGACTCCTCCATCTGGAGCGGTTAAATTCGAATAGTGCTCTTGGTGCGAAGATAATGGTGTGCACACTTAGATGTAATTTATTGATAAACGTCCACACGATCGTGGCTTATCAGTTAGACGATTACATGACCGTGTTTAATCCGGCTATTAATTTGCTTGTTGTAAGGAAATTCAACTGGAGGCAAATTAAAGGTTTAACCTATTTAAGAATGGATTTTATAAACGTCCACACTATCGTGGCTTATAAAAGATGTTTTTAAAGTGTCGGTGGAAAAGTATATAATTTTTATGAGGCTTTCGATTATATACTGTCTATCCTAAACGTGTTATGTGATTGTACTGCATGTTTAATTTCAGTTATTTCATATCATCAATGGCACTCTCCAATCTGTCTTCAATCCTCAAAGAAAACAAACTTGTCGGTGAAAACTACAATGACTGGATTCGTAACCTTAACTTAGTTCTTGTTGCTGAGGGACACAAGTTTGTTCTTAAAGAGGTTTGTCCTCAGACGCCAAATGAGGATTCTGACGAAGCCCAAAAGATTGCATATGATAAGTGGGTTAGGTCTAATGAGATAGCGCGCTGTTACATCTTGACATTTATGTCAAGTGTGTTGCAACATCAGCATGAGCCTATGAAAACTGCTTATGATATCATGTACAACCTTAGGCAGCTATTCGGTCATCAGAACCGCTCGGCACGCCATTTGGCAATGAAGAAACTAATGGATGCGAGAATGTCTGACTCCACACCTGTTAGGGATCACGTTCTCATGATGATGGGGTATTTATCCGAGATCGAGACCTTAGGTGGAGAGCTAGATGGCGATTCTCAAATCGACATTGTTCTTCATAGCTTGTCCTCAAAGTTTTAGCAGTTCAGGCTGAATTTTAACATGATTAAAAGGGATGTCAGCCTGACTGAACTGCTCATAGATCTTCAGGCGGCTGAATTGCTCCAAAAGAGCAATCCTGAGGCCCACAAAAGGAGCGTCTTCTTCTGGTGGAAAAAGGAAGAAAAGAAACCCACCTAAAAAGGCTGCAGATGAGGCGCCTAAGGTGAAGAAGCCAAAGGCAAAGATTCCTCCTAAGGAATTCAAGTCGAAGACTAAGTACTTCAAGTGTGGCCAACCAGGTTAATGGAAGGCGGCGTGTCCTAACAAGAAGAAGAAGAAAGGTATATCTCACACTCTGGTTGTGGAAACATGTTTAGCAACTTGTTCTACCCAGTCATGGGTAGTAGATACTGGAGCTACTGATCATGTTTGCATGTCTTTACAGGGGTTCCTGGTAAAAAGACAGCTGAGTGAGGACGAGATCACTGATATCGGGAGCCTCAGGATTCATACACTTTAGGCAGTTCTAGCAACATCTCGAAGCTATATATAGAATTAATATAACAAATTCGCAGGTTTTGTAATGGCTAACAATGCCCTTAACCTTTGAATTGTATATCATAGACCATATATCTCTTTTAGATATAAACCACCGTATGAATTATGAGGACCGACGCCATGCCAGGCTTAGATAGTTACACTGTTCTGATGTACAAGATCCTTTATCAAGGCGAGTACAGAGCATAATAAGTGCATATATCTATATTGTTGAGAGAATAACGAAGGACATATATAAACTTCACAAGGGTTTCTGGGAAGAAATAAAGGGATTTAGAACATTTTCATAATATAAAAAGGGAGGTTTTATTGATTTGTGCTTGTTCCCTTTACAACATTTGGAGAGCTCCTTTTATAGAGCTCGTAATTACTGTACATAGGGGCTCTCTGTACATAGGGGCCATCTGTTTATTTTACATAGAGGACACGTACCACATTACTTCCTATGTTTCTCTATTAAGAGGACACGTTTAACTTAGAGATACAGATTTCTTGCATGTAGGACATCTGTCTTGCTTTATGTAAGTTGGTGCTGATCCTTTTGTGACACGTGTTGATGGTGTTCCTTGAGTGTTGATCCCTTTCTGAGAGGTAACACGTCCTGCTTGAGGTGTGATCCTTGAGTGTAGATCCCTTTCTGAGATGTAACACGTGTTGGTTCCTGCTTGAGGTGTGTTCCTTGAGTGACACGTTTTTGGATTTTCCTCTTTTTTTTTTTTTTTTTTTTATCTCCTTTTATCTAATAGGAGAATAATATTTTCTAAACTATTTACATGTGGCAAAAAAGTAAAGACTGGCAAAAACAAAGACTAGTCATTCCTTCATATTTGAATCTTCTTTTTCCACGTCATGTAGTTGACTAGTGCCTTCCCCTGGTTCATGAGGATCGGTATTAAAAGGCCATTCGGGATCAAGGAAGTCACCATTTGAGGGCCACCACGGATCAAGGAAGTAGGTGGTTGTCATTCTTGTCTCTGGTTTTGGATTTGGCTGCTCTGGACTCGAGTAGGGTTTCATGACTAGAGAAGTATAGACCAGATCTTCCATGGCGTCTTCAGCAGTTACTTTGTTGACAAAGCAGATGTGTTGATATAGCTTTCGTTGCTCAGGTGTGTTGGTGTCGATGGAGCCTTCAAGTGTCTTCCATTTGTAATACATTGGTATTGGCTCAAGTTTCCCACCATTATCATTTGAATAAGGCCTATGACATATAAGAATCAAATGTGGATCCACAAATTTTTCAGCAGCCTGAAATTCACGCTGAAGAAATCTTTTCCATTCTTCCATAGGGGCGTACCATGATAATAATTGCCATAGAAGGGTGCTATCATTCTCATTGTTACAGAAAAATGGGAGCATCCTTTCAATACTCATCTCTATAACATGATAATATAATGTAGAAAGACACCAAAGATACCAGAAAGAATTTATTGTGAGAAGTGTTCTGGGACAAGTGTAGGCTATCATGAGAAAGGGTTTTTGGATATCAAAGCAGGCCAATTCATATGGGAGCTGAATTTCGGTTACATACTGTGAAAGATATCGAAAAAGATGTTGTCTAGCAAATAACCGAATATTTCTGACTGTATGAAAAGGTTGACTTGATGGTGGAAAAGAGAAATCAGGTCTGACAAAATGGTTGGGTAATTCTTTAAGATGAGGGTGTTTAGTAGGTAGAAAGGGATTTTTACCACGTCCTCCTACTATGACATAGGATCTCTTTTTCACCTTTTTCTTATTTGTCATAAAAATGACAGGAAGTACCTGAGAGGAAGATATCAGATGGAGTTGAGGTCGCCGGGAAAGATAATCAGGAACAATATTATCCTTTCCTTTGATATGTTGAACTGTGAAGTTGTATTTTGAAAACCAATCCTTGAGACGAAGAAGTTGTTTTTCTGGTACTCCTTTGTTTTTAAGATCCATGATGGCTGGAAATGAAGTGTTATCTAGTTGAATAATGAAATCATATCCCACCAGATGAAACTCGAATTTCTTTATTCCATTCTTCACAGCAAGAATTTCTTTATAGATTGCATGATAATGCCTTTCAGAGTCTTTGAATTGTCCGCTGGCATGAGCGCAGTATAGCAATTTATCATCAATCTTTTCAAGAAGTATTGCTCCCCAGTGTTCATCACTTGCATCAGTTTGCAGAATCCGTTGTCCACTACCCGGGATTCTTAATGAAGGTAGAGTTTGACATGCATCTTTGAGGTGCTTGATTGCAGCAGTCTGAGCATCTCCCCAGTCAGGAGCATTTTTCTTTAGGAGTTGTGAGAGCTTGCTGGTATATCTTGAACAGTTGGGAATGAAATCTTTGATATAATTTACTATCCCAAGGAATTGTTGAATCTCTTTGACACTAAGCTTTTCAGTAGGAAACTTTTGCAACTCCTCTGCAATATGGGGACCAGGCTCATATTGTCCATCAGAAATCTTCATGCCTAGAAAAGTAATGCTGTCTTTTCCAATAATGCTTTTCCTTTCAGATAGCATGACTCCATAATTTTGGACCAATTCCAGAAACTGATTGAGTAAGGCAACATGTTCTTCGGTGTTTTTGGAATAGAGTAAGATATCATCAATATAGACCAGGGCAGAGTAAAGGATTGGTTCAAATATACGGGTCATGGCCTTTTGGAAAAGAGAGGGGGCAACTTTTAGGCCAAATGGAATGACTTTCCATTGGTATTGTGCTGTTGGGATACAGAAAGCAGTTTTGTATCTATCTGAAGGGTGAATGCCTATTTGCAAAAATCCAGATTTGAGGTCAAATTTTGAAAAGATTCGGGCTTCAGATAATTGGGCAAAAAGCATTTGTGTCCTGGGTAAGGGAAATTTATCATCTAGAAGATAGAAGTTGAGTATTTTGTAGTCAATTACTAACCTCTTCTTTCCCCTGATTTGCTCAGCTCTATTGTTGACATAAAATGCTGGACAGGCCCAATTGGATTTAGTTGGTTCAATGAGGCCTAGTGATAAGAGTTGAGAACACTCTTGCTTTGCCAATGCTAATTCCTCTGGATTCATGCCTGGATGTGTGGCTTTGGTAGAGTTGATGTCTTCATTTTTCTTGAAGGGGAGCTGGACAAAGAAAGCCTCATTTGTCCATAAGGGAGCAGGATGTTGGAATTCAGCATGAGATTCAGCACATAGTTTTCTGAGTTCCTTGGCAGTTTCTTCAAATTTTTCTGGCGTATCCTGTAGAGAGAACAATTTTTGGGATACGGAATAAGGTTGGAATCTTCTTTTGAATCGGACACCATGGGGGAGTATCTGTAACCTTTGAGCTTTGAAGAAGAGATCAAATCCCATCAGAAGATCGTGCCCATGTAGTTTACTTCCAATGACTTTAATCCATACTGTGCATTCGGGAAAAAGTTGTATTCCAATAGGATGCTTGGAGATTAATGAAGTATGGAAGGTTTGTCCATCTGCTGCAAAAAAGTATTCACGACGTGTCTCCCAGGCATCTTCTGGTAAAATATCTGGATTCAGCATAGTCCTTCTTGCTCCAGTATCCAGGACTCCAATTACCTTGATAGGTCTATCAAATTTACTTTGCAAGATTTGTACATCAAGATGTGGTGAAGGAATACCTTCTTCAAGCACCAGATTTGAGTGTAGTGCTGGATAGGGTTTCATCATCAAAATTGGAACTGCTTCTTCAATAGATGCTTCATCTTCAGATGATTCTTGAAGGATGAATGCAGTGTCAGAATCTTGTTCATCTTGTTCAGAGAATAAAGATTCTATATCAGCATCATCAGCATCTATCTCATGATAATGAAATGCCTGGGAGGCGAGCTTTGAGGCTTTGCTTTCTTTGGTTGGGCAGTTCCGGGCAAAGTGTCCTTCTTTGTTGCAAAGATAACATCTGTTTGTTTTCTTTTTCCTGAATTGCTTCCTTTTGAAGAATCTGTATTTCTTCTTATTTTTCTGCTTTCGATAGCTGGCCTTCTTCTTCTTTTTTGATGACGAACAGCTGCATTCCTTGTCAGAGCACTTTATTTCCAGATATGATTTGTCACAAACAGATTTCGGAATCTTGCGCCTTTCCATCATTTCTTTGAAAAGATTCTTCTGTTCACAGAGTTTATCCAAGGCCGCTAAACAAATTTGATGAATTTGACCCATGCTGGTTTGGGAGAGCTCCCTGCGAGTGGCTTGAATCATTCGTGTCATTTCTGGCTGTAGCTCTTTCGGCAAAGATGCAAGATATACGTTCTTGAGATTAGGATCATTATATCCATTAAGACAATAGAATCGTTCTGACATTCTTTTAAAATGCCAGTCTAAGTCTTTTTTGGATAATGAACAGCATCTCATCAAAAAATACTCCTGTGAAATTGTTTTAGTGTAGAGAGAAATGTCACCAATGAATTCGCGATGAATTTCTCCCAACGCTTCACCAGGGGTTGTTGCATTAAGAATCTGAAGTTGCCGATATTCACCCAGGCTTAGAAACCATTCTCGTAGTGTTCCAAGGAATCTTGAGGTAAATTCCTTTAGAACAACCCGAAGATCTGCACCATCTTTGTTAAGTTGATTGTCTATCCAGGCTGCAAAAGTATGCATCTTCTCTCTTCTTTTATGGATTGGAATATCATCAAAAGAGAACCATGGTCCGCTTGACTGTTTTGGGAAACGATCATCTTCAGGATGAGATACATATGGATCATCGCCTGCTTCTGGATCTGAATCTACTGAAAGGGGTTCAGGCTCAGTATAGGGCTGAGATTCAGGGTCGGCCATCAAGATTTTAGACACGTCCGCGATTCCTTCATCTCCTTCAATGTTGGAAGAGGCTTCTGAAAGATCAGATGAGTTATGGAAGATGGAATGATTAGGAAAGACCATTAGTGTGTCTGCTGGTTGAGTTTCATCATCATCTTCTGGTACATCATCTTTATGAATAGTCTTCTTTTTGGCCTTCTTGGGAATTTCTAGTGGAATACTAGAAATCATTCCAAAATATTTAGAATATTCTGGAGATTCTGGAGGCGAGATGCTGGAATGAGGATGTGGTAAAAACAGAGCGCGAGCTTTATCTTCATCAATTTTTTGCATCTCTTTCTTGAGCTTTCTTATTTCAGCTTCTTTTTCCATGAATTCTTGGCCATATTGATTTCTTGACATGAGGGCTTGTAATTCTGAATCCAGTTGGTTTATTCGATGAGATAATCTCTGTTCTGCTCGTCTGAGTTGAACTTCAATGGATTGGACTCGTTCATTGGAATTATGGACCTTGTCGAGAATTCGAGTAACCTTTGAGTCGAGTGTTTGAAGTGATCGATTTTGGGCTCTGGCATTAATAGTGTGCCAGTTTAGAACTTCTTCTCCTTGATTCAAAGGTTTCCTTTGACCGGTTGGTTCCATTGTTGTACTCTGGATGTAAGGCCTTGAAATAATATTATTAGCAAGATCTTCGTTTCGAGACAAAGGAGGGAACTCATCATCATAATTTCTAAACATAAAACATTGAGAAGTAGGAATGTTATACTTCTCGCCGTTATGATTAGACTTTTTAGGTAAGGAGAGGGCACCAAAAGCTTCATCATCATCTTCTTCTGGATGGTTAGACGGATATCTACTATAATCATAGTAGAATTCATCATTAAGATAGTCGTCCTCTTCTTCTTCAAATTCATCATCAGATGAATCATCTTGACAGTTGCACCGTGGATCGCACATGGATGGATCTGCATCCCAGATAAAATGGCCATTTATCATGCTGGTGTAGACTTCTCTTCCATCAGAAAAGAACGAAGAGATAGGAATAGGGAATCCGCCAGAGTCCTTCATGATTGGATTTTGAACAGGAGAGATGAGTAGTTGAAATAGCGTCTTGGAGCTGGATTCCCCCCTATCAGGCTTAAAGATGGTTTTAACCTTTCCATCTTGTAGTCGTTCAAATTTGAAGTCTGTGGCTTGGATCGGAGCTGCCTCTTGATGCATTGATTCATAATTGGTGATCCACTCTGCTGGGACTAAGCGCTCCAAATCTTTCCTATTGATTTGTCTGGGGACTTGCACGATTGTAGGAACTCCAGTGCCTGCTTCTGCTAGGATCATCAAAGCATCCGCCGTTCCCTGATTTTTAAGATCAAGACTATGATTTTGAAGGCGATAGACTATTTGATGATGTAGAGTGGCCATATAGCTGTTTGGAGATTGATCAGCACCAGCTATTTGAATTTGAACCTTGAAGGTGGATTCAAGAGAAGCATCTTGTAGGGATAGTGCAAAGTTTGGAAAGAAAGTGACAACAACACTTCCGGCATTTAGAGTAGTAAGCACTGTTCCAATAACAGCATGCTCATAGTGTAGATAACGAGTATCTAATAGAGCAATTCGTGCTGTAACTGGTAAACCTTTTCTTCCATTGTAGGAAAGTACAAGTCGAACAGCTCCCATGTGAAGATGGGTGTATCCTTCTTTTCTCCAGGCTTCAATATAATCACGAGGAATTGATAACGTGACATATTGTTCTTGATTTGTGGCAGGAAGGCCACATTGATCCATCTTTGAGGACTGAACATATTCTCGAACTGGTGGATTTTTGGAGGTTACAAGAGAACGAATGCTCTTAGTAAGGCTTCCATATTTACGATAGATATTATAAGGACTGACAAGAGGAGGTACGGTTTGTTCGACTACAGCATCACTAGGAATAGTGGTGAATTCTATGAGGTTTTCTATACTATTGGTATTATGCCTGGGTAACGAAAGAGAAGTGGAGTGACTTAGGATTTTTTGAGAGATAGTAGGATTTTCCATGGTGTGCAGCTTTCCTTCCCAGTCACCACTTGAGATCTCTATATATATTCCAACACTGATATCGGGAGCCTCAGGATTCATACACTTTAGGCAGTTCTAGCAACATCTCGAAGCTATATATAGAATTAATATAACAAATTCACAGGTTTTGTAATGGCTAACAATGCCCTTAACCTTTGAATTGTATATCATAGACCATATATCTCTTTTAGATATAAACCACCGTATGAATTATGAGGACCGACGCCATGCCAGGCTTAGATAGTTACACTGTTCTGATGTACAAGATCCTTTATCAAGGCGAGTACAGAGCATAATAAGTGCATATATCTATATTGTTGAGAGAATAACGAAGGACATATATAAACTTCACAAGGGTTTCTGGGAAGAAATAAAGGGATTTAGAACATTTTCATAATATAAAAAGGGAGGTTTTATTGATTTGTGCTTGTTCCCTTTACAACATTTGGAGAGCTCCTTTTATAGAGCTCGTAATTACTGTACATAGGGGCTCTCTGTACATAGGGGCCATCTGTTTATTTTACATAGAGGACACGTACCACATTACTTCCTATGTTTCTCTATTAAGAGGACACGTTTAACTTAGAGATACAGATTTCTTGCATGTAGGACATCTGTCTTGCTTTATGTAAGTTGGTGCTGATCCTTTTGTGACACGTGTTGATGGTGTTCCTTGAGTGTTGATCCCTTTCTGAGAGGTAACACGTCCTGCTTGAGGTGTGATCCTTGAGTGTAGATCCCTTTCTGAGATGTAACACGTGTTGGTTCCTGCTTGAGGTGTGTTCCTTGAGTGACACGTTTTTGGATTTTCCTCTTTTTTTTTTTTTTTTTTTTTTTTTTTTTTTTTATCTCCTTTTATCTGATAGGAGAATAATATTTTCTAAACTATTTACATGTGGCAAAAAAGTAAAGACTGGCAAAAACAAAGACTAGTCATTCCTTCATATTTGAATCTTCTTTTTCCACGTCATGTAGTTGACTAGTGCCTTCCCCTGGTTCATGAGGATCGGTATTAAAAGGCCCGCGAATTTGTTATATTAATTCTATATATAGCTTCGAGATGTTGCTAGAACTGCCTAAAGTGTATGAATCCTGAGGCTCCCGATATCAGTGGTATCAGAGCCAGGTTGTGCTTTTGATCCGCGGGAGAATATTGTTGGAATATATATAGAGATCTCAAGTGGTGACTGGGAAGGAAAGCTGCACACCATGGAAAATCCTACTATCTCTCAAAAAATCCTAAGTCACTCCACTTCTCTTTCGTTACCCAGGCATAATACCAATAGTATAGAAAACCTCATAGAATTCACCACTATTCCTAGTGATGCTGTAGTCGAACAAACCGTACCTCCTCTTGTCAGTCCTTATAATATCTATCGTAAATATGGAAGCCTTACTAAGAGCATTCGTTCTCTTGTAACCTCCAAAAATCCACCAGTTCGAGAATATGTTCAGTCCTCAAAGATGGATCAATGTGGCCTTCCTGCCACAAATCAAGAACAATATGTCACGTTATCAATTCCTCGTGATTATATTGAAGCCTGGAGAAAAGAAGGATACACCCATCTTCACATGGGAGCTGTTCGACTTGTACTTTCCTACAATGGAAGAAAAGGTTTACCAGTTACAGCACGAATTGCTCTATTAGATACTCGTTATCTACACTATGAGCATGCTGTTATTGGAACAGTGCTTACTACTCTAAATGCCGGAAGTGTTGTTGTCACTTTCTTTCCAAACTTTGCACTATCCCTACAAGATGCTTCTCTTGAATCCACCTTCAAGGTTCAAATTCAAATAGCTGGTGCTGATCAATCTCCAAACAGCTATATGGCCACTCTACATCATCAAATAGTCTATCGCCTTCAAAATCATAGTCTTGATCTTAAAAATCAGGGAACGGCGGATGCTTTGATGATCCTAGCAGAAGCAGGCACTGGAGTTCCTACAATCGTGCAAGTCCCCAGACAAATCAATAGGAAAGATTTGGAGCGCTTAGTCCCAGCAGAGTGGATCACCAATTATGAATCAATGCATCAAGAGGCAGCTCCGATCCAAGCCACAGACTTCAAATTTGAACGACTACAAGATGGAAAGGTTAAAACCATCTTTAAGCCTGATAGGGGGGAATCCAGCTCCAAGACGCTATTTCAACTACTCATCTCTCCTGTTCAAAATCCAATCATGAAGGACTCTGGCGGATTCCCTATTCCTATCTCTTCGTTCTTTTCTGATGGAAGAGAAGTCTACACCAGCATGATAAATGGCCATTTTATCTGGGATGCAGATCCATCCATGTGCGATCCACGGTGCAACTGTCAAGATGATTCATCTGATGATGAATTTGAAGAAGAAGAGGACGACTATCTTAATGATGAATTCTACTATGATTATAGTAGATATCCGTCTAACCATCCAGAAGAAGATGATGATGAAGCTTTTGGTGCCCTCTCCTTACCTAAAAAGTCTAATCATAACGGCGAGAAGTATAACATTCCTACTTCTCAATGTTTTATGTTTAGAAATTATGATGATGAGTTCCCTCCTTTGTCTCGAAACGAAGATCTTGCTAATAATATTATTTCAAGGCCTTACATCCAGAGTACAACAATGGAACCAACCGGTCAAAGGAAACCTTTGAATCAAGGAGAAGAAGTTCTAAACTGGCACACTATTAATGCCAGAGCCCAAAATCGATCACTTCAAACACTCGACTCAAAGGTTACTCGAATTCTCGACAAGGTCCATAATTCCAATGAACGAGTCCAATCCATTGAAGTTCAACTCAGACGAGCAGAACAGAGATTATCTCATCGAATAAACCAACTGGATTCAGAATTACAAGCCCTCATGTCAAGAAATCAATATGGCCAAGAATTCATGGAAAAAGAAGCTGAAATAAGAAAGCTCAAGAAAGAGATGCAAAAAATTGATGAAGATAAAGCTCGCGCTCTGTTTTTACCACATCCTCATTCCAGCATCTCGCCTCCAGAATCTCCAGAATATTCTAAATATTTTGGAATGATTTCTAGTATTCCACTAGAAATTCCCAAGAAGGCCAAAAAGAAGACTATTCATAAAGATGATGTACCAGAAGATGATGATGAAACTCAACCAGCAGACACACTAATGGTCTTTCCTAATCATTCCATCTTCCATAACTCATCTGATCTTTCAGAAGCCTCTTCCAACATTGAAGGAGATGAAGGAATCGCGGACGTGTCTAAAATCTTGATGGCCGACCCTGAATCTCAGCCCTATACTGAGCCTGAACCCCTTTCAGTAGATTCAGATCCAGAAGCAGGCGATGATCCATATGTATCTCATCCTGAAGATGATCGTTTCCCAAAACAGTCAAGCGGACCATGGTTCTCTTTTGATGATATTCCAATCCATAAAAGAAGAGAGAAGATGCATACTTTTGCAGCCTGGATAGACAATCAACTTAACAAAGATGGTGCAGATCTTCGGGTTGTTCTAAAGGAATTTACCTCAAGATTCCTTGGAACACTACGAGAATGGTTTCTAAGCCTGGGTGAATATCGGCAACTTCAGATTCTCAATGCAACAACCCCTGGTGAAGCGTTGGGAGAAATTCATCGCGAATTCATTGGTGACATTTCTCTCTACACTAAAACAATTTCACAGGAGTATTTTTTGATGAGATGCTGTTCATTATCCAAAAAAGACTTAGACTGGCATTTTAAAAGAATGTCAGAACGATTCTATTGTCTTAATGGATATAATGATCCTAATCTCAAGAACGTATATCTTGCATCTTTGCCGAAAGAGCTACAGCCAGAAATGACACGAATGATTCAAGCCACTCGCAGGGAGCTCTCCCAAACCAGCATGGGTCAAATTCATCAAATTTGTTTAGCGGCCTTGGATAAACTCTGTGAACAGAAGAATCTTTTCAAAGAAATGATGGAAAGGCGCAAGATTCCGAAATCTGTTTGTGACAAATCATATCTGGAAATAAAGTGCTCTGACAAGGAATGCAGCTGTTCGTCATCAAAAAAGAAGAAGAAGGCCAGCTATCGAAAGCAGAAAAATAAGAAGAAATACAGATTCTTCAAAAGGAAGCAATTCAGGAAAAAGAAAACAAACAGATGTTATCTTTGCAACAAAGAAGGACACTTTGCCCGGAACTGCCCAACCAAAGAAAGCAAAGCCTCAAAGCTCGCCTCCCAGGCATTTCATTATCATGAGATAGATGCTGATGATGCTGATATAGAATCTTTATTCTCTGAACAAGATGAACAAGATTCTGACACTGCATTCATCCTTCAAGAATCATCTGAAGATGAAGCATCTATTGAAGAAGCAGTTCCAATTTTGATGATGAAACCCTATCCAGCACTACACTCAAATCTGGTGCTTGAAGAAGGTATTCCTTCACCACATCTTGATGTACAAATCTTGCAAAGTAAATTTGATAGACCTATCAAGGTAATTGGAGTCCTGGATACTGGAGCAAGAAGGACTATGCTGAATCCAGATATTTTACCAGAAGATGCCTGGGAGACACGTCATGAATACTTTTTTGCAGCAGATGGACAAACCTTCCATACTTCATTAATCTCCAAGCATCCTATTGGAATACAACTTTTTCCCGAATGCACAGTATGGATTAAAGTCATTGGAAGTAAACTACATGGGCACGATCTTCTGATGGGATTTGATCTCTTCTTCAAAGCTCAAAGGTTACAGATACTCCCCCATGGTGTCCGATTCAAAAGAAGATTCCAACCTTATTCCGTATCCCAAAAATTGTTCTCTCTACAGGATACGCCAGAAAAATTTGAAGAAACTGCCAAGGAACTCAGAAAACTATGTGCTGAATCTCATGCTGAATTCCAACATCCTGCTCCCTTATGGACAAACGAGGCTTTCTTTGTCCAGCTCCCCTTCAAGAAAAATGAAGACATCAACTCTACCAAAGCCACACATCCAGGCATGAATCCAGAGGAATTAGCATTGGCAAAGCAAGAGTGTTCTCAACTCTTATCACTAGGCCTCATTGAACCAACTAAATCCAATTGGGCCTGTCCAGCATTTTATGTCAACAATAGAGCTGAGCAAATCAGGGGAAAGAAGAGGTTAGTAATTGACTACAAAATACTCAACTTCTATCTTCTAGATGATAAATTTCCCTTACCCAGGACACAAATGCTTTTTGCCCAATTATCTGAAGCCCGAATCTTTTCAAAATTTGACCTCAAATCTGGATTTTGGCAAATAGGCATTCACCCTTCAGATAGATACAAAACTGCTTTCTGTATCCCAACAGCACAATACCAATGGAAAGTCATTCCATTTGGCCTAAAAGTTGCCCCCTCTCTTTTCCAAAAGGCCATGACCCGTATATTTGAACCAATCCTTTACTCTGCCCTGGTCTATATTGATGATATCTTACTCTATTCCAAAAACACCGAAGAACATGTTGCCTTACTCAATCAGTTTCTGGAATTGGTCCAAAATTATGGAGTCATGCTATCTGAAAGGAAAAGCATTATTGGAAAAGACAGCATTACTTTTCTAGGCATGAAGATTTCTGATGGACAATATGAGCCTGGTCCCCATATTGCAGAGGAGTTGCAAAAGTTTCCTACTGAAAAGCTTAGTGTCAAAGAGATTCAACAATTCCTTGGGATAGTAAATTATATCAAAGATTTCATTCCCAACTGTTCAAGATATACCAGCAAGCTCTCACAACTCCTAAAGAAAAATGCTCCTGACTGGGGAGATGCTCAGACTGCTGCAATCAAGCACCTCAAAGATGCATGTCAAACTCTACCTTCATTAAGAATCCCGGGTAGTGGACAACGGATTCTGCAAACTGATGCAAGTGATGAACACTGGGGAGCAATACTTCTTGAAAAGATTGATGATAAATTGCTATACTGCGCTCATGCCAGCGGACAATTCAAAGACTCTGAAAGGCATTATCATGCAATCTATAAAGAAATTCTTGCTGTGAAGAATGGAATAAAGAAATTCGAGTTTCATCTGGTGGGATATGATTTCATTATTCAACTAGATAACACTTCATTTCCAGCCATCATGGATCTTAAAAACAAAGGAGTACCAGAAAAACAACTTCTTCGTCTCAAGGATTGGTTTTCAAAATACAACTTCACAGTTCAACATATCAAAGGAAAGGATAATATTGTTCCTGATTATCTTTCCCGGCGACCTCAACTCCATCTGATATCTTCCTCTCAGGTACTTCCTGTCATTTTTATGACAAATAAGAAAAAGGTGAAAAAGAGATCCTATGTCATAGTAGGAGGACGTGGTAAAAATCCCTTTCTACCTACTAAACACCCTCATCTTAAAGAATTACCCAACCATTTTGTCAGACCTGATTTCTCTTTTCCACCATCAAGTCAACCTTTTCATACAGTCAGAAATATTCGGTTATTTGCTAGACAACATCTTTTTCGATATCTTTCACAGTATGTAACCGAAATTCAGCTCCCATATGAATTGGCCTGCTTTGATATCCAAAAACCCTTTCTCATGATAGCCTACACTTGTCCCAGAACACTTCTCACAATAAATTCTTTCTGGTATCTTTGGTGTCTTTCTACATTATATTATCATGTTATAGAGATGAGTATTGAAAGGATGCTCCCATTTTTCTGTAACAATGAGAATGATAGCACCCTTCTATGGCAATTATTATCATGGTACGCCCCTATGGAAGAATGGAAAAGATTTCTTCAGCGTGAATTTCAGGCTGCTGAAAAATTTGTGGATCCACATTTGATTCTTATATGTCATAGGCCTTATTCAAATGATAATGGTGGGAAACTTGAGCCAATACCAATGTATTACAAATGGAAGACACTTGAAGGCTCCATCGACACCAACACACCTGAGCAACGAGAGCTATATCAACACATCTGCTTTGTCAACAAAGTAACTGCTGAAGACGCCATGGAAGATCTGGTCTATACTTCTCTAGTCATGAAACCCTACTCGAGTCCAGAGCAGCCAAATCCAAAACCAGAGACAAGAATGACAACCACCTACTTCCTTGATCCGTGGTGGCCCTCAAATGGTGACTTCCTTGATCCCGAATGGCCTTTTAATACCGATCCTCATGAACCAGGGGAAGGCACTAGTCAACTACATGACGTGGAAAAAGAAGATTCAAATATGAAGGAATGACTAGTCTTTGTTTTTGCCAGTCTTTACTTTTTTGCCACATGTAAATAGTTTAGAAAATATTATTCTCCTATCAGATAAAAGGAGATAAAAAAAAAAAAAAAAAAAAAAAAGAGGAAAATCCAAAAACGTGTCACTCAAGGAACACACCTCAAGCAGGAACCAACACGTGTTACATCTCAGAAAGGGATCTACACTCAAGGATCACACCTCAAGCAGGACGTGTTACCTCTCAGAAAGGGATCAACACTCAAGGAACACCATCAACACGTGTCACAAAAGGATCAGCACCAACTTACATAAAGCAAGACAGATGTCCTACATGCAAGAAATCTGTATCTCTAAGTTAAACGTGTCCTCTTAATAGAGAAACATAGGAAGTAATGTGGTACGTGTCCTCTATGTAAAATAAACAGATGGCCCCTATGTACAGAGAGCCCCTATGTACAGTAATTACGAGCTCTATAAAAGGAGCTCTCCAAATGTTGTAAAGGGAACAAGCACAAATCAATAAAACCTCCCTTTTTATATTATGAAAATGTTCTAAATCCCTTTATTTCTTCCCAGAAACCCTTGTGAAGTTTATATATGTCCTTCGTTATTCTCTCAACAATATAGATATATGCACTTATTATGCTCTGTACTCGCCTTGATAAAGGATCTTGTACATCAGAACAGTGTAACTATCTAAGCCTGGCATGGCGTCGGTCCTCATAATTCATACGGTGGTTTATATCTAAAAGAGATATATGGTCTATGATATACAATTCAAAGGTTAAGGGCATTGTTAGCCATTACAAAACCTGCGAATTTGTTATATTAATTCTATATATAGCTTCGAGATGTTGCTAGAACTGCCTAAAGTGTATGAATCCTGAGGCTCCCGATATCAGTGGTATCAGAGCCAGGTTGTGCTTTTGATCCGCGGGAGAATATTGTTGGAATATATATAGAGATCTCAAGTGGTGACTGGGAAGGAAAGCTGCACACCATGGAAAATCCTACTATCTCTCAAAAAATCCTAAGTCACTCCACTTCTCTTTCGTTACCCAGGCATAATACCAATAGTATAGAAAACCTCATAGAATTCACCACTATTCCTAGTGATGCTGTAGTCGAACAAACCGTACCTCCTCTTGTCAGTCCTTATAATATCTATCGTAAATATGGAAGCCTTACTAAGAGCATTCGTTCTCTTGTAACCTCCAAAAATCCACCAGTTCGAGAATATGTTCAGTCCTCAAAGATGGATCAATGTGGCCTTCCTGCCACAAATCAAGAACAATATGTCACGTTATCAATTCCTCGTGATTATATTGAAGCCTGGAGAAAAGAAGGATACACCCATCTTCACATGGGAGCTGTTCGACTTGTACTTTCCTACAATGGAAGAAAAGGTTTACCAGTTACAGCACGAATTGCTCTATTAGATACTCGTTATCTACACTATGAGCATGCTGTTATTGGAACAGTGCTTACTACTCTAAATGCCGGAAGTGTTGTTGTCACTTTCTTTCCAAACTTTGCACTATCCCTACAAGATGCTTCTCTTGAATCCACCTTCAAGGTTCAAATTCAAATAGCTGGTGTTGATCAATCTCCAAACAGCTATATGGCCACTCTACATCATCAAATAGTCTATCGCCTTCAAAATCATAGTCTTGATCTTAAAAATCAGGGAACGGCGGATGCTTTGATGATCCTAGCAGAAGCAGGCACTGGAGTTCCTACAATCGTGCAAGTCCCCAGACAAATCAATAGGAAAGATTTGGAGCGCTTAGTCCCAGCAGAGTGGATCACCAATTATGAATCAATGCATCAAGAGGCAGCTCCGATCCAAGCCACAGACTTCAAATTTGAACGACTACAAGATGGAAAGGTTAAAACCATCTTCAAGCCTGATAGGGGGGAATCCAGCTCCAAGACGCTATTTCAACTACTCATCTCTCCTGTTCAAAATCCAATCATGAAGGACTCTGGCGGATTCCCTATTCCTATCTCTTCGTTCTTTTCTGATGGAAGAGAAGTCTACACCAGCATGATAAATGGCCATTTTATCTGGGATGCAGATCCATCCATGTGCGATCCACGGTGCAACTGTCAAGATGATTCATCTGATGATGAATTTGAAGAAGAAGAGGACGACTATCTTAATGATGAATTCTACTATGATTATAGTAGATATCCGTCTAACCATCCAGAAGAAGATGATGATGAAGCTTTTGGTGCCCTCTCCTTACCTAAAAAGTCTAATCATAACGGCGAGAAGTATAACATTCCTACTTCTCAATGTTTTATGTTTAGAAATTATGATGATGAGTTCCCTCCTTTGTCTCGAAACGAAGATCTTGCTAATAATATTATTTCAAGGCCTTACATCCAGAGTACAACAATGGAACCAACCGGTCAAAGGAAACCTTTGAATCAAGGAGAAGAAGTTCTAAACTGGCACACTATTAATGCCAGAGCCCAAAATCGATCACTTCAAACACTCGACTCAAAGGTTACTCGAATTCTCGACAAGGTCCATAATTCCAATGAACGAGTCCAATCCATTGAAGTTCAACTCAGACGAGCAGAACAGAGATTATCTCATCGAATAAACCAACTGGATTCAGAATTACAAGCCCTCATGTCAAGAAATCAATATGGCCAAGAATTCATGGAAAAAGAAGCTGAAATAAGAAAGCTCAAGAAAGAGATGCAAAAAATTGATGAAGATAAAGCTCGCGCTCTGTTTTTACCACATCCTCATTCCAGCATCTCGCCTCCAGAATCTCCAGAATATTCTAAATATTTTGGAATGATTTCTAGTATTCCACTAGAAATTCCCAAGAAGGCCAAAAAGAAGACTATTCATAAAGATGATGTACCAGAAGATGATGATGAAACTCAACCAGCAGACACACTAATGGTCTTTCCTAATCATTCCATCTTCCATAACTCATCTGATCTTTCAGAAGCCTCTTCCAACATTGAAGGAGATGAAGGAATCGCGGACGTGTCTAAAATCTTGATGGCCGACCCTGAATCTCAGCCCTATACTGAGCCTGAACCCCTTTCAGTAGATTCAGATCCAGAAGCAGGCGATGATCCATATGTATCTCATCCTGAAGATGATCGTTTCCCAAAACAGTCAAGCGGACCATGGTTCTCTTTTGATGATATTCCAATCCATAAAAGAAGAGAGAAGATGCATACTTTTGCAGCCTGGATAGACAATCAACTTAACAAAGATGGTGCAGATCTTCGGGTTGTTCTAAAGGAATTTACCTCAAGATTCCTTGGAACACTACGAGAATGGTTTCTAAGCCTGGGTGAATATCGGCAACTTCAGATTCTCAATGCAACAACCCCTGGTGAAGCGTTGGGAGAAATTCATCGCGAATTCATTGGTGACATTTCTCTCTACACTAAAACAATTTCACAGGAGTATTTTTTGATGAGATGCTGTTCATTATCCAAAAAAGACTTAGACTGGCATTTTAAAAGAATGTCAGAACGATTCTATTGTCTTAATGGATATAATGATCCTAATCTCAAGAACGTATATCTTGCATCTTTGCCGAAAGAGCTACAGCCAGAAATGACACGAATGATTCAAGCCACTCGCAGGGAGCTCTCCCAAACCAGCATGGGTCAAATTCATCAAATTTGTTTAGCGGCCTTGGATAAACTCTGTGAACAGAAGAATCTTTTCAAAGAAATGATGGAAAGGCGCAAGATTCCGAAATCTGTTTGTGACAAATCATATCTGGAAATAAAGTGCTCTGACAAGGAATGCAGCTGTTCGTCATCAAAAAAGAAGAAGAAGGCCAGCTATCGAAAGCAGAAAAATAAGAAGAAATACAGATTCTTCAAAAGGAAGCAATTCAGGAAAAAGAAAACAAACAGATGTTATCTTTGCAACAAAGAAGGACACTTTGCCCGGAACTGCCCAACCAAAGAAAGCAAAGCCTCAAAGCTCGCCTCCCAGGCATTTCATTATCATGAGATAGATGCTGATGATGCTGATATAGAATCTTTATTCTCTGAACAAGATGAACAAGATTCTGACACTGCATTCATCCTTCAAGAATCATCTGAAGATGAAGCATCTATTGAAGAAGCAGTTCCAATTTTGATGATGAAACCCTATCCAGCACTACACTCAAATCTGGTGCTTGAAGAAGGTATTCCTTCACCACATCTTGATGTACAAATCTTGCAAAGTAAATTTGATAGACCTATCAAGGTAATTGGAGTCCTGGATACTGGAGCAAGAAGGACTATGCTGAATCCAGATATTTTACCAGAAGATGCCTGGGAGACACGTCATGAATACTTTTTTGCAGCAGATGGACAAACCTTCCATACTTCATTAATCTCCAAGCATCCTATTGGAATACAACTTTTTCCCGAATGCACAGTATGGATTAAAGTCATTGGAAGTAAACTACATGGGCACGATCTTCTGATGGGATTTGATCTCTTCTTCAAAGCTCAAAGGTTACAGATACTCCCCCATGGTGTCCGATTCAAAAGAAGATTCCAACCTTATTCCGTATCCCAAAAATTGTTCTCTCTACAGGATACGCCAGAAAAATTTGAAGAAACTGCCAAGGAACTCAGAAAACTATGTGCTGAATCTCATGCTGAATTCCAACATCCTGCTCCCTTATGGACAAACGAGGCTTTCTTTGTCCAGCTCCCCTTCAAGAAAAATGAAGACATCAACTCTACCAAAGCCACACATCCAGGCATGAATCCAGAGGAATTAGCATTGGCAAAGCAAGAGTGTTCTCAACTCTTATCACTAGGCCTCATTGAACCAACTAAATCCAATTGGGCCTGTCCAGCATTTTATGTCAACAATAGAGCTGAGCAAATCAGGGGAAAGAAGAGGTTAGTAATTGACTACAAAATACTCAACTTCTATCTTCTAGATGATAAATTTCCCTTACCCAGGACACAAATGCTTTTTGAGATGAATCAATGCATCAAGAGGCAGCTCCGATCCAAGCCACAGACTTCAAATTTGAACGACTACAAGATGGAACGGTTAAAACCATCTTTAAGCCTGATAGGGGGGAATCCAGCTCCAAGACGCTATTTCAACTACTCATCTCTCCTGTTCAAAATCCAATCATGAAGGACTCTGGCGGATTCCCTATTCCTATCTCTTCGTTCTTTTCTGATGGAAGAGAAGTCTACACCAGCATGATAAATGGCCATTTTATCTGGGATGCAGATCCATCCATGTGCGATCCACGGTGCAACTGTCAAGATGATTCATCTGATGATGAATTTGAAGAAGAAGAGGACGACTATCTTAATGATGAATTCTACTATGATTATAGTAGATATCCGTCTAACCATCCAGAAGAAGATGATGATGAAGCTTTTGGTGCCCTCTCCTTACCTAAAAAGTCTAATCATAACGGCGAGAAGTATAACATTCCTACTTCTCAATGTTTTATGTTTAGAAATTATGATGATGAGTTCCCTCCTTTGTCTCGAAACGAAGATCTTGCTAATAATATTATTTCAAGGCCTTACATCCAGAGTACAACAATGGAACCAACCGGTCAAAGGAAACCTTTGAATCAAGGAGAAGAAGTTCTAAACTGGCACACTATTAATGCCAGAGCCCAAAATCGATCACTTCAAACACTCGACTCAAAGGTTACTCGAATTCTCGACAAGGTCCATAATTCCAATGAACGAGTCCAATCCATTGAAGTTCAACTCAGACGAGCAGAACAGAGATTATCTCATCGAATAAACCAACTGGATTCAGAATTACAAGCCCTCATGTCAAGAAATCAATATGGCCAAGAATTCATGGAAAAAGAAGCTGAAATAAGAAAGCTCAAGAAAGAGATGCAAAAAATTGATGAAGATAAAGCTCGCGCTCTGTTTTTACCACATCCTCATTCCAGCATCTCGCCTCCAGAATCTCCAGAATATTCTAAATATTTTGGAATGATTTCTAGTATTCCACTAGAAATTCCCAAGAAGGCCAAAAAGAAGACTATTCATAAAGATGATGTACCAGAAGATGATGATGAAACTCAACCAGCAGACACACTAATGGTCTTTCCTAATCATTCCATCTTCCATAACTCATCTGATCTTTCAGAAGCCTCTTCCAACATTGAAGGAGATGAAGGAATCGCGGACGTGTCTAAAATCTTGATGGCCGACCCTGAATCTCAGCCCTATACTGAGCCTGAACCCCTTTTAGTAGATTCAGATCCAGAAGCAGGCGATGATCCATATGTATCTCATCCTGAAGATGATCATTTCCCAAAACAGTCAAGCGGACCATGGTTCTCTTTTGATGATATTCCAATCCATAAAAGAAGAGAGAAGATGCATACTTTTGCAGCCTGGATAGACAATCAACTTAACAAAGATGGTGCAGATCTTCGGGTTGTTCTAAAGGAATTTACCTCAAGATTCCTTGGAACACTACGAGAATGGTTTCTAAGCCTGGGTGAATATCGGCAACTTCAGATTCTCAATGCAACAACCCCTGGTGAAGCGTTGGGAGAAATTCATCGCGAATTCATTGGTGACATTTCTCTCTACACTAAAACAATTTCACAGGAGTATTTTTTGATGAGATGCTGTTCATTATCCAAAAAAGACTTAGACTGGCATTTTAAAAGAATGTCAGAACGATTCTATTGTCTTAATGGATATAATGATCCTAATCTCAAGAACGTATATCTTGCATCTTTGCCGAAAGAGCTACAGCCAGAAATGACACGAATGATTCAAGCCACTCGCAGGGAGCTCTCCCAAACCAGCATGGGTCAAATTCATCAAATTTGTTTAGCGGCCTTGGATAAACTCTGTGAACAGAAGAATCTTTTCAAAGAAATGATGGAAAGGCGCAAGATTCCGAAATCTGTTTGTGACAAATCATATCTGGAAATAAAGTGCTCTGACAAGGAATGCAGCTGTTCGTCATCAAAAAAGAAGAAGAAGGCCAGCTATCGAAAGCAGAAAAATAAGAAGAAATACAGATTCTTCAAAAGGAAGCAATTCAGGAAAAAGAAAACAAACAGATGTTATCTTTGCAACAAAGAAGGACACTTTGCCCGGAACTGCCCAACCAAAGAAAGCAAAGCCTCAAAGCTCGCCTCCCAGGCATTTCATTATCATGAGATAGATGCTGATGATGCTGATATAGAATCTTTATTCTCTGAACAAGATGAACAAGATTCTGACACTGCATTCATCCTTCAAGAATCATCTGAAGATGAAGCATCTATTGAAGAAGCAGTTCCAATTTTGATGATGAAACCCTATCCAGCACTACACTCAAATCTGGTGCTTGAAGAAGGTATTCCTTCACCACATCTTGATGTACAAATCTTGCAAAGTAAATTTGATAGACCTATCAAGGTAATTGGAGTCCTGGATACTGGAGCAAGAAGGACTATGCTGAATCCAGATATTTTACCAGAAGATGCCTGGGAGACACGTCATGAATACTTTTTTGCAGCAGATGGACAAACCTTCCATACTTCATTAATCTCCAAGCATCCTATTGGAATACAACTTTTTCCCGAATGCACAGTATGGATTAAAGTCATTGGAAGTAAACTACATGGGCACGATCTTCTGATGGGATTTGATCTCTTCTTCAAAGCTCAAAGGTTACAGATACTCCCCCATGGTGTCCGATTCAAAAGAAGATTCCAACCTTATTCCGTATCCCAAAAATTGTTCTCTCTACAGGATACGCCAGAAAAATTTGAAGAAACTGCCAAGGAACTCAGAAAACTATGTGCTGAATCTCATGCTGAATTCCAACATCCTGCTCCCTTATGGACAAACGAGGCTTTCTTTGTCCAGCTCCCCTTCAAGAAAAATGAAGACATCAACTCTACCAAAGCCACACATCCAGGCATGAATCCAGAGGAATTAGCATTGGCAAAGCAAGAGTGTTCTCAACTCTTATCACTAGGCCTCATTGAACCAACTAAATCCAATTGGGCCTGTCCAGCATTTTATGTCAACAATAGAGCTGAGCAAATCAGGGGAAAGAAGAGGTTAGTAATTGACTACAAAATACTCAACTTCTATCTTCTAGATGATAAATTTCCCTTACCCAGGACACAAATGCTTTTTGCCCAATTATCTGAAGCCCGAATCTTTTCAAAATTTGACCTCAAATCTGGATTTTGGCAAATAGGCATTCACCCTTCAGATAGATACAAAACTGCTTTCTGTATCCCAACAGCACAATACCAATGGAAAGTCATTCCATTTGGCCTAAAAGTTGCCCCCTCTCTTTTCCAAAAGGCCATGACCCGTATATTTGAACCAATCCTTTACTCTGCCCTGGTCTATATTGATGATATCTTACTCTATTCCAAAAACACCGAAGAACATGTTGCCTTACTCAATCAGTTTCTGGAATTGGTCCAAAATTATGGAGTCATGCTATCTGAAAGGAAAAGCATTATTGGAAAAGACAGCATTACTTTTCTAGGCATGAAGATTTCTGATGGACAATATGAGCCTGGTCCCCATATTGCAGAGGAGTTGCAAAAGTTTCCTACTGAAAAGCTTAGTGTCAAAGAGATTCAACAATTCCTTGGGATAGTAAATTATATCAAAGATTTCATTCCCAACTGTTCAAGATATACCAGCAAGCTCTCACAACTCCTAAAGAAAAATGCTCCTGACTGGGGAGATGCTCAGACTGCTGCAATCAAGCACCTCAAAGATGCATGTCAAACTCTACCTTCATTAAGAATCCCGGGTAGTGGACAACGGATTCTGCAAACTGATGCAAGTGATGAACACTGGGGAGCAATACTTCTTGAAAAGATTGATGATAAATTGCTATACTGCGCTCATGCCAGCGGACAATTCAAAGACTCTGAAAGGCATTATCATGCAATCTATAAAGAAATTCTTGCTGTGAAGAATGGAATAAAGAAATTCGAGTTTCATCTGGTGGGATATGATTTCATTATTCAACTAGATAACACTTCATTTCCAGCCATCATGGATCTTAAAAACAAAGGAGTACCAGAAAAACAACTTCTTCGTCTCAAGGATTGGTTTTCAAAATACAACTTCACAGTTCAACATATCAAAGGAAAGGATAATATTGTTCCTGATTATCTTTCCCGGCGACCTCAACTCCATCTGATATCGTCCTCTCAGGTACTTCCTGTCATTTTTATGACAAATAAGAAAAAGGTGAAAAAGAGATCCTATGTCATAGTAGGAGGACGTGGTAAAAATCCCTTTCTACCTACTAAACACCCTCATCTTAAAGAATTACCCAACCATTTTGTCAGACCTGATTTCTCTTTTCCACCATCAAGTCAACCTTTTCATACAGTCAGAAATATTCGGTTATTTGCTAGACAACATCTTTTTCGATATCTTTCACAGTATGTAACCGAAATTCAGCTCCCATATGAATTGGCCTGCTTTGATATCCAAAAACCCTTTCTCATGATAGCCTACACTTGTCCCAGAACACTTCTCACAATAAATTCTTTCTGGTATCTTTGGTGTCTTTCTACATTATATTATCATGTTATAGAGATGAGTATTGAAAGGATGCTCCCATTTTTCTGTAACAATGAGAATGATAGCACCCTTCTATGGCAATTATTATCATGGTACGCCCCTATGGAAGAATGGAAAAGATTTCTTCAGCGTGAATTTCAGGCTGCTGAAAAATTTGTGGATCCACATTTGATTCTTATATGTCATAGGCCTTATTCAAATGATAATGGTGGGAAACTTGAGCCAATACCAATGTATTACAAATGGAAGACACTTGAAGGCTCCATCGACACCAACACACCTGAGCAACGAGAGCTATATCAACACATCTGCTTTGTCAACAAAGTAACTGCTGAAGACGCCATGGCAGATCTGGTCTATACTTCTCTAGTCATGAAACCCTACTCGAGTCCAGAGCAGCCAAATCCAAAACCAGAGACAAGAATGACAACCACCTACTTCCTTGATCCGTGGTGGCCCTCAAATGGTGACTTCCTTGATCCCGAATGGCCTTTTAATACCGATCCTCATGAACCAGGGGAAGGCACTAGTCAACTACATGACGTGGAAAAAGAAGATTCAAATATGAAGGAATGACTAGTCTTTGTTTTTGCCAGTCTTTACTTTTTTGCCACATGTAAATAGTTTAGAAAATATTATTCTCCTATCAGATAAAAGGAGATAAAAAAAAAAAAAAAAAAAAAAAAAAAAAAAAAAAAGAGGAAAATCCAAAAACGTGTCACTCAAGGAACACACCTCAAGCAGGAACCAACACGTGTTACATCTCAGAAAGGGATCTACACTCAAGGATCACACCTCAAGCAGGACGTGTTACCTCTCAGAAAGGGATCAACACTCAAGGAACACCATCAACACGTGTCACAAAAGGATCAGCACCAACTTACATAAAGCAAGACAGATGTCCTACATGCAAGAAATCTGTATCTCTAAGTTAAACGTGTCCTCTTAATAGAGAAACATAGGAAGTAATGTGGTACGTGTCCTCTATGTAAAATAAACAGATGGCCCCTATGTACAGAGAGCCCCTATGTACAGTAATTACGAGCTCTATAAAAGGAGCTCTCCAAATATTGTAAAGGGAACAAGCACAAATCAATAAAACCTCCCTTTTTATATTATGAAAATGTTCTAAATCCCTTTATTTCTTCCCAGAAACCCTTGTGAAGTTTATATATGTCCTTCGTTATTCTCTCAACAATATAGATATATGCACTTATTATGCTCTGTACTCGCCTTGATAAAGGATCTTGTACATCAGAACAGTGTAACTATCTAAGCCTGGCATGGCGTCGGTCCTCATAATTCATACGGTGGTTTATATCTAAAAGAGATATATGGTCTATGATATACAATTCAAAGGTTAAGGGCATTGTTAGCCATTACAAAACCTGCGAATTTGTTATATTAATTCTATATATAGCTTCGAGATGTTGCTAGAACTGCCTAAAGTGTATGAATCCTGAGGCTCCCGATATCAGTGGTATCAGAGCCAGGTTGTGCTTTTGATCCGCGGGAGAATATTGTTGGAATATATATAGAGATCTCAAGTGGTGACTGGGAAGGAAAGCTGCACACCATGGAAAATCCTACTATCTCTCAAAAAATCCTAAGTCACTCCACTTCTCTTTCGTTACCCAGGCATAATACCAATAGTATAGAAAACCTCATAGAATTCACCACTATTCCTAGTGATGCTGTAGTCGAACAAACCGTACCTCCTCTTGTCAGTCCTTATAATATCTATCGTAAATATGGAAGCCTTACTAAGAGCATTCGTTCTCTTGTAACCTCCAAAAATCCACCAGTTCGAGAATATGTTCAGTCCTCAAAGATGGATCAATGTGGCCTTCCTGCCACAAATCAAGAACAATATGTCACGTTATCAATTCCTCGTGATTATATTGAAGCCTGGAGAAAAGAAGGATACACCCATCTTCACATGGGAGCTGTTCGACTTGTACTTTCCTACAATGGAAGAAAAGGTTTACCAGTTACAGCACGAATTGCTCTATTAGATACTCGTTATCTACACTATGAGCATGCTGTTATTGGAACAGTGCTTACTACTCTAAATGCCGGAAGTGTTGTTGTCACTTTCTTTCCAAACTTTGCACTATCCCTACAAGATGCTTCTCTTGAATCCACCTTCAAGGTTCAAATTCAAATAGCTGGTGCTGATCAATCTCCAAACAGCTATATGGCCACTCTACATCATCAAATAGTCTATCGCCTTCAAAATCATAGTCTTGATCTTAAAAATCAGGGAACGGCGGATGCTTTGATGATCCTAGCAGAAGCAGGCACTGGAGTTCCTACAATCGTGCAAGTCCCCAGACAAATCAATAGGAAAGATTTGGAGCGCTTAGTCCCAGCAGAGTGGATCACCAATTATGAATCAATGCATCAAGAGGCAGCTCCGATCCAAGCCACAGACTTCAAATTTGAACGACTACAAGATGGAAAGGTTAAAACCATCTTTAAGCCTGATAGGGGGGAATCCAGCTCCAAGACGCTATTTCAACTACTCATCTCTCCTGTTCAAAATCCAATCATGAAGGACTCTGGCGGATTCCCTATTCCTATCTCTTCGTTCTTTTCTGATGGAAGAGAAGTCTACACCAGCATGATAAATGGCCATTTTATCTGGGATGCAGATCCATCCATGTGCGATCCACGGTGCAACTGTCAAGATGATTCATCTGATGATGAATTTGAAGAAGAAGAGGACGACTATCTTAATGATGAATTCTACTATGATTATAGTAGATATCCGTCTAACCATCCAGAAGAAGATGATGATGAAGCTTTTGGTGCCCTCTCCTTACCTAAAAAGTCTAATCATAACGGCGAGAAGTATAACATTCCTACTTCTCAATGTTTTATGTTTAGAAATTATGATGATGAGTTCCCTCCTTTGTCTCGAAACGAAGATCTTGCTAATAATATTATTTCAAGGCCTTACATCCAGAGTACAACAATGGAACCAACCGGTCAAAGGAAACCTTTGAATCAAGGAGAAGAAGTTCTAAACTGGCACACTATTAATGCCAGAGCCCAAAATCGATCACTTCAAACACTCGACTCAAAGGTTACTCGAATTCTCGACAAGGTCCATAATTCCAATGAACGAGTCCAATCCATTGAAGTTCAACTCAGACGAGCAGAACAGAGATTATCTCATCGAATAAACCAACTGGATTCAGAATTACAAGCCCTCATGTCAAGAAATCAATATGGCCAAGAATTCATGGAAAAAGAAGCTGAAATAAGAAAGCTCAAGAAAGAGATGCAAAAAATTGATGAAGATAAAGCTCGCGCTCTGTTTTTACCACATCCTCATTCCAGCATCTCGCCTCCAGAATCTCCAGAATATTCTAAATATTTTGGAATGATTTCTAGTATTCCACTAGAAATTCCCAAGAAGGCCAAAAAGAAGACTATTCATAAAGATGATGTACCAGAAGATGATGATGAAACTCAACCAGCAGACACACTAATGGTCTTTCCTAATCATTCCATCTTCCATAACTCATCTGATCTTTCAGAAGCCTCTTCCAACATTGAAGGAGATGAAGGAATCGCGGACGTGTCTAAAATCTTGATGGCCGACCCTGAATCTCAGCCCTATACTGAGCCTGAACCCCTTTCAGTAGATTCAGATCCAGAAGCAGGCGATGATCCATATGTATCTCATCCTGAAGATGATCGTTTCCCAAAACAGTCAAGCGGACCATGGTTCTCTTTTGATGATATTCCAATCCATAAAAGAAGAGAGAAGATGCATACTTTTGCAGCCTGGATAGACAATCAACTTAACAAAGATGGTGCAGATCTTCGGGTTGTTCTAAAGGAATTTACCTCAAGATTCCTTGGAACACTACGAGAATGGTTTCTAAGCCTGGGTGAATATCGGCAACTTCAGATTCTCAATGCAACAACCCCTGGTGAAGCGTTGGGAGAAATTCATCGCGAATTCATTGGTGACATTTCTCTCTACACTAAAACAATTTCACAGGAGTATTTTTTGATGAGATGCTGTTCATTATCCAAAAAAGACTTAGACTGGCATTTTAAAAGAATGTCAGAACGATTCTATTGTCTTAATGGATATAATGATCCTAATCTCAAGAACGTATATCTTGCATCTTTGCCGAAAGAGCTACAGCCAGAAATGACACGAATGATTCAAGCCACTCGCAGGGAGCTCTCCCAAACCAGCATGGGTCAAATTCATCAAATTTGTTTAGCGGCCTTGGATAAACTCTGTGAACAGAAGAATCTTTTCAAAGAAATGATGGAAAGGCGCAAGATTCCGAAATCTGTTTGTGACAAATCATATCTGGAAATAAAGTGCTCTGACAAGGAATGCAGCTGTTCGTCATCAAAAAAGAAGAAGAAGGCCAGCTATCGAAAGCAGAAAAATAAGAAGAAATACAGATTCTTCAAAAGGAAGCAATTCAGGAAAAAGAAAACAAACAGATGTTATCTTTGCAACAAAGAAGGACACTTTGCCCGGAACTGCCCAACCAAAGAAAGCAAAGCCTCAAAGCTCGCCTCCCAGGCATTTCATTATCATGAGATAGATGCTGATGATGCTGATATAGAATCTTTATTCTCTGAACAAGATGAACAAGATTCTGACACTGCATTCATCCTTCAAGAATCATCTGAAGATGAAGCATCTATTGAAGAAGCAGTTCCAATTTTGATGATGAAACCCTATCCAGCACTACACTCAAATCTGGTGCTTGAAGAAGGTATTCCTTCACCACATCTTGATGTACAAATCTTGCAAAGTAAATTTGATAGACCTATCAAGGTAATTGGAGTCCTGGATACTGGAGCAAGAAGGACTATGCTGAATCCAGATATTTTACCAGAAGATGCCTGGGAGACACGTCATGAATACTTTTTTGCAGCAGATGGACAAACCTTCCATACTTCATTAATCTCCAAGCATCCTATTGGAATACAACTTTTTCCCGAATGCACAGTATGGATTAAAGTCATTGGAAGTAAACTACATGGGCACGATCTTCTGATGGGATTTGATCTCTTCTTCAAAGCTCAAAGGTTACAGATACTCCCCCATGGTGTCCGATTCAAAAGAAGATTCCAACCTTATTCCGTATCCCAAAAATTGTTCTCTCTACAGGATACGCCAGAAAAATTTGAAGAAACTGCCAAGGAACTCAGAAAACTATGTGCTGAATCTCATGCTGAATTCCAACATCCTGCTCCCTTATGGACAAACGAGGCTTTCTTTGTCCAGCTCCCCTTCAAGAAAAATGAAGACATCAACTCTACCAAAGCCACACATCCAGGCATGAATCCAGAGGAATTAGCATTGGCAAAGCAAGAGTGTTCTCAACTCTTATCACTAGGCCTCATTGAACCAACTAAATCCAATTGGGCCTGTCCAGCATTTTATGTCAACAATAGAGCTGAGCAAATCAGGGGAAAGAAGAGGTTAGTAATTGACTACAAAATACTCAACTTCTATCTTCTAGATGATAAATTTCCCTTACCCAGGACACAAATGCTTTTTGCCCAATTATCTGAAGCCCGAATCTTTTCAAAATTTGACCTCAAATCTGGATTTTGGCAAATAGGCATTCACCCTTCAGATAGATACAAAACTGCTTTCTGTATCCCAACAGCACAATACCAATGGAAAGTCATTCCATTTGGCCTAAAAGTTGCCCCCTCTCTTTTCCAAAAGGCCATGACCCGTATATTTGAACCAATCCTTTACTCTGCCCTGGTCTATATTGATGATATCTTACTCTATTCCAAAAACACCGAAGAACATGTTGCCTTACTCAATCAGTTTCTGGAATTGGTCCAAAATTATGGAGTCATGCTATCTGAAAGGAAAAGCATTATTGGAAAAGACAGCATTACTTTTCTAGGCATGAAGATTTCTGATGGACAATATGAGCCTGGTCCCCATATTGCAGAGGAGTTGCAAAAGTTTCCTACTGAAAAGCTTAGTGTCAAAGAGATTCAACAATTCCTTGGGATAGTAAATTATATCAAAGTTTTCATTCCCAACTGTTCAAGATATACCAGCAAGCTCTCACAACTCCTAAAGAAAAATGCTCCTGACTGGGGAGATGCTCAGACTGCTGCAATCAAGCACCTCAAAGATGCATGTCAAACTCTACCTTCATTAAGAATCCCGGGTAGTGGACAACGGATTCTGCAAACTGATGCAAGTGATGAACACTGGGGAGCAATACTTCTTGAAAAGATTGATGATAAATTGCTATACTGCGCTCATGCCAGCGGACAATTCAAAGACTCTGAAAGGCATTATCATGCAATCTATAAAGAAATTCTTGCTGTGAAGAATGGAATAAAGAAATTCGAGTTTCATCTGGTGGGATATGATTTCATTATTCAACTAGATAACACTTCATTTCCAGCCATCATGGATCTTAAAAACAAAGGAGTACCAGAAAAACAACTTCTTCGTCTCAAGGATTGGTTTTCAAAATACAACTTCACAGTTCAACATATCAAAGGAAAGGATAATATTGTTCCTGATTATCTTTCCCGGCGACCTCAACTCCATCTGATATCTTCCTCTCAGGTACTTCCTGTCATTTTTATGACAAATAAGAAAAAGGTGAAAAAGAGATCCTATGTCATAGTAGGAGGACGTGGTAAAAATCCCTTTCTACCTACTAAACACCCTCATCTTAAAGAATTACCCAACCATTTTGTCAGACCTGATTTCTCTTTTCCACCATCAAGTCAACCTTTTCATACAGTCAGAAATATTCGGTTATTTGCTAGACAACATCTTTTTCGATATCTTTCACAGTATGTAACCGAAATTCAGCTCCCATATGAATTGGCCTGCTTTGATATCCAAAAACCCTTTCTCATGATAGCCTACACTTGTCCCAGAACACTTCTCACAATAAATTCTTTCTGGTATCTTTGGTGTCTTTCTACATTATATTATCATGTTATAGAGATGAGTATTGAAAGGATGCTCCCATTTTTCTGTAACAATGAGAATGATAGCACCCTTCTATGGCAATTATTATCATGGTACGCCCCTATGGAAGAATGGAAAAGATTTCTTCAGCGTGAATTTCAGGCTGCTGAAAAATTTGTGGATCCACATTTGATTCTTATATGTCATAGGCCTTATTCAAATGATAATGGTGGGAAACTTGAGCCAATACCAATGTATTACAAATGGAAGACACTTGAAGGCTCCATCGACACCAACACACCTGAGCAACGAGAGCTATATCAACACATCTGCTTTGTCAACAAAGTAACTGCTGAAGACGCCATGGAAGATCTGGTCTATACTTCTCTAGTCATGAAACCCTACTCGAGTCCAGAGCAGCCAAATCCAAAACCAGAGACAAGAATGACAACCACCTACTTCCTTGATCCGTGGTGGCCCTCAAATGGTGACTTCCTTGATCCCGAATGGCCTTTTAATACCGATCCTCATGAACCAGGGGAAGGCACTAGTCAACTACATGACGTGGAAAAAGAAGATTCAAATATGAAGGAATGACTAGTCTTTGTTTTTGCCAGTCTTTACTTTTTTGCCACATGTAAATAGTTTAGAAAATATTATTCTCCTATCAGATAAAAGGAGATAAAAAAAAAAAAAAAAAAAAAAAAGAGGAAAATCCAAAAACGTGTCACTCAAGGAACACACCTCAAGCAGGAACCAACACGTGTTACATCTCAGAAAGGGATCTACACTCAAGGATCACACCTCAAGCAGGACGTGTTACCTCTCAGAAAGGGATCAACACTCAAGGAACACCATCAACACGTGTCACAAAAGGATCAGCACCAACTTACATAAAGCAAGACAGATGTCCTACATGCAAGAAATCTGTATCTCTAAGTTAAACGTGTCCTCTTAATAGAGAAACATAGGAAGTAATGTGGTACGTGTCCTCTATGTAAAATAAACAGATGGCCCCTATGTACAGAGAGCCCCTATGTACAGTAATTACGAGCTCTATAAAAGGAGCTCTCCAAATGTTGTAAAGGGAACAAGCACAAATCAATAAAACCTCCCTTTTTATATTATGAAAATGTTCTAAATCCCTTTATTTCTTCCCAGAAACCCTTGTGAAGTTTATATATGTCCTTCGTTATTCTCTCAACAATATAGATATATGCACTTATTATGCTCTGTACTCGCCTTGATAAAGGATCTTGTACATCAGAACAGTGTAACTATCTAAGCCTGGCATGGCGTCGGTCCTCATAATTCATACGGTGGTTTATATCTAAAAGAGATATATGGTCTATGATATACAATTCAAAGGTTAAGGGCATTGTTAGCCATTACAAAACCTGCGAATTTGTTATATTAATTCTATATATAGCTTCGAGATGTTGCTAGAACTGCCTAAAGTGTATGAATCCTGAGGCTCCCGATATCAGTGGTATCAGAGCCAGGTTGTGCTTTTGATCCGCGGGAGAATATTGTTGGAATATATATAGAGATCTCAAGTGGTGACTGGGAAGGAAAGCTGCACACCATGGAAAATCCTACTATCTCTCAAAAAATCCTAAGTCACTCCACTTCTCTTTCGTTACCCAGGCATAATACCAATAGTATAGAAAACCTCATAGAATTCACCACTATTCCTAGTGATGCTGTAGTCGAACAAACCGTACCTCCTCTTGTCAGTCCTTATAATATCTATCGTAAATATGGAAGCCTTACTAAGAGCATTCGTTCTCTTGTAACCTCCAAAAATCCACCAGTTCGAGAATATGTTCAGTCCTCAAAGATGGATCAATGTGGCCTTCCTGCCACAAATCAAGAACAATATGTCACGTTATCAATTCCTCGTGATTATATTGAAGCCTGGAGAAAAGAAGGATACACCCATCTTCACATGGGAGCTGTTCGACTTGTACTTTCCTACAATGGAAGAAAAGGTTTACCAGTTACAGCACGAATTGCTCTATTAGATACTCGTTATCTACACTATGAGCATGCTGTTATTGGAACAGTGCTTACTACTCTAAATGCCGGAAGTGTTGTTGTCACTTTCTTTCCAAACTTTGCACTATCCCTACAAGATGCTTCTCTTGAATCCACCTTCAAGGTTCAAATTCAAATAGCTGGTGCTGATCAATCTCCAAACAGCTATATGGCCACTCTACATCATCAAATAGTCTATCGCCTTCAAAATCATAGTCTTGATCTTAAAAATCAGGGAACGGCGGATGCTTTGATGATCCTAGCAGAAGCAGGCACTGGAGTTCCTACAATCGTGCAAGTCCCCAGACAAATCAATAGGAAAGATTTGGAGCGCTTAGTCCCAGCAGAGTGGATCACCAATTATGAATCAATGCATCAAGAGGCAGCTCCGATCCAAGCCACAGACTTCAAATTTGAACGACTACAAGATGGAAAGGTTAAAACCATCTTTAAGCCTGATAGGGGGGAATCCAGCTCCAAGACGCTATTTCAACTACTCATCTCTCCTGTTCAAAATCCAATCATGAAGGACTCTGGCGGATTCCCTATTCCTATCTCTTCGTTCTTTTCTGATGGAAGAGAAGTCTACACCAGCATGATAAATGGCCATTTTATCTGGGATGCAGATCCATCCATGTGCGATCCACGGTGCAACTGTCAAGATGATTCATCTGATGATGAATTTGAAGAAGAAGAGGACGACTATCTTAATGATGAATTCTACTATGATTATAGTAGATATCCGTCTAACCATCCAGAAGAAGATGATGATGAAGCTTTTGGTGCCCTCTCCTTACCTAAAAAGTCTAATCATAACGGCGAGAAGTATAACATTCCTACTTCTCAATGTTTTATGTTTAGAAATTATGATGATGAGTTCCCTCCTTTGTCTCGAAACGAAGATCTTGCTAATAATATTATTTCAAGGCCTTACATCCAGAGTACAACAATGGAACCAACCGGTCAAAGGAAACCTTTGAATCAAGGAGAAGAAGTTCTAAACTGGCACACTATTAATGCCAGAGCCCAAAATCGATCACTTCAAACACTCGACTCAAAGGTTACTCGAATTCTCGACAAGGTCCATAATTCTAATGAACGAGTCCAATCCATTGAAGTTCAACTCAGACGAGCAGAACAGAGATTATCTCATCGAATAAACCAACTGGATTCAGAATTACAAGCCCTCATGTCAAGAAATCAATATGGCCAAGAATTCATGGAAAAAGAAGCTGAAATAAGAAAGCTCAAGAAAGAGATGCAAAAAATTGATGAAGATAAAGCTCGCGCTCTGTTTTTACCACATCCTCATTCCAGCATCTCGCCTCCAGAATCTCCAGAATATTCTAAATATTTTGGAATGATTTCTAGTATTCCACTAGAAATTCCCAAGAAGGCCAAAAAGAAGACTATTCATAAAGATGATGTACCAGAAGATGATGATGAAACTCAACCAGCAGACACACTAATGGTCTTTCCTAATCATTCCATCTTCCATAACTCATCTGATCTTTCAGAAGCCTCTTCCAACATTGAAGGAGATGAAGGAATCGCGGACGTGTCTAAAATCTTGATGGCCGACCCTGAATCTCAGCCCTATACTGAGCCTGAACCCCTTTCAGTAGATTCAGATCCAGAAGCAGGCGATGATCCATATGTATCTCATCCTGAAGATGATCGTTTCCCAAAACAGTCAAGCGGACCATGGTTCTCTTTTGATGATATTCCAATCCATAAAAGAAGAGAGAAGATGCATACTTTTGCAGCCTGGATAGACAATCAACTTAACAAAGATGGTGCAGATCTTCGGGTTGTTCTAAAGGAATTTACCTCAAGATTCCTTGGAACACTACGAGAATGGTTTCTAAGCCTGGGTGAATATCGACAACTTCAGATTCTCAATGCAACAACCCCTGGTGAAGCGTTGGGAGAAATTCATCGCGAATTCATTGGTGACATTTCTCTCTACACTAAAACAATTTCACAGGAGTATTTTTTGATGAGATGCTGTTCATTATCCAAAAAAGACTTAGACTGGCATTTTAAAAGAATGTCAGAACGATTCTATTGTCTTAATGGATATAATGATCCTAATCTCAAGAACGTATATCTTGCATCTTTGCCGAAAGAGCTACAGCCAGAAATGACACGAATGATTCAAGCCACTCGCAGGGAGCTCTCCCAAACCAGCATGGGTCAAATTCATCAAATTTGTTTAGCGGCCTTGGATAAACTCTGTGAACAGAAGAATCTTTTCAAAGAAATGATGGAAAGGCGCAAGATTCCGAAATCTGTTTGTGACAAATCATATCTGGAAATAAAGTGCTCTGACAAGGAATGCAGCTGTTCGTCATCAAAAAAGAAGAAGAAGGCCAGCTATCGAAAGCAGAAAAATAAGAAGAAATACAGATTCTTCAAAAGGAAGCAATTCAGGAAAAAGAAAACAAACAGATGTTATCTTTGCAACAAAGAAGGACACTTTGCCCGGAACTGCCCAACCAAAGAAAGCAAAGCCTCAAAGCTCGCCTCCCAGGCATTTCATTATCATGAGATAGATGCTGATGATGCTGATATAGAATCTTTATTCTCTGAACAAGATGAACAAGATTCTGACACTGCATTCATCCTTCAAGAATCATCTGAAGATGAAGCATCTATTGAAGAAGCAGTTCCAATTTTGATGATGAAACCCTATCCAGCACTACACTCAAATCTGGTGCTTGAAGAAGGTATTCCTTCACCACATCTTGATGTACAAATCTTGCAAAGTAAATTTGATAGACCTATCAAGGTAATTGGAGTCCTGGATACTGGAGCAAGAAGGACTATGCTGAATCCAGATATTTTACCAGAAGATGCCTGGGAGACATGCCATGAATACTTTTTTGCAGCAGATGGACAAACCTTCCATACTTCATTAATCTCCAAGCATCCTATTGGAATACAACTTTTTCCCGAATGCACAGTATGGATTAAAGTCATTGGAAGTAAACTACATGGGCACGATCTTCTGATGGGATTTGATCTCTTCTTCAAAGCTCAAAGGTTACAGATACTCCCCCATGGTGTCCGATTCAAAAGAAGATTCCAACCTTATTCCGTATCCCAAAAATTGTTCTCTCTACAGGATACGCCAGAAAAATTTGAAGAAACTGCCAAGGAACTCAGAAAACTATGTGCTGAATCTCATGCTGAATTCCAACATCCTGCTCCCTTATGGACAAACGAGGATTTCTTTGTCCAGCTCCCCTTCAAGAAAAATGAAGACATCAACTCTACCAAAGCCACACATCCAGGCATGAATCCAGAGGAATTAGCATTGGCAAAGCAAGAGTGTTCTCAACTCTTATCACTAGGCCTCATTGAACCAACTAAATCCAATTGGGCCTGTCCAGCATTTTATGTCAACAATAGAGCTGAGCAAATCAGGGGAAAGAAGAGGTTAGTAATTGACTACAAAATACTCAACTTCTATCTTCTAGATGATAAATTTCCCTTACCCAGGACACAAATGCTTTTTGCCCAATTATCTGAAGCCCGAATCTTTTCAAAATTTGACCTCAAATCTGGATTTTGGCAAATAGGCATTCACCCTTCAGATAGATACAAAACTGCTTTCTGTATCCCAACAGCACAATACCAATGGAAAGTCATTCCATTTGGCCTAAAAGTTGCCCCCTCTCTTTTCCAAAAGGCCATGACCCGTATATTTGAACCAATCCTTTACTCTGCCCTGGTCTATATTGATGATATCTTACTCTATTCCAAAAACACCGAAGAACATGTTGCCTTACTCAATCAGTTTCTGGAATTGGTCCAAAATTATGGAGTCATGCTATCTGAAAGGAAAAGCATTATTGGAAAAGACAGCATTACTTTTCTAGGCATGAAGATTTCTGATGGACAATATGAGCCTGGTCCCCATATTGCAGAGGAGTTGCAAAAGTTTCCTACTGAAAAGCTTAGTGTCAAAGAGATTCAACAATTCCTTGGGATAGTAAATTATATCAAAGATTTCATTCCCAACTGTTCAAGATATACCAGCAAGCTCTCACAACTCCTAAAGAAAAATGCTCCTGACTGGGGAGATGCTCAGACTGCTGCAATCAAGCACCTCAAAGATGCATGTCAAACTCTACCTTCATTAAGAATCCCGGGTAGTGGACAACGGATTCTGCAAACTGATGCAAGTGATGAACACTGGGGAGCAATACTTCTTGAAAAGATTGATGATAAATTGCTATACTGCGCTCATGCCAGCGGACAATTCAAAGACTCTGAAAGGCATTATCATGCAATCTATAAAGAAATTCTTGCTGTGAAGAATGGAATAAAGAAATTCGAGTTTCATCTGGTGGGATATGATTTCATTATTCAGCTAGATAACACTTCATTTCCAGCCATCATGGATCTTAAAAACAAAGGAGTACCAGAAAAACAACTTCTTCGTCTCAAGGATTGGTTTCAAAATACAACTTCACAGTTCAACATATCAAAGGAAAGGATAATATTGTTCCTGATTATCTTTCCCGGCGACCTCAACTCCATCTGATATCTTCCTCTCAGGTACTTCCTGTCATTTTTATGACAAATAAGAAAAAGGTGAAAAAGAGATCCTATGTCATAGTAGGAGGACGTGGTAAAAATCCCTTTCTACCTACTAAACACCCTCATCTTAAAGAATTACCCAACCATTTTGTCAGACCTGATTTCTCTTTTCCACCATCAAGTCAACCTTTTCATACAGTCAGAAATATTCGGTTATTTGCTAGACAACATCTTTTTCGATATCTTTCACAGTATGTAACCGAAATTCAGCTCCCATATGAATTGGCCTGCTTTGATATCCAAAAACCCTTTCTCATGATAGCCTACACTTGTCCCAGAACACTTCTCACAATAAATTCTTTCTGGTATCTTTGGTGTCTTTCTACATTATATTATCATGTTATAGAGATGAGTATTGAAAGGATGCTCCCATTTTTCTGTAACAATGAGAATGATAGCACCCTTCTATGGCAATTATTATCATGGTACGCCCCTATGGAAGAATGGAAAAGATTTCTTCAGCGTGAATTTCAGGCTGCTGAAAAATTTGTGGATCCACATTTGATTCTTATATGTCATAGGCCTTATTCAAATGATAATGGTGGGAAACTTGAGCCAATACCAATGTATTACAAATGGAAGACACTTGAAGGCTCCATCGACACCAACACACCTGAGCAACGAGAGCTATATCAACACATCTGCTTTGTCAACAAAGTAACTGCTGAAGACGCCATGGAAGATCTGGTCTATACTTCTCTAGTCATGAAACCCTACTCGGCCTCAGGATTCATACACTTTAGGCAGTTCTAGCAACATCTCGAAGCTATATATAGAATTAATATAACAAATTCGCAGGTTTTGTAATGGCTAACAATGCCCTTAACCTTTGAATTGTATATCATAGACCATATATCTCTTTTAGATATAAACCACCGTATGAATTATGAGGACCGACGCCATGCCAGGCTTAGATAGTTACACTGTTCTGATGTACAAGATCCTTTATCAAGGCGAGTACAGAGCATAATAAGTGCATATATCTATATTGTTGAGAGAATAACGAAGGACATATATAAACTTCACAAGGGTTTCTGGGAAGAAATAAAGGGATTTAGAACATTTTCATAATATAAAAAGGGAGGTTTTATTGATTTGTGCTTGTTCCCTTTACAACATTTGGAGAGCTCCTTTTATAGAGCTCGTAATTACTGTACATAGGGGCTCTCTGTACATAGGGGCCATCTGTTTATTTTACATAGAGGACACGTACCACATTACTTCCTATGTTTCTCTATTAAGAGGACACGTTTAACTTAGAGATACAGATTTCTTGCATGTAGGACATCTGTCTTGCTTTATGTAAGTTGGTGCTGATCCTTTTGTGACACGTGTTGATGGTGTTCCTTGAGTGTTGATCCCTTTCTGAGAGGTAACACGTCCTGCTTGAGGTGTGATCCTTGAGTGTAGATCCCTTTCTGAGATGTAACACGTGTTGGTTCCTGCTTGAGGTGTGTTCCTTGAGTGACACGTTTTTGGATTTTCCTCTTTTTTTTTTTTTTTTTTTTTTTTTATCTCCTTTTATCTGATAGGAGAATAATATTTTCTAAACTATTTACATGTGGCAAAAAAGTAAAGACTGGCAAAAACAAAGACTAGTCATTCCTTCATATTTGAATCTTCTTTTTCCACGTCATGTAGTTGACTAGTGCCTTCCCCTGGTTCATGAGGATCGGTATTAAAAGGCCATTCGGGATCAAGGAAGTCACCATTTGAGGGCCACCACGGATCAAGGAAGTAGGTGGTTGTCATTCTTGTCTCTGGTTTTGGATTTGGCTGCTCTGGACTCGAGTAGGGTTTCATGACTAGAGAAGTATAGACCAGATCTTCCATGGCGTCTTCAGCAGTTACTTTGTTGACAAAGCAGATGTGTTGATATAGCTCTCGTTGCTCAGGTGTGTTGGTGTCGATGGAGCCTTCAAGTGTCTTCCATTTGTAATACATTGGTATTGGCTCAAGTTTCCCACCATTATCATTTGAATAAGGCCTATGACATATAAGAATCAAATGTGGATCCACAAATTTTTCAGCAGCCTGAAATTCACGCTGAAGAAATCTTTTCCATTCTTCCATAGGGGCGTACCATGATAATAATTGCCATAGAAGGGTGCTATCATTCTCATTGTTACAGAAAAATGGGAGCATCCTTTCAATACTCATCTCTATAACATGATAATATAATGTAGAAAGACACCAAAGATACCAGAAAGAATTTATTGTGAGAAGTGTTCTGGGACAAGTGTAGGCTATCATGAGAAAGGGTTTTTGGATATCAAAGCAGGCCAATTCATATGGGAGCTGAATTTCGGTTACATACTGTGAAAGATATCGAAAAAGATGTTGTCTAGCAAATAACCGAATATTTCTGACTGTATGAAAAGGTTGACTTGATGGTGGAAAAGAGAAATCAGGTCTGACAAAATGGTTGGGTAATTCTTTAAGATGAGGGTGTTTAGTAGGTAGAAAGGGATTTTTACCACGTCCTCCTACTATGACATAGGATCTCTTTTTCACCTTTTTCTTATTTGTCATAAAAATGACAGGAAGTACCTGAGAGGAAGATATCAGATGGAGTTGAGGTCGCCGGGAAAGATAATCAGGAACAATATTATCCTTTCCTTTGATATGTTGAACTGTGAAGTTGTATTTTGAAAACCAATCCTTGAGACGAAGAAGTTGTTTTTCTGGTACTCCTTTGTTTTTAAGATCCATGATGGCTGGAAATGAAGTGTTATCTAGTTGAATAATGAAATCATATCCCACCAGATGAAACTCGAATTTCTTTATTCCATTCTTCACAGCAAGAATTTCTTTATAGATTGCATGATAATGCCTTTCAGAGTCTTTGAATTGTCCGCTGGCATGAGCGCAGTATAGCAATTTATCATCAATCTTTTCAAGAAGTATTGCTCCCCAGTGTTCATCACTTGCATCAGTTTGCAGAATCCGTTGTCCACTACCCGGGATTCTTAATGAAGGTAGAGTTTGACATGCATCTTTGAGGTGCTTGATTGCAGCAGTCTGAGCATCTCCCCAGTCAGGAGCATTTTTCTTTAGGAGTTGTGAGAGCTTGCTGGTATATCTTGAACAGTTGGGAATGAAATCTTTGATATAATTTACTATCCCAAGGAATTGTTGAATCTCTTTGACACTAAGCTTTTCAGTAGGAAACTTTTGCAACTCCTCTGCAATATGGGGACCAGGCTCATATTGTCCATCAGAAATCTTCATGCCTAGAAAAGTAATGCTGTCTTTTCCAATAATGCTTTTCCTTTCAGATAGCATGACTCCATAATTTTGGACCAATTCCAGAAACTGATTGAGTAAGGCAACATGTTCTTCGGTGTTTTTGGAATAGAGTAAGATATCATCAATATAGACCAGGGCAGAGTAAAGGATTGGTTCAAATATACGGGTCATGGCCTTTTGGAAAAGAGAGGGGGCAACTTTTAGGCCAAATGGAATGACTTTCCATTGGTATTGTGCTGTTGGGATACAGAAAGCAGTTTTGTATCTATCTGAAGGGTGAATGCCTATTTGCCAAAATCCAGATTTGAGGTCAAATTTTGAAAAGATTCGGGCTTCAGATAATTGGGCAAAAAGCATTTGTGTCCTGGGTAAGGGAAATTTATCATCTAGAAGATAGAAGTTGAGTATTTTGTAGTCAATTACTAACCTCTTCTTTCCCCTGATTTGCTCAGCTCTATTGTTGACATAAAATGCTGGACAGGCCCAATTGGATTTAGTTGGTTCAATGAGGCCTAGTGATAAGAGTTGAGAACACTCTTGCTTTGCCAATGCTAATTCCTCTGGATTCATGCCTGGATGTGTGGCTTTGGTAGAGTTGATGTCTTCATCTTTCTTGAAGGGGAGCTGGACAAAGAAAGCCTCGTTTGTCCATAAGGGAGCAGGATGTTGGAATTCAGCATGAGATTCAGCACATAGTTTTCTGAGTTCCTTGGCAGTTTCTTCAAATTTTTCTGGCGTATCCTGTAGAGAGAACAATTTTTGGGATACGGAATAAGGTTGGAATCTTCTTTTGAATCGGACACCATGGGGGAGTATCTGTAACCTTTGAGCTTTGAAGAAGAGATCAAATCCCATCAGAAGATCGTGCCCATGTAGTTTACTTCCAATGACTTTAATCCATACTGTGCATTCGGGAAAAAGTTGTATTCCAATAGGATGCTTGGAGATTAATGAAGTATGGAAGGTTTGTCCATCTGCTGCAAAAAAGTATTCATGACGTGTCTCCCAGGCATCTTCTGGTAAAATATCTGGATTCAGCATAGTCCTTCTTGCTCCAGTATCCAGGACTCCAATTACCTTGATAGGTCTATCAAATTTACTTTGCAAGATTTGTACATCAAGATGTGGTGAAGGAATACCTTCTTCAAGCACCAGATTTGAGTGTAGTGCTGGATAGGGTTTCATCATCAAAATTGGAACTGCTTCTTCAATAGATGCTTCATCTTCAGATGATTCTTGAAGGATGAATGCAGTGTCAGAATCTTGTTCATCTTGTTCAGAGAATAAAGATTCTATATCAGCATCATCAGCATCTATCTCATGATAATGAAATGCCTGGGAGGCGAGCTTTGAGGCTTTGCTTTCTTTGGTTGGGCAGTTCCGGGCAAAGTGTCCTTCTTTGTTGCAAAGATAACATCTGTTTGTTTTCTTTTTCCTGAATTGCTTCCTTTTGAAGAATCTGTATTTCTTCTTATTTTTCTGCTTTCGATAGCTGGCCTTCTTCTTCTTTTTTGATGACGAACAGCTGCATTCCTTGTCAGAGCACTTTATTTCCAGATATGATTTGTCACAAACAGATTTCGGAATCTTGCGCCTTTCCATCATTTCTTTGAAAAGATTCTTCTGTTCACAGAGTTTATCCAAGGCCGCTAAACAAATTTGATGAATTTGACCCATGCTGGTTTGGGAGAGCTCCCTGCGAGTGGCTTGAATCATTCGTGTCATTTCTGGCTGTAGCTCTTTCGGCAAAGATGCAAGATATACGTTCTTGAGATTAGGATCATTATATCCATTAAGACAATAGAATCGTTCTGACATTCTTTTAAAATGCCAGTCTAAGTCTTTTTTGGATAATGAACAGCATCTCATCAAAAAATACTCCTGTGAAATTGTTTTAGTGTAGAGAGAAATGTCACCAATGAATTCGCGATGAATTTCTCCCAACGCTTCACCAGGGGTTGTTGCATTGAGAATCTGAAGTTGCCGATATTCACCCAGGCTTAGAAACCATTCTCGTAGTGTTCCAAGGAATCTTGAGGTAAATTCCTTTAGAACAACCCGAAGATCTGCACCATCTTTGTTAAGTTGATTGTCTATCCAGGCTGCAAAAGTATGCATCTTCTCTCTTCTTTTATGGATTGGAATATCATCAAAAGAGAACCATGGTCCGCTTGACTGTTTTGGGAAACGATCATCTTCAGGATGAGATACATATGGATCATCGCCTGCTTCTGGATCTGAATCTACTGAAAGGGGTTCAGGCTCAGTATAGGGCTGAGATTCAGGGTCGGCCATCAAGATTTTAGACACGTCCGCGATTCCTTCATCTCCTTCAATGTTGGAAGAGGCTTCTGAAAGATCAGATGAGTTATGGAAGATGGAATGATTAGGAAAGACCATTAGTGTGTCTGCTGGTTGAGTTTCATCATCATCTTCTGGTACATCATCTTTATGAATAGTCTTCTTTTTGGCCTTCTTGGGAATTTCTAGTGGAATACTAGAAATCATTCCAAAATATTTAGAATATTCTGGAGATTCTGGAGGCGAGATGCTGGAATGAGGATGTGGTAAAAACAGAGCGCGAGCTTTATCTTCATCAATTTTTTGCATCTCTTTCTTGAGCTTTCTTATTTCAGCTTCTTTTTCCATGAATTCTTGGCCATATTGATTTCTTGACATGAGGGCTTGTAATTCTGAATCCAGTTGGTTTATTCGATGAGATAATCTCTGTTCTGCTCGTCTGAGTTGAACTTCAATGGATTGGACTCGTTCATTGGAATTATGGACCTTGTCGAGAATTCGAGTAACCTTTGAGTCGAGTGTTTGAAGTGATCGATTTTGGGCTCTGGCATTAATAGTGTGCCAGTTTAGAACTTCTTCTCCTTGATTCAAAGGTTTCCTTTGACCGGTTGGTTCCATTGTTGTACTCTGGATGTAAGGCCTTGAAATAATATTATTAGCAAGATCTTCGTTTCGAGACAAAGGAGGGAACTCATCATCATAATTTCTAAACATAAAACATTGAGAAGTAGGAATGTTATACTTCTCGCCGTTATGATTAGACTTTTTAGGTAAGGAGAGGGCACCAAAAGCTTCATCATTATCTTCTTCTGGATGGTTAGACGGATATCTACTATAATCATAGTAGAATTCATCATTAAGATAGTCGTCCTCTTCTTCTTCAAATTCATCATCAGATGAATCATCTTGACAGTTGCACCGTGGATCGCACATGGATGGATCTGCATCCCAGATAAAATGGCCATTTATCATGCTGGTGTAGACTTTTCTTCCATCAGAAAAGAACGAAGAGATAGGAATAGGGAATCCGCCAGAGTCCTTCATGATTGGATTTTGAACAGGAGAGATGAGTAGTTGAAATAGCGTCTTGGAGCTGGATTCCCCCCTATCAGGCTTAAAGATGGTTTTAACCTTTCCATCTTGTAGTCGTTCAAATTTGAAGTCTGTGGCTTGGATCGGAGCTGCCTCTTGATGCATTGATTCATAATTGGTGATCCACTCTGCTGGGACTAAGCGCTCCAAATCTTTCCTATTGATTTGTCTGGGGACTTGCACGATTGTAGGAACTCCAGTGCCTGCTTCTGCTAGGATCATCAAAGCATCCGCCGTTCCCTGATTTTTAAGATCAAGACTATGATTTTGAAGGCGATAGACTATTTGATGATGTAGAGTGGCCATATAGCTGTTTGGAGATTGATCAGCACCAGCTATTTGAATTTGAACCTTGAAGGTGGATTCAAGAGAAGCATCTTGTAGGGATAGTGCAAAGTTTGGAAAGAAAGTGACAACAACACTTCCGGCATTTAGAGTAGTAAGCACTGTTCCAATAACAGCATGCTCATAGTGTAGATAACGAGTATCTAATAGAGCAATTCGTGCTGTAACTGGTAAACCTTTTCTTCCATTGTAGGAAAGTACAAGTCGAACAGCTCCCATGTGAAGATGGGTGTATCCTTCTTTTCTCCAGGCTTCAATATAATCACGAGGAATTGATAACGTGACATATTGTTCTTGATTTGTGGCAGGAAGGCCACATTGATCCATCTTTGAGGACTGAACATATTCTCGAACTGGTGGATTTTTGGAGGTTACAAGAGAACGAATGCTCTTAGTAAGGCTTCCATATTTACGATAGATATTATAAGGACTGACAAGAGGAGGTACGGTTTGTTCGACTACAGCATCACTAGGAATAGTGGTGAATTCTATGAGGTTTTCTATACTATTGGTATTATGCCTGGGTAACGAAAGAGAAGTGGAGTGACTTAGGATTTTTTGAGAGATAGTAGGATTTTCCATGGTGTGCAGCTTTCCTTCCCAGTCACCACTTGAGATCTCTATATATATTCCAACAATATTCTCCCGCGGATCAAAAGCACAACATACACTTTAGGCAGTTCTAGCAACATCTCGAAGCTATATATAGAATTAATATAACAAATTCGCAGGTTTTGTAATGGCTAACAATGCCCTTAACCTTTGAATTGTATATCATAGACCATATATCTCTTTTAGATATAAACCACCGTATGAATTATGAGGACCGACGCCATGCCAGGCTTAGATAGTTACACTGTTCTGATGTACAAGATCCTTTATCAAGGCGAGTACAGAGCATAATAAGTGCATATATCTATATTGTTGAGAGAATAACGAAGGACATATATAAACTTCACAAGGGTTTCTGGGAAGAAATAAAGGGATTTAGAACATTTTCATAATATAAAAAGGGAGGTTTTATTGATTTGTGCTTGTTCCCTTTACAACATTTGGAGAGCTCCTTTTATAGAGCTCGTAATTACTGTACATAGGGGCTCTCTGTACATAGGGGCCATCTGTTTATTTTACATAGAGGACACGTACCACATTACTTCCTATGTTTCTCTATTAAGAGGACACGTTTAACTTAGAGATACAGATTTCTTGCATGTAGGACATCTGTCTTGCTTTATGTAAGTTGGTGCTGATCCTTTTGTGACACGTGTTGATGGTGTTCCTTGAGTGTTGATCCCTTTCTGAGAGGTAACACGTCCTGCTTGAGGTGTGATCCTTGAGTGTAGATCCCTTTCTGAGATGTAACACGTGTTGGTTCCTGCTTGAGGTGTGTTCCTTGAGTGACACGTTTTTGGATTTTCCTCTTTTTTTTTTTTTTTTTTTTTTTTATCTCCTTTTATCTGATAGGAGAATAATATTTTCTAAACTATTTACATGTGGCAAAAAAGTAAAGACTGGCAAAAACAAAGACTAGTCATTCCTTCATATTTGAATCTTCTTTTTCCACGTCATGTAGTTGACTAGTGCCTTCCCCTGGTTCATGAGGATCGGTATTAAAAGGCCATTCGGGATCAAGGAAGTCACCATTTGAGGGCCACCACGGATCAAGGAAGTAGGTGGTTGTCATTCTTGTCTCTGGTTTTGGATTTGGCTGCTCTGGACTCGAGTAGGGTTTCATGACTAGAGAAGTATAGACCAGATCTTCCATGGCGTCTTCAGCAGTTACTTTGTTGACAAAGCAGATGTGTTGATATAGCTCTCGTTGCTTAGGTGTGTTGGTGTCGATGGAGCCTTCAAGTGTCTTCCATTTGTAATACATTGGTATTGGCTCAAGTTTCCCACCATTATCATTTGAATAAGGCCTATGACATATAAGAATCAAATGTGGATCCACAAATTTTTCAGCAGCCTGAAATTCACGCTGAAGAAATCTGTTCCATTCTTCCATAGGGGCGTACCATGATAATAATTGCCATAGAAGGGTGCTATCATTCTCATTGTTACAGAAAAATGGGAGCATCCTTTCAATACTCATCTCTATAACATGATAATATAATGTAGAAAGACACCAAAGATACCAGAAAGAATTTATTGTGAGAAGTGTTCTGGGACAAGTGTAGGCTATCATGAGAAAGGGTTTTTGGATATCAAAGCAGGCCAATTCATATGGGAGCTGAATTTCGGTTACATACTGTGAAAGATATCGAAAAAGATGTTGTCTAGCAAATAACCGAATATTTCTGACTGTATGAAAAGGTTGACTTGATGGTGGAAAAGAGAAATCAGGTCTGACAAAATGGTTGGGTAATTCTTTAAGATGAGGGTGTTTAGTAGGTAGAAAGGGATTTTTACCACGTCCTCCTACTATGACATAGGATCTCTTTTTCACCTTTTTCTTATTTGTCATAAAAATGACAGGAAGTACCTGAGAGGAAGATATCAGATGGAGTTGAGGTCGCCGGGAAAGATAATCAGGAACAATATTATCCTTTCCTTTGATATGTTGAACTGTGAAGTTGTATTTTGAAAACCAATCCTTGAGACGAAGAAGTTGTTTTTCTGGTACTCCTTTGTTTTTAAGATCCATGATGGCTGGAAATGAAGTGTTATCTAGTTGAATAATGAAATCATATCCCACCAGATGAAACTCGAATTTCTTTATTCCATTCTTCACAGCAAGAATTTCTTTATAGATTGCATGATAATGCCTTTCAGAGTCTTTGAATTGTCCGCTGGCATGAGCGCAGTATAGCAATTTATCATCAATCTTTTCAAGAAGTATTGCTCCCCAGTGTTCATCACTTGCATCAGTTTGCAGAATCCGTTGTCCACTACCCGGGATTCTTAATGAAGGTAGAGTTTGACATGCATCTTTGAGGTGCTTGATTGCAGCAGTCTGAGCATCTCCCCAGTCAGGAGCATTTTTCTTTAGGAGTTGTGAGAGCTTGCTGGTATATCTTGAACAGTTGGGAATGAAATCTTTGATATAATTTACTATCCCAAGGAATTGTTGAATCTCTTTGACACTAAGCTTTTCAGTAGGAAACTTTTGCAACTCCTCTGCAATATGGGGACCAGGCTCATATTGTCCATCAGAAATCTTCATGCCTAGAAAAGTAATGCTGTCTTTTCCAATAATGCTTTTCCTTTCAGATAGCATGACTCCATAATTTTGGACCAATTCCAGAAACTGATTGAGTAAGGCAACATGTTCTTCGGTGTTTTTGGAATAGAGTAAGATATCATCAATATAGACCAGGGCAGAGTAAAGGATTGGTTCAAATATACGGGTCATGGCCTTTTGGAAAAGAGAGGGGGCAACTTTTAGGCCAAATGGAATGACTTTCCATTGGTATTGTGCTGTTGGGATACAGAAAGCAGTTTTGTATCTATCTGAAGGGTGAATGCCTATTTGCCAAAATCCAGATTTGAGGTCAAATTTTGAAAAGATTCGGGCTTCAGATAATTGGGCAAAAAGCATTTGTGTCCTGGGTAAGGGAAATTTATCATCTAGAAGATAGAAGTTGAGTATTTTGTAGTCAATTACTAACCTCTTCTTTCCCCTGATTTGCTCAGCTCTATTGTTGACATAAAATGCTGGACAGGCCCAATTGGATTTAGTTGGTTCAATGAGGCCTAGTGATAAGAGTTGAGAACACTCTTGCTTTGCCAATGCTAATTCCTCTGGATTCATGCCTGGATGTGTGGCTTTGGTAGAGTTGATGTCTTCATTTTTCTTGAAGGGGAGCTGGACAAAGAAAGCCTCGTTTGTCCATAAGGGAGCAGGATGTTGGAATTCAGCATGAGATTCAGCACATAGTTTTCTGAGTTCCTTGGCAGTTTCTTCAAATTTTTCTGGCGTATCCTGTAGAGAGAACAATTTTTGGGATACGGAATAAGGTTGGAATCTTCTTTTGAATCGGACACCATGGGGGAGTATCTGTAACCTTTGAGCTTTGAAGAAGAGATCAAATCCCATCAGAAGATCGTGCCCATGTAGTTTACTTCCAATGACTTTAATCCATACTGTGCATTCGGGAAAAATTTGTATTCCAATAGGATGCTTGGAGATTAATGAAGTATGGAAGGTTTGTCCATCTGCTGCAAAAAAGTATTCATGACGTGTCTCCCAGGCATCTTCTGGTAAAATATCTGGATTCAGCATAGTCCTTCTTGCTCCAGTATCCAGGACTCCAATTACCTTGATAGGTCTATCAAATTTACTTTGCAAGATTTGTACATCAAGATGTGGTGAAGGAATACCTTCTTCAAGCACCAGATTTGAGTGTAGTGCTGGATAGGGTTTCATCATCAAAATTGGAACTGCTTCTTCAATAGATGCTTCATCTTCAGATGATTCTTGAAGGATGAATGCAGTGTCAGAATCTTGTTCATCTTGTTCAGAGAATAAAGATTCTATATCAGCATCATCAGCATCTATCTCATGATAATGAAATGCCTGGGAGGCGAGCTTTGAGGCTTTGCTTTCTTTGGTTGGGCAGTTCCGGGCAAAGTGTCCTTCTTTGTTGCAAAGATAACATCTGTTTGTTTTCTTTTTCCTGAATTGCTTCCTTTTGAAGAATCTGTATTTCTTCTTATTTTTCTGCTTTCGATAGCTGGCCTTCTTCTTCTTTTTTGATGACGAACAGCTGCATTCCTTGTCAGAGCACTTTATTTCCAGATATGATTTGTCACAAACAGATTTCGGAATCTTGCGCCTTTCCATCATTTCTTTGAAAAGATTCTTCTGTTCACAGAGTTTATCCAAGGCCGCTAAACAAATTTGATGAATTTGACCCATGCTGGTTTGGGAGAGCTCCCTGCGAGTGGCTTGAATCATTCGTGTCATTTCTGGCTGTAGCTCTTTCGGCAAAGATGCAAGATATACGTTCTTGAGATTAGGATCATTATATCCATTAAGACAATAGAATCGTTCTGACATTCTTTTAAAATGCCAGTCTAAGTCTTTTTTGGATAATGAACAGCATCTCATCAAAAAATACTCCTGTGAAATTGTTTTAGTGTAGAGAGAAATGTCACCAATGAATTCGCGATGAATTTCTCCCAACGCTTCACCAGGGGTTGTTGCATTGAGAATCTGAAGTTGCCGATATTCACCCAGGCTTAGAAACCATTCTCGTAGTGTTCCAAGGAATCTTGAGGTAAATTCCTTTAGAACAACCCGAAGATCTGCACCATCTTTGTTAAGTTGATTGTCTATCCAGGCTGCAAAAGTATGCATCTTCTCTCTTCTTTTATGGATTGGAATATCATCAAAAGAGAACCATGGTCCGCTTGACTGTTTTGGGAAACGATCATCTTCAGGATGAGATACATATGGATCATCGCCTGCTTCTGGATCTGAATCTACTGAAAGGGGTTCAGGCTCAGTATAGGGCTGAGATTCAGGGTCGGCCATCAAGATTTTAGACACGTCCGCGATTCCTTCATCTCCTTCAATGTTGGAAGAGGCTTCTGAAAGATCAGATGAGTTATGGAAGATGGAATGATTAGGAAAGACCATTAGTGTGTCTGCTGGTTGAGTTTCATCATCATCTTCTGGTACATCATCTTTATGAATAGTCTTCTTTTTGGCCTTCTTGGGAATTTCTAGTGGAATACTAGAAATCATTCCAAAATATTTAGAATATTCTGGAGATTCTGGAGGCGAGATGCTGGAATGAGGATGTGGTAAAAACAGAGCGCGAGCTTTATCTTCATCAATTTTTTGCATCTCTTTCTTGAGCTTTCTTATTTCAGCTTCTTTTTCCATGAATTCTTGGCCATATTGATTTCTTGACATGAGGGCTTGTAATTCTGAATCCAGTTGGTTTATTCGATGAGATAATCTCTGTTCTGCTCGTCTGAGTTGAACTTCAATGGATTGGACTCGTTCATTGGAATTATGGACCTTGTCGAGAATTCGAGTAACCTTTGAGTCGAGTGTTTGAAGTGATCGATTTTGGGCTCTGGCATTAATAGTGTGCCAGTTTAGAACTTCTTCTCCTTGATTCAAAGGTTTCCTTTGACCGGTTGGTTCCATTGTTGTACTCTGGATGTAAGGCCTTGAAATAATATTATTAGCAAGATCTTCGTTTCGAGACAAAGGAGGGAACTCATCATCATAATTTCTAAACATAAAACATTGAGAAGTAGGAATGTTATACTTCTCGCCGTTATGATTAGACTTTTTAGGTAAGGAGAGGGCACCAAAAGCTTCATCATCATCTTCTTCTGGATGGTTAGACGGATATCTACTATAATCATAGTAGAATTCATCATTAAGATAGTCGTCCTCTTCTTCTTCAAATTCATCATCAGATGAATCATCTTGACAGTTGCACCGTGGATCGCACATGGATGGATCTGCATCCCAGATAAAATGGCCATTTATCATGCTGGTGTAGACTTCTCTTCCATCAGAAAAGAACGAAGAGATAGGAATAGGGAATCCGCCAGAGTCCTTCATGATTGGATTTTGAACAGGAGAGATGAGTAGTTGAAATAGCGTCTTGGAGCTGGATTCCCCCCTATCAGGCTTAAAGATGGTTTTAACCTTTCCATCTTGTAGTCGTTCAAATTTGAAGTCTGTGGCTTGGATCGGAGCTGCCTCTTGATGCATTGATTCATAATTGGTGATCCACTCTGCTGGGACTAAGCGCTCCAAATCTTTCCTATTGATTTGTCTGGGGACTTGCACGATTGTAGGAACTCCAGTGCCTGCTTCTGCTAGGATCATCAAAGCATCCGCCGTTCCCTGATTTTTAAGATCAAGACTATGATTTTGAAGGCGATAGACTATTTGATGATGTAGAGTGGCCATATAGCTGTTTGGAGATTGATCAGCACCAGCTATTTGAATTTGAACCTTGAAGGTGGATTCAAGAGAAGCATCTTGTAGGGATAGTGCAAAGTTTGGAAAGAAAGTGACAACAACACTTCCGGCATTTAGAGTAGTAAGCACTGTTCCAATAACAGCATGCTCATAGTGTAGATAACGAGTATCTAATAGAGCAATTCGTGCTGTAACTGGTAAACCTTTTCTTCCATTGTAGGAAAGTACAAGTCGAACAGCTCCCATGTGAAGATGGGTGTATCCTTCTTTTCTCCAGGCTTCAATATAATCACGAGGAATTGATAACGTGACATATTGTTCTTGATTTGTGGCAGGAAGGCCACATTGATCCATCTTTGAGGACTGAACATATTCTCGAACTGGTGGATTTTTGGAGGTTACAAGAGAACGAATGCTCTTAGTAAGGCTTCCATATTTACGATAGATATTATAAGGACTGACAAGAGGAGGTACGGTTTGTTCGACTACAGCATCACTAGGAATAGTGGTGAATTCTATGAGGTTTTCTATACTATTGGTATTATGCCTGGGTAACGAAAGAGAAGTGGAGTGACTTAGGATTTTTTGAGAGATAGTAGGACAGGATTCATACACTTTAGGCAGTTCTAGCAACATCTCGAAGCTATATATAGAATTAACATAACAAATTCGCAGGTTTTGTAATGGCTAACAATGCCCTTAACCTTTGAATTGTATATCATAGACCATATATCTCTTTTAGATATAAACCACCGTATGAATTATGAGGACCGACGCCATGCCAGGCTTAGATAGTTACACTGTTCTGATGTACAAGATCCTTTATCAAGGCGAGTACAGAGCATAATAAGTGCATATATCTATATTGTTGAGAGAATAACGAAGGACATATATAAACTTCACAAGGGTTTCTGGGAAGAAATAAAGGGATTTAGAACATTTTCATAATATAAAAAGGGAGGTTTTATTGATTTGTGCTTGTTCCCTTTACAACATTTGGAGAGCTCCTTTTATAGAGCTCGTAATTACTGTACATAGGGGCTCTCTGTACATAGGGGCCATCTGTTTATTTTACATAGAGGACACGTACCACATTACTTCCTATGTTTCTCTATTAAGAGGACACGTTTAACTTAGAGATACAGATTTCTTGCATGTAGGACATCTGTCTTGCTTTATGTAAGTTGGTGCTGATCCTTTTGTGACACGTGTTGATGGTGTTCCTTGAGTGTTGATCCCTTTCTGAGAGGTAACACGTCCTGCTTGAGGTGTGATCCTTGAGTGTAGATCCCTTTCTGAGATGTAACACGTGTTGGTTCCTGCTTGAGGTGTGTTCCTTGAGTGACACGTTTTTGGATTTTCCTCTTTTTTTTTTTTTTTTTTTTTTTTTTATCTCCTTTTAGGAGAATAATATTTTCTAAACTATTTACATGTGGCAAAAAAGTAAAGACTGGCAAAAACAAAGACTAGTCATTCCTTCATATTTGAATCTTCTTTTTCCACGTCATGTAGTTGACTAGTGCCTTCCCCTGGTTCATGAGGATCGGTATTAAAAGGCCATTCGGGATCAAGGAAGTCACCATTTGAGGGCCACCACGGATCAAGGAAGTAGGTGGTTGTCATTCTTGTCTCTGGTTTTGGATTTGGCTGCTCTGGACTCGAGTAGGGTTTCATGACTAGAGAAGTATAGACCAGATCTTCCATGGCGTCTTCAGCAGTTACTTTGTTGACAAAGCAGATGTGTTGATATAGCTCTCGTTGCTCAGGTGTGTTGGTGTCGATGGAGCCTTCAAGTGTCTTCCATTTGTAATACATTGGTATTGGCTCAAGTTTCCCACCATTATCATTTGAATAAGGCCTATGACATATAAGAATCAAATGTGGATCCACAAATTTTTCAGCAGCCTGAAATTCACGCTGAAGAAATCTTTTCCATTCTTCCATAGGGGCGTACCATGATAATAATTGCCATAGAAGGGTGCTATCATTCTCATTGTTACAGAAAAATGGGAGCATCCTTTCAATACTCATCTCTATAACATGATAATATAATGTAGAAAGACACCAAAGATACCAGAAAGAATTTATTGTGAGAAGTGTTCTGGGACAAGTGTAGGCTATCATGAGAAAGGGTTTTTGGATATCAAAGCAGGCCAATTCATATGGGAGCTGAATTTCGGTTACATACTGTGAAAGATATCGAAAAAGATATTGTCTAGCAAATAACCGAATATTTCTGACTGTATGAAAAGGTTGACTTGATGGTGGAAAAGAGAAATCAGGTCTGACAAAATGGTTGGGTAATTCTTTAAGATGAGGGTGTTTAGTAGGTAGAAAGGGATTTTTACCACGTCCTCCTACTATGACATAGGATCTCTTTTTCACCTTTTTCTTATTTGTCATAAAAATGACAGGAAGTACCTGAGAGGAAGATATCAGATGGAGTTGAGATCGCCGGGAAAGATAATCAGGAACAATATTATCCTTTCCTTTGATATGTTGAACTGTGAAGTTGTATTTTGAAAACCAATCCTTGAGACGAAGAAGTTGTTTTTCTGGTACTCCTTTGTTTTTAAGATCCATGATGGCTGGAAATGAAGTGTTATCTAGTTGAATAATGAAATCATATCCCACCAGATGAAACTCGAATTTCTTTATTCCATTCTTCACAGCAAGAATTTCTTTATAGATTGCATGATAATGCCTTTCAGAGTCTTTGAATTGTCCGCTGGCATGAGCGCAGTATAGCAATTTATCATCAATCTTTTCAAGAAGTATTGCTCCCCAGTGTTCATCACTTGCATCAGTTTGCAGAATCCGTTGTCCACTACCCGGGATTCTTAATGAAGGTAGAGTTTGACATGCATCTTTGAGGTGCTTGATTGCAGCAGTCTGAGCATCTCCCCAGTCAGGAGCATTTTTCTTTAGGAGTTGTGAGAGCTTGCTGGTATATCTTGAACAGTTGGGAATGAAATCTTTGATATAATTTACTATCCCAAGGAATTGTTGAATCTCTTTGACACTAAGCTTTTCAGTAGGAAACTTTTGCAACTCCTCTGCAATATGGGGACCAGGCTCATATTGTCCATCAGAAATCTTCATGCCTAGAAAAGTAATGCTGTCTTTTCCAATAATGCTTTTCCTTTCAGATAGCATGACTCCATAATTTTGGACCAATTCCAGAAACTGATTGAGTAAGGCAACATGTTCTTCGGTGTTTTTGGAATAGAGTAAGATATCATCAATATAGACCAGGGCAGAGTAAAGGATTGGTTCAAATATACGGGTCATGGCCTTTTGGAAAAGAGAGGGGGCAACTTTTAGGCCAAATGGAATGACTTTCCATTGGTATTGTGCTGTTGGGATACAGAAAGCAGTTTTGTATCTATCTGAAGGGTGAATGCCTATTTGCCAAAATCCAGATTTGAGGTCAAATTTTGAAAAGATTCGGGCTTCAGATAATTGGGCAAAAAGCATTTGTGTCCTGGGTAAGGGAAATTTATCATCTAGAAGATAGAAGTTGAGTATTTTGTAGTCAATTACTAACCTCTTCTTTCCCCTGATTTGCTCAGCTCTATTGTTGACATAAAATGCTGGACAGGCCCAATTGGATTTAGTTGGTTCAATGAGGCCTAGTGATAAGAGTTGAGAACACTCTTGCTTTGCCAATGCTAATTCCTCTGGATTCATGCCTGGATGTGTGGCTTTGGTAGAGTTGATGTCTTCATTTTTCTTGAAGGGGAGCTGGACAAAGAAAGCCTCGTTTGTCCATAAGGGAGCAGGATGTTGGAATTCAGCATGAGATTCAGCACATAGTTTTCTGAGTTCCTTGGCAGTTTCTTCAAATTTTTCTGGCGTATCCTGTAGAGAGAACAATTTTTGGGATACGGAATAAGGTTGGAATCTTCTTTTGAATCGGACACCATGGGGGAGTATCTGTAACCTTTGAGCTTTGAAGAAGAGATCAAATCCCATCAGAAGATCGTGCCCATGTAGTTTACTTCCAATGACTTTAATCCATACTGTGCATTCGGGAAAAAGTTGTATTCCAATAGGATGCTTGGAGATTAATGAAGTATGGAAGGTTTGTCCATCTGCTGCAAAAAAGTATTCATGACGTGTCTCCCAGGCATCTTCTGGTAAAATATCTGGATTCAGCATAGTCCTTCTTGCTCCAGTATCCAGGACTCCAATTACCTTGATAGGTCTATCAAATTTACTTTGCAAGATTTGTACATCAAGATGTGGTGAAGGAATACCTTCTTCAAGCACCAGATTTGAGTGTAGTGCTGGATAGGGTTTCATCATCAAAATTGGAACTGCTTCTTCAATAGATGCTTCATCTTCAGATGATTCTTGAAGGATGAATGCAGTGTCAGAATCTTGTTCATCTTGTTCAGAGAATAAAGATTCTATATCAGCATCATCAGCATCTATCTCATGATAATGAAATGCCTGGGAGGCGAGCTTTGAGGCTTTGCTTTCTTTGGTTGGGCAGTTCCGGGCAAAGTGTCCTTCTTTGTTGCAAAGATAACATCTGTTTGTTTTCTTTTTCCTGAATTGCTTCCTTTTGAAGAATCTGTATTTCTTCTTATTTTTCTGCTTTCGATAGCTGGCCTTCTTCTTCTTTTTTGATGACGAACAGCTGCATTCCTTGTCAGAGCACTTTATTTCCAGATATGATTTGTCACAAACAGATTTCGGAATCTTGCGCCTTTCCATCATTTCTTTGAAAAGATTCTTCTGTTCACAGAGTTTATCCAAGGCCGCTAAACAAATTTGATGAATTTGACCCATGCTGGTTTGGGAGAGCTCCCTGCGAGTGGCTTGAATCATTCGTGTCATTTCTGGCTGTAGCTCTTTCGGCAAAGATGCAAGATATACGTTCTTGAGATTAGGATCATTATATCCATTAAGACAATAGAATCGTTCTGACATTCTTTTAAAATGCCAGTCTAAGTCTTTTTTGGATAATGAACAGCATCTCATCAAAAAATACTCCTGTGAAATTGTTTTAGTGTAGAGAGAAATGTCACCAATGAATTCGCGATGAATTTCTCCCAACGCTTCACCAGGGGTTGTTGCATTGAGAATCTGAAGTTGCCGATATTCACCCAGGCTTAGAAACCATTCTCGTAGTGTTCCAAGGAATCTTGAGGTAAATTCCTTTAGAACAACCCGAAGATCTGCACCATCTTTGTTAAGTTGATTGTCTATCCAGGCTGCAAAAGTATGCATCTTCTCTCTTCTTTTATGGATTGGAATATCATCAAAAGAGAACCATGGTCCGCTTGACTGTTTTGGGAAACGATCATCTTCAGGATGAGATACATATGGATCATCGCCTGCTTCTGGATCTGAATCTACTGAAAGGGGTTCAGGCTCAGTATAGGGCTGAGATTCAGGGTCGGCCATCAAGATTTTAGACACGTCCGCGATTCCTTCATCTCCTTCAATGTTGGAAGAGGCTTCTGAAAGATCAGATGAGTTATGGAAGATGGAATGATTAGGAAAGACCATTAGTGTGTCTGCTGGTTGAGTTTCATCATCATCTTCTGGTACATCATCTTTATGAATAGTCTTCTTTTTGGCCTTCTTGGGAATTTCTAGTGGAATACTAGAAATCATTCCAAAATATTTAGAATATTCTGGAGATTCTGGAGGCGAGATGCTGGAATGAGGATGTGGTAAAAACAGAGCGCGAGCTTTATCTTCATCAATTTTTTGCATCTCTTTCTTGAGCTTTCTTATTTCAGCTTCTTTTTCCATGAATTCTTGGCCATATTGATTTCTTGACATGAGGGCTTGTAATTCTGAATCCAGTTGGTTTATTCGATGAGATAATCTCTGTTCTGCTCGTCTGAGTTGAACTTCAATGGATTGGACTCGTTCATTGGAATTATGGACCTTGTCGAGAATTCGAGTAACCTTTGAGTCGAGTGTTTGAAGTGATCGATTTTGGGCTCTGGCATTAATAGTGTGCCAGTTTAGAACTTCTTCTCCTTGATTCAAAGGTTTCCTTTGACCGGTTGGTTCCATTGTTGTACTCTGGATGTAAGGCCTTGAAATAATATTATTAGCAAGATCTTCGTTTCGAGACAAAGGAGGGAACTCATCATCATAATTTCTAAACATAAAACATTGAGAAGTAGGAATGTTATACTTCTCGCCGTTATGATTAGACTTTTTAGGTAAGGAGAGGGCACCAAAAGCTTCATCATCATCTTCTTCTGGATGGTTAGACGGATATCTACTATAATCATAGTAGAATTCATCATTAAGATAGTCGTCCTCTTCTTCTTCAAATTCATCATCAGATGAATCATCTTGACAGTTGCACCGTGGATCGCACATGGATGGATCTGCATCCCAGATAAAATGGCCATTTATCATGCTGGTGTAGACTTCTCTTCCATCAGAAAAGAACGAAGAGATAGGAATAGGGAATCCGCCAGAGTCCTTCATGATTGGATTTTGAACAGGAGAGATGAGTAGTTGAAATAGCGTCTTGGAGCTGGATTCCCCCCTATCAGGCTTAAAGATGGTTTTAACCTTTCCATCTTGTAGTCGTTCAAATTTGAAGTCTGTGGCTTGGATCGGAGCTGCCTCTTGATGCATTGATTCATAATTGGTGATCCACTCTGCTGGGACTAAGCGCTCCAAATCTTTCCTATTGATTTGTCTGGGGACTTGCACGATTGTAGGAACTCCAGTGCCTGCTTCTGCTAGGATCATCAAAGCATCCGCCGTTCCCTGATTTTTAAGATCAAGACTATGATTTTGAAGGCGATAGACTATTTGATGATGTAGAGTGGCCATATAGCTGTTTGGAGATTGATCAGCACCAGCTATTTGAATTTGAACCTTGAAGGTGGATTCAAGAGAAGCATCTTGTAGGGATAGTGCAAAGTTTGGAAAGAAAGTGACAACAACACTTCCGGCATTTAGAGTAGTAAGCACTGTTCCAATAACAGCATGCTCATAGTGTAGATAACGAGTATCTAATAGAGCAATTCGTGCTGTAACTGGTAAACCTTTTCTTCCATTGTAGGAAAGTACAAGTCGAACAGCTCCCATGTGAAGATGGGTGTATCCTTCTTTTCTCCAGGCTTCAATATAATCACGAGGAATTGATAACGTGACATATTGTTCTTGATTTGTGGCAGGAAGGCCACATTGATCCATCTTTGAGGACTGAACATATTCTCGAACTGGTGGATTTTTGGAGGTTACAAGAGAACGAATGCTCTTAGTAAGGCTTCCATATTTACGATAGATATTATAAGGACTGACAAGAGGAGGTACGGTTTGTTCGACTACAGCATCACTAGGAATAGTGGTGAATTCTATGAGGTTTTCTATACTATTGGTATTATGCCTGGGTAACGAAAGAGAAGTGGAGTGACTTAGGATTTTTTGAGAGATAGTAGGATTTTCCATGGTGTGCAGCTTTCCTTCCCAGTCACCACTTGAGATCTCTATATATATTCCAACAATATTCTCCCGCGGATCAAAAGCACAACCTGGCTCTGATACCACTGATATCGGGAGCCTCAGGATTCATACACTTTAGGCAGTTCTAGCAACATCTCGAAGCTATATATAGAATTAATATAACAAATTCGCAGGTTTTGTAATGGCTAACAATGCCCTTAACCTTTGAATTGTATATCATAGACCATATATCTCTTTTAGATATAAACCACCGTATGAATTATGAGGACCGACGCCATGCCAGGCTTAGATAGTTACACTGTTCTGATGTACAAGATCCTTTATCAAGGCGAGTACAGAGCATAATAAGTGCATATATCTATATTGTTGAGAGAATAACGAAGGACATATATAAACTTCACAAGGGTTTCTGGGAAGAAATAAAGGGATTTAGAACATTTTCATAATATAAAAAGGGAGGTTTTATTGATTTGTGCTTGTTCCCTTTACAACATTTGGAGAGCTCCTTTTATAGAGCTCGTAATTACTGTACATAGGGGCTCTCTGTACATAGGGGCCATCTGTTTATTTTACATAGAGGACACGTACCACATTACTTCCTATGTTTCTCTATTAAGAGGACACGTTTAACTTAGAGATACAGATTTCTTGCATGTAGGACATCTGTCTTGCTTTATGTAAGTTGGTGCTGATCCTTTTGTGACACGTGTTGATGGTGTTCCTTGAGTGTTGATCCCTTTCTGAGAGGTAACACGTCCTGCTTGAGGTGTGATCCTTGAGTGTAGATCCCTTTCTGAGATGTAACACGTGTTGGTTCCTGCTTGAGGTGTGTTCCTTGAGTGACACGTTTTTGGATTTTCCTCTTTTTTTTTTTTTTTTCCTGCGAATTTGTTATATTAATTCTATATATAGCTTCGAGATGTTGCTAGAACTGCCTAAAGTGTATGAATCCTGAGGCTCCCGATATCAGTGGTATCAGAGCCAGGTTGTGCTTTTGATCCGCGGGAGAATATTGTTGGAATATATATAGAGATCTCAAGTGGTGACTGGGAAGGAAAGCTGCACACCATGGAAAATCCTACTATCTCTCAAAAAATCCTAAGTCACTCCACTTCTCTTTCGTTACCCAGGCATAATACCAATAGTATAGAAAACCTCATAGAATTCACCACTATTCCTAGTGATGCTGTAGTCGAACAAACCGTACCTCCTCTTGTCAGTCCTTATAATATCTATCGTAAATATGGAAGCCTTACTAAGAGCATTCGTTCTCTTGTAACCTCCAAAAATCCACCAGTTCGAGAATATGTTCAGTCCTCAAAGATGGATCAATGTGGCCTTCCTGCCACAAATCAAGAACAATATGTCACGTTATCAATTCCTCGTGATTATATTGAAGCCTGGAGAAAAGAAGGATACACCCATCTTCACATGGGAGCTGTTCGACTTGTACTTTCCTACAATGGAAGAAAAGGTTTACCAGTTACAGCACGAATTGCTCTATTAGATACTCGTTATCTACACTATGAGCATGCTGTTATTGGAACAGTGCTTACTACTCTAAATGCCGGAAGTGTTGTTGTCACTTTCTTTCCAAACTTTGCACTATCCCTACAAGATGCTTCTCTTGAATCCACCTTCAAGGTTCAAATTCAAATAGCTGGTGCTGATCAATCTCCAAACAGCTATATGGCCACTCTACATCATCAAATAGTCTATCGCCTTCAAAATCATAGTCTTGATCTTAAAAATCAGGGAACGGCGGATGCTTTGATGATCCTAGCAGAAGCAGGCACTGGAGTTCCTACAATCGTGCAAGTCCCCAGACAAATCAATAGGAAAGATTTGGAGCGCTTAGTCCCAGCAGAGTGGATCACCAATTATGAATCAATGCATCAAGAGGCAGCTCCGATCCAAGCCACAGACTTCAAATTTGAACGACTACAAGATGGAAAGGTTAAAACCATCTTTAAGCCTGATAGGGGGGAATCCAGCTCCAAGACGCTATTTCAACTACTCATCTCTCCTGTTCAAAATCCAATCATGAAGGACTCTGGCGGATTCCCTATTCCTATCTCTTCGTTCTTTTCTGATGGAAGAAAAGTCTACACCAGCATGATAAATGGCCATTTTATCTGGGATGCAGATCCATCCATGTGCGATCCACGGTGCAACTGTCAAGATGATTCATCTGATGATGAATTTGAAGAAGAAGAGGACGACTATCTTAATGATGAATTCTACTATGATTATAGTAGATATCCGTCTAACCATCCAGAAGAAGATGATGATGAAGCTTTTGGTGCCCTCTCCTTACCTAAAAAGTCTAATCATAACGGCGAGAAGTATAACATTCCTACTTCTCAATGTTTTATGTTTAGAAATTATGATGATGAGTTCCCTCCTTTGTCTCGAAACGAAGATCTTGCTAATAATATTATTTCAAGGCCTTACATCCAGAGTACAACAATGGAACCAACCGGTCAAAGGAAACCTTTGAATCAAGGAGAAGAAGTTCTAAACTGGCACACTATTAATGCCAGAGCCCAAAATCGATCACTTCAAACACTCGACTCAAAGGTTACTCGAATTCTCGACAAGGTCCATAATTCCAATGAACGAGTCCAATCCATTGAAGTTCAACTCAGACGAGCAGAACAGAGATTATCTCATCGAATAAACCAACTGGATTCAGAATTACAAGCCCTCATGTCAAGAAATCAATATGGCCAAGAATTCATGGAAAAAGAAGCTGAAATAAGAAAGCTCAAGAAAGAGATGCAAAAAATTGATGAAGATAAAGCTCGCGCTCTGTTTTTACCACATCCTCATTCCAGCATCTCGCCTCCAGAATCTCCAGAATATTCTAAATATTTTGGAATGATTTCTAGTATTCCACTAGAAATTCCCAAGAAGGCCAAAAAGAAGACTATTCATAAAGATGATGTACCAGAAGATGATGATGAAACTCAACCAGCAGACACACTAATGGTCTTTCCTAATCATTCCATCTTCCATAACTCATCTGATCTTTCAGAAGCCTCTTCCAACATTGAAGGAGATGAAGGAATCGCGGACGTGTCTAAAATCTTGATGGCCGACCCTGAATCTCAGCCCTATACTGAGCCTGAACCCCTTTCAGTAGATTCAGATCCAGAAGCAGGCGATGATCCATATGTATCTCATCCTGAAGATGATCGTTTCCCAAAACAGTCAAGCGGACCATGGTTCTCTTTTGATGATATTCCAATCCATAAAAGAAGAGAGAAGATGCATACTTTTGCAGCCTGGATAGACAATCAACTTAACAAAGATGGTGCAGATCTTCGGGTTGTTCTAAAGGAATTTACCTCAAGATTCCTTGGAACACTACGAGAATGGTTTCTAAGCCTGGGTGAATATCGGCAACTTCAGATTCTCAATGCAACAACCCCTGGTGAAGCGTTGGGAGAAATTCATCGCGAATTCATTGGTGACATTTCTCTCTACACTAAAACAATTTCACAGGAGTATTTTTTGATGAGATGCTGTTCATTATCCAAAAAAGACTTAGACTGGCATTTTAAAAGAATGTCAGAACGATTCTATTGTCTTAATGGATATAATGATCCTAATCTCAAGAACGTATATCTTGCATCTTTGCCGAAAGAGCTACAGCCAGAAATGACACGAATGATTCAAGCCACTCGCAGGGAGCTCTCCCAAACCAGCATGGGTCAAATTCATCAAATTTGTTTAGCGGCCTTGGATAAACTCTGTGAACAGAAGAATCTTTTCAAAGAAATGATGGAAAGGCGCAAGATTCCGAAATCTGTTTGTGACAAATCATATCTGGAAATAAAGTGCTCTGACAAGGAATGCAGCTGTTCGTCATCAAAAAAGAAGAAGAAGGCCAGCTATCGAAAGCAGAAAAATAAGAAGAAATACAGATTCTTCAAAAGGAAGCAATTCAGGAAAAAGAAAACAAACAGATGTTATCTTTGCAACAAAGAAGGACACTTTGCCCGGAACTGCCCAACCAAAGAAAGCAAAGCCTCAAAGCTCGCCTCCCAGGCATTTCATTATCATGAGATAGATGCTGATGATGCTGATATAGAATCTTTATTCTCTGAACAAGATGAACAAGATTCTGACACTGCATTCATCCTTCAAGAATCATCTGAAGATGAAGCATCTATTGAAGAAGCAGTTCCAATTTTGATGATGAAACCCTATCCAGCACTACACTCAAATCTGGTGCTTGAAGAAGGTATTCCTTCACCACATCTTGATGTACAAATCTTGCAAAGTAAATTTGATAGACCTATCAAGGTAATTGGAGTCCTGGATACTGGAGCAAGAAGGACTATGCTGAATCCAGATATTTTACCAGAAGATGCCTGGGAGACACGTCATGAATACTTTTTTGCAGCAGATGGACAAACCTTCCATACTTCATTAATCTCCAAGCATCCTATTGGAATACAACTTTTTCCCGAATGCACAGTATGGATTAAAGTCATTGGAAGTAAACTACATGGGCACGATCTTCTGATGGGATTTGATCTCTTCTTCAAAGCTCAAAGGTTACAGATACTCCCCCATGGTGTCCGATTCAAAAGAAGATTCCAACCTTATTCCGTATCCCAAAAATTGTTCTCTCTACAGGATACGCCAGAAAAATTTGAAGAAACTGCCAAGGAACTCAGAAAACTATGTGCTGAATCTCATGCTGAATTCCAACATCCTGCTCCCTTATGGACAAACGAGGCTTTCTTTGTCCAGCTCCCCTTCAAGAAAAATGAAGACATCAACTCTACCAAAGCCACACATCCAGGCATGAATCCAGAGGAATTAGCATTGGCAAAGCAAGAGTGTTCTCAACTCTTATCACTAGGCCTCATTGAACCAACTAAATCCAATTGGGCCTGTCCAGCATTTTATGTCAACAATAGAGCTGAGCAAATCAGGGGAAAGAAGAGGTTAGTAATTGACTACAAAATACTCAACTTCTATCTTCTAGATGATAAATTTCCCTTACCCAGGACACAAATGCTTTTTGCCCAATTATCTGAAGCCCGAATCTTTTCAAAATTTGACCTCAAATCTGGATTTTGGCAAATAGGCATTCACCCTTCAGATAGATACAAAACTGCTTTCTGTATCCCAACAGCACAATACCAATGGAAAGTCATTCCATTTGGCCTAAAAGTTGCCCCCTCTCTTTTCCAAAAGGCCATGACCCGTATATTTGAACCAATCCTTTACTCTGCCCTGGTCTATATTGATGATATCTTACTCTATTCCAAAAACACCGAAGAACATGTTGCCTTACTCAATCAGTTTCTGGAATTGGTCCAAAATTATGGAGTCATGCTATCTGAAAGGAAAAGCATTATTGGAAAAGACAGCATTACTTTTCTAGGCATGAAGATTTCTGATGGACAATATGAGCCTGGTCCCCATATTGCAGAGGAGTTGCAAAAGTTTCCTACTGAAAAGCTTAGTGTCAAAGAGATTCAACAATTCCTTGGGATAGTAAATTATATCAAAGATTTCATTCCCAACTGTTCAAGATATACCAGCAAGCTCTCACAACTCCTAAAGAAAAATGCTCCTGACTGGGGAGATGCTCAGACTGCTGCAATCAAGCACCTCAAAGATGCATGTCAAACTCTACCTTCATTAAGAATCCCGGGTAGTGGACAACGGATTCTGCAAACTGATGCAAGTGATGAACACTGGGGAGCAATACTTCTTGAAAAGATTGATGATAAATTGCTATACTGCGCTCATGCCAGCGGACAATTCAAAGACTCTGAAAGGCATTATCATGCAATCTATAAAGAAATTCTTGCTGTGAAGAATGGAATAAAGAAATTCGAGTTTCATCTGGTGGGATATGATTTCATTATTCAACTAGATAACACTTCATTTCCAGCCATCATGGATCTTAAAAACAAAGGAGTACCAGAAAAACAACTTCTTCGTCTCAAGGATTGGTTTTCAAAATACAACTTCACAGTTCAACATATCAAAGGAAAGGATAATATTGTTCCTGATTATCTTTCCCGGCGACCTCAACTCCATCTGATATCTTCCTCTCAGGTACTTCCTGTCATTTTTATGACAAATAAGAAAAAGGTGAAAAAGAGATCCTATGTCATAGTAGGAGGACGTGGTAAAAATCCCTTTCTACCTACTAAACACCCTCATCTTAAAGAATTACCCAACCATTTTGTCAGACCTGATTTCTCTTTTCCACCATCAAGTCAACCTTTTCATACAGTCAGAAATATTCGGTTATTTGCTAGACAACATCTTTTTCGATATCTTTCACAGTATGTAACCGAAATTCAGCTCCCATATGAATTGGCCTGCTTTGATATCCAAAAACCCTTTCTCATGATAGCCTACACTTGTCCCAGAACACTTCTCACAATAAATTCTTTCTGGTATCTTTGGTGTCTTTCTACATTATATTATCATGTTATAGAGATGAGTATTGAAAGGATGCTCCCATTTTTCTGTAACAATGAGAATGATAGCACCCTTCTATGGCAATTATTATCATGGTACGCCCCTATGGAAGAATGGAAAAGATTTCTTCAGCGTGAATTTCAGGCTGCTGAAAAATTTGTGGATCCACATTTGATTCTTATATGTCATAGGCCTTATTCAAATGATAATGGTGGGAAACTTGAGCCAATACCAATGTATTACAAATGGAAGACACTTGAAGGCTCCATCGACACCAACACACCTGAGCAACGAGAGCTATATCAACACATCTGCTTTGTCAACAAAGTAACTGCTGAAGACGCCATGGAAGATCTGGTCTATACTTCTCTAGTCATGAAACCCTACTCGAGTCCAGAGCAGCCAAATCCAAAACCAGAGACAAGAATGACAACCACCTACTTCCTTGATCCGTGGTGGCCCTCAAATGGTGACTTCCTTGATCCCGAATGGCCTTTTAATACCGATCCTCATGAACCAGGGGAAGGCACTAGTCAACTACATGACGTGGAAAAAGAAGATTCAAATATGAAGGAATGACTAGTCTTTGTTTTTGCCAGTCTTTACTTTTTTGCCACATGTAAATAGTTTAGAAAATATTATTCTCCTATCAGATAAAAGGAGATAAAAAAAAAAAAAAAAAAAAAAAAAAAAAAAAAAGAGGAAAATCCAAAAACGTGTCACTCAAGGAACACACCTCAAGCAGGAACCAACACGTGTTACATCTCAGAAAGGGATCTACACTCAAGGATCACACCTCAAGCAGGACGTGTTACCTCTCAGAAAGGGATCAACACTCAAGGAACACCATCAACACGTGTCACAAAAGGATCAGCACCAACTTACATAAAGCAAGACAGATGTCCTACATGCAAGAAATCTGTATCTCTAAGTTAAACGTGTCCTCTTAATAGAGAAACATAGGAAGTAATGTGGTACGTGTCCTCTATGTAAAATAAACAGATGGCCCCTATGTACAGAGAGCCCCTATGTACAGTAATTACGAGCTCTATAAAAGGAGCTCTCCAAATGTTGTAAAGGGAACAAGCACAAATCAATAAAACCTCCCTTTTTATATTATGAAAATGTTCTAAATCCCTTTATTTCTTCCCAGAAACCCTTGTGAAGTTTATATATGTCCTTCGTTATTCTCTCAACAATATAGATATATGCACTTATTATGCTCTGTACTCGCCTTGATAAAGGATCTTGTACATCAGAACAGTGTAACTATCTAAGCCTGGCATGGCGTCGGTCCTCATAATTCATACGGTGGTTTATATCTAAAAGAGATATATGGTCTATGATATACAATTCAAAGGTTAAGGGCATTGTTAGCCATTACAAAACCTGCGAATTTGTTATGTTAATTCTATATATAGCTTCGAGATGTTGCTAGAACTGCCTAAAGTGTAAGAATCCTGTCCTACTATCTCTCAAAAAATCCTAAGTCACTCCACTTCTCTTTCGTTACCCAGGCATAATACCAATAGTATAGAAAACCTCATAGAATTCACCACTATTCCTAGTGATGCTGTAGTCGAACAAACCGTACCTCCTCTTGTCAGTCCTTATAATATCTATCGTAAATATGGAAGCCTTACTAAGAGCATTCGTTCTCTTGTAACCTCCAAAAATCCACCAGTTCGAGAATATGTTCAGTCCTCAAAGATGGATCAATGTGGCCTTCCTGCCACAAATCAAGAACAATATGTCACGTTATCAATTCCTCGTGATTATATTGAAGCCTGGAGAAAAGAAGGATACACCCATCTTCACATGGGAGCTGTTCGACTTGTACTTTCCTACAATGGAAGAAAAGGTTTACCAGTTACAGCACGAATTGCTCTATTAGATACTCGTTATCTACACTATGAGCATGCTGTTATTGGAACAGTGCTTACTACTCTAAATGCCGGAAGTGTTGTTGTCACTTTCTTTCCAAACTTTGCACTATCCCTACAAGATGCTTCTCTTGAATCCACCTTCAAGGTTCAAATTCAAATAGCTGGTGCTGATCAATCTCCAAACAGCTATATGGCCACTCTACATCATCAAATAGTCTATCGCCTTCAAAATCATAGTCTTGATCTTAAAAATCAGGGAACGGCGGATGCTTTGATGATCCTAGCAGAAGCAGGCACTGGAGTTCCTACAATCGTGCAAGTCCCCAGACAAATCAATAGGAAAGATTTGGAGCGCTTAGTCCCAGCAGAGTGGATCACCAATTATGAATCAATGCATCAAGAGGCAGCTCCGATCCAAGCCACAGACTTCAAATTTGAACGACTACAAGATGGAAAGGTTAAAACCATCTTTAAGCCTGATAGGGGGGAATCCAGCTCCAAGACGCTATTTCAACTACTCATCTCTCCTGTTCAAAATCCAATCATGAAGGACTCTGGCGGATTCCCTATTCCTATCTCTTCGTTCTTTTCTGATGGAAGAGAAGTCTACACCAGCATGATAAATGGCCATTTTATCTGGGATGCAGATCCATCCATGTGCGATCCACGGTGCAACTGTCAAGATGATTCATCTGATGATGAATTTGAAGAAGAAGAGGACGACTATCTTAATGATGAATTCTACTATGATTATAGTAGATATCCGTCTAACCATCCAGAAGAAGATGATGATGAAGCTTTTGGTGCCCTCTCCTTACCTAAAAAGTCTAATCATAACGGCGAGAAGTATAACATTCCTACTTCTCAATGTTTTATGTTTAGAAATTATGATGATGAGTTCCCTCCTTTGTCTCGAAACGAAGATCTTGCTAATAATATTATTTCAAGGCCTTACATCCAGAGTACAACAATGGAACCAACCGGTCAAAGGAAACCTTTGAATCAAGGAGAAGAAGTTCTAAACTGGCACACTATTAATGCCAGAGCCCAAAATCGATCACTTCAAACACTCGACTCAAAGGTTACTCGAATTCTCGACAAGGTCCATAATTCCAATGAACGAGTCCAATCCATTGAAGTTCAACTCAGACGAGCAGAACAGAGATTATCTCATCGAATAAACCAACTGGATTCAGAATTACAAGCCCTCATGTCAAGAAATCAATATGGCCAAGAATTCATGGAAAAAGAAGCTGAAATAAGAAAGCTCAAGAAAGAGATGCAAAAAATTGATGAAGATAAAGCTCGCGCTCTGTTTTTACCACATCCTCATTCCAGCATCTCGCCTCCAGAATCTCCAGAATATTCTAAATATTTTGGAATGATTTCTAGTATTCCACTAGAAATTCCCAAGAAGGCCAAAAAGAAGACTATTCATAAAGATGATGTACCAGAAGATGATGATGAAACTCAACCAGCAGACACACTAATGGTCTTTCCTAATCATTCCATCTTCCATAACTCATCTGATCTTTCAGAAGCCTCTTCCAACATTGAAGGAGATGAAGGAATCGCGGACGTGTCTAAAATCTTGATGGCCGACCCTGAATCTCAGCCCTATACTGAGCCTGAACCCCTTTCAGTAGATTCAGATCCAGAAGCAGGCGGTGATCCATATGTATCTCATCCTGAAGATGATCGTTTCCCAAAACAGTCAAGCGGACCATGGTTCTCTTTTGATGATATTCCAATCCATAAAAGAAGAGAGAAGATGCATACTTTTGCAGCCTGGATAGACAATCAACTTAACAAAGATGGTGCAGATCTTCGGGTTGTTCTAAAGGAATTTACCTCAAGATTCCTTGGAACACTACGAGAATGGTTTCTAAGCCTGGGTGAATATCGGCAACTTCAGATTCTCAATGCAACAACCCCTGGTGAAGCGTTGGGAGAAATTCATCGCGAATTCATTGGTGACATTTCTCTCTACACTAAAACAATTTCACAGGAGTATTTTTTGATGAGATGCTGTTCATTATCCAAAAAAGACTTAGACTGGCATTTTAAAAGAATGTCAGAACGATTCTATTGTCTTAATGGATATAATGATCCTAATCTCAAGAACGTATATCTTGCATCTTTGCCGAAAGAGCTACAGCCAGAAATGACACGAATGATTCAAGCCACTCGCAGGGAGCTCTCCCAAACCAGCATGGGTCAAATTCATCAAATTTGTTTAGCGGCCTTGGATAAACTCTGTGAACAGAAGAATCTTTTCAAAGAAATGATGGAAAGGCGCAAGATTCCGAAATCTGTTTGTGACAAATCATATCTGGAAATAAAGTGCTCTGACAAGGAATGCAGCTGTTCGTCATCAAAAAAGAAGAAGAAGGCCAGCTATCGAAAGCAGAAAAATAAGAAGAAATACAGATTCTTCAAAAGGAAGCAATTCAGGAAAAAGAAAACAAACAGATGTTATCTTTGCAACAAAGAAGGACACTTTGCCCGGAACTGCCCAACCAAAGAAAGCAAAGCCTCAAAGCTCGCCTCCCAGGCATTTCATTATCATGAGATAGATGCTGATGATGCTGATATAGAATCTTTATTCTCTGAACAAGATGAACAAGATTCTGACACTGCATTCATCCTTCAAGAATCATCTGAAGATGAAGCATCTATTGAAGAAGCAGTTCCAATTTTGATGATGAAACCCTATCCAGCACTACACTCAAATCTGGTGCTTGAAGAAGGTATTCCTTCACCACATCTTGATGTACAAATCTTGCAAAGTAAATTTGATAGACCTATCAAGGTAATTGGAGTCCTGGATACTGGAGCAAGAAGGACTATGCTGAATCCAGATATTTTACCAGAAGATGCCTGGGAGACACGTCATGAATACTTTTTTGCAGCAGATGGACAAACCTTCCATACTTCATTAATCTCCAAGCATCCTATTGGAATACAACTTTTTCCCGAATGCACAGTATGGATTAAAGTCATTGGAAGTAAACTACATGGGCACGATCTTCTGATGGGATTTGATCTCTTCTTCAAAGCTCAAAGGTTACAGATACTCCCCCATGGTGTCCGATTCAAAAGAAGATTCCAACCTTATTCCGTATCCCAAAAATTGTTCTCTCTACAGGATACGCCAGAAAAATTTGAAGAAACTGCCAAGGAACTCAGAAAACTATGTGCTGAATCTCATGCTGAATTCCAACATCCTGCTCCCTTATGGACAAACGAGGCTTTCTTTGTCCAGCTCCCCTTCAAGAAAAATGAAGACATCAACTCTACCAAAGCCACACATCCAGGCATGAATCCAGAGGAATTAGCATTGGCAAAGCAAGAGTGTTCTCAACTCTTATCACTAGGCCTCATTGAACCAACTAAATCCAATTGGGCCTGTCCAGCATTTTATGTCAACAATAGAGCTGAGCAAATCAGGGGAAAGAAGAGGTTAGTAATTGACTACAAAATACTCAACTTCTATCTTCTAGATGATAAATTTCCCTTACCCAGGACACAAATGCTTTTTGCCCAATTATCTGAAGCCCGAATCTTTTCAAAATTTGACCTCAAATCTGGATTTTGGCAAATAGGCATTCACCCTTCAGATAGATACAAAACTGCTTTCTGTATCCCAACAGCACAATACCAATGGAAAGTCATTCCATTTGGCCTAAAAGTTGCCCCCTCTCTTTTCCAAAAGGCCATGACCCGTATATTTGAACCAATCCTTTACTCTGCCCTGGTCTATATTGATGATATCTTACTCTATTCCAAAAACACCGAAGAACATGTTGCCTTACTCAATCAGTTTCTGGAATTGGTCCAAAATTATGGAGTCATGCTATCTGAAAGGAAAAGCATTATTGGAAAAGACAGCATTACTTTTCTAGGCATGAAGATTTCTGATGGACAATATGAGCCTGGTCCCCATATTGCAGAGGAGTTGCAAAAGTTTCCTACTGAAAAGCTTAGTGTCAAAGAGATTCAACAATTCCTTGGGATAGTAAATTATATCAAAGATTTCATTCCCAACTGTTCAAGATATACCAGCAAGCTCTCACAACTCCTAAAGAAAAATGCTCCTGACTGGGGAGATGCTCAGACTGCTGCAATCAAGCACCTCAAAGATGCATGTCAAACTCTACCTTCATTAAGAATCCCGGGTAGTGGACAACGGATTCTGCAAACTGATGCAAGTGATGAACACTGGGGAGCAATACTTCTTGAAAAGATTGATGATAAATTGCTATACTGCGCTCATGCCAGCGGACAATTCAAAGACTCTGAAAGGCATTATCATGCAATCTATAAAGAAATTCTTGCTGTGAAGAATGGAATAAAGAAATTCGAGTTTCATCTGGTGGGATATGATTTCATTATTCAACTAGATAACACTTCATTTCCAGCCATCATGGATCTTAAAAACAAAGGAGTACCAGAAAAACAACTTCTTCGTCTCAAGGATTGGTTTTCAAAATACAACTTCACAGTTCAACATATCAAAGGAAAGGATAATATTGTTCCTGATTATCTTTCCCGGCGACCTCAACTCCATCTGATATCGTCCTCTCAGGTACTTCCTGTCATTTTTATGACAAATAAGAAAAAGGTGAAAAAGAGATCCTATGTCATAGTAGGAGGACGTGGTAAAAATCCCTTTCTACCTACTAAACACCCTCATCTTAAAGAATTACCCAACCATTTTGTCAGACCTGATTTCTCTTTTCCACCATCAAGTCAACCTTTTCATACAGTCAGAAATATTCGGTTATTTGCTAGACAACATCTTTTTCGATTTCTTTCACAGTATGTAACCGAAATTCAGCTCCCATATGAATTGGCCTGCTTTGATATCCAAAAACCCTTTCTCATGATAGCCTACACTTGTCCCAGAACACTTCTCACAATAAATTCTTTCTGGTATCTTTGGTGTCTTTCTACATTATATTATCATGTTATAGAGATGAGTATTGAAAGGATGCTCCCATTTTTCTGTAACAATGAGAATGATAGCACCCTTCTATGGCAATTATTATCATGGTACGCCCCTATGGAAGAATGGAAAAGATTTCTTCAGCGTGAATTTCAGGCTGCTGAAAAATTTGTGGATCCACATTTGATTCTTATATGTCATAGGCCTTATTCAAATGATAATGGTGGGAAACTTGAGCCAATACCAATGTATTACAAATGGAAGACACTTGAAGGCTCCATCGACACCAACACACCTGAGCAACGAGAGCTATATCAACACATCTGCTTTGTCAACAAAGTAACTGCTGAAGACGCCATGGAAGATCTGGTCTATACTTCTCTAGTCATGAAACCCTACTCGAGTCCAGAGCAGCCAAATCCAAAACCAGAGACAAGAATGACAACCACCTACTTCCTTGATCCGTGGTGGCCCTCAAATGGTGACTTCCTTGATCCCGAATGGCCTTTTAATACCGATCCTCATGAACCAGGGGAAGGCACTAGTCAACTACATGACGTGGAAAAAGAAGATTCAAATATGAAGGAATGACTAGTCTTTGTTTTTGCCAGTCTTTACTTTTTTGCCACATGTAAATAGTTTAGAAAATATTATTCTCCTATCAGATAAAAGGAGATAAAAAAAAAAAAAAAAAAAAAAAAAAGAGGAAAATCCAAAAACGTGTCACTCAAGGAACACACCTCAAGCAGGAACCAACACGTGTTACATCTCAGAAAGGGATCTACACTCAAGGATCACACCTCAAGCAGGACGTGTTACCTCTCAGAAAGGGATCAACACTCAAGGAACACCATCAACACGTGTCACAAAAGGATCAGCACCAACTTACATAAAGCAAGACAGATGTCCTACATGCAAGAAATCTGTATCTCTAAGTTAAACGTGTCCTCTTAATAGAGAAACATAGGAAGTAATGTGGTACGTGTCCTCTATGTAAAATAAACAGATGGCCCCTATGTACAGAGAGCCCCTATGTACAGTAATTACGAGCTCTATAAAAGGAGCTCTCCAAATGTTGTAAAGGGAACAAGCACAAATCAATAAAACCTCCCTTTTTATATTATGAAAATGTTCTAAATCCCTTTATTTCTTCCCAGAAACCCTTGTGAAGTTTATATATGTCCTTCGTTATTCTCTCAACAATATAGATATATGCACTTATTATGCTCTGTACTCGCCTTGATAAAGGATCTTGTACATCAGAACAGTGTAACTATCTAAGCCTGGCATGGCGTCGGTCCTCATAATTCATACGGTGGTTTATATCTAAAAGAGATATATGGTCTATGATATACAATTCAAAGGTTAAGGGCATTGTTAGCCATTACAAAACCTGCGAATTTGTTATATTAATTCTATATATAGCTTCGAGATGTTGCTAGAACTGCCTAAAGTGTATGAATCCTGAGGCAATAGATATCAGTGGTATCAGAGCCAGGTTGTGCTTTTGATCCGCGGGAGAATATTGTTGGAATATATATAGAGATCTCAAGTGGTGACTGGGAAGGAAAGCTGCACACCATGGAAAATCCTACTATCTCTCAAAAAATCCTAAGTCACTCCACTTCTCTTTCGTTACCCAGGCATAATACCAATAGTATAGAAAACCTCATAGAATTCACCACTATTCCTAGTGATGCTGTAGTCGAACAAACCGTACCTCCTCTTGTCAGTCCTTATAATATCTATCGTAAATATGGAAGCCTTACTAAGAGCATTCGTTCTCTTGTAACCTCCAAAAATCCACCAGTTCGAGAATATGTTCAGTCCTCAAAGATGGATCAATGTGGCCTTCCTGCCACAAATCAAGAACAATATGTCACGTTATCAATTCCTCGTGATTATATTGAAGCCTGGAGAAAAGAAGGATACACCCATCTTCACATGGGAGCTGTTCGACTTGTACTTTCCTACAATGGAAGAAAAGGTTTACCAGTTACAGCACGAATTGCTCTATTAGATACTCGTTATCTACACTATGAGCATGCTGTTATTGGAACAATGCTTACTACTCTAAATGCCGGAAGTGTTGTTGTCACTTTCTTTCCAAACTTTGCACTATCCCTACAAGATGCTTCTCTTGAATCCACCTTCAAGGTTCAAATTCAAATAGCTGGTGCTGATCAATCTCCAAACAGCTATATGGCCACTCTACATCATCAAATAGTCTATCGCCTTCAAAATCATAGTCTTGATCTTAAAAATCAGGGAACGGCGGATGCTTTGATGATCCTAGCAGAAGCAGGCACTGGAGTTCCTACAATCGTGCAAGTCCCCAGACAAATCAATAGGAAAGATTTGGAGCGCTTAGTCCCAGCAGAGTGGATCACCAATTATGAATCAATGCATCAAGAGGCAGCTCCGATCCAAGCCACAGACTTCAAATTTGAACGACTACAAGATGGAAAGGTTAAAACCATCTTTAAGCCTGATAGGGGGGAATCCAGCTCCAAGACGCTATTTCAACTACTCATCTCTCCTGTTCAAAATCCAATCATGAAGGACTCTGGCGGATTCCCTATTCCTATCTCTTCGTTCTTTTCTGATGGAAGAGAAGTCTACACCAGCATGATAACTGGCCATTTTATCTGGGATGCAGATCCATCCATGTGCGATCCACGGTGCAACTGTCAAGATGATTCATCTGATGATGAATTTGAAGAAGAAGAGGACGACTATCTTAATGATGAATTCTACTATGATTATAGTAGATATCCGTCTAACCATCCAGAAGAAGATGATGATGAAGCTTTTGGTGCCCTCTCCTTACCTAAAAAGTCTAATCATAACGGCGAGAAGTATAACATTCCTACTTCTCAATGTTTTATGTTTAGAAATTATGATGATGAGTTCCCTCCTTTGTCTCGAAACGAAGATCTTGCTAATAATATTATTTCAAGGCCTTACATCCAGAGTACAACAATGGAACCAACCGGTCAAAGGAAACCTTTGAATCAAGGAGAAGAAGTTCTAAACTGGCACACTATTAATGCCAGAGCCCAAAATCGATCACTTCAAACACTCGACTCAAAGGTTACTCGAATTCTCGACAAGGTCCATAATTCCAATGAACGAGTCCAATCCATTGAAGTTCAACTCAGACGAGCAGAACAGAGATTATCTCATCGAATAAACCAACTGGATTCAGAATTACAAGCCCTCATGTCAAGAAATCAATATGGCCAAGAATTCATGGAAAAAGAAGCTGAAATAAGAAAGCTCAAGAAAGAGATGCAAAAAATTGATGAAGATAAAGCTCGCGCTCTGTTTTTACCACATCCTCATTCCAGCATCTCGCCTCCAGAATCTCCAGAATATTCTAAATATTTTGGAATGATTTCTAGTATTCCACTAGAAATTCCCAAGAAGGCCAAAAAGAAGACTATTCATAAAGATGATGTACCAGAAGATGATGATGAAACTCAACCAGCAGACACACTAATGGTCTTTCCTAATCATTCCATCTTCCATAACTCATCTGATCTTTCAGAAGCCTCTTCCAACATTGAAGGAGATGAAGGAATCGCGGACGTGTCTAAAATCTTGATGGCCGACCCTGAATCTCAGCCCTATACTGAGCCTGAACCCCTTTCAGTAGATTCAGATCCAGAAGCAGGCGATGATCCATATGTATCTCATCCTGAAGATGATCGTTTCCCAAAACAGTCAAGCGGACCATGGTTCTCTTTTGATGATATTCCAATCCATAAAAGAAGAGAGAAGATGCATACTTTTGCAGCCTGGATAGACAATCAACTTAACAAAGATGGTGCAGATCTTCGGGTTGTTCTAAAGGAATTTACCTCAAGATTCCTTGGAACACTACGAGAATGGTTTCTAAGCCTGGGTGAATATCGGCAACTTCAGATTCTCAATGCAACAACCCCTGGTGAAGCGTTGGGAGAAATTCATCGCGAATTCATTGGTGACATTTCTCTCTACACTAAAACAATTTCACAGGAGTATTTTTTGATGAGATGCTGTTCATTATCCAAAAAAGACTTAGACTGGCATTTTAAAAGAATGTCAGAACGATTCTATTGTCATAACGGCGAGAAGTATAACATTCCTACTTCTCAATGTTTTATGTTTAGAAATATAACACGTGTTGGTTCCTGCTTGAGGTGTGTTCCTTGAGTGACACGTTTTTGGATTTTCCTCTTTTTTTTTTTTTTTTTTTTTTTTTTTTATCTCCTTTTATCTGATAGGAGAATAATATTTTCTAAACTATTTACATGTGGCAAAAAAGTAAAGACTGGCAAAAACAAAGACTAGTCATTCCTTCATATTTGAATCTTCTTTTTCCACGTCATGTAGTTGACTAGTGCCTTCCCCTGGTTCATGAGGATCGGTATTAAAAGGCCATTCGGGATCAAGGAAGTCACCATTTGAGGGCCACCACGGATCAAGGAAGTAGGTGGTTGTCATTCTTGTCTCTGGTTTTGGATTTGGCTGCTCTGGACTCGAGTAGGGTTTCATGACTAGAGAAGTATAGACCAGATCTTCCATGGCGTCTTCAGCAGTTACTTTGTTGACAAAGCAGATGTGTTGATATAGCTCTCGTTGCTCAGGTGTGTTGGTGTCGATGGAGCCTTCAAGTGTCTTCCATTTGTAATACATTGGTATTGGCTCAAGTTTCCCACCATTATCATTTGAATAAGGCCTATGACATATAAGAATCAAATGTGGATCCACAAATTTTTCAGCAGCCTGAAATTCACGCTGAAGAAATCTTTTCCATTCTTCCATAGGGGCGTACCATGATAATAATTGCCATAGAAGGGTGCTATCATTCTCATTGTTACAGAAAAATGGGAGCATCCTTTCAATACTCATCTCTATAACATGATAATATAATGTAGAAAGACACCAAAGATACCAGAAAGAATTTATTGTGAGAAGTGTTCTGGGACAAGTGTAGGCTATCATGAGAAAGGGTTTTTGGATATCAAAGCAGGCCAATTCATATGGGAGCTGAATTTCGGTTACATACTGTGAAAGATATCGAAAAAGATGTTGTCTAGCAAATAACCGAATATTTCTGACTGTATGAAAAGGTTGACTTGATGGTGGAAAAGAGAAATCAGGTCTGACAAAATGGTTGGGTAATTCTTTAAGATGAGGGTGTTTAGTAGGTAGAAAGGGATTTTTACCACGTCCTCCTACTATGACATAGGATCTCTTTTTCACCTTTTTCTTATTTGTCATAAAAATGACAGGAAGTACCTGAGAGGAAGATATCAGATGGAGTTGAGGTCGCCGGGAAAGATAATCAGGAACAATATTATCCTTTCCTTTGATATGTTGAACTGTGAAGTTGTATTTTGAAAACCAATCCTTGAGACGAAGAAGTTGTTTTTCTGGTACTCCTTTGTTTTTAAGATCCATGATGGCTGGAAATGAAGTGTTATCTAGTTGAATAATGAAATCATATCCCACCAGATGAAACTCGAATTTCTTTATTCCATTCTTCACAGCAAGAATTTCTTTATAGATTGCATGATAATGCCTTTCAGAGTCTTTGAATTGTCCGCTGGCATGAGCGCAGTATAGCAATTTATCATCAATCTTTTCAAGAAGTATTGCTCCCCAGTGTTCATCACTTGCATCAGTTTGCAGAATCCGTTGTCCACTACCCGGGATTCTTAATGAAGGTAGAGTTTGACATGCATCTTTGAGGTGCTTGATTGCAGCAGTCTGAGCATCTCCCCAGTCAGGAGCATTTTTCTTTAGGAGTTGTGAGAGCTTGCTGGTATATCTTGAACAGTTGGGAATGAAATCTTTGATATAATTTACTATCCCAAGGAATTGTTGAATCTCTTTGACACTAAGCTTTTCAGTAGGAAACTTTTGCAACTCCTCTGCAATATGGGGACCAGGCTCATATTGTCCATCAGAAATCTTCATGCCTAGAAAAGTAATGCTGTCTTTTCCAATAATGCTTTTCCTTTCAGATAGCATGACTCCATAATTTTGGACCAATTCCAGAAACTGATTGAGTAAGGCAACATGTTCTTCGGTGTTTTTGGAATAGAGTAAGATATCATCAATATAGACCAGGGCAGAGTAAAGGATTGGTTCAAATATACGGGTCATGGCCTTTTGGAAAAGAGAGGGGGCAACTTTTAGGCCAAATGGAATGACTTTCCATTGGTATTGTGCTGTTGGGATACAGAAAGCAGTTTTGTATCTATCTGAAGGGTGAATGCCTATTTGCCAAAATCCAGATTTGAGGTCAAATTTTGAAAAGATTCGGGCTTCAGATAATTGGGCAAAAAGCATTTGTGTCCTGGGTAAGGGAAATTTATCATCTAGAAGATAGAAGTTGAGTATTTTGTAGTCAATTACTAACCTCTTCTTTCCCCTGATTTGCTCAGCTCTATTGTTGACATAAAATGCTGGACAGGCCCAATTGGATTTAGTTGGTTCAATGAGGCCTAGTGATAAGAGTTGAGAACACTCTTGCTTTGCCAATGCTAATTCCTCTGGATTCATGCCTGGATGTGTGGCTTTGGTAGAGTTGATGTCTTCATTTTTCTTGAAGGGGAGCTGGACAAAGAAAGCCTCGTTTGTCCATAAGGGAGCAGGATGTTGGAATTCAGCATGAGATTCAGCACATAGTTTTCTGAGTTCCTTGGCAGTTTCTTCAAATTTTTCTGGCGTATCCTGTAGAGAGAACAATTTTTGGGATACGGAATAAGGTTGGAATCTTCTTTTGAATCGGACACCATGGGGGAGTATCTGTAACCTTTGAGCTTTGAAGAAGAGATCAAATCCCATCAGAAGATCGTGCCCATGTAGTTTACTTCCAATGACTTTAATCCATACTGTGCATTCGGGAAAAAGTTGTATTCCAATAGGATGCTTGGAGATTAATGAAGTATGGAAGGTTTGTCCATCTGCTGCAAAAAAGTATTCATGACGTGTCTCCCAGGCATCTTCTGGTAAAATATCTGGATTCAGCATAGTCCTTCTTGCTCCAGTATCCAGGACTCCAATTACCTTGATAGGTCTATCAAATTTACTTTGCAAGATTTGTACATCAAGATGTGGTGAAGGAATACCTTCTTCAAGCACCAGATTTGAGTGTAGTGCTGGATAGGGTTTCATCATCAAAATTGGAACTGCTTCTTCAATAGATGCTTCATCTTCAGATGATTCTTGAAGGATGAATGCAGTGTCAGAATCTTGTTCATCTTGTTCAGAGAATAAAGATTCTATATCAGCATCATCAGCATCTATCTCATGATAATGAAATGCCTGGGAGGCGAGCTTTGAGGCTTTGCTTTCTTTGGTTGGGCAGTTCCGGGCAAAGTGTCCTTCTTTGTTGCAAAGATAACATCTGTTTGTTTTCTTTTTCCTGAATTGCTTCCTTTTGAAGAATCTGTATTTCTTCTTATTTTTCTGCTTTCGATAGCTGGCCTTCTTCTTCTTTTTTGATGACGAACAGCTGCATTCCTTGTCAGAGCACTTTATTTCCAGATATGATTTGTCACAAACAGATTTCGGAATCTTGCGCCTTTCCATCATTTCTTTGAAAAGATTCTTCTGTTCACAGAGTTTATCCAAGGCCGCTAAACAAATTTGATGAATTTGACCCATGCTGGTTTGGGAGAGCTCCCTGCGAGTGGCTTGAATCATTCGTGTCATTTCTGGCTGTAGCTCTTTCGGCAAAGATGCAAGATATACGTTCTTGAGATTAGGATCATTATATCCATTAAGACAATAGAATCGTTCTGACATTCTTTTAAAATGCCAGTCTAAGTCTTTTTTGGATAATGAACAGCATCTCATCAAAAAATACTCCTGTGAAATTGTTTTAGTGTAGAGAGAAATGTCACCAATGAATTCGCGATGAATTTCTCCCAACGCTTCACCAGGGGTTGTTGCATTGAGAATCTGAAGTTGCCGATATTCACCCAGGCTTAGAAACCATTCTCGTAGTGTTCCAAGGAATCTTGAGGTAAATTCCTTTAGAACAACCCGAAGATCTGCACCATCTTTGTTAAGTTGATTGTCTATCCAGGCTGCAAAAGTATGCATCTTCTCTCTTCTTTTATGGATTGGAATATCATCAAAAGAGAACCATGGTCCGCTTGACTGTTTTGGGAAACGATCATCTTCAGGATGAGATACATATGGATCATCGCCTGCTTCTGGATCTGAATCTACTGAAAGGGGTTCAGATTCAGTATAGGGCTGAGATTCAGGGTCGGCCATCAAGATTTTAGACACGTCCGCGATTCCTTCATCTCCTTCAATGTTGGAAGAGGCTTCTGAAAGATCAGATGAGTTATGGAAGATGGAATGATTAGGAAAGACCATTAGTGTGTCTGCTGGTTGAGTTTCATCATCATCTTCTGGTACATCATCTTTATGAATAGTCTTCTTTTTGGCCTTCTTGGGAATTTCTAGTGGAATACTAGAAATCATTCCAAAATATTTAGAATATTCTGGAGATTCTGGAGGCGAGATGCTGGAATGAGGATGTGGTAAAAACAGAGCGCGAGCTTTATCTTCATCAATTTTTTGCATCTCTTTCTTGAGCTTTCTTATTTCAGCTTCTTTTTCCATGAATTCTTGGCCATATTGATTTCTTGACATGAGGGCTTGTAATTCTGAATCCAGTTGGTTTATTCGATGAGATAATCTCTGTTCTGCTCGTCTGAGTTGAACTTCAATGGATTGGACTCGTTCATTGGAATTATGGACCTTGTCGAGAATTCGAGTAACCTTTGAGTCGAGTGTTTGAAGTGATCGATTTTGGGCTCTGGCATTAATAGTGTGCCAGTTTAGAACTTCTTCTCCTTGATTCAAAGGTTTCCTTTGACCGGTTGGTTCCATTGTTGTACTCTGGATGTAAGGCCTTGAAATAATATTATTAGCAAGATCTTCGTTTCGAGACAAAGGAGGGAACTCATCATCATAATTTCTAAACATAAAACATTGAGAAGTAGGAATGTTATACTTCTTGCCGTTATGATTAGACTTTTTAGGTAAGGAGAGGGCACCAAAAGCTTCATCATCATCTTCTTCTGGATGGTTAGACGGATATCTACTATAATCATAGTAGAATTCATCATTAAGATAGTCGTCCTCTTCTTCTTCAAATTCATCATCAGATGAATCATCTTGACAGTTGCACCGTGGATCGCACATGGATGGATCTGCATCCCAGATAAAATGGCCATTTATCATGCTGGTGTAGACTTCTCTTCCATCAGAAAAGAACGAAGAGATAGGAATAGGGAATCCGCCAGAGTCCTTCATGATTGGATTTTGAACAGGAGAGATGAGTAGTTGAAATAGCGTCTTGGAGCTGGATTCCCCCCTATCAGGCTTAAAGATGGTTTTAACCTTTCCATCTTGTAGTCGTTCAAATTTGAAGTCTGTGGCTTGGATCGGAGCTGCCTCTTGATGCATTGATTCATAATTGGTGATCCACTCTGCTGGGACTAAGCGCTCCAAATCTTTCCTATTGATTTGTCTGGGGACTTGCACGATTGTAGGAACTCCAGTGCCTGCTTCTGCTAGGATCATCAAAGCATCCGTCGTTCCCTGATTTTTAAGATCAAGACTATGATTTTGAAGGCGATAGACTATTTGATGATGTAGAGTGGCCATATAGCTGTTTGGAGATTGATCAGCACCAGCTATTTGAATTTGAACCTTGAAGGTGGATTCAAGAGAAGCATCTTGTAGGGATAGTGCAAAGTTTGGAAAGAAAGTGACAACAACACTTCCGGCATTTAGAGTAGTAAGCACTGTTCCAATAACAGCATGCTCATAGTGTAGATAACGAGTATCTAATAGAGCAATTCGTGCTGTAACTGGTAAACCTTTTCTTCCATTGTAGGAAAGTACAAGTCGAACAGCTCCCATGTGAAGATGGGTGTATCCTTCTTTTCTCCAGGCTTCAATATAATCACGAGGAATTGATAACGTGACATATTGTTCTTGATTTGTGGCAGGAAGGCCACATTGATCCATCTTTGAGGACTGAACATATTCTCGAACTGGTGGATTTTTGTAGGTTACAAGAGAACGAATGCTCTTAGTAAGGCTTCCATATTTACGATAGATATTATAAGGACTGACAAGAGGAGGTACGGTTTGTTCGACTACAGCATCACTAGGAATAGTGGTGAATTCTATGAGGTTTTCTATACTATTGGTATTATGCCTGGGTAACGAAAGAGAAGTGGAGTGACTTAGGATTTTTTGAGAGATAGTAGGATTTTCCATGGTGTGCAGCTTTCCTTCCCAGTCACCACTTGAGATCTCTATATATATTCCAACAATATTCTCCCGCGGATCAAAAGCACAACCTGGCTCTGATACCACTGATATCGGGAGCCTCAGGATTCATACACTTTAGGCAGTTCTAGCAACATCTCGAAGCTATATATAGAATTAATATAACAAATTCGCAGGTTTTGTAATGGCTAACAATGCCCTTAACCTTTGAATTGTATATCATAGACCATATATCTCTTTTAGATATAAACCACCGTATGAATTATGAGGACCGACGCCATGCCAGGCTTAGATAGTTACACTGTTCTGATGTACAAGATCCTTTATCAAGGCGAGTACAGAGCATAATAAGTGCATATATCTATATTGTTGAGAGAATAACGAAGGACATATATAAACTTCACAAGGGTTTCTGGGAAGAAATAAAGGGATTTAGAACATTTTCATAATATAAAAAGGGAGGTTTTATTGATTTGTGCTTGTTCCCTTTACAACATTTGGAGAGCTCCTTTTATAGAGCTCGTAATTACTGTACATAGGGGCTCTCTGTACATAGGGGCCATCTGTTTATTTTACATAGAGGACACGTACCACATTACTTCCTATGTTTCTCTATTAAGAGGACACGTTTAACTTAGAGATACAGATTTCTTGCATGTAGGACATCTGTCTTGCTTTATGTAAGTTGGTGCTGATCCTTTTGTGACACGTGTTGATGGTGTTCCTTGAGTGTTGATCCCTTTCTGAGAGGTAACACGTCCTGCTTGAGGTGTGATCCTTGAGTGTAGATCCCTTTCTGAGATGTAACACGTGTTGGTTCCTGCTTGAGGTGTGTTCCTTGAGTGACACGTTTTTGGATTTTCCTCTTTTTTTTTTTTTTTTTTTTTTTTTTATCTCCTTTTATCTGATAGGAGAATAATATTTTCTAAACTATTTACATGTGGCAAAAAAGTAAAGACTGGCAAAAACAAAGACTAGTCATTCCTTCATATTTGAATCTTCTTTTTCCACGTCATGTAGTTGACTAGTGCCTTCCCCTGGTTCATGAGGATCGGTATTAAAAGGCCATTCGGGATCAAGGAAGTCACCATTTGAGGGCCACCACGGATCAAGGAAGTAGGTGGTTGTCATTCTTGTCTCTGGTTTTGGATTTGGCTGCTCTGGACTCGAGTAGGGTTTCATGACTAGAGAAGTATAGACCAGATCTTCCATGGCGTCTTCAGCAGTTACTTTGTTGACAAAGCAGATGTGTTGATATAGCTCTCGTTGCTCAGGTGTGTTGGTGTCGATGGAGCCTTCAAGTGTCTTCCATTTGTAATACATTGGTATTGGCTCAAGTTTCCCACCATTATCATTTGAATAAGGCCTATGACATATAAGAATCAAATGTGGATCCACAAATTTTTCAGCAGCCTGAAATTCACGCTGAAGAAATCTTTTCCATTCTTCCATAGGGGCGTACCATGATAATAATTGCCATAGAAGGGTGCTATCATTCTCATTGTTACAGAAAGATGGGAGCATCCTTTCAATACTCATCTCTATAACATGATAATATAATGTAGAAAGACACCAAAGATACCAGAAAGAATTTATTGTGAGAAGTGTTCTGGGACAAGTGTAGGCTATCATGAGAAAGGGTTTTTGGATATCAAAGCAGGCCAATTCATATGGGAGCTGAATTTCGGTTACATACTGTGAAAGATATCGAAAAAGATGTTGTCTAGCAAATAACCGAATATTTCTGACTGTATGAAAAGGTTGACTTGATGGTGGAAAAGAGAAATCAGGTCTGACAAAATGGTTGGGTAATTCTTTAAGATGAGGGTGTTTAGTAGGTAGAAAGGGATTTTTACCACGTCCTCCTACTATGACATAGGATCTCTTTTTCACCTTTTTCTTATTTGTCATAAAAATGACAGGAAGTACCTGAGAGGAAGATATCAGATGGAGTTGAGGTCGCCGGGAAAGATAATCAGGAACAATATTATCCTTTCCTTTGATATGTTGAACTGTGAAGTTGTATTTTGAAAACCAATCCTTGAGACGAAGAAGTTGTTTTTCTGGTACTCCTTTGTTTTTAAGATCCATGATGGCTGGAAATGAAGTGTTATCTAGTTGAATAATGAAATCATATCCCACCAGATGAAACTCGAATTTCTTTATTCCATTCTTCACAGCAAGAATTTCTTTATAGATTGCATGATAATGCCTTTCAGAGTCTTTGAATTGTCCGCTGGCATGAGCGCAGTATAGCAATTTATCATCAATCTTTTCAAGGAGTATTGCTCCCCAGTGTTCATCACTTGCATCAGTTTGCAGAATCCGTTGTCCACTACCCGGGATTCTTAATGAAGGTAGAGTTTGACATGCATCTTTGAGGTGCTTGATTGCAGCAGTCTGAGCATCTCCCCAGTCAGGAGTATTTTTCTTTAGGAGTTGTGAGAGCTTGCTGGTATATCTTGAACAGTTGGGAATGAAATCTTTGATATAATTTACTATCCCAAGGAATTGTTGAATCTCTTTGACACTAAGCTTTTCAGTAGGAAACTTTTGCAACTCCTCTGCAATATGGGGACCAGGCTCATATTGTCCATCAGAAATCTTCATGCCTAGAAAAGTAATGCTGTCTTTTCCAATAATGCTTTTCCTTTCAGATAGCATGACTCCATAATTTTGGACCAATTCCAGAAACTGATTGAGTAAGGCAACATGTTCTTCGGTGTTTTTGGAATAGAGTAAGATATCATCAATATAGACCAGGGCAGAGTAAAGGATTGGTTCAAATATACGGGTCATGGCCTTTTGGAAAAGAGAGGGGGCAACTTTTAGGCCAAATGGAATGACTTTCCATTGGTATTGTGCTGTTGGGATACAGAAAGCAGTTTTGTATCTATCTGAAGGGTGAATGCCTATTTGCCAAAATCCAGATTTGAGGTCAAATTTTGAAAAGATTCGGGCTTCAGATAATTGGGCAAAAAGCATTTGTGTCCTGGGTAAGGGAAATTTATCATCTAGAAGATAGAAGTTGAGTATTTTGTAGTCAATTACTAACCTCTTCTTTCCCCTGATTTGCTCAGCTCTATTGTTGACATAAAATGCTGGACAGGCCCAATTGGATTTAGTTGGTTCAATGAGGCCTAGTGATAAGAGTTGAGAACACTCTTGCTTTGCCAATGCTAATTCCTCTGGATTCATGCCTAGATGTGTGGCTTTGGTAGAGTTGATGTCTTCATTTTTCTTGAAGGGGAGCTGGACAAAGAAAGCCTCGTTTGTCCATAAGGGAGCAGGATGTTGGAATTCAGCATGAGATTCAGCACATAGTTTTCTGAGTTCCTTGGCAGTTTCTTCAAATTTTTCTGGCGTATCCTGTAGAGAGAACAATTTTTGGGATACGGAATAAGGTTGGAATCTTCTTTTGAATCGGACACCATGGGGGAGTATCTGTAACCTTTGAGCTTTGAAGAAGAGATCAAATCCCATCAGAAGATCGTGCCCATGTAGTTTACTTCCAATGACTTTAATCCATACTGTGCATTCGGGAAAAAGTTGTATTCCAATAGGATGCTTGGAGATTAATGAAGTATGGAAGGTTTGTCCATCTGCTGCAAAAAAGTATTCATGACGTGTCTCCCAGGCATCTTCTGGTAAAATATCTGGATTCAGCATAGTCCTTCTTGCTCCAGTATCCAGGACTCCAATTACCTTGATAGGTCTATCAAATTTACTTTGCAAGATTTGTACATCAAGATGTGGTGAAGGAATACCTTCTTCAAGCACCAGATTTGAGTGTAGTGCTGGATAGGGTTTCATCATCAAAATTGGAACTGCTTCTTCAATAGATGCTTCATCTTCAGATGATTCTTGAAGGATGAATGCAGTGTCAGAATCTTGTTCATCTTGTTCAGAGAATAAAGATTCTATATCAGCATCATCAGCATCTATCTCATGATAATGAAATGCCTGGGAGGCGAGCTTTGAGGCTTTGCTTTCTTTGGTTGGGCAGTTCCGGGCAAAGTGTCCTTCTTTGTTGCAAAGATAACATCTGTTTGTTTTCTTTTTCCTGAATTGCTTCCTTTTGAAGAATCTGTATTTCTTCTTATTTTTCTGCTTTCGATAGCTGGCCTTCTTCTTCTTTTTTGATGACGAACAGCTGCATTCCTTGTCAGAGCACTTTATTTCCAGATATGATTTGTCACAAACAGATTTCGGAATCTTGCGCCTTTCCATCATTTCTTTGAAAAGATTCTTCTGTTCACAGAGTTTATCCAAGGCCGCTAAACAAATTTGATGAATTTGACCCATGCTGGTTTGGGAGAGCTCCCTGCGAGTGGCTTGAATCATTCGTGTCATTTCTGGCTGTAGCTCTTTCGGCAAAGATGCAAGATATACGTTCTTGAGATTAGGATCATTATATCCATTAAGACAATAGAATCGTTCTGACATTCTTTTAAAATGCCAGTCTAAGTCTTTTTTGGATAATGAACAGCATCTCATCAAAAAATACTCCTGTGAAATTGTTTTAGTGTAGAGAGAAATGTCACCAATGAATTCGCGATGAATTTCTCCCAACGCTTCACCAGGGGTTGTTGCATTGAGAATCTGAAGTTGCCGATATTCACCCAGGCTTAGAAACCATTCTCGTAGTGTTCCAAGGAATCTTGAGGTAAATTCCTTTAGAACAACCCGAAGATCTGCACCATCTTTGTTAAGTTGATTGTCTATCCAGGCTGCAAAAGTATGCATCTTCTCTCTTCTTTTATGGATTGGAATATCATCAAAAGAGAACCATGGTCCGCTTGACTGTTTTGGGAAACGATCATCTTCAGGATGAGATACATATGGATCATCGCCTGCTTCTGGATCTGAATCTACTGAAAGGGGTTCAGGCTCAGTATAGGGCTGAGATTCAGGGTCGGCCATCAAGATTTTAGACACGTCCGCGATTCCTTCATCTCCTTCAATGTTGGAAGAGGCTTCTGAAAGATCAGATGAGTTATGGAAGATGGAATGATTAGGAAAGACCATTAGTGTGTCTGCTGGTTGAGTTTCATCATCATCTTCTGGTACATCATCTTTATGAATAGTCTTCTTTTTGGCCTTCTTGGGAATTTCTAGTGGAATACTAGAAATCATTCCAAAATATTTAGAATATTCTGGAGATTCTGGAGGCGAGATGCTGGAATGAGGATGTGGTAAAAACAGAGCGCGAGCTTTATCTTCATCAATTTTTTGCATCTCTTTCTTGAGCTTTCTTATTTCAGCTTCTTTTTCCATGAATTCTTGGCCATATTGATTTCTTGACATGAGGGCTTGTAATTCTGAATCCAGTTGGTTTATTCGATGAGATAATCTCTGTTCTGCTCGTCTGAGTTGAACTTCAATGGATTGGACTCGTTCATTGGAATTATGGACCTTGTCGAGAATTCGAGTAACCTTTGAGTCGAGTGTTTGAAGTGATCGATTTTGGGCTCTGGCATTAATAGTGTGCCAGTTTAGAACTTCTTCTCCTTGATTCAAAGGTTTCCTTTGACCGGTTGGTTCCATTGTTGTACTCTGGATGTAAGGCCTTGAAATAATATTATTAGCAAGATCTTCGTTTCGAGACAAAGGAGGGAACTCATCATCATAATTTCTAAACATAAAACATTGAGAAGTAGGAATGTTATACTTCTCGCCGTTATGATTAGACTTTTTAGGTAAGGAGAGGGCACCAAAAGCTTCATCATCATCTTCTTCTGGATGGTTAGACGGATATCTACTATAATCATAGTAGAATTCATCATTAAGATAGTCGTCCTCTTCTTCTTCAAATTCATCATCAGATGAATCATCTTGACAGTTGCACCGTGGATCGCACATGTTGTTGGAATATATATAGAGATCTCAAGTGGTGACTGGGAAGGAAAGCTGCACACCATGGAAAATCCTACTATCTCTCAAAAAATCCTAAGTCACTCCACTTCTCTTTCGTTACCCAGGCATAATACCAATAGTATAGAAAACCTCATAGAATTCACCACTATTCCTAGTGATGCTGTAGTCGAACAAACCGTACCTCCTCTTGTCAGTCCTTATAATATCTATCGTAAATATGGAAGCCTTACTAAGAGCATTCGTTCTCTTGTAACCTCCAAAAATCCACCAGTTCGAGAATATGTTCAGTCCTCAAAGATGGATCAATGTGGCCTTTCTGCCACAAATCAAGAACAATATGTCACGTTATCAATTCCTCGTGATTATATTGAAGCCTGGAGAAAAGAAGGATACGCCCATCTTCACATGGGAGCTGTTCGACTTGTACTTTCCTACAATGGAAGAAAAGGTTTACCAGTTACAGCACGAATTGCTCTATTAGATACTCGTTATCTACACTATGAGCATGCTGTTATTGGAACAGTGCTTACTACTCTAAATGCCGGAAGTGTTGTTGTCACTTTCTTTCCAAACTTTGCACTATCCCTACAAGATGCTTCTCTTGAATCCACCTTCAAGGTTCAAATTCAAATAGCTGGTGCTGATCAATCTCCAAACAGCTATATGGCCACTCTACATCATCAAATAGTCTATCGCCTTCAAAATCATAGTCTTGATCTTAAAAATCAGGGAACGGCGGATGCTTTGATGATCCTAGCAGAAGCAGGCACTGGAGTTCCTACAATCGTGCAAGTCCCCAGACAAATCAATAGGAAAGATTTGGAGCGCTTAGTCCCAGCAGAGTGGATCACCAATTATGAATCAATGCATCAAGAGGCAGCTCCGATCCAAGCCACAGACTTCAAATTTGAACGACTACAAGATGGAAAGGTTAAAACCATCTTTAAGCCTGATAGGGGGGAATCCAGCTCCAAGACGCTATTTCAACTACTCATCTCTCCTGTTCAAAATCCAATCATGAAGGACTCTGGCGGATTCCCTATTCCTATCTCTTCGTTCTTTTCTGATGGAAGAGAAGTCTACACCAGCATGATAAATGGCCATTTTATCTGGGATGCAGATCCATCCATGTGCGATCCACGGTGCAACTGTCAAGATGATTCATCTGATGATGAATTTGAAGAAGAAGAGGACGACTATCTTAATGATGAATTCTACTATGATTATAGTAGATATCCGTCTAACCATCCAGAAGAAGATGATGATGAAGCTTTTGGTGCCCTCTCCTTACCTAAAAAGTCTAATCATAACGGCGAGAAGTATAACATTCCTACTTCTCAATGTTTTATGTTTAGAAATTATGATGATGAGTTCCCTCCTTTGTCTCGAAACGAAGATCTTGCTAATAATATTATTTCAAGGCCTTACATACAGAGTACAACAATGGAACCAACCGGTCAAAGGAAACCTTTGAATCAAGGAGAAGAAGTTCTAAACTGGCACACTATTAATGCCAGAGCCCAAAATCGATCACTTCAAACACTCGACTCAAAGGTTACTCGAATTCTCGACAAGGTCCATAATTCCAATGAACGAGTCCAATCCATTGAAGTTCAACTCAGACGAGCAGAACAGAGATTATCTCATCGAATAAACCAACTGGATTCAGAATTACAAGCCCTCATGTCAAGAAATCAATATGGCCAAGAATTCATGGAAAAAGAAGCTGAAATAAGAAATCTCAAGAAAGAGATGCAAAAAATTGATGAAGATAAAGCTCGCGCTCTGTTTTTACCACATCCTCATTCCAGCATCTCGCCTCCAGAATCTCCAGAATATTCTAAATATTTTGGAATGATTTCTAGTATTCCACTAGAAATTCCCAAGAAGGCCAAAAAGAAGACTATTCATAAAGATGATGTACCAGAAGATGATGATGAAACTCAACCAGCAGACACACTAATGGTCTTTCCTAATCATTCCATCTTCCATAACTCATCTGATCTTTCAGAAGCCTCTTCCAACATTGAAGGAGATGAAGGAATCGCGGACGTGTCTAAAATCTTGATGGCCGACCCTGAATCTCAGCCCTATACTGAGCCTGAACCCCTTTCAGTAGATTCAGATCCAGAAGCAGGCGATGATCCATATGTATCTCATCCTGAAGATGATCGTTTCCCAAAACAGTCAAGCGGACCATGGTTCTCTTTTGATGATATTCCAATCCATAAAAGAAGAGAGAAGATGCATACTTTTGCAGCCTGGATAGACAATCAACTTAACAAAGATGGTGCAGATCTTCGGGTTGTTCTAAAGGAATTTACCTCAAGATTCCTTGGAACACTACGAGAATGGTTTCTAAGCCTGGGTGAATATCGGCAACTTCAGATTCTCAATGCAACAACCCCTGGTGAAGCGTTGGGAGAAATTCATCGCGAATTCATTGGTGACATTTCTCTCTACACTAAAACAATTTCACAGGAGTATTTTTTGATGAGATGCTGTTCATTATCCAAAAAAGACTTAGACTGGCATTTTAAAAGAATGTCAGAACGATTCTATTGTCTTAATGGATATAATGATCCTAATCTCAAGAACGTATATCTTGCATCTTTGCCGAAAGAGCTACAGCCAGAAATGACACGAATGATTCAAGCCACTCGCAGGGAGCTCTCCCAAACCAGCATGGGTCAAATTCATCAAATTTGTTTAGCGGCCTTGGATAAACTCTGTGAACAGAAGAATCTTTTCAAAGAAATGATGGAAAGGCGCAAGATTCCGAAATCTGTTTGTGACAAATCATATCTGGAAATAAAGTGCTCTGACAAGGAATGCAGCTGTTCGTCATCAAAAAAGAAGAAGAAGGCCAGCTATCGAAAGCAGAAAAATAAGAAGAAATACAGATTCTTCAAAAGGAAGCAATTCAGGAAAAAGAAAACAAACAGATGTTATCTTTGCAACAAAGAAGGACACTTTGCCCGGAACTGCCCAACCAAAGAAAGCAAAGCCTCAAAGCTCGCCTCCCAGGCATTTCATTATCATGAGATAGATGCTGATGATGCTGATATAGAATCTTTATTCTCTGAACAAGATGAACAAGATTCTGACACTGCATTCATCCTTCAAGAATCATCTGAAGATGAAGCATCTATTGAAGAAGCAGTTCCAATTTTGATGATGAAACCCTATCCAGCACTACACTCAAATCTGGTGCTTGAAGAAGGTATTCCTTCACCACATCTTGATGTACAAATCTTGCAAAGTAAATTTGATAGACCTATCAAGGTAATTGGAGTCCTGGATACTGGAGCAAGAAGGACTATGCTGAATCCAGATATTTTACCAGAAGATGCCTGGGAGACACGTCATGAATACTTTTTTGCAGCAGATGGACAAACCTTCCATACTTCATTAATCTCCAAGCATCCTATTGGAATACAACTTTTTCCCGAATGCACAGTATGGATTAAAGTCATTGGAAGTAAACTACATGGGCACGATCTTCTGATGGGATTTGATCTCTTCTTCAAAGCTCAAAGGTTACAGATACTCCCCCATGGTGTCCGATTCAAAAGAAGATTCCAACCTTATTCCGTATCCCAAAAATTGTTCTCTCTACAGGATACGCCAGAAAAATTTGAAGAAACTGCCAAGGAACTCAGAAAACTATGTGCTGAATCTCATGCTGAATTCCAACATCCTGCTCCCTTATGGACAAACGAGGCTTTCTTTGTCCAGCTCCCCTTCAAGAAAAATGAAGACATCAACTCTACCAAAGCCACACATCCAGGCATGAATCCAGAGGAATTAGCATTGGCAAAGCAAGAGTGTTCTCAACTCTTATCACTAGGCCTCATTGAACCAACTAAATCCAATTGGGCCTGTCCAGCATTTTATGTCAACAATAGAGCTGAGCAAATCAGGGGAAAGAAGAGGTTAGTAATTGACTACAAAATACTCAACTTCTATCTTCTAGATGATAAATTTCCCTTACCCAGGACACAAATGCTTTTTGCCCAATTATCTGAAGCCCGAATCTTTTCAAAATTTGACCTCAAATCTGGATTTTGGCAAATAGGCATTCACCCTTCAGATAGATACAAAACTGCTTTCTGTATCCCAACAGCACAATACCAATGGAAAGTCATTCCATTTGGCCTAAAAGTTGCCCCCTCTCTTTTCCAAAAGGCCATGACCCGTATATTTGAACCAATCCTTTACTCTGCCCTGGTCTATATTGATGATATCTTACTCTATTCCAAAAACACCGAAGAACATGTTGCCTTACTCAATCAGTTTCTGGAATTGGTCCAAAATTATGGAGTCATGCTATCTGAAAGGAAAAGCATTATTGGAAAAGACAGCATTACTTTTCTAGGCATGAAGATTTCTGATGGACAATATGAGCCTGGTCCCCATATTGCAGAGGAGTTGCAAAAGTTTCCTACTAAAAAGCTTAGTGTCAAAGAGATTCAACAATTCCTTGGGATAGTAAATTATATCAAAGATTTCATTCCCAACTGTTCAAGATATACCAGCAAGCTCTCACAACTCCTAAAGAAAAATGCTCCTGACTGGGGAGATGCTCAGACTGCTGCAATCAAGCACCTCAAAGATGCATGTCAAACTCTACCTTCATTAAGAATCCCGGGTAGTGGACAACGGATTCTGCAAACTGATGCAAGTGATGAACACTGGGGAGCAATACTTCTTGAAAAGATTGATGATAAATTGCTATACTGCGCTCATGCCAGCGGACAATTCAAAGACTCTGAAAGGCATTATCATGCAATCTATAAAGAAATTCTTGCTGTGAAGAATGGAATAAAGAAATTCGAGTTTCATCTGGTGGGATATGATTTCATTATTCAACTAGATAACACTTCATTTCCAGCCATCATGGATCTTAAAAACAAAGGAGTACCAGAAAAACAACTTCTTCGTCTCAAGGATTGGTTTTCAAAATACAACTTCACAGTTCAACATATCAAAGGAAAGGATAATATTGTTCCTGATTATCTTTCCCGGCGACCTCAACTCCATCTGATATCTTCCTCTCAGGTACTTCCTGTCATTTTTATGACAAATAAGAAAAAGGTGAAAAAGAGATCCTATGTCATAGTAGGAGGACGTGGTAAAAATCCCTTTCTACCTACTAAACACCCTCATCTTAAAGAATTACCCAACCATTTTGTCAGACCTGATTTCTCTTTTCCACCATCAAGTCAACCTTTTCATACAGTCAGAAATATTCGGTTATTTGCTAGACAACATCTTTTTCGATATCTTTCACAGTATGTAACCGAAATTCAGCTCCCATATGAATTGGCCTGCTTTGATATCCAAAAACCCTTTCTCATGATAGCCTACACTTGTCCCAGAACACTTCTCACAATAAATTCTTTCTGGTATCTTTGGTGTCTTTCTACATTATATTATCATGTTATAGAGATGAGTATTGAAAGGATGCTCCCATCTTTCTGTAACAATGAGAATGATAGCACCCTTCTATGGCAATTATTATCATGGTACGCCCCTATGGAAGAATGGAAAAGATTTCTTCAGCGTGAATTTCAGGCTGCTGAAAAATTTGTGGATCCACATTTGATTCTTATATGTCATAGGCCTTATTCAAATGATAATGGTGGGAAACTTGAGCCAATACCAATGTATTACAAATGGAAGACACTTGAAGGCTCCATCGACACCAACACACCTGAGCAACGAGAGCTATATCAACACATCTGCTTTGTCAACAAAGTAACTGCTGAAGACGCCATGGAAGATCTGGTCTATACTTCTCTAGTCATGAAACCCTACTCGAGTCCAGAGCAGCCAAATCCAAAACCAGAGACAAGAATGACAACCACCTACTTCCTTGATCCGTGGTGGCCCTCAAATGGTGACTTCCTTGATCCCGAATGGCCTTTTAATACCGATCCTCATGAACCAGGGGAAGGCACTAGTCAACTACATGACGTGGAAAAAGAAGATTCAAATATGAAGGAATGACTAGTCTTTGTTTTTGCCAGTCTTTACTTTTTTGCCACATGTAAATAGTTTAGAAAATATTATTCTCCTATCAGATAAAAGGAGATAAAAAAAAAAAAAAAAAAAAAAAAAAAAAAAAAGAGGAAAATCCAAAAACGTGTCACTCAAGGAACACACCTCAAGCAGGAACCAACACGTGTTACATCTCAGAAAGGGATCTACACTCAAGGATCACACCTCAAGCAGGACGTGTTACCTCTCAGAAAGGGATCAACACTCAAGGAACACCATCAACACGTGTCACAAAAGGATCAGCACCAACTTACATAAAGCAAGACAGATGTCCTACATGCAAGAAATCTGTATCTCTAAGTTAAACGTGTCCTCTTAATAGAGAAACATAGGAAGTAATGTGGTACGTGTCCTCTATGTAAAATAAACAGATGGCCCCTATGTACAGAGAGCCCCTATGTACAGTAATTACGAGCTCTATAAAAGGAGCTCTCCAAATGTTGTAAAGGGAACAAGCACAAATCAATAAAACCTCCCTTTTTATATTATGAAAATGTTCTAAATCCCTTTATTTCTTCCCAGAAACCCTTGTGAAGTTTATATATGTCCTTCGTTATTCTCTCAACAATATAGATATATGCACTTATTATGCTCTGTACTCGCCTTGATAAAGGATCTTGTACATCAGAACAGTGTAACTATCTAAGCCTGGCATGGCGTCGGTCCTCATAATTCATACGGTGGTTTATATCTAAAAGAGATATATGGTCTATGATATACAATTCAAAGGTTAAGGGCATTGTTAGCCATTACAAAACCTGCGAATTTGTTATATTAATTCTATATATAGCTTCGAGATGTTGCTAGAACTGCCTAAAGTGTATGAATCCTGAGGTGCTGATCAATCTCCAAACAGCTATATGGCCACTCTACATCATCAAATAGTCTATCGCCTTCAAAATCATAGTCTTGATCTTAAAAATCAGGGAACGGCGGATGCTTTGATGATCCTAGCAGAAGCAGGCACTGGAGTTCCTACAATCGTGCAAGTCCCCAGACAAATCAATAGGAAAGATTTGGAGCGCTTAGTCCCAGCAGAGTGGATCACCAATTATGAATCAATGCATCAAGAGGCAGCTCCGATCCAAGCCACAGACTTCAAATTTGAACGACTACAAGATGGAAAGGTTAAAACCATCTTTAAGCCTGATAGGGGGGAATCCAGCTCCAAGACGCTATTTCAACTACTCATCTCTCCTGTTCAAAATCCAATCATGAAGGACTCTGGCGGATTCCCTATTCCTATCTCTTCGTTCTTTTCTGATGGAAGAGAAGTCTACACCAGCATGATAAATGGCCATTTTATCTGGGATGCAGATCCATCCATGTGCGATCCACGGTGCAACTGTCAAGATGATTCATCTGATGATGAATTTGAAGAAGAAGAGGACGACTATCTTAATGATGAATTCTACTATGATTATAGTAGATATCCGTCTAACCATCCAGAAGAAGATGATGATGAAGCTTTTGGTGCCCTCTCCTTACCTAAAAAGTCTAATCATAACGGCGAGAAGTATAACATTCCTACTTCTCAATGTTTTATGTTTAGAAATTATGATGATGAGTTCCCTCCTTTGTCTCGAAACGAAGATCTTGCTAATAATATTATTTCAAGGCCTTACATCCAGAGTACAACAATGGAACCAACCGGTCAAAGGAAACCTTTGAATCAAGGAGAAGAAGTTCTAAACTGGCACACTATTAATGCCAGAGCCCAAAATCGATCACTTCAAACACTCGACTCAAAGGTTACTCGAATTCTCGACAAGGTCCATAATTCCAATGAACGAGTCCAATCCATTGAAGTTCAACTCAGACGAGCAGAACAGAGATTATCTCATCGAATAAACCAACTGGATTCAGAATTACAAGCCCTCATGTCAAGAAATCAATATGGCCAAGAATTCATGGAAAAAGAAGCTGAAATAAGAAAGCTCAAGAAAGAGATGCAAAAAATTGATGAAGATAAAGCTCGCGCTCTGTTTTTACCACATCCTCATTCCAGCATCTCGCCTCCAGAATCTCCAGAATATTCTAAATATTTTGGAATGATTTCTAGTATTCCACTAGAAATTCCCAAGAAGGCCAAAAAGAAGACTATTCATAAAGATGATGTACCAGAAGATGATGATGAAACTCAACCAGCAGACACACTAATGGTCTTTCCTAATCATTCCATCTTCCATAACTCATCTGATCTTTCAGAAGCCTCTTCCAACATTGAAGGAGATGAAGGAATCGCGGACGTGTCTAAAATCTTGATGGCCGACCCTGAATCTCAGCCCTATACTGAGCCTGAACCCCTTTTAGTAGATTCAGATCCAGAAGCAGGCGATGATCCATATGTATCTCATCCTGAAGATGATCGTTTCCCAAAACAGTCAAGCGGACCATGGTTCTCTTTTGATGATATTCCAATCCATAAAAGAAGAGAGAAGATGCATACTTTTGCAGCCTGGATAGACAATCAACTTAACAAAGATGGTGCAGATCTTCGGGTTGTTCTAAAGGAATTTACCTCAAGATTCCTTGGAACACTACGAGAATGGTTTCTAAGCCTGGGTGAATATCGGCAACTTCAGATTCTCAATGCAACAACCCCTGGTGAAGCGTTGGGAGAAATTCATCGCGAATTCATTGGTGACATTTCTCTCTACACTAAAACAATTTCACAGGAGTATTTTTTGATGAGATGCTGTTCATTATCCAAAAAAGACTTAGACTGGCATTTTAAAAGAATGTCAGAACGATTCTATTGTCTTAATGGATATAATGATCCTAATCTCAAGAACGTATATCTTGCATCTTTGCCGAAAGAGCTACAGCCAGAAATGACACGAATGATTCAAGCCACTCGCAGGGAGCTCTCCCAAACCAGCATGGGTCAAATTCATCAAATTTGTTTAGCGGCCTTGGATAAACTCTGTGAACAGAAGAATCTTTTCAAAGAAATGATGGAAAGGCGCAAGATTCCGAAATCTGTTTGTGACAAATCATATCTGGAAATAAAGTGCTCTGACAAGGAATGCAGCTGTTCGTCATCAAAAAAGAAGAAGAAGGCCAGCTATCGAAAGCAGAAAAATAAGAAGAAATACAGATTCTTCAAAAGGAAGCAATTCAGGAAAAAGAAAACAAACAGATGTTATCTTTGCAACAAAGAAGGACACTTTGCCCGGAACTGCCCAACCAAAGAAAGCAAAGCCTCAAAGCTCGCCTCCCAGGCATTTCATTATCATGAGATAGATGCTGATGATGCTGATATAGAATCTTTATTCTCTGAACAAGATGAACAAGATTCTGACACTGCATTCATCCTTCAAGAATCATCTGAAGATGAAGCATCTATTGAAGAAGCAGTTCCAATTTTGATGATGAAACCCTATCCAGCACTACACTCAAATCTGGTGCTTGAAGAAGGTATTCCTTCACCACATCTTGATGTACAAATCTTGCAAAGTAAATTTGATAGACCTATCAAGGTAATTGGAGTCCTGGATACTGGAGCAAGAAGGACTATGCTGAATCCAGATATTTTACCAGAAGATGCCTGGGAGACACGTCATGAATACTTTTTTGCAGCAGATGGACAAACCTTCCATACTTCATTAATCTCCAAGCATCCTATTGGAATACAACTTTTTCCCGAATGCACAGTATGGATTAAAGTCATTGGAAGTAAACTACATGGGCACGATCTTCTGATGGGATTTGATCTCTTCTTCAAAGCTCAAAGGTTACAGATACTCCCCCATGGTGTCCGATTCAAAAGAAGATTCCAACCTTATTCCGTATCCCAAAAATTGTTCTCTCTACAGGATACGCCAGAAAAATTTGAAGAAACTGCCAAGGAACTCAGAAAACTATGTGCTGAATCTCATGCTGAATTCCAACATCCTGCTCCCTTATGGACAAACGAGGCTTTCTTTGTCCAGCTCCCCTTCAAGAAAAATGAAGACATCAACTCTACCAAAGCCACACATCCAGGCATGAATCCAGAGGAATTAGCATTGGCAAAGCAAGAGTGTTCTCAACTCTTATCACTAGGCCTCATTGAACCAACTAAATCCAATTGGGCCTGTCCAGCATTTTATGTCAACAATAGAGCTGAGCAAATCAGGGGAAAGAAGAGGTTAGTAATTGACTACAAAATACTCAACTTCTATCTTCTAGATGATAAATTTCCCTTACCCAGGACACAAATGCTTTTTGCCCAATTATCTGAAGCCCGAATCTTTTCAAAATTTGACCTCAAATCTGGATTTTGGCAAATAGGCATTCACCCTTCAGATAGATACAAAACTGCTTTCTGTATCCCAACAGCACAATACCAATGGAAAGTCATTCCATTTGGCCTAAAAGTTGCCCCCTCTCTTTTCCAAAAGGCCATGACCCGTATATTTGAACCAATCCTTTACTCTGCCCTGGTCTATATTGATGATATCTTACTCTATTCCAAAAACACCGAAGAACATGTTGCCTTACTCAATCAGTTTCTGGAATTGGTCCAAAATTATGGAGTCATGCTATCTGAAAGGAAAAGCATTATTGGAAAAGACAGCATTACTTTTCTAGGCATGAAGATTTCTGATGGACAATATGAGCCTGGTCCCCATATTGCAGAGGAGTTGCAAAAGTTTCCTACTGAAAAGCTTAGTGTCAAAGAGATTCAACAATTCCTTGGGATAGTAAATTATATCAAAGATTTCATTCCCAACTGTTCAAGATATACCAGCAAGCTCTCACAACTCCTAAAGAAAAATGCTCCTGACTGGGGAGATGCTCAGACTGCTGCAATCAAGCACCTCAAAGATGCATGTCAAACTCTACCTTCATTAAGAATCCCGGGTAGTGGACAACGGATTCTGCAAACTGATGCAAGTGATGAACACTGGGGAGCAATACTTCTTGAAAAGATTGATGATAAATTGCTATACTGCGCTCATGCCAGCGGACAATTCAAAGACTCTGAAAGGCATTATCATGCAATCTATAAAGAAATTCTTGCTGTGAAGAATGGAATAAAGAAATTCGAGTTTCATCTGGTGGGATATGATTTCATTATTCAACTAGATAACACTTCATTTCCAGCCATCATGGATCTTAAAAACAAAGGAGTACCAGAAAAACAACTTCTTCGTCTCAAGGATTGGTTTTCAAAATACAACTTCACAGTTCAACATATCAAAGGAAAGGATAATATTGTTCCTGATTATCTTTCCCGGCGACCTCAACTCCATCTGATATCTTCCTCTCAGGTACTTCCTGTCATTTTTATGACAAATAAGAAAAAGGTGAAAAAGAGATCCTATGTCATAGTAGGAGGACGTGGTAAAAATCCCTTTCTACCTACTAAACACCCTCATCTTAAAGAATTACCCAACCATTTTGTCAGACCTGATTTCTCTTTTCCACCATCAAGTCAACCTTTTCATACAGTCAGAAATATTCGGTTATTTGCTAGACAACATCTTTTTCGATATCTTTCACAGTATGTAACCGAAATTCAGCTCCCATATGAATTGGCCTGCTTTGATATCCAAAAACCCTTTCTCATGATAGCCTACACTTGTCCCAGAACACTTCTCACAATAAATTCTTTCTGGTATCTTTGGTGTCTTTCTACATTATATTATCATGTTATAGAGATGAGTATTGAAAGGATGCTCCCATTTTTCTGTAACAATGAGAATGATAGCACCCTTCTATGGCAATTATTATCATGGTACGCCCCTATGGAAGAATGGAAAAGATTTCTTCAGCGTGAATTTCAGGCTGCTGAAAAATTTGTGGATCCACATTTGATTCTTATATGTCATAGGCCTTATTCAAATGATAATGGTGGGAAACTTGAGCCAATACCAATGTATTACAAATGGAAGACACTTGAAGGCTCCATCGACACCAACACACCTGAGCAACGAGAGCTATATCAACACATCTGCTTTGTCAACAAAGTAACTGCTGAAGACGCCATGGAAGATCTGGTCTATACTTCTCTAGTCATGAAACCCTACTCGAGTCCAGAGCAGCCAAATCCAAAACCAGAGACAAGAATGACAACCACCTACTTCCTTGATCCGTGGTGGCCCTCAAATGGTGACTTCCTTGATCCCGAATGGCCTTTTAATACCGATCCTCATGAACCAGGGGAAGGCACTAGTCAACTACATGACGTGGAAAAAGATGATTCAAATATGAAGGAATGACTAGTCTTTGTTTTTGCCAGTCTTTACTTTTTTGCCACATGTAAATAGTTTAGAAAATATTATTCTCCTATCAGATAAAAGGAGATAAAAAAAAAAAAAAAAAAAAAAAAAAAAAAAGAGGAAAATCCAAAAACGTGTCACTCAAGGAACACACCTCAAGCAGGAACCAACACGTGTTACATCTCAGAAAGGGATCTACACTCAAGGATCACACCTCAAGCAGGACGTGTTACCTCTCAGAAAGGGATCAACACTCAAGGAACACCATCAACACGTGTCACAAAAGGATCAGCACCAACTTACATAAAGCAAGACAGATGTCCTACATGCAAGAAATCTGTATCTCTAAGTTAAACGTGTCCTCTTAATAGAGAAACATAGGAAGTAATGTGGTACGTGTCCTCTATGTAAAATAAACAGATGGCCCCTATGTACAGAGAGCCCCTATGTACAGTAATTACGAGCTCTATAAAAGGAGCTCTCCAAATGTTGTAAAGGGAACAAGCACAAATCAATAAAACCTCCCTTTTTATATTATGAAAATGTTCTAAATCCCTTTATTTCTTCCCAGAAACCCTTGTGAAGTTTATATATGTCCTTCGTTATTCTCTCAACAATATAGATATATGCACTTATTATGCTCTGTACTCGCCTTGATAAATGATCTTGTACATCAGAACAGTGTAACTATCTAAGCCTGGCATGGCGTCGGTCCTCATAATTCATACGGTGGTTTATATCTAAAAGAGATATATGGTCTATGATATACAATTCAAAGGTTAAGGGCATTGTTAGCCATTACAAAACCTGCGAATTTGTTATATTAATTCTATATATAGCTTCGAGATGTTGCTAGAACTGCCTAAAGTGTATGAATCCTGAGGCTCCCGATATCAGTGGTATGACTTGAGATCTCTATATATATTCCAACAATATTCTCCCACGGATCAAAAGCACAACCTGGCTCTGATACCACTGATATCGGGAGCCTCAGGATTCATACACTTTAGGCAGTTCTAGCAACATCTCGAAGCTATATATAGAATTAATATAACAAATTCGCAGGTTTTGTAATGGCTAACAATGCCCTTAACCTTTGAATTGTATATCATAGACCATATATCTCTTTTAGATATAAACCACCGTATGAATTATGAGGACCGACGCCATGCCAGGCTTAGATAGTTACACTGTTCTGATGTACAAGATCCTTTATCAAGGCGAGTACAGAGCATAATAAGTGCATATATCTATATTGTTGAGAGAATAATGAAGGACATATATAAACTTCACAAGGGTTTCTGGGAAGAAATAAAGGGATTTAGAACATTTTCATAATATAAAAAGGGAGGTTTTATTGATTTGTGCTTGTTCCCTTTACAACATTTGGAGAGCTCCTTTTATAGAGCTCGTAATTACTGTACATAGGGGCTCCCTGTACATAGGGGCCATCTGTTTATTTTACATAGAGGACACGTACCACATTACTTCCTATGTTTCTCTATTAAGAGGACACGTTTAACTTAGAGATACAGATTTCTTGCATGTAGGACATCTGTCTTGCTTTATGTAAGTTGGTGCTGATCCTTTTGTGACACGTGTTGATGGTGTTCCTTGAGTGTTGATCCCTTTCTGAGAGGTAACACGTCCTGCTTGAGGTGTGATCCTTGAGTGTAGATCCCTTTCTGAGATGTAACACGTGTTGGTTCCTGCTTGAGGTGTGTTCCTTGAGTGACACGTTTTTGGATTTTCCTCTTTTTTTTTTTTTTTTTTTTTTTATCTCCTTTTATCTGATAGGAGAATAATATTTTCTAAACTATTTACATGTGGCAAAAAAGTAAAGACTGGCAAAAACAAAGACTAGTCATTCCTTCATATTTGAATCTTCTTTTTCCACGTCATGTAGTTGACTAGTGCCTTCCCCTGGTTCATGAGGATCGGTATTAAAAGGCCATTCGGGATCAAGGAAGTCACCATTTGAGGGCCACCACGGATCAAGGAAGTAGGTGGTTGTCATTCTTGTCTCTGGTTTTGGATTTGGCTGCTCTGGACTCGAGTAGGGTTTCATGACTAGAGAAGTATAGACCAGATCTTCCATGGCGTCTTCAGCAGTTACTTTGTTGACAAAGCAGATGTGTTGATATAGCTCTCGTTGCTCAGGTGTGTTGGTGTCGATGGAGCCTTCAAGTGTCTTCCATTTGTAATACATTGGTATTGGCTCAAGTTTCCCACCATTATCATTTGAATAAGGCCTATGACATATAAGAATCAAATGTGGATCCACAAATTTTTCAGCAGCCTGAAATTCACGCTGAAGAAATCTTTTCCATTCTTCCATAGGGGCGTACCATGATAATAATTGCCATAGAAGGGTGCTATCATTCTCATTGTTACAGAAAAATGGGAGCATCCTTTCAATACTCATCTCTATAACATGATAATATAATGTAGAAAGACACCAAAGATACCAGAAAGAATTTATTGTGAGAAGTGTTCTGGGACAAGTGTAGGCTATCATGAGAAAGGGTTTTTGGATATCAAAGCAGGCCAATTCATATGGGAGCTGAATTTCGGTTACATACTGTGAAAGATATCGAAAAAGATGTTGTCTAGCAAATAACCGAATATTTCTGACTGTATGAAAAGGTTGACTTGATGGTGGAAAAGAGAAATCAGGTCTGACAAAATGGTTGGGTAATTCTTTAAGATGAGGGTGTTTAGTAGGTAGAAAGGGATTTTTACCACGTCCTCCTACTATGACATAGGATCTCTTTTTCACCTTTTTCTTATTTGTCATAAAAATGACAGGAAGTACCTGAGAGGAAGATATCAGATGGAGTTGAGGTCGCCGGGAAAGATAATCAGGAACAATATTATCCTTTCCTTTGATATGTTGAACTGTGAAGTTGTATTTTGAAAACCAATCCTTGAGACGAAGAAGTTGTTTTTCTGGTACTCCTTTGTTTTTAAGATCCATGATGGCTGGAAATGAAGTGTTATCTAGTTGAATAATGAAATCATATCCCACCAGATGAAACTCGAATTTCTTTATTCCATTCTTCACAGCAAGAATTTCTTTATAGATTGCATGATAATGCCTTTCAGAGTCTTTGAATTGTCCGCTGGCATGAGCGCAGTATAGCAATTTATCATCAATCTTTTCAAGAAGTATTGCTCCCCAGTGTTCATCACTTGCATCAGTTTGCAGAATCCGTTGTCCACTACCCGGGATTCTTAATGAAGGTAGAGTTTGACATGCATCTTTGAGGTGCTTGATTGCAGCAGTCTGAGCATCTCCCCAGTCAGGAGCATTTTTCTTTAGGAGTTGTGAGAGCTTGCTGGTATATCTTGAACAGTTGGGAATGAAATCTTTGATATAATTTACTATCCCAAGGAATTGTTGAATCTCTTTGACACTAAGCTTTTTAGTAGGAAACTTTTGCAACTCCTCTGCAATATGGGGACCAGGCTCATATTGTCCATCAGAAATCTTCATGCCTAGAAAAGTAATGCTGTCTTTTCCAATAATGCTTTTCCTTTCAGATAGCATGACTCCATAATTTTGGACCAATTCCAGAAACTGATTGAGTAAGGCAACATGTTCTTCGGTGTTTTTGGAATAGAGTAAGATATCATCAATATAGACCAGGGCAGAGTAAAGGATTGGTTCAAATATACGGGTCATGGCCTTTTGGAAAAGAGAGGGGGCAACTTTTAGGCCAAATGGAATGACTTTCCATTGGTATTGTGCTGTTGGGATACAGAAAGCAGTTTTGTATCTATCTGAAGGGTGAATGCCTATTTGCCAAAATCCAGATTTGAGGTCAAATTTTGAAAAGATTCGGGCTTCAGATAATTGGGCAAAAAGCATTTGTGTCCTGGGTAAGGGAAATTTATCATCTAGAAGATAGAAGTTGAGTATTTTGTAGTCAATTACTAACCTCTTCTTTCCCCTGATTTGCTCAGCTCTATTGTTGACATAAAATGCTGGACAGGCCCAATTGGATTTAGTTGGTTCAATGAGGCCTAGTGATAAGAGTTGAGAACACTCTTGCTTTGCCAATGCTAATTCCTCTGGATTCATGCCTGGATGTGTGGCTTTGGTAGAGTTGATGTCTTCATTTTTCTTGAAGGGGAGCTGGACAAAGAAAGCCTCGTTTGTCCATAAGGGAGCAGGATGTTGGAATTCAGCATGAGATTCAGCACATAGTTTTCTGAGTTCCTTGGCAGTTTCTTCAAATTTTTCTGGCGTATCCTGTAGAGAGAACAATTTTTGGGATACGGAATAAGGTTGGAATCTTCTTTTGAATCGGACACCATGGGGGAGTATCTGTAACCTTTGAGCTTTGAAGAAGAGATCAAATCCCATCAGAAGATCGTGCCCATGTAGTTTACTTCCAATGACTTTAATCCATACTGTGCATTCGGGAAAAAGTTGTATTCCAATAGGATGCTTGGAGATTAATGAAGTATGGAAGGTTTGTCCATCTGCTGCAAAAAAGTATTCATGACGTGTCTCCCAGGCATCTTCTGGTAAAATATCTGGATTCAGCATAGTCCTTCTTGCTCCAGTATCCAGGACTCCAATTACCTTGATAGGTCTATCAAATTTACTTTGCAAGATTTGTACATCAAGATGTGGTGAAGGAATACCTTCTTCAAGCACCAGATTTGAGTGTAGTGCTGGATAGGGTTTCATCATCAAAATTGGAACTGCTTCTTCAATAGATGCTTCATCTTCAGATGATTCTTGAAGGATGAATGCAGTGTCAGAATCTTGTTCATCTTGTTCAGAGAATAAAGATTCTATATCAGCATCATCAGCATCTATCTCATGATAATGAAATGCCTGGGAGGCGAGCTTTGAGGCTTTGCTTTCTTTGGTTGGGCAGTTCCGGGCAAAGTGTCCTTCTTTGTTGCAAAGATAACATCTGTTTGTTTTCTTTTTCCTGAATTGCTTCCTTTTGAAGAATCTGTATTTCTTCTTATTTTTCTGCTTTCGATAGCTGGCCTTCTTCTTCTTTTTTGATGACGAACAGCTGCATTCCTTGTCAGAGCACTTTATTTCCAGATATGATTTGTCACAAACAGATTTCGGAATCTTGCGCCTTTCCATCATTTCTTTGAAAAGATTCTTCTGTTCACAGAGTTTATCCAAGGCCGCTAAACAAATTTGATGAATTTGACCCATGCTGGTTTGGGAGAGCTCCCTGCGAGTGGCTTGAATCATTCGTGTCATTTCTGGCTGTAGCTCTTTCGGCAAAGATGCAAGATATACGTTCTTGAGATTAGGATCATTATATCCATTAAGACAATAGAATCGTTCTGACATTCTTTTAAAATGCCAGTCTAAGTCTTTTTTGGATAATGAACAGCATCTCATCAAAAAATACTCCTGTGAAATTGTTTTAGTGTAGAGAGAAATGTCACCAATGAATTCGCGATGAATTTCTCCCAACGCTTCACCAGGGGTTGTTGCATTGAGAATCTGAAGTTGCCGATATTCACCCAGGCTTAGAAACCATTCTCGTAGTGTTCCAAGGAATCTTGAGGTAAATTCCTTTAGAACAACCCGAAGATCTGCACCATCTTTGTTAAGTTGATTGTCTATCCAGGCTGCAAAAGTATGCATCTTCTCTCTTCTTTTATGGATTGGAATATCATCAAAAGAGAACCATGGTCCGCTTGACTGTTTTGGGAAACGATCATCTTCAGGATGAGATACATATGGATCATCGCCTGCTTCTGGATCTGAATCTACTGAAAGGGGTTCAGGCTCAGTATAGGGCTGAGATTCAGGGTCGGCCATCAAGATTTTAGACACGTCCGCGATTCCTTCATCTCCTTCAATGTTGGAAGAGGCTTCTGAAAGATCAGATGAGTTATGGAAGATGGAATGATTAGGAAAGACCATTAGTGTGTCTGCTGGTTGAGTTTCATCATCATCTTCTGGTACATCATCTTTATGAATAGTCTTCTTTTTGGCCTTCTTGGGAATTTCTAGTGGAATACTAGAAATCATTCCAAAATATTTAGAATATTCTGGAGATTCTGGAGGCGAGATGCTGGAATGAGGATGTGGTAAAAACAGAGCGCGAGCTTTATCTTCATCAATTTTTTGCATCTCTTTCTTGAGCTTTCTTATTTCAGCTTCTTTTTCCATGAATTCTTGGCCATATTGATTTCTTGACATGAGGGCTTGTAATTCTGAATCCAGTTGGTTTATTCGATGAGATAATCTCTGTTCTGCTCGTCTGAGTTGAACTTCAATGGATTGGACTCGTTCATTGGAATTATGGACCTTGTCGAGAATTCGAGTAACCTTTGAGTCGAGTGTTTGAAGTGATCGATTTTGGGCTCTGGCATTAATAGTGTGCCAGTTTAGAACTTCTTCTCCTTGATTCAAAGGTTTCCTTTGACCGGTTGGTTCCATTGTTGTACTCTGGATGTAAGGCCTTGAAATAATATTATTAGCAAGATCTTCGTTTCGAGACAAAGGAGGGAACTCATCATCATAATTTCTAAACATAAAACATTGAGAAGTAGGAATGTTATACTTCTCGCCGTTATGATTAGACTTTTTAGGTAAGGAGAGGGCACCAAAAGCTTCATCATCGTCTTCTTCTGGATGGTTAGACGGATATCTACTATAATCATAGTAGAATTCATCATTAAGATAGTCGTCCTCTTCTTCTTCAAATTCATCATCAGATGAATCATCTTGACAGTTGCACCGTGGATCGCACATGGATGGATCTGCATCCCAGATAAAATGGCCATTTATCATGCTGGTGTAGACTTCTCTTCCATCAGAAAAGAACGAAGAGATAGGAATAGGGAATCCGCCAGAGTCCTTCATGATTGGATTTTGAACAGGAGAGATGAGTAGTTGAAATAGCGTCTTGGAGCTGGATTCCCCCCTATCAGGCTTAAAGATGGTTTTAACCTTTCCATCTTGTAGTCGTTCAAATTTGAAGTCTGTGGCTTGGATTGGAGCTGCCTCTTGATGCATTGATTCATAATTGGTGATCCACTCTGCTGGGACTAAGCGCTCCAAATCTTTCCTATTGATTTGTCTGGGGACTTGCACGATTGTAGGAACTCCAGTGCCTGCTTCTGCTAGGATCATCAAAGCATCCGCCGTTCCCTGATTTTTAAGATCAAGACTATGATTTTGAAGGCGATAGACTATTTGATGATGTAGAGTGGCCATATAGCTGTTTGGAGATTGATCAGCACCAGCTATTTGAATTTTAACCTTGAAGGTGGATTCAAGAGAAGCATCTTGTAGGGATAGTGCAAAGTTTGGAAAGAAAGTGACAACAACACTTCCGGCATTTAGAGTAGTAAGCACTGTTCCAATAACAGCATGCTCATAGTGTAGATAACGAGTATCTAATAGAGCAATTCGTGCTGTAACTGGTAAACCTTTTCTTCCATTGTAGGAAAGTACAAGTCGAACAGCTCCCATGTGAAGATGGGTGTATCCTTCTTTTCTCCAGGCTTCAATATAATCACGAGGAATTGATAACGTGACATATTGTTCTTGATTTGTGGCAGGAAGGCCACATTGATCCATCTTTGAGGACTGAACATATTCTCGAACTGGTGGATTTTTGGAGGTTACAAGAGAACGAATGCTCTTAGTAAGGCTTCCATATTTACGATAGATATTATAAGGACTGACAAGAGGAGGTACGGTTTGTTCGACTACAGCATCACTAGGAATAGTGGTGAATTCTATGAGGTTTTCTATACTATTGGTATTATGCCTGGGTAACGAAAGAGAAGTGGAGTGACTTAGGATTTTTTGAGAGATAGTAGGATTTTCCATGGTGTGCAGCTTTCCTTCCCAGTCACCACTTGAGATCTCTATATATATTCCCCTCAGGATTCATACACTTTAGGCAGTTCTAGCAACATCTCGAAGCTATATATAGAATTAATATAACAAATTCGCAGGTTTTGTAATGGCTAACAATGCCCTTAACCTTTGAATTGTATATCATAGACCATATATCTCTTTTAGATATAAACCACCGTATGAATTATGAGGACCGACGCCATGCCAGGCTTAGATAGTTACACTGTTCTGATGTACAAGATCCTTTATCAAGGCGAGTACAGAGCATAATAAGTGCATATATCTATATTGTTGAGAGAATAACGAAGGACATATATAAACTTCACAAGGGTTTCTGGGAAGAAATAAAGGGATTTAGAACATTTTCATAATATAAAAAGGGAGGTTTTATTGATTTGTGCCTGTTCCCTTTACAACATTTGGAGAGCTCCTTTTATAGAGCTCGTAATTACTGTACATAGGGGCTCTCTGTACATAGGGGCCATCTGTTTATTTTACATAGAGGACACGTACCACATTACTTCCTATAATTCTCTATTAAAAGGACACGTTTAACTTAGAGATACAGATTTCTTGCATGTAGGACATCTGTCTTGCTTTATGTAAGTTGGTGCTGATCCTTTTGTGACACGTGTTGATGGTGTTCCTTGAGTGTTGATCCCTTTCTGAGAGGTAACACGTCCTGCTTGAGGTGTGATCCTTGAGTGTAGATCCCTTTCTGAGATGTAACACGTGTTGGTTCCTGCTTGAGGTGTGTTCCTTGAGTGACACGTTTTTGGATTTTCCTCTTTTTTTTTTTTTTTTTTTTTTTTTATCTCCTTTTATCTGATAGGAGAATAATATTTTCTAAACTATTTACATGTGGCAAAAAAGTAAAGACTGGCAAAAACAAAGACTAGTCATTCCTTCATATTTGAATCTTCTTTTTCCACGTCATGTAGTTGACTAGTGCCTTCCCCTGGTTCATGAGGATCGGTATTAAAAGGCCATTCGGGATCAAGGAAGTCACCATTTGAGGGCCACCACGGATCAAGGAAGTAGGTGGTTGTCATTCTTGTCTCTGGTTTTGGATTTGGCTGCTCTGGACTCGAGTAGGGTTTCATGACTAGAGAAGTATAGACCAGATCTTCCATGGCGTCTTCAGCAGTTACTTTGTTGACAAAGCAGATGTGTTGATATAGCTCTCGTTGCTCAGGTGTGTTGGTGTCGATGGAGCCTTCAAGTGTCTTCCATTTGTAATACATTGGTATTGGCTCAAGTTTCCCACCATTATCATTTGAATAAGGCCTATGACATATAAGAATCAAATGTGGATCCACAAATTTTTCAGCAGCCTGAAATTCACGCTGAAGAAATCTTTTCCATTCTTCCATAGGGGCGTACCATGATAATAATTGCCATAGAAGGGTGCTATCATTCTCATTGTTACAGAAAAATGGGAGCATCCTTTCAATACTCATCTCTATAACATGATAATATAATGTAGAAAGACACCAAAGATACCAGAAAGAATTTATTGTGAGAAGTGTTCTGGGACAAGTGTAGGCTATCATGAGAAAGGGTTTTTGGATATCAAAGCAGGCCAATTCATATGGGAGCTGAATTTCGGTTACATTCTGTGAAAGATATCGAAAAAGATGTTGTCTAGCAAATAACCGAATATTTCTGACTGTATGAAAAGGTTGACTTGATGGTGGAAAAGAGAAATCAGGTCTGACAAAATGGTTGGGTAATTCTTTAAGATGAGGGTGTTTAGTAGGTAGAAAGGGATTTTTACCACGTCCTCCTACTATGACATAGGATCTCTTTTTCACCTTTTTCTTATTTGTCATAAAAATGACAGGAAGTACCTGAGAGGAAGATATCAGATGGAGTTGAGGTCGCCGGGAAAGATAATCAGGAACAATATTATCCTTTCCTTTGATATGTTGAACTGTGAAGTTGTATTTTGAAAACCAATCCTTGAGACGAAGAAGTTGTTTTTCTGGTACTCCTTTGTTTTTAAGATCCATGATGGCTGGAAATGAAGTGTTATCTAGTTGAATAATGAAATCATATCCCACCAGATGAAACTCGAATTTCTTTATTCCATTCTTCACAGCAAGAATTTCTTTATAGATTGCATGATAATGCCTTTCAGAGTCTTTGAATTGTCCGCTGGCATGAGCGCAGTATAGCAATTTATCATCAATCTTTTCAAGAAGTATTGCTCCCCAGTGTTCATCACTTGCATCAGTTTGCAGAATCCGTTGTCCACTACCCGGGATTCTTAATGAAGGTAGAGTTTGACATGCATCTTTGAGGTGCTTGATTGCAGCAGTCTGAGCATCTCCCCAGTCAGGAGCATTTTTCTTTAGGAGTTGTGAGAGCTTGCTGGTATATCTTGAACAGTTGGGAATGAAATCTTTGATATAATTTACTATCCCAAGGAATTGTTGAATCTCTTTGACACTAAGCTTTTCAGTAGGAAACTTTTGCAACTCCTCTGCAATATGGGGACCAGGCTCATATTGTCCATCAGAAATCTTCATGCCTAGAAAAGTAATGCTGTCTTTTCCAATAATGCTTTTCCTTTCAGATAGCATGACTCCATAATTTTGGACCAATTCCAGAAACTGATTGAGTAAGGCAACATGTTCTTCGGTGTTTTTGGAATAGAGTAAGATATCATCAATATAGACCAGGGCAGAGTAAAGGATTGGTTCAAATATACGGGTCATGGCCTTTTGGAAAAGAGAGGGGGCAACTTTTAGGCCAAATGGAATGACTTTCCATTGGTATTGTGCTGTTGGGATACAGAAAGCAGTTTTGTATCTATCTGAAGGGTGAATGCCTATTTGCCAAAATCCAGATTTGAGGTCAAATTTTGAAAAGATTCGGGCTTCAGATAATTGGGCAAAAAGCATTTGTGTCCTGGGTAAGGGAAATTTATCATCTAGAAGATAGAAGTTGAGTATTTTGTAGTCAATTACTAACCTCTTCTTTCCCCTGATTTGCTCAGCTCTATTGTTGACATAAAATGCTGGACAGGCCCAATTGGATTTAGTTGGTTCAATGAGGCCTAGTGATAAGAGTTGAGAACACTCTTGCTTTGCCAATGCTAATTCCTCTGGATTCATGCCTGGATGTGTGGCTTTGGTAGAGTTGATGTCTTCATTTTTCTTGAAGGGGAGCTGGACAAAGAAAGCCTCGTTTGTCCATAAGGGAGCAGGATGTTGGAATTCAGCATGAGATTCAGCACATAGTTTTCTGAGTTCCTTGGCAGTTTCTTCAAATTTTTCTGGCGTATCCTGTAGAGAGAACAATTTTTGGGATACGGAATAAGGTTGGAATCTTCTTTTGAATCGGACACCATGGGGGAGTATCTGTAACCTTTGAGCTTTGAAGAAGAGATCAAATCCCATCAGAAGATCGTGCCCATGTAGTTTACTTCCAATGACTTTAATCCATACTGTGCATTCGGGAAAAAGTTGTATTCCAATAGGATGCTTGGAGATTAATGAAGTATGGAAGGTTTGTCCATCTGCTGCAAAAAAGTATTCATGACGTGTCTCCCAGGCATCTTCTGGTAAAATATCTGGATTCAGCATAGTCCTTCTTGCTCCAGTATCCAGGACTCCAATTACCTTGATAGGTCTATCAAATTTACTTTGCAAGATTTGTACATCAAGATGTGGTGAAGGAATACCTTCTTCAAGCACCAGATTTGAGTGTAGTGCTGGATAGGGTTTCATCATCAAAATTGGAACTGCTTCTTCAATAGATGCTTCATCTTCAGATGATTCTTGAAGGATGAATGCAGTGTCAGAATCTTGTTCATCTTGTTCAGAGAATAAAGATTCTATATCAGCATCATCAGCATCTATCTCATGATAATGAAATGCCTGGGAGGCGAGCTTTGAGGCTTTGCTTTCTTTGGTTGGGCAGTTCCGGGCAAAGTGTCCTTCTTTGTTGCAAAGATAACATCTGTTTGTTTTCTTTTTCCTGAATTGCTTCCTTTTGAAGAATCTGTATTTCTTCTTATTTTTCTGCTTTCGATAGCTGGCCTTCTTCTTCTTTTTTGATGACGAACAGCTGCATTCCTTGTCAGAGCACTTTATTTCCAGATATGATTTGTCACAAACAGATTTCGGAATCTTGCGCCTTTCCATCATTTCTTTGAAAAGATTCTTCTGTTCACAGAGTTTATCCAAGGCCGCTAAACAAATTTGATGAATTTGACCCATGCTGGTTTGGGAGAGCTCCCTGCGAGTGGCTTGAATCATTCGTGTCATTTCTGGCTGTAGCTCTTTCGGCAAAGATGCAAGATATACGTTCTTGAGATTAGGATCATTATATCCATTAAGACAATAGAATCGTTCTGACATTCTTTTAAAATGCCAGTCTAAGTCTTTTTTGGATAATGAACAGCATCTCATCAAAAAATACTCCTGTGAAATTGTTTTAGTGTAGAGAGAAATGTCACCAATGAATTCGCGATGAATTTCTCCCAACGCTTCACCAGGGGTTGTTGCATTGAGAATCTGAAGTTGCCGATATTCACCCAGGCTTAGAAACCATTCTCGTAGTGTTCCAAGGAATCTTGAGGTAAATTCCTTTAGAACAACCCGAAGATCTGCACCATCTTTGTTAAGTTGATTGTCTATCCAGGCTGCAAAAGTATGCATCTTCTCTCTTCTTTTATGGATTGGAATATCATCAAAAGAGAACCATGGTCCGCTTGACTGTTTTGGGAAACGATCATCTTCAGGATGAGATACATATGGATCATCGCCTGCTTCTGGATCTGAATCTACTGAAAGGGGTTCAGGCTCAGTATAGGGCTGAGATTCAGGGTCGGCCATCAAGATTTTAGACACGTCCGCGATTCCTTCATCTCCTTCAATGTTGGAAGAGGCTTCTGAAAGATCAGATGAGTTATGGAAGATGGAATGATTAGGAAAGACCATTAGTGTGTCTGCTGGTTGAGTTTCATCATCATCTTCTGGTACATCATCTTTATGAATAGTCTTCTTTTTGGCCTTCTTGGGAATTTCTAGTGGAATACTAGAAATCATTCCAAAATATTTAGAATATTCTGGAGATTCTGGAGGCGAGATGCTGGAATGAGGATGTGGTAAAAACAGAGCGCGAGCTTTATCTTCATCAATTTTTTGCATCTCTTTCTTGAGCTTTCTTATTTCAGCTTCTTTTTCCATGAATTCTTGGCCATATTGATTTCTTGACATGAGGGCTTGTAATTCTGAATCCAGTTGGTTTATTCGATGAGATAATCTCTGTTCTGCTCGTCTGAGTTGAACTTCAATGGATTGGACTCGTTCATTGGAATTATGGACCTTGTCGAGAATTCGAGTAACCTTTGAGTCGAGTGTTTGAAGTGATCGATTTTGGGCTCTGGCATTAATAGTGTGCCAGTTTAGAACTTCTTCTCCTTGATTCAAAGGTTTCCTTTGACCGGTTGGTTCCATTGTTGTACTCTGGATGTAAGGCCTTGAAATAATATTATTAGCAAGATCTTCGTTTCGAGACAAAGGAGGGAACTCATCATCATAATTTCTAAACATAAAACATTGAGAAGTAGGAATGTTATACTTCTCGCCGTTATGATTAGACTTTTTAGGTAAGGAGAGGGCACCAAAAGCTTCATCATCATCTTCTTCTGGATGGTTAGACGGATATCTACTATAATCATAGTAGAATTCATCATTAAGATAGTCGTCCTCTTCTTCTTCAAATTCATCATCAGATGAATCATCTTGACAGTTGCACCGTGGATCGCACATGGATGGATCTGCATCCCAGATAAAATGGCCATTTATCATGCTGGTGTAGACTTCTCTTCCATCAGAAAAGAACGAAGAGATAGGAATAGGGAATCCGCCAGAGTCCTTCATGATTGGATTTTGAACAGGAGAGATGAGTAGTTGAAATAGCGTCTTGGAGCTGGATTCCCCCCTATCAGGCTTAAAGATGGTTTTAACCTTTCCATCTTGTAGTCGTTCAAATTTGAAGTCTGTGGCTTGGATCGGAGCTGCCTCTTGATGCATTGATTCATAATTGGTGATCCACTCTGCTGGGACTAAGCGCTCCAAATCTTTCCTATTGATTTGTCTGGGGACTTGCACGATTGTAGGAACTCCAGTGCCTGCTTCTGCTAGGATCATCAAAGCATCCGCCGTTCCCTGATTTTTAAGATCAAGACTATGATTTTGAAGGCGATAGACTATTTGATGATGTAGAGTGGCCATATAGCTGTTTGGAGATTGATCAGCACCAGCTATTTGAATTTGAACCTTGAAGGTGGATTCAAGAGAAGCATCTTGTAGGGATAGTGCAAAGTTTGGAAAGAAAGTGACAACAACACTTCCGGCATTTAGAGTAGTAAGCACTGTTCCAATAACAGCATGCTCATAGTGTAGATAACGAGTATCTAATAGAGCAATTCGTGCTGTAACTGGTAAACCTTTTCTTCCATTGTAGGAAAGTACAAGTCGAACAGCTCCCATGTGAAGATGGGTGTATCCTTCTTTTCTCCAGGCTTCAATATAATCACGAGGAATTGATAACGTGACATATTGTTCTTGATTTGTGGCAGGAAGGCCACATTGATCCATCTTTGAGGACTGAACATATTCTCGAACTGGTGGATTTTTGGAGGTTACAAGAGAACGAATGCTCTTAGTAAGGCTTCCATATTTACGATAGATATTATAAGGACTGACAAGAGGAGGTACGGTTTGTTCGACTACAGCATCACTAGGAATAGTGGTGAATTCTATGAGGTTTTCTATACTATTGGTATTATGCCTGGGTAACGAAAGAGAAGTGGAGTGACTTAGGATTTTTTGAGAGATAGTAGGATTTTCCATGGTGTGCAGCTTTCCTTCCCAGTCACCACTTGAGATCTCTATATATATTCCAACAATATTCTCCCGCGGATCAAAAGCACAACCTGGCTCTGATACCACTGATATCGGGAGCCTCAGGATTCATACACTTTAGGCAGTTCTAGCAACATCTCGAAGGAATGGCGGTTGTTGCAGTGGGAGATGTTGTTTTACCTTTCAGTAGTGATAGAACTTTGGTTTTGAAAGATTGTCTTTATGTGCCTAGTTTTAGGCGAAACTTGATTTCAGTTTCTAAATTGATTGTGGATGGATATTCTGTTTCTTTTGATAACAAAGTAGTTATCTTTAGTGGTGAACATTTTATCTGTTCTGGCACATTGGATGGACACTTATACTTTCTTAAACCAACTGAAAACACTATGCATAGACAACTGTTGAATACATCGATCATAAACCCTAACAAGAGAAAAGAACCTTCAGGGTTGAATCAAACCTATCTTTGGCATCTAAGGCTAGGTCATATTAACCTTAAGAGGATACAAAGGCTTGTAAACGATGGACCATTGTCTTCTTTGGTACTGGAATCGTTTTCTTTGTGTGAATCCTGTTTGGAAGGTAAAATGACCAAGCGTCCTTTCCAGTCAAAAGGAAATAGATCCGAAGGGCTATTAGATTTGATTCACTCTGACCTATGCGGCCCTATGTCAGTTCAAGCTCGAGGAGGGTTCGAGTATTTCATCACTCTTATTGATGATTACTCTAGATACGGTTATATCTACCTGTTACGTCGCAAGTCTGAATGCTTTGAGAAATTCAAAGAGTTTAAGGCGGAAGCGGAGAAACGAACAGGCAGAAGTATCAACTCACTACGTTCTGATCATGGTGGTGAGTATCTCTCAAGTGAATTTAGGGATTACATGGCAGAAAGTGGGATTACATCCCAGTTGACTGCGCCTGGAACGCCATAGCAGAATGGCGTGGCGGAAAGAAGGAATCGTACATTGTTAGAGATGGTTAGATCGATGATGAGTTATTCTGAGTTGCCTATTTCGTTCTGGGGATATGCCCTGGAAACAGCAGCCTATATTCTTAACTTGGTTCCATCGAAATCAGTTCCTGCTACACCTACAGAACTATGGACTGGACGAAAGCCCAGTTTGAACCATATTCGGATTTGGGGTAGCCCAGCACACGTGTTGGACAAGGAAGCTGATAAGCTGGCTCCTCGTACTGATGTAAGGTTGTTCGTTGGATATCCTAGAGGAACGAAAGGTGGTTTGTTTTATAGTCCTAAGGATCAGAAGATCATTGTTAGCACCAATGCTCGATTCTTAGAGAAAGACTATGTCATAAACCACAAATCAAGGAGTCACATCATCCTTGAGGAGTTAAGGGGTGGATCGAATCCTACACTGGTTGTACAAGAAGAGGAACCACCAAACACTGCACAACGTGTCACAGAAGTACAGGAACTGCCTCGTCGCAGTGGGAGGGTTGTACACCAACCTGATAGATTCATTGGTCTGGGAGAGGCTTCAGATTTCCCAGAGGGTCTCAATGAATTGGATCCCAGGACCTATGACGAGGCAATTCGAGATAAAGATGCAGATTCTTAGAAAACTGCAATGGAGTCTGAGATTCTATCTATGGATCATAATCAAGTCTTGGAACTTGTAGAACCACTAGATGGGATAAAACACATTGGCTGTAAGTGGGTCTACAAGCGCAAGAGAGGATCTGATGGGAACATTGAAACCTTCAAAGCTAGATTGGTGGCAAAAGGGTATACTCAGAAAGAAGAGATCAATTATGAGGAAACCTTTTCACCGGTAGCCATGCTTAAGTCAATCCGGATTCTCTTGTCTATTGCCGCTCATTTGGATTATGAGATCTGGCAGATGGATGTCAAGACGGCTTTCCTAAACGGAAGACTTGAGGAAAAAATTCACATGAAACAACCAGAGGGATTCATTGCTAAGGGCCAAGAGCATTTGGTGTGTAAGCTTAAGAGATCCATTTATGGACTTAAGCAGGCATCGAGGTCTTGGAACATCCGATTTGACGAGGTTATCCAGTCATATGGATTCGTGCAAAGTCCGGATGAGAGCTGTATGTACAAGAAATGTGACGGAAACGTGGTGGCATTCCTCGTACTTTATGTTTATGACATCTTGCTTATTAGAAACAGTAAGAAGGCGTTGTCAAACATTAGGGTGTGGTTGTCCGGGCAGTTCGATATGAAGGATCTGGGTGAAGCCGGACATGTCCTTGGCATCAAGATCATTCATGATCGCCAGAAAAGGATGTTATGCCTGTCCCAGGTGACTTATATCGATACAATGCTAGCTAGATTTGGCATGCAAGATTCCAAGAAAGGTTTTATACCTTACAGGCATGGAATTCATCTATCCAAGAAAATGTGTCCCCAAACACAGTCTGAGATAGAGGAAATGAAGAAAGTACCATATGCTTCGGCTGTGGGAAGTTTGATGTATGCTACACTATGCACTAGGCCTGATATATGCTATGTCGTTGGTATGGTAAGCAGATATCAGTCTAACCCTGGACAAGGTCACTGGACTGCGGTCAAAAAACATTCTCAAGTACCTTAAACGGACTCGAGACTACATGTTGGTTTTCCGCTCTGATAGCCTAGTACCTTTAGGTTACACGGACTCAGATTTTCAATCCGACAAAGATCAGAGTAAGTCTACCTCGGGCTATGTGTTTACATTAGGAGGTGGAGCCATCGCATGGAGGAGCATTAAGTAGAAATGTATTGCAGATTCCACCATGGAAGCTGAGTATGTAGCTGCCTCTGAGGCTGCAAAAGAGGCTGTCTGGCTCCGCGGGTTCCTAGTGGGCTTGGGCGTGGTTCCTGATTTGCCTAAGACTATCACGATATACTGTGATAACTCTAGTGCAGTGGCAAATTCGAAGGAATCCAGAGCTCACAAGGCAAGTAAACACATAGAGAGAAAGTACCATCTTATACGAGAAATCGTTAAGAGAAGAGACGTGGCGGTGGTCAAGATTGCATCTGAGGACAACCTGGCTGATCCATTCACGAAGACCCTGGCGGCTAAGACCTTTGATGGTCACGTGGAGAAAATGGGAGTGAGATACAGACTCGGTAGCGCAGTTTAAGTTAATAGTTTTAGATTGGAGAGTTTGCCAGTTAGTTATTAGCTTGAAAGACATGCTTCAAGTATAAGTGGGAGATTGTTAGTTTTGTATACTAGAAGACTCGTCTTTGTATACTTTTCTAATGATATGATGATATGAAATGAAAGTTATTGCAGTCACTGTTTGCATTTAGATTATGTTCTATAATTGTTCTATGCAATGTTCCATATACTTACATTATAGATGATATGGTGTGGGGAGTCACACGGTAAAGATCATATCATTAGAACCTTGTAATGTATTGAAGAGCTCACGGCTTAGATGGTCCTGAACACACCATCGGTACACCGTAGAATAATCTGATAAGTTAGTTTATCTTGGCAAACTGATTATTCTAGTACACTGGTTAGTGTATTGAGGAGGATCACGATAGGATACTATTCTCTGTCTCTGACCCAGTTTCTAAGAGAATAAAGATCCACAGAGTTCGGGTTCTGAACTCATGTGATATTGGCGAGCATATGTGTGCGTTGTTTGTTACTTTGATTTATCAATGAGTAAGATCTTTTCGTAGATCGAATTCGATATCTTGGGTAATAACAATGTATACATGATGTCTCGAGCAGTATGCATGAGCACTGTGTCCTGGTGCACCAGGTTGATGATGTTCTCTTGAGGAAGCACAAGTTCATGTTGAAACCCTGCAGGTGGAATTTATTCCATACATGAATAAAGCTTGTGTGGTACTACTCAAGGTTTTAGATGTTAATTAATTATAGCTGTCAGAGGCTTACATAATTAATTAATGAACATTATATCTTAAACACGAGGAATGGTTGGACTAAAGGAGAAAGCATATTCGTAAATATGTATTAAATTGGTAGGTCAGTTTTACTTATTTAGTGGAATAAAAGTAAAACTTAATTTATTTAATTATATCCTAAGTTTATTGGATATTGGATATTAAATAAATTAGTGGGCCAATTTAATATTCTTCTAGATCCCTGTTGTAGCCCAATTGACTGATAATGGACTGGATATTGAACTTGGGATAGAGGCCCAGCCCAATAGGGCTTAAACATGAAATTTTCGCCCCTCCCTATATATAAGGGGAGGGGGGCACGAAAATTTGATGATGAAAATCATAGAAAATCAGCCCCTCTTTGTCTCTCAAAGTTATCCACAGATTTCACAACTCTATCTAGTAGATTTCAGCCCACTCTGAATCTAGATACAGTCCGGGAATACAACAGAAGATCTTGGAGTGGAATTGTGCAGTGGCCGTGTGTGACATAGGTGGCGCCTTCACTGTATTCATTCAACAGCAAGATTAGATCTTTAATCTTGTCCACAGACCGTCTATCGATTTGTAAGTAGATTCATTTTCTATGTCTTCTGCTTTATTAGATTCGAATCTGCTTTGCATGCTTTTTTATTAGACTGTGATAAACATGTATGTTACATAAAATTATATTTTGCATGAATACGGATTAATGAACAACCAAATGGTCCTGCAGTGGTTTAATTCGAAAAAACCCCAACATGTGATAACCACCACCATTGGAAACCCACACGATGTTGTACAATGAGACAACCGCATTACCCTAATGAGACAACCCACACGATGTCGTACAATGAAACAGCTGAGTCAGATCTGGAGGATAAATCAACCGCGAGACCTCATAGAGCAAAAAGTGTTGCATTAATGTAGCAGCATCAACGATGAAGGTGAGGGTGAGTATGAGTGTGAGGATGAGTGGCGAGGTGTGAGGGTTCACGATTGAAAGGAATGAGAGATTTAGGTCATTTGAGAAATTTCACGATTTGGTTCCCAAATTTCACGAGACGTGTGTAATTTGAGAAATTTCAGATTTGGTTCCCAGATTGAAACGAGGCGCTATTGAATTTGGGTGGTAAATTAGGGGAAAATTAAGGTTTTGATTTGGGTGGTAGATCGCTTTTTGTTAGAATTCCGCTTGTTTTGGCCACACGTGCCTCACGTGCGAGGTTTCCGTCTCTCAGCCTTTAACGGCCGTTTAAATCTTCGGGACTAAAATTGACAGTTTGAATCCTATGGGACTAAAAGTGAGCGATTTTTTTGAAAAATGACCAAAATAGACAGCTCTGGGACCAAAAGGGGAGCAAGGCGTGTCCTATGGGACCAAAAGTGAAATTTTCTCTGCTCAATGCTAACATGTGAGCTCGTGCATTGCATTCAATATCAAATAAAAGCTTTAAAATAATAATAAAAAAATTCAAAAAAAATTTGTCAAGTGAGTGAGATTTACGCGCCGTGCGTGGGGCGCGTTGATCTCACAGCCACAAGGATTATGACATGTGGTAATTACGACTGTCCTGTTTTTTTCAAGAATTATATTAAAATAATACCATAATTACCACATGTCACAATTCTTGTGGTTGTGGGTCCTCATGGAGTAGCATAAATTTTCCTTTGGATTGTGACCTGTTAGATCTTTTCATATAAATTTTTGTGTCTAAACAAATTTCCCGTTTTATTATTGATAACCCCCAAAATTCATAAAAATATAAATATTATGACAAAAACTTGTATGAGACCGTTTAACGGGTCGCTTACGTTAGACGGGTCAAATAAAACACAAACCCGCCCAAAACCCACCCCGAAATCCATTTTCACGCATAAGCGAGTGTCTTACACGCACCCCCACGCGCAGTCACTGGAGTATCACTAGGTCTAAAGTAAAGTATCACTAGATATAAAGTAAAGTATCACTACGTGTGAAGTATCACTAACTGTGAGTGAAGTATCATTAACTATGAAGTGAAGTATCATTAGATATAAATTTGGCAAAATATCATTAACTATTAAGTGAAGTATCTGGTGAATATCATTAACTGTCTGTGAAATATCATTAATTATGGATGAAGTATCATTAACTGAGTATAATATGATATTATTGATGATTAAACATTAATTATCAAATTCATAATAGATAAATGTCATTAACTATGAGTGGAGTATCATTAACTCACATGTGAGTATCATTATTTATGGGGTGAAGTATCATTAACTCACATGTGAGTATCATTATTTATGGGGTAAAGTATCATCACCTATGGAGTGGAGTCTCATTACTATGGAAAAAAGTATCACTAATTAGAAATAAAAGTGTTAGTTTAAAACATGTACATAATCTCAAATTGAGAATCGGGTCTATGAATACAATAAAAGCTTATTCTTGAGTAAAAAAATTTATTTCATTATCATAGAGAAAAATATTATTGATTACAAAATAAAGTATCACTAATTACAAAAGAAAGTAACACTAATTACAAATAAAAGTATCACTAAAAATCTTCAACACGGTCTCGATCTTGTGCTGCTGCATGTACATCTGCACGCAATTCAAATTCCCAATTTCAGATAAAAAAATCAAAATTAGGTTCGTTATTGCAGTCGCAACGCATACAAACCAATCAATAATAATTCGTAGAAACACAGAAAATAAATCCAAAAAAATGCAACGAAACTGACTTATTCGCCCTCTCCGCAATCCCTGAGAACTCGTGTGTCCGATCCCTAATTGAAGCATTGCTCTTCACCAACATTTTTTCTGATCAAATTGTCAACAACTCAATAACATAAATGCTTTAATGAATTAACCTCCAAACCAAAAATTAGAGTTTGGAAAACAGGAATTTGGGAAATTTTAGCCCCGGTCTTAAACCTGAAATTAGTGAAAATAAATGAAATTTGTGAAACCCTATATTTGCGAGAAGATCGTAAAATTCAATGGAGAGTAAAAGTATGAAAATGAAACTGAAAATTATTTGTGTCTGTGTGTGCGTCTGATTGTATATATCTGCTTAATTGTAGATTGCAAGCAGGTACCTGAGCGAAGATTGTCGTAGAAGAAGAGCGGTTTTTTGGTGTTGGAGACCTGGATTCGATTCTTCTTCTGAGCATCTCCGGCGATGGCAATGTTGTTTACTCCCTCTGTAATTTCTTCCTTTTGATTGAGAAGGGAAGAATCGAAAGTATAAAAGTGGGTGGCTGAAAACAGGCGCTGAAGAGAGGGGGAGAAGAGGAAGAAGAATCGGGGATTGGAGAAGAGGTGATCTGATTAGGGCAACTGAGAGAGAGAGAGAGAGAGAGAGAGAGAGAGAGAGAGAGAGAGAGAGAGAGAGAGAGAGTGATAAGCCGATTTTGTTTTTAATATATATATGGCTGAGTCGGATCCGGGTTGGATGGAGATCCGTCTAACGTAAGAGACCCGTTAGACGATCTCACACAAGTGTGCCCCAAATATTATTATACTAGACATGTTAATTCTCATAGCCCCTTATTTAGAAACTCAGATAAGATAAAATAAAACTTCCATAGAGTTTGGCTTCTCGGGAAATGTTCATGAAATGAATAGTTCCTATGAGCAGCATTGACACAACTTTCTTGGGCCTGTAATTTTTGATCTGTTATGGGCTGCCTTACATCACTTTGGCCTGTTACTAACCCACACAAAATCTGGCTTAATTGTGATAATCATTTTAGCTGTCACTCACTCTCCAATTGTTTATTGGAGATTCTATTTAAGCTCAGACTCGTGTCCAGCCGAGTATCGTCGAGTTTAAATTTGATTCTTTTATTTTCGAATGAAACTGGAGCTAATAAATTTATGGAATCAGATTCAAGGCTCATGGCCGTTGTTCGAAATATTATCGAGAACACCCTTTCAACAAACATCATCGACAATTCAAGTATTGTGTTCCTGTCATTAGAATAAAAAAGAAGAAGAAAAAAGCCCAATCTCGATCTTAACAAATGGGAAGTGTTCTAGGCCATGCTCAACTCAAAGCTCTATTTATCTAATTATCTAATTATCTCTATACGTATTTCGCAGATCTCTATACTGCATTTTAAAAATCTTCTACAACCACGTACTCTATATATTTCACTTTATTTTTTATTCATTTCCAATAATTAACATGTGAAAAATATTACTACCTCCGTTTCATAATGTTTGTTGTTTAAGGTTTTTTTTTTAGTTTCAAAATGTTTGTTGTTTTATATAATTTGACATTCTCTCTCCCAATTTTAACCCTGTCAAATCCTACAAGATTTTTTGATTCTAACTTACCTATAATATATGAAGAGAGAAAAATATATGGAGAGAGAAAATATTGTTATTTTTTAGGAAAATATAGATGAATTAGATTTTATGGCATATATAAGAGATGGGTATATTTGTCCACAAAATTAATTCTTAATTCCAGATAAAAAAACAAAACAACAAACATTATGAAACGGAGGTAGTATAAAATTAGTCATCCAATTAAATTAAGAGTTAATTGCCAAATAAATCACCACATTTACACTCTTTTGCAAATTAGAAACCACACTTAAATCTAGTCAAATTACAACACCACATTTTAATTTGTATGAGATTAAGCATCCTAAATTTTTCCAACAAGTTAAATATGACGTGTTTGCTTTATAAACCACATTAACAACCACGTCAGCACACATATGTACCAAACGATGTCGATTTTATTAGTTTTCTCAATATATTTCATATTTTTAAAAAAATAATTATATAAAAAATGATTTTTCAACAAAAAAATAGAGAAAGTAACAAAAATGGCGCCGTTTGTTATGTGTGTGTGTTGACGTGGGTGCCAACATGAATTTTAGATCAAACATAAGCCAACCCCATATAAAATTGCAGTCAATTCCGCATCCACTACAGAGAGGGGCCTTCTAATTGGTATTACTCAGATTCTCTATTAGCTATTCGTTTAGTAACTGATGAGACTGATGGGGAGAAGTTCATCGAGGAGGAATTTCCGCCACTTTCTAAAGTTGTTAAACTAGTTTGCTTAAGGATTTTAGCCATATGCGTAGAGAAGTTAATTATATTACTCATACCATTGTTGGCTTTAGGGTTTTGTGTGTCGAGATGTGTACTTGGAACAAAGATGCGTGCAAAAGTAATAAGTCAAAAACCAAATATAACTGTGGCATCTGACTCCCACCTTCCGCCATCTAGTCAAGGCATTATAACAATTCCGTATTTGTATCTCATTTTATTTTGTGTCACATATATATGTTGAGGCATTGACATATATTTATTGCTATATGTTTGTTTGTGGAATTACAGAAGAAACAAGTGTTGATCTTCAATATTGAAAGAAGAATACATAGCCGAGATTTGTTGAAAGAAATTGACAAAGTGTTCATATAATTGTTCTGGATAGGGTGAACGAATTTTAGGCAGTTTCTTTCTATGTGCTGATTTATTTTATTACACTATTTTGATCAAGAAGAAAAGTCTTGATGCCTACCCTTAAATCAATACTGAAGATCTCTATTCAAATAAGGGAAGTTCTATGTCAATTAGGACTTGAAGATCCGCAAGAAAAATTCTCTAAGGTTATTCAAACAAGGGAAGTTCTATGCCAATTAGGATTTGAAAATTCACAAGAAAAGCTCTCTCTAAGGTTTGCTTTTCAGATTCGATGCCAAATATTGTTGTATTATTTTCATGAGCTTTTGTGGGCTTAGATATTAGCTAGAGTTGTTTTTATTTCTGCTCCACGTGTTAATCTAGCACAATTGCATGCGTTTTGTCACCAATCACTTAGAGGGAATTATGTTTAAAATTGTACATGATCTCAGGAGGTATTATAAGTGAAGTCATAAGGTAGCTAAGCTAGCTAATACGATTGTGGGTGGATCTCACAACTTTAATTTACAAAAGAATTTGAGTAGAAGAAATGATAACATAAAGATGAAGTCGTGTATGTGTAAGCTTTCTAAATAGACTTCACGAATGAATAGTAAACAATTATTCAATTGAGCACGAATGCTACCAGAATAAGTTGATTAACTGAACTAGATAACCAATTCCTTGGTCAATTTATTGTTTTTATTTTTATTATTTCTGCGCTTATTAAGAACGTACTAAGAAATATAAAATAGAATATCATGATAAAAGATGCACGTATTATATTTTGTGAGTTTTTAATATGTTGCTATTGTGTCCTTTCTTTCTTGTCTATGGTAGTACGGTCCAACTATTTTCGACTATTTCAAATGGTGCATGTCTTACTGCTTTTCTTTTTAATTTTTTCCCCAAAAATATATATTCTTTAAATTAAATGAAAATGATTTTTTTTTTATTTTTTTTTATCCGACAACTCGCGCAGTATATTTGTCCGATGTTAATGTGTGGACTCGTGCACTGCGTTTGATAATTAAATTTATTGAAATAAATATATACCCTAAAATAGAATTATTGAACCCTAAAATTAAATTGAATTAATTTATCTTTTTTGATCCAACGACTCGTGCAATGTACTTGTTTGATGCTAACGCGTGGGCTCGTGCTCCGCGCTCGATATTAAAGTTTTTCAAATTAACTATAAGCCCTAATTTAGATTAATAAATCTTAAAAAAAACTTAAACACAAAAACCCAAAATAAAACCTGGAAAAATCTAAAAAGTTCTAAAAATACTAAAAAACCCCCCTAAAAAAATAAACTTATAAAAAATCTCAAACCCGTAAACTCTAAACATTAATTTGAATGAAGAAAAATTACAATTTGAACTAAATAAACCCATATAAAATAACTAGCTGACCCGTTACTTTTAAAGGATACAGGTGATACTTTTAGAATTTTGAGATATATTTTTGGTGTTGAAGTTGATATTGATTTTGACCCTTTTTTGTGGGTTAACCTATGAATTTTGACTCGCCCATTTGAATTAACACTATATACAACTAGTACATACCAGTTTTTGCCAATTTTTTAATATCCTAATCAATTTAGTTTAAATCAATCATATGACAAATCAACATACTATTGACTACACTATTGATTATCCCAACTCCATGTAAAATTATAGAATTAAGATATGATTTTATAGGATCTCTCACAAAATCTTTAGAATTGCATGCCAATAAATTGCAAATTTTATGAAAAGTGTGAACGAATCTATCTTGTGCTACAAAAGCGCGCATGCAACATTAAAGCTGCATCTCCATCATCAATTTCTTTATTTTTACTTGTATTTACAGAGTATGTTTCGAATTATATCGATTATTTATTACTATTTTCCTTTGACCCCATCTTAATTATAACGATGATTACTATTTTCTACAGTTAAAGGTTCGCATAATTGTTATAAATTTGAAGCATAATTTCATTTTCCTTAAAAGTAATGACATGTAATTCATGTCTATATAATTATATATCTTCATTTAATCGTTTTCATCATTATACTTTGAAAAATGATAATTAACTGCCTCTCCGCCGAAATTTGTTTAACGAATTCAAACAAAATTTATATGTCGAAGGGTTAATTAGACTTCATTATTTACTCCTAGTATATATTTAAAATTTTTGTCAAAACCTTTCAAAAATTACAGATTTTTACTTGGCCATTGAATATTTTAATATATCTAGGATGAAAGCAAAATGTGGCGCTGGATTAATCTGGCATCCAAGTTAAAAATCTTAATTAATGCGGACGAAATATCCATGTAAGAATCAGGCAAGTAACATTACATTTGGGATCCCGGAATCTCGCTCCAGTCTTAAATTTATTGAATCATTCAGAAGGTCAAGTATCAATATGTTACTTTTGAAAAGTTAGACAAAAGTGTTACCGAACCGAAGATTAAATAAGTACAAAAGTGTAATTAATCATATCTAGAATTTCACTACTCAACTTCAGGTGTTACAATGATCTCTATGTCTAGCATATGCGTCTCACTCATGTAGTTTCGAACTATAAGGGGTGATATTTATTTTACGCATGACAACTTAAATATAGAGATAATTGCCTTAAAATACCGTATTTTGCACTGATTTTGAATTTTCATATGATATGAAAATATTGTACTTCCAAATGTCGTAAACTTAAAAATTTCTACAATTACAACATTATTCATATTTTCAACCAATTGAAACCGACTTGAATCATGCTGCAATTGTAAAATTTTCAATTCGCTGGAAACAATATCGATTCAATTGGTTTCAATCATGTAAAAACAATACGATTTCAATTACTTGAAGATGTGAATAATGTTGTAATAATAAAAGTTGATAAATTTATGTTATTGAAAGAATACTTTTAAAATCATTGTTAAAAATAAAAAAATCAGTGCAAAGTTCGGATATTTAGTATAGCTAGATATAGAAAATATGACATGTACATGCAATTAATGCCCATATATAAATAAATGATGCAACCAATAAATGATTATCTAAGAATAGTATGATAGCAATTATATTAGATTGTACATCACGATTATTTTCGAATAATGTCCAATTGATGAAGAAAAATCTGACCAAACTTGGTTGATCCAATAAGAAGTGAGTCAACAACTTAGTTGATCCAACTTACCATAACTCACCTAATTTTGATTTTCAGTTCTTTTCCTCAAATTCACATCTAAATTATGACGAAGAATCTCGCTGCAGCATGTGGTACCAAGTAATGATTATGATTTTTATTAAATTGGTATACATTTATATTGTCTTACTTACAAAACAAGAAAAGAAATTATAAACTCCTTGAAAATTTGAAATGATTGTATTACAAAAATCAAATAGAATTGTAACAGAGAAGTTAGTGAAACAAAAGCTACCACAAAAGAGCCCCCCCCCTGTTGTTTTGCTATAATAACATTTTTAGATATACATACCAGGGATTGGTTACGACGTCCATCACCATGTAAGAATTACACTACAAAAAAATCGCCGATTTGCGACGGAATTATCCGTCTTTAATTCGTGATTTTCTGTTGTTATTTATAACTACCGACGGATTAACGACGGACCGTGTCCGTCGTTATATCTTTAGTCGGCAAACCAACTTTACGACGGAAAAAGTCAGTCGTTGAACGTAACGACGGCCATAACGACGGATTATGGCCGTCGTTAACTCTTGTATCGTCTATAGTCGTTATGATTTACGACGGAATTAACGACGGAACTAGTATGTCGTTAATATTTAAAAAATAAAAAAATTAAATTAAAATATAACGACAGAACTCGTCCGTCGTTAATAAATTAAAATAAAAAAATAAAAGTATTAAAAAAATATTAACGACGGATTATGTTCCGTCGTTAATAATTAAACATAAATAAAAATAAAAATAACGACGGCACTTGTCTGTCGTTAAAAAATTAAAAATAAATTAAAAAATCGGTTTAATTTTTTTTTTCTATTTTTTGATTTATTTTTATTTTTTTAATTTTGATTATTGTTTGTAAATAAATTATGGAAGAACTTTAATAAACACGTAAAATAATATATATATATATATATATATATATAAATCTCCAATAAAATACATAAAATGTCATAAAATATAATAAAGAGTAAATAAAATACAAATAATAATAGTAATGTCGAGATCAAGATGGAGGAGGGCCCCTAAATTGCGCCCGCATCAGCTCGAACATCTCGGCCTGCTGTCGTAGCATCGCCTCCTGCTGATCGAGCTTCTCCTGCTGGGCTTGGAGAAGCGTTGTCTGTGCGTCCATCTGCTAGCGAAGAGCCGCCTGCTGGGCCTAGGGCTGTAAAAGAGCCAAGCTACTCGTGAGATACTCGAAGATCGACTCGAAAAAAACTCGCTCGAACGTGACTCGGCTCGTAAACGAGTCGAGCTCGAGCTCGCTAAACGAGCTCGAGCTTTTTGTCGAGCCGAGCTCGAGCTTGGGGGTGCTCGGCTCGAGAAGCTCGCGAGCTTACTCGGCTCGTGAAGCTCGCGAGTAGTTAATCGAGCTGTCTCACGAGTAGTTAAACGAGCTGTCTCGCGAGTAGTTAATCGTGCTGTCTCACGAGTAGTTAATCGAGTTGTCTCGCGAGTAGTTAAACGAGTTATCTCACGAGTAGTTAATCGAGCTGTCTCGCGAGTAGTTAAACGAGCTGTCTCACGAGTAGTTAATCGAGCTGTCTCACGAGCAGTTAATCGAGCTTTTTCCAATGTTTTTAAAATAAAATTTATTTTTGTTAAAATTTTTAATTAATAATAAAATGGAATCAATGGTAATTAATATACATTACTGGTATTAGATTTAAAACTTCTTAATTAATTAAATAAAAACTATGAAATGAAATAATATTTCAATTCATTGAAAATTTGATATGTGTGCATCGATCAAGGTGGATTAAATAATAAATATAAAATAAAATAATAGTTTTAATTAATACTATATTATCAAAATAAATATTAATATTAACCAAATATTATGAAAAATAATACTTTACATGAAATATTAAATGAAATTAATAAAATCAATTAGTTGATGAAAGTCAATATAAGTTAGTAACAACTAACAATACTAATGTATCGAAATCAATAGTAATATATCATATAATTTGTAAATATATAGTAATTTATATATTTATATTACTCTATTTTATATATCCGAGAATCAAGATACTATATACTCAAAATATTTATATATATATAATATTTCTTAACTAGATTTTAAATTATTATACCTTCTTAAGTAATAATGAAAAAAATAAAATGACAAAAATCAAGACTAATATTCACAAATTAATATTCTTCATTCTTCAATCCATTAAGAAATAAATATAAAATAAAATTATATTTTTAACTAATATAATGGAAACAATGACTAATATTAACTTCTAAATTATACTTAACTGAAATATTAATTGAAATCAATAATTGTTATTTCTTAACTAATATTTTCAAAGTTATATCATATATCAATATTATATATACATAGTAATTAGTAATATTATTCTATCCTATATTAACAAAATCAATTAGTTGATCAAAGTCAATATAAGTTAGTAACAACTAACAATACTAATGTATCGAAATCAATAGTAATATATCATATAATTTGTAAATATATAGTAATTTATATATTTATATTACTCTATTTTATATATCCGAGAATCTAGATACTATATACTCAAAATATTTATATATACATATAATATTTCTTAACTACATTTTAAATTATTATACCTTCTTAAGTAATAATGAAAAAAAAAATGACAAAAATCAAGACTAATATTCACAAATTAATATTCTTCATTCTTCAATCCATTAAGAAATAAATATAAAATAAAATTATATTTTTAACTAATATAACAGAAACAATGACTAATATTAACTTCTAAATTATACTTAACTGAAATATTAATTGAAATCAATAATTGTTATTTCTTAACTAATATTTTCAAAGTTATATCATATATCAATATTATATATACATAGTAATTAGTAATATTATTCTATCATATATTAACAAAATCAATTAGTTGATCAAAGTCAATATAAGTTAGTAACAACTAACAATACTAATGTATCGAAATACATTAGTAATATATCATATAATTTGTAAATATATAGTAATTTATATATTTATATTACTCTATTTTATATATCCGAGAATCGAGATACTATATACTCAAAATATTTATATATATATATATAATATTTCTTAACTACATTTTAAATTATTATACCTTCTTAAGTAATAATGAAAAAAAATAAAATGACAAAAATCAAGACTAATATTCACAAATTAATATTCTTCATTCTTCAATCCATTAAGAAATAAATATAAAATAAAATTATATTTTTAACTAATATAATGTAGACTTTTGATATTTTTGGTGGAGACTTGAAGACTTGAAGTTGAAACATTACTTCATATTTCTATCATATATTTGTGAAACTTTGCCACAATTTTTTTTTTTGTGGATTTCGTGTTGATTTGGAGTGTATTATATTTTAGAAATTTTATTAATATGTGGGGTTATTATTGTTGATTTTTTTTAGTTCCAGATAAACAAGCCGAGCTTAATTTCGAGTCGGACTCGAATATATAAACGAGTCGAGCTCGAGTTGGACTCGAATATATCATTAACGAGCCAAACTCGAGTTGAGTAATCGAGTTCGAGCTCGAGTCGATGTTCGAGCTCAAACTCGAGTTGAGTAATCGAGTTCGAGCTCGAGTCGATGTTCGAGCTCAAACTCGAGTCGAGTATCGAGCTTGAGCTCGAGTTAGGCTCGAATAACAAATAAACGAGTCGAGCTCAATTTGAGCTCGAGTACATAATTTTCTTCTCGAGTCGAGCTCGAGCTCGAGTATAAAGCTCGAGTCGAGCTCGAGCTCGAGCTCACGAGCAGTTAAACGAATCGAGCTCGAGCTTAGTGATACTCGACTCGACTCGACTCGTTTACAGCCCTAGCTGGGCCTCCATCTGCTCCTGGAGAGCCCTGATGGCAGCCTGAGTGTCAGACTGTGGAGGAGCTGCAGATGAGACGCTAGGAGTTGAATAACTCCGTGATCGACTGCCGAGCTCAAACACTCGATTCTTCTTCGAGTGTCGGAGGGCAGCATCGACATATACAACGCTCATGTCCACTGGTGGTGGCGCCTCATCTGTGCCAGGAGTCGGCTGGCTCAACTCCTCAACCCGAGCCAATACATCAGCCTATTCACAAAATCAAATAAGAATGATTAAATATTAAAATTAAAAGAAAAATATTAAACAAATATAACGACGGACACACTCCGTCGTTAACTTTCAAAAACTAAATAAAAAATAAAAATCTATAAATTTAACGACGGAATCTGTCCGTCGTTAAATATTAAAATTAAAAGAAAAATATTTGAAAAAATATAACGACGGATATAATCTGTCGTTAATATTAAAAAATAAATAAAATATAAAAATCTGTAAATATAATGACGGAATCTATCCGTCGTTACATATAACGACAATATTTACGTCGTAAGTCTGTCGTTAAATGACGACGGACATGTTCCGTCGTTACGCCGTCGCTAAATGACGACCCGAATTATGTCCGTCGGAAATTCCGTCGGTAAAACGTGAATTTTTTGTAGTGTTAGGAACTAATCATAGTTTTTTTTTGGGTTGATTAATGGTTGAGATTGAATTTGTGAAACAACTAAACAACACTGATAACATAATTAAGTAATTAATAATACACAATAGAGATATTACCACCAAAACAAAACAAACTATAAGCAATAAATGTAACATACGAAAGTAGTGAAAAATATAGCAAATATGTGAAAGATCGGGGCTTCGATCCCTAAATTAAATTCCTCATCCACAAGTACAATAAAATAAATAATAAAATTATAACAAATAAACACCAAGCTAAAAAATGATATTATCGTACAAAATAAACTCTGTCATCTCACCATTTAGGCAATGTTTGGTAAACTGGTACGGATATACCCACATTAATAAAATCTGGATTGCTTTGAAAGATAATTGCGTATTAGCTATTTTAATTGTGTGTTTGGTTATTAAGATAAATATAATAGATTGCTTCACACATCTGTTTGGTACATTGTTTTATTTAGTAGACTGAGGGAGGCGTCGAATACCTTGTCTAGAAACTGTAACCGAGGGGGGTGTCGGATACATTGTCCAGCCGAATCAGTAAATTACACTCCGGGCCTCGCGTTAGGATCGAGCCTCGCGTGAACAAGCAATGGCTACCAAACACACGGTTCTTACTGAATACCTTTACTAATATGCCTTTATCCAGACTACAAACATTGCCTTAATTTATAAAATGTTATGATTCAAGTTTATGGATGTTGATCATGACATCACTAATTGTTCTCTCAATTAGATCATCCTAATTAATGGCCCACTCAAATTACTTATTTCGAATAATTTTAAAATTATTCCCGAATTTTTTAAGAATACGATCGCCTCCTCGAATTAAGAAGAAATCAGTCAAAGGGTTCAGACTACTTGGATTTAAAAAACAACTAGAATTCATGTTTGGACCTATAATTAAATTTGTTTGCAAGATAGGTTATATGTATAATTTATTTAATGATTTATGGATGAAATAGATATTCATCATAACTTCTTTAATTCAAAACTTGGTCTGTATTGACACGAGTCTTTCTTCTCTTAGCTTTCATACAAAAACTTTATTTTACATATTAAAATGAAAGTACTAGTTTCGTGAGATGATGAACAATCAAGGACCAATCTACCCAACCGATTAACCCACTATTAAAGTGAAGGCAAAATAAATATATATTTATGTTTTGTAGTTCGCTTTGCAAAAATGTATCGAATAAGATGCTACAAAAATATCTAATTATATATCATTTTATATTTTTGGAAAAAATGTCATCAAATCCAATTTTGGGTGTTGGATTACTGGCAAAGCACGCTCAAATCTAGCGTTTAAAATGACGTGAAAATCATATTTCATTTTGAGATTAAATATGAGTTTTACGTCATTTTATAGAGAAATGCTAGCGAACAATGTCAACATATATACTTGTAACCCATACAACATTTAATTTAAAGAGTATTTTGAAAATTTATGAAATGTTCTAATTGCCTCCCATAAAAGGATAAATTAAAATTATTTTCTAATTTTTTTTTACTATCTACTACATATACATGACTCTTGAAATTTAAGGTATGATATTAAGCATTATCATCCCTTATTATTACAATAATTAATGAATAGAAAAAATGGGCCGACATGCTTTGTGTTGAAAATAGAGCAATATAAGCTATGAGGGAGACATAGCAAATCTTTTCTCGGACACCAAAGTATGGCTTCTTTGGACTTTACTCAAATCCCAAACATGTCTTATCAAATTATCAAACTACACAAGAATCATTAGTCCCTTCACACAAATACAAGTGGGGTTTGTCACTTGCCAGACAAAAACCCTTAGAATCTTCTTTTATGTGTGTGTGTGTGTGTGAGCGTGTGTGCTTCTTTTTATTTAATTTTGGTTTCTTGAATCATTCATGCTTTTCATTATTAGATGCTCTAGCTAATATTCAATTCTTGATGTCAAATTATTTTCATGAAGAAATTTGTGTAGGTTTGTTGGTGTGTGATGTATCCATTGAGTGGCATATAGGAAATTAAGTGTTTTGGGTGTTACATGTTTATGTTCAATTGATATATAATAAAATTTTACGCCCTAGCCAGCTATAATGTGCTTCATTTGTTGTCCTCTATTTGTATTTGCTAGGGTTGTCTTAACTTTTATGTCTTGGATTATGGAATTATGTAGGAATATTTTGAGCGTGTGCTAGCTTTTTGACTTATTGAGAGAAAAAAAAAAAAGAATTGAATAATAAAAAAAATCATTTTATTTAGAATTAATGAGCGTTTTCACACTGCAATAAAAATGGTCTTTATAGACAATATTATTAGAGATGATAAATGTTGTAAATTATAATAGATTTAAGTATTGACATGTCGTCTCTAATTAGCACATGTAATCTCTAATGATATTTTTGTGATGATATTGTTGTCACTTAAAATAATATTTAATTAATTTATTTGGGATCGATAAATGTTTTGGAACGCTCTATTTTAAAAAATGTCGTCCCAAAAAATATTTTTAGGTGATCACGATGTCATCACAAAGTCATTCCTTAAATCTATTATAACTTATAAGTGACGACATTTGTCGCGCGTCTCTAATGACCATTTTGTTGTAGTGTCAACTTTTTATATTGGGCAATTTTATTCAAATCTTCATCTAGTATATCTTAGTAAAATGAACCCCAAAATATCTAATTAACAATGTGAATATAAATAATGTAACATTTCAAGATTGATGGAGTTTCGATCAAAGGATAAATAATTCAACCAGACTATTTTGAGATAACGATTTCAAAACAATTCCGGATTAAGTAAATTAAATTCACAGCCACGCTTCAAAACTACTATTTTGAGGTAAGAGTTCAAAGAAAAAAAAAACCCTCCATAATTTAACTTTTTTTTTCTTCAATAGTTCTCATTTTCAACACATCACTCTAAATAGATTGATTTAACTATTAATGAGATATATATAATTATATTCATTATCAAAATAAAAAGAGAGAGAGAGAGAGAAAGAGAGAGGTGGAAAATGAGAAGCTGCAGATTAGCTGTAATATCACTCAAGTTGAGCTTTAAAGCATAATTTAATTTGTTAAGCCTAACATTACATGATACTTAATTGCAGTTGGTAGCCCACAAATGGGAACATTACTTATCCATTTGCTGTTGCTTTAGGCCAAGTTATTTGGCTGATTTGATTGGAAATGGTCACCTTCCAATTTTCGCAATTTCGTGCGAATTAATAAAACATTTAGTTATAGTAATTTCTAACCATATATTAATTCGTATTTTATTGGGTTAGATTCTCAAACCCTATCTTTTATTTTATCGATCTTATTAACATTCACTATTGTAATATCAATCTCAAGTCATGTTAATTTATCACTACTCAATAATTATGCATATATCAAATTCATCTACCCGTGTATGTATTTGTTTTGCACAAAAATATACACAGGTCAAACATAAGAAGATGAATCAATATTCGTATTCAAAATTATATCTAATGACACATTTGTATTTTTATTTGTGTTTAATTGTGTTTGTATTCAAATATTCACCGGCCTTATGAAATTTAACCCCTAATATAGTCCACACAAGACTCCCATTTGTTCTGTGTCCTCTTTGTATGTCAGTTGTTTGAAATTTTATTTTATTTTTTGTTAAGAAGGAAAATATTTGGTAAAGTGAAGAGTTGAAAGTAGATTGCATAAGCAATAATGAACATGAAATGAAATGTTATAATATTATGCGGCTACCATTAATAAATTTAGATTATTCCGTAATTTGTTGTGTATAATATAATTATCTATAGAAAGTATGAGATAAAATAGTAGTGCTTACTAAAAATTAAATTTGAACTAAATGAGGATAAGTATGAATGTATGAAAAAGAAATAAAATTTCTTGTTGCACATGGTAAGATACCCTTTGGATTAGCTAACCACCGGAACATAAATGTATAAAAAATATAGGCCCTCTAACTGCATCCTAATTTCATTATATTAGTGAATAAAGTTAAAAGCAAATAGATACATACATACTATGACAGAGCCATGAATATTTTTCAGGGGGTCCAATTCCTATGATAAAAAATCATAAGTAGAATAGTACAAATAAAATTTAAAAAAAAAAATTAAAAAATAAAATGTAAATTGTACGTTGGATTTGGTGGTAGGAAATAGCTTTTTTTAACAGTAATCCATTATTACTATTATATCAATTTTGGGTAGAATATAGATTTTTGTAATATTAAATTATATCAATTTTGGGTAGAATATAGGTTTTTATAATATTAAATTTAATATTACTAGTATATTAATGTATATTTTTTAAATTTCAGAGGAGAACAATGCCCTCAGTGTCACCACGCATGCGCATATATATATATATATATATAAATGTATAATAAAAAAATAATACAAGGTGTGACAATTTCTAAATCATATAAATAATCTCATGATCGAGCCCGATGCCCGACCCACCCTAAACAGGTGGCCTAGTGATGACTACGTAACTTAACTCATGAATTCGAATAATTAATGTTAACACTTCAAGTAAATGTACGAAAAATATTTATTACAATTACGTATATTTATAATATAAATACATTATTTTTTTATTGTGCTTAGACATTTTATATAATTTAAAACTCAGAGAATTTGGGACTAGCTAATTATGACATGGAATGTATGCATACATTCGATTGATTTACTAAACAATTTAAATTGATTGTCGTTTTGTTATATTAATTAAATGAATGGAGCTAAGCATTTAATTTTAATAAAAACGATCTAATCGACTATTTGATGTGATAGTATTAGGCCCGTTAATCAAGCAAAGGGTCTAAGTCTAACGAACCAACACCCCTCATCCCATGTGCTCTCCACCAATACATTTAGCCCACGTGTCACAATGTGAGGGCCTCTTTCAAATTATGTAATAATTTATTTAAGAAAACGATTAGAATTTCGACTCTATTTTATGTAAACTTCCAATGACATGTTTTCTGAAAAGAACGAAAATAAGAAAAGAAAAGACTTCCAATATTGCCATATTTTATTCATTTAGTTTTGTATAATTATGTATGAACATTCATAATAAATATATCTTAAACGAAGGAGTTCATCAAAACTAAACATAATACATATACCAATTTTTACAATAAATGAGTTAAAAAAGACGAAGTTAAAGAAACTTAAATATTTAGATTGTTATTGTATCGTATGCACAATAATGTTATTAATAAAAAAAAAATACCATCTCTTATGAATTCAAATCATGCTGGTACTTTAGGTTAAAATAACAGATATGTGTGCCCACGCGATAGCGATGCATATATAAAATAAAAATTTATATATAATTAGAGGATAAAGAATGTATTTTAACATAAGATTATGTAAAACTACGGCTAACTTGTATTTTAATGATCACAATTGTTGTCCACGTATTCATTCTTTCTCTCTCTCTTCTCCTATATAATTGCCTAGTCCTAGCAATCTTTTCCCCTACTAAACTTCAAGAGAGAGAAAGAAAGAGAGTTTAAAATAGAGGGACACAAAATGATCAAGTTAAGGCCAAAGATATTCTCTAGAAGCAATTCTAAGCTAGGCGGCGGAGTTGGTGGTGGAGGCAGCCCCGCTGCCACCATCGGCGGCGGTGAAATCAAATGGGAACTCAGGCCCGGTGGCATGCTTGTTCAGAAAAGAGAAAATCAAGAAAACGCCGGTGAAGAAATGATGATCACCATTAGAGTCTCAACTGTCTCAAAATGGCATGATATATCTGTCCAAGCCACCTCAACATTTGGTAATTCTTCTATTTCTTCCATTAATTTCATACAATTTCTAATTCATTCCATATAGTTATATTTATTTATTATTGAGATTTTTATGCCTCATGTTTGATTCTCGCTCAATGTTTTTCTTTATAATTTTAAAAAGTATAGTCGTTTAAGTAGTGATTTTTTTTTTTCAATTTACATTGATTATGTTGGTTTTCTATATATTAGTTTGTAAAAAATTGTCACCGTATGTTTTACACAAAAAGAGAAAATGAGATAGCTAGAGCTCGAGAGAGCCTTTTTTCCTTCACTTTCCGATTCTAATAGTGTTTTGTGTTTTTTAACATAAAGTAGAAACATGCATACAACTTATAACTATCATATCTCAAAAGTTTAACCAACTCCAATACATTTACCTCATGTACTAGTTGCTCTGTTTTTTTGTTTTCCAATTCCTTTTCCCTTTTAATTTATTCAGGAGAATTAAAGATTTTAGTATCGATATTGACAAAGTTGGAGCCCCATGAGCAAAGATTATTGTTCAAAGGCAAAGAGAGAGAAGATGATGAACACTTGCACATGGTTGGTGTAAGAGATAAGGACAAAGTGCTCATGTTAGAAGATCCGGCTATCAAAGAGAGGAAGCTCCTACTCGGGTCGACCCGGACCCGGGTCATCGGATCCCCTTATCGTACAATTAGGGTCTAATTAACTATTAACACTACTTAAATATTAATCAACTCTTAGATGCTTCTATATTTTGTATCTTTGATCAGCTAACTACTAAAGAAGTGATTATTTGTTAAATGTAATGTAATGTAATGATGATTATATGCTAATCATTATGGTGTGGTTTTGCTTTGTTTTTGTTTTTTTTTTCCAAAATACCCTTGCCGGCTTGAGCTTTATTAAATGTAAGAATGAATGCCCTAGTAATTTTGGATTAGTTTATTAGGGTATGGTTTATGTAAGAGAAATTCATCAATGATATTGGTTTCTCTTTGTTTTGTATTTATTCCAAAATCCAGCCGTACAACTTCTTCTTCTTCTTCTTCTTAAAAAATAATAATTGAGCAGTGAATTCACTGTGTACAATCATACTGGTTATAGATTGCTACAGTTGTGTGTTTAAAATTAACTTAGTGCGCATCGTAAATATGAGTATTATATAATTTATAATTTCGCACATGAATACTTCACTTGATGTAATGTTTACAAAAGTAATTAATACAATATGGGATACATATATAATTATAATCACACATATAAGAGACGATATATATTGTATTATGGAAATTTGCAATTATGTACCTACTCCATAAAGACAAGCAAATCGCCAAAGGGATCGACATATCAAGCGGTTAGGGATTTGAATAATCGGTATTTATGGACATTTTTTTAATATATCGACTATTGAGATAAGAATATACCTAAATTTAGTGGACTCTATTTTTCCCTCCGTATTTTTATTTCGCATTTTTTATTTACTTTTGTCTAATTTTTGTTTGTTTGCCCATTATACTTCAGTTCTTCCCACTATATTCTATTTTCTATATTTATTTTTTTCTCCTGGTACTTTTATATTCATTAAAGTCCCCCTATTTTTCTGACTTTCCCCTCATGTGCTTTGTGTACTATTTTTACTTTTGTCCCCTGATTTTTTTTTTTTTTTTTGATGGGGAAAAGTCAAACAATTTTTTTCCCGAAATTATAGAGGGAGTCAAGGGAGTGAGGGTGGTAAATTCGACCCGAGTTCTGACCACTTGAAATTTTTTATGCACTGTTTATGTTATATTCCTTGTTTTATTTTTAAATTATAAGTTTTTATTGTATTTTTTTCTTCAATTTTTTTTGTGATTTAGTTTAATTTTATGATTATTTATTAATATTTAATTTTCAGTTTTTAATTAATAATTCACTATTATGATTGATTATTTTAAATGAAATTTTATATGTTTTTTTTTAATTCATTACTTGATAAATGTCAACTACGATTATTTGTATTATAATAGATATTATTAAAATTATAAATTCAATAGAATAACACGAAGTGTAAGACAAAGAAGTATAATAGGAAATTTGAACCGAGTTCTCACGGAGTGATGCGCTTTTGTGACTAAACTAGTAGCCAAATATTTGTTAAAAGTCAAATGGATTCTATACGGCAACATAATGAATGTAGAGCTTCAAAGCTTCAATGTGTTAGTAGGTAATGGTGTGGCAAATTCGTCTCAAGACAGATTCAGCTAGCTTCAACTAGATCTTGAGCTGAGCTAAACATACACAAAACTATTATAACTCAAATATTTGGGATTAAAGCCTAGCTTTAGATAATTGTTTGAAATCCATTAAAACTAAGATACATTTTTTCTAACAATACAATTCATATAAAATGAGAATCAATATATTAGAGATATATTATACGTTAATTTATCTCAAGTTGATCTTGTTTTCTACAACTACTAGCATATAGCTTAGTTGATATTCTTTCTCTTTGTAAGAATGGGAAATCCACGTAAAAATCTCAATCACCTCATCTCCCAACTCAACAAAAAAAAAATAAAAAAAAATTACCGTATACCAACTCAAAAAAAAAAAAGGTCTCATTTTCTACACTTATTAGGTTTTTTATTCACCTATATCAGATGTCCTCATTTATTAATGAAATACACAAATTGCAATTCTCTACATGGTATCATAGTTAACATAAAATCCTAGATCCTAAAATTTTCTTTTGCGGCTATACTAGTCTACATGATAAGATTATTTATGTCTCATATAAAGTTATGTGGCTTAGTGACTAATAAATAAATAATTAAATATTTATGAACTAAATTATATGAGTTAATATGGAGAACTTTTATTATGGGTGTTGCTATTTGCACCACTATTTTTTAAATATACACCACATTAACATACACCGCCACTATAATTTATTTTATAAATATTTTTGTGTAAATGTATAAATATAGACAAAATAAAATAGTAATTGGGAAAAAAAAAGGATATAAGGATAGGAAGTTATTTGGGCAATTTGAAATGTAAATGTCTAAAATACCCTTATGACACATTTGTCCCCACATCCCAATCATTGTGTAAGTGTACCTTTTATAATTTTTTAATAACTATACAATAAATGTACACACCTAACATATAAAAATAAAAAAGAGGATCGATCCATGCATAAATTTCACGTTATACTTAATGAAAGCTAATAATAAATAATGATAACGATTGCCATTATTAAAACTAACGTTATGCATTTAATAATGCATAACGAAAATTGTTTAAAAACTAACGTCATGCATTTAATAATGCATAACGAAAATGATAATAAATAACGATTACATTTTTATCTTAATCATTATGGTATAATGATTAAGTATTAGTTGGCCAACATTAAATGAACATCAATGCATTATTATTTCTTTTTTTTTTTTCAGCCAAAATGAGGTAGGTAAAATGCATAAATATGTATTTATATAGGTAGGTATTAGTTGATCCAAATTAAATAAAATTTAATGCATTTAATTTTGTGTAAAAGAGGTTGGTGTAATGTGCATATATTGAGGGTTTGATCCGGAACACTCAAAACGAAAAATACAAAAAATGTCGAATTGCCTCAAACAAAAGGGAAGAAATATATTGAGAGTTTGATACAGAAGATTATTGAAAAAAGTAACGTCGTCTTCATCAACAAAACACCCTCGGCATTTTTCTGTAAAAGTTCCAAAATTTTGAAAGGTACGTTTCGAGTTTATTTTTGCAAGAAACGTAGAAAATTGTTCTAAGTTAGGCTATCTATTGCTATGGTTCCTACGTTCTTAATTATCTGAATTTATGAACTAGTGTTATGATTTCTTAATTTTAATTATGTAATGTTAGGCTATAACGATAACGATAGAAAGCATAATGATAATGATTAAATAGAAATGTTCCATTAAATAGAAGCATAATGATAATAAAGAGAGAATAACGAATGATTTAAAAAATATCATAACTATATTACATAACGATATGTTAACATGTTTATGATGATAGCTTAAACGATAAGGAATAACATTAGTTTATAATGTTTATAACGATTAAATAAAAGACATAACAATAATTAAAAATAAGCTTAATGATAAAGCATAACATTAGTTAATAATGTTTATAATGATGAAATAAAATGCATAACGATATAGCAAACAAATAAGTCATAACGATTATCTAGGAAAGCATAACGATAATAATAAATGCATAACGAAATTAAAATAAATGCATAACGATAATTCACAATGTTAAATAAAATAAAAACATTTATAATTATCAATGGACATAATGATAATTAAAATAAAACCATAACGATAATTTAATTAAAGCCATAATGATAATTAAAAACCGTTAAATAAAATAAAAGCATGACGATAATTATAAATAAATACATAATGATAATCAAAATAAAGCCATAACGATAATTTAATTAAAGCCATACTGATAATTAAGAACCATAACATTAAATAAAATAAAAGCATGACAATAATTATAAATAAATACATAATGATAATTTAATTAAAGCCACAACGATAATTTAATTAAAGCCATAACGATAGTTTAATTAAAGCCATAACAGTAATTAGAAATAAAATCATAACTATAATTAAGATAAATGTTTAACTTTAACTTAAAAAAATTCATAACGATAATTAAAAGCCCATAACAATAATTAATTTAATCCATAACGATAAGTAAAAAATGAATAGCGATAATTTAAATATAATAACGATAATTAAAAAAATGATAAGTAAAAAAGAATAATGATAATTTAAATTAAATAACGATAATTAAAAAAAGAATAACGACAATGCCTAATAATATCGTTATGCTCACTCTAGGATCTGACAGACAATGCTCATCTGAGACCCTCTCACCCGCCCCATGCTCTGAGCGTCAAACTCCCTCATCTGGCTTATCAATCAATCGATGCATTGTCTGTGGAGCCTGTTGTGTAGTCCAAGAACTCCTACGCGGTTGTGATGGGCCCACGACGTCAGACGTCCTAGCATATGTCCTCGGGACCACATGACAAACCACCTCAGCGAGTAACTTCTTCTTGAAGACCTTTCAAGGTATGACATACCTCACACCCAGTACACTCTCTCCCTCCAAACTCTGAAAGTATGGTGTGAGAAGCTCCTCAGATGATGGCACCATCAACTGGACATCCAACTGCATCAAAGTAATAACCATGTTAACATTAACACATAAAAATTTAATATTTTAAATTATTTATACAAAAAAAAAGTATTTGTCCATCAAAAAATGTAGAGAAGTCGACACTCGGGGCTGTAAATGACCACTTCAAGCAGCGCGGTGTGGTTCTTTGACCACCAACGACGTCCAACTGACGTCCAAGCCCGGGTAAAACCTCACGGGCCCATGTCTAACAAAAAAAATTATAATATCTTCTAAGTATAATCTCAAGTAGCTAAAATATATTTAAATAATTTATAATGATAAATTAAACTAATTACCTGAAGTGTCCAGACAGAGCCATACCAATAATATGCTCCATCCCGCTCTCCACCCATAGCCCGTCGCACTCTGGGGATGAGGCTGATAAAGTGCATAAGCATCTGAAATGTATAGTGATCGACTTTTTATTCGACTAAAATTTAACCGCAAGTGTACGGTACAATTATAGTATATATAGCGAGCAAGAGTATCGTATCTACAGAGACTAATTAGACCTAATTGTGTGTACTATAATATCGGACCTCAATCGTTATCTAGACGATAAGAAAATGAAAAGATAATTAACTAATTTAAAACTAAAGAAAGCATAAATAAAAAGGACAATTAAATGGAGATTGGGACAAGAAGGTAGAGGTACTTTTAGGATTGATTTCTTCGGTACTTGGCACTAATGATCCTATTTAATGTCTATTTATGGTGCTAAATTTCACTAGGGAAATCTCGTCTAAGCTCTCTCTCGAGATACTTAAGTTTGGAGGGTACATGCTAGGTTCACCATCTCCGAACGAATCTTACACATATACTTACCAAAACTCCTAAGATTTCTAGCCCTCACACTAAGCCTCAATTCTCTCGAATTTATCGACATAGGTGTCTCGTGCCTAGGGTTCGTCTATTGAGACTCATCTCTCGATTCATGAATCAATAGATAAAATCGTGCAAATTAGTGATCAATTAATCAACACTCATACGTAGCATAAGCACAATAAATAAAATCGAGTCATAAACAATCAATAAAAATAGAAATGCATAAATACCAAAATATGTTCAATCCCAAAATACAAGATAATCTAACCTAACATCTAAATAATGTAAGGATTAAATTATCTCAAAGAAAATTAAAGACAAAACAAGAAAATGAAACTAAGAACAACCCGGAAGTTGGCCTCGACTCCACCCTTGCCTCCACTCATCTCCTCTTTGCTCCATCTTCGGGCCATTGCTCCTTATTCACCCTAGCTAGGTGGAAATCCTAGCTAGGGTGTGGGTTTGAGGGGTGAGATGTGAAAATGGGAGAGGGAAGAAGGGTTTGGTGTTGGGACAATTTTGGGGATTTTTGTAGAGAAAAAATCTGTTGTGTGTGTGTTGTGTGTTTTTTTCTGTAGAGAAATCGCCAAATAAGAAGAAGAAAGAGCCCAGATCCAAACATTTGGGCTGGGGGCGCGACACGGGCACAGTCGCGCCCCCGGTCGCGTCTTCGGTCGCGTCCAGATTGAAGAAAACAATGTCTCTGGCGCGAGTGCAGGTCGGTCGCGCCTCCCGTCGCGCTGCCACTCGCGCCAGAATTTCTGCACTGACACCTTTCACGGTTTTGCTCCGTTCTCCCTCATTTCTTGTCCGATTGAGGTGATTCAACATACAACGCGTTCTTCATTCGATTCTCTATCTTCTCATGGCATTGGATCACTCAAAAATGCATTGATTAATTCTCCATTTCCTGTGAAAGTCAAACAACAAACAAAATTGGCTAGCGTCATGTCCTTGAATTTATCATACATCTGTCCCACAGTCGTCTTCTTCCCCTCAAATAATCAGTAATAGATGCCTCTGGGCGTAATAGGATGGGCCACATTCGGATCAAAACTCGATGTGCCAAACCGTAAGCCTGACACCAATGCATACTCAGAGGGCCCAAATCGCATCATGGATCCATTGAGATAGAACCAACACTCATTACCCCTCGCATGTAGAATCATGTGCGCACACCTCATGACAGATCAAGGCATGCAACGCCTTGCCTGCTATACTACCCCACTGAAATCTAAGAAATATCCAAAGCATCCAGATCTAAATATCTGGATCGTATCTCCACCCTCCCAAAATGACGTAACACCTCTCTAATGTGCTCAAGTAACTCCATCTTCACATACGTCATCACATTCGGCTTCAGTCTCTAGAGAGGACGTCTAATCCACTCAATCTAAAATTTACAATAGAAAATTGGATAATTAATTAATTATTATTATGTTAATTTTAAATTTTAAGCTACTGTCAATCATTATTCTAATTTTATACTAATATTATTATTAAATTTTTTTAATTAACGAGAATGAATTATATTAAAATAAAACTATTGTAATTTAATTCGGTTCATTAATAAATTTTTTAACAATAAATGGTGTGATTTATCATTTTATTAAGGTTAATTGCTACTTTAATTTAATTAAGGCATAACGTACACTAGGCTTATGTGAGGCATAATGACAAGTCTTAAATTATAATTGTTAGTTTTGTATACTGGAAGACTCGTCTTTGTATACTTTTCTGATGATATGATGATATGAAATGAAAGTTATTGCAGTCATTGTTTGCATTTAGATTATGTTCTATAATTGTTCTATGCAATGTTCCATATACTTACATTGTAGATGATATGGTGTGGGGAGTCACACGGTAAAGATCATATCATTAGAACCTTGTAATGTATTGAAGAGCTCACGGCTTAGATGGTCCTGAACACACCATCGGTACACCGTAGAATAATCTGATAAGTTAGTTTATATTGGCTAACTGATTATTCTAGTACACTGGTTAGTATATTGAGGAGGATCACGATAGGATACTATTCTCTGTCTCTGACCCAGTTTCTGAGAGAATAAAGATCCACAGAGTTCGGGTTCTGAACTCATGTGATATTGGCGAGCATATGTGTGCGTTGTTTGTTACTTTGATTTATCAATGAGTAAGATCTTTTCGTTGATCGAATTCGATATCTTGGGTAATAACAATGTATACATGATGTCTCGAGCAGTATGCATGAGCACTGTGTCCTGGTGCGCCAGGTAGATGATGTTCTCTTGAGGAAGCACAAGTTCATGTTGAAACCCTGCAGGTGGAATTTATTCCGTACATGAATAAAGCTTGTGTGGTAGTACTCAAGGTTTTAGATGTTAATTAATTATAGCTGTCAGAGGCTTACATAATTTATTAATGAACATTATATCTTAAACACGGGGAATGGCTGGACTAAAGGAGAAAGCATATTCATAAATATGTATTAAATTGGTAGGTCAGTTTTACTTCTTTAGTGGAATAAAAGTAAAACTTAATTTATTTAATTATATCCTAGGTTTATTGGATATTGGATATTAAATAAATTAGTGGGCCAATTTAATATTCTTCTAGATCCCTGTGGTAGCCCAATTGACTGATAGTGGACTGGATATTGAACTTGAGATAGAGGCCCAAGCCCAGTAGGGCTGGAACATGAAATTTCGCCCCTCCCTATATATAAGGGGAGGGGGGGCACGAAATTTTGATGACATTATTCATTGGAAATCAGCCCCTCTTTGTCTCTCAAAGTTATCCACAGATTTCACAATTCTGTCTAGTAGATTTCAGCCCACTCTGAATCTAGATACAGTCCGGGAATACAACAGAAGATCTTGGAGTATAATCTGTGGTGCTCGATTTTTTGAGGTGTTAGGTGGCGCCATACAGTGTTCATTCAACAACAAGATTAGATCTTTAATCTTGTCCACAGACCGTCTATCGATTTGTAAGTAGATTCGTTTCTATGTCTTCCGCTTTATTAGATTCAAATCTGCTTTGCATGCTTTTTGATTAGACTGTGATAAACATACATGTTACATAAAATTATGATTTGCATGAACATGGATTAATGAATAACCAAATGATGCTGCGGTGGTTTAATTCGAAAAAACCCCAACAACTGGTATCAGAGCGGGTTTTGGCACTGTTCTAAGATTAATCCGAGCATAATTTCGAATTGCATGATTAAATTTGATGATAAATTTATGGTGTTTAAATTTTCAGATTTAATTGGCAATGTATTTCGATTTTATGGTATTCAAAACTTGGAAGAATTTGAGATGTAAAAATCGAGAATTTTAGTTTTGAGGGTACTTGAATTTTCGGTCACTATGAGATTAAATTTGGGATGATATTTGATGTTTTTCAAATTTCCAGATTTAATTGTCATAGGGTTCGAAAATTTAGTCTTCAATTTTTCAAAAATTGAAGTGATAAAATTCCCTAATTTGGTGTAGTAATTTTCGGCACTTTTGGAATTAAGTTTGGATGATGTTGATCAAGATCAAATTTCCAGATTTATTTCCTAGTGTGGTTCGAAAATTATGATGATTAGAATTGGATTTGGTGATTTTTGATGTATACCAAAGATTACCTAATTCTAATCTAGATAGGTTTGAAATTAGAATTTTAAATTTGGTAATTTTTGAAGTGGATCAAAATTTCCAGATTTATTATTCTTGAAAATTTCGAAACCTCTAATATATTATTTGAAATTGTTTTTTGATTAATGTCAAAATTTCCAAATGTGAAATATAATGTAATTTTCGATTTTGTTAAAATAATTTGGAGAAGATTTTGATGAAAATCAAATTTCCAGATTTATTTAATGATGGTTTTCGAAAATTATGGATATTGGTGAAGATTTGATGTTATTTGATGTGTATCTTAATTTACCTAATTTTAATCTAGATAGATTTGAAAATAGAATTTTAAATTTGGAAGAATTTGAAGTGGATCAAATTTCCAGATTTATTATTGGTATTATTTTCAAAAATCTTCATTAAATATTGGATAAGGTGATTTTGGATATATACAAATAATTATCAAAATCCAATTGTGATAAGATTTTAAATTTGGATAAGTTTTGGAAGATTTTGGATTGGAATCAAATCTCCAAACTTTATCCTTAAAGATTTAGATTCTTATGGATAATATTTAGATTATATTTTTGATTTATATCAATATATCCAATTATTATTTAATTAGGGTGGTTAGAAAATATTAAATAAATTTGGTGGATAATTATTAATAATTTCCAGATTTATTTTGATGATATTTTCGAAATATACAAGATTTAAATTGGTGGATAATTATTTTAATTTCCAATTTTTATCTTGTGGATAATATCGAATCAATTAATTTAATTAATTGTAAAATTCGATTATTATTTAATATTCATGCATAGATATCATATGTTATTTTATGTGGATCATATAATACATGATTGTTGTTTTTGTAGACTGTGTTTGTTTGCAGGTTTACCAACTATCATGGCTCCTTTATTTTATGTGATGTATGGTTAAGTTGAATGGATGTTGGCCATATGCCGGTTTGGCCACGTGATTTTAATCCATGAGAAAATCCATGGATTAGGTCTAAGTTTTATTTTACGTTGTTTTAATGTAATAGATATAAAGCTGTTAGGTCGAGTTTTTTTGAGTTGTAATTTTTATTCTAGCAATACTAGATTTTTCCTTTTGGAATGGATAGTCTGTATTGAATAAAGATCGGAGACCAACTCAAAAAAGGAAAGTGGTTGAGCACCAAAAAGGAAGGTTCACCGGTTCACGTCCCGAAACCCTAAATGGAGCTAGGATTTTCGGCGAGGCGCGGTGAAGGGGGCGGCGGTTCCTATCCTGTTCCGGAGCTAACTTTCCAGTTTTATCTCATCAATCAACATGAGATATAAGCCATGATAGTTGGAATATTACTGTTGCTTATTATGTTGAAGCATGCAATGGATATTTATCATTTTATGTGATGTTTGCATGTTCGATAATGGGATAAAATGAAACCTCAAACATAAATAACTAAGTGGGAGAGATTTATACTAAAGTATGTAGAAATCTCATTCGGTCTCCATTAAAATCTGGTTTAATTGAGAAGTGATGGGCATGCGCGTTGACATCGGTCTTCCTCCATATCGGATGTGTCATATCACAGATTTCTCTAGAAATTAAATCTCCTAAAAGGATAGTTGTAGAACACTATTAGAACTAACTGACTCCTCTATCTGGAGCGGTTAAATTCGAATAGTGATCTTGGTGTGAAGATAATGATATGCACACTTAGATGTAATTTATTGATAAACATCCACACGATCGTGACTTATCAGTTAGATGATTACATGACCGTGTTTATTATCCAGCTATTAATTTTCTTGTTGTAAGGAAACTCAACTGGAGGCAAATTAAAGGTTTAACCTATTTAAAAATGAATTTTATAAACGTCCACACTATCGTGGCTTATAAAAGATGTTTTTAAAGTGTCGGTGGAAAAGTATATAATTTTTATGAGGCTTTCGATTATATACTGTTTATGTGACTGTACTCATGTTTAGTTTCAGTTATTTCATATCATCAATGACACTCTCCAATCTGTCCTCAATCCTCAAAGAAAACAAACTGGTCGGTGAAAACTACAATGACTGGATTCGTAACCTTAACTTAGTTCTTGTTGCTGAGGGACACAAGTTTGTACTTGAAGAGGTTTGTCCTCAGACGCCAGATGAGGATTCTGACGAAGCCCAAAAGATTGCATATGATAAGTGGGTTATGTCTAATGAGATAACGCGCTGTTACATCTTGGCATCTATGTCAAGTGTGTTGCAACATCAGCATGAGCCTATGAAAACCGCTTATGATATCATGTACAACCTTAGGCAGCTATTCGGTCATTAGAACCGCTCGGCACGCCATTTGGCAATGAAGAAACTAATAGATGCGAGAATGTCTGACTCCACACCTGTTAGGGATCACGTTCTCATGATGATGGGGTATTTATCTGAGATCGAGACCTTGGGTGGAGAGCTAGATGGCGATTTTCAAATCGACATTGTTCTTCATAGCTTGTCCTCGAAGTTTGAGCAGTTCAGGCTGAATTTTAACATGATTAAAAGGGATGTCAGCCTGACTGAACTACTCATAGATCTTCAGGCAGCTGAATTGCTCCAAAAGAGCAATCCTGAGGCCCACATAGCTGAAAAAGGAGCGTCTTCTTCTGGTGGAAAAAGGAAGAAAAGAAACGCACCTAAAAAGGCTGCAGATGAGGCACCTAAGGTGAAGAAGCCAAAGGCAAAGATTCCTCCTGAGGAGTTCAAGTCGAAGACTAAGTGCTTCAAGTGCGGCCAACCAGGTCACTGGAAGGCGGCGTGTCCTAACAAGAAGAATAAGAAAGGTACATCTCACACTCTGGTTGTGAAAACATGTTTAGCAACTTGTTCTACCCAGTCATGGGTAGTAGATACTGGAGCTACTGATTATGTTTGCATGTCTTTACAGGGGTTCTTGGTAAAAAGACAACTGAGTGAGGACGAGATCACCGTCTATATGGGCAATGCTACAAGAGTGGCGGCTGTTGCAGTGGGAGACGTTGTTTTACCTTTCAGTAGTGATAGAACTTTGGTTTTGAAAGACTGTCTTTATGTGCCTGGTTTTAGGCGAAACTTGATTTCAGTTTCTAAATTGATTATGGATGGATATTCTGTTTCTTTTGATAACAAAGTAGTTATCTTTAGTGGTAAACATTTTATCTGTTCTGGCATATTGGATGGACACTTATACTTTCTTAAACCAACTGAAAACACTATGCATAGACAACTGTTGAATACATCGATCATAAACCCTAACAAGAGAAAAGAACCTTCGGGGTTGAATCAAACCTATCTTTGGCATTTAAGGCTACGTCATATTAACCTTAAGAGGATACAAAGGCTTGTAAACGATGGACCATTGTCTTCTTTGGTACTGGAATCATTTTCTTTGTGTGAATCCTGTTTGGAAGGTAAAATGACCAAGCGTCCTTTCCAGTCAAAAGGAAATAGATCCAAAAGGCTATTAGATTTGATTCACTCTGACCTATGCGGCCCTATGTCAGTTCAAGCTCGAGGAGGGTTCGAGTATTTCATCACTCTCATTGATGATTACTCTAGATACGGTTATATCTACCTGTTACGTCGCACGTCTGAATGCTTTGAGAAATTCAAAGAGTTTAAGGCGGAAGCGGAGAAACGAACAGGCAGAAGTATCAAGTCACTACGTTCTGATCGTGGTGGTGAGTATCTCTCAAGCGAATTTAGGGATTACATGGCAGAGAGTGGGATTACATCCCAGTTGACTGCGCCTGGAACGCCACAGCAGAATGGCGTGGCGGAAAGAAGGAATCGTACATTGTTAGAGATGGTTAGATCGATGATGAGTTATTCTGAGTTGCCTATTTCATTCTGGGGATATGCCCTGGAAACAGCAGCCTATATTCTTAACTTGGTTCCATCAAAATCAGTTCATGCTACACCTACAGAACTATGGACTGGACGAAAGCCCAGTTTGAACCATATTCGGATTTGGGGTAGTCCAGCACACGTGTTGGATAAAGAAGCTGATAAGCTGGCTCCTCGTACTGATGTAAGGCTGTTCGTTGGATATCCTAGAGGAACGAAAGGTGGTTTGTTTTATAGTCCTAAGGATCAGAAAATCATTGTTAGCACCAATGCTCGATTCTTACAGGAAGACTATGTCATAAACCACAAATCAAGGAGTCACATCATCCTTGAGGAATTAAGGCGTGGATCGAATCCTACACCGGTTGTACAAGAAGAGGAACCACCAAACACTGCACAACGTGTCACAGAAGTACAGGAACTGCCTCGTCGCAGTAGGAGGGTTATACGCCAATCTGATAGATTCATTGGTCTGGGAGAGGCTTCAGATTTCCCAGAGGGTCTCAATTAATTGGATCCCAGGACCTATGACGAGGCAATTCGAGATAAAGATGCAGATTCTTGGAAAACTGCAATGGAGTCTGAGATTGGATCTATGGATCATAATCAAGTCTGGGAACTTGTAGAACCACTAGATGGGGTAAAACCCATTGTCTGTAAGTGGGTCTACAAGCGCAAGAGAGGATCTGATGGGAAGATTGAAACCTTCAAAGCTAGATTGGTGGCAAAATGGTATACTCAGAAAGAAGAGGTCGATTATGAGGAAACCTTTTCGCCGGTAGCCATGCTTAATTCAATCCGGATTCTCTTGTCTATTGCCGCTCATTTGGATTATGAGATCTGGCAGATGGATGTCAAGATGGCTTTCCTAAACGGAAGTCTTGAGGAAAACATTCACATGAAACAACCAGAGGGATTCATTGCTAAGGGCCAAGAGCATTTGGTGTGTAAGCTTAAGAGATCCATTTATGGACTTAAGCAGGCATCGAGGTCTTGGAACATCCGATTTGATGAGGTTATCTAGTCATATGGATTCGTTCAAAGTCCGGATGAGAGCTGTGTGTACAAGAAATGTGACGGAAACGTGGTGGCATTCCTCGTACTTTATGTTGATGACATCTTGCTTATTGGAAACAGTAAGAAGGCGTTGTCAAACATTAGAGTGTGGTTGTCCGAGCAGTTCGATATGAAGGATCTGGGTGAAGCCGGACATGTCCTTGGCATCAAGATCATTCGTGATCGCCAGAAAAGGATGTTATGTCTGTCCCAGGCGACTTATATCGATACAGTGCTAGCTAGATTTGGCATGCAAGATTCCAAGAAAGGTTTTATACCTTACATGCATGAAATTCATCTATCCAAGGAAATGTGTCCCCAAACACAGTCTGAGATAGAGGAAATGAAGAAAGTACCATATACTTCGGCTGTGGGAAGTTTGATGTATGCTATGCTATGCACTAGACCTGATATATGCTATGCCGTTGGCATGGTAAGCAGATATCAGTCTAACCCTGGACAAGGTCACTGGACTGCGGTCAAAAACATTCTCAAGTACCTTAAACGGACTCGAGACTACATGTTGGTTTTCCGCTCTGATAGTCTAGTACCTTTGGGTTACACGGACTCAGATTTTCAATCCGACAAAGATCAGAGTAAGTCTACCTCGGTCTATGTGTTTACACTAGGATGTGGAGCCATCGCATGGAGGAGTATTAAGCAGAAATGCATTGTGGATTCCACCATGGAAGCTGAGTATGTAGCTGCCTCTGAGGCTGCAAAAGAGGCTGTCTGGCTCCGCGGGTTCCTAGTGGGCTTGGGCGTGGTTTCTGATTTGCCTAAGACTATCACGATATACTGTGATAACTCTGGTGCAGTGGCAAATTCGAAGGAACCCAGAGCCCACAAGGCAAGTAAACACATAGAGAGAAAATACCATCTTATACGAGAAATCATTAAGAGAGTAGACGTGGAGGTGGTCAAGATTGCATCTGAGGACAACCTGGCTGATCCATTCACGAAGAGCCTGGAGGCTAAGACCTTTGATGGTCACGTGGAGAAAATGGGAGTGAGATACAGACCCGGTAGCGCAGTTTGAGTTGATAATTTTAGATTGGAGAGTTTGCCAGTTAGTTATTATGCTTGAAAGACATGCTTCAAGTATAACTGGGAGATTGTTAGTTTTTTATACTGGAAGACTCGTCTTTGTATACTTTTCTGATGATATGAAATGAAAGTTATTGTAGTCACTGTTTGCATTTAGATTATGTTCTATAATTGTTCTATGCAATGTTCCATATACTTACATTATAGATGATATGGTGTGGGGAGTCACACGGTAAAGATCATATCATTAGAACCTTGTAATGTATTGAAGAGCTCACGGCTTAGATGGTCCTGAACACACCATCTGTACACCGTAGAATAATCTAATAAGTTAGTTTATCTTGGCTAACTGATTATTCTAGTACACTGGTTAGTTTATTGAGGAGGATCACGATAGGATACTATTCTCTGTCTCTGACCCAGTTTCTGAGAGAATAAAGATCCACAGAGTTCGGGTTCTGAACTCATGTGATATTGGCGAGCATATGTGTGCATTGTTTGTTACTTTGATTTATCAATGAGTAATATCTTTTCATAGATCGAATTCGATATCTTGGGTAATAACAATGTATACATGATGTCTCGAGCAGTATGCATGAGCACTGTGTCCTGGTCGCCAGGTTGATGATGTTCTCTTGAGGAAGCACAAGTTCATGTTGAAACCCTGCAGGTGGAATTTATTCCGTACATGAATAAAGCTTGTGTGGTAGTACTCAAGGTTTTAGATGTTAATTAATTATAGCTGTCAGAGGCTTACATAATTAATTAATGAACATTATATCTTAAACACGGGAAATGGCTGGAGTAAAGGAGAAAGCATATTCGTAAATATGTATTAAATTGGTAGGTCAGTTTTACTTCTTTAGTGGAATAAAAGTAAAACTTAATTTATTTAATTATATCCTAGGTTTATTGGAGATTGGATATTAAATAAATTAGTGGGCCAATTTAATATTCTTCTAGATCCCTGTTGTAGCCCAATTAACTGATAGTGGACTGGATATTGAACTTGAGATAGAGGCTCAAGCCCAGTAGGGCTGGAACATGAAATTTCGCCCCTCCCTATATATAAGGGGAGGGGGGGCACGAAATTTTGATGACATTATTCATTGGAAATCAGCCCCTCTTTGTCTCTCAAAGTTATCCACAAATTTCACAATTCTATCTAGTAGATTTCAGCCCACTCTGAATCTAGATACAGTCCGGGAATACAACAGAAGATCTTGGAATAGAATATGTGGTGCTCGATTTTTTGAGGTGTTAGGTGGCGCCATACAGTGTTCATTCAAAAACAAGATTAGATCTTTAATCTTGTCCACAAACCGTCTATCGATTTGTAAGTAGATTCGTTTCTATGTCTTCCGCTTTATTAGATTCAAATCTGCTTTGCATGCTTTTTGATTAGACTGTGATAAACATACATGTTACATAAAATTATGATTTGCATGAACATGGATTAATGAATAACCAAATGATCCTGCAGTGGTTTAATTCGAAAAAACCTCAACAATAATTAATAAGGCATAACGATAAAATAACACATAACGCTTGATAAAGTATGGCATAACGATTAAGTTATAATTAAGGCATAAAGAAGGCATAACGATCGTTAAGACATAACGATAATAAAAAATTGGTATAACAATAGTTTTAAAATGCATAACGATAATTTTAAAATGCATAACGATAATAACAAAACACAAATATATCGTTATCATAGCACAATATATATCGTTATGCAGAATATCTATCGTTAGAGCATAGAAACACAAACATTAAAGCACAATATCTATCATTAGAGCATAGAAACACATACATTAAAGCACAATATATATCATTATGCTATAAAAACTATCTTTATGCAAGATCCGAAAAAATAGCATTATCGTTATGCCATAAAAAACTATCGTTATGATATGAACAACTATCGTTATGGGGTCACTACAAGAATACAACATTATAGCGACTGAAATGATGATAGAACACATTCTGTCAACACGGGCGACGGAAAGGCGACGAATATGTCCGTTGCGACCTCGGGTGAAGGACATAGGGACGGACCCACCGTTGCCATATAAGGCGACAAACGTATTCTGTCACCTTATGATTTCTTTTAATTATTTTTTTATTTTTAATCCCTGGAAAATAAGGCGACGGAACGATTCCGACGCCTTATTTCTTTTTTTATTTTTTTTCCAAATAATAAGAAAACATAAATATTTCGTCACCATATTTCAGATTTTTCTTTTTTTTTTTAAATTTATTTTAACGGGTGACGGACTATTCCGTCGCCAATTCCGTCGCCCGATCTAGTAATATATGGGTGGGCAACCTTCTTCTCCAATTTCAATTTCAAAAAACCTTAATCCCCCTCCATCACCATCTCCCGCCTTTCCCCACCTTCCCCCACCGCCGTCCCCCCCTCTCTCTCTCCCTATCTCACTCTCTCTCCGCCCCCGTCTCCGATAGGGAGAGGTATAGACGCCGGAAGCGCGCCGCCCCGGAGCCGCTTGCCGCCTGCCACCGCCACCGCTGTGGAGGTAAGTCTCCTGCACGCATCTCTATGTTTCTTTTAATTAATTTTGTGAATTTTTTTAGAATTGAATTGAAATTTCAGCATATAATTGTTCGATGTTGTTATTAATTATCTAAAATTTGCACATTCTGATTGTGCCATAATATTGATAAATATACGTAGATTAAGTATATTCAGTTCTCATATTCTGAAAAAAAAACTCTGATGTAAAAAATCAAGAAGAAGTCTGTGTTGAAGAGTTAATTTTATTCTGCAAAATATTTTGGTATGTTTTCTAAAATTTTTGGTTTAAAGATTATCGTTTAACTATGAAATTTAATACTAATTGAAATGTTCATATGATATCTAAAATTTTACATTTTTAAAAGTAAAATATTTGTATTTCTGTAGAGACAAGATGAAAGTGAATATTTGTGTTTAATACAAGTCAAAACATAATGATTTGTGCTCAATTCAAATTACTTCATAGAATTGTTGTCGGCAGGTGAGTGGAAATTTAATTATGAGTTTTATTACATTAGAATTTAAGATAAATTATAATTTCAGATTAGAGGATTGGATTTTGTTGGTCCCGGTGCGAGTATATGTCAGTTTAGAGGGGGGTTGAATAAACTGACTCAAAAACTTTAAACTGATTGCGGAATATATAGGGCCCTGACTCGCTTTAGACAATTTTATCTGTGCACTGATCAGTTGAGTGAGAGAGAGCTTGACAAAAGCTTAGCTGATTAGCTGATCAGTTAAGACTGATAGCTTGAACACTTAGCTTGTCAGTGCAGCTTGTGTGCTTATAGTGTGCAGTTTAGAAACATGCAAAGACTTAGAGCATAAAGTAGAACACACATAAGATTTATAGAGGTTTGAAGCTTCCTGCTTCTACGTCCTCTCTTCCTTCCTCAGAAGGGCAATCCACTATGCAGGTGTAAAGTTTCTTTATTACAGTTACACAGTGAAGAATCCTGTTGGACCTGAAAACGGCACCCTTCAAACCGAACGCGACCTCCTTTCCAACTGTTGTTGTCCCGGAAGAATGGACCCGTCAGTATGCTCCTCCTCAGCTAGTTTCTGGGTCGACAATTCACACTTACCAGTCCCAACTGCTCGCTGAGACTTTAGGTGCTATTGCCCGTCTTTATATGATTTTAGATCTCTCTCGATCTTCAAGAAGACAGTCTTGAATCTGTTATCAACCTGGAGTGCTCCTTCAACTTTGAGCTGGGTGGTTGATCTTTAAAGAACTGAACTGAGAAGTTTTGCTCTGGCTGGAATTCTGCTTCAACTAGCTAGCTTGCTTGGAACTTAAAGCATGCCTTCTCAGTTGGGACTTTTCGCACTTAAGAGATTTAAGCTTTGAGCTGTGGGGAGGGAGAAAGAAGAACTCGTTCTGTAAAATAGTAAGAGTTAGCTTTGTACGTTGTAAAGTCTTCTGTTTGAATGAGATTCACTTTCTTATATAGATGAGTGATCTTTAGTGACCGTTGAGATTGGTAGATTAGTTGATTCCACCAACGACGGTTTAATATTTGTAGCCGTTGAAGCATGAATGAACTTAGCCATTGAATTTAATGGCCTCTACTCCAATATCGTCAGGATCTTCCTGCGATTGCTTGTCAGGATTCTCTAATAACTGCTTATCGGAGATCAGTTATTACGGCTATCAGTTCTGAACTTTAGCTGATGGGGTCTCAGCTGTCTCGACTTTCAGCTCTGAAATTGTCCAGTTGGCAGTTTCTCAGCTGCCTTATGCTTCAGTCCTGGAGTGCCTTGTATCAGCTGCCGTAGCTTTTAGCAGCTGGGCTTTTAGAGCTTTCAGCTCTAGTCTCTAGTAAGCTTCCAGTTGAGCTTTCTTCTCCCAACTGACTGATCTTGGTCAGTTCAGTTTGGTCTTGAGCTTTCAAGCTGGCTCTTTCCTCATCAGTTTCTCTTGGCTTTCAGCTGGACTGATGGCTTACTCATCTGTTGATGCTTTCCAGTCTCTTTCTATCACAGCTTCCCTTGAGCTTTGAAGAGTGGATCTTTGACTGGTCCAGATGCAACATCCTTTTAAGTTGGTTGACCATGCTTCAAGGTGATTGTATTTTCACTTCAGCTGAGCTGAGATTTGAAGTCTTATTTAGTCATTGCTTCAACTTCCAGTCTAAATAACCTGCAGTTTTTCAAATAGCTTTTCCATATATTTTGACATTTCATCAAAATCATCAGTTGGGTCATCTTGATAATTTTTCCCAACAAATTTTGTGCATAAAATACTTCTTTGGTGTCTGTTTAAATAAGACGATAATTTGGAGATACAATATTATTATTATTATTATTATTATTATTATTATTATTATTATTATTATTTAGTTTTAGTTAATAGTTATAATATATACGTATATATTAGCTTTCCTATTTTGCTAATTTAATATTTAGTTTTATTTTAAAGCTATATTAGGATTATGATTCTTTTTCTAAGGTTTTAATTATTTTCTACCTAAAAGATAAATAAAAATTATCAAGACAATTTATTTTCTAGCTAATGTTTCATTTAGCTAGAGCACATATATAAAATCTACGGATTAAATGAAACACAAGTTAAAATCCCATAACACTTACACTTTCAATAAACTCAAATTTAATAAAGTTATTTTAATAACTTTAAAATACCAAATTCAATAAAGTAAATTAACTACACAAAATAACATCAAATATTCTTCTTTGAATTTAAGCAATCATGTTTGTTGAATTTATTTAAGCATGTTGATGTGTTGAATTTATTTAAGCATGTTAATTTGTTGAATTTATTAAAGCATGTTAGTTGAATTTATTAAAGCATGTTAATTAGTTGAATTTATTAAAGCATGTGTATTAGTTGAATTTATGAAAGCATGTTAGTTCAATTTATTAAATCATGTTAGTTAAATGAGACGAGGGCCCTTGGATCCATCTATATTAATTGTTTGTAGTTAGATTGGGACGAGGGCCCCTGAATCCCTCTATTTTAATTCTACGTAGTTATATTAGGACGAGGGCCCCTAGATCCCTCTGGTGTTTGATTTTTGCTAGTTAATGAACATAGTTAAGTTATGTCGATGACTTGGTCAAAATATAGATTTCACGTCGTTATGCTGCTGAATTTTATGTTTTTCTCTAAGATCATGTGCATACGTATCTTTACGAGTTATTTTTATCTGATGAGTAGAGGTGGTGGATCTCACGGGGCTAGGTCCCAAGCGATGTCTTCTATGGGATCAGCTAACGGTACTATTGATGATAGCGTCGGTCAGGATGAGACCGATGCTACGGGAGAGGAGTCCCGTACAGTGGACTCAAGACAGGAGGTTGAGCTCGAGACCGTGGGCAGGGAGAGGTATGTTGAGATATATATATATATATATATATATATTGCTATATATATTCAATTAATTTACTTTAATTATGTATATTAATTATAATTCAATTACAGCTATCTTCAAGAGGTATATGCATCCTACGGGCTTTGCTTGGAAGAAGGTGTCTATGGATAGGAGGATGCTGTATTGGGCTGCATTCAAGGTAAAAAATTGATTTATATGTATTTGTGTTATCTAATATTATTACTAACGACGTTGTTTATTTATGTGTTAATACAGAAGGAGTTTAGGTGGTCTTATCCTGATGAGGAGGTGCTTCCGCTCATTTGAAAGAAGTGCCAGGAACGATACAGAGACATGGTGTACCATATGAAGAAGGATGACTACCTGGTGGGCAAGAAGCCCGATTTTGTGCGACAGGAGGACTGGCCTGCATGGATAGCATACTGGCAGGCGGAGGAGACTCAGTAGAAGGCTCTCCTGGCCAAGAGGAACCGTCTGACCGAGCCCGATGGCCCAGGATCCTCCAGCCAGATCCACCACGGAGGCGCCAGTTGTGCCGTGGATCATATGCGTGATCTGGTACGAGTTATAATAATTATTCAAGTTTATAGCTTTATAAATTAACACTTTCTAATGGATTTCATTTTATTTTGTTTAATCAGGCTAGAGAGCATAATTTGTTCGAGTGGGAGGCGTGCTACCAGACCTACCTCAAGCTTCACTGCCCGGACGACCGCCATTGAACCATAGCCAAGGCGAGGGAGAACAAGGTAAGTTTTTACGTACTAATATTTTAATATATATACGTATTATAAATAATTTATATATACATTGAAAAATGAATTACATTTATCCTGATGAATATAGGATAAGTGTGATGCCTTGGCTGCGGAGTGAAGAGCTGAGTGCAGGGAGCTAGATATGAGCGAGATCTTCCGTCAGGTGCTGACGCCTGACAAGAAGGGGCGCGCTATCGGGCTGGGGAACATGACCCCTGTCATTTATCGCCCTGCTGCAGCTGGAGAATCTTCGTCGTCATTGAGCCAAGGCTCCAGGATGCTGTACACCCAGACAGAGTTCGATGCGAGACTGGCTGAGATGCAAACACAGATGCAGGCACAGATGGATGCCCAGTAGGCGTCTGTGCAGCAGGTGCTGGAGAAGCAGGCCAGGATGGAGTCCCTGCTTGAGCACCTTCTCAATCAGCAGTTGGGTGGTACTGATAACGGGTCCGGAGGGTCTGCTAGCGGGTTTGAAGGGCATGCAGGCGGGTCGGACTCTTAGTTGTTTCTATTACTATTATTATGGAACCGTTTTTTGTATTTATATATATGTATTAAATTATGTACAATTATATATATATATATATATTTTAGTTTTATGATATTTTATTATATTTGGGTACCAATAAATATTTAAAAAGAAAAAGGAATTAAAAAAATAAAAAAAAGCCAAATTATAAATAATTTTTTTTTTTTAAAAATGGCGACGAAAATGTTCTATCGCCCGTTTTTTTCTATTTTATTAATTAAATTATTTTTTTTGGCGACGGAATTGTTCGTCGCCAAGGAAGACGACGGACTGTGTCCGTCGCCTTAAATTGGCGACCATTTTATACGATAATATATGGTGACGGAATATTCCGTCACCTTCTTTTTTTAGCGACTAGATTTAGGAGACGGACAATTTCCGTCGCCCGTTCAATTGGCGACGGAAAATGGGTATGGGGCGACGGAAATTTCTGTCGCTATTCCGTGATTGTCTTGTAGTTGGTAAACCTCTATCGTTAATCAAGATCTGGACATATTACCACTACTGTTATGGTATAACAACTATTGTTATGGTTTAACACACTATCATTATGGATAAAAACTAACCTATCTCTGTTTAGATGGGTTGCTTTGTGCCCAATTTTGTTCCTCCATTGATGCCATCATTTGGTTAGTCTTCACGATTTCTCGGCGATGTGTTTTCATGATATTTTTTTTTGGATTTTCCGGCGAAGTGATTTGAAGAGGAGAGAGTGCGAAGAAAACTGTGTTGGGGGAGAGATTAACGTTTCTTTTTCGTTCAAGATTTGAATCAGATTTTATTCCCTATTAGTAAAACGTTGAAAGTACAAACTGTCATACACTTTTCAGAAAAAGATTTTTTTTATTCTGATTTTGTGGGCCAAATGGTGTAAATATAGTACAAATTTCCCAAATAACTTCCATAGCATTATAACTTGCCCAACTAGATAAACTTTTTTCCCAATATTTTTTCTCTATACACCATAATTTTTTTTTTTCATTTTTGCCATTTAGTTTAATAATCAACTTAAACCATTATGGCACTATTGCAATCACATCTCTCTAGCTCTTAAAAGCACACCGCCATTGATAATATGCAAGAAGAAATATTATTGGCAATCCTAAATTAATTTTAACTGACTTCAACCCACCAGATTCCTTCGCCATTAAGCACGACCCTCTCACCCGGCTCCATCGTCTCTAAAATTGAGAAATAAAGAAATAGAGAAATTTGAATATAGTGAATCAAATTAAAATTTTTGAAGTAGAGTCTCTAATTCAAAAAATGATTTCTGAACAGATCACGAGAATTCGAAGAAATAAATTTCAAATCTCTTTTCTATTTTTGAAAGTTTAATTTTGAACTAGAACTTCAAAACACGAAGTTCAAACTAGTCCCATATTTTGAAAAATATTTTTCGAACTACATTCTTATTTTTGAAAATTATTTTCCAAATCAGTTGCATATAGACCTAGTTTTCTAAAACTAAAATAAAAAGAAATATAATTTTTTTGGCTAAAATCTCACATCAACTCCCATTTTTTGGTTTTTGGCTTCTTCTCAATTTCAGGTTTCATTTTCCTCAATTTTTGTTTCAAAAGCAGAATGAATTGGTGTTTCACTGAACTCTCAATTTTTTATTTTAGAAAGGGAGAGTGTGCAAGAGAGAGAGAGATGCAAAACTCTTAATACCTTGTTTGAGAGAGAGGGAGAGGGAGAAATAGCGTTCGTGCTTGCATCAATTTTTTTTTTATTTTTTTAATATTATTTTTAACTAAAAATGAAATTTAAGTAAATTAATATTATTTATTTTTAAAGTTAATTTAATAGTGGTGTATATTAAAAAAAATGGTGGTGTACATAGAAACACCATTTTATTATATTTGATGGGAAACAACAGGCTTACGGGGAATAACAACCCATTACCATAAAATTGGGTCCACTTCCTAATGTAAAATGTATTATCTATAAACTCTAGCCATCACGAATGATATATAATAGAAAGAATATCAAGGAGGCGAAACACCGATTTAATATTCTTCTCAAGAAATTCATCAGTGCAAATTTACTCATGGAGAAAAGTACACAATATTTTATCAATTATGTGATTATATGAGAATCATTAATTTCAAGATCTTGTAGTTATCTCATAAAATATTGTAGAAAACTTGAATAAATTTACATGTGGTATCAGAGCATGTATTATGAAATTATATGATTCTCCATTAATGAAGTTTTCCCAATTTGTATGAACTCCAATGATAAAATTGGGAATTATAATTTTCCTATGCAATTTTTGGTGTTATGAATCATAGAAATAATATTATGCATTAAACCGAAAGCCTAAAATTAAGGGAAAAGCTTTGTATTTAGATTTTGCACTTGAGATTTTCTATTACACTCTTTGTGCTACACTTTTAAATTATGTGTTTTTTTTTTCAATTTTTTTTTTTTAATTTAGTTTAATTTTAAGATTGTTTTTTAGGGTTCCGCCCACCCAATTAGGATTTATAATTATTTTTTAGTATTTAATTTTCAATTTTTAATTAATAATTCATTATTATGGTTGATTAATTTAAAATTAAATCTTTTAACTTTTTTAATTCATTTTTTATTGATAAATGTTGACTATGATTATTTATGTTAGAATTGATTTTTATTTTATAATAAATATTATTAAAATTATAAAATTTATAGTAAAACACATAGAAGTGTAATAGAAAATTTGAACCTCAGATTATAGACGTCAAATACTTGGTATTTTAGTAATATTGAATAAAGCATTCTAAGTAAATGTCTGAAATGCCATCATCCAAAAAATTAGTAAATGCACTTTGAATTTGAATTTGAATTTATTTCTCTCTCTTCACATTACTTTTTGGTAATACCAAGATAGTGCTCTATTTTTTATTTAAACAAATATTAAAGTTCTCACACACCCACTTCCATGAGCTAACCATTAATATTCTTCTTTTTAATAGCATATATATTAATAACTTTATACTAACTTTATAAATCATGCAAATTAAATCCAGTTAGTGTAATATATTAAATGCAAATTTTAGTAATCATGTAGTTAAATCCAGTTGCAAATTTTATAATCATGATTATTACAAACATGTAATTACGTGTGATATATATATATGTATGTATATATATATATTGAATCCAATTGCTCTTGTGTAAATTAAATCTGATTTGAAACTATATTATAAATTAAATGATATAAAGTTCGTAAATATAATATAAATTAAATATTATAAAGTTTTTAAGTATTGTATTATAAATTAAATATTATAAAGCTTGTAAATATAGTATAAATTAAATGGTTGAAAATTTGTAACTTTATTATAAATTAAATATTATAAAATTCATAAATATATTATAAATTAAATAGTATAAATTTCGTATTTATAATATAAATTAAATAATATGAAACTCATAACTATATTATAAACAAAATAGTATAAAATTCGTACCTATATCATAAATTAAATTATAGAGAATTTGTAATTATAGTATAAATTAAATATTATAAAGTTTGTAAATATAGTTTTATAAATTATATTATAAAGTTTGTGATGCGATCTTGGACCCCAGGACTATATCAGGTTGCTAGAGGGTGGAATCATTGACCCGAACTTCACAACGTAGATGAACTAGAGGTATGTGAAACTTATAACCCTACTGTGATTGGAAATAAGAACATCCGATATAAATTGAAGACGCCACAAATAGTTGTGTTGCACTGTTTGATAAGTCGATTGAACACGACACTCGGTTCAAACGAAATCTCACGCTGAGAAATATCAAATTATAATATTAAAAAGCTGTCTAATAAAATCCAGTGCAAGCCCTTATATAGGTGGGCAAATAAAATAAACCCTAACTAGGAATACTAGGACTAAAAGGAAATAAATAAATACTAAAATTCGAAAATAATCAAAATCCACGAACACTGTACTGGGCGCGACATGGGCCCTCGTGCCCGGTCCAAAGCAGAACACCTCGCAGTGCAGTGCGGTCCAATCGCACCTCCACTCGCGCTATTACTCACGCCAATGGGCATGACCAGTTCACTCGCGTCCAATCTTGCGCTGTGACTCGCGTCTGTTTTCCCGGACGCTCAAACTCAATCATCGGCACCCCACCTAGGATCGTATCAGTTTGTAACTATAGTATGAAGTCTGTAACTATAGTATAGTTGAGAATCAATTAATTTCGTGTAATAGTATATTGTATAGGTCCATCTAAGAATTCTTACATGACAATCAATTTCATTGTACTATAATGTATAGGTTCAATTTATGAATTATAATTTGAGAATCAATTTCATACTATACTATGTTGTATAGGTCAAATTGAGAATTATTACATGATAATTCACTCATTATACTATAATGTATATGCTTAATTTGTTAACTATAACTTGAGAATCAATTTCAATCTGTGAATTATAATTTGAGAATTAGTTTCAATTAATTTATGAATAACTTGAGCATAATTTTCATGTTATCATATATTGTATAACTCCAATTGATAGTCTTGCATGATAATGAATTTCTTTGTAATACAATTTGTATATGTGCTCAATAATTCTAAGAATAAATAATCTTTTTCCTAACAAAATAAGTTATAATGCTAAAAGATTAAAAAACTATATTGTATAGGTCCAATTGTGAATTATAACTTGAAAATTAATTTCAATTTGTGAATTATAACTTGAGAATCTAAATTTATGCTATAATTATATTGTATAGGTCCAATTGTGATTAATTGAGAATCAATTCCAATTTGTGAATTATAAATTTAGCATTTCAATTTGTATGTTATAAGAAATTACATTATATAAGTTCAGTTTATTTCAAATGATAAGAAATTATATTACATAAGTTCATTTGATTTGAAAATATAAGAAATTACATTATATAAGTCCATTTGATCTGAAATTATAAGGAATGACATTATTTCATTTCATTTCAAATTAATTACAAGAAATTAATTAGATTATATAATTTTACTTTCATTTCAAATTATAAGAAATGACATTATATATGTTCACTTAATTTGAAATGAAATGAACTTATAGAGTAATTTCATAAAATTTCACATGAAATGAATTTATATAATATAATATATTAATTATAATGTGAAACGAAATGAACATATAAAATTTAATTTCTTTAAATTTCAAATCAAATAAAGAGACAAAAGCTGTAGTTGAATCAATCAATGTTAGATTCGATGATCAGAATGATGCTGTCAATTCCACTGAAGAAGATGTACTCTTAGATGTGTTTGGACATTCTGAAGTACATGATGACACAGATAAAGAACCTAAAAAACAGAGAGTGAAGCAAAGGAAGCCTTCTCGACAGATCATCAAGGATCATCCTACTTTAGAAGTTATAGGAGATATCCATGAAAGGAGAATGACTAGAAGCAAACTGAGAAATAGACTACATGAGGAAATATCCAATGTCTATTTCACATCCAAGATTGAGCCCAAGAATATTCAAAAAGATCTCAAAGATGACTACTGGATTGAAGCCATGCAGGAAGAGCTTCTACAGTTCAAGAAGAATGATGTTTGAGATCTTGTACAGAAATCAGAAGAAGTTAATGTAGTCGGGACTAAGTGTATATTCAAAAATAAGACTGATAAATCTGGGAATATCACAATAAATAAAGCCAGACTTGTTGCTCAAGGATATTCACAGATTGAAGGATTAGACTTTGATGAGACGTTTGCTCCAGTCACTAGGATTGAATCAGTCAGACTACTCCTTGCAATGGCATGCATGATGAAGTTCAAACTATATCAGATGGATGTCACGAGTGCATTCCTAAATGGATTTCTGAAGAAAGATGTGTTTGTAGCTTAGCCTAAAGGATTTGAAGATCCTCATCATCCAGAGTATGTTTTCAAACTCAAAAAGGCTTTATATGGTTTGAAGCATGCTTCTCGAGCTTGGTATGAAAGACTGGCTATATACCTGGTTAGCAAAGCATATAATAGAGGAGGAGAAGACAAAACACTATTCATCAGAAAAAAGAAGACATAAGTGATTGTGGTTCAAGTTTATGTAGATGATTAGTGTTTGGCTCAGTATCCGATAAGATGGTCAAGAACTTTATCAGGTACATGGAAATTGAGTTTGAGATGAGCCTTGTTGGAGATCTGAAATACTTTCTTGGACTTCAGATTAAGCAGTCAGAAGAAGGTATATTTATCTCTCAGTCCAAGTATGCCAGAAACTTGGTCAAAAAGTTTGAACTGTAGAATTCTAAGCATAAAAGGATTCCTATAAGCACTACTGTCAAGATTGGGAAAGATGATGCAAGAGCTGAAGTTGATCAGACTCTATATAGAAGCATGATTGAAAGTCTTCTATACCTTACAACAAGCAGACTAGATATAGCATACAGTGTGGGAGTGTGTACCGGATATCAGTCTTGTCCTAAGGAGAGTCATATGAAGGCTGTGAAGAACATCATCATGTACATCAATGGAACAACAGACTATGGATTATGGTACACTTCAGATACAAATTCAAGTCTTACTGCCTACTGTGATGCTGATTGAGCAGGGTCTCCAGATGACAGAAAAAGCACATCAGGTGCTTGTTTCTTCTTAGGAACAATATTGTTTCCTGGTTCAGCAAGAAACAGAACTGCATATCCTTATCAACGGCAGAAGCTGAATACATTGCAGCTGGAAGCAGCTCTACACAAATCATATGGATGATGTAGATGATGAAGGACTATGAGGTTGCTCATGATACACCTATTCTGTATTATGACAACATGAGTGCTACCAATATTTCTAAGAATCCAGTTCAACATTCAAGGACAAAACACATCGACATCAGACATCACTTCATCAGAGAGCTAGTTGAAGAAGAAGTACTGAACATTGAACATGTGAAGATAGAAGATCAATTATCCGATCTATTCACCAAGGGACTAGATGCAGTTCGATTTGAGAAACTTAGAGCATCCTTTGGGGTTTGCTTGGTTTAGTAAAACCAAGATAAATGGTATGAGTGTATTTATTTCACACTCAGTAGGAAAGAACCATTCCCGGACAAAGGGACTGAATATTCCCATAAATTTTCATTAGAATATACATGAACAATTTTTAAAATCTTGTGTACATCTTTGTCAATGACTAGTTCTGACTCGCAATCGTCATCTCTGATTTTTCGGGATTTTCCTTCAATTTCTTAATCTAACGGATACCTGAGTCTACGTATAGAATGGAGTTCTCTCTTATATATTCATTTAGCCATTTAGAGAGATCATTCATATGCTTCAGAATTCTGAAACCTTGAGTTCTTTCTATTTTAAAATTTCTGATTTCTCTGTGATCATCTCTTCAATCTGCCATTGTTCTCTCTTGATCTTTCCTAGAACATTCCTTATATTTTTGAAATGGCACCTAAAAGAAAACTTGTCCGTCCAAAGAAGGACAGAACAAAGGGCTCAGTAGTCAAGAAATCAAAGAAGGCTACTACCCCTTCCTCGAAGAAAGTCATCACATCACCTGCTGCTTAAGTCCTTCAAAAAGAGAAAGGATCTACTGTTGATGATAAAGTTGTGCCTAAGGATATTCCTGTTCATGCAGAGGAACATGTTACTACTGAGAAGAGTACTACGGAGACAACAACACCTGTGAGTACTACGTCAAAGAAGAAGTCATCAAATCAACCTTCCACTGCAGAAGGTGATGTTGTTTCAAGGGAAGACGATATTTCCTTGAGTTTGAATATGAAGGCCATAGCTACTGCTATTGCAAAGGAGAAGAAAAAGGTCATCAAGAGACCTTTAGTTGCTGATCTTGCTGAAAAAGAAAATGATGTTCATAGTTTATCTTCAGAGTCTGCTGAAAAGACTCCTGTTCCTCAACAAGAAAAATTGTTTGCCTCAGTCCAGTATGATCTGTTCACCAGGTCACCAGTGAAGAAGAAAACTCCAAGAAAGAAGACCTCCACTGCTGTTGTACAGATTGTTCATAGAACACCTGTAACCAGAAGTCCAGCATTTGCCACTCCACTATCTATTGCTGCATCATTCAAGAAGAGAAAAGTTATCTCAACAGCTGAGCTGTCCAAGAAGGCCAAGAAGTCTGCTCAACTCAGAGATGTACCTGAAGATGTTCACTCTCATTCAAGTGAACACGATGCTGAAATTCATAACCAGATTATTCATCTGCCAGGTATCTCTAAACATACTTTATTTCGATCTACAAAGCATGTTGAGCTGTGGTAGAAAGTGAAGTAGAGGTCTATGATCTCTGAGAAGAAGGTGGACAAAGATACACTTTTAGCTACTGGAGTGTATACTTTGCGGGAGGATGCAGGATTACTTGGAACTGTGCATAGGGTGCATGAGTATGTTTCACTGGTAGTATCAGAATTCTACTACAACCTGAGCATGATGCTGAAAATTCATAACCAGATTATTCATCTGCCACGTATCTCTAAACATGCTTTATTTCGATCTACAATGTATGCTCAGCTGTGGGAGAAAGTTAAACAGAGGTCTATGATCTCTGAGAAGAAGGTGGACAAGGATAAACTTCTAGCTACTGGAGTGTATACTTTGTTGGAGGATGCATGATTACTTAGAACTGTGCAGAGGGTGCATGAGTATGTTCCACTAGTAGTATCAGAATTCTACTACAACCTGACCGAGGAGATCGATGATCTAGAATCAGAAGACTTTCATAAAGTCTTTGTCAGAGGAGAAATGCTGAACTTCTCACCATAACTCATTAATGAGTTTCAAGAATGCACTGTTGAGGGGGAGTTTGAAGAGATAGATGACTGGGGGATGGTTGTTGAAGAACTGACCCAGGGCATCTACACAAATGGCCCTCCAATCCTCAGACAATTCATTCGTCCAAGCTGACACACAAATATAGAGCCTTGTTCAGAATTTTGATCCACAACTGGATGCCAACTAAGCATAGAGTTGCAGTCACACAAGCACAAGGAAGATTTTGGTATCACCTAGGAACTGGTAAGAAATTTAACTATGGTGAGTTTGTGTTTGGAAAGCTTGTGAGAAGTGCAGAGTCTACAGTGGTGAAAGGACTTTTATGCTATCCTTCTCTGATATACAACATCATAAAGTAAGAAAAGAATAACGTTTCAACAAAGAATGATAGAGTCATTCCACCGAAGAAGCCTCTAGTAATCAAGGTTGGAGATTGGTGATCATCACATGCATCTTCAGTTAAAGAAGTTCATAACCTCTCAGAAAGGAAAGTGCTGCATCTACTGAAGACTCTTCACCAAAGGGGCCTGTGCTAAAGTTTCTGGAATGAAGCCTGGAGTTCCATGCTCGATTAATCTCTGAGCATACTTCTGAGAAGATGAAGATTCAGGCTCTGATAGCTGAACTCGCATCTGGAGAAGAATTTGCCTCCCCACCAGCAGATGTACCTGAGCATGTTCATAACTTGTACAAGCTTGCAAGTACTGCTGTAGTTGCTACTCAGAAGGGATCTCTATCGGCTCCAAAGCAAGGTAAATCACAGGATGATCAATCTGCAGTAAAGGAAGAGGAAGCTGAAGCAGAAAAGGAATAATCTGCTGAGGAGAAGCAAGAGGCTAATGAAGAGGAGTACGAAGCTGAAGAGGGTGATGAGATAGACTATGATGATGCTGAAGAAGGAGAGCAAGCATATGACAAATTTGAGTAGATTCTTTTTTACTCCTTTACCTTTCTCGGTGGCAAACAGGGGGAGAAAATCAATATAATTTGTTAATTCTCCTGTTTATGTTTCATTATCTTGTATCTGTATTTTTGCAAGATATTTTTGTTCTTAATTACTGTAATATCAAATCTTTGATATTACTTTGAACAATTGTTTTTATCTGTCCAAATATGATCTTAGTCTGCTAAAAAATTGAAACTGCTGATTATAAAAAATATATAATAGAAAAAATGCAATACAATAGAGCAGATACAAGCTGGTAAAAGAGTAAAAACATAGCTGGATCATATAATGTTCACAGAGATATTCAAGAATGTTTTAAAGTACATGATCCCTCAGTTTAAAGATTGTGTTCTTTAAAAACATGAAGCTGATTTGCCAACAGATAAAGATAAATGGAGAGATTGTTAGTGCAATCTACACTAAGGTGTTCGAGATTGTCATGATCTGTATAGCAATTTCAAAAAGAACACAAAAGGTTTTGGTTGTTCAAGATTGAAGACCATGTTCTGGACATTACAATGAACATTCCGCTGCAAATCTGATTGAAGATCAAGACATGTACTATATTATGTTCATGAACATGATCAAAGTACATGGTTATCTAGAGTATTTGCAAGAGATGTGCTGATACGATCCTGGATGGGATATCTGAAGGACCCGTGACGCGATCGCGAGCTAAGAGATTTAAGGAGAGCCTCAATGGGTTCATACGAGAGATTTGGGAACAAGAGGCGTCAAGGAAACCCATGGAAGGAGCCAATGAGGGGGAACCAAACTGGAAGGTATTGATATCGGCACAAGGTTATCAAGGGTTGGAGTTAGAGTGCATTGCATGAAGATGGAAATTAGTCGGTATGCCCATACCGCGCGCGACAGTCAGTATTCCCATACTGACTAGGAATAAAATCGGCCTTGATATTTTAATTAAGGGGATTGGTTTATTAGACTATAGTATTCATTTAGTCAGATTTTTATTTATTTTATTTCTTAATTTAAAATTTTTATGAGTCATAGTTTGACTAGGATTTATTTAAGGTAGTTTCCTACCTTGGATAGGATTCGAGTTAGGCAGTTTCCTAGTCTAGATAGAATTCTTTTTGGAGCAGATTTTTAAGTCCTTTTAGCATTAGATTTCGTCCATTCCTACACTATAAATAGAGATCCATTGTGAACATTATTCAACACACCATTATTAAATTCAGTTATAAACTTGTGAGTTTATTTTCTCTCTAGAGAACTTTTATCCGAATTTCATAATATTTGTGAGATTCAACTTCAACTTATCAAACGGGTTCATCATCCCCACTTGTGGTGTCTACATCAAATCCAAATTCGTGTTTCCAATTGATCGTGGGTTACGAATTCTACTAATTCGTGGTTCAACATCGTTGTGAGGCTAGGGTTTGGATCCATCCATCCAAATCGGTGAAACTGATACAAGTCCTGGGAAGTTCTATAACTTTCTTTGTCATGTACCGGCGAGGATCGCATCAAGTGGTATCAAAGCTTCGGATTTGTATCAGGTTCCATCTATCCTTTAAATTTTGTCTTTAAATTTTCGTTCTTTATAAAAAAAAATCTGGAAATTGTGTTGTTTTTCGTTGTTGTTGGATTTTGGAGATGCATTCCGTTATTTGGTTGTTGAACCTTAGATAGGTCGTGTGAATTGATTCAGGTATTTTTGATTTGAATTCTTTGGAGCGGAAATCGAGAGTTTAGACATCCGTAGGAACCGAGTGCATATATAATTGTAGGAGTTTATTGCGTAGAATTCTGGTTGAAATTAATTTGTTCATCTTTTCAATTAATTTCTATTGTAATACGTCTTAGTCCTATCTTTTGAGTTCATTGTGAAAAAAAAATGTGAAAAAAAAGAAAAAAAGAAGAGATGATTGGTTCTACTGGTTATGGAGGTAGAAAATATCATAGAGATGAATGTGAGGAGTATTGAGAAACTGGCATTCCACTATTCCGAGGTACAAGTGATCCCGAGTTGTACTTAGAGTGAGAGAGGAGGATTGAACTGTTGTTTGACTGTCATAATTATCCTGAATGGAGGAATGTCAGAATCGCAGCTAGTGGATTTTGTGATGAAGTTCTCAGCTGGTGGAATCAGTTTCATTCTGTTCGGCGATGTATGAGAGAGCCAATTGATACATGGAAAGCAATGAAGATAGTGATGAGAAGGCGACATGTGCCTTATTCCTACCTTAGAGAGCTAGAGATGGAGCTACATAATCTGAAGCAAGGCAGAAATGATGTAGAGGCGTATTATGGAGAAATGTTGGAGGCCATGAGGCGAGCTGACATGGAAGAATATCCGGAGGATACTATGGAAAGATTTTTATTTGGCCTACGCCATGAGATTAGAGATGTCGTGGAGTTGAGGCACTATGAGGAGTTAGCGGATATGGTGCAAGGAGCAATCAAAGTGGAGAAACGATTGCAGAAGGAAAACAGACAAATCCTAACAAGGCCATCCATATGGGATTTAGATTGGAGTACTTTTATACCTATGCTGGAGGTGAGTTTGAAGAATGAGGAAGTTGATGACGTGTAGTCCAATGTGGAGTTACCAATTGCGATCGTGACCACCAATAAGGATTCTAATCCTGAGGTACCATTTTCAGTTGATACACATGTTGATGAATTGTTAGTTGTTTCCACTTGTGAAGACGATGGTGTGGATAATCTTGAAGAGCCTATTGTAGAAAATTGTAATCAAGAGAAGATGGTGGTGGAAGATTCACTTTGTGAAGAATCTACTGTAGTCGTACAAAATTCTTTGAGATTGCAAATAACGGAGGATAGTGAGCTAACTCAAGAGGCCATATATGGAGGGGAGTTGAAGATAGACGGTGAAAGAAATGCGCTAATGTTGTAGTCACATCTTGAAATTGCATGTAACACCAGTGGGGATTGGGCCACATATCAGTTGAAACAATTCAGGCAAACAACCATGGTGGAATGGACGAGTTCTGACATTTTATGTCAACAATTTTCTTGTGATGTTTTTATTTTGAAGGTGGCTGAAGATGTTCCATTGGATGTTGAAGTCCCACCTGATTTGTTTGTGCATTCGATAGTCGGGCATTTGATGGTGATAAAGTGGTGACCGTTTGACACAGACTGGATGACTTTGAAGATGTATCTCGTGCAATTCGTGGTGGAAGAGTTTGAAGAACAAATTGTGTTCGTCTTTGATCCAGGCGGAGGTTCATATTTGAGGACAAATCCTTTTCAAGAGAAGGGGAATGATACGATCCTGGATGGGGTGCCTGAAGGACCCGTGACGCGATCGCGAGCTAAGAGGTTTAAGGAGAGCCTCAATGGGTTCATACGAGAGATTTGGGAACAAGAGGCGTCAAGGAAACCCATGGAAGGAGACAATGAGGGGGAACCAAGCTGGAAGGTATTGATATCGGCACAAGGTTATCAAGGGTTGGAGTTAGAGTGTATTGCATGAAGATGGAAATCAGTCGGTATGCCCATACCGCGCGCGACAGTCAGTATGCCCATACTGACTAGGAATAAAATCGGCCTTGATATTTTAATTAAGGGGATTGGTTTATTAGACTATAGTATTTATTTAGTCAGATTTTTATTTATTTTATTTCTTAATTTTCGATTTTTAAGAGTCATAGTTTGACTAGGATTTATTTAAGGCAGTTTCCTACCTTGGATAGGATTCTAGTTAGGTAGTTTCCTAGTCCAGATAGAATTCTTTTTGGAGCAGATTTTTAAGTCCTTTTAGCATTAGATTTCGTCCATCCCTACACTATAAATAGGGATCCATTGTGAACATTATTCAACACACCATTATTAAATTCAGTTATAAACTTGTGAGTTTATTTTCTCTCTAGAGAACTTTTATCCGAATTTCATAATATTTGTGAGATTCAACTTCGACTTATCAAACGGGTTCATCATCCCCGCTTGTGGCGTCTACATCAAATCCAAGTTTATGTTTTCAATTGATCGCGGGTTACGAATTCTACTAATTCGTGGTTCAACATCGTTGTGAGGCTAGGGTTTGGATCCATCCATCCAAAGCGGCGAAACTGATACAAGTCCTGGGAAGTTCTATAGCTTTCTTTGTCATGTGCCAGCGAGGATCGCATCATGTGCCATGCTAGATTCAAGGAAATTGAAGCTGCTGATTCAAGATAGACATTTCAAAATAGAAGCTGCCTTGTTCGTGATGAAGATCAAAGAAGGAAAACAGGAGTTCTATTCAAGGAAGGTGTCTAAACTAGAAAAGTTTGAATCAAATATGGAAAGTTTCCTTATTGAATCCAAGTCAAATTAGGACTTCTGATTACCTTGGTAAGGATATATCTTTTATCTATAAATAGCCTAGAATTAGACTAGTTTAAGTGACGACCGAGTGGAACATGCACGAATACACAGAACTGATTTAGAGAGTCTAAAAGACTTCACATCTGAAGCATTAGGTATTTGGTATTGTTAGACTAGAGTTGATCTTTTGATCATTATTTTTCTAGTCTGTGTTTGAATCTATTTCATTCACACTTAGAGGAGTCTCGGGCGAGATTTCCTGTGGGAACTAGAGGGATTCTAGGTTGTAAGGGGATCTTACAATTCAGTTCATCGAAAGAAGTTATAGTGGGTATGAAAGGAGTCGAGTGATGGGAGGTGATCATATAAAAGCCTTTGTAACCATACAACGGAGTAATGAATTGTTTCTCATGGACTTGTGAAGTCCCCCTAATGTAGATCAATTGATCGAACAGGGTTATCAACCTCATGCCATTTACTTACTTACAGTTTATCTATTTGGACCTTGCATGTTCACAATAATGTACATGTACATGATGTTGAACATGTCCGCACAGTTTATCTAACTTCAGTTATTATTTTAATTCAATTTCTTGTGTTATTCTAGACATTTTTTTCCTACATTTTTTTTAAAATTTTCTCATCTTCTTTTTCATATTTCTAGGTTGTGTATGAGCATAAGATCCAGGAAAGAACCATTAGAATCCTTTGATCCTGAGATTGAAGCTATAACTTAACATAACAACGCAAGGAGAAAATGAGAAATGGCTACCAATGATCAAGTTCCTAATCCCGCCGATTAAATTCTTTACCTCCAAGCATAATTGGAGGAGATACAATAGAAGATACAAGAGTAAGAGGATGTTGGAACTGTAGAATCCCCTCCAATCAATGAGCTTTTCATTCCAGTGCTCAACCATAGAGACATTCCTGACATAAGGATCAACGCAAATAACTTTGAGTTGAAGACTCGAATGTGCATCTGATGCATTTCTTGGAGATCTACAACATAATGAAGATGAATGAAGTTCTAGATAATTCCATTCACTTACGTATATTCCCATCCTCTCTACGAGATATAGCTAAGCTATGGTACCAATTTCTAGGTGTCGGGTCTATTGAGAGTTGGAAAGGATTAGCCCACAAGTTCTTGCATAAGTTCTTCTCACCTGGAGTCACTCTTAAGTTGAAAGGTGAGATCACATAATTTCACCAGTTTGACAATGAGACATTGTATGAGGCTTGGGAGAGGTTTTGGGACATGCTTAGGTGGTACCTCAACCATGGATTTAGGGTAGACCAATAGGTGTGCATCTTCTACAACGGGTGCAACATGGAGTTGAAGAGACTTCTGGATGCCTTTGCAGATAGTTCTTTGTTAAACAAAGGACATGATAAGTTGTGATGACAATTGAGGATATGGAAACCAACAACTACCAATGGTTAGAAGAGCATCAAATAAAGATGTTGAAGAGAGCTGCTGTTGTTGATGATAGTGAGCCGATCTCTAAATTGGTGGCTCAACTGTCCATGTTGAATACTACTATCAATAGTAGATTCAACACCATGTCCCAACAAATAGCAAATCTTCCTATGAATTAGGCCGTGGAAGACATCAACTACATCAATTAGATGGATGATTGTGAGAACAATAATTACCGAGGTACAAGTCAGTTCTACCAAGGTAATCGGTTAAATCTTTACTATAGGAACCCCAATAATACACTGCAGCCCCCACCCGACTTCTTAGTAATGAATGTAGTGATTAATGAGGAGAAGAAGCCGAAGATGGACGACTTATTGATGACATTCATGTGAAAGATTGACAAGTTCATGGAGGAGTCGCAAGAGAGAGTGGAGAAAATAGAGAGCACTGTTGGTGCTATGAATGTACAGATGAAGATGTTTGATAAGCAGCCCAGACAGATAGCTACAATGGTCAGGAATCAGCATCAGCCTGGCCAGTTTCCCAGTAATGCCGTGGTGAATCATAAAGAGTAGTGCAATGCAATTCATTTGCAAAGTAGGACAAACTATGATTGTCCCAAACCACCTAAAGAAGATCTGATCACCACCACAGTTGTTCCTCCCGTGACCATTCCTGAGAAGTTGGATGCTAAAATTATGAGTCCTCAGACGAGTAATCAGTTCTTCTCACAATGACTATCCCATTTCCATAGAGGACTTTGAAACAAAAAGTTAATACCCAGTTCTCCAGATTCCTTGAGATATTCAAATAGGTGAACATCAATATCCCCTTAGTGGAAGCGTTGGAGCAGATGCCTAAACATGTAAAGTTCATGAAGGATGTTGGGGACAAGATTATGGATTAAGCGCTGTGTAATTTGGGAGTGAACACCAACTTGATGTCGCTTTCATTTTTCAAGAAGCTGAACTGTGGACAACTCAAGCCCATAACTATGTGTTTACAAATGGCCGACCAATCTACGGTATACCCTGAGGGAATTTTGGAAGACTTGTTGAAACAGGTGAAAGATTTCATATTCCCGATAGATTTTGTTGTGCTTAACATAGAGAAAGATAAGAGCGTCCCTCTCATTTTGGGACAAACCTTTTTATGAACTGGACAAGCCAAGATTGATCTAGATACAAGGATATTTACTCTCTGATGTGAGAATGAACATGTTCGATTCCTGTTCGATGTGGAAGAGCACAAGACAGTAGTAGAGTATAACATCATCAATACTCAAGGATCTGACTACACTATTGATGTCATGCCATCATTATCTGCTCGATTTGTTGAATCGTTTCTGAGACCAAATACTCCAATGCTGAGATTTGATTCCATTATGAAGAATGATAGATAGGGAGACACACAGTTGAAAAACCAAGAAGGAGAATATGGGATACGAATTCCTCTATTTTTGGGAACTTGAAATTTTCAAGTCGTCTGACTGTCGATGTTAAATGTAGTGCTTGTTGGGAGACAATCCAATGTGTTTCGTTTTATTTCTTTTGTTTAGTTTTTCTTTTTTATGTTTCTCACTTTTTTCTTGAGTTTTGTAGGTAAAGAACTCTTGGATGTTGCATCATGGGGGATAGTGCATTAATCAACTTATCTTTTGACAAGTTCAGAGGAGACTATTGAACCCGAACGAACATCAACTTGATCATTGTGAGTGGTCGACGACACCCTCATGCATTCTTGTAAACTTATTCTATCCCTTGAACTTGAATAAGTTTGGATGGATTTATGCTTGTGGTGTCTAGACCATTATTTGGTTTATCTTCTTTACTTTAGTAAGTTTTGTTTTAGTTTTCCCGGGGATTTTGAAAATTTTGAATTTTGGTCTTGACTTTTACTTGGGATTTGGATGTTAAGTGTACTATGGTTTATGATTTAGTATTTATAATCGAGATTATTTGATTGAGAATGATTGGAGCATGTATAACATGATTGGAATGAGCATGCGTTTTTAGAGTTCTTCGAGCTTTATTTTGTCCAATGTTGAGGAGTGAGATATTGAGACTTTAAGACATGTCTTACTTTTTATACTTATGTGTTGGTTGTCTATGTACTTGTTTCTCTAGAACTTGCATGTCGTCTTGTTTGAGATTGAGTTTTTATGCTTGAAAATAGGAAATGATAATAGGCCATCTTTTCTTTAGCCATGTTATCCCATACACTGTCCTAAGTTTATTTTAATTCTTTGTGAAATCTCTTGTGCCTAAATGCCTTTTCTTTAAAAGCTTGTTTAGGGTTAAATTTGTTGACTTTTATAGATAAATAGGAAGAAGGGGTAGAGAATAATGGAGTTTTTATGGTTGAGATATTGATATTTGAGAATAAAATATATGGAGATAATTTTGGTGGTTTTTGTTGGTGCACAAAAAGAGAGTGTTATTTTAGTTGAAAAGAAAAATTATGAAACGTGCCACTGAAAATAAATAAGAAAAGAGACCAAAGGTCCATGAATTAAAAGAAAAATATCATGGAGACTCAAAAAGTCTAATGTTAAGGGGATGAATTAAGGTTGTGTAGGAGGAAGGGGATGAATTAAAAGAAAAATATCATGGAGACTCACTTGGCACGGGCCGTGCCGTTTGCAGCCCCCGATGCACTTCGCCTTTTTGCTCCGTTCTCGCCCGTTTCTCATCCGATTGATCCGATTCAAGTTGCAACACGCTCCTCACTCGATCCTCTATCTTCTTTGGTACTTTTCAAGCTCAATTGATTATCATAAAATAAATGACATCAAATCCCTTCAAAATGAGCAAATACGTGACACTGCTCAAAATATGAAAAACTATGCGCAACTTCTCAATAAACGCATGCAATGCACATGAATTATATAAAAAAAAGAGTTTATCAACTCTCCCAAACTTAGAGACATGTTCATCCTCGAACATCCGAGAAATATGAAAGAACTGAAGTGTGGATCGTTAAACGTGCAATGCTTCAGAGAATAAACTAATTTTTTTTGCTCAATCAAGTCTATAAATCAAAACAACAATGCACAAAGATAAACTCAAAGAAATCATGCCTTTAAAATAGTGAATCTCTTCGGAAGTGTATTTTCTCTCATCACACAAGTGTTTATAAAGGACGTGTTTACACTCAAAATCAATTGAATGCATATAATCTACCATAGGCTTGCAATCAATCTCATATCTCCACTACAAAAACACGTGCTTCAAGTAAGAATCAAAAAGGACTTTACATGGGTTGTACTGTAGGCTTCGGCTAAGGTGGGGAAATTTTGGCTAAGTGACTAAGTTAAAATAACTCCAACACCCACCAAATAAATATAACTTTCAGTAGAATCCTCTTGGATCCTCTTCCAACCTTTTCACCCTTCTTCAATGTTCACTCAATTTCTAGCCCCATTAGACTCTTTGAGTCTCATTTAATTTCCTTGGTATAATTTTTTAATTTCTATGCTCTTTTTTTTTCTTTTTTTTTCTTCACTTCTTCGAAGTGATCAATGCGAGCATCTAAATCCATACCAATTTTTCGGGCAATACAACCTCTAAATCAACCACAACTACCCATCATTCCATAATTTTTTAATTATTCTTTATCCACAAATTTTCAATGAACATGTAACTTCAAGAAAATAGGCTTTAAGGCTCAACGTGCCTGTCTACGGATAATTATTTTATCAGGACAAGTGTATGGAAAAAATTGGCTAACAAGAATGACCTTAAATCATTTTCAACTATCAGCACACAACACGTAGTCTCGAGAGAGATATGAAGGTAAGTTCTAGAGATCACACACAAGATTGATAATCACACCAGAAACGAATAAGACTACAAGTCTTAGGCTCAAAATCTCTCATGCTCAATCACTTTCCAAAGGCTAAATTTCTAGAAATCTATCAGAGCACAAAGTAATTCATCATGAGATACTCAATTAACAACTTTTTAAATAAATGCAATCTCATCATCAGCTAATAAAGTTTCCACAACTTCATACTCTCACATCCACAAATATTCTCCGATATCTCAATACAAACCATTTTCAAATAGACAGAGAAATCTAGAGAAAATCAAAAGCAACATCATACTACTCCTAAAAATAAAACAACAAAAACAAAAATAACAACCTAAAAAATAAATAAATAGATAAATTCAGGATACTACCACACCAGCCCCCTCCCCTAAACTTATTCACACACCAGGAGAATAAGTTTGGAGGGAAAAGAAGTGAAGTATCCTGAAGAACAAACTCACTAAGGTGGAGGATGAGTAACTGAAGGCCCTATTTTTTTTTAGCTGCACCAAAAAATAGAAAAAAAAAACAAAGTATAAAATAAATAAAGAAAACAAAGCGAAAAGTACCAAAAAATTGGGTTGCCTCCCAATAAGTGCTTGATTTATTATCTCGAGCTCCACATCTTCTTGAAAATGGCTAAGGAGGATTTGTTGAAGCATGACACCACACTAATCCTCGTCTCATCAACTCCTTTGGGGATATCGAAATAGCTCGTCCTCAATGCTCTCTAGTCTTTCTCTTGGCTTTCGTCTTCTTTTCTTCTTAAACTTGGAGCGGCCTCTTTAGCTTCATAGACACAAGAGGTCCATCTAATTCTTTAGGAGAGTTCACCATTTCCACCATCTTTACCTCCGCAAGAGCCTAGCTTTCGGGAGGTCGATAAACAGTGAAAACACTTGCTACAGTAGAGTCCCTTTCTTCATATCAACAATTATGCCCACCGTGGCAAGGAATGGCCTTCTAAAAATTAGAGGAACTCGGTGATCTACCTCCATATCTAGCACAATAAAATCGGTTGGAAAAATAAAATTTCCAATCTTTACTAACACATCTTCAACAATTCCCCTTGAGGATCTCAAAGACTGGTCAGCTAGCTGTAGAGTTACAGTTGTTGGCTTCAACGGGCCCAGTCCCAGCTGCTGATATATAGACAGAGGCATCAGATTAATACTAGCTCCCAAATCACAAAGCACCTTACTAAAGTGAGAGCTTCTAATGGTGGACGGAATAGAAAAGCTTTCCGGATCCTTCAACTTCGTCAGCACTGATTTTTGTATCACTGCACTGCACTCTTCTATCAAATGCACTTGTTTCCCTTCTCCGATCTTCTTCTTTTTTGGCCAAAATCCTCTTCATAAACTGAGCATACTTAGGCATCTTCTCGAGAGCTTCCACAAACGGGATATTAATCGACAACTTCCTAAAGATCTCGAGAAATTTGGCAAATTGAGCCTCCTTCTCTTGCTTCTCCAATCGTTGGGGAAACAACAATGGAGGAACATATGGAGGTGGGGGCACATATTTGGGCTCAGATGCCTCTTTAGCAACAGCTACAGTCTTTTGCTCACTCGCTTCATCTATACCACTGCACACATGAATTGCGTTGCACTACTCCTTCGGGTTGACCTCTGTATTACTTGGATATTGGCCTTTTTGCTGCTGGCTTCCAACAATCTTATCCAACTGACCAATCTAAGTTTCCATAGACTTGAGCTGCACCCCTATATTGACAGTGAACTTGTTGAAGGCTATTGTCAGATTGTCCACCTTTGCAACTTCGATGTCCATCATCTGTTTGGTAGCAGTCATAAAGAAACCCAAAATTTCTTCCAAATCTGCCTTATTTCCTTCATTGATCATCCCATTTGTGGTGGAGAACCCAGACGGCGGCTGTTAAAATTATTGGAGTTGCCATAACTCAACTTGTCATTATTTCACTGCCCAAACTGATTGTAGGTGTTCCCTCCTTGATTTGGTCAGTAATTATTGTTGTACCCTCGACCTTGCATGTAGTTCACATCGGCCATATTATCTTGAACTGCTGTAACTTGATCTGATGCCATTTCAGGGGGCATTGAACTGTTCTAAGTCAACAAAGTGATGGCTTTCGCCATGGTGGACATATGCACTATCAATTTCTTCAAATCATCAAAAGTTGAAATCTCGGCCACCATCCTAACTGAGTTCCTCTGAGATGGCCACTGAGCACTGTTTGCAGCCATTCTCTCCAACAACTCCATAGCCTCATCTGCAGACAACTCCAATAGAGCTCCTCCTTCAGCTGCATCAATCCATTCTCTAGTGTGTTCCATCAGACCATTTTGCTGATCTGCTCTAAATCCGTGTCGTGGACACTTTCTGATGAGATCTCGGAACCTTTCCCAAGCTTCATACAAAGCTTCTTGGTCAAACTGATGAAACTGCATGATCTCGTTCTTCATCCTAAGAGTCTTGCTTGGTGGACAGTACTTGGCTAAGAATTTCTTGCACAATTCCTCCCACGTCTTAACTGAATCAGCATATAAAGAATGGTACCATAATTTTACCTTATCTCGCAGAGAGAACGAGAAAAGGTGGAGCCAGATAGTATCTGCTCCAACTCCATTCATCTTGACAGTCCCACAGACTTCAAGAAATTGCGCCAGATGCGCATGCGGATCCTTCAGTGTTCCGCCTCCAAACTGATTCTGCTGCACCATTAGAATGAGCCCTGACTTCAGCTCGAAGTTGTTAGCATCGATAACCGGCATCTTCAGTCCACCATAGTGTCTAGTAGCCTCAGGCTCCAAAGCCTGTCGGATTGGTGGTGCGGCTGCTGTTGTTGCTGCAGTAATGCCTTTAATGCCTCCATCTCTTGGCGCATATCAGCCATCTCCTCTTCTCTAGTGGTTGCCATCCTCTCAACTCTGATTCTCCCTGCATTCCTGTGTCTTGTAGAAGCCTCGATCTCAGGGTCTAGTGGTACTAAGTCAGTTGCACCTCTAGACCACAAATTCATACACTCCCTGCCAAACACCGGAGAAAACCAGAACACAGCAGAGAGAATTAAAATAAACAGATAAAAATAAAAATAATTGGAATAAAATAAACGACACTCTAAATTAAAGCTAAACAATTAAATCAAATATTTGCCATCAATTACGCTAGTCCCCGGCAACGGCGCTAAAAACTTGATCGTTACTTTATTTCACCTAAAATATTACTCGCAAGTGTACGAGTCAATTTATAGCAAAACAATGGTGAGCAAGGTCGTATCCACAGAGACTGGCAATGTAAAACAGCTAATTACCCAATTCGGTTGTTTCACTTTATCTAGAGAACCAAATTAAGAGTTTGATTTTAATTAATTAAAATGCTTAAAATAAATAAATAAAGCAAACAGAGATAACTGGATAAATAGATAAAAAGACGGATCCTAGGGTGTTGATGCTAAATGAATTTACCGAATCTCAAATAATTTATTAAATCAATTTAATTCTAAATCTTGTAGAAGAATCACTAAATTAATCACAGTCTCTCTCTCGAGTAAGTTATGAAAGTAGATTAGATTCTAATTCTTATCTCTCGATCTCGAATTATTATCTACTCCAATTAGCACCTCAGATTTATTCTCCTCACGATACCTACCAATCTCTCGATCTAGCAGATTCTTGTTATGCAATCCTAATTTAACCTATTAATCTCTCTCGAGTGAATAATAAATTAACTACATAATTGTAAATGCTGATCAATTCATTCACAAAAGACAACAGAAAACCAGGATGCATAAACAAGAAATAGAAAGGAACAATAAATTACTTCAAATTATAAATCCATAAAACATCCATAAACCTAGGATCGCTAATAATTTAGCTACTCATATTGTATTCAAAATCCAAAAAAAACTAAATACATATAAATAACTGTCATGATAATCTGGAATGAATAAAGCATAAAATAAAACTTAGTCTAATGATGCGCTTCTTCAATCTCTCGATGGTCTCTTCTCTGTCTTCTCCCCGGTGTCTCTGCTCTCTCTATAAGGTAAAAGTTGTGAAATTTTTGTACAAAGCAGAGCCTTATATAGTTGAGGAAATACAGTGTCCAAACAAGGAAAGACTCTAAAATTGCGGAAACAGGCAGCACCGGCGGTGCCAGGTACGGCACGGGCCATGCCGGATGACAAAACAGTCCCGTTGGTGGCTCGACAGGTGGCACGGGCCGTGCCACTCATCTAGTGGGTTATTTCTTGCAGCGTCACTTGGCACAGGCCGTGCCACATGCAGCACGGGTCGTGCCGTTTGCAGCCCCCGATACACTTCGCCGTTTTGCTCCGTTCTCGCTCGTTTCTCATCCGATTGACCCGATTCAAGTTGCAGCGTACTCGTCACTCGATCCTCTAAATTCTTAGGTACTTTTCAAGCTTAATTGAGTCTCATAAAATAAATGGCATCAAATCCCTTCAAAATGAGCAAATACGTGACACTACACAAAATATGAAAAACTATGCACAACTTCTCAATAAACGCATGCAATGCACATGAACTCTCATCAAACTAGACCTCAAACTAGAATGAATTATATAAAAAACAAGACTTTATCAAACTACTCGTACTTTTATCTTAGTTTATTTAAATTTCACTCGTTCTTGGAGTTTGGTGTGTTTATATGTTGATGATAGCTTGGTTTTTGAAAACAATAAGAAGGTCTTATCAAAAATAAAAGTGTGGTTGTCCAAGCAGTTCGATATGAAGGATTGAAAGAAGCCAGACATGTCCTTGGCATTAAGATCATTCGAGATCGCCAGAAAAAGATGTTGTGCTTATCACATGCGACTTACATCGATACAGTGCTAGCTACATTCAACATGCAAGATTTAAAGAAAAGTTTTATACCTTTCAAACATGGAATTTATCTATACAAAGAAATGTGTCCCCCAAACACAGTCTGAGATAGATGAGATGAAAGAGGTTCCATATGCTTCGGCTGTGGGAAGCCTAATGTATGCTATGCTATACACTAGGCCTGATATTTACTATGCAATTGGCATGATAAGTAGATATCACTCTAACCCTGGACAAGGATACTAGACTGCGGTAAATAATATTCTTAAGTACCTGAAAATGACTCAAGATTATATGGACTTAGGTTTTCAATCTGATAAAGATCAGAGTAAATCTACCTCGGGATATGTGTTTACCTTGGGGGGTAGAGCGATTTCATGGAGGAGCATCAAGAAAAAATGCATCACTAACTCCACCATGGAAGCCGAATATGTACCTGCCTCTGAGGTTGCAACTGAAGTTGTCTAGCTCTGGAGCTTTTTGTTAGACTTGAGCATGGTTCATGATCTGCTTAAGAGTATCACGATATATTGTGATAACTCTGGTGCGGCGGCAAATTCCAAGGAACCTAGAGCCCATAAGATAAGTAAACGCATAGAGAAAAAGTATCAACTTATACGAGAAATCGTTAAGAGATGAGATGTGAGAGTGGTTAAGATTGCATTGGAGGACAACTTGGCTGATCCATTCATGAAGAGCCTACTAGCTAGGATCTTCAATTGTCACGTGGAGAAAATGGGGGTGAGATGTAGGCCCGGGAATGCGTTCGAGATTTAGTGTTAGTTAGAGAGTTAGTCAGTTTTGTTTTATACTTGAAAGACATACTTAGAGTATAAATGGGAGATTGGTAGTTTTGTATACCGGAAGACTTGTCTTTGTATATATTCTATAATATTTTGTTTGATGATGTAGATTGAATATTTATTACGGCACTATGTGTATTTAATTATTGTTATATTTATTTGCATGTTCTATATAATTGCATTGTGATATGGAGGGGTTAACATACGATAAAGAACATATCATCAGATTCTTTGCATAGTATTTAAAGACTTACGACTTAAATGGTCCTGAACCCACCATTGCTACACCGTAGAATAATCTGATAGTTAGTTGATCTTAACCAGATGATTATTCTAGTATACTGGCTTGTGTATTGAGGAGGATCACGCTAGGACACTATTCTCTATTCTGACCGTAAGTGAGAGAATAAAGATCCACATAGTTCGGGTTCTTCACCAATATATTGGCAGACATATATGTTGATTTGTCTGCTTTTATTTATCAATGAGTGAGATTCTTTGATTGGATCGACAACCTCTTGAGGAAGCACATAGTTCATGTGAAAGTCTGTAGGTGAGATTTATTTCTGTAGATGATAAAGCTTGCGTGGTACTACTCTAAGAATGAGATGTTAATTAATTATTGCTATCAGAAGCTTACATAATTAATTAATTGACACTATATCTTAAACATCGGAAATTACTGGAATCATAAATATTGTCCAGTAATATTGTCTCGTATACTAAAATTCTAAAATTTTCCAGTAATATTGTAAGATATAGTGGATAATATTTACGATTACAGGAGAAAGCATATTCATAAATATATATTAAATATTTGTTTTGTATACTAGAAATCTTGTCTTTGTATAAATTAAATAATATTAAGATGATATGGATTGAATAATTATTGGAGTCACCATGTGCATTTAATTATTATGATATTTAATTACACGTTCCATATACTTACATTGTAGATTATATGGTATGAGCGGTAAAGATCATATCATCATTTTCTTGCATTTGTATTAAAAGGCTCACGACTTAGATAGTCATGAATCCACCATCGGTACACTATAGAATAAAGCTGATTATTCTAGTACACCGGCTTATGTATTGAGGAGGATCACGATAGGAAACTATTCTCTATTCTGACCTTAAATGAGAGAATAAAGTCTTACAGAGTTCGGGTTCTTAACCCATATATATTGGTGGACATATATGTTGTGCCGACTGGTTTGATTTATCAATAAGTGAGATTCTTTAATAGGATCAACAACCTCAATATTTTGGCAGTGACATTTACATATATGATGGGTCATGCATTATACATGACCACTCTATCCTGGTGCGCCAGGCTGATGATGTCCCCTTGAGGAAGCACAGAGATCATGGAAAGCCCTGCAGGCAGATTATTAATTTATTATTACATGATACGGAAGTCGTGCAGTACTACTCTCAGAACAAGATATTAATTAATTATAGCTATCAGAAGCTTACATAATTAATTAATAGATATTATATCTTAAACATGGGGAATGACCGAACTAAAGGAGAATGCATATTCGTAAATATGTATTAAATTGATAGTTAAGTATTATAACCCCAAGATCTATTTCAAAACATGGAATAAATTTTAGAAATATTCCTTATTTAAGAAGATAATTTTTTATCAAATGGTGGTATAAATTTGAATTTTTTGGGGACTCTATCTTCACAAGAAAAGGTCTGATCAATTTAGAGCCTTCTCCAACTATTGCACGTAAAAAGGAAATTTCTGAAATTGTTAAAGAACTTCTTTCAAAGAACTCTTCTAAAAAAGAATTAAAAGAGCAGCTTAAAGTGTTGTTTGATTTAGATGATGAAATCACCACAAATGAGGATAAATCCACAATTGATGGTGATTTTGAGGTTTTGATGCATGATTTGCCAGAATCCCAGGACCCACTTGAACACTAAAATTCTAAGATTTAACTAAAGTTGCAGACAACTTTTCCTAAAAGATAAGAAATCTGAAAAAAGATGAAGTATTGTTAACAATAATGAAGAATACTATTCTTTAAGAATTCATTACAAGAAAAATACACATAGACAACAACACCTAGACAACGATTTCTTTGTAAAACCATCGTCTATTCATAAAAGACAACAGTTTTTTAAAAACCACTGTGTATGTGTGTGCACCTAATTTATAAGACGTGTTAGTGCCTTCGTGACATCAATCTGTTAAGATGGATTCAACGGTGTCACAAGCACTATGTTTGTTTATCAAATGCTCTACATTACTCTTGTTATAAGTGGTTGATTGTCATTCATCTTTATGTCAACTCATAGATCACTTTTGTATTAGGTTTTTCCCAAGTACATGTTACTGTTCTGGACAACGTTCATCACAATGTACATGAATGTGATTTGAACTTCTTGAAGACAACTCTAAGCAAGGAGTTTGGATTGAGCTAAGAAGAAAACCGTTGTGCATCGTGCCACAACAAAGATTGTTCAACATGCTGTCTACTGCCAGCTAGCTTGAGTGATAGCCTTAAGATAGTATGTAAACATAAAAGATTCCGCTGTGCTACCTGATGTGAAGATTTAAGATCAACAAAGTACATGAATGTCTGCATCTGAGGAGAAAGCTTAAAGATCAACAATGTTTATTGTAACATTCTTGAACATTTATAAGAACATCCTTGTCCAGATTCTTCTTCCTAAGATCGATGGTGTTGTTCAAGGTTTACAACCAAGAGAAGATTCAGAGATCTATCCAGAAGCTGTAAGAAGAGTTCAAGACTGAAGTCAAAGATAGAGTTCTATACATGGAAGAATTCCTAACATGATTTGACTTTGATCTTGGTTCTAAATAAGAAAATCTTCCTTATTTATATCCGAATCAAATTAGGACTTCTGTTCCCTTGTTTATGCTATCTCTTTTCATCTTTAAATAACCAAGGGATCAGATATGTTAGACATACAGAGAACACACTGAATAGAAGAACTACAGAGATTATTATAGTGCTCTAATTATTTTGAGCCACATAGTTTCAGTAGTGTCTTAGACTAGAGATTAGTGTTCTAGTCATCGTGTATTGAAACACACTTGTTCATACATTGTCAAAAGGTGTTTCAGGAGAGATTTCCTGTAGGAACTAGATAGGTTTGAAATCTAGGTTGTGAGGGGATCTCACGATTCAATTCAGTGAAAGATGGTGTATGGGTAGAAAGGATAGCGAGTAACGGGAGGTCAACTGCGTGTAAAATCCTTAGTAAACGTGATATCAGAGTAGTGAATTGTTTTTCACGGACTTGACAAGTCCCCCTGACGTAAATCGATTAATCGAATAGGGTTACCAAACCTCTGCGTACTTTACTTTCTGCAAGAAATACAAACGTTCACAATAATGTTCTTGAACTTTATTATGAACATATCTATAATGTTCAGAAACTTTTCTATGAATGTTGTGCAGACAGATACTTCTCACTCAGGTGTGCAATTTCAATTGGCACCAGAGCAGGTCGTTTTTCATTTAAAATGAAAATATCAAGGGAAGTACATCTTTATATGAAGTATTTGGTTTTTCAGCCATGAATTCTATCAAAGAAAGAGGTTCCACTGCCAGGCCACCTCTTCTCAAAGGCAACAACTATCCCTACTGGAAAGCAAGGATGCATACTTTCTTCAGGTCCATCGATGATCATGTTGGTTTTGTATACTGGAAAGCTTGTCTTTGTATATAATAAATAATATTAAAATAATATAGATTGAATAATAATTGCAGTCACTGTTTGTGTATATATTTATTGTTATATATTTATATGCATTATAGATGATATGGTGTGGGTCAACACACGGTAGAGATCATATCATCAGATTCCTTGCAATGTATTAAAAGGCTCACGACTTAGATGGTCTTGAACCCACCATCGGTACACCGTAGAATAATCTGATAGTTAGTTTATCTTGACTAACTGATTATTCGAGTACACTGGCTTGTGTATTGAGGAGGATCATGATAGAATACTATTCTCTATTCTGACCTTAAGTGAGAGAATAAAGATCCACAGAGTTCGGGTTCTTAACCCATATATATTGGCGGACATGTATATGTTATGTCGACTGCTTTGATTTATCAATGAATGAGATTCTTTGATAGGGTCAACAACCTCGATATTTTGGGTAGTGGCATTTACATATATGATGGGTTGTGCATTATATATGGTCACCATGTCCTGCTGCGCCAGGTTGATGATGTGCTCTTGAGGAAGCGCGTAGATCATGGGAAGCCCTACAGGCAGAATATTAATTTATTCTTTACATAATATGGAAATCGTGCGGTACTACTCAAGGAACAAGATATTAATTAATTATAGTTGTCAGAAGCTTACATAATTAATTAATGGACATTATATCTTAAACATGGGGAATGGCTGAACTAAAGAAGAAAGCATATTCGCAAATATGTATTAAATTGGTAGGTCAGTATTATTCTTTAGTGGAATAAAAATAATACTTAATTTATTTAATTATATCCTAAGTTTATTGGATATTAGAAATTAAATAAATTAGTATGCCAATTTAATATACTTCTAGATCCCTGTTGTAGCCTAATATGACCTAAGTGGACTGGGAATGGAACAAGAGTTGGAGGCCCAAGCCCAATAGGGTTTGGAGAGTTAATTTTCGTCCCCTCCCCTATAATAAGGGAGGGGCCACGAAATTTAAGAAGAAAAATACACTCTAATACAGCCCGTCTAAGTGCTCTCTTGATTCCTAGAGTTTCCACACCCGTTTAGTAGTCTGCAGCCCACTCTGCATCTAAATAAGGTCCGGGAATACAACAGAAGATCAAGAAGTAGAATATTAGAGCTGTGTGTTTCAAAAACCATGAAGATTCACCATGATCATGTGTTCTCCATCAACAACGGGATCAGACCTTTAATCCCGTGAGCAACTTGACAACATTTGTAAGTACCGTTTCAATAGATTCTATTTTATTCCGCTACAATAAATTCGAAATTGAAACTTGCATGTTAATTCAATATAGGATAATTAATATAACACATAAATTATGATTTACATGAGTTAGAATTAATGGCATCGAAATAGATATTGTGGGGTACAATTCGAGAAAACCCCAACAGATCAAGCATGGAAGAGCATTACTGAAGCATGGACTCAACCCAGAGTTGCCAAGAATGACAAGTACACTCTCATTGCAGAAAAACACTGGACTGAACCACATAAGAGATGGTTTAATGCAAACTCTAAAGCTCTTAATGACATATTCTCCACTGTGGATTTGGAGTCATTTAGTCTAATCTCAACTTGTGAGATGGCCAAAGCTGCATGGGATGTATTGGAGATACTTTTGAAGGAACTAGCACTGTAAGATTTTCAAGACTCTCGAAAATTGCATCTATTAAATCTGAAAATTTAAGCACATAAATTTACCAACAAATTCAATGAAATTTTCGAACCATATACCTAGAATTAATCCTAGATTAATACCGATACCTGCTCTGATACCAGTTGTTGGGGTTTTTTCGAATTACGCCCCACAGGATCTAATCGGATAATCTATAATTCTACATCAATGCAAATCATGATCTTATGTGTGATGATATAAAACAAACACGTTGAACATACTATGCAAGTTCATCAAATTAAACACAGCGGAATAAATTAATTTGAATGAATCTACTTACACCGATTGTAGGGTTGCTAATGAGATTACAGGTCTAATCTCATTGTTGTAGAAGACACAGTCGAACTCGGCCTTTTCTCCACTGTGTTCGACCTCCACCAAGGCTGCATAGATACTCCTTGATCTTCTACTGTATTCCCGATACCCATTTAGATGCAGAGTGGGCTACAAGCTACTAAACTGTATGGATAACCTAGGAAATTAAGTGTGCAAGAGAGGGGTTGATCGTGTATCACTAATACATGTCTTCTCTCTCTTTAAATATAGAGGGAGACATGTATTTTGGCTCCCAACCCTGATGGGTTTGGGCCTCTCAACTTATTCCATTCCTACAGTCCATGAAGGTATTATTTGGGCTACAGTAAGGATCTAGAAGAATATTAAATTGACCCACTAATTTATTTAATATCCAATACCTAGGATATAATTAAATAACTTAAGTGTTATTTTTATTCCACTAAAGAAATAACACTGACCTACCAATTTAATACATTTTATTCAATGCATTCTTCTTTAGTCCAGCCATTCCCCATGTTTAAGATATAATGCCCATTAATTAATTATGCAAGCTCTGACAGCTATAATTAATTAATTAATTCTTCCATTCCTAGAGCAGTACCACACAAGCTTTACCATGTACGGAATAAATTCCACCTGCAGGATTTCACATATACTTATGTTTACTCAAGGGGATATCATAAACCTGGCGTACCAGGACATGGTGACCAAACACAGTGCATGACCCATCATGTGCGAATATGTTACTGCCCAAGATATCGAGATTATTGACTCTATAAAGAATCTGACCCATTGATAAATCAAAACAATAATCATAATACACATATGTCCGTCACTGTGCAAGACTTAAGAACCCGAACTTTGTGGATCTTTATTCTCTCCCTTTAGGGTCAGACCAAAGAATAGTATCCTGTCATGATCCTCCTCAATACACGCGTCAGTGTATTAGAATAATCAGTTAGTCGAGATAAACTAACTATCAGATTATTCTACAGTCTACAATGGTTGGTTCAGGACCATCTAAACTGCAAGTCTTTTAATACTGTGCAATGAACCCGATGATATGATATTCACTGTGTGTTTACCCACACCATATCATCTACAATGCGAGTATAAGAAAACATGCATATATAAATGTATAACACAGTAAATAGATGTACAAACAGTGACTGCAATAATAATCAATCTATATCGTCATAACCATTGTTAATAGTATACAAAGACAAGCTTTCAGTATACAATCCTAATAGTCAGTGAGTTTTACTGTAATCTGACGAAGGATATGGATGATGCTACCTCAAGGAACTTTGAGAAAGTTTTTGTCAGAGGTCAGATGGTGGAGTTCTCTCCAAGGTTGATCAACTAGATAATTGGATCAACTGTTGAGGGGGAGTTTGAAGAATTTGAAGACTGGAGATATATTATTGCTGAACTCACAAGAGGTGAGTATGATTTTTGGTCGACCAATCCCCAGACCATTCCAACAAGCAAGCTCACATCAACCTACAAGGCCGTGTTCAGAATTGCCATTAACAATTGGGTGCCAACCACACACAGAGCATGTGTTAATCAGAATCAAGGGAGGTTCCTATTTCATATAGGAACAAGAAGAAAATTCGACTATGGCGAATTCATTTTTAATAAGGTGGTGAGCATGGTAGAAAGTGAGCTCATCAAGGCTCCAATTGTCTACCCTGTGCTGATCTACAACATCATCAAAAGCCAGAGAAAGAATGTCGCTACAAGAATGGATTCTGTTAACAAGCCCAAGAAGTATCTTGGCATCAAAGTCTCTTTAGACCTATCTTCTGCTTCAAAAGAGCTACTTAGGATATCTCTTCATTATGAGAGAATGAAGCACTAGCAACCTCTTCTCCAGATATCTCTATGCGTAACAAAGTTCTGAATCATCTGAGAGAATGCACAACCTTCCATGCTCAGCAAACCATGAATCATGCAGCTGAGAAGAAGAAAGTTCAAGAACATCTTCATGAATTTTTTCAAGATGAAGAGTTCACATGGCCAGATGCTGAAAAAGAACAATCACTGCACACCCTTGCTGAAACAGCAGTCAAGGAGAGTGAAGGCACTCAAAGGAAAGAAGGTCACCTCAGCACATCAGCCCACTCTGAAAAGTAAATATTTAAGGTTGTGCATGAAGAAAATCAAGGAAAGGTTATAGAGGAGAAAGAGGAGACTGAGGAAGAAGATGAGAATGTTGGTGGTGATAAAGCTGAGGAAGAAAAGGAAGATAAAGAAGAAGAAGAAGAAGAAGAAGAAGGGGAAGAGAAAGAGGAAGGTAAAGAAGAAGAAGAAGAAGAAGAAGAAGAAGAAGAAGAAGAAGAAGAAGAAGAAGAAGAAGAAGAAGAAGAAGAAGATGATGAAGCATAAGAAGATGAGGAAGAAAAGGAAGAAGACTTTGAGTCTGTACAATCTGATGCAGACAAGTTTGAATGAGATAAGCACTCTTCTACTGATACTCCTTTGCCATATTTGCAGGCAAATAGGGGGTGTATTAGTTTTTCTGAAGAAATTTGATCTATTTTTTTCAACATTCAAAGAGACTCATTGCATGAGTCTTTAATTTTTTGTGAAGCTCTTTACTTTGAGCTTCAATCATTGATGCAATTGATCTGTAATCACCTCACCTTAAATTACATCATTCCGCAATCCTCCATCTTTGTCACTTTTGTCTCTGAACTGCTAATGATCTTTTAAAAAGAAAAAAATTGCTCTGATAAAAATAAAAAGAAAAATATGAAGAAAAAGAAATATAAACAAAGCTGAAGATTCATTACAAAGTTCATAAAGATCTACGTGAAAGTATCTGCTACTGCTAAAGACATTCAATGAAACATGAAGGAGTTACACCAGGAAAAATAAAGGAGCTAATATGCCAACTATAAAGACAATAGGCGAGATTGTTAGTGCCTTTGTGACATCAATCTGTTAAGATGGATTCACCGGTGTCACAAGCACTATGTTTGTTTATCAAGAGCTCTACATTGCCCTTGTTATAAGTGGTTGATTGTTATTCATCTTTATGGCAACTCATAAATCACTTTTGTATTTGGTTTTTCCCAAGTACATGTTACTGTTCTGGACATTGTTCATCACAATGTACGTGAACGTGATTTGAACTTCCTAAAGACAACTCTAAGTAAGGACTTTAGATTGAGTTGGAAAGAAGACTGTTGTGCATCGTGCCATAACAGAGATTGTTCAACATGCTGTGTACTGTCAGCTAGCTTAAGTGATAGCCTTAAGACAGTATGTGAACATACAAAAAGTTCTGTTGTGCTACCTGATGTGAAGATTTAAGATCAACAAAGTACATGGATGTCTGCATCTGAAGAGAAGACTCAAAGATCAACAACGTTCATTGTAATATTCTTGAACATTTACAAGAACATCATTGTCCGGATTATTCTTCCAAAGATCGATGGAGCTATTCAAGGTTTACAACCAAGGGAAGATTCAGAGATCTATCCAGAAGCTACAAGAAGAGTTCAAGACTGAAGTCAAAGGTAGAGTTCTATACATGGAAGAATTACTAACATGGTTCGAGTTTGATCTTAGTTCTAAATAAGAAAATCTTTCTTGTTTATATCCGAATCAAATTAGGACTTCGATTTCCTTGTTTAGGCTATCTCTTTTCATCTATAAATAGCCAAGGGATTAGACATGTTAGACATTTAGAGAACACACCAAAGAGAAGAACTGCAGAGATTGTTTTAGTGCTCTAATTATTTTGAGCCATATAGCTTCGGTAGTGTCTTATACTAGAGATTAGTGTTCTAGTCTTTGTGTATTGAAACACACTTGCCCATACACTGTCAAAAGGAGTCTCGGGAAAGATTTTCTATGGGAACTAGATAGGTTTAAAATCTAGGTTATGAGGGGATCTCACGATTCAATTCAGTGAAAGAGGGTGTACGGGTAGAAAGGGCAGCGAGTGATGGAAGGTCAGCTGCGTGTAAAATCTTTAGTAAACGTGACGCCGATGTAGTTAATTATTTTTCATGGACCTAACAAGTCCCCCTGACGTATATCGGTTTATTGAGCAGGGTTACCAAACCTCTGCGTACTTTACTTTCTGCAAGCAATATAAACGTTCACAATAATGTTCTTGAACTTTATTGTGAACATATCTATAACGTTCAGAAACTTTTCTGTGAACGTTGTGCAGACATATACTTCTCACACGGGTGTATAATTTCACAATGGTGTGTAATTTCACAATGGTTGTTCCGAAACTTTTAAAGCATTTTTTAAGACAACGGTCGGAGAAGACCCCTTTTCTATGAGCATGTTTTGTTTTCGTAAGACAACGATCAAAGAACACACATTGTTTATGAACATACTTGTAATTTATTGAAGTTAAAAATAATATTAAAAAATTGAAAAATTGTGCTTAATATGATTCGAACCCAATTTGGATGAAAATAATTGAAGTGAATCTTCTCATTTCAAACTTACCGAGAGGTCCCCAATCGGCGCGAGATCCCAAATTATCTTCTATCCAAAATTCAACTTTGTGGCTATGAATCAACTTCATTCACTCACTTACTCTCTCTAAAAATGAACAACGATTCTCAATAATTTACCCTCTTCATACCCACAATTCAAAGATTCTCATTTCAAAATTATCTAGGGTTCGCAGAACCCATTTTCAATGGTGGGGATTTTTCCAAAAAATTATCACTCCAGCATCTAATTTCAAGATTTAAGGGTCGCGGGCCTCCCCCTGCACACTTGTGTCCTTATTTTCCCCCTTATATCTCAAAACCTTCTGAAATCACCCCAAAATCAGATTAGGGTTTTCAGTTCATAAAAGGTGGCTCCGGTGTCAAGGCCCTCTCCGGTGACTATCATTGCGTACTAAAGGTTGTGAGAGTCCCCCTCCCAAAACCTAATGTTTTCGTTCAATGCCCATTTAGGGTTTCACCTGTCTTTCTTGGTGGTGCAAGCTTGGAGGCTCGTTTCTGCTACGCCGGTGAATACAACGCAAGGTAAGGGGTCACGAGGGCCTTTCTGTATCAGGGATTCATCCCCTATATGCGGCGGCACTAGATTTTCATCCAAGTCCATTACCACGGTGGCAGGAATAGCTCCTGCAAGAGGTAAAACCCTTTCTTGTCGTTGTTTTGGTGACATTCTTACCCTGCTAGCATCTGTTCTCCTCTGTGAGAGGTTAAAAATCACTCAAGTCTTGAAAAAATTGAGGTACACTCTGATAACTTGAATCGTGATTGAAGAGTGAAAAATCTCAAGGTATGCTTTTAGTGAACCCATGTTTTCTTCTATTTTTTGTGATGATTTTCTGAAAATTTAGTAGAAAAGCTGATAAGCTAGAAGAAGAATTGAAAGAGGGAGTTCAGATAGATGAGAGACGGACCAAGAGGAGAGAAATAGAAGAGAGATCGAAAAGAGAGACATTTTGAATAATTTTCTTCTTACTCTATTTCATGAAATGACAATGTGTTTATACCTTACATATAATTAGAATAAAA